>CM057349.1:15738275-17049525 GCA_030015575.1 Agapanthus africanus | reverse complement strand
ATGTGTTGATTCATTAGGTCTCGCAATTGCCCCCACCATTGGAAACTTGCAACATTTTCCTTCACAAGTCAATTAAGATCCACCAAATTTAGATGAACAAACCTTTTGGTTGTATTTTTCAGCTTAAAAGTTTGTAATTGCTATTCTATTATTCATAACCACCTAGGAGAGTCTTATTCATGAGCTAAGTCGTCATATATATTCAAGTACAGTGTTCGTTAATTGAAAATTCAATGGAAGAAATCATAATTCTTCTTGCATCTGCTCTTACCGTGTGAAAGTGAGTCGATGGGGACCAGTACTTTATCTACTTACATACATGTCTGAGCTAAGACTAATGTTGCAATGCTAACGAAATACAGGATACACCGTTCTCTAACCAGACATGATAAGCATGCAAGCTTCTTTTTTTTTTAAGGGCGTTGATATGACTTGATAAAGCATTTCCCTTATAATTCTCGTGGATCTCTAATTAACGTTTCCAAATTACATCAAAAGCATTCCCTACGGCTTTTAGCTTTCGTAGGTTACAACATGCACATTATTGCTAAGACATGTGGTAGCGAACATAAGGTTTCAGTGATCTTTTTCTCTCTGAACAAACAAACCGTACCCAACGCAAGTTAGAAACATCAGATTTCTTGCTCAGCCGCAAAGAGGTTTTACCTATAGTGTGCTCGCAATTCTTATCCCTTAGAAGCACGCTTACATAGTTTCAGATCATACCCGACCCGAAAAATATTGATCCGGAAAAACTTAAAAGGTAGCAAAACCGGATCCAAATCCTTATCTGACCCGACAAATGTTGATCCGATAAACTTAAAGAAGCAAAATAGGATCCGACCCGCTTCATTTGCATATGACCGAAAAATACGGAATTTTCAACACCGCGTTGCCTTGAACCGAAATATGCGGGCATGTCATGCAATCAGCCTGGGCCCACCAACGGTCATGATTCATCGTACCTAGATCCGACGGTTGAGATGCTTCGCAGCATAGGGCGAGTTTAATTTGGGGAGGCGACTCGTGGGTCAAAAAAATATCTTGGCCCCATAAATGAAAGCCAATTTTTGCTTCCCGTTTTGGACTTGATTTGCAAAGTCTTCCATTTTTTATTTGCTTTTGCATTTGTACACAGCAAATTTTCATTTAGCATAAGAGATATATAACCGAGTTAAAAAAAAAACAATTGGAAACTACTATTGCACATATCAAAGCAGCTGAATAAACACTGTAAAATACATCGGCATAACAGTTTGTGTTACATTATAATATGCCAGACATGAGTAAGTCGTGCTGGATAGTGGATACCAATACTCATCTTAAATATACTCTTTCTGGCTGGAGTACATATACTCTGTTATCTCTCTATCTCTTATTAATTCTTAATCAAAATTTCTTTGCTTAACGTGTCGACAAATAATAAAATTATCTAGGTATCAATACCGGTTCAAACGGTTATCAGTTTATCTGAACGATATGATACCAATAATCTCTCAGAGAAGTCTTGGATCCGCAAATAGAGTCTCTCCTTGTCTAAAATATATGCTCTCCATTTCAACTTGTGAAGCGTAAATCAGATAGATCTTTGTTAGGGCTAGATTAATTGTTCTATAAGCCATACCTTACAAACACATTAATGCAAAATATTAAAATGCCAGGGACTGATCTGCTAAAAATCCACCCATGTAAACGCCGTTTCTCGTGGCCGTCCAAATCCCCACCCTTCTTCCCTTTATAAAACCTCAGCACCCTCTCTCTCTCTCTCACTACATCAGATCCAAAGCTCTCAGCTTTCTCTCTCTAAAACCTCCCTCTCTCTCTCCTCGATCCAATGGCGGGGGCGCCGCAGCTGAAGGACGAGCTCGACATCGTGATCCCCACGATACGAAACCTAGATTTCTTGGAGATGTGGAGGCCATTCTTTCAGCACTACCACCTCATCATCGTCCAGGACGGCGATCCCTCGAAGGTCATCAAAGTCCCCGAGGGCTTCGACTACGAGCTCTACAACAGGAACGACATCAACAGGATCCTGGGGCCGAAAAGCTCCTGCATCTCCTTCAAGGACTCCGCCTGCAGATGCTTCGGCTACATGGTCTCCAAGAAGAAGTACATCTACACCATCGACGACGATTGCTTTGTGAGTATCGGCTGATTTTGGATCTGGGTTTTTGATAAAGATCTGATCTTGTTGTGATTTCGTTGATAAAGATTTGATTTTTATGGATCTTAGATATGTTTGTTTCGTTTGGTTCACATTTGGGTTAAAATTCGGCTTTTGGTTATAGTTAGATTCACATTTGATCTTTGATTCATCGTTTAGGCCTAAGTTTTGGTGACAAGATTTCCTGATCCCCGATCTCTTCAAGTTAAAACTAAGAAGCCGCCGCAGATTCATAGAAACGGGGTTTTGCAAAATTTCATGATTTCAAGCTAAATTCTGAAAGTTAAAACTGAGGGGTTTCGATTCTAAACTCCAAAAACTATAACCAAGACCTGTTTGTCAATCAAAACATAGCTTCCTAGACCGCGGATTTAAAAAGTTTAGAACGACCTATTTTTTTTAACTCAAAAAAATGGCATCTCATAAAGTTTCAAGTCACTCTTTTTTCTAAGCCTTATTTTTAAACTGAACCTTGGTTTCACGACAATGTTGCCAGACAACCCTAAACCTCAGGGAACTCCATCTTTTAGGGAACTGGGGGTTGTGAGACCTTGTTGCCAAGCTTGACCTACGATGGATTTCAGAAATGTTTCTATTTGACTCAATCATAGCATAGGGTGGACCACAAGAGCTAATCCTTCATGTTTGACGTTTTCCCATTATTGGTGGGGTGTGGTTAGTTTATAGTCAAATTCACATTTGATTTTTCAGTGTAGATATTTTGGAGAACATTATCACTTTTTAATTAGTCTTTTTGTGACATGGTGATGCTTTCAATTGATCCGTACCTTATGAGTGTGTTAGTTGACAGCATATCCTTTTATCTCTCTAATAAATAGTTGGTTAGTGTCCACGTCAGTTATCTTTGTGATTTGATGCCTATTTTGTGAGAATAGAATCCTAAAAATAGGAAAAAGAGTAATAGGGTGCTCTGGAGGAATCCTCACCACAAATCCCACGTGCTTTGCACGTATGATACACCAATACACAAGGCCATTGTTTCACACAAATCTTGATTGTGGATTTCGATTTTCAATGAATCTGGAACGTTGGATCTAATAGCATGGGTGCTATTTTGGCTCCAATAGCAAGGACTCCGAATCCCTAAAAATATCTTGATGGTTTAGTTGGTAGCTTGATTTCTTTGGCGAATAGACACAATTACGTATTCATCACTTCATCTAACTTTTAAATAGCTGTGTTCATGGTATGTTAAGTGTTCCAAATTATGATCTTAGATGTGTTGGTGCAGTTGAATGTTATCATGCATATAAGATTTAGATTTAAGTATCACAACTGTGATTTGCATTCTTAATTCATTGCTATGCGTAAGAATTAATTTTTCGAAATATATAACATTTTTTTATAATCCCGCATTAACTAAATTATGCGCATTGATCGCATCAAATGCTTCTAGATTTTGCTATATTTTTGTATGTAATTAATTTTTTAAAATATTGGTAACTAGGTCGCCAAAGATCCATCTGGCAAAGAAATTAATGCTCTGGAGCAACACATAAAGAATCTCCTCAGCCCTGCTACCCCTTATTTCTTCAACACTTTGTATGATCCCTACCGTGATGGTGCAGACTTTGTTCGAGGATATCCTTTCAGCCTCAGAGAAGGTGTTTCTACTGCTGTTTCTCATGGCCTTTGGATGAACATTCCGGATTACGATGCCCCGACTCAGCTTGTCAAGCCTTTGGAAAGGAACAAAAGGTACCTACTATAATCAATTACATCACATCATCTTCTTAAATTGAAGATTAGCTTGCCTTTAACCTTCGTTTTAAATCTTGGCCGAGTGCCGATTCTGAGATTTTAAACCTTGGCACTGGGTGTGAAGAACGACTGTCTAAGTACTTACCAACACAGAGATTTTAAACACCTTCACCTTGGGACTGCTTGTATAAAATTTGTTACTACTTATTAAGAAACTACTCTAAAAATTATTAATTACCGAAAAATATGTTAATTTTTATATTTATTTTTTACTATGTGTTTAAAACAGTAGTCTAGACATCATTAAGTATTGAAAAATATATCTAATTGGTTATAGCAATTTTACTATTTATATAAATAATTTACTAGTTTCTAAAATTTCTATAGACAAATGGTAAAAATTTGATAAGCTTGACTGCGATGGTCGGTACAGCTGTGATGACCTATTTTGATCCAAAAATTGATAGTCCGATATCGGAGGTACTGATATCGTGATTTAAACCTCGCATCTAACTATCTTCCTTTTTCTTGTTTTCTTAATAGGTATGTTGATGCTGTTATGACTATTCCGAAAGGAACATTGTTTCCCATGTGCGGTATGAATTTGGCCTTTGACCGAGAGCTTATTGGCCCTGCGATGTACTTTGGGCTCATGGGCGATGGCCAACCCATTGGCCGCTACGACGATATGTGGGCTGGATGGTGTGTGAAGGTGTGCAACTCTGCTCATAAAATTTATGTGTTGGTCTTTTCATATTTCCATGCATATATATAATAGATTTAACACTTCAACAATAGTTGCCTAAGAATCACAAACGCGAAAGCTGCATGACACGGGCATGACATTTCTTGAGAATGTAGCTCACGCAGACCTGAGCATTGATTGTATGTAACATAATAATTTGTTTAGTTGAAAGAATAAACTGTAGTGCTACATAATAAAGAAGTGCTCTTACAAGTATATAAATATATACATTCATTCAAAAGTAGGAATGGCAATGGGGTGGGGCCGGGCCGGGATTGCCTATCCTGTCACTGCCCCATGCCCTGTCGGGGCGGGGAAAATATACCCCATCCTTGCTCCACCGGGGAACTCAATCCCTGCAGGGACACCGTCTTGTCCCATCATATTGTGTATTAGAAGTTGTGTGTGTGTAGCGAGAAATGGATAGAGAAATGTGTGAGAATAGTGATGTGTTGTCGATCATTGGCCTCTATGAGAGAGAGGGAGACAACGATGGTCCGATTAACGATGTTTCGGTAGTTGCAGATCGGTTTTGTGAGTGCAAGAAAAACCTTGACTATGTGAGAAGTGAAGACTATAGAGTGCAAAATTGAGGACTAGGGAGAGGTTTAGGGTTATAAATGGGATAACGAGTATTTATATACGGAGCTACACAATGCAAATAATATTATGAAGAAGATATTTTAGCAATTATCTATATTGCGAGGCGGGGCAGGGGAGCTAATACCATCCTTGCCCCATGGCCCGGTCAATGGTCAAAATCCCTGTCCCGATCTAGACGGGGCAGGGCAAAATTGCCATCCCTATTCAAAAGCACACAAGACAATATTTTTTTCTTTCATATATACGAAAAGGTGGCCTTTTGATGCAATTTAATACCTTTGTAAAAGGAATGCGATGTACATGTTTCTATCAAGTATTTTAATCTATCATGTTTTTGTAGCTTCATCCATCATTTCTGTCTCACTTCTTTAGCAAAACATATGCTAGTTTACTATTTTGTCATCCTTGTCAAATAAATCATAAATTTATAATCTCAGTGACAGAAGAATGTAAACACATATCTATATGTGTATTACTATTTGTTGAATATGTGTTTGAGAAGTGTCACAAATTTGACCAGAGTGTGATGTTACTAATAATACTTTCTCAATCAAAAAAAGAAAAAGGAGGAAAAAACTCTCTGTTAGAATAGATAGGTGCTCCGGTTATTAGGTTCATCTCAATTTTCACTTGACCGAAACATAATATTTCATGTGTCTTGCCTGTTCAGCAGTTTTCTTCATATATATCATGAGATTTACAATACTAGATAGCAGTTAGGAGAATCATGAAAAGCACGGACCTAGGAATCGGAGTAGGTGAATTAGAATTAGCAGGACGGTTGATGATTTCTGAGGATATTAACTATATTAAGATTATGAAATTGGAACAAATAATGCCTCATACTATATGCATAAAAGAGTTGTTCGCTGCATAATGTAATTACATATAATTATATTCTTACAACATATAATACAGAAATATCGTTTAGTCTTAAATAGATAGGTAGAAGAGGAAAAACACATATGATTTATAAATATGCTTAAAAAAATTAAAAATATAAAAGAAGATTTGTCAGGTGTGCTTTTGATATCTGGTTTTTATTTAGTGGATATCGAGTTTGTATATTGTGTTTTTGATATCTGGTGGGCTATGCCAATTGTCGATGCGTGGAATCAATTGACTTTTACCTTATGCGTGTATCAATCGACAAATTATGTGGCCATTCACCTTGTTGATACTATTATATGCGGTTGCCAGACATAAAACAACTAGGCGGACGATTAATTGGCTTTTTAACCTTGCTTTACACCAACTGTATGTAGTTAGCAACATGGCTAACATCTGAAAGTGGTTCCAGGTATTTCTCATAACTTCTCACACTGCATGTTACCATTCTGACATCTGGTTTCACTTATCCTTGAATCCTCTAGCCTGTATACTTTTCATTTATCTCACTGAAATTCCATTAATTCTTCTTATTCCTCGCTGATGTAAGAAATCTTATTTCAGGTGATCTGTGATCACTTGGGCTTGGGAGTCAAGACCGGCTTGCCCTACATTTGGCACAGCAAAGCGAGCAACCCATTCGTGAACCTGAAGAAAGAATACAACGGCATTTTCTGGCAAGAAGAGCTCATCCCTTTCTTCCAGCAAGCAGCTCTCCCGAAAGAATGCACAACCGTTCAGAAATGCTACATCGAGCTCTCGACGCAAGTCAAGGCGAAGCTCGGCAAAATCGATCCTTACTTCAACAAGTTAGCTGATGCCATGGTGACTTGGATCGAGGCCTGGGACGAGCTCAACCCTTCGGCAAATGCTGCTGCTGCTCAAGTGCCCAATGGCCCTACCATGGGAAAATGATATGCTATGAATTTTTTAGGGCTGATCTAAACTTTATTTATATACCCCATGACTAGATGTAATTCAAATTTTTTTTAAGCAATGTTTTAAACTATTGGTGAAGGTTTCCGAGTTATATTATATGTTATGTTGCACATGACAATGAGAAGAGAATTTGTTGGATGTATGGATTGCATTGAGGGATATAGTTTTGCATTGTACTCCCAGTTTCCCCAATGCTGGTCTTTTTTTTCCCTCATCAAATTATATATCCTTTTAGAATACCAAGAAACTCCTCTATTATTCATGTACTTTAAATATAGAGTTTTAGATATAACCTTAAAACTGATAATAAATGATGAAGATTGTTATAGGGTTAAATTAGGGCTTTTACATTTATAATGTTTTAGATTTTAGAACGGTTTTCCTCTTTTTGATAAGTGTGCGGGAGGTAAAACTAAATATATTGTGAAATAGAGGTAATAACACTTTTCACAAATTAAGTGCACTATTTCTATGATGTTTATATTTGATCCATTTCTAAAGATCAAATAAGTATATTAAATCAGGAATCTTTACTATTATAATTGTCCTTTTTAAGTAAAATTTCAAGGAAGTGTTAAAATTTCTAAATCCTTAAGTTGTCCAATGGACATCCATTTCTATATATATATATATATATATATATATATATATAAAGCTATACAAGGAAATATTTCTTGAAATATTCTTTTATCTCACTTGGGCTTTAGTAAAAAAATTATTAATTCTCTTATTACATTTGGGTCATTGAATTTTTTAACGGTTTTCTATTCAATATTATCATTCTTTTATCCCATACAATAAGGCTTATATGGTAAAAAATTCTAATCGCTCCACCTTTTTAGAATCTATTTCTAACCACTTTGATTGTACTGGCCAAAAATTAAAAAATTTCATGACTTTTTTGTGTTATAACATGCAAAATATTGAAAAATTGATAGAATAAAGAAATATTTTGAGTTAAAAATTTCGTGATTTTCGTTTGGTAATGCAAAAAAATATAGAAAAACCAAAGAAAACATAATATTTTGACATTTTTGAAAATTCGTTATTTTCATGTATGGCATGTAAAATTTCTTTTAGCATGTAAAATATAGAAAAACCAAAGAAATAATTTTTCAAATTGCAGATGATACATATTTAATATATATAAATATATTATATAAAGCCATATGAAAGAATATTTCTTGAAATATTTCATAATATAGCTTGGATTTCAGTGGAAAAATTATAATCCAGCTTCTATTTAATTCTTTTACTATATTTGGGTCATGTAATTTTTTTAATTGGTCTCTTACTCAATATTTATCATTCTTGTATTCCATACAAGTAGGCTTATATGGTGGAAAAAATCCGATCAGTCCTTTTATTTAAGAACTCTTTCTATTTTTTGTCTCACCAAGATTTTATTGACAAATATAAAAAATTTACGATTTTTGTGTGTCGTGACATTTAAAATATTGAAAAATTGAAGGAAAAAGATCAGAGTTAAATTTTTTGCGATTTTCGTTTAGTATTGCGAAAGAAAAGAAGCAGAAAATTTCAAAATTTTGTATTTTCATATGCCATGTAGCATATAAAATGAAATTATTCCTAGAGGAGGATGAATAGGAATAACCTACAGATATGCCCAAATCAAAAATTCTATCAACACTTGCTAATATAAAACACAATTGCAAAGAGATATGATATCAAGCAATACTACAATTGTGAACAAAAAGCATATAGCAAGCAAGAGCAATATCAAGTACAAATAATGAGGATAAAAAGTAAGTAGCGAGCGACTATAGAAAGTAGGGAACATGAGTGTAATTGAGAAATTTCTAAGCTAATAAGCAATATAAAGTAAGAGAGAAATTGCAAACACAATCGCAAACACAAGTCATTTTTATAATGGTTCGGGAGATCCCCTAATCCACTTTCTTTAGGCATGAGCTCGTTCCACTAAACACATTTTTCTGGGAGACAAGCACGTTGCCCGCAAGTAACCCACAATCCTGCTTCCAGTGGAGGCTGTAGGGTGTTTTTCGTCATCCCATTGAGAGGGGAAATACACGTTGCTTGTCAGGCGCATTACAGATTTCCCCTGCTTACGGTAGACGGGGGTTTATTGATTGTGGGGTCCGAATCTCCGGCAGTCGCGGACTAAGCTGCCGTTAATTACCTCTCGTCTTTGAAGTAAAGGAACCTCCGATTGTCAGGTCAAACTGGTTATGCGAACTCAATGTGCCGTGTACGTGTGTTGTGTTTTGAAGTGTTTTAGATATATTGAGGGCCTCGCAGAATTTACGCGGACCATGTGCAAGACGCATAGGCGCCAACGCCTCACGCGCCCAGCACGTGGGTGCTGAGCGCTTGCAAAAAAGGGGGGCTTAGCCCTGAAATTAGTTAAACTCTGAGAGACTTTAGAAACTCCCGGGAAAAGGGAGGATTTTTATTTTTATGAAGTTAAACTCCCAAGATGATTTTATATATGGAGTTAAACTCCGAAAGATTTTGTGTGGAGTTAAACTCCCAAAAGAAATTTATTTATGGAGTTAAACTCCAAAAGATTTTGATAAATGGAGTTGAACTCCCCAAAAAAAATCTTCGGAGATAATTAAAGGGGACCCCTTTCTTTTTCCTTGAATCCTAGATCCTTTCCTAAGCCTTGGATCTTCTCCCAAGTGGGATTTTTTGAGATGAATCTCCTTCCTCCTCCTCTCTGTTGGCTGGATCTTGGAGGAAAAGGGGGTGAGAATTAAAAATCTTCCCTTTTAAGAATTTGATGGGACATCTGAGAGGGTTTTATGGTGAAAAACTATTCCTTTTTGGAAAAGAAATAGTTAAACTCTTGATTTAATTCAGAAAAGAAAAGAAACTTTAAAACTTTGAGGAAGGAGAAGGAGAAACAAAAACCCTAATTTTTGAAAGGAATCAATTATTGTTCTTTATTTCATCATCTTGTTATCTTATATAGGCTTACAAATTTACACATAGCTCTTTGGGCTTTACAAAATGACATTTTGCTCATCCCATACCTCATGTGCTCATTTCTTTTGCACATGAGCCATGGGCTTTATAAAAATTTGGTTTTTTGTCCATTTTCCTTACATTTATTAATAAAAATTACATTATTTATTTATTACATAATTTTCATTTTGGCATGGGATAAGCCGGCTGCTTCATGTTCGGGCTCGATTTGGGCATAGGTCCACTTGCTTGGGCTTGGGCCCACTTGGGTTGGGTTTGACTTTGACTTGGTCAACCAGAGTGTAATTTTTTACCCCAACAAAGTGCCCCCATCAATAAATGCATACTGCGTGTATGTGTTGTGTGCATGAAATTGATGGATCTTGTTCTTAGGGGGTTTGATTTCGAGGTGGAACATCGTTCTGTGGGCATAATTCTGAGGATCGGAGTATCATTCCGAAGTGCGGAGCATAATTCCGGGATCGGAACGTCATTCCGAGGAGCGGAGCATAATTCCAGGGTCGGAGCATCTTTCTGAAGAGTGGGGCATAATTCTAGGAGCATAATTCCGGGATCGGAACATCATTCCGAGGAGCAGAGCATAATTCTAGGATCAGAGTATCGTTCTGAAGTGTAGAGCATAATTCCACAGTCGGAGGATATATTCTGAGACGAAATTTAGTTTCGACGCAGGGTTCCGGGGACGAAACATAATTTCCACACGGGACAGGTGTATCCTGGGACGAAACTTAATTCCGGCGCAGAGATTGTTGGTTGACTTGTTTTCGAGATGGAGCATAATTCTGATAAGGAAAAAAATACTCCGAGACGAAGCATGATTTTGACACGGGGTACATTTTGAGACGAAACGTGATTCCGACGCAGAAATTGTTGGTTGACTTGATTCCGAGACGGAGCATAATTCCGACAGGTAGGTCGCTGGTTGACTTGATTCCAAGGTGGAGCTTGATTCCGACGGGGAGGTCGTTGGTTGACTTGATTCCGAGACGGAGCATAATTCCGACGCAGAGATTGTTGGTTGAATTGATTCCGAGACGGAGCATAATTCCTACAGGGAGGTCGTTGGTTGACTTGATTTCGAGACGGAGCATAATTCCGATATGGAGGTCGTTGGTCGACTTGATTCTTGTTAGACATGTTTGCCCTAAAGGCCTGTATTGTATTGGATGCTAGGCATGTATATGTACAGAAACAATCTTTGCTCGAAATGATAGTATACTATCTGGTTTATCTTCATCTTAATGTGTGATGTGTTGTATTTCATATCTTTATATACATGTGCTTGACTGCCAGGATTATGATATAGATCATACTAGTAGGGCCTGGACAGTCTATAAGTATATCCTTTAATAGTTCCTAGTCGAGAGTATATCGAGACAGGGCATCGATATTACCAGATAAGACTAGTATGTACGTTTCTTGAACCTGGGTGTCACACCCCGCTTCCCAAAATACGGAAAACGAAGGATGACTAGGCCAGCCATGCTCCTATGGTCAAGGAATAATCCCGCCGTAGTCACACTTCGGCTTCTAGCATTACATGGTAATCAGTAAACAAAGCACAGAAGTAAAGAAAATACATCACTAAATTATTACATCAACTTTCATTGTTCACAATTTACAATAAAATAAGGAAAAGAACTACTAACCAAGTTCGAATACAAGGTTTCTTTAGGGAAAGCAGTAAAAGTGAAGGAAGTACTCTCGACTAAATCTCCGCAAGTTCGAAGGGCAAGTCTGACTCCTGTACTGGTTCTTTCTCGAGGTCTGAGCATGCATACTCAGGTCGTCAGAGCGACGTAATAGCAATATTATAATAGTGACAAGAAACAAGCAAAGAAGCTAATAACAGTGGAAGTAAAATGCAGGTAATCAATATGTCACTAACTGATGCAAAGTATGATCTGTGTCCCTATCAGTCTCTAAGTCATCTTTAAAATCGAGTTGTGGAAAGTAGGATCATGTTTAACGAGGGTCTCGTACATACCCGAGACAACGGCCCGCTATCGCCCTGGATATAACCCTGTCAGCCGGACCTCTGGGCCCAACCTAATATATATAAGAGTCGCTGTTCGAATGATCATCCTCTAAATCACTGTCCTCGCTAAATACAATGCTCTTTCCACTTCAATTTCCCCTTTTCCCCCAGGTTTACATTATTTATAAGTATGGTCTAGTCGTATACAAGTACGCACCAATAACACGGATTTTGTCACTGTTCACTGTATTGTTCACTGTCACGAATCATTCACTTTTCACTGGCGTACTTGACACTGCTAAACCAATACCATTCACGCACGACAATACATTGTACACTGAATAAATACGCGCACTATCACTAGAAGTATGGCAATCGGGTAAAATGTGTGCATTTATGCAGTTAACAAATCATGTGTAATACGAACTATTATGCATCTTATGAACTTGTAAAATTTGCATTAAATCATACATTCAAAATTCAGTAAAATGATACAAAGGCGGTTGCAAGTAAACTCAGTCAGAAGTTCAGCAAAATTTATTTCAGTGCAATCGAGTTTCGGGTTTGCAAGTTACAGCCGTTTCATGTTAAGTGTTCGTTACTGGAAATTCAGTTCCTGAACTAAATGTCCATTTCGCAACACAATTTTCACCCTGTTGGGATCAAAATTAGGCAACGCTATAGTTCAAAGAAATTTAGGTTTTTCAATTGGGTTTCCAAAGCACCAGACGTATTTTCAATCGCGCCTCTATGTCAGAAGTTATGTACTGTACAACAATGGGGTATAAGTTCTGTTTCTGTTTGGGACTGCTATACATCCTGTTAATCTAAAACACAGTTTAAATAGTAAACGATAGTGAAAAGGAGTGAAATCACTTCCATCAGTTATCTAACTATTTCATATTCGCTATGGTATAGGGTTCCGCAATATAACAAGTTCATGCAGCAAAGGGTAAGCATTACTAGATGAGAATCAACAGCCAGTGCTGCTCTGGACTGCAGTCCAGAGCCGCACTCCGCACCAGTTTCCGTCGTCTTTTCAGTATATAAACAATTTAAAAATCTTATGGAGTCAAAGGATAATTAAGTCGGCTTCGATTTGAGCCCTTGAACGCATCATTCCAATTTATAAACAATTAGTTATGATTTTTACAAGTTTCAGACGCGGAAAATTTTCAGTTTTAACGGGTGTAAATGGGGATGATCGTTCACGTCAGTAACGACTGTATTTTTCAGCCAAATTTTAACACGATTTTCATTACTATACGGGCCAACTTATGTAATCAGTTTCCGTCAATTTAATGGAAGTTTTTCTCTCGGGTTTTGCATCAAATACTTGCGTCATATAAATTTTCACGAATTGTATACATGAATTCATAAGATTTCGAATTGTAATAAAACAATTTAGCATGAAGCAAGCAGGGCACTTTCCTGATGACGCGTTGACGATGCACGGCAGCGGCAACGGTGAGATCGCGCTACGAACGGCGCGACTAGAGTTCACGGCCTCGGCTCGAGTTTGGGTTCTTGGCAGCAGGGCTTGGGTTTCTGGGCGAGGTGGCTGCGAGTGATGGTGGGGGTGTCGGAGGCGTTCAGGCACTGGAAGGGAGGCAGCCGGGGTGGATGAGATGGTCGCCGGCGAGGGTGCAGCAAGGGGGTCGACTCGGGTGCTTGGTGGTCGAGGAGAGAGGGAGGAAGCAGCGGTGGTGCTCGGGTTGGTGAAGGTGGTGGGAGTTGGTCATCGTCGTGGGGTCGTGCGCCGAGAAGTGGGGACGTGGGGGTGAGGCGCGGGGTGAGCGGGAGAGTATGGGGATGAGAGAGCGGGAAAACGAGAGTGAGGGGGAGAGAGAGTTAGAGAGAGGCGTGCGTGCAAGTTCGTGGTCGCGGTCGCATTGGGGAGCGGTGAGGCGACGTGGGCGAAGGAGGCGACGTGGGAATGAGGTAAAAAAAGAAAGGAGCGGGAAAAGAAGTTGAGTAGGGAAGAAGGGTGATAACGGGTTGGGTACGGGGTATGGGCGCGGGGATTGGGTTTGGACCGGTAGGGAGTGGGTTGGGAATGGGTTTTGGGGATTTATTTATATTTTTAGTTTTTATTTTCCTCTTGGGCTGGGCTTGATTTGGTAAGGGATTGGGCAAGGGTTTATTTGTTTAGGAAAATTTAATTATTAAAAATCTAAGCAACCAATTTCATACGAAAATACGAGGAAAAATAGGAAAACATTCGGGGACTTGGAAAATATAGAAAAATTGCATTTATGGAACTGGGAATTTACATTATACCCTCCTTACAAAAATTTCTTCCTCAAAATTTTAAAAGAGACAACGAAATAACAACACTAAACAAATAGATATGGAAAACGTGCACGGATATCTTCCTCACGCTCCCAGGTAGATTCTCCTGGAGAACGACCGCCCTAAGACACTCGGATTAACGGAATGATTTTATTCTTCAGCACTTTCTCTCTGGGGTCGAAGATAGTGGTGGGCTGCTCCTCGTAAGATAAGTCGGTACCCAAAGCTAACTCCGAATAGTCCAGAACATGTCTCTCATCCCGAACATAACGCCGCAACTGTGATACATGGAAGGTATTGTGCACACCAGCTAGCGATGGAGGCAAGGCAAGTTGATAGGCCACCTCTCCTACTCGCTCTAGCACCTCAAAAGGTCCGATGAAACGGGAACTGAGTTTCCCGCGACCTCCAAACCTAATAACTCCGCGGGTAGGGGAAATCTTCAGGAATACGTGATCTCCGACTTTAAATTCTAGTACTCTCCTGCTGGTATCCGCCCAACTCTTCTGTCGATCCTGAGCCGTCTTAATGCGCTGCCTGATCATTTGGACCTTGTCGACTGTCTGAACAATAAGCTCGGGACCCAGTAATCTTCGTTCGCCCACATCATCCCAACAAACCGGGGATCGACACTTACGCCCGTAAAGTGCTTCGAAAGGAGCCATCTGGATGCTAGCCTGATAACTGTTGTTATAAGAAAACTCGACTAGATGCAGATGATCTTTCCAGGAACCCTGGAAGTCCAGCATGCAAGCTCTCAACATATCCTCGAGTGTCTGAATCGTACGCTCGGATTGTCTGTCCATCTGCGGGTGATAAGCTGTGCTGAACTTGAGGCGGGTACCCAAACTCTCCTGTAAACTCCTCCAAAAGTGCGAAACAAATCTGGTGTCTCAATCTGACATGATGCTGACCAGGACTCCATGAAGTTGCACTATCTCCTTCATGTATCTCTCCGCAAGTGACTCTGTCGACTGTCCCACTCGGAATAGTAAGAAGTGTGCAGCTTTCGTGAGGTGGTCGACGATAACCCAAATGGCGTTGTTGCCCCTAGGGCTCCGTGGTAAGGCCGTCACAAAATCCATAATAATGTGCTCCCACTTCCATTCTGGTATCGGAAGCGGTTGTAACAATCCCGCTGTTATCTGATGTTCCGCCTTCACCTGCTGGCATACCAAGCACCTGGATACAAATCGCGCAATTTCTAGCTTCATCCTGTTCCACCAAAAGTGCTGCTTTAGATCTCGATACATTTTCGTGCCTCCCGAATGCACAGAATAAGCTGAACTATGAGCCTCAGCCAGTACCTCTTCTTGAACATCCCTTTTGGGTACGCAGAGTCTGTTACCGAATCTCAGAGAACCGTCTTCATGTATGAGTAAGTCCGTTCTCAGCCTGGTTTCTACCTGCGCTCTGAACTTTTGCAATCGAGGATCATCCGCTTGCGTAGCCTTGATGCGATCCACAAGAGAAGATTGTACCTGTAGTTGCTAAAACTGCCTGATTGCGCTCGGTGTAACGACTTCAAGCTCGAGTCTCTGAAAATCCTCAATGATGCTCCTCTGACTGGTCAACATCATGACCGTTGTCTTGTGACTGAGAGCATCTGGTACAACATTTACTTTTCCCGGATGATACTGAAGATCCAAGTCGTAGTCCGCCATCAGTTCTAGCCATCGGCGCTGCCTCATATTTAGTTCTTTCTGAGTGAAGACGTACTTCAGACTTTTATGATCCGTGTATACCTCCACCTTCTCGCCCAACAGGTAGTGCCTCCAGATCTTCAATGCAAAAACCACTGCGGCTAACTCCAAGTCATGCGTAGGGTAGTTCCTCTCGTGATTTCTCAGCTGTCGAGAGGCATAAGCAACCACTCGACCGTGCTGCATCAGAACACAGCCTGAGCCTTTCCCTGAGGCATCACTATGTATCACCAAACCACCGGAATCATCTGGCACTGTAAGAATGGGCGCCGTGGTTAACTTTTGCTTCAGTGTCTCAAATGCCCGGGTATACTCCTCTGTCCACACAAACGGTACCTCCTTCCGTGTCAGTCTCGTCAAAGGTTCAGCGATTCTTGAAAAGTCTTGGACGAACCGACGATAATATCCTGCCAGTCCCAGAAAGCGTCTGATCTCGGCCACTGACTTCGGTGTTGGCCAATCTCTGACAGATTCTATCTTTGCCGGGTCCACTGAGATGCCTTCGTCCGAAACAATGTGTCCCAAGAACTGAACCTTGTCAAGCCAGAATTCACATTTGCGCAATTTTGCGTACAGCTTCTCTTCCCGAAGAATTTGTAGAACCGTGCGCAAATATTCGACGTGCTCCTCCCGGGTCTTCGAGTAGACTAGTATGTCGTCGATAAATACAACGACAAACGTGTCCAAGTACTTTGCAAACACCCTGTTCATCAAATGCATAAATATCGCTGGAGCATTGGTAACACCGAACAACATCACAAGGAACTCATAATGCCCGTATCGGGTCCTGAAAGCCGTCTTGCATATATCCTCGGCCGCTACTCTGATTTGATGATAGCCAGAACGGAGATCCAACTTCGAAAATACCTTGGCCCCACTTAACTGATCGAATAAGTCGTCGATGCGCAGAATTGGGTACTTGTTCTTTATCGTGACTTTGTTCAGCTCCCGATAGTCTATACATATCCGCAGCGATCCATCCTTTTTATTCACCAACAGGACTGGTGCACCCCACGGTGAAGCTTTTGGCCGGATAAATCCCTTCTCCAGGAGTTCTTCAATTTGCTTCTTCAATTCTGCCAACTCAACCGGTGCCATTCTGTACGGGGCCTTGGAAACTGGTGTTGTACTTGGGGTTAAATCAATCGAGAATTCCAAGACGCGTGGAGGTGGTAGACCTGGTAAATCTTCAGGAAACACGTCCAGAAAATCCCGAACAATCTCTGGGGTTAGGCTCTCATCAATCTCCATAGTTGTCAACTCTTTTGGCTTGGCTCTATACTTGGCTGGCTCTAAAGATTTGCTCCTGCCTTCGAAAATAAACTCTGGGTGATTGGGAATGCGGAAAGTCACATTCCTTGCTCGACAATCAATAACTGCATGGAAGGTACTCATCCAATCCATCCCGAGAATTGCGTCATAGCTGCCCGTTCCGATCAAAAGGAAATTCGCATAGAATTCCCTGCCACACACTACAACCGGACATGATCTACATTCTCGACTAGATACTATAACACCATTACCCGTATGTATTTCCCAACCCTTGGTTAATGGTTCATGTGGTATGGAGTGTGTATCAACGAAATGCGCAGATATGAAACAGTGCGATGCTCTAGAATCAAATAGTACTCTAGCTGGCATGGAATGTACGAGTAGAATACATATGACAACTTCGCCTGAAGCCTCTGCCTGCTCGGCGGTCAAGGTGAAAGCCCGTCCCTGACCGCGGCCTGTGTAGGGTTGCCTCTGCTCCTATGATCTCTGCTGCTGCGGTCCAGACCCTCCCTGTAACTCTGTTCGCTCGGGGCAACCACTAACTCGGTGCTGGATGGATCCGCAAATCAAACACTGTCCCTTGGCGCGGCGACAGTCCTACTGGGTGTGTCCATCTCTGTTGCAGTAGCCGCAAACTAAGTTCTTGCTCTGGGGGCGATGCGGGGGCACGAATGGATGCTTCATCTATGTCGTTCCTGGCCTGTGAACTGGTATGACTCCTCGAGACGGTGTGTGAGTACGCACCGGAACAACTGGGGGCTTCCTGAATTTATTGATCAGCTTCTCCTGGATTCGTGCCGCGTTGAGTACTTGTGCAAAAGTCTGCAACTCGAGTGACGCGATCAACTGCTGTAGCTCAAAATCAAGTCCCTGCAAGAAGCGCCTGGCTCTGGTGGCCTCTGAAGCGACCATATACGGAGCAAATCGGCTCAGACGGTTGAATTCTGCCGCGTATACGTCCACGGGACGGCCATTCTGCTTCAGTAAGATGAATCTTTCTTCCATCTCTGCCTTGGCGGTGGAAGGGAAATAGTGGTCCAAGAAGTACTCCTTGAATTTGCTCCATTCGATTGGCCTTTCTAGTCTGCTTTCTTCAACTGACCACCAAGTACGTGCTTCGTCTTCCAACTGGATCCTTATCACATTCACTTTATCTTCATCGGGTACCCTTGCAGCCGTCAGTAGGTTCTCCATATTAACCGGCCATTGCTCGGCCTCGAGTGGTTCGGCTAGTCCTGTAAATGCAGCTGGATGTAACCTCCGAAAATCTGACACAGTGCCAGCCCTGGCAGAAAAAGCTGGTGGAGCAGTGCCTTCGGGGGTGGTAATGAAGGCGGAGGGTCCCCCTACTGCGGTAATAGCCCTGAGTCTCTCGGTGTGTAGGTCCGTCTTTCTCTCCTGAGCTTCTGCGAGAGTCGTCAGTGCACTCAGGATCCTTTCCGTGCGATCCTGAGAACTTGAGTCCGAGGAGTGGTCATTCAGGGACATCATATCACTGGAAGATATTTAAAAGGATATGATTAGATACGAGGATGAAAGTCAGAGCGAAAATAATGTAATAAAGTGTAGTTAATGTTATCCCTTACTACTAAACGCGGCTTTGATACCAACAAAACCATGTCATACCCCGCTTCCCAAAATACGGAAAATGAGGGATGACCAGGCCAGCCATGCTCCTACGGTCAAGGAATAATCCCGCCGTAGTCACACTTCGGCTTCTAGCATTACATGGTAATCAGTAAACAAAGCACAGAAGTAAAGAAAATACATCACTAAATTATTACATCAACTTTCATTGTTCACAATTTACAATAAAATAAAGAAAAGAACTACTAACCAAGTTCGAATACAAGTTTTCTTTAGGGAAAGCAGTAAAAGTGAAGGAGGTACTCCCGACTAAATCTCCGCAAGCTCGAAGGGAAAGTCTAACTCCTGTACTGGTTCTTCCTTGAGGTCTGAGCATGCATACCCAGGTCGTCAGAGCGATGTAATAGCAATATTATAATAGTGACAAGAAACAAGTAAAGAAGGTAATAACAGTGGAAGTAAAATGCAGGTAATCAATATGTCACTAACTGATACAAAGTGATCTATGTCCCTATCAGTCTCTAAGTTATCTTTGAAATCGAGTTGTGGAAAAGAGGATCATGTTTAACGAGGGTTTCGTACATACCCGAGACAACGACCCGCTATCGCCCAAGACATAACCCTGTCAGCTAGATCGCTAGGCCCAACCTAATATATATAAGAGTCGCTGTTCGAATGATCATCCTCTAAATCACTGTCCTCGCTAAATATAATGCTCTTCCCACTTCGATTTCCCCCTTTTCCCCAGGTTTACACTATTTATGAGTATGGTCTAGTCGTATACAAGTACGCACCAATAACACGGATTTTGTCACTGTTCACTGTATTGTTCACTGTCACGAATCATTCACTTGTTCACTGGTGTACTTGACACTCCTAAACCAATATGATTCACGCATGACAATGCATTGTACACTGAATAAATACGCGCACTATCACTAGAAGTATGGCAATTGGGTAAAATGTGTGCATTTATGCAGTCAACAAATCATGTGTAATACGAACTATTATGCATCTTATGAACTTGTAAAATTTACATTAAATCATACATTCAAAATTCAGTAAAATGATACAAAGGCGGTTGCAAGTAAACTCAGTCAGCAGTTCAGCAAAATTTATTTCAGTGCAATCGGGTTTCGGGTTTGCAAGTTACAGCCGTTTCATATTAAGTGTTCGCTACTGGAAATTCAGTTCCTGAACTAAATGTCCATTTCGCAAGACAATTTCACCCTGTTGGATTCAAAATTAGGCGACGCTATAGTTGAACAAAATTTAGGTTTTTCAATTGGGTTTCCAATGCACTAGATGGATTTTCAATCGCGTCTCTACGTCAGAAGTTATGTACTGTTCAAAAATGAGGTATAAGTTCTGTTTCTGTTTGGGACTGCTATACATCCTGTTAATCTAAAACACAGTTTAAATAGTAAACGATAGTGAAAAGGAGTGAAATCACTTCCATTAGTTAGATAACTGTTTCATATTCACTATGGTATAGGGTTCCGCAATATAACAAGTTCATGCAGCAAAGGGTAAGCATTACAAGATGAGAATCAACAGCCAGTGCTGCTCTGGACTGCAGTCCAGAGCCGCACTCCGCACCAGTTTCCGTCATCTTTTCAGTATATAAACAATTTAAAACTCTTATGGGGTCCTAGGTCGTCGAGTTGGATTTGATTTGAGCCCTTGAACGCATCATTCCAATTTATAAACAATTAGTTATGATTTTTACAAGTTTCAGACGCGGAAAATTTTCAGTTTTAACGGGTGTAAATGGGGATGATCGTTTACGTCAGTAACGACTGTATTTTTCAGCAAAATTTTAACATGATATTCATTACTATACGGGCCAACTTATGTAATCAGTTTCCGTCAATTTAATGGAAGTTTTTCTCTCGGGTTTTGCATCAAATACTTGCCCCATATAAATTCTCACGAATTGTATACGTGGAATTCATAAGATTTCGAATTGTAATAGAACAATTTAGCATGAAGCAAGCAGGGCACTTGCCTGATGACGCGTTGGCGATGTACGACAGCGGCAACGGCGAGATTGCGCTACGAACGGCGCGACTAGAGTTCACGGCCTCGGCTCGAGTTTGGGTTCTTGGCAGCGGGGCTTGGGTTTCTGGGCGAGGCGGCTGCGAGTGATGGTGGGGGTGTCGGAGGCGTTCGGGCACTGGAAGGGAGGCAGCCGGGGTGGATGAGATGGTCGCCGGCGAGGGTGAAGCAAGGGGGTCTACTCGGGTGCTTGATGGCCGAGGAGAGAGGGAGGAAGCAGCGGTGGTGCTCGGGTTGGTGAAGGTGGTGGGAGTTGGTCGTCGTCGTCGTCGTGGGGTCGTGCGCCGAGAAGTAGGGACGTGGGGGTGAGGCGTGGGGTGAGCGGGAGAGTATGGGGATGAGAGAGCGGGAAAACGAGAGTGAGGGGGAGAGTGAGTTAAAGAGAGGCGTGTGCGCAAGTTCGTGGTCGTGGTCGCGTTGGGGAGCGGCGAGGCGACGTGGGCGAAGGAGGCGACGTGGGAATGAGGTAAAAAAAGAAAGGAGCGGGAAAAGAAATTGAGTGGGGAAGAAGGGTGATAACGGGTCGGGTACGGGGTATGGGCGCGGGGATTGGGTTTGGGCCGGTAGGGAGTGGGCTGGGAATGGGTTTTGAGGATTTTTTTATATTTTTAGTTTTTATTTTCCTCTTGGGCTGGGCTTGATTTGGTAAGGGATTGGGCTGGGGTTTATTTGTTTAGAAAAATTTAATTATTAAAAATCTAAGCAACCAATTTCATACGAAAATACGAGGAAAAATAGGAAAACATTCGGGGACTTGGAAAATATAGAAAAATTGCATTTATGGAACTGGGAATTTACACTGGGGCGATGGTTGATCCCACAACCATTAGTGTTTGACATCAAAAATTATACACAGGTGCTCATTAGAGAATGGGTACACCGAACAGGACTCGCTGAGAACTCCTAGATGGTATATATACCTATTGTCAGATAGCAGTTCTCTGGTGACACTTGTATAGGTTAGTTTGTAGACCCGAGATCGTCATAGTGTCTTGTGTGATTCCCACTATGCTTTGATTTCCTCCTTACCACGGCTCTACCGAGTCGTGCAAACGGGTGGATTTTAGGTACGGTCCCGAATCACATGGAGGCGGTGAGCGATAGGAGGGATTTCGTCTCTCCCGGTATAGGGAGTTGATGCCGCATTATGCTTGATCGGCCATAACAGCAAATCCCTGGCCAGGGTTGTCGAGATTTACCGATAAGAGTTATCAGTAGTTTCTCGAACCATTATGGGCCATAAATCAGCATGACTTATAAAGTTACTGGGGTCTGACATTTACCATCCCTAGTCTTCATATGCGATGTATCAGATGAAGATACCGGGCTGTACGGTAAGTGTTTCTTACAGGCTCGTTAGGGTTGGGATGAGTTCGCTCGTCGGCCACCTTTTCGTCACGTACCTGGGTAGCCGTTACGCACAGCTAGTGCCGCTGATGTGCTTGTGGTTAAACCCACTGCCAGCGTATTGTCGAGTCTTTAGAGTCCTACACAGAGGGTTCCCTGGTTCAGGCAAAAGATGTAGAGGGCGTAACTTGTTACGACAGGGTTTCGATCATATTCGTGTAATGGTTACAGGAATAATGATCGGAAGGATAATACTGGTAGGCTTTGGTTTAAGCCGGATACCTGTATTATATTATTGGATTATTTGTATTCGTATTTTTCGGAATTCGGATACGGGTATACTTATACGGTATACGGTGAGGGGTATTTTTGTAATTGTACAAGAATACCTTCTAGAAGGGGACACCTCCTAAATGGTTTTCATTTTGTGAAAATGGAAATTATGAGGTGGAATTTGGAGAGAGTCTAAGCATGGGTGATGGCATGGCTCAATTCATTTTATATTCATTTGGGATTACTATTGAAGTATGGTGCATTATTTTTGAGAAAAATATTGCATGCTTCAATTATTTTTATTGAGCCATATCATTTTTCCATGCTTGATTTTTTCATTGATCACTCTCACATTCTCTCTCCTCATTATCTCCTTAGCTTTATCCTTCATATGTGTTGTGAATCAAAAGCTCAAAAGACATATTAATCCACTACATGATCTCTACATCATCTAAGTGATCATTTCTAGCGCACTTGATCTCTTAGTTAACTCTTGAGGAGAGTTTAAAGCTTGTTCTATAGCTCTCGGGTGGATCATCTACGTCTTAAGGTGACCGGAGATCGAGGACATTTTAAGCATTCGAAAAAGCCTAGGAGTTGCATCAAAAAGAAGACCCGAAGGACCGGTTCATTAGGTATAACCCTTTCATAGTAGTTAAGAACTCTAGATAGGGTTTGCTAGTTAAGGTTTAAGCACATGATCTTGGGTTTATGTGGGTGTTGCATGCAAGAAATTTTTCGTTTGCCACTTCCACCTCCTCACAAGTGTTGTGAGGGTGTGCAACATCCACCAACAATTCTGACGGGGAGGTCATTGGTTGACTTGTTGATTTGATTTGATTTAGAAGTTTCTTATCTGTCCAGCGGGGTTTTTGAGCCTGGGATTTGGAATTTGAGTTTTTGTTCGCGTCAGCATCGCTATACTGGAATATGGTACCAGGAGCGAATCATCATTTGCCGTGGAGAGAATGTGATTTATGTTGACATTAGCACCGCTACACTGGAATATAGTACCAGGAGCGAATCATCATTTGCCATGAGAGGATTTGAGGATTTTGGTTTTGGTTTGGCATCAGCATCGCTACACTGGAATATGGTACCAGGAGTGAATCATCATTTGCCATTAGAGGATTTCCCTTATTCCCAGTTTAACGACTTAGGGGTTATTTGTTCCCAGTTTAATGATTTAAAGGTCATCTGTTCCCAGTTTAACGACTTAGGGGTCTACTGGATTGAAAGTTTGGAATTTTGGGGTTGGGGTCGGCATAAGCATTGCTAACACTGGAGCAAAAGTGTCAGGAGCAATTCATCATTTGCCTTTTCCTGTTGGGGAGTGATGGCTTAGGAGACAGGTTTAGATCCTTATCACCTAAGGCTTTTAAATTTTATGGTCCGTAAGGGTCCCATAAAAATATTTTCTCCCTACGAGTCGAAAGGATCTCGTAGGTGTATTTTCTCCTTAGGAGTCATGGGGAACCCCATGTGTGTTTTTCCTTTATGAGTCGTAAGGATCCCACGAAGGTGTTTTCTTACGAGTTGAGAGGATCTCGTAAGGTTTGTTCTCCTCATGTATCGTGAGTACACATGAGTGGGTCTTTCCAAATGGAACATAATTATGAGGACGGAGACCAGCTGTGGGGCTTGTGATGAGGATTATTTGAGCCCGTAGATTGTATACGGTAGTAAAATTGGGAACTGGCCGTAGGGCAGGAAGAATTTTGGGAATTTGAATTTTGGTTGGCGTCTGCACCGCTGCACTGGAATATTGTACCAGGAGCGACTCATCATTCGCCATTGGGAATTTGGGGATTTGGATTTTGGTTGGCATCTGCATCGCTGCACTGAAGTATGGTTTCAGGAGCGACTCATCATTCGCCATTGGTAATTTAGAGATTTGGATTTTGGTTGGCGTCTGCATCGCTGCACTAAAGTATGGTTTCAGGAGCAACTCATCATTCGACTTTGGGAATTTAGGGATTTGGATTTGTGTATGTATCGCTGCACTGAAGTATGGTTTCAGGAGCGACTCATCATTCGCCGTTGGGATTTAGGGATTTGGATTTTGGTTGGCGTCTGTATCGCTGCACTGAAGTATGGTTTCAGGAGCGACTCATCATTCGCCCTTGGAGGGTTTTTTTTACCACGATTGCTCTATCATTTCAGCTTTTCTTATCGCAAAAGTTGCGATTGCCCTATCATTTCGGCTATTCATTCGCGGTTGCCCCATCATTTCGGCTTTTCTTTTATTTACACAACAAATTTTTTAACATTCCCAGTTTAACGACTTAGGGGTCGAATGTTCCCAGTTTAACGATGTGGTGGTCCTGTGTGTTTGCTTATTCCAGCTCCTCGAACTTTGATCTTGGCGGAGATGTGTGGATGACCATAGCTTTGTGGCTTGCCGGTACATCCAAGGATTGTGAGGTTTTCCCAAGATTGTATTGGTTCTCCACCCAATCTTTGAAAACATAGCATTCTTCAATGGTTTGACTCACCATTCTATGATATGGGCATGGGATTGCCGGTCATGTTCATTTCATGTGGCCTCTTTGGAATAGGCAATTGCAGACCGTTGTTCAAGGCGTCCTCGAATATTTTGCGGACTTCATCCCTCCTGAAGGAGTATATTTTCTTCTTTCTCTCCATTAGAGTAGGTGCCTTTCCTGATGCTGGTCTTTAAGGCCGATCAGTTTTTGGTTCGCCTGCTGTCCGCTTAGCCCATTTAGTGTACGTATCGGAGAGACTGGAAGCTGATCGCGGCCGTTTTTTGCAAAAGTGTTCCGCTCTTGGGCTGGAGGGAGTATCTGTAACATTTCAGAAAGATAAAATATTATTTTTGGAATTTTAATATTAAAATAATATATTTCGCGAAAACTATTCGATTTGCGAATTGGGTTTTTGTAAAATCGTATAACTAAATACCAATATTTGGAAAAATATAGATTAATATGTATATTTAATAAAATGGTATTTATTGGATTTGGGCATTTTATAATTAATTATATGTAAGTTTAAATTAAACATGATTAGTGCACTACTAATCACGATTAAGCCAAATCCGTATTTTTTAATTAGCCATGGTTAGTGCACCATGACATATTGCATTTTGTTACATGTTTGTTTCATTTGTATTTGTTTTATATGTTTGGTTTAAATAAGTGAAGGAAAAAAAGGAAGAAAAAAAAGAGCATGATTGATGAGAGAGAGGGGGGACACACTTATGACATGAAGCATTGGCCAAGAGAGAGAGAGAGTGAGAGTGAGAAAGGGAGAGAGAGAGTGTGTGTTGTATGGCTACTTGACTTCTTCACCATTCTTTCTTCACCTCATTTTTCTTCAACTCCTTCATCTCCTCCACTTCCTTCCTCCACCTCCATGAAACCACCTCAAATCCTCATCAAAACCCCACACCAACTTCATTAAAAATGATCACCACCTCATCTTTCACCACATGGCAAGCTTAAGTTTTGATTTTGAAGACTTCCAACCATCTAGGGTTTTCTTAAATTGCTTCCAAGAGGTATAACCTTCTTTTCTCATCTTGTTAATTTTTTCCTAACCTTCTAGTTTAGTTTAGAACTCGTTTTAGTGTAGATTGTGATCTTGGAATTTTCTTGGTTCATGTTTAGTGGGAGACTTGACTTGTAAGTGGTAAATTGAGGTGTAGTGAGTGTTTATAAGATCTTAGTGATGATTTTTCTGGACCAATTAGAAGCCTAGAACCCAAAACCAAGAACTTAGAATTTGCCCGACATTGGAATTTCGACAGTTTGTGATGATATATAGGAATCTGGGATGACCCGAGAGACCCATAAAATAAGTTCCCTTCACTGTGAGACGAGTAGGCAACCTCGATGCAACCCCTGAAACCCGAAACCACAAACCCATATTCTGGCCGCAGATTTATTCTTGGTGGCCGCAAATTACGGCCACACTGTTGAGAATGAGGTTGAGTTTTGGTGAGTGACTTTGTTATCCAGTATTTAGACTAACTCTATATGCAAAATCTCCTAGTTTGACCTAGGGTAGAATCTGAGAGTGATTTCCTTTGTCGCTGATTTCTTGTTTTCCGATTTCTGAACTTGGGTTTTGGTATTTGATATTGTATTTCATCGTTGGACGTTTGTACGTTAATGGCGAGGGTTATTTGGCTATTTTAGCATGCGTAGGCTATAGGTTCTAACCTATGAGCACATCGTGTGCCGTATCGATTTTCTGGACTTGGTTTAATTGCATTACGATGTGTTTTGATTGTAGTTACCTTCGCGTGGACTTCCGAGACGACGAAGCACATTGACTTTGATTAAGAAAGGAGTTTAGCAGGTGAGTAGATTTATATCTACGAGGGAAGTCGGGTGGATGGCGTATAGCACCACCTTAACCATTGATATGGAAAATCGTTATATAAATTATAGTTTGGAGAAAATACATGCTACGAACTTACGTATGTGATTAAAGGTTTTAGTATGAGAATATGATATATATACAAGATGACTTGATGTGGGATATTTATATGATGAAAAGAGATTATGATGAAGTAAGATGACTTGGCTTAATATGTCGATATACGGA
This sequence comes from Agapanthus africanus, assembly GCA_030015575.1. Lineage (NCBI taxonomy): Eukaryota > Viridiplantae > Streptophyta > Magnoliopsida > Asparagales > Amaryllidaceae > Agapanthus > Agapanthus africanus. The sequence continues at coordinate 17,022,406 of CM057349.1, read as the reverse complement.
TGTGAGGCGATATGAGAATATAGATAATTTTGCCAAGACGTGATATGAGATTGATATAGATGTGACTTGAGTTATATGTGTACGTATTTATCTATATTTATGAGAATAAAGAGTGATATGCCGTACGAGACTATAAATCGGTACCCTCTTTGATGAATAGGTCGATAGAATCCTTATTCTGTTTGATGTCACCGTACGATAGATTACCGTACACGATAAGATATACCGGATAATTGATCCGCGCTCGTGATTTGAGGATGATAATCAAGGATATTGCCGTATCGAATACTATGAGGCTGGATCTCCAATGTAAAGATTTCACCTGAACCATATTTATTTCCAAAACCGACGAACCGTATGCATTTTTAAATGATGATTTCAAGGAGACACTACAAACTTTTCAAATGGTGTCTTTTTCTCAAAAACACCGTAGCCCCCACTTTCAAAACTATGATTCGTATCTTTTAAACTGGCCGTATGGTTCATGTGTAGATGTATACCTTATTATAGTTCATGTTATATTGGATTATCCCTCGTGAGATACGTGTTATGTTTTCGGAATTTACCGCTTTATGATATCATATGCTAGTACACCTGCACAATTACCGATGATGCGCATGTTGCACTTACACAGATTTGCCGGCTCACACACATTCATCATCGGTAATTACTATACCACCTACACAGTAAAATGGCTATATCATGATATTATTCTTAATTGTTTAGTACAATCATATGACATGTTTACATGATATATTTGATATGCTCACATTACCGTTCTATGTTGTATACATCGTACTTTATGGTTGCATGCTTTGAGATACTGTTTTCATGAGATTTCTGGATTTGAGAACTGCAGATATATTTCAAAGAAAATTATGAATTGTTTTAAAAACGCGGTTTCTCGTGATGTGATTTCGAGGCGTCTACCATGAGTTTTCTCGGTTCTGAGCTTGTTTTCGAGACCCGATTCGAGGAGTTGGATGAGCCGTCTGCGGGTATATGGTGGACCCGGTAAGGTACCTCGGGGCAAGAAGATCGTGGAGTAGACGATGAACCTGGCAGGAGGGAGCACTACCTACCGGTGATAGTTTGGACCCGGCGGTTATCCGGAGGATACCGACCGGAGTCATGAAATGGATATGAGGACCGATCAGAAAATGCGGCGCCTGAGGACCGATCAGAGGATGCGACGCCTAAGATATGAGGATTTACGTGTCGATACTGGACACTGATTTTCATGATGTTTCGAGTATCGATGTTGGACACTCAGGTTCCATGATATTGATGTGTCGTTGATGGACACACGTTGGTTGATATTCTCATACATATAGGTATATGTTTTCATGATAATTCGAGTGTCGATGTTGGACACTCGGGTTCCATGATATTGATGTGTCGTTGATGGACATACGTAGATGATATCCATATGCATACATGCATATGATTTTAGATATTTATTTGTATATGTCATTTGCATTGACTCTATTGTTGACATATATGTATACATGGTCATCCTAGAAACCATAGTATTACCTTCATGATATAGTTTGACCTAGGAATCGCTATTAATTCAATTTCTACCTGCTGATGTTTTCTACTAATGAGTTGGCAACTCACTCCCGTTGTACCACAGTTTTCTTGCAGGTTCGACCGCCTGGATCAGTAGCGGTATCGCTGACAAACAATTTCTTCAGGGTGTTTTGCTATGATAGGTGGGACACACATTGGATCGTGCCTACCCTTGTACTTTTATATTTTATTGTATCTAGATAAACTCCATCAATCAGAAACTAGACTTTGTATATTGGTAGACCTATACAGACTTGTTATTTGCGAGACTTAGAGCGATGGGTGTATGTTCGCTTCTTTGAGATGATGATGTCTTGCTTTATTTGTTCTTTCTGGGTTTGATCTTCACCGTAGGGATGTTCACCGCCGAAAACGGGGATGAAACCGGGATGGATCGTCCTGCCTGAATTTGGGGATAGATGCTATTTGGATTTATCAGTCCACCTCTCTGAAGATGCCAAGTTGATTTATAGAACCGTATATCGGAGGTTTGGATGGATGCAGCCGTTGTAGCAGACTTCGTCAGATCTCTCCTCATTTGTGAGGGTTTTTTGATTGTGGGGACGCTCTTCCCTGCAGGCACAAGCCTCTGCAGTTAATTACATTATCGCATCGCGATAACCACTTTCTCCTGCTCTGGAAGTTCACTTCGTGTCGTGCGTGTTTTTGTTTGTTTAAGTTGCCCGTGGATTGTATACGGAGACTAATTTATACCGTCGCCCGTAGAGCGTGGATTAGTCCAAATCCGTATATTTTAGATTTAGGTTTTTATTTAAGGACCGTTAATTTACTTTAAGATTAAGATCGATTTAAATGTGTGTGAGCATTTGGGGCTCGATTTGTTTTTATTAAGGATACGTTAGTCCAATTTGAGGCTAAGATCCACTTAACAAGGTTTTAGGATTATTTTTATTTCAGATCCAACAAAAGAACATTTGGGCTCTTTTGTTTTAGTTTAAGAACGTTTTGGTCCATTATCGCCATTTTGAAGGCGAATATTAGTTTAAGAATATTTCGGTCCCTTATCGCCATTTTGGAGGCGAATATTAGTTTAAGGACATTTCGGTCCCTTATCGCCATTTTTGAGGCGTATATTAATTTAAGGACATTTCGGTCCCTTGTCAGTTTAAGAACGTGGTGGTCAAGTGTGTGACGGAATGAACATGGGTGATATGGAATGCACCCAATATGGGATGCGGTCTGATTTGAGTTGTGCATGTCGATTTGGGAATGCACTGAAGAATTGTTGGTTGTCGGGACCCGCCGCCTCTCTGAAATGTTGAAAAATTACAACGACGTATATCAGAGGTGTGGAGAGATGTACCCTTAAACCAAATCCCGTATTTGAGGGAAACGGGTTATGGTGACCCTAGGAATCGGTAGTCATGTTTGAGACTAAAATTATCTTAGGAGATATAAGATGAATATCATTTGGAATATCATCAATTGAAAGGTCGATAGAAAACGTAAAATAATTAATTTTTTTTACCGATTATCGGAAAATTACCTAAACGATTTCAAAGTGTTACAGATAGTCATATGTGAGACTGAGATTAGTTTGGGCAATCATGAGCATATGGGCTCAGTTGATTTGAATCAAGAAGGTTCTTTCCTCAGAGGGCCTAGCCAATTTTGGGCTTGATCTGCTCAGTGGTCTTTTTTTATTGAAAAGTGCTAAGCACTTGCTTGGGCTTTGTTTAATCAGTCCCCCCTTTATGCAAACAGTGCTGAGCACTTATATAAGTTCCGACGCCCACATATGATCATGTGAAGCTTTCAGTCATGGGGAATTACCTAATAAGTGTAAAACACTTTACTCATTTTGTCTTTATATGGAGTGCTAGGAGCTCTTTATGGCATCCACGTGGGGAGCGCGTGAGGCGCTAGGCGCTGCCCAATGAGTGCTAAGCATTCTTTTCTTCTGTGGCGCCCACGTGAGAGACACTTGAGGCCCTGGGCGCTGGGCGGTTTGCCCAATGAGTGCTAAGCACTCTTTTCTTCTGTGGTGCCCACGTGAGGGACACGTGAGGCGTTGGGCGCTAGGTGCTGCCCAATGAGTGCTAAGCATTCCTTTTTTCTGTAGCGCCCATGTGAGGGATACGTGAGGCGCTGGACGCTAGATTTTTCCTTATATGCTTTATTTTGAGGAATTCGATTCCTAGTTCTTTTTTGAATCTTTGATTCTCAAGAACAAGTTTTTCCCGATGAGAATTGAATTCTCAACTTGTGGGAGACTTGTCTTGCGGATCTCAGATCCTGAGAAAGAACTAACTTCTTTTAAAAGGGTTAAACCCTTCAATAGGTAAATGAGATATTTTGATCTCTTTTTTTTATTTACCTAGAGTTTCTTTAGAAGGGAGATCTTCTTCTCTGTTCCTTTCCGAAGTTTTCTTCTTTAATTTTTTTTAGAAGTTTATGAGGGGGGGGGGGTTCTCTCTCTCAGACTTGAAGTCTTGGGTCCTTTATATAGTAGAGGCAAGTTTGTTAATTAGTTTTTGAAGAAATCTCTCATTAAGAGATCCTAATTGATTTGGAGATTTTTACCTACCATTGGATCTTTGATCCAAGCGTTTCTGTTTTACAGAACATATTTTCTTGTTTCTAACAAGATTGGGGAAATATTTTCCCTTGCACAGAATTTATTCTGTAAAACGGTGATTTTTTAATCACCGTTGGATTTTTAATCCACCGGTTCTCTGTTTTACAGAGGGCAGTCTTTCTTATTTAGAAAGATTGAGGGAATTTATCCCAAAATAGAATTTTATTCTATAATCCAATTTTGAGGGTGTTTTCTCCCGACAGAATTTAATTCTGTATTTTTTTTGTGATTTTTCATCTCCGTTAGATTTTTGATCCAATGGCTTTGTTTAATAGAGAGTAGAATTTAATTCTACCTGGGCGCCGGCGCTCATGTGTTGTGCATGTGGGCGCTACATAAGGTTTTAATTCTTTTAATGGGTAGTCATGTGCTTTGCATGTGGGCGCCCATGTGAGGAGCACGTGAGGCGCCACCATAGGATTAATTCTTATCAGATTGGTCTTGGTGCCCGCGCCCGCGTGAGGAGCATGTGAGGCGCCACCATAGGATTAATTCCTATCAGATTGTCTTGGCGCTGGCGCCCTCGTGGGAAATACGTGAGGCGCTCAAGGATTTAATTCTATCTGAAGCGGTACCTACATGTTTTGCATGTGGGTGCACGTGTTTAACACGTGGAGGTTTCCCTTTATTTTTATAAGGGAACATCAAGTTTTGAGCCAAAATTTTTGGCGGGAACAAATGCCCCCCACTACTTTGCCCACATAAGTATGCACATGGGTGAAGTAGTGCAAAGTTATGCCTGGCCATAGAATTGATGGTTTAGGAGACAAGTTTACGATCCTTGTAGCCTAAGGCTTTTTTTCATTTTCATGAGCCGTAAGGGTCCCGAGAAGGTTTTTCTCTCTATGAGTCGTAAGGATCTCATAGGTGCATATTCTCCGTAGAAATCGTGTGGATTCCTAAGTGTTCATCGCCTCCATGAGTCGTAAGGATCTTACTCGGGTATTTTTCCCTTACGAGTCGTGAGGACCCGTAAGTAGCCTCTTCATTCCATTGGCATGTAATTTGAGCGAATGTGGCCCGTGGATAGTATATAAGAGTCCATCTTGACCTACTTGTAAGGCAGCGATGACTTAGAAAACAAGTTTTAGATCTGTCGCCTATGGCTTTTCAACTTTATGAGCCGTGAGGGTCTCATAAAGACTTTTCTCCCTACGAGTCGAGAAGATCTCGTAGATGTCTTTTCTCCTTAGAAGTCGTGAAGACTCCTGAGTGCATTTTCTATTGAGAGTCGTAAGGATCTCCCAAGAGAATTTTCTCCTTACGAGTCGAGGGGACTCGTAAGTGGTTTTTCCTCCACGTCGGTATGCGACTTTAGAGAATGTGACCCGTGGATAGTATACAAGAGTCAGTTTGGACTTGCTTGCAGGGCAGCGATGATAGCTTAGGAAACAAGTTTTAGATCTGTCGCCTAAAGCTTTTCAACTTTATGAGTCGTGAGAGTCTTATAAAGACTTTTCTCCTTACGAGTCGAAAGGATCTCGTAAGTGTCTTTTCTCCTTAGAAGTCGTGAGGACTCTTAAGTGCGTTTTCTCTTGAGAGTCGTAAGGATCTCATAAGAGAATTTTCTCCTTACGAGTCGAGAGGACTCGCAAGTGGTTTTTCCTCCTTGTCGGTATGCGACTTTAGAGAATGTGACCCGTGGATAGTATACAAGAGCCTTTTTAGACTCACCTATAGGGCCACGGTTTTTAAGGAACAGGTTGATATCCCTGTCGCCTAAGGCTTCTCACCTTCATGAGCCGTGAGGGTCTCATAAAGATGTTTTTCCCTATGAGTCGAGGTGAGTCGAGAAGATCTCACAGGTATATCCTAACGTGAAATACAGATAACCCCTGCTTTTTGCGACATAGGTCTGTTAGGTTTTGTGGTACTAGGGTTTTAGTTCGTGGTACCGTCGCGTTGGCTGATGTATTCCTCGATATGCAGTTCTTTAAGCTGTTGTTCGAGTAGCCCCACGACTGTCGTATCTCTGATCCCTTTGGGGGCTGGACAATACATCTTCAAGTAATCTCCTTAGGTTATATGACCGTCGGAAGAGCAAGCGTTAGGAATTTGCTATGTCGTTTTTTATTTGAGGTTAGGCTCAGTTTGGAGCCCCGATGAGTCATAACCACTCCGCGCTGGTGTGGGATGATCTCCGATAGTTTCTTAGGCTTTATATGACTTGCTATCGAGACCTTGAAGCTAGGAAAATGCCGTTGCTTCAATTTGATTTGGCCATTTTGATCCTTTATTGACATTGCGTCTACTGTAACGGGAAGAATGTCGAGCCGGAGCTGGGATTTTACCGTCACTCCTTTTTTGATTTGGCTATTTGGAGCCTTTGTTGATATTGCGTCTGCTGTAAAAAGAAGAATGTCATGCTGAAGCTGGGATTTTGCCATCACTCCTTTTTGTTTCGGCTTTTTGAAGCCTTTGTTGACATTGTGTCTGCTGTAACGAGAAGAATGTCAGGTTGGAGCTGGGATTTGCTCGTCACCCCTTTTTGTTTTGGCTATTTGAAGCCTTTGTTGATATCGCGTCTGCTGTAATGAGAAGAATGTCGGGTTGGAGTTGGGATTTTGTCGTCACCCCTTTTTGTTTCGGCTATTTGAAGCTTTTGTTGACATTGCGTCTGTTGTAACGAGAAGAATGTCGAGCCGGAGCTTGGATTTTGCCATCACTCCTTTTTTGATTTGGCTATTTGAAGCCTTTGTTGACATTACGTCTGCTGTAACGAGAAGAATGTCGAGCTGGAGCTGGGATTTTGCCATCACTCCTTTTTGTTTCGGCTATTTGAAGCCTTTGTTGACATTGCGTCTGCTGTAACGAGAAGAATGTCGGGTTGGAGCTGGGATTTTGTTGTCACCCCTTTTTGTTTCGGCTATTTGAAGCCTTTGTTGACATTGCGTCTGCTGTAACGAGAAGAATGTCGGGTTGGAGCTGGGATTTTGTCATCACTCCTCTTTATTTCGGCTATTTGGAGCCTTTGTTGATGTTGCGTCTGCATCCTGCTGGAATGAGAATGAACGCCGAACTGATCTCTAGACTGTGGATGTTGCCGTCGAGATCTGGATCTCCCTTTGACGGAGCCCGATGATAAAATATGGTTCTCCTTTTTCATTTGTGCCTATGGATTGTATATAGGGGTCGGTGTAGACTCACCTGCAGAGCAGAGAAAATTTTATTTTATTTTATTTTTTATTTCTGCGATACTCTATCTTTTCAGCTTTTCATATCGCGAAAGTCGCGATTGCCCAATCATTTCGGCTATTTATCATGGTGCCCAATCATTTCGGCTATTTTATATTTTTACTCGCTGCTTTTTATTGCGAGTTGCCCAAACATTTCGGCTGTTTCTTATGCATATTTTTTTTTGCTCACTAATTTTTATTGCGAGTTGTCCAAACATTTCGGCTGTTTCATACGCATATATTTTTTTGCTCGCTAATTTTTATTGCGAGTTTGGAACCTGATACCAACCTGGGCATCAACATCTTTACGACTGGAATATTGCCAGGAGCGAATCATCATTTGCCTTGAAAGGACTTGAAGTTTGACATCTGTTCAGGCAACAGCATCGCTGCGATTGGAATATTGCCAGGAGCGAATCATTATTTGCTTTTGTTGATTTGAACAAAGATAGCTTAGTAAACAGAGTTAAGATCCCGTCGACTAAGACTTCGACTAAGACTTTTCAACTTTATGAGCCATAAGGGTATCATAAACTTATTTCTCCCTACAAGTCGTGAGGATTTCGTAGGTGTATTTTCTCCTTAGAAATCGTGAGGATTTCTAAGTGTGTGCTCTCCCCTACAATTCGTAAGGATCTTACAAGAGTGTTTTCTCCTTCTAAGTCGAGAGAACTTATAAGTGTCGTTCACCATATGAGGACATTTCTCATCATTGGTGGGACTTGGTGGGAAGATCGTTTATTTATGCCCGCGGATTGTATACAATGGCCAATATTGGACCGCCTGTAGAGCAACTTGGTGGATATGATGGTTTAAGAACAGGTTTAAGTGCCTGTAGTTTAATGCTTTTGCATCCTGTGAGCTATGAGGGTCTCACAGGAGGAGTTTTCCTTACGAGTCGAGAGGATCTCGTAAGTGAAAATTTCACGAGATTGCGCTTTTCCGGGTTTTCACAAACTCGCCGGTAGCTCTGCTGTTTTTACTCACGATGCCCTTTCGGATTTTCATCCGTGCCCATTTTGCATGTGGACATATCGTTTTTTTTGTTTTTTTAACGAGATTGCGCCCTTCCGGGTTTTCACAAATTCGCCAGTAGCTCTGCTGTTTTTACTCACAACTCCCTTTCGGGTTTTCATCCATGCCCATTTTATTTATGGACATACCGTTTTTTATCATCGATTTACCAATGAGACTTGAGTTGCAGTTTTCGCCGTTGGAGTTTTGATTGCAATATAGATCTCAAGAGAGGATATCGCCGTATTTGGGGCGATGCACCATGTTTGAGACGGAGCACTAGTTTAGGGACATTTCGGTCCATTATCACCATATTTGAGGCGACGCGCTAGTTTAAGGACATTCCGGTCCATTGTTAGTTTAGGGACATCTCGGTCCAGTGTTGCCATTCGAGGCAAAATTTTAGTTTAAGGACGTCTCGGTCCATTGTTAGTTTAGGGACATCTCGGTCCATGGCCAGTTTAAGGACGTAGTGGTCCATTGTTACCATTTTTGAGGTAACGTATCTTTGGATACTAATTTTAGGGTTCTGACTCAGGAAGATAACGAGTGGACACGGGCGTCCCCATTTATCATTGACCTGAATCGTAACCCGTTAGGCGTAGTATCTTTTGAGGAATCGGCCATTTATTGGCCGGAAGGGTCTTTCGCCATGCATATCCATGAGCAGGTAGGCCCCACCTTGGTAGACCTTGTCTATGATGTACGGGCCCTCATAGTTCGGCTCGAATTTCCCCCGTTTTGTACGATTGGGAATCATATGTCGTTTGACAACTAGTACGAGCTCGCCTTTGCGGAATGTTCTCGGCCTAGTCAGTTTTTCATATGAGCGCGTCATCCTTGCTTTGTAAGCTTCTAGGTTTTGCTGTGCTATAAGGCGAGTTTCATCGAGGGCGTCGAGCTCTTCAAGCTGAAGATGGGCATTTTCTTCATCCTTCATCTCGTATCGAACTGCTACCCATAGAGAAAAGAGTTCTATTTCTAAAGGAAGGACTGCTTCCGTGTCGAATACCAACGTGTATGGGGTCGTATTCGGGTCACATTTCGAACGGCTACCGTTGGATGTAGAGAATTTGGATGTTGGTGGATGAATTCCCCATGAATTTGACACGAGTGACACTGCTTCGGATATTCGAGGCAGTCCTGAATCATTGTAGGCCAATAGTAATCCATTCTTTTGATCTTCAGCTTTATCTTTGGCCCGGCTTGATGAAAACTGCAGAGTCCATCGTGAGTTTCTTGAACGACTCTCTTTGCTTCTCCTGGCCCCAAGCACCTTAGCTACAAACCTTCAAGCGATCTCTTGTATAGAGTATCATTGACGAAAGCGAAAGACAGAGCCCGTTTCATGAGCTGATGTCTTGACGACGCATTTTCGGGCGTTCGATGGGATTTGAAGTAGTCTATGAAGACTTCCCTCCAATCCTTGATCTTTTCTTCGTCTTTTATCTGGAGAACTGCTTGTTTGGTCATTTCCTTTTCTTTAGATGACTCTGTTAAATCCTTCGAAGGTATACCTGCTGGCGTGAGAACCCGATGGCTTTGCACGATGATCTTTACGTCATTGAGGTCTTCGTCAGCCAATTCTTTAGCCAATCTAGCCAATGCATCCGCTTTACTGTTTTCCACACGTAGTATACTCTCCAAGATGTAGGAGGGGATTTGTGTCAGCAGTTGCTGCACTCTTTCACCATATCTGATCAGTTCTGGCTTGCATGTCTGATAGTCACCATTTACTTGGCTGACAATGTGCTGGAAATCTCCATATACGAGGAGGTCTTTGATTCCCATATCAACAACGATCTCGAGATCTGTTATCAAAGCTTCATATTCAGCTTCGTTGTTAGTTCTTGGCTTCGTCAGGGGGAAGGGGAACAAGCTCTTCGGAATGGATACCCATCTCTTTGAATCAAACCTTTCCAGGATGATAACGCAATATCCCTCCTTGCGGGGTCACGAAGATAAGGCCTACCTCAGCTTTGATTATGGGGGTGTTATGCTTCTGCTTCTTCATGAAAGATCCTCCATTGAAGTAGAGTTCCCATCGGGCACCATTCTCTTCTTCCTTTGCGTCGAACGCATATTCATCCGGTAAGTCACAATTTAAGGGAGAGTCAGCGGGTATCGGATGTTCGGCGAGAAAGTCGGCGATGACCTGGCCCTTCACTGCTTTGAGAGGTCGATACGTTATCGAGAATTCCATCAGGAGGAGGGACCATTTGGAAAGCCTTCCTGTTAGTATAGCCCTTGATATCAAATATTTAAGAGGATCCACCTTTGATATGAGATGGATCTCATGCGCCAAGGCATAGTGTCTGAGCTTCGTTATCACGAAGATCAGCGCCAGACAATGATTTTTGATGGGGGAGTAGTTGTTTTCTGCCCCTAGGAGAACTCGACCCAAATAGTACAGAGCTCTTTCCTTTCTCTGATCATTCTCTTGTGTCCATAGCACGCCTAGAGAACCCTCAAGGGCCGTTGTATAAAGGATAAGGGGTTTTCCCTTAACTGGAGTGGTCAATACCGGTGGATTCTGTAGGTATTGCTTAATTTCATCTAGTGCATTTTGGCACTTATGATCCCAAACGAACGGGGTCCCCTTCTTCATTAGATGACTGTAGGGACAACATTTTCCGGAGAGGTTGGCTATGAACTGCCGGATATACGCGAGCTTTCCTTGGAGTGACCGCAGTTGTTTGAGGGTTCTCGGCGTAGGCAGATCATAATCGCCTTAATCTCGAAGGGTCAATTTCGATACCCCGGTGCCTTATGATGAATCCCAGGAATTTGCCTGAGAAAACTCCAAATGCGCATTTGAGAGGATTCATCTTCAAATTATATTTTCGAACACGTTAGGACACCATGTCTAGATGCTCCCAGTGTTCCTTATGAGATTTGCTCTTTACCACAAGGTCGTTAATGTAGCATTCAACAACCTCATGAATGAGGTCATCTAAGATCTTTGTCATGGCCCTTTGGTAGGTAGCGCCAACGTTCTTCAGACCGAAAGGCATTACCTTGTAGCAGAATATGCCCAGCGGAGCCCGGAAGGCGGTATGCTTTTGGTCTTCAGGATGAATTTTTATTTGATTGTACCCTGAAGATCCATCCATGAAGGAGAAGACCTCATGGGTAGACGTGTTATCTATCATCATCTCGGTAACTGGTACTGGGAAGTCATCCTTTGGGCAAGCTTTGTTGAGGTCCCGAAAATCTACGCAGATGCGCACTGTCCTATTTTTCTTCATTACTGGAACAATGTTGATGATCCAGTCGGGATATTGAACTTCTTGGATGAAGCCGGAGTCAAGTTGTTTCTTGACTTCGGCGTTGATACTCATCTCGAGTTCGAGCCGCATTCTTCTTGGCGCCTGTTTGACTAGCTTGACGTTCGGCGATATAGCCAGTCTATGCACCGCTATTTTTGGATCCAGTCCCGGCATCTCGGAATAGTTCCATGCGAAGCAGTCTTTATATTGCATAAGCACGTCGTTTAAAATGGCCACCTACTTTTTAGATTGCAGCTCGCTGATGAACGTGGGCCTCGGCTCATTTTCCGTCCCTAGGTTAATTCTTCTCAGGTTGTCCACCGTAATGTGTATCCTATCTTCCAGCTCTTTTTGTGCTGGTGGAAACTCTGAGATCACCTCCTCTTTGTACTCATTTGCGAAGCACTTGAAGAAGTCATCCATATTCTCGTGCCCTCCCTCCTTTGAGAGTGTTATCATATGGCAAGTACGAGTCCGCTTCCATTCTTGGTGTTGAGCTGGTCCTATCTTCACGATATAGGTTCTATTTGGCTCATACTTTTGCGGTGGGGTCACCCTCCAGCTGTCGGATAAAGCGAACCAACCCTATTGATATTGGTCTTCGGCCCGGTCTTTAAAGGTGAAGCAGTCTTCAAGGGAATTTCCTATTGCTTGATTGTAGGGGCAATAATCCAGGTGATGGTCCTCATTTATCTATTCGGGGTACCGAGGCTCCAGGAGTGTCATCATTTGATGCTTGATGACAAGGTTAAATATTTTCCTTATCTTGTCTTGGGGGAAAGAGTACTCCCGACCCATCTTCTTCATAAAAGACGGATTCCAACTGACTTTTTCTTGATTGCGTGGCTTCTTGGATCCGCTTCGCTGTTTCCGAACGTTATTCTCGTTCATCACTTTGTTTTTGCCCTTGTTTCGGGTTTTCTCTTATCGCGAGAACGTACAGCGGGCTGAGGGTGAAGGGCATCATAATCTTCTCATTCCGCAGACTGCTGATTGAGACGCTGCGTCTTGGCCTTTTCGTAAATAGCCATTTCACGGTTGTGATCATCCCGAACCTTTTGACCGGCTTCTGTTATTAGCTTGTCCACTTGCTCTTCGAACAACGGACTTGACGTTCTTATAGCGGGATTTTGCTTCGTTTCAATGTCACAGCTATCTGGAAAAGCATTCTTTTCTCCACCGGAGTTATTTATGGCGTGGCAGTTGTGAAATTTCTCCCGTTTATTTGACCGAACGTATCCAAGCCTAGTCGTCTTCATCCTTCCATTGGGCATCTTTCGCCGAGTACCGGGAACGTCCCAGATCTTGTTGTAGAACTGAGCTTGTCAAACGGTTTGATTGAAGGATATGCCTTGGCATCTTAATAGCCTTTTCATTCCCTCTGCGTAATATCTGGGCAGACGGATTGGTTGAAGTCTGTCAAGCGCAAGCTCAGCACCATGCTGGACTTCTTTCTCCACTTTGGTCTCCATAGATTGATAGAAGATGATCGCCTTTTCACCTCTTCGCCTGGAAGGGACATAGAAAATCTGCAGCTCTTGTACGCTGTATGTATCAAGCGTATCAAGTTCTTTGTAATGTCGTGGCGGAACCATGGTGATCTGTAAACTTTGATCAGCTCTAGTAATGGTTTGTGCTAACGGGCGAGTGGAGAATACGGCGTTGGCTCGTCCTCAGAGTCACTGCCAAAGACCAAAATAGGAGTAGATGGTCCGGGTCTGTTGCATTGGGGTTGCCTCGAGTAGACTATTTCCTCATCTTCCTCGGTGTCACTCCCAATGATCGGGATGGTAGCGACTGGCTTCTGTTTAACATCCGACTTATGACATCTTTCCGTGTCTTTGAATTATGGTAGAAGTACTTGTCGTCTTCATATTTTCGGAGAGAATTGATTTAGGTCCCCCGTAACGGTTTACTCGAGGCCGTCTTTGAAATACTTCATACACTGGTGTTGTGTAGAATGGATGACATTGTACCCGTATAACCAAGGCTTGCTGATTGATCTGATTTATGTGTAGTAGTTAACCGCAATCAATAACGGTGTCGCGTGTAGCTAGACCGAGATGAGTATGGGTCGTCCTCTGGGAAACGTTGAATCTTTTAATCTTACTTTAGGCGTGTTGAGAAAGAAAGGAGGGAGAATAAAGAATGATGAAGAATGGTTGTAGGTTCTAGATCTACGTCAAACACGGATGCAGAATATAGATCTAGATTAACTACGGATGTAGGTTTTATAGTAGAAGGAGGCTTGTAGGGTTCTTTAAGATTTAGTAGTCATGGATGATTACATAAAGATAACTCTTTTTATCCTTTAATAGATTTAAAACTAGATCGACAGTGATGCATGTAGATTAGGGTTTCTGGAGGGAAAAGGGTTCCCACTCTTAACCCCTATCTTAACATGGATCTCCGTTCATGTCTAGCTTTTACCAAAGCAATCGTTAATCTAATCTCAAATCGCGGTCATGACTATCAATGAATTGGTAGCACGCCCGATTAGGATATTAACTATTCTTTTGATAAAGTTTATAAACTTTATAGGACGTAAAAAGAGTTTAAGGATCTTCATCATCCATTAATCTACCCTAATCCTACGAACTCTAACAAGCGGAGAATTATTCGCGCATGTTGGGAAAAGAAAAGATAGAAATCATGAAGAAAATAAAACGCAATAGAATAAAACTACCTTTATTAATCAACAAGATCAAGTACACTTTGTTCCTTTAGAAAATGATTACAAAACCCTAGTTTGCTTCTCGATCTTTTCTGAGGAGGTAGATGAACTGTCGATGATCAACCAGGATTCTTGAGCCGTCGTGGACTTCGTGATCGCGCCGGTTTGATGATTTTTCCAAGAGGCTCTCGGTCCTTGTTTATAGTCACAGAGCCAGAACCCTAGTTTCCTAATATGGTAACTAGTTGTTAGGATTCCCACCAAAAAAATCCAGAAGCCTAACTCTTCAGATGTACGGCGGAACCGCGGCCAATAGGTGGGTTTGGCCGCGGATCCGCCGCCTTATGGTGGGATCATGGGCTCTAATTTCTGTGGTTTCATATCTGTAGCACTTGTTGATCTTTTGAATATCTAGACTTTGAAAATCTTTTCTACATTTCTGCCAGAATTGGTTTCTTCAATTTACTTGAATATCTTCGGCAGATTTGATCTCGCCAACTCGGATTTCCTTGATTTCAGTCATGATATAATTCCTGCACAATTATCTCAATAAATGATATTAGTAGAATTTGATTTTATTGAGATATTATCTTAACCATTTGTCATGATATTTTAGTTTTAAAAGAATTGGTCAAAGATATTTAATAAAGTAAGCATATTAAAATAGTCCAAATATTATATGAATATTATATGCTTACATTTTTCCTTCATAATGTTAATTATAATATATAAACATATGAAAATAGTATTTTTACGGATAAATCCTTATATGTGTTATATTTATAATAAACATCTTTTATTATATATAAATAGTAAGGAAAATGTCATATTAAAAGTGCAGTTTTATCAACTGAACACTTGCCGAGCAGAGCGTTGTAGCAAGTCTTGGCATCAATGACATGAAATTTGATGTCAGTGACGAGCAGCCCGAAGCGTAACGTCAGTATTACGGACCCGAGTATCCGTGATGACTGTGAATTGAACCCGGTGAAGGTGATTTTGTCTCGAGCCAGGTGCTGAACGTTCATGCAAATCTCCTTCAGCACCTTCACGTTGAGGAGGTTGACAGAGGACTTATTGTCGACAAGGATTTTGCCTATCTTGATGTCGTGGCAATACCCGGTGATGTATAGTGGACGGTTATGCTCACACGTTTCTAGGAGGAGATCTTTATCGCTGAATATAATGTCAGCCTTGTGAACCTCTGCTAACTCGTCCTTCATCCTTTCTTCTACAAGAAAAGCTTGAAATTGATCAGGCTCTTGCAATGCCTTGATCAAAGAATCTCGCGCCTCTTTGGACAGGAGGAGAGCATCCAATATACTCAGTTGTGAGGGCCTCTTCCTCAGATGTGCTAGGATATTGTAATCCACCTTGTTATTCCTAGGTGGGTCCTTGGCTGCGAGCTCTTTAATGACTCCATCATCGAGGGTGATTTTTCTAGGGACTTTTTCTTTCCCCTTGTCTTTTTTACTCAAACCTTTATTTGTAGGTCCGAAGTTCTTCTCAGGCAGCGTGCGGTTACACAGCTGAATATTCTCGCAGTTCTTCTTTCCCTCTTCATTTTTGGGGGTGGAGTTCTTGAAGAGAGGGCCGAGGGTCATTTCATCCTTAGAATCTCTCCTGAAGGTAAGAATTTGGAGTTTTTCGCTTTCTCGACTGGTATCAACCATATGACAGTCGCCAGTCGTTTTCTCACGCGCACTCATCGAACTTCTTTGCTGTCGACGAGTTTCGCGTTTCATCCTTTTGAAGTGTTGTTGATGGGCAACGTATCCTTGCCACCACTTCTTGAAGGCACTGCATTCTTCGGTGGGGTGAGTAACCCTATGATGGTATAAGAAGTAGTTCGGATGTGAATCCTCTCTGTTGAGGCTTATGACCCCGGGCGTGTTTCCTTTGAGAGGCGGCAACTTCATTCTCATTGACAGGGCTTTGGCGAACCATTTCTCTGTCTTGATCCTGCTCTTGTTTGCTGCAGGTGTGCTTTGGTTTGGTCAGAGTTCTTTACGACTTCTTCTTACCGCAGCTTCTTCATCCTGACGCTGACGCTTAGCCTTTTCGTATATGGCGGTTTCGCGTTCTTGGCCAGTTTTTCTTTTTCAAAAGGCTTCGTTTAATAGCCTATCGATTGGGTCTTCTGACAGTTCCAGAGATTTTAGTGCCGCTCCTGCCCCTAGTTCCTCTGCACTGCTTTTCGACGCCGAGGGAGCTTCTTCGACATTTAACAACGAATGGGAGATCATGTAGCAACTTTCTACATAGTCCTGGGTTTCTTTTGATGAGTCATTTCCTTCATCATCATCACTATCTCCGTTCTCAAGGATATGCTTGAGAAACTCTTCGAGAGTGACTGGGTCTGCGCCTCCTGGTTGTACCCCTCCAGCGTGTCGATATACTCTTGCAGGTCCGTGCGCTTGTCGTCAAACTCGGCAGGCCGCACAGGCTTCTTGGTCTTCTTCTTTTTCTTCGAAGACTTTGAAGGCTTGACCTGGGGTTTTTGCTCCTTGTCAATTATTTTCGGTGCAGAACGCGGTTTCAGCATCCCTTCAATGATCTCGGGCTCCAGCGGGCTTTTCCATCTGATCGCCGAACACGCCTGAAGATCTTTCAGCATTCTTTTGGTTTTAGTTGAAAGGGCAACTTCCTATGGAGCTTCTTCCACGAGTGAGCATGATTCACCCGGCATGTCTACCTTCTTGGGAGGGTGCTTCTGTGGTGGGTTGACCCTCCAGTTCTCCGATAGCGCAAACTTCCCTTGTTGGTATTGATCCTCAACCCAGTTTTTGAAGACGTAGCAATCCTCAATTGGGTGGCTCACCATCCTGTGATAGGAGCAATAGTTAGGGTTGTTGATGTCGCCCTGTTCCCTGATAAAATATTAGGAAATACCCTAATGGGGTATCACGTGCTCACACGTGTCCAAGGGTCACGTGTTGACACGTGATAGGTTCCTATGATCTTTGCTTTATAGAATTAAATTCTAATCAAATAAAAATATAACAAAACAGCCAGAAAATACCCCAATGGGGTATCACGTGCTCACACGTGACCAAGGGTCACGTGTTGACATGTGATAGCTTCCTGTGATCTCTGCTTTATAGGATTAAATTCTAGTCAAACAAAAATATAATAAGACACTAAGGAAAAACCCCAATGGGGCATCATGTGCTCACACGTGACCAAGGGTCACGTGCTGACACGTGATGATTCCTTACCTCTGTTAAAAGGTAGAATTAAATTATGAATAAAATGTTTAATCAAGAGGGTCATGTGCCAACACGTGACAGGCTCCTAAGCCTTTTAATCAATAAAATTAAATTCTATTTAATAATCAAATAATGGGATCACGTGCCAACACGTGATAGACTTTTAAAAAGCCATCTGAACTAATAGAATTAAATTCTAATTAAGGGAAATCAAAGACCCTAACTGGGAAAATATTTCTTTAAATCTTTCCAAACAAAAAAGATGGTACTCTGTAAAATAGAGCACCATTGGATTAAAAATCCAATGGTGATTAAAAATCACCAATTTATGGAAAGATTTTATACAAGGAAAGATTCCCCTGAAATTCACCAAGAATAACAAACAGAATATCTTCTGGATTAAAAATCCAATAGTGAATAAAATTCACCGAGTGATCTAAAAGATCATGTTAGTTACAAAAACAACCAAAATCTTTCAATGAAAGATTCACTAAACAAATTGATTCTTTTCTTTCTCCTATAAATAGGAGCCAAGAACAGAAGAGAAGGGATCTTGGAATTTTGATTTTCTGGAGAAAAACAACAACAGAGAGAAAAGAGAGGAGAATTTAATTCTCAAGAGAGAAAAGAAGTTCTTTTCAGAGAAAAGAAACCCTAGGTGAGAAAGGGGAAAGAGATTTAAGCTCCATAAAATAAAAGAGAATTTAATTCTCAAATTTAAGAGTTTAACTCTTCTGAATAAGAACTTAGTTCTTCCTTTGGTTGAAAATCTGCAGAAACAGATCTCCCCACAAGTTGAGAATTTAATTCTCATCGGGGAGATTCTGCCATGCAGATCCAAGACCTAGAGGGAGAATCTGAGTTTAAGAAATTTAACTCCCCCAAATTCATAGGAATTTAATTCCTCCAAATAAAACTAGGGTTTAACCCTTTATGAGAATTTAAATCTCCCAAATTACAGGAATTTAATTCCTCCTAAACAGAACTAGGGTTTAACCCTATATGAGAATTTAATTCTCCCAAATTCATAGGAATTTAATTCCTCTAAAACAGAACTAGGGTTTAACCTTATATGAGAATTTAATTCTTCCACATACATAGGAATTTAATTCCTCTAAAACAGAATTAGGGTTTAACCCTACAGAGAATTTAATTCTTAAAACAAGAGACTTAAAGCCCTCCATGCACGTAAAGAACTTGGTCACGTGGTAACACGTGACCCCCCCATTCTCAATGAGCATAAAAGAGAGAACAAAACTAGGTCACGTGTTCCCATGTGACCCTTAAACAGACTCCCCAAAATGAGAAGAAAAAAGCTTGGAGGTAATGCCTCACGTGCTCACACGTGACCCTCATAAATGAAGAGAACAAAGCCAAAGGCAGTACTGATTTTGGGTGCCCTCACGTGTCCCCACGTGACCCCTAATAAACACTTTAATAATCAATACATAGATACCCATCACGTGCCCACACGTGATGGCCTGAAGATTAAAAGTGTTTAACACTTATTTGAATATTCTGATAATAAAATAAATGAGGTCTGACCCCATCTTCAGGCGCCTCACGTGACCCCACGTGACCCCTTCCTTTCTAGTGTTTAACACTATTTTGAGCATTTTGTCTCAAGTGTTTAACACAGTTTTAAATAGATCACGTGAGGATACGTGACCGCCAGATGTACTCTAGTGTTTAACACTATTTTAAAACCAGCTTAGCCCAAGTTGGCTAAGTTTTCCAGAGGCAAATCTCCCCTTCAAATGGGCCTTAAAATCTAGAGCTATAATTTTTAGTGCTCAGCCAAAGAAAAAATGTTATCAGAGCCTTCAAACTTTTGTTTAGCATTGCTAAATAATGAGGGGCCGAAACCAGACAAATGTTCAATAGTCCAACAAAGGGCTAACATTTCGAACCTAATTGGACTTAGCCCAAGTTGGCCATAAGTCCTCAATTCAGATTTAACTGAGCAAATGTGCTCATAATCTAATTAATTGATCTTAGTTCCAAATTGGACTACAGATTTCCCAATCAACTTTGGTTCAAGGGTACATCTCTTCACTCCTTTGATATTTGTCGTTGTAATCCTTCAACGTCTTCACAGAGGTGACGGGTCCCGACAACCATACATTCCATGGACCGTGGGGTCTTTAAACTCATGGACTATAATGTCCTTAACCTCGGACTGTGCGGTCCTTAAGCCCATGGACTATGATGTCCTTAACCTTTACAGACTATGATGTCTTTAAACTGGACCACCATGTCCTTAAACTGGTATTGGACCACCACGCCCTTAAACTGGTAATCGACCGCAATGTCCCTAAACTAAACAATAGGGCCCAAATGCTCTCTTGTTTGATCTAAATAATCCCGTTAAGTTGATCTTAGTCTAAAATTAGACTAATGTATCCTTAACTAACATTTAAGTTGATCTTAGTCTCAAATGAGACTAACGTATCCTTAGACCCAACCCCAAACCCAATCTAAGAAGATACGGATTTGGACTAATCCACGCCCTACGGGCGACAACATAAATTAGTCTCCGTATACAATCCACGGACAACCAAAAACAAAACAAACACCCACGACGCAAAGTGACCATCTGGAGAAGGAGAAAGTGGTTACCGCGATGCGGTAGCGTAATTAACTGCAGGGGATTGCGCCTGCAGGGAAGAGCGTCCCCATAATCAAAAACCCCTCAACGAGGGGAATCTGACGAAGTCTGCTACATCGGCCGCATCCGTTTAAACCTTCGATACATGGTGTCATAAATCAACTTTGCATCTTCGGAGAGGTTGACGGATAGCACCAATTAGCATCTGCCCCCAAATTCAGGCAAGCGCGTGTCTTCCCGATTTTCGGCGGTGAACAGATTCTGGCACGCCCGATGGGACCTTTTCCTCTTTCCACTCCATAATTCGTATGTCGTGTTCGTGAACGAATCACGGTTTGATATGGTTGCCCTTGGGTTCGAGGTACTAAGATTTGGTGTCTTGCTCCGTGCAGAAAATGAAAGATCAATGGTTTCTACCTACACAAAATGCTCCAGCTGCAACTGCAACTCCCTTTCCGCCTCATCTGGAGGTGTATTTTACGGGCCCCAGGCAGCCTCCTAGTTCATGATACCGGTGGACTAAGTAACTCAGGCCACCACTGGGCTATTTTTTGGGACTATGATCCCACCCATGAGCTTCAATGTCCCGATGCTGCCGCAAGAAGCCCCAAAGAAGTCGGTCTTTGATCGACTTACCACTACCGCGGCCCCTTTCAACGGGTCGCCCAAGTCCAATGCCTCAGTTTTCAACCGACTGGGCCAGAACGCCAACAAGCCCGCGATACCTGAAGCAGCCATCCCAAAGCGGATAGCCATCCCGGCTCAAGCGGACGAAATCATTGGAAAGGCTTCTCCTAACAAGAAGTCAGTTTTCATAAGGCTGGCCACTCTGGCTCCCGCTCCAGGCGAAGTCACCTCTGCCCAGAGGTCTGTATTCGATAAGTTGGACATTACTTCTCGGCGAACGTCAGTCTTCAAAAGGCTGACACCGGCGACAACCCTCCATCAAGACAGGGAGCATGACGAAGCCATCTCCATAGCTGAACCAACTCCATCTGCATGACATGCTCGCCGTCGTCACTGGCGCCGAGTAAGGAAGGCTGGGGGCAACTCCCCTTCTGGATTGACTCCACCAGCCCCCATGGTGGAAATCGATGCTGTTGTTCCAACTGGGAACAGCTTTGAACCGCTTAGGACGGTTCACAAGAACTCTCCGACTGCCGTGCTGAAAATATCTCCTCCACCTATGGAGATTACTACAGAAAAGAAGCCGGAGCAGCCCCCTCAGCGGCTGTCTTCCAAAATTTATAAAGTCTAGCGACAGGTCCAAGAATCGGTGATTAACCAGGACTATTCTCGCCGGCCAAAGAAGCTCAAAGCTTAGCAAGAAAAGAGCCATCTCATAGTACCACAGAAGACGTCATCCGTCTGGTTGCCCGCTGCAACGGCTCCCTCGACTTCAACCGCTCACAAGAGAAGGAGGCCGGAGAAAGCCCCTGTGACCGCGGCAAACTGCAAAGACACCGAACCTAAATGCCCCAAGTCTGGGGGCATGATGGTGCATACTGTTTATATAGCTTCCGGAAAAGAGGAAAGCCGTGCTTCTATGGGTCATCGACCGCTTACCCGATCGATAACAAAGGCTCAGGAATAATAGCAGCAGAAACTTCAGGAGATGCTGACTGCAATGGCCGCACTCACTGGGCCAAAAGAAAATCCAGAGACCTCGGAGCAGCGTCAGGAACAAGAAACTGATATTGATTTCCTCCGAAGAATACTCGAGAGGAAAGAAAAAGAGGCCGCGGAGCATGCGGCTAATATAAAACGAATGGCTCTTTTGTTCCAAGACATGGCCGGGATGATGTTACAGCCGGAACCTCCAGTGGAAGACCCCCCGATCATCATTGAAGACGACAGAGGGGAGACATCGAACCCTCCTCAGGCTCTTTCAGCAGCCAAAGAGGAGACCATCTCCAAGGCCGCTCTGGATGATTACATTGCTCAGAAAATACGCGCTCACCAGGAAAACGAAACGGCTGGACAGATCGTTAAGACTGGAAGACCTTATCCAGGCTGGTATGACCAAATAAGGTACCCGCCGAGATATACGATCCCTAAATTTCATGTATATAAAGGGATGCGGAATCCGCATCAGCACGTCGCTCAATTCAGAGCCTTGTGCGGAAACACCAAGGGTGATGATAAACTTCTGCTCCGCCAGTTTGTTGGTAGCTTGTCGGAGACGACATTCGAGTGGTATTCTGAACTTCCAAATGACTCCGTCAAGATATTTGCTGAGATGGAGCTACTATTCACCCAGCATTTCGCGAGTGCTAGTGAACGCACCCCAATAATGGCATTGATCAATGCCAGGGTAAAGCCAAGTGAAACGTGGGTGCAATACGCAATATGATGGAGAAATTTATGGTCAAAATGTGAGCAGCGCATAGAGGAAGCGCCGGCAGTGGGTATGTTCATGGGCACTCTAGACCCTCAGGCAACTATTTCCCAGTTCATGATGTTCTTCAAGCCGACCACGTTCCAGGTCTTGATCGATAAACTGGCCCAAATGGACCAGATGGGTCATAACCGTCTCCTTCAAAACCGGAGCCGCGGAACGAAAAGGGTAAAGGGAAAGCGACCTTCGTCACGAATACTCAACAGCAGCCCAGTGGCCCAAAACTAACTGATCGCCTAGACGAGAGGCAACAATTCTATAATGAGAAGATGAAACGCCCTTATTCGTTTCTCCGGGACAAAATAAAGAGATTGTTCGAGCTAGCGGTGCGCAACAGGCTCATTAATCTGCCGAATCCAAAACGACCGTTGCAACCTGGCGAGGCTAATAGTCCCAATTATTTCCCCTACCATTAAACGGTAAGCCATCCAATTGAAGATCGCTTCGTTTTTAAAGGCTGGATTGATGATCAATACCAACATGGTAAATTTGCCCTGTCCGAGAATTGGAAGGTGAACCCACCATAACCACACGCTCCCAAAAAGACGGACACACCGGGGGCATCATGCTCTTTCATAGAAGAAGCTCCATGGGAGGTCGCTCTTTCAGCCAAGATGAAAAGAATGCTGAAGGATCTCCAAACATGCCCGGCGATCAGGAGGAAAAATCCACTGAACCCAAGATCATCGAGGGAATGCTGAAACCGCGCACAACTCTAAAGATTTAGGGTGATAGCCAAAGCACTCACACCCAGCCGCCAAAGTCTTCGAAGAAAAAGAAGAAAGCCAAGAAGCCCGTGAAGCCTGGTGACAAGCGCACGGACCTGCAAAAACAGATTGACGCGTTGGAAGAATATAATCAAAAAGCGCGGACTCCCGTCACACTCCAAGAATTTCTCAGCCACGTCCTTGAGGACGGAGACGACGACAATGGAGAAGACTCGTCGGATGAATCTGAAGATTATGTGGCAAGTTGCCATGTGATCTCTCACTCATCGACAGACAATGAAGAAGCTCCTTACACAGAGAAACTGGGGGTAGATCTTAAGCCGGAACTTCTAGGGCCATCAGACGAAATGATTGATGCATTCCTAAACGAAGCTCTTCTGAAAAGCAAAGCCGATCGAGAGCGTGAGAAGCTATATTCGAAAAAGCCAAACGCCGGCAACTGGACGAAAGGGTTGGAACACCCCCGCCAGATCAAAGTACATCCGCCGCAAATAAAAGCAGGTTCAAGATGAGGAAGAGGTTCGCCAAATCCATATCAATGGGAATGAAGCTGCCACCCTCCGAAGGAAACATTCTTGGTGAAGCGGAAATACATCCTAGCTACTGCTTATATCATCGAAAGATTGCGCACCCCACCGAAGAGTGCAACGCTTTTAAAATATGGTGGCAGGGATATGTTGCTCAACGGCAACATTTCAAGCGGATGAAACGCAAAACTCGTCGGGAGCAAAGAAATACGGCCGAGGAGCGTAAAAGAACTACTGGCAGCTGTCACATGGTCGACGCTGAGGGACCGCAAGATCTCACCTTCGGGAGCGACTCTGATGAAGAAATGACTCTTGGCCCTCTCTTTAAAGAGTCCACCTCGGGAAAAGAGGAAGAACCGAAGACCTGTGAAAATATTCAGCTGCGCAATCGTACGCTGCCCGAAAAGAATCTTGGGCTCTAGAACAGTGGGTCAAATAGAAGAGATAAAGGGAAAGAAAAGGTCCCTGAGGATATCATCCTTGATGACCAAGCCATAGAAGAGCCGACAGCCAAGGACCTGCCAAAGAAAAGTAAGGTGGACTACAACGTTCTGGCACACTTGAGGAAAGTACTCTCGCAGCTCAGCATTCTCAACACCCTTCTGCTATCCAAAGAGGCGAGAGATTATCTGATTAGGGCATTACAAGAGCCCGACCAATTTCAAGATTTCCTCGCCGAAAAAAAGATGAAGGATGAGCTGGAAGAAGTGCACACAGCCGATATCACCTTTGGCGATGAAGATCTTCTCCTCAGGACGTGCGAGCATAACCGTCCCCTTTATGTCTCCGGATACTGTCATGATATCAAGATAGGCAAAATCCTGGTCGACAATGGGTCCTCCGTCAATCTCCTCAATGTGAGAGTGTTGAAGGAAATCTGCATGAGCGTTCAGCACTTCGCTCGTGATAAGATCACCATCTTCGGGTTTGACTCCCAGTCATCACGGACACTTGGATCTGTAATATTGACATTACGCTTTGGGCTACTTGTCACGGACATCAAGTTTCACGTCATTGACGCTAAGACCTGCTATAACGCTTTGCTCGGCCGGCCTTGGTTATACGAATACAACATCATCCCCTTTACACAACATCAGTGTATGAAATATTTCAAGGATGGACTCGAGTATACCGTAACAGGGGAGCTTAACCCATTCTCCATAAACGAAGTTCGCAAATATGACGATGCAAAGTATTTCCTGCCGGACTTTGAGAACACGGAAAGATGTCACAAACCAAAGAGCAAAGCTATCACCACTATTCCGGTCTTCGGGAGTGATACCGATGAGGAAGAAGAGATAGTTTATTCAGGGCCGCCCAACGCAACAACCCGGGACCGTCCATCCCTATGTTGATCTTCGACAGCGACTCGGAAGATGAGGTCAACGCTATATTTTCCGCTCGGCCGTCAATACAAGCCTTTACTAGCGATAATCAGAGCTTGCAAATTACCATGGTTCCACAAGAACATTACAAAGAGCTCGACGCGCTTAGTACCTATAGTGTGCAGGAACTGCAAACATTCTACGTCCCTCCCAGACGAAGAGATGAAAAGGCGATCCTCTTTTATCGATCCACGGAAACCAATGTGGAGAAAGAAATTTTGCATGGTACGGATTCTACACTTGACAGGCTCCAGCCCATCCGTCTGCCTAGATATTACATAGAAGGCTTGAAAAGGCTATTGAAGCGCCAAAGGGTACCCTTCAGACAGACTACTCGACAAGCTCGATTCTACAACAGGATTTGGATGTCCCCGGAACTCAGCAAAAGTTGCCCAATGGGAAAATGAAAATGGTCGGGCTTGGATATATCCAATCCAAGAAACGGGAACGAGTCCATGGTAGCTACGTTATACATGACTTCGATGAAGACGGAGATGCCCTGTTAGAAGACGCTGACCCTGAACCAAAACGAGATCCTGCCATCAAAATGACGAGTCCGTCGTTTGAAGAACGGATGGACAAGCTAATAAGGGAAGCAGGTCAAAAGGTCCAGGATGACCATAACCGTGAAATGGCCATTTACGAGAAAGCCAAAATGCAGCGCCTCCTTCAGCAGGACGTGGAGAATGACAATGCTCCTCATCACCAGCTCGTCATACAAAAGACCCGGCGCAGATGCAAAAATAAACCAAAGAACGGAAAAAATGTTCGACAGCAGCCAAGCGGGTCTAAGATGCCACGTGAGCAAGAGTCGAGCAGCCGGGATCCGTCCCTTATAAGGAAGATGGGTCGGGAATATTCTTTTCCCTAAGATAAGACAAAGAAGATATTCAATCTCATCGTAAAGCATCAGATGATGACACTCCCAGAGTCCAAACACCCCGAGCAAGCGAACGAGGTCTCTCACCCAGACTATTGCTCCTATCACCAAGCAATAGGACATCTTATCGGAGACTGCTTCACCTTCAAGAACTGGATTGAAGACCAACAACAACAAGGCAGGTTCGCTCTATCTAGCAGTTGGAGGGTAAGCCCGCCACAGAAGCATGAACCGAAAGCGACGCGTATAACGAGAGTAGAACCAGATCAACATCGATCTTGGAAACGATCTCGTACCTGTCACGAGATAACGCTGTCAAAAGAAGAGCCCGAGAATATGGATGGCCTCCCCTGGTGCTTCGAAAACGATGATGGCGAGGTGATCTCGAAGCTTCCACCGGCGCCGAAAGAGTTGGAAGATGGGATACATACTACTGCAGATAACCTCAAAAAAATTGATTTGGGGACGGCAAGTGACCCACGACCGACATTCGTCAGTGAGCTGTTGTCTGTAGAAAGGGTGGCTACGCTAAAGGACGTGCTCATGCAGCATAAAGGTTGCTTCGCATGGAACTATTCAGAGATGCCGGGACTCGATCCAGAGATCGCTGTGCACAAATTGGCGATATCTCCGGACGTCAAGCCGATCAAACAAGCACCGAGAAGAATGCGGCTCGAGCTTGAGATGAGCATCAATGCCGAGGTTAAGAAGCTAATTAACTCTGGCTTCATCTAAGAGGTTCAGTACCCTGACTGGATTGCCAACATTGTTCCAGTAATGAAGAAAAATGGGATGGTGCGCATATGTGTGGACTTCCGGGATCTCAACAAAGCTTGTCCAAAAGACGACTTTCCAGTACCAGTCACTGAGCTGATGATAAATAACACATCCACTCACGAAGTTTTCTCCTTCATGGAAGGCTCGTCAGGATACAATCAGATAAAGATGCATCCCGAGGACCAGAAGCATACCGCTTTCCGGACCCCTTTGGGCAAATTCTGCTATAAGGCGATTCCCTTCGGTCTAAAGAACGCCGGTGCCACCTATCAGAGGGCCATGACGAAAATTTTCGATGATTTCATACATGAAATCGTCGAATGCTATATCGACGACCTCGTGGTTAAAAGCAAATCATACGAGGAACATTTAGAACATCTGAAGATCGTGTTTCAGCGCCTTCAGAAATACAACTTGAAGATGAACCCTCTCAAATGCGCGTTCGGAGTTTCCTCGGGCAAATTCCTAGGATTCATTGTACGACACCAAGGCATCGAGATAGATCCGTCAAAGATCAAGGCGATTGTGGAAATGCCTCTGCCAAAGACTCTCAAGCAACTGCGGTCTCTCCAAGGGAAGCTCGTGTATATCCGGCGATTTATAGCCAACCTCTCCGGAAAGTGCCGCCCCTACAGTCACTTGATGAAGAAGGGAACCCCGTTCATCTGGGATTGCAAATGCCAAAGCGCACTAGATGAAATCAAGCAATACCTGCAGAATCCGCCAGTGCTGGCCGCTCCCGTTAAAGGAAAACCTCTCGTCCTGTACACAACAGCCCCCAAAGGTTCTTTAGGTGCGCTGTGGGCACAAGAAAACGGCCAAGGGAAAGAGAGAGCCCTTTATTATCTGAGTCGAGTTCTCCTGGGGGCAGAAAGCAATTACTCTCCCATTGAAAAACACTGCCTGGCGTTGATCTTCGTGATAACGAAGCTCAGACACTATGCATTGGCACATGTGGTCCATCTCATATCGAAGGTGGATCCTCTCAAATATTTAATGTCAAAGGCTATATTAACGGGACGACTCGCTAAATGGGCCCTGCACTTGATGGAGTTGTCGATAACTTATCGACCCCTCAAGGTAGTGAAAGGCCAGGCCATCGCCGACTTCCTCGCTGAGCATCCGATACCTGCCGACTCTCCCTTGAACTGCGAATTGCCAGACAAACACGCGTTTGATACGAGCGACGGAGAGAGAAGAGAAAATGATACCTGATGGGAACTCTATTCTGATGGGGCATCTTCCATGAAGAAGCGCAAATAAAGCACTCCTATAATCAATTCAGGGGTAGGCCTCATCTTCGTGACTCCACAAGGAGGGATAATGCGCTTTGCCTTCTCCTTAACATAGCCGAGGACGAACAATGAAGCCGAATATGAAGCTTTGATAGCAGGTCTTGAAATCGCCGTCGACATGGGAATGGAGAACCTCCTCATATACGGAGACTCCCAGCTGATCGTTAGCCAAGTTAACGGAAACTATCAAACGTGCAAGCCAGAGTTGGTGAAGTCCGGTGAGAGAGTACACCAACTGCTGACTCAAATTCCTTCCTACACCTTGGAAAGCATACCGCATGCGGAGAATAGCAAAGTGGATGCATTAGCCAAGCTCGCTAAAGAACTGGCTGACGAAAACCTCTATGACGTGAGGATCGTTGTGCAAAGCCGTTGGGTTCTCGCACCGGCAGAAATATCTCCGGAGTTGTCTGAGAAAAAGGGAGCGACCGAGCAAACGACTCTGCAAATAAAAGACCAGGAAAAGGCTAAGTATTGGAGAGAAGTCTTTATAGACTACATCAAATCCCGTCGAACACCTGAAGTTGCATCCTCGAGACATCAGCTTATGAAACGAGCTCTTCCTTTTGCATTCGTCAATGATACTTTGTATAAGAGATCGTTTAACTCTCTGTGGCTAAGATGCCTGGGACCTGAAGAGGCAAAGAGAGTCGTCCAAGAAACTCACGATGGACTCTGCGGTTCTCACCAAGCCGGCCCGAAGATGAAGCTGAAGATCAAAAGGATGGGCTACTATTGGCCCACGATGATCCAGGACTGCCTCGAATACGCGAAGCAATGCCACTCATGCCAGATTCACGGGGACTTTATCCATCAGCATCCAAATCTACTACATCCAACGGTGGCTAGCTGGCCGTTCGAAATGTGGGGAACTGACATAATCGGTCCTATCGAACCAGCATCGTCCAGAGGACATCGATTCATTTTGGCGACAACTGATTACTTCTCCAAATGGGCAGAAGCAGTACCGCTGAAGGAAGTGAAGACGGAGAATATCCTCCATTTCTTCAAGACGCACGTCATTTATCGGTTTGAAACTCCACGACGGATCATCTCCGATAACGGGCCGGCCTATAGAAGCCACAAGATCAGCCGCTTCGCACAACAACATAACATAGACTGGAGATACTCTTCAGTCTATAATCCTCGAGCTAATGGTTTAGCTGAGGCTTTCAACAAGACCTTGATGAAGATCGTGAAAAAGACGGTGTCTCGAAATAAGAAGGACTGGCACGAGAGACTGCATGAAGCTCTCTGGGCATATCGAACTACGTTCAAAATGGCCACGAACACAACGCCGTACGCGTTGGTATTCGGTATGGAAGCGGTACTCCCCCTTGAGATAGAGCCACCTTCTCTACGAATGGCAGTTCACTACGAGCTAACAGACGAAGAAAATGCTCACTTTCGGCTTAAGGAGCTCGATGCCCTTGATGAAGCCCGGCTCATAGCGCAACAAAATCTGGAGGCTTATAAAGCAAAGATGACGCGCTCATATGAGAGATTGACTAGGCCAAGAACATTCTGCCAAGGCGAACTCGTGCTAGTGGTCAAAAGACCTATGATCCCTAATTGTGCCAAACGGGGGAAATTCAAGTCGAACTATGAAGGCCCGTATATCATAGACAAAATTTACCAGGGTGGAGCCTACCTACTCATGGACATGCATGGTGAAAGACCTTTCAGGCCAATAAACGGTCGCTTCCTAAAAAAATACTACGCCTGATGAGTCATGGCCTAGGTCAATGATAGATGACGACGCCTATGTCCGCTCGCTATCTTCCTAAGCCCAAACTCTATAAGTAGTAGCCGGCTTATGGACCGAAACGTCCTTAAACTAACGATGGACCACTATGACCTAAAACTGGCGTCGGACTGAAACGTCCTTAAACCAACGACGGACCACTATGTCCTAAAACTGGCTGTTGACCGAGACGTCGATAAACTACTGTGGACTGCAGCATCCCAAGGCTGACGCAAAAAAATAATAATAAAAAAACAAACAAAAAAAATGGTATGTCCATAAGTAAAATGGGCACGAATGAAAATCCGAAAGGGCTCCGTGAGTAAAAACAGCAGGGCTACCGGCGAGTTTTTGTGAAAACCCGAAAGGGCGCAACCTTGTTAAAAGACACTTGCAAGGTACTCTCGATCTTGTGAGGAGAAACCACCTGCGTGAGATCCTTACGACTCACAAGGGAGCAACCCACTTAGGGATCCCCACGATTCCTAAGGAAAAATTACACTTGCGAGATCCTCACGACTCGTAAGGAGAACCCTCTTATGAGACCCTCACGGCTCATAAGATTTAAAAGTCTTAAGCTACAGGGATCTGAACCTGTTCTTAAGCGGCTACCACAACCTCCAATGCTGCCCTACAAGCGGCTCAATACTGACCCTTGTATACAATCCACGGGCGCGAATAAACATTTCCCTAACAAAGTCCCATCCGTGACTAGGGATATGTTTGCACAGTGAACCCCCCTTGTAAGCCCTCTCGATTTATAAGGAGAAAGCACTCCTGTAAGATCATTACGACTTATAAGAGACCATGCATTTAGGAATCTTCATGATCCCTAAGGAGAAAATGCACCTATGAGATCCTCACGACTCGTAGGGAAAAAATTCTTTATGAGACCCTTACGGCTCATGAAGTCAAAAGCCTTAGTCGAAAGGATCCTAACCCTGTCCACTAAGCCATCTTTGTTCGACATCGACAAAGGCAAATAATGATTCGCTCCTGGCAATATCCCAGTTGTAGCGGTGCTGATGCCGAAATCGGTGTCTAATTCTAAGCTTGCAGCAAAAAGCCAGCAAGCCACACATGCATACGAAATAGCCGAAATGATGGGGCAACTTGTAACAAAATCAGCAAGTAAAAATGTATGCATATAAAAATAGCTGAAATGATTGGGCAACTCGCAATAAAAGCAGCGAGTAAAAATAAAACAAATAGCCGAAATGATTGAGCACCACGAAAAATAGCCAAAATGATTGGGCAATAGTGACCTTCGCGATATAAAAGCTGAAATGATAGAGCATCGCGGAAAGAAATAAAAAAAATTTGAACAAATGAAATTTATGCCCTACAGGTGATATCACATCAATCCCTGTATACAATCCAAGAGCGCAAACAAAGAAGGAATCACACCTTCCCCCCAGGCTCCATCAGAAGAAGAAGCCAAATCTCAATGGTTCACAGACAGCCTAGAGATCATCTCAATATCCGTCTCATTTCAACAGACACGACATCAACAAATCGGAGCTGCGGCAAAATTCCCAGTTCCATGACTCGACGATGCACAAACAACCAAGAGTCAACCTTTCCTGGTCACGTGGAACACAGCCTATGTCAATCCTGACCCCGTGGGAAACGTCCAGAGCGGAGCCTGATCCTCGCAGAACGCGGCTATATCAATCAGACCCCGTGGGAAGCATCCAGAGCAAATTCCTGGTTACGTAGAACGTGGCCTATGTCAATCCTGACCCCGTGGAAAACGTCCAGAGCGGAGCCTAGTCCTCGCAGAATACGACTATGTCAATCCTGACCCCGTGGGAAACGTCCAAAGCGGAGCCTGGTCTTTGCAGAACATGGCTATGTCAATCAGACCCCGTGGGAAGCATCCAGAGCAAAATCCTGGTTACATAGAACACGGCCTATGTCAATCCCGACCCTGTAGGAAACTTCCACAGTGGATCCTGGTCCTCACAGAACACGGCTATGTCAATCCTGACCCTGTGAGAAGCATCCAGAGCAAATTCCTGGTTACGTGGAACGCGGCCTATGTCAATCCTGACCCCGTGGGAAACGTACAGAGCGGAGCCTGGTCCTCGTAGAACACGGCTATGTCAATCCTGACCCCTTGGGAAGCATCCAGAGCAAATTCCTGGTTTCGTGGAATGCGGCCTATGTCAATCCCGACCCTGTGGGAAACGTCCAGAGCGGAGCATGGTCCTCGCAGAACACGGTTATGTCAATAAGACCCCGTGGGAAGCATCCAGAGCAAAATTCTGGTTACGTGGAACACGGCCTATGTCAATCCTGACCTCGTGGGAAACGTCCAGAGCGTATCCTGGTCCTTGCAGAACACGGCTATATCAATCCTGACCCCGTGAGAAGCATCCAGAGCAAATTTCTGGTTACGTGGAATGCAGCTTATGTCAATCCTGACCCCGTGGGAAACGTCCAGAGCGGAGCCTGGTCCTCGCAGAACACGGCTATGTCAATCCTGACCCCGTGGGAAGCATCCAGAGCAAATTCCTGGTTTCGTGGAACATGGCCTATGTCAATCCTGACCCCGTGGGAAACGTCCAGAGTGGATCCTGGTCCTCGCAGAACACGGCTATGTCAATCCTGACCCCGTGAGAAGCATCCAGAGCAAATTCCTAGTTACGTGGAACGTGGCCTATATCAATCCTGACCCCGTAGGAAACGTCCAGAGCGGAGCCTGGTCCTCACAGAACACGGCTATATCAATCCTGACCCGTAGGAAGCATCCAGAGCAAATTCCTGGTTTTGTGGAACACGGCCTATGTCAATCCTGACCCCGTGGGAAACGTTCAGAGCGGAGCCTGGTCCTCGCAGAACACGGCTATGTCAATCAGACCCCGTGGGAGGCATCCAGAGCAAAATCCTGGTTACGTGGAACACAGCCTATGTCATTCCTGACCCCGTGGGAAACGTCCAGAGTGGATCCTGGTCCTCGCAGAACACGGCTATGTCAATCCTGACCCCGTGAGAAGCATCCAGAGCAAATTCCTGGTTACGTGGAACACGGCCTATGTCAATCCTGACCCCCGGGGAAACGTCCAAAGCGGAGCCTGGTTCTCGCAGAACACGGCTATGTCAATCCTGACCCGTGGGAAGCATCCAGAGCAAATTCCTGGTTTCGTGGAACACGGCCTATATCAATCTTGACCCTGTGGGAAACGTCCAGAGCGGAGCCTGGTCCTCGTAGAATACGGCTATGTCAATCAGACCCCGTGGGAAGCATCCAGAGCAAATTCCTGGTCATGTGGAACACGACTTATGTCAATCCTGGCCCTGTAGAAAACGTCCAGAGCGGAGCCTGGTCCTTGCAGAACACGGCTATGTCAATCAGACCCCGTGGGAAGCATCTAGAGCAAAATTCCTGGTTACGTGGAACGTGGCCTATGTCAATCTTGACCCCGTGGGAAACGTCCAGAGCGGATCCTGGTCCTCGCAGAACACGGCTATGTCAATCCTGACCCGTGGGAAGCATCTAGAGCAAATTCATGGTCACGTGGAACACGGCTTATGTCAATCCTGACCCGTGGGAAGCATCTAGAGCAAATTCATGGTCACGTGGAACACGGCTTATGTCAATCCTGACCCCATGGGAAACGTCCAGAGCGGAGCCTGGTCCTTGCAGAACACGGCTATGTCAATCAGACCCCGTGGGAAGCATCCAGAGAAAATTCCTGGTCATGTGGAACACGGCTTATGTCAATCCTGACCTCGTGGGAAATGTCCAGAGCGGAGCCTGGTCCTCGCAGAACACGGCTATGTCAATCAGACCCCGTGGGAAGCATCCAGAGCAAAATTCCAGGTTACATAGAACGCGGCCTATGTCAATCCTGACCCCATGGGAAACGTCCAGAGCGGATCCTGGTCCTCGCAGAACACGGCCTATGTCAATCCTGACCCCGTAGGAAGCATCCAGAGCAAATCCTGGTCCCATAGAACACGGCTAAAGTCAATCTTAACCCCGTGGGAAATGGCCAGAGCAACCCCTGACTCCGTGAAATGTGGATAATATCAATCTCGTCCATCACTTACAGGTTCTCACGACTTGTAAGGGAGAAAACTCTTTTGTGAGATCCTTACGACTCTCAGAAGAAAACGCAGTTAGGAATCCTTACGACTCCTAAGGAGAAATTACACCTTTGGGATCCTCTCGACCTGTAGGGAGAAAATTCTTTGTGAGACCCCTACGGCTCATAAAGTTGAAAAGTCTTAGGAGGCAGATCTTAACCCTGAATCTTAAGCCATCGCTGTCCTACAGAGAAATCAAAATAGATTATCCACAAAATGCATTTACTAAAAGGGACACATCATCATGAAGCAAAATATGTCTTTTATTCATGAATCAAAATGAATACAAAGTACAATTTATGAAAGAATAAAAGAAAATATATTCTCATTCAGGAGTATGTACAAAAGAAGAATAAAAAAAAATATATACAATTCTTCAAGCCGGCGGACGATTCAGTAGATTTGTCAGTTCACCCCTTTTCCGCTGTGTCTCGACTTCATGATTTATTATCATCAAAAGACAGGCCTCCGCTTGAGCCTGTTGGTCCTGGTATGAGGCAAGCCGGCCTTCAAGCTCTTTTTCAGTAACCTTATGGGCTTCGACCATTTCACGAGTAAAAACGACGGCCTTATCAATGGCTACCGCCTCCTTGATAGCCTCTTGAAGCACCCGCCAAAGTTCATATGCCCTAGTGGTCTTGGTCGTAAGATTGGCTTGAAGCTCCCTCTGCGCTTTGGAAGCCAGCTCCCTCTCTGAAAACTTGCGGCTGAGCCTCTTCTCGCATGATATCATGTTCGCAGCGCACCGCTCAATCAGCCCCTGTAAGCTCTCCTTCGCGGCCACAACCTCCGAAGGAAGGCGTGTACATTCAAGAATATGCAAGCAAGCCTCCACCTGCTGACAAAACTCAACCCAGACTTGCACCAATGTTTCACTATGGTAGGTGGCAAGAAAGGGAAGAGAGCCGTTGGCTTCAGTGGAAAACGCTTCGGCCGTGATCAGATTGCCAACGCGAAGGTCTTCAATTAGGGCTGACAGGAAGTGGAGGCTTAGCTTTGCTATCCGTTCCGAGGCACGTAGAGCATAGGGGTCGGGTGGCATGACGATGCGAGATTTCAGTGTGGTAAGAACTGGCAAAACTGTTCAGATTTATAAACAGTTAGCGAGACTTGTAAGCAAAGAGCAAATGGAACAACGTTGAGACTTTACTTACCTACAGTCATGTAAGAGGGGTCTGAAGGCTCCCAGGCCCATCAAGAATCTCAACCTCGTCATCAGCTTCCAGAACTGTAGAAGACATTAATGTCATTATATGAAATAATAATAACACCGTGAGGAGAGAGAAAACGACACTAACCTTGCCCGGAAGAGAGGACGATGCGTTGAGGAGATATCGCCTGCGGAGCGGCCATCTCCAACAGGCGCTGAAAAGACTTCCTAGGAGACAGATCGGCAATAGACGCCGTCAATCCGCGCAATTCTAAAAAGACAGAAGGGTTCTGATAATGGGGAGATTATTAATGTAAAATTTAGAAGGCTACCTTTGATGCTTCTCCCATTCTGGGCTGGAGGGATAGCAGCACTGGCGGCCTCTTCCGTGCCCCCAGGTATATCATCGAGGATGTGGGCCAATGTAACGACTTCCGAGCGAGGAGCAGTGGCCTCCACTGCAGGATCCAGCAGAAGGACGGTAGCCTCGACTACCTGTCCCCTAATCTCCGGGCCACCCTCTGTTACCCTCCAAATACATAGACGCGACCGCGTAGGTTCGTCTTGCCTGAATTTCGGGGTAGATGCTAATTGGTGCTATTCGTCCACCTCTCTGAAGATACCAAGTTGATTTATGGCACCGTATATCGAAGGTTTAAACGGATGCGGCCGATGTAGCAGATTTCGTCAGATTCCCCCTCATTTGAGGGGTTTTTGATTGTGGGGATGCTCTTCCCAGCAGGCGCAAGCCCCTGTAGTTAATTACGCTACCGCATCGCGGTAACAACTTTCTCCTTCTCCAGATGGTCACTTCGTGTCGTGTGTGTTTGTTTTGTTTTTGGTTGCCCGTGGATTGTATACGGAGACTAATTTATGTTGTCGCCCGTAGGGCGTGGATTAGTCCAAATCCGTATCTTCTTAGATTTGGGTTTGGGGGTTGGGTTTAAGGATACGTTAGCCTCATTTGAGACTAAGATCAACTTAAACGTTAGTTAAGGATACGTTAGTCTAATTTCTAGACTAAGATCAACTTAACAGGATCGTTTAGATCCAACAAGAAAGCATTTGGCCTCTGTTGTTTAGTTTAGGGATATTGCGGTTGATTACCAGTTTAAGAAAATGGTGGTCCAATGTTAAGGACATCATAGTCCATGGGTTTAAAAGGACCCTACAGTCCAAGGTTAAGGACATCATAGTCCATGGCCTTAAGGACCCTACAGTCCAGGTTAAGGACATCGTAGTCTGTGGGTTTAAGGACCCCACCGTCCAGGTTAAGGACGTCGTAGTCCGTGGGCTTAAGGACCCCACAATCCAAGTTAAGGACGTCATAGTCCGTGAGTTTAAGGACCCTACAGTCCAGGTTAAGGACGTCGTAGTTCGTGGGCTTAGGGACCCCACTGTCTAGGTTAAGGACGTCGTAGTCCGTGGGCTTAAGGACCCCACAGTCCAGGTTAAGGACATTGTAGTCCGTGAGTTTAAGGAACACACAGTCCAGGTTAAGGATTTCGTAGTCCGTGAGTTTAAGGACCCCACAGTCCAGGTTAAGGACATCGTAGTCCGTGAGTTTAAGGACCCCACAGTTCAGTTTAAAGACGTCATAGTCTATAAGATGTATGGTTGTCGGGACCCGTCACCTCTCTGAAGATGTTGAAGGATTACAACGACAAATATCAGAGGAGTAAAGAGATGTACCCTCGAACCGGTGTGAGTTGGTTGAAAGATCTATAGTCCAATTTGGGACTAAGATCTGTTAAATATTCATGAGCAGATGGGCTCAATTAAATATAGGTTGAGGACTTATGGCTAATATTGGGCTAAGTCCAATCAGGTTAAAATGTTTAACATTTTATTCTGGCTAATGAGCTTTTATTTGGGCTTGGCCCTTTTAATAATGCTGAGCATTAGATCTTGGCAAAAATCTTTTCTTTTGTCTTATATTGAATGCAAAGCATTCAGCAGAGCTTTGGCTCATTAAAGAACAATTTGTGTTCTGTCAGTGCAACCTATGGTGCGCTAGGCGCTTTGCGCCAATGCAGTGTGCTTCTGCCACGTGGCGCACATGTAAGGGACAAGTGTTGCGCTCTGTGCTAGGCGCCAGATGATGAGCGCAGATGCCTGTTTGTGAGCGCTGAGCGCTGGTCCATGAGCGCATTGCGCTTTTAATTTAATGGCGCACCCATGAGTGACACGTGGTGCGCTTGGCGCTGAGCGTCAGCCCATGAGCGCAGCGCGCTATTTCAGAAGCGTAAAGCTCAAGTTGCATACGTGGTTGACACGTGGCGTATTTTGGCGCTGAGCGCCGATCCAAGGAGCGCAAGGCGCATTTTAAGAGCGCAAGGCGCATTTCAATAGCGCAAAGCGCATTTGATCAATTTTATGATCTGGGAATAAATTTATGTTCTTTTAGAAGAGACTTTGACTCAAGATTCAAGAACAACAGTTCTTGTTTTTGAAAGGCTTTGCCTTTATAGATCAATGATCTGTGAATGAAGTAAGCACTTCTTTGTTCTTATGATGAGATCTTTTGATCTTTTTATAAAAGACCTTGGTCTTTGTAGATCTATGGTCTTTTAAGAAGATAATTCTTCTTTTTATGAGATGATTTCATCTCTGTATTCAAGAGTCATTCTTTTTACCTTGAAGAAATGATCTTCTTTCAAGAGCTTGCTCTTCTTTCTTTGAATTTTCTCAAAGTTTATGGGGGGGGGTTTCTTTCTATCAGACTTGAAGTCTTGGGGCCTTTATATAGGGCAAGTTGATTTGTTAAATCAGTTAAAGAGATCTTTCTCTGATTGATTTGGGGATGTTTCCCACCGTTGGATCTTTGATCCTAGGGCTTCTGTTTTACAGAAGGCAATCTTCTTGTTTTTAACAAGATTGAAAAAAATCTTTCCAAAACAGAATTTTATTTCTGATTAATTAATGATTTATCATTATTATTAGATCTTTTGATCTAACGGTGGGGAATTTTATAATTCCAGCGCTAGCGCACCCGTGCTTTGCATGTGGTGCGCTGCTCAGAGCGCAGCGCACTTTGCGCTAGTGCACTTACGTTTGACACTTGGTGCGCTGCCCAGAGCGCAGCGTAGCCTGCGCTAGCGCACCTGTGTCTGACACATGGCGTGCAGCGCGCCTAGCGCTAGCGCACACATGGTGCACTGCCTAGGGCGTAGCGCACCTGGCGCTAGCACATCCGTGTTTGACACGTGGTGCGCAGCGCGCCTAGCGCTGGATCTGAAGCGTTGCTTCAATTTTTGAATTTTGAATTTCAAAACAGAGCTTTTCTCTGATTGGGGGAAACAAATGCCCCCCCACCGTTGCGCTCATGTGGCGCACACGTGAGTGCAGCGGTGGCAGCATCTGTGCCCTTGGATCAACTCAGAAGTTGAAGAGGCGTTTCAATGCCTATAAATAGGGCCTTTGGTCCCTTAGATGATTTTCATCTTCTTCTTGAGAATTATCTCTTCTTCAATGCATTGCTCTTCTGTTTAAGAACCTTTTAAGAGTCAAAACTCTGTCAAAACTTAGGTAAACTTTAAAACTTTTAATAAATTAGGGTTTCACCCATTAATCAGAGCCTTGCTCTTCATAGATCTTTGATCTAAAGAAAACCTATTTAGGGTTTCATTAATAGAGCTTTGCTCTCTTGAACCCATAGATCTTAAAGAGATCTTTTCTTGGGGTTTCTTAGCCCATTAACAGAGCTTTGCTCTTTTGAATCATGTTGATTTATTAATCTTTGATGAAGAACTCTTAAGAGTTTGTTCATGGATCTTGAAGATCCCAGAATTTTTTAATTCATAAAAATTCATTTTAATTAATTCTTTTCTGATGGGTTTTTTCATCATCATTACAGAGCCAGGCTCTTAAGGAATTTTATTCCTTCATGATCAGAGTTTGACAAGTGTCACTCTGTCATAGAGCTTTGCTCTCAAAGGGAGATTTTCTCCTTTTCCCGAGGGATTTCTCATTTAATGAGAATTTTCCTGAGGATTTCCTCATTTAATTAACAGTTTCATCCAATGATGAGGCTGTTTTATTAATTGATGTATTGCCATCTAGATTTTGTGGGTCCCCCTTTGGTCCCCTTTCTACTGCATTGCAGTGTGGTACAAATTTTAAAGTACCGAGTGTTAAAATTTAAAATTAAATTATAGCACTTACAGTTGACTTCTGTCCCCCTTTTTTTGCAGGCGACATGTCTTTCGATGCTACATTTCCATTCGTCCGTTCAGAGGGAGGATTCCCTAAGGCACCTGTGGACCGGAAGGTTCTCGTGCTCATCAAAGACCGTGACCCGGAACACAAAAATCTTCACTTGTGGGGTAGATGGTACGACCAAATTATCAGAGGTCGTCGAAGCTTCTCTTGTGCGATGCCTTCGGAGCCTATCTCGGCGATCCCGTACGCAGATGTGCCCCCGGTGAACTATGCCGTGGAGGTTGTTAATTGGAGGGTCTCCTTCAACCTTCGATCGCCGCCGTACCCATGCAGCCGCTGGCGGCTTTGGACACCTTAGGGCGGCGCATATGCCAGGGCGAGTCACGCCCTTGGGGACAGCCCTACAACATCGGGCTAACTCCCCGTCATCCGGCCGGGTACTTGCAGTAGGCCCGGTACATTTGTCGGCGAAGAAATTGCAGCTGCTAAAGCTTGATTTATACCCTGCGGTTTACGCTTCGTTGTTCCAGTATTCTGCACCTCCCACATGGTGGATTAAGGCGTTTTTGGTGCAGTGGAACATCCCGACTCATACCTTCCTCCTATTGGATAGAGAGGTCTCCATCTCCTTAGAAGAATTCGCCGTGGTTTCTGGTCTACCAGTTAGGGGGGAGCACTACGAGGAGCTGCTTCCTCCGGACGAATATGTTTTTGCCACTAAGCCAGTGGTGATGGGCCTTACGCCAGAGAACGCCATTCAGCACCAGTTCCCAAGTCTGATAAAGGTGTTGAACATATACGAGAGCCTCTTCCTTGAATTCGGAGGCCGGGGGGTCAGTTTTGCGGACTTCATTGCCCGTTTTCTTCGCCCGGATATTTTGTCGCGACAAGGCGAAAAGTTTGCTAAACTCGATAATCCCTTCGGCTTTGGCTTGGACCGTCGGCTGATACTGGAAGCTGATCAGAAGGGTTTCTTCCTTCCTGATGTCGCGATCGTCCCCCTGTCAGAAATCGCCGCTCCGGGCATTGACGAGGAGGCGTTCTTTCTTGGGTTTCTTGGGTTATGGTTGAGTTGGTTCGCGCTCCCTATGCATCCTCGTTACATGAGGCTTTCCGTCTTCTACCCCGCGCATCGCATGGTTGCCGGAATACAAGTGGCCATCGGGATCGCCGGGTTAGCCCACTTATACCATGGTCTTAGCGTAGCGGCGGATACCACTGAACCGGGGGTGCATCCTGCCAACTTCCCGATGCATTACTTCACTTCATGGATGGAGCTGCACGTGCTCGGGGTCTTTGGCATTCACAAGAGACCTTCGTTTTACGAGAGATGCTAGTTCCCTCGGATTATGCAGCTGGTTGATGCCTCCATCGTGATTCCGTCACAGCGGGAAGCTAGGGGCTTACTCCTTCGTCCGCGCACGGTCGGAGATGGTATGTCTTTCACAGACAAAGTCTTGACCATCGGCCAGGAAACTTCAAAGGCGGTGCTGTCACTGCAAGACATTTTTAAGGATGGGGCCTCTGTGTTGAAAGCCCGGGAGATTCTTCATTTATACTCCATCAGGCCGGGATTTCTTGTATTCAGGCAAAATGATGCGGCGCTATTCATGAGATACAACCCCCATCGTTTTGCCCAGCAGCCGAGTTACAATCAGGGAGTCCCGCTGGAGGCTTTCTTAGTAGAACCCGCTGCCACCGAAGAGGGAACGCGGGGCGCGCTGCATCATTTCATGCGCTTGAATACGGGGTCTCACTTCTTTATCAGCGAACCAAGTTGTGTCCCGGGGGCCCTTAATGTGCATGTGGCCTGATATCAACATGCAATGGTGTAACACCTTAGGATGTGTTTTGTAGCTAATTATATTTTAATGTATGGATTTTAATAAAAAGGTTTACCAAATTAAGTTTCAAATATTTTACCCTATTTAATGAGTAGTTTATTAGAATTATTCTAGGCACACACACACTTGTGCATGTAAACTAGGGTGTTAATTGTGGTTTAACCATTGCTTAATCTAGTTTTAAGTTTTGTTTAGGTGTTATGGGTTTTTAAGTGTTATGGTTGTTAAAATAAAGGGTTTTAAATTGTTTTTATTAATGGGTTGAATGCTGACTTTGGGAGAGAGAGGGCATGGGACAACATGGCTTGTGCCATGCTTCTTTAATGAAGAGAGAGAGAGTGAGAAGAGGGGGTGTTTGAATTCCTCTCATTCTCATCCTCACACTCATTTTCCTTGCTCTCATTTGTAGGGTGTTTTTCGTCACCCCATTGAGATGGGAATACACGCACGCTTGTCAGGCGTACTACAGATTCCCTCTACCTAGGGTAGGCTGGGGTTTAATGATTGTGGGGATCCGAATCTCCGGCAGCCGCGGACAAAGCTGCCGTTAATTACCCCTCGCCTTTGGGGCGAGGGAACCTCCGATTAACGGGTTAAACTGGTCATGCGAACTCAATGTGCGGTGTGCGTGTGTTTTGTTTTAAAAGGAGGTTTTGGATATATCGGGAGCCACGCAGAGTTTTTACGGGGGTCCCGCTACCCGGATAGCGGGCTGGGGGTCAAGGGGGCTAGCAGCCCCCTTGCGGGGTTCGGGGCAGCGCCCCGGCCCAAAATTTTTTTGGGGGGGGAAAGTGTCGCGGAGTATGTGTATGTGTACATTTGTATACATATGTATATATATACATGTATATATAAATAAAGGGGAAAAAGACATCCAAAGGATGCGTGGGGCCAGCGCCTAGGCGCTTGAGCGCAAGCGCGCCACGTGTCGGCACGTGGGCGCTCTGCGCTCGAGCGCAGAGTGCAGGAGTGCAACGCGCCACGTGTCGGCACGTGGGCGCTTTGCGCTCGGACGCTGAGCGCTTGGGCGCAAGCACACCACGTGTCGGCACGTGGGCGACTTGCGCTCGAGCGTTTGCGCTGGAGCGCAAGAGCGCCACGTGTCGGCACCGGGGCGACTTGCGCTCGAGCGCCTGCACTGGAGCGCAAGCGCGCCACGTGTCGGCACCGGGGCGACTTGCGCTCGAGCGCCTGCGCTGGAGCGCAAACTTTGTCGTCAAGTTAGCTAATAGGGTAACTTAGATCTTTATTCCGAAAGTTTAGTTGATATGATAGAAATAACTAAATTCTAGGCTTAGGGATTGAAAACCCTAAAAATAACCCTCATTCTGTCTAACTTTGGTAAGTATACGTCCTTACAGCTTTTTTTTGAGAAATAGGTAATCTTGAGTTCAGTTCTTGAGTTAAGTCAAAATGAAGGGAAAGTATTAAAGCTTTACTGAAGGATAAGTCTGAAAAATAATTTCTTTTCTTGAGTTCAAATTTAGAAGGTATATACCCTACAAACTGCACTTACATGCACCTTGAAACTTGGGATAGTAGAGGATACCTTGAAATACTCTTACCTGAAAGCCTAGTATGAAAGAAAAAAACGGTATTTAAAGCTAAACACCAAAAGAGCATGTTGAAAAATATATCCGGTCTTGAAAAAGAAAAAGAAAAAGAAAAAGAAAAATAAAAAGAAAAATAGAATAAAGTCAAGACCTGGAAACTGCTATTTACGCTTTAAGCTCACACATTCAGTAATCGGCCGTTAGTGCCTCAAGAAGCATTAATAGTCGCATGAATGGTGTGTGAGCAAATCCGTCCATCATTAAATAAAAAGAAGTAGTATTAGGTATTAGGGCAAGGATATTATAGCTTGAATTGAATTCTTGAGTGTAGGGGTGCAAATATACACACACGTAGGGGTATACAATCGATGTTTGGATAAGAGATAGAAATAAAGAATAAGACTTGTGTTTT
The DNA here is from genome assembly GCA_030015575.1 of Agapanthus africanus. Classification (NCBI taxonomy): domain Eukaryota; kingdom Viridiplantae; phylum Streptophyta; class Magnoliopsida; order Asparagales; family Amaryllidaceae; genus Agapanthus; species Agapanthus africanus. The sequence continues at coordinate 16,979,339 of CM057349.1, read as the reverse complement.
CTGTAAAGTTGATAAAAATTCGTGATTTGAGGCCGCACTTTAGAAGGAAAACTCAGGAGAACCAACATCTTTTTAAACTTTTTCGGAACGTATAGGATCTAAAGTTAAACAGATAGGAGGTGTGAAACATAAGGGTTAGATATTTCTAACTTAGGATGATAGAGTTTCTAACGTAAATACTAAACTGTAGGAGTAGAATCAATATTAACTTATGACACTAGCTTGACGGGATTTTGTGGGTATAATCCGCTGAAAACCCTCAGGAAACAACACTCCTCCTACTAGGGATACCTAGAGGTTTAACGGCTTGTTGCACGCGCTCAGTGCAATCGCGTTCCCTGTGAAAGTGCGGTTAGGACTTTTTTGTGAATAATTGGTTTTGCTCGGGACGATCAAAAGTTAAGTTTGGGGGTATTTGTTCATACCAGAATATTGCATTTTATACCGCCCATTCTTACGCTCGTTTATTTATAGGCAGGTGCTTTTAATCAGTGTTTGCTATATATTTGCAGAATACTGGTTCTCAACTCTAAACAGTGAAATCCATGGAAAAGTACGACAAATTCCGGATTACTGCCAACAACAGATAAAGCACGGGTCTCCGCTCTCTATCCGTGTGTTGCCACATACCAGTTTAAGGGACAAAATGGCAAATCGATTGTCATGTCATGCGCAAAGCTCAATGTCAACACAAGATCCAAGAAATCTACGCGGAGCTCGAGAAAATCATGGCAAAAGATCCACATCACATCACCTCTTGTTCTACTGAAATTCTGGAAGAATTGTGAAGAGTTTCTGAGAAAAGTCATATACCACACTGAAGAGAACCACAAACCAGGAAAACCCACCAAAGCGCATGACCCAACCCCTCTTTATGGCCGCGGTTCCGCGGCATAAGCGTGCTTAGGCCGCGGAACCGCGGCCGTATAGGCTCGTCAGTTGGAAAGTTTTCAGGGGCTGTTTGGTCAATTCATATAGTGTCAGAATGTTGCCCTAGGTTCTCTGTTTCCTGCCTATAAATACCCCAGAATTTGCCAAGCCAAGTGTGAATTTCTTTAGCCTCTTTTTGTTAGGATTTAGTCTTTTTCTTCTTCTTCTTCATTCTTCCTCCATGAAAATGTAGTGAGAGCATTGAGTGGATGGTAATGAAGATGAGGGTTTTTGTATCATTCTCTTTTGTTTACCTTCCCCTTGAGATTCTTGCTTTCTCTTGATCTTTCAACCTCTTCATTGAGCTTGAAAGGTTAAGGGTTTGTTATTGATCTCAAGGGTCGTATTTTTCTTATGGAATTAGTGCTTCATTTAACATGCGTTCTTTACCCTTCTCTTGATCTTGCAACCTCTTGATTGAGCTTGCAAGTTTAAGGGTTGGTTATTGATCCCATGCTTGTCTTGAATTCTAGTTTCTAGTTGTCTTTCTTGCTTTTTATTACTTGCTTTTTATTACCTTGCTTTACTTATTTGCAATTTAAATTCATGCACTTACTTACTTGTAATCTTTTCTTTTCTTTGTTCTTTTCTTTTGCTCTTTTTGGTTCTTTTTGTGAATGGTTGTAATTATTGTTGTTGTTAAGAATCAATACGATATTGTAAGTTAATACTTCCTTGCTCATTTCCTTTTCCCGTTATTTTCCATTGAACTCCGCCCAAATGATACGCAAGCGCTCCGTTAGGCACCCTACCCTAACAAGGTAACGGTGATTCCGAACCGCGACCGGTTGCGTTCGGTTTGGCCGGAGGCGAAAGCAAGAGACAAGAACGGAAGGACAAGGGGTAAATAAGCCGGATTCCACGAATACCGTGCTTAAATCCCCTAATCCACGTTGTTGCCAATTGCTCTAGCTTCAATTGGTCAAGACTCGGCTCAAAGGTTTTGAGTGCGGATTTCTTTAGCTTACAATTTCGTATCTTTTTCTTAACAACTTTATACTTGCAAATAATACACATAGGTTAGATTGAACAAACTCATACAAATTTTTTATTGACTCGTCTAAAACAAGAAAGAACATACAACCATCTCCCTGTGGATCGACCCGTGCTCAACCGGCTAGCTACAAGCGACACCGTCTTGATTGCGGTTAACTTTAATTCTTTCAATCAAATGGCGCCGTTGCCGGGGAGACGGTAGCGTATTTCTTTTCTTGTTATTCGGGTTAATATTCATTTTGTATATATTTATAAACAAAAAAAAAATCTTTTTGTTTTTTTTGGATCATTTTTGTGGGCAAGAGTGCAGATTTTTGCAGATTTGCAAACTGCGATTGTGGGGAGCAAAGTGTACATTCAAGGCTAAAGTGATTGCAAAGTACAGTGCCAAAGATCCGGGTAGTTTGACCCGCGCAAGAGAACTTTTCAAGCTTACCGGATTTGATTCAACGGGGGTTTTCTAACCCAAAAACTTAACGGTACGTACTTTACTAACACCTTCTTCTCAAATCCGACGCATCCAATATACTATTCTTTGCAGGATTCTTTGCAAGTTCGCTAACAAACGCTAAAAAATTGACTAACCCGTATTTGTTGCAGTGCCGCGCTTAAACTAAAAAACGATTTTTTGATTCTTTATAGAATTTTTATTGAATTGCGCATTGCATCAATTAATACGCACTTAAGGGCAAGCGAACCCCACAATATACGGTAAAGGATTTCATCACCTTTTCCGTGGCCCACAAATCACGAACTTGAGCATAACGTTTACCCGCACAAATTTTAAAAGAAATTAGACTTTAAGCCTTAAGGACTTCGCGCTCATTAGGAGAAGTTAACCGTGTTTAGAACCTCGCTTAACGGTACATTGTTTATGGGGTGTCTAGGAAAGTGTTAACGGCGAAACCGCCAAAAGAGAAAGGGTTATTTAATTAAGGAACTTCGCGGAAGCGTTGGAAAACCTCCCCTTATCTCTGCACTTACCTGGCCTCGTGATCAGTGTATCTTGAGCCCGTTTCTCGACACAGTTTTACTTCGACAATCAAGTTCTGGAGCAGGTCTAGTTGACCTAGGAGTACCCTAGAACGATTAGGTGTGTGGTATTTTTGTGTCATGATTGTTTTTTGTCCAGTTTCTTTTTGTGTGTATATTTCATTCTTTTGTTAATATCTAAAAAAAAAAATCACATTCTTTTCCCCCTCCTTTTCTCTGCCTTTCTTTCTTTCTCTCTTCATATCATGGGTGCCCCACCTCGCAAAACTCTTGCCGAACTTTGGTACCCACAACCAGACATTATTTCTTACGGTTCTTGCTTTGGCCGAACGTCGAACGATCCCTCCATGCCCAAAATTTCTTTGAAAGATCGGATAGACGCGTCTAGGACAAACACTTGCCCTCCGCAATCCATTTTGTATCAACCTTTTCAACCTCCCCCACCCTCTTATGTTGATACCCCTTTTGAAAGTCGTCCTTTGTCCATCGCTGAACGTATTGAACAATCTCGTAGCCGATCTTTCACTCCTTTCACCACTTCAAATTCTTGGGATCAACAATTTCATTCACCTTCTTATCAAAATGTTGATCCTACCCCTATCCAACCATTCAATTCCTACCAATCCTACCCTACCTTTGCACCTTCCCTAGACATTGCTTCAGAACCGCCATTTGGGAGTTTTCAGTATCCAAACAACTTTGAATCTTTTACTGAAACCCATTCACAACCTATGTCTAGTCTGGAACAGTCGTTGGAAGACTTTAGGGTAGCGTCAAGCCAACAAATGATGGATTTGAATGCGTCCATGGCCGCCCTCATACAACCTAGTGACCCGGTAGCTAGTTTTCAACTAGCTCCAAATTTTTCAATGTATGAAGAGGCGGTAGGACAGGTTGAGAATTTGAGTGGAGAGAGTGAGCTGTACCCCCTTCCGAATCAAGCCTACCCATTTCAACTTGAATCCCACAACTCCAGTTTTGAATGTCTATCTAGTGTTCCCAACGATTCACCGATTGAAGCTAGAATGATTAATGAGTTGTGCGACTTTGTAGTGTTTGATTTACCCGATTGTGAAGGGACCTTGCCAAGTGAAACCACACCCAATCCTTTTGACCTCTACACCTCCACTCTAGAACCTGAATTGATTGATATCCATGTTTTTGTTGAGGTGTCTGAGAATATAGATTTTCACTTGATTGAGGATATTGACGCTGGGAATATTTTGGATGATGAACCCGTAGATTTGGCTGAGTTTTCCTCTCCAATTCATCATCCCGAATCATTAACTGTTTTTCCCGAACCCAATATGCATCTGGATATTGATGAAATATGCATGGATGAGCTTAACTTTGAGGAGAATTTTGAGGATATTTTTGAGGATGAAACAGTTCTAGATGATGAGTCGGATTTTCCAATTCATCCTGTCCCTTTCATTGACTGTGTACACCCTCCCGAACATTTAACAGATACCCTTCCTCGATCACTTCCTTCCATCCTTTCCATCGTTCCGACCTTGCAAGAACCCGTCTCACTTTCATTTCATATGTCTGGTTTACCAAGTTCGGCGTACCCATGGTTTCTCACGAATCTTGAGGGATTTGACCCCATTTCTCGATGGGTTAATAGATTAGCACAAACGCTTCTTACACATCAGTCATCACAAATTTTGCTAATATATTCACTCCATTTCCACCCTCAAGTTCGTATTACACTTCCTTCTCCCTTCCGCCATTCTTCTTCTCATATACCGAGACCGTATCCCGCTTCTATCTCCATACGGTCTCGCGTATTCTCCATTTCTTTCCTCTTCACCTTCTTTCACCAACCCGCATCTTACAGAGATAGAGTTTTTGAATGGTTGGTGTTAACTTTTGGCCTGTGTAAGGCCTTGTATAGATTGATACTATTCTTTCCCCCCTCGATCCTGAACTTCAACGCTTACCAATGGAAACACTGTTTTACTTAAGTTTGGGGGGGAACCTTTTTGTATATATTTTTTGTTTTCTTTGTTGTATATAATTTGTTTCTAGGGAGCGCCGACAATTTTGACCTTCTTGGTGTTGCCTGACAGCGAGGGCACTGTCAAGTTTAAGTTTGGGGGTGTGCTCGGTAAGCTTTCTTCCTTCGCATTCATTTGTATATTCTGCATTTGCATACCTTATTAAAATCCCACAAAAATCGAAAATTTTCCAAAAAATATAAAAACTTTATCGTCAAGTTAGCTAATAGGGTAACTTAGATCTTTATTCCGAAAGTTTAGTTGATATGATAGAAATAACTAAATTCTAGGCTTAGAGATTGAAAACCCTAAAAATAACCCTCATTCTGTCTAACTTTGGTAAGTATACGTCCTTACAGCTTTTTTTGAGAAATAGGTAATCTTGAGTTCGGTTCTTGAGTTAAGTCAAAATGAAGGGAAAGTATTAAAGCTTTACTGAAGGATAAGTCTGAAAAATAATTTCTTTTCTTGAGTTCAAATTTAGAAGGTATATACCCTACAAACTGCACTTACATGCACCTTGAAACTTGGGATAGTAGAGGATACCTTGAAATACTCTTACCTGAAAGCCTAGTATGAAAGAAAAAAAACGGTATTTAAAGCTAAACACCAAAAGAGCATGTTGAAAAATATATCCGGTCTTGAAAAAGAAAAATAAAAATAAAAATAAAAATAAAAAGAAAAATAGAATAAAGTCAAGACCTGAAAACTGCTATTTACGCTTTAAGCTCACACATTCAGTAATCGGCCGTTAGTGCCTCAAGAAGCATTAATAGTCGCATGAATGGTGTGTGAGCAAATCCGTCCATCATTAAATAAAAAGAAGTAGTATTAGGTATTAGGGCAAGGATATTATAGCTTGAATTGAATTCTTGAGTGTAGGGGTGCAAATATACACACACGTAGGGGTATACAATCGATGTTTGGATAAGAGATAGAAATAAAGAATAAGACTTGTGTTTTCTGTAAAGTTGATAAAAATCCGTGATTTGAGGCCGCACTTTAGAAGGAAAACTCAGGAGAACCAACATCTTTCTAAACTTTTTCGGAACGAATAGGATCTAAAGTTAAACAGATAGGAGGTGTGAAAGATAAGGGTTAGATATTTCTAACTTAGGATGATAGAGTTTCTAACGTAAATACTAAACAGTAGGAGTAGAATCAATATTAACTTATGACACTAGCTTGACGGGATTTTGTGGGTATAATCCGCTGAAAACCCTCAGGAAACAACACTCCTCCTACTAGGGACACCTAGAGGTTTAACGGCTTGTTTCACGCGCTAAGTGCAATCGCGTTCCCTGCGAAAGTGCGGTTAGGACTTTTTTGTGAATAATTGGTTTTGCTCGGAACGAGCAAAGGTTAAGTTTGGGGGTATTTGTTCATACCAGAATATTGCATTTTATATCGCCCATTCTTACGCTCGTTTATTTATAGGCATGTGCTTTTAATCAGTGTTTGCTACATATTTGCAGAATACTGGTTCTCAACTCTAAACAGTGAAATCCATGGAACAGTACGACAAATTCCGGATTACTGCCAACAACAGATAAAGCACGGGTCTCCGCTCTCTATCCGTGTGTTGCCACATACCAGTTTAAGGGACAAAATGGCAAATCGATTGTCATGTCATGCGCAAAGCTCAATGTCAACACAAGATCCAAGAAATCTACGCGGAGCTCGAGGAAATCATGGCAAAAGATCCACATCACATCACCTCTTGTTCTACTGAAATTCTGGAAGAATTGTGAAGAGTTTCTGAGAAAAGTCATATACCACACTGAAGAGAACCACAAACCAGGAAAACCCACCAAAGCGCATGACCCAACCCCTCTTTATGGCCGCGGTTCCGCGGCATAAGCGTGCTTAGGCCGCGGAACCGCGGCCGTATAGGCTCGTCAGTTGGAAAGTTTTCAGTGGCTGTTTGGTCAATTCATATAGTGTCAGAATGTTGCCCTAGGTTCTCTGTTTCCTGCCTATAAATACCCCAGAATTTGCCAAGCCAAGTGTGAATTTCTTTAGCCTCTTTTTGTTAGGATTTAGTCTTTTTCTTCTTCTTCTTCATTCTTCCTCCATGAAAATGTAGTGAGAGCATTGAGTGGATGGTAATGAAGATGAGGGTTTTTGTATCATTCTCTTTTGTTTACCTTCCCCTTGAGATTCTTGCTTTCTCTTGATCTTTCAACCTCTTCATTGAGCTTGAAAGGTTAAGGGTTTGTTATTGATCTCAAGGGTCGTATTTTTCTTATGGAATTAGTGCTTCATTTCACATGCGTTCTTTACCCTTCTCTTGATCTTGCAACCTCTTGATTGAGCTTGCAAGTTTAAGGGTTGGCTATTGATCCCATGCTTGTCTTGAATTCTAGTTTCTAGTTGTCTTTCTTGCTTTTTATTACTTGCTTTTTATTACCTTGCTTTACTTATTTGCAATTTAAATTCATGCACTTACTTACTTGTAATCTTTTCTTTTCTTTGTTCTTTTCTTTTGCTCTTTTTGGTTCTTTTTGTGAATGGTTGTAATTATTGTTGTTGTTAAGAATCAATACGATATTGTAAGTTAATACTTCCTTGCTCATTTCCTTTTCCCGTTATTTTCCATTGAACTCCGCCCAAACGATACGCAAGCGCTCCGTTAGGCACCCTACCCTAACAAGGTAACGGTGATTCCTAACCGCGACCGGTTGCGTTCGGTTTGGCCGGAGGCGAAAGCAAGAGACAAGAACGGAAGGACAAGGGGTAAATAAGCCGGATTCCACGAATACCGTGCTTAAATCCCCCAATCCACGTTGTTGCCAATTGCTCTAGCTTCAATTGGTCAAGACTCGGCTCAAAGGTTTTGAGTGCGGATTTCTTTAGCTTACAATTTCGTATCTTTTTCTTAACAACTTTATACTTGCAAATAATACACATAGGTTAGATTGAACAAACTCATACAAATTCTTTATTGACTCGTCTAAAACAAGAAAGAACATACAACCATCTCCCTGTGGATCGACCCGTGCTCAACCGGCTAGCTACAAGCGACACCGTCTTGATTGCGGTTAACTTTAATTCTTTTAATCAAATGGCGCCGTTGCCGGGGAGACGGTAGCGTATTTCTTTTCTTGTTATTCGGGTTAATATTCATTTTGTATATATTTATAAAAAAAAAAAATCTTTTTGTTTTTTTTGATCATTTTTGTGGGCAAGAGTGCAGATTTTTGCAGATTTGCAAACAGCGATTGTGGGGAGCAAAGTGTACATTCAAGGCTAAGGTGATTGCTAAGTACAGTGCCAAAGATCCGGGTAGTTTGACCCGCGCAAGCGAACTTTTCAAGCTTACCGGATTTGATTCAACGGGGGTTTCCTAACCCAAAAACTTAACGGTACGTACTTTACTAACACCTTCTTCTCAAATCCGACGCATCCAATATACTATTCTTTGCAGGATTCTTTGCAAGTTCGCTAACAAACGCTAAAAAATTGACTAACCCGTATTTGTTGCAGTGCCGCGCTTAAACTAAAAAACGATTTTTTGATTCTTTATAGAATTTTTATTGAATTGCGCATTGCATCAATTAATACGCACTTAAGGGCAAGCGAACCCCACAATATACGGTAAAGGATTTCATCACCTTTTCCGTGGCCCACAAATCACGAACTTGAGCATAACGTTTACCCGCACAAATTTTAAAAGAAATTAGACTTTAAGCCTTAAGGACTTCGCGCTCATTAGGAGAAGTTAACCGTGTTTAGAACCTCGCTTAACGGTACATTGTTTATGGGGTGTCTAGGAAAGTGTTAACGGCGAAACCGCCAAAAGAGAAAGGGTTATTTAATTAAGGAACTTCGCGAAAGCGTTGGAAAACCTCCCCTTATCTCTGCACTTACCTGGCCTCGTGATCAGTGTATCTTGAGCCCGTTTCTCGACACAGTTTTACTTCGACAATCAAGTTCTGGAGCAGGTCTAGTTGACCTAGGAGTACCCTAGAACGATTAGGTGTGTGGTATTTTTGTGTCATGATTTTTTTTGTCCAGTTTCTTTTTGTGTGTATATTTCATTCTTTTGTTAATATCTAAAAAAAAAAAAATCACATTCTTTTCCCCCTCCTTTTCTCTGCCTTTCTTTCTTTCTCTCTTCATATCATGGGTACCCCACCTCGCAAAACTCTTGCCGAACTTTGGTACCCACAACCAGACATTACTTCTTACGGTTCTTGCTTTGGCCGAACGTCGAACGATCCCTCCATGCCCAAAATTTCTTTGAAAGATCGGATAGACGCGTCTAGGACAAACACTTGCCCTCCGCAATCCATTTTGTATCAACCTTTTCAACCTCCCCCACCCTCTTATGTTGATACCCCTTTTGAAAGTCGTCCTTTGTCCATCGCTGAACGTATTGAACAATCTCGTAGCCGATCTTTCACTCCTTTCACCACTTCAAATTCTTGGGATCAACAATTTCATTCACCTTCTTATCAAAATGTTGATCCTACCCCTATCCAACCATTCAATTCCTACCAATCCTACCCTACCTTTGCACCTTCCCTAGACATTGCTTCAGAACCGCCATTTGGGAGTTTTCAGTATCCAAACAACTTTGAATCTTTTACTGAAACCCATTCACAACCTATGTCTAGTCTGGAACAGTCGTTGGAAGACTTTAGGGTAGCGTCAAGCCAACAAATGATGGATTTGAATGCGTCCATGGCCGCCCTCATACAACCTAGTGACCCGGTAGCTAGTTTTCAACTAGCTCCAAATTTTTCAATGTATGAAGAGGCAGTAGGACAGGTTGAGAATTTGAGTGGAGAGAGTGAGCTATACCCCCTTCCGAATCAAGCCTACCCATTTCAACTTGAATCCCACAACTCCAGTTTTGAATGTCTATCTAGTGTTCCCAACGATTCACCGATTGAAGCTAGAATGATTAATGAGTTGTGCGACTTTGTAGTGTTTGATTTACCCGATTGTGAAGGGACCTTGCCAAGTGAAACCACACCCAATCCTTTTGACCTCTACACCTCCACTCTAGAACCTGAATTGATTGATATCCATGCTTTTGTTGAGGTGTCTGAGAATATAGATTTTCACTTGATTGAGGATATTGATGCTGGGAATATTTTGGATGATGAACCCGCAGATTTGGCTGAGTTTTCCTCTCCAATTCATCATCCCGAATCATTAACTGTTTTTCCCGAACCCAATATGCGTCTGGATATTGATGAAATATGCATGGATGAGCTTAACTTTGAGGAGAATTTTGAGGATGAAACAGTTCTAGATGATGAGTCGGATTTTCCAATTCATCCTGTCCCTTTCATTGACTGTGTATACCCTCCCGAACATTTAACAGATACCCTTCCTCGATCACTTCCTTCCATCCTTTCCATCGTTCCGACCTTGCAAGAACCCGTCTCACTTTCATTTCATATGTCTGGTTTACCAAGTTCGGCGTACCCATGGTTTCTCACGAATCTTGAGGGATTTGACCCCATTTCTCGATGGGTTAATAGATTAGCACAAACGCTTCTTACACATCAGTCATCACAAATTGTGCTAATCTATTCACTCCATTTCCACCCTCAAGTTCGTATTACACTTCCTTCTCCCTTCCGCCATTCTTCTTCTCATATACCGAGACCGTATCCCGCTTCTATCTCCATACGGTCTCACGTATTCTCCATTTCTTTCCTCTTCACCTTCTTTCACCAACCCGCATCTTACAGAGATAGAATTTTTGAATGGTTGGTGTTAACTTTTGGCCTGTGTAAGGCCTTGTATAGATTGATACTATTCTTTCCCCCCCTCGATCCTGAACTTCAACGCTTACCAATGGAAACACTGTTTTACTTAAGTTTGGGGGGGAACCTTTTTGTATATATTTTTTGTTTTCTTTGTTGTATATAATTTGTTTCTAGGGAGCGCCGACAATTTTGACCCTCTTGGTGTTGCCTGACAGCGAGGGCACTGTCAAGTTTAAGTTTGGGGGTGTGCTCGGTAAGCTTTCTTCCTTCGCATTCATTTGTATATTCTGCATTTGCATACCTTATTAAAATCCCACAAAAATCGAAAATTTTCCAAAAAATATAAAAACTTTGTCGTCAAGTTAGCTAATAGGGTAACTTAGATCTTTATTCCGAAAGTTTAGTTGATATGATAGAAATAACTAAATTCTAGGCTTAGGGATTGAAAACCCTAAAAATAACCCTCATTCTGTCTAACTTTGGTAAGTATACGTCCTTACAGCTTTTTTTGAGAAATAGGTAATCTTGAGTTCAGTTCTTGAGTTAAGTCAAAATGAAGGGAAATTATTAAAGCTTTACTGAAGGATAAGTCTGAAAAATAATTTCTTTTCTTGAGTTCAAATTTAGAAGGTATATACCCTACAAACTGCACTTACATGCACCTTGAAACTTGGGATAGTAGAGGATACCTTGAAATACTCTTTCCTGAAAGCCTAGTATGAAAGAAAAAAAACGGTATTTAAAGCTAAACACCAAAAGAGCATGTTGAAAAATATATCCGGTCTTGAAAAAGAAAAAGAAAAATAAAAATAAAAAGAAAAAGAAAAATAGAATAAAGTCAAGACCTGAAAACTGCTATTTACGCTTTAAGCTCACACATTCAGTAATCGGCCGTTAGTGCCTCAAGAAGTATTAATAGTCGCATGAATGGTGTGTGAGCAAATCCGTCCATCATTAAATAAAAAAAAGTAGTATTAGGTATTAGGGCAAGGATATTATAGCTTGAATTGAATTCTTGAGTGTAGGGGTGCAAATATACACACACGTAGGGGTATACAATCGATGTTTGGATAAGAGATAGAAATAAAGAATAAGACTTGTGTTTTCTGTAAAGTTGATAAAAATCCGTGATTTGAGGCCGCACTTTAGAAGGAAAACTCAGGAGAACCAACATCTTTCTAAACTTTTTCGGAACGTATAGGATCTAAAGTTAAACAGATAGGAGGTGTGAAACATAAGGGTTAGATATTTCTAACTTAGGATGATAGAGTTTCTAACATAAATACTAAACAGTAGGAGTAGAATCAATATTAACTTATGACACTAGCTTGACGGGATTTTGTGGGTATAATCCGCTGAAAACCCTAAGGAAACAACACTCCTCCTACTAGGGACACCTAGAGGTTTAACGGCTTGTTGCACGCGCTCAGTGCAATCGCGTTCCCTGCGAAAGTGCGGTTAGGACTTTTTTGTGAATAATTGGTTTTGCTCGGGACGAGCAAAAGTTAAGTTTGGGGGTATTTGTTCATACCAGAATATTGCATTTTATACCGCCCATTCTTACGCTCGTTTATTTATAGGCATGTGCTTTTAATCAGTGTTTGCTACATATTTGCAGAATACTGGTTCTCAACTCTAAACAGTGAAATCCATGGAAAAGTACGACAAATTCTGGATTACTGCCAACAACAGATAAAGCACGGGTCTCCGCTTTCTATCCGTGTGTTGCCACATACCAGTTTAAGGGACAAAATGGCAAATCGATTGTCATGTTATGCGCAAAGCTCAATGTCAACACAAGATCCAAGAAATCTACGCGGAGCTCGAGGAAATCATGGCAAAAGATCCACATCACATCACCTCTTGTTCTACTGAAATTCTGGAAGAATTGTGAAGAGTTTCTGAGAAAAGTCATATACCACACTGAAGAGAACCACAAACCAGGAAAACCCACCAAAGCGCATGAACCAACCCCTCTTTATGGCCGCGGTTCCGCGGCATAAGCATGCTTAGGCCGCGGAACCGCGGCCGTATAGGCTCGTCAGTTGGAAAGTTTTCAGGGGCTGTTTGGTCAATTCATATAGTGTCAGAATGTTGCCCTAGGTTCTCTGTTTCCTGCCTATAAATACCCCAGAATTTGCCAAGCCAAGTGTGAATTTCTTTAGCCTCTTTTTGTTAGGATTTAGTCTTTTTCTTCTTCTTCTTCATTCTTCCTCCATGAAAATGTAGTGAGAGCATTGAGTGGATGGTAATGAAGATGAGGGTTTTTGTATCATTCTCTTTTGTTTAACTTCCCCTTGAGATTCTTGCTTTCTCTTGATCTTTCAACCTCTTCATTGAGCTTGAAAGGTTAAGGTTTGTTATTGATCTCAAGGGTCGTATTTTTCTTATGGAATTAGTGCTTCATTTCACATGCGTTCTTTACCCTTCTCTTGATCTTGCAACCTCTTGATTGAGCTTGCAAGTTTAAGGGTTGGCTATTGATCCCGTGCTTGTCTTGAATTCTAGTTTCTAGTTGTCTTTCTTGCTTTTTATTACTTACTTTTTATTACCTTGCTTTACTTATTTGCAATTTAAATTCATGCACTTACTTACTTGTAATCTTTTCTTTTCTTTGTTCTTTTCTTTTGCTCTTTTTGGTTCTTTTTGTGAATGGTTGTAATTATTGTTGTTGTTAAGAATCAATACGATATTGTAAGTTAATACTTCCTTGCTCATTTCCTTTTCCTGTTATTTTCCATTGAACTCCGCCCAAACGATACGCAAGCGCTCCGTTAGGCACCCTACCCTAACAAGGTAACGGTGATTCCTAACCGCGACCGGTTGCGTTCGGTTTGGCCGGAGGCGAAAGCAAGAGACAAGAACGGAAGGACAAGGGGTAAATAAGCTGGATTCCACGAATACCGTGCTTAAATCCCCCAATCCACGTTGTTGCCAATTGCTCTAGCTTCAATTGGTCAAGACTCGGCTCAAAGGTTTTGAGTGCGGATTTTTTTAGCTTACAATTTCGTATCTTTTTCTTAACAACTTTATACTTGCAAATAATACACATAGGTTAGATTGAACAAACCCATACAAATTCTTTATTGACTCGTCTAAAACAAGAAAGAATATACAACCATCTCCCTGTGGATCGACCCGTGCTCAACCGGCTAGCTACAAGCGACACCGTCTTGATTGCGGTTAACTTTAATTCTTTCAATCAAGCACCGGCGAGAAAGAGAGGCTTTTAGCCTAAAAAAATTTCTCGGAAGAGAAATCAGAGAGGAGTTGGACTCCTGAGTGTTTTTTTTTCTTTTGGGGTTAATGGGAGGGGTTCTTCTTCTTCCTCCTCTGTTAGCTGGAACTTGAAGATCAAGAGATATGGGATTTTAAAAATCACTCCTTTTTGAGATCTAATGGAAGATCTGAGTTCCCCTTGATGGGTTTTGTGGTGAAAAACTAATTTGTTTTATAAAAAGGAGAGTAGAACTCTTGATTTAATTCAAGAGAAAGAAGAAGGTTTTGGAACCTTGAAGAAGGAGAAAGATCTCAGATCTGAAACTTTTTTTTGGAGAGAGAAAAGGTTTTTTTTTTTTTGGGATATTTCATTATCCTTGCCTTTATTGGCTACACACTTTACACATAGCCCCTTGGGCTTCACAAAATGGCATTTTGCCTATCCCATGGCTCATGTGCCATTTCTTTTTGCACATAAGCCATGGGCTTTACAAAAATTTGGTTTTATGCCTATTTTTCTTACATTTATCCATAAAATAAACTAAAAGAAATGCAACAAAATTATTTTTTACAAAATTTTTATCTTAGCATGGGGGGAGGCCGCCCGCTTCATATTCTGGCTCGACCCGGGCATGGGCCCACTGGATCTGGGCTTGGGCCCACTTGGCTTGGGGTTGACTTTTATTTTGACTTGGTCAACCGGGGTGTAAATTTTTACTCCAACAAATTGCCCCCCATCAATAAATGCACACCACATATGTGGGTCGTGTGCATGAAATTGATGGATCTTCTTTTACTTGGAGGCAACCTGATTTCATTCCCGCTTTTTGGGAAGCTGGCACTGCCCTTTTTTTACGACATGGACGGTCGTTGCTTGATATGTCTCCGAGACGGAGTGTCCGTGATAGACGTTTACTTGGCCCGTAGTAATCTGGTTCCCGCTTTGTAGGAATCCTGCACTGCCCTTTTTATGACATGGACGGTCAATGCTGCCCTTTTTGCGACTTGGACGGCCGATGCTGCCCTTTTAGCGACTTGGACGGTCGATGCTGCCATTTTAGCGACGTGGACGGTCGGTTCTGCCGTTTTAGCAACGTGGACGGTCGGTGCTGCCATTTTAGCGATGTGGACGGTCGGTGCTGCCATTTTTGCGACTTGGACGGTCGGTACTGCCATTTTAGCGACGTGGACGGTCGGTTCTGCCATTTTAGCGATGTGGACGGTCGGTGCTGCCATTTTAGCGACGTGGACGGTCGGTTCTGCCATTTTTGCGACTTGGACGGTCGATGCTGCCCTTTTAGCGACGTGGACGGTCGATGCTGCCCTTTTTGCGACTTGGACGGTCGGTTCTGCCCTTTTTGCGACTTGGACGGTCGGTGCTGCCCTTTTAGCTACGTGGACGGTCAGTTCTTGATTTGACTTGCTCTGCTTCTTGCAGTATCAGGGGTAGACTTGACTTGCTCCACTTCTTGCGGTGTTGAGATTGGATTCTGACTTGCTCCGCTTTCTGCGGTGTCGGAGTGGAAGTTGACTTGTTGATTTTGATTTGGGTTGACATCAGCATCGCTATACTGGAATATGGTACCAGGAGCGAATCATCATCAGTCATTGAGAGGATTTTGGGATTGTTTTACGCCCGTGGATTGTATACGGTTTTGCAGGATGTATGATCTAGACCGTAGGGCCGGAAAAATTTCGGGATTTTGTCGGCGTCTGCATCGCTGCACTGGAATATGGTACCAGGAGCGACTCATCATTCGCCGTTGGGGTACGAGATTTAGAATTTGGTTGGCGTCTGCATCGCTGCACTGGAATATGGTACCAGGAGCAACTCATCATTCGCCATTTGGGGATTGGGGAGCGATGGCTTAGGAGACAGGTTTAGATCCCTATCGCCTAAGACTTTTCAATTTTATGGGCCGTGAGGGTCCCATAAAAGCATTTTCTCCCTACGAGTCGTAAGGATCCCGCAGGTGTATTTTCTCCTCAGGAGTCGTGAGGACTCCTAAGTGTGTTTTTCCTTTATGAGTCGTAAGGATCCCACAAGGGTTTGTTCTCCTCATATATCGTGAGGACACATGAGTGGGTCTTATCAATGGAGCATCATTCCCAAAGCGGAGACCGGCCGCATAACTGGTGATTACGGTGGGGCATGGGTATGACGAGAATTATTTGAGCCCGTGGATTGTATACGATGGTCAATTTGGGGACCTACCGTAGGGCCAGGAGAATTTTGAGAAATCGGATTTTGGTTGGCGTCTGCATCGCTGCACTGGAATGTGGTGCCAGGAGCGACTCATCATTCGCCGTTTGGGGACTTGGAATTTGGATCTTGTTTGGCCTCAGCATTGCTGCACTGGAATAATGCCAGGAGCAACTCATCATTTGCCTTGGGAGGACTTAGGATTTGGGTTTTTGGTCGGCATCAGCACCGCTAACACTGAAGCGAAATGCCAGGTGCGACTCATCATTTGCCGTTGCCCGTTGGGGGACGATGGCTTAGGAGACAGGTTTGGGTCCCTATCACCTAAGGCTTTTCAATTTTATGGGCCGTGAGGGTCCCATAAAAGCATTTTCTCCCTACGAGTCGTAAGGATCCCGCAGGTGTATTTTCTCTTTAGGAATCGTGAGGATTCCTAAGTGTGTTGCTCTTTTGTGAGTCGTAAGGATCTCACGCAGGGGTTTTCTCCTCACAAGGTCGAGAGGACTTTGCGAGTGTATTTTATCTCTTTTCACGAGTTTGCGCCCTTTCAGCTTTTCGCAGACTCGCCGGTAGTCCTGCTGTTTTTACTCACGGAGCCCTTTCGGGTTTTCATCCGTGCCCGTTTTGCTTGTGGACATACCGTTTATTTTTTTTTATTTCTTTTATATATTTTTTTTTCTCTTTTTCTCTTTTTTTTTACCGCTGGTGGGACTTTAGAAGTAGTCTCACCGGCAGGATTTGGGAGAGATAGGGGTTATTTACGCCCTTGGATTGTAAACGGTTTTGCAGGATGTATGATCCAGACCGTAGGGCTGATGTGCTCAATTCGCCTGCGACTTGGAGCATTTACGTGTAGTATTTCTTGAGATATCGGCCATTGATGGGTGGCATAGGCTTTTCTCCCTCGGCACTTATTAGTTGGTAGGATCCTCCGTCAAACACTTTCTCGATGACATATGGTCCTTCCCAGTTTGGCTCGAATTTTCCCTTGGCATGTCGATTGGGGATGATCGGTCTTTTGAGGACCAACACCAATTCACCTTTCTTGAAAACGCGGAGACGGGTTATCTTGTCATAGGCCCGTGACATTTGGGCTCGGTATAGCTCCAAATTTTGCTGCACCGCGAGCCTCTTTTCTTCGAGGGCATCGAGCTCTTCAAGCCGAAGGAGCACGTTTTCCTCCTCCGTCAACTCGTGCTGAACGTCCATTCTTAAGCTTGGAACTTCGACTTCGAGGGGGAGGACCGCCTCCACTCCGAAGAGCAATGAGTATGGAGTGGACTGAGTTGGAGTACGGTGCGTGGTACGATATGCCCACAATGCCTCGTGAAGTTTGAGATTCCAGTCTCTCTTGTTGGCTGAAGCAATTTTCCTCAGGAGCTTGGATGGAGTCTTATTAAAGGCTTCGGCTAGCCTATTGGCTCTTGGATTATAGATGGAGGAATATCTCCAGTCTATCTTGTGCTGAGTAGCGAACCTTGAGACATTGAAGCTCTTGAAAGAAGGCCCGTTGTCAGAAATGATTCTTCTTGGTGTGCCGAAGCGGTATAGAATATTATGCTGGAAGAATGTCAGAATATCTTTAGTCTTGACTTCTTTTAGCGGGACAGCTTCAGCCCATCTGGAGAAGTAGTCTGTCGCGGCCAGTATGAACCGGTGGCCTTTAGATGACGGAGGATCAATTGGGCCAACAATGTCGGTGCCCCAGACTTCGAAGGGCCACGACGCCACCGTAGGATGCAGCGGATTGGGATGCTTGTGAATGAAATCACTATGGATTTGGCAGATCTGACATTTCTTTGCATGTTCTCCGCAATCCCGTATCATGGTGGGCCAGTAATACCCAAGCCGTTTGATTTGAAGTCGCATCTTGGGGCCGGATTGGTGAGCACCGCAAACGCCCGAGTGAACATCTTTCATGACCTTTTGGGTTTCGGCCAATGACAGACACCTGAGCCATAGTTGGTCATATGACCTGCGGTATAACGTGTCATTTACAAACACGTATCGGAGAGCTCTTTTCTTCAGCTGAATCCTCGCGGATTTTTCTCCGGGCAGCTTGTCGTATCGGAGGTACTCTATGAAGGGTTCTCTCCAATCAGGCTCGTCTTGGATGATCGAAGCTTCTTCGGCAGGATGCTTTTCTGTTCCGCGCTTTCCTCTTCTCGTAGAGAGACTGGGGGTAGAATTTATCGGCTCCTGACTGTGATCAGAATTTCGTCCATGTCAGGATCGGCCAGCTCCTTGGCTAAGCGAGCGAGTACGTCAGCCTTCCCATTCAACGCTCTAGGGACTCTCATTAGTTCAATGTGAGTGAACCGTTTCATGAGTTCCACCACTCGGCCTCTGTATCGAGCTAACTCGGGTTTGTCTATTTTATAATCGCCGCTTACTTGGTTGACGACGAGCTGGGAGTCACCGTAAACTCGTAGCCGACGGATTTCCATTTCTATGGCGAGCTCCAGACCAGCTATCAGAGCTTCATACTCAGCTTCATTGTTTGTCCGAGGCTCGGTGAGAGCGAAAGAACGCCGCAGGATTCCCATTGATGGCGTGGTGAACACCAATCCTATCCCCGCTTTTACCTCCGGTACGATTGATCTGCCGGAGCTCCTTATTGATGAAGCCCCATCAAAGTAGAGCTCCCAATATGGCTCGTCTTCCTCGAGGTGCAGCACTTGTTCGTCGGGTAACTCACAATTTAGCGGCGATCCTTCTGGTATGGGATGAGCAGCGAGAAAGTCTGCAAGAGCTTGCCCTTTTACTGCTTTCTGGGGAGTATAAACTATGTCAAACTTGAGTAGCATAACAGCCCATCTTGCCATTCTGCCGGCTAGGCTCGCTCTGGTAATCAAGTGTTTGAGTGGGTCGACCTTGGAGATCAGCATAACCCGATGAGCAAGCAGATAGTGCCTCAGCTTCTTCACAGCAAATATCAGAGCCAGGCATTGCTTCTCGATTGGGGAATAGTTGTGTTCCGCCCCGACTAGAGTTCGACTGAGATAGTAGAGGGGATTTTCTTTTCCCTCCTCGTTATTCTGGGCAAGGAGCGCACCGAGTGACTCATCCAGCGCGGCAGTGTAGAGAATCAGCGGTTTATTTGGAATGGGAGCGGTCAGCACTGGAGGGTGCAACAAGTAATGTTTGATGCTTTCGAACGCTGCTTGACATTCAGCATCCCAGATAAAAGGAGCTCCTTTCTTCATGAGCTTCGAGAAGGGCCTACATCTCCCCGATAAATTTGAGATAAACCTCCGTATATAAGCAAGCTTGCCTTGAAAAGATCTTAGCTGCGTCAGACTCTTCGGAGGGGGCATCTCCATGATGGCCTTTATCTTTGATGGGTCAACTTCGATCCCTCGATGTCGGACTATAAAACCCAGGAATTTTCCCGATGACACGCCAAAAGCGCATTTCAAAGGATTCATCTTCAGATTGTATTCTCTCAGTCTGGTAAGAACAGTCCTAAGATCTTGGATATGATCGGCCTTGGTTTTAGTCTTAACGACCAGATCATCAACATAACATTCGACGAATTTATGAATTAGGTCATCGAAGATATTGGTCATTGCCCTTTGATATGTAGCACCTGCGTTCTTCAGCCCGAATGGCATTACCTTGTAGCAATATATTCCGACCGGGGTTCGAAAGGCTGTGTGTTTCTCATCCTCAGGCGACATCTTGATCTGATTATATCCAGACGAGCCATCCATAAAGGTGAACAGTTCGTAATTTGAGGTGTCATCGACCATCATTTCCATGACCGGTAGCGGGAAGTCGTCTTTAGGACATGCCTTGTTGAGGTCCCTGAAATTGACACAAACTCGGATCTGCCTATTTTTCTTCTTCACTGGGACTATGCATGCGATCCAGTCTGCATATTTCTCTTCCCTGATGAAGCCGGCATCGATGAGCTTCTTAGTTTCCTCGATGACCTTTTCTTCTAGTTCCCTTCTCATTCTTCGAGGAGCTTGTTTGACTGGCTTAGCATCAGGAGATATAGCCAACTTATGTACGACCACTTCAGGGGAAAGGCCAGGCATTTCTTTGTACGTCCACGCGAAGCAGTCGACGAACTCATGCAGCAGGGCAATTATCTGGTCTTTCATTTCCTCCGACAAGAGTGAGCTGGTATAGGTCGGCCTTGGATTATCGGGCGTTCCTAAGTCAATCTCGGTTAGCTCATCAAAGGTTGCTTGTCCGCCATCTTCGAGCTCTTGAGGAGCTTCTTCTGGCTCGGCTATCTCGTCATCATCATTTGATCTTTCGCTGGCCTCACCAACATGGATCATGTAGAACGCTTTGGAATCAGGTTGAATGTAGCCTATGCCCCGTCTATCTGGAATTCGTCCATCGATGAGTGCTCAGACCTGGGGTGGATGCCATAGCCCTTCGTAAAACTTTGCTTCGGACTCCGTCTGATATAACCGGCATCCGCACTTTTTAAAGTATTCCCGCATCTCGGGCGCATAGTATCTGGGATTGAGGACGGCTCTTATGCCTCTCTCATAGGGAAGGCACGCGACAGAAAGATCGTCCGGGTGCACAACGGGAGTTGACCCGTAAAACAGGATGCCCTTCTGTCCATTTTTCCTCCCGGGCACGTAGAAAGTTTTCAGCTGGTCCACGGTAGAGACTGACAATGCGTCGAGCTCTTTGCA
Organism: Agapanthus africanus; assembly: GCA_030015575.1. NCBI lineage: Eukaryota > Viridiplantae > Streptophyta > Magnoliopsida > Asparagales > Amaryllidaceae > Agapanthus > Agapanthus africanus. Next base: position 16,958,611 of record CM057349.1, on the reverse strand, counting down.
CATCTGCTCCGGCACCCTTGTGACGGCTAGGGACCCTTCTGCAATTTCGAGGGTCTCTCGTAGTTTCGCTTTTTGCATGGGGGTCCGATCTGCACCGCTGTTGCACGACATGTCCTCTTCCTCTGACTCTTCAGTGTCGCTGCCAAGATGAGGGCGGACATTACTGCTAGATGGGGCTTCAGTGACAGATTCATCTGTATCGCTGCCGAAACGAAGGCGAGTTTTACGGAAGGAGGCCGGACTCGTCAGTGTCGCTACCGAAATGTGGGCGCACTTGGGCGTTTTTACTTTTGAAAGTGACAACCAGCGCAGATTTGCTTTTGGGTCTTGGGGCCGGTCTATCCTCAGTCAGTTGTGGCTTAGCATTTTGGTGGTTCATAAAGTACCGAGAATCTTCATAGCGGACTTCATGCACACCGAACGGCTGGATGTCTCCGTCAATGCGTTTTTCTTCGCCATTTTTAGTATACTTCATGCATTGATGGAGAGTTGACGGAATGATGCCATAATCGTGGAGCCATGGCCGCCCTAAGAGAATCTTATAAGACGTGTCGGCGTCGATCACGTATATCTTAGCTTCAGTTTGCAGATCCCCGAATTTGATTGGCAGAGCTATGGACCCCAGAACTTGCTGGCAATTTTGGTTGAAGCCTTGAATGACAATCCTTTCCCTTGACAGGTGTCGGACGTCCATTGATAAACTCTTCAGCGTCCGCAAGTTCATGATGTTCACTGAAGACCCCGGATCAATCAATATGCGATTAATCCGATCTCCGTCGCTGTACCCGGTCACGTAAAGCGGCCGATTATGCTCAGTCGTTCCCAGTAGCAAGTTTTCATCCTTAAATGTGACTGCGGCGACATGCAAAGCATGCTGGGCTTCTTTCATATTAATTTCTGCAAAGTGAGCCTGATACCGCTCGGGGTTTTGTAGAGCGTGAATGAGAACATCTCTAAGCTCCTTAGATAGGACCAAGGCATCGTAGATGCTCAGGAGAGACGGAAGCTTCCGGAGATGTGCCAAGATATTATAGTCCACCGAGGAAGGACTTATGTTTTCATCGGCCGGTTCTCTGCCATCTTCTTCATTAGCGACTTGTTTTTCCTTCCCTTTTGGGGCGTTGCCCTGATTTGGCGGTAGAGCCCTGCCGCTTCTGAGCTGGATTTGATTGGCCTTTGTGGTGAGCTCCTCGTCCTCTTCGGGAAAAAAGAGCTCATCCTCGGAGTCGCTGCCAAGATGGATGGCGTAGCAGGTCACTACTGGGATCTCTTCATTGGAGTCTTCTTCTAACTCCTCCAGAATTTCAGCCGCTTGTACAGGGAGGAACTCTTTCAATTGAACCAAAGTTCTTTCCTTCTGTTCATATTCTTCGAGGGAATCGATATATTTTTGAATGGTCGATCTCCCTGCAGACTCCTTTTCGCGCCGAGCTGCACTTTTCTTATTCTTGAGCTTCTTGGATTTTGAGCCTGATAGAGCCGCCTTGGCAGCTGGACTGGTAGGCTTCTTCTGCCCTTCCCATTCCATCCTGGGTTCTTTCCGAAGTAGCTTTATCATCTTCTTCGTCTTATTAGATATGTGCGTACTCCACGGAGGCCGTGATGAGTCAGTTTTGTTTGTCAGGGCAGCGGGTTCAGCTGTCTGCTCCCAGAAGGCTTCAACTTCTGTCTGTATAAAGTTGGCGGTTGCAACTTGATTGTTCACCAACACGCTTTTGGACAGCTCGATCTCTCCAGCCTTGTACTGCTTCTCGACCCAGTCCTTGAAGATATAGCAATCCTCGATCGCATGGCTCACTACTCGGTGGTACGGGCAATACAGAGGATTGTCGGTCATTTTTGCTTCTTGGGGTCTTTTCGACTCCGGCAATTGTAGGCCGTTGTTCAAGGCATCTTTAAATATCTTGCGGACCTTGTCCCTTCTGAAAGAGTAAACCTTGTTCTTTTTCTCCTCTAGGGAAGGACCATCTCCTCCCAGCAATGGCTTTCGAGACCGGTTGGTCTTGGATTCGCCCGCCCTTCGCTTTTCTTCATTGTCGGAGGCATTGAAGGCATTGGTACTGCTGGAACTCCCTCTTCTACGGTTGTCGTCCCGCTTGCTTTTCCAGGTTTTGTCTCTCTGAGAGTCCGGCGGGGAATCTTGCTTCGAGCGTTCCAGCATTTGGACTTTCTTGGTTAGCTCCTGAAATGTCTTGAGGCCCGCTGTACACAAGAATGGGACCATCCAGTTGCTGAGGTTCCGAATGAGAAGGCTGACGGACTGGTCCTGCTCCAGCGGCGGTTCGCACTTGACTGTGAGATTACGCCATCGAGCGATAAAGTCGGTGTTGCTTTCATTCTTCCCTGGCTTGGTCCTCACAAGGTCGGCAATGGAGATTTTATCACTGACACTCATGAACCTTTGCCGAAACAGGGACTCCATTTGGGCAAAGGTAATGACGGACCCGTCCGATATACTTGCATACCAGTCGAAGGCAACGCCGGTCAGGATGTTGACAAACTGACGAAGAAGGAGCGCGTCATTGCCCCCTGTATTTTCGCACGATGCTTTGAAGTGGGCGACGTGCTGATTTGCATTCCTCGTTCCATCAAATCTTCTAAACTTAGGAATAACGTAGCCGCTTGGGAACTCAATCAGATCGTACTGCGTGGGATATGGCCGCCTACTACTGTCGATTTCTTTCTGAGCTTCAGCTTCGGCCACCAATGTTTTAACCTTGCTGGTGACCAAATCCATTATCCGATCCTGTGTTAGCGGGATAGTGCTATCTGGGGCCAAGGCGTCCCCGGAAGCGGAATGTGGCCGGCTTTCATACGGCTCGACCAGTCTTGGTCCCAAAGGAACAGGCATTGGCTGCCTCGGATTGTCATCACCCGGCTGATTAGTAGCGGCTTATGCCTGATTGGGAGGCGCTCGAGCAATTTGAGCCGTAAGCTGCATCACCACGTTCGTTAAATCGTCTATCTTCGAATAGAGCTTGGCCATCTCTTTATCTTTGCTCCTGAGCTGTTTTCGAAGCTCTTGAAGCAGCTCTTGCTCCGCAGTCCTGGGGTGGAAAGTCGGCTCTTCCTCGCTGTCCGAGCTTGACTCTGCATGGACCGAGGGGTCTTTCTGCCTATCATCCTCATCGAGAGGGTTTTCTTCATCCAGCGGGGGCGTCTGTTCTTGGGCAGCGGCAACCACATTCAGGCCAGATTGGGTTTGGGATGTGGTGGCCCCATCCTTGCTTTTGCTGCGAAGGTTGTCGCTGGGGCGCCCGCCCGCCATATAGACCGTATGGATGATATATCCGTCCGTCTTTCTATCATTGGAAGCTGATTTCACGGATCGCTGTCTTGACCCCCTTGTTTCGGTAGCTGGTAGTCGATCGAAGGCGGCTGGCCTAACCAGGTTCTTGAATGGTGCTGGCGCTTCTTTTCTGGGTTTGCCCCGCTGCTTTCGTGCGGCACAGAGTGCTTGATAGACTCTTGAAGAGACAGTGTCATACTTTTTCTGTTGGAGCCAGGACACGTCTCTTTGTGGCACTGTTCGGACCGCTGTCTTCTTGATTCTGGCGGTCATGGCGTTTTTCTGAACCCACTTCAGAGGGTCGAAGGAATTGCTGATTCTTACGTCCGACTCAGCCGTCGTCGCGGGACAACCCTGCACTTGGAACTTCACACGATTCCATTTGGCCGAAGCTTTGGCCCTCTTGTTGGCTCGATATCTGAGCCGCTTCTGCCTTAACTTTTCCGTTCTAAGCACCTGGCAGACTTTGGCTCTTTGGGAAGACGCCGCGGACCGGTCGATGGAGGGCCTTGGAAATACGCTCGATTGTGCATTTGTTGGAGTCATCACCTGAGCTCGTCCGCAACAATTGATATTGCCCTTTGTACTGAAGTTCTTGCTCCCCGCTGGAGCACCAGAGAATCGTTCAGATACAGTCTTAAGTTTCGGTTGCGGTGCCTTGGCGATCACGACATTCGGCCTCTTACCCCTTGAGACCGGCTTGGCCACCTGTTCTGCCGGGATCTCCGCCAGATGAGCGCTTCCGGCAGGGTAGATGAGGACGGAGCCAAACTGGCGGGGCAGTTCCTCCCACTGTCGACTGAGGCTTGCGGGAAGAACCACACGAGCGTTGATCTTGACTACGTACGGAATCAGGGTCGCTTTGGAAGCTGAGTTCGTCTTGGGAGACATTGTCGTCGAAAGTTGATTGCTGCACGAAAAGAAAACATCATTTCAGTATAGGCAATCGATATGTATATTGATTGAGTTCGCATGAACGTTTAACCCGGAATATGGGAGGAGAGAAGGGTCCCACCGGGCGTGCCAGAATCTGTAGGGTGTTTTTCGTCACCCTATTGAGATGGGAATACGCGCACGCTTGTCAGGCGTACTACAGATTCCCCCTGCCTAGGGTAGGCTGGGGTTTAATGATTGTGGGGATCCGAATCTCCGGCAGCCGCGGACTAAGCTGCCGTTAATTACCCCTCGCCTTTGGGGCGAGGGAACCTCCGATTAACGGGTTAAACTGGTCATGCGAACTCAATGTGCGGTGTGCGTGTGTTTTGTTTTAAAAGGGGGTTTTGGATATATCGGGAGCCACGCAGAGTTTTTACGGGGGTCCCGATACCCGGATAGCGGGCTGGGGGTCAAGGGGGCTAGCAGCCCCCTTGCGGGGTTCGGGGCAGCGCCCCGGCCCAAAATTTTTTTTGGGGGGGAAAGTGTCGCGGAGTATGTGTATGTGTACATTTGTATACATATGTATATATATACATGTATATATAAATAAAGGGGAAAAAGACATCCAAAGGATGCGTGGGGCCAGCGCCTAGGCGCTTGAGCGCAAGCGCGCTACGTGGGCACTCTGCGCTCGAGCGCAGAGTGCTGGAGCGCAACGCGCCACGTGTCGGCACGTGGGCGCTTTGCGCTCGGACGCTGAGCGCTTGGGTGCAAGCGCACCACGTGTCGGCATGTGGGCGACTTGCGCTCGAGCGTTTGCGCTGGAGCGCAAGAGCGCCACGTGTCGGTACGGGGGCGACTTGCGCTCGAGCACCTGCGCTGGAGCGCAAGCGCGCCACGTGTCGGCACCGGGGTGACTTGCGCTCGAGCGCTTGCGCTGGAGCGCAAGAGCGCCACGTGTCGGCATGGGGTGACTTGCGCGTTTGCGCTGGAGCGCAAGAGCGCCACGTGTCGGCACGGAGGCGACTTGCGCTCGAGCACTTGCGCTTGAGCGCAAGCGCGCCACGTGTTGGTACGTGGGCACTTTGCGCTTGAGCGCTGAGCGCTGTAGCGCAAGCGCGCCACATGTCGGCACGCGGGCGCTCTGCGCTTGAGCGCCGGCGAGAAAAAGAGGCTTTAAGCCTAAAAAAATTTCTCGGAAGAGAAATCAGAGAGGAGTTGGACTCCTGAGTGTTTTTTTTTTCTTTTGGGGTTAATGGGAGGGGTTCTTCTTCCTCCTCCTCTGTTAGCTGGATCTTGAAGATCAAGAGATATGGGATTTTAAAAATCACTCCTTTTTGAGATCTAATGGAAGATCTGAGTTCCCCCTGATGGGTTTTGTGGTGAAAAACTAATTTGTTTTATAAAAAGGAGAGTAGAACTCTTGATTTAATTCAAGAGAAAGAAGAAGGTTTTGGAACCTTGAAAAAGAAGAAAGATCTCAGATCTGAAACTTTTTTTTGGAGAGAGAAAAGGTTGTTTTTTTTTGGGATATTTCATTATCCTTGCCTTTATAGGCTACACACTTTACACATAGCCCCTTGGGTTTCACAAAATGGCATTTTGCCTATCCCATGGCTCATGTGCCATTTCTTTTTGCAAATAAGCCATGGGCTTTACAAAAATTTGGCTTTATGCCTATTTTTCTTACATTTATCCATAAAATAAATTAAAAGAAATGCAACAAAATTATTTATTACAAAATTTTTATCTTAACATGGGGGGAGGCCGGCCGCTTCATGTTTTGGCTCGACCCGGGCATGGGCCTACTGGATCTGGGCTAGGGCCCACTTGGCTTGGGGTTGACTTTGATTTTGACTTGGTCAACCGGGGTGTAAATTTTTACTCCAACATCATTCTCTCACTCTCGCTCACACGCGCACACACACTCAGCAGCAGAAGAAGCTTCAGCAGCAGTAGCAACTAGTAGCATCATCATCATCATCATCATCAGCAGGAGCAGCAGGCAGCAGCAGCAGGAGCAGCAGGCAGCAGCAGCAGTAGCAGGAGCTCCAGCAACCTACAGCAGCTCTTCTCCACTTCTTCACCTGCTCTCTAGGGTTCTTTAGGGTATATTTCTGAAACCTTTCCCTAGTTTGCTTAGCTTGTGTGTTAATTAGCTTGATTGGTGTTAAATTAGCTAGTTTAGTGCTAATTATGGTGTTTGGTGTGGACTTTTGGATAATTGATGATTGTGTTGGTAAACCCTACCTATTTAAGTGTTGTTAGGGTCACTTTAACTGAGATTTAACCCAGATTACACTAAAATACCATAGGGTTTCTTAATTGTGCAATTTGGCGTTTTTAAAGCGATATTATGGCATTTTGTAATCTGCTTTTGACCCGGACCCTTCAGAATAAATTTGAGAATACTGGAGCATGCTCATTAGGTTTAGACAACACTACCAGAACACGAACCCCTCTCTCCCAAACCAGGTCACAGATTTAATCTTATTGGCCGCAATTTGCGGCCAAGTTGGGGACTTGGGTGTTGGGGTCTTGGCTAGGGTTGTCTGCTATGTTTACTAGTGTTTTGGCATGTATAGTTTTGTAAGTTTTGACCTGTAGGAAAATCTGGGATCAAATATCGTTTTTCATGTCCGTTGTGTTTGCGCGATACGCGCGATACGTGAGTGGGTTCTGTGATCCAGCGTATCGCGGCGTGTCGCGATGGTTTTAGACGCGTATACACACGTTTTAGCGTATCGTGCACGCGCGTTTAGTTCGCGACGCGAGTTTCTCGTTTGGGTTCGATATCGCGTTTTGCGGAATATTTGGCTTATATATGATTTTCATGTCTTAATTTCAGGGTTGCAGGCAGAGACTACGGACACTGCTACAGGGGGGAGCAGATGATAGGATTCACCTAGCATGGGGCGTAGGTGAGTAGATTTAACATCTACAGGGGAATCGCCCGCATGGCGTTATGCGTCTGGGCTAGGATTCAAACACCTATCGCACATTCTACGTCATTGTTAGAATTGAGCCTTTACTTTATTTTCTTGATATAGTTATACTGTGACTAGCAGCCGTAGGACACTGCACATATTATTGACGGTTCATGTTGCACGAGCACGGATTGTATGCTACACACACACCGTCAATAATTGCCATGTCACACACTAACCATTATAGATACTATTGCTTATCACACATGACATCTAGCTTATAGGTATACCTTGCACACATTTTACTTATACCGGGGGGATATCCTACATATTTTAGTTATACCCAGGGGGTATACGACATCTGTTCTTATAGGTAGATACCTATACATTGCTACACCTATATGTTACACACATATTCAGTTGCAGTCACATATTTACCCTTACTGATGTTACTTAGCTGTACCTTATTGATTTCGCATACATCTGGTTTCAGCTACATATTCTCTGTTATATGCTCGCATTTCAGATATATCGTATATGTTTATTCCTGGATTGCGCATTATTATTTAGATTTTACATGATGTTTTCTGGATTTAGGAACCGCGGGAGTTCATGAAATTATGCATACATCGAAAAACCCGGTTTTCTTGATATGATATTTGCGCATCCACCATGAGTTTTATCGGTGCTGATTATTTATACCCCATGCGAGGAGGCGTAGAGGCCGCATGAGGGTACATGGTGGGGCCTGGAGGTACCCCGGGGCGAGAACGGATCGCTGGATTTGTTAGACGGTGAGCCTGTCAGGGGAACCATACCGTCCGGTGACATTACCTTTTACTCGGCGGTTATCTTGGGGATACCGACCAGAGTCTTGTACGTATGCATACGTCGAAAGGCGAGGGTCAGAGCTAGGCACTCGTGCTTTCGGGACAGCGTATGATATGTACCTATCATGATTTCTGTGTCGATGCTTGGCACATTGTTTTCATGATATTTCTTTTAAACACCTTTGTATATATAACAGGGGATTAGCCGTTGTTATATATACCCTTACACCAATATTAGTGGAATGGGACGCTAATATATGTGTATTGCCCCCATCATATTTATTTCTACAAATATATATACCTTTAGGATGTTAGAAACTTACTTGAGATTCGACTTGGGATATAAGTGATTCATTGACATTGGATATTGGATATGAAAGAGATTGTTGATTTGTACATTCGAGATATAGGAGAGCTACTCGATATTGTACATTGAGGTGATGTGAGACTTATGATGTGAGAGCCCAGTTTGGGGGCTGATTTGAGGATTTGGGATTTGAGTGTCTTGATGGATTGTGATCCTACCACGATTTCAGGTTTCCGTGGAAATGACATATTCCATCCCATACCTCACACTTATCTACTCTATGCACAGATTCATATATTGGTAGTACCTGTTAGTGTACCCTTATGATAGTTGCATATTTACATTCTCATATCCCTATTGCATAGTTATTGCATATTATTGTCATGTTACTATTGCTTCACATATTGATTGTACCTGCTAGTGTACTTCCCTTTATTCAGCATTTGCATGACATGTTATTACTGTAATCACATAACTTAGATTCATGCTGTACGTACATTCCTGCGATTACCTGCATATGTTATCTACTATTCACGAGTTGGCAACTCACCCCCGTTGTGCCACAGGTGTTTCAGGTTGTTCCCCAGAGTAGTCGAGGCAGGCTATTCCGCTTTTCAGCCATCATCTTTTGCTACAGATACCGCATCAGCTCACAATACTATCTTGCTTAGGTGGGTTTTGGTGGTTATCTGTATTTTGTATTGTACACTCGTTGTATCTTGTACTCTCCATCTACTATTATGTTGTTGACTTAGAGACTTGGTAAGGACGTTATTGTATATTATTGTGGGTTGTTGTCTTTTATATACATCTTTCTCTCTATTGTCTTTATTCTTCGCTACAGCGTTATATTTTTGTGTTGTATTCATCTTCGCTAGTTTTACAAAAAGGAGGTGTTGCTAAAATTTTAAAGAAATAAAGTAGGACTTTTAAAGAATTTGGGTTGCAATTTCAAAAACTTATATTATCTTTTCCGTATTTTTATGGTTTAGATTTCTGGGTTTTGGCTTTCTTTTACTACGTTACGTCTTTGGGCATTGCGTAGTACTAGGGCCGTCACGGGCCAATTTTGGGTCGTGACAAAGTTGGTATCAGAGCGCTAGCTTTTACCTTTCGGAGTGTAGGATGACCTTAGTATGATGGAGTAGGTAGCTTAAGCAGAGTAACGTGGTGTGTGTATGTCTGCAGCATACCCACGGTGCGGTACTTTGCATTAAGTAACCTAAGTACAATTTGCTTGAAATTCCTTCCTTGATGATTCATATCCTTGAGATTCGATTTCTTATTCTCATCGAATCTTATATCTAATTATAGCCTTGCCGCCGATGACTATGGGGACTCAGAGTGATGCAGCGAGGACCGAGGTCAGAGTTGGCTCGGGTGAGACGAGTACTGACCAGGATGGCACTCTAGTTGCACAGGTGCAGACGGATCAGCCTACGACCTATACTATGGATAGACTTTTAGTAGAGATGCAGGACTTCCGCCAGACTATGAGTTCATTGGTTGATGTCGTTTGGGAGCTACGACAGGAGGTTGTCATCCCTGTTACTCAGTTGTCACTTGCGATCAGCATGCAGCAGTCCGTCACCTACATAGCACCAGTGGTTGCAGCTCCAGTTGATGATGCACATATTCCAGAGGCTCAGAGAGTTCCAGGACAGTGGAGGACTTGTACCAGCATACCAGCCCAGAGGCAGAGGTTTGGTCGTCAAGACAGATTTCGTGGCCGTCGCGGGAGTAGCAGAGGCTTAGGACAAGGACAGTCGTTCAGCTCTTATCCCCAGGATGGTCAGCAGTCAGCGTGTGGATGTTTTCGATGCGGAAGCCTTCAGCACTTCGTCAGGGATTGTTCCTTAGCACCTCGTCAGGATCGTACTCAGAGAGGCCGTGGACGTGGAAGGTTCGCTCAGAGGGCACAGTCTACCAGAGGAGTTCAGCCAGTTGCGGGTAGAGGACAGACACAGGAGTTTGCTTCTACTCATCAGGACGCGCAGACGTCCAATGCAGAGTCTTCAGGTATTCTTATTCATATGTTCTTTTCATGTATTCGTTTGTTTTTCATGCTTGTACTGTGGTTAGGTAGATTAGTCGTAGTTGTGTTAACTTCTGTCAGCGATTCTTTTGTTGCGCGACACGTATTTCAGTTGTGTGCCAATCGGATAGGAGATAGAGATTCGTCCATCGTTTCGATCCTTCTAGAGATGTTGGATTTGACGTTCTCCTGGGCACGGACTGTTTAGTTACGTGTTAGGCTTCTGTGAACTACCGTGAGGAAACAGTCAAGTTTGTTTTCCCGGCAGGTCAGTTCTTGTTGTGCAGGTGGATAGTTGAGCCGCCTTTCACAGCTTGAATTCAGCCTTTTTCGCTAGTCGGCTACTGAGGAGATGTCGTGGATTCTTGGCGTTCATTTGTGATACCGGAGCCACAGTGGGATTATTGGACCGAGTTCCTTTCGTGCAAGAGTTTTCCGACGTTGTTCCAGATGGGCCGGCGAAGCTTGGGAGCTTAAGGATCAGCTGCAGAGTTGTGGTTTGGGGAGTTTTGTGCGTCTGAGTGTTTCGCTTTTGGAAGCTCCTATTTCTGTTCGTCAAGGAGGAAGACGGCAGTTTGAGGTTGTGTATCGACGGATCATCAATTGAACCGGCTTACGGTGCGGATAGGTATCCTTTACCTCGCCGTGACGATTTCCTCGATCAGCTCCAGAGTGCGAGACATCTTCTAAGTTTGCTTTGGATCAGGTCATCATTATTGCGGTTCGGAGTGACGGCATTCCGAAGACTGCCTTGTGCGTGCTACGGGCTTTGCATGTTTTAGTGAGTCATTGGATTCACTGATGCCCTAGCAGCATTCGTAGATGTGATGAACCAGATTTCTTCAGGCCGTCCCTCGACCAGTTTTTGTTGTGTTATATACGACATTCTGGTCTATTTAATGTGTCTTGAGGGACAGTAGTAGCACTTGAGGATTTGTTATGCAGATACTGGGAGAGCACCAGCAGTTTGCTAAATTCTCGGAGTGTTTCTTCAGGCTTGTTTTGTGTTGACTCCTAGGTCTTGTAGTCATGGGAGACGGTTTCGTATGGTTCCGAGAAAGATCGTGGCCATACAGCTTAGGCCCAGACTTGTGTGCAGGACGGAGATCCGCAGATTGTTGGGCTTAGCAGGTTTTTATCGCCGTTTCAGGCAGGATTGCTAGAGTAGTGCTGCACCATCGACTGAAAGGACAGGAAGGGAGGTTTCTTTTCTGTGGACTGAGGCATGTGTACGGAGTTTTCGGCAGTTGGAGATTCGGTTAACAACTGCATCAGTTCTTTCTTTGCTTTTGGTTCGGGCGACCTTGTTGTTTAACTGTAATGTTTCTTGAGTGGGCTTAGTGTGTACTAAGGTGACACTATAGAGTTATCGTTTTTGCTTCCCTACATTTGGAGGAAGTACGAGAAGGATATTCCACTCATGATCTGGAGATGGCCGCGGTGGTTTTGCGTTGGAGATTTGGAGACACTACTTGTTCGAGAGTCATGTCAGATTTTCCACGGACCACTAGAGCTTAATGAACATCTTCCTGCAGCGGATTTTGATTATTGTGATAGTCTTCTGCAGATTTACAGTTCTTGTGTGATCGTTGAGTACAGCTTAAGTTCGTCTCTACGGAGGGGACAGCTTGCTCATGTCCGCGCCCGACCACCTTCCTTAAATCGTTTTCGCGAGACACCGCCCGCCGATACTCGTTCGTCAGTGATACTTGAGCATACTCGGCTGGGTAATGATTCGGAGACCTTGATTTGTGACAATGGTGTGCTAAGTTAGGGACGCGTTTGTGTACCTAGTATCATCAGGTAGAGACGTGTAATCCTAGAACATGCACATCTGTCAACTCTCTGTATGCATTCAAGTTCCACCAACTTTTAGCGTGACTTGTGAGATAGTTACGGGTGGACAGGGATGTAAAGAGAAGTCAGGATTCGTTTCAAGGTGTCTGTCTGGTTGTGTGCATTGGGTCGAGCATCTGAGGCCGGCTGGAGAGTTGCAATCTTTAACCGTTCCGAAGCAGGAATGGGAGCAGATCTCCACGAATTTCGTTATGGTTTCTACCCAAGTTTAGTCAGGGTGTGACTCCATTCGAATTCTTGTCGTCCGGTTTTACTCAATGTGCTCAGTTGTTTCTTGTTAAGTTGTTTGTTTGTTTGTTTATTGTCGGCAGTTGGGGATCGTCACTCGCCATCGTTAGGGTTCTCCTTCGATAGCTATTATCAGGAGACACTCCAATTGGCCACCTTTAGGTTTAGGGGTTAGGTCGTGTCGATCACCAGTCTGTTGTTTTTCTGACTCTGCGTAAGTAGGACCTTGGACCCCAGCTAGTCTAGAGACTTCGGAGATGGTCCAGTTCTGTTAGGTCAGGATGGGAATTGTCCATTGCGAACTGAGGTCTTATGCCGACTGTGTTGGTCATAGACTCAAGATCGCAGGGACAAATCATGTATTCCTATGGACTTTCCGATGAATGACGTGTTGGATTTTGGGAAGCTTGTCCCAGGATTTAGGTCCTTTTGAGATCCTATAAGCGAGTTAGTTTCGTTGCCTTTAATTTGGCACTTCCGTCCAGATTATTAGATTTTCACCCCGTATTCCTTGTGATGATACTTTACAATTACCTTCTTGACCTTTCTCACATGATTTAGAACCAGACCTTTTGGCTTGGACGCGATCTTTCGTTCACCAGCAGCCAATTGTGGTAATGGCTCAGCAGGTGGAGGAACATCGGTCAAGGGTCTTGCTATCTGTGCAGGGTTTTTCTTGGGCATAGCCGTATAGTGAGATAGTCACTTGGGAGGCAGCGAGCGAGATCTGGGAGTTGTAATCTTCCCTTTGAAGGTACGAGTAGCAGTATATTTTTTAAATTCGGGGATGAATTTCTTTTAAGGGGGGGAGATTGTAACACCTTAGGATGTGTTTTGTAGCTAATTATATTTTAATGTATGGATTTTAATAAAAAGGTTTACCAAATTAAGTTTCAAATATTTTACCCTATTTAATGAGTATTTTATTAGAATTATTCTAGGCACACACACACTTGTGCATGTAAACTAGGGTATTAATTGTGGTTTAACCATTGCTTAATCTAGTTTTAAGTTTTGTTTAGGTGTTATGGGTTTTTAAGTGTTATGGTTGTTAAAATAAAGGGTTTTAAATTGTTTTTATTAATGAGTTGAATGTTGACTTTGGGAGAGAGAGGGCATGGGACAACATGGCTTGTGCCATGCTTCTTTAATGAAGAGAGAGAGAGAGTGAGAAGAGGGGGTGTTTGAATTCCTCTCATTCTCATCCTCACACTCATTTTCCTTGCTCTCATTCTCTCACTCTCTCTCTCACACACACACACACTCAGCAGCAGAAGAAGCTTCAGCAGCAGCAGCAACTAGTAGCCTCATCATCATCATCATCATCATCATCAGCAGCAGCAGGAGCAGCAGGCAGCAACAGCAGTAGCAGGAGCTCCGGCAACCTACAGCAGCTCTTCTCCACTTCTTCACCTGCTCTCTAGGGTTCTTTAGGGTATATTTCTGAAACCTTTCCCTAGTTTGCTTAGCTTATGTGTTAATTAGCTTGATTGGTGTTAAATTAGCTAGTTTAGTGCTAATTATGGTGTTTGGTGTGGACTTTTGGATAATTGATGATTGTGTTGGTAAACCCTACTTATTTAAGTGTTGTTAGGGTCACTTTAACTGAGATTTAACCCAGATTACACTAAAATACCATAGGGTTTCTTAATTGTGCAATTTGGCATTTTTAAAGCGATATTATAGAATTTTGTAATCTGCTTTTGACCCGGATCCTTCAGAATATATTTGAGAATACTGGAGCATGCTCACTAGGTTTAGACAACACCACCAGAACACGAACCCCTCTCTCCCAAACCAGGCCGCAGATTTAATCTTATTGGCCTCAATTTGCGGCCAAGTTGGGGACTTGGGTGTTGGGGTCTTGGCTAGGGTTGTCTGCTATGTTTACTAGTGTTTTGGCATGTATAGTTTTGTAAGTTTTGACCTGTAGGAAAATCTGGGATCAAATACCGTTTTTCATGTCCGTTGTGTTTGCGCGATACGCGCGATACGTGAGTGGGTTTTGTGATCCAGCGTATCGCGGCGTGTCGCGATGGTTTTAGACGCGTATACACACATTTTAGCGTATCGTGCACGCGCGTTTAGTTCGCGACGCAAGTTTCTCGTTTGGGTTCGATATCGCGTTTTGCGGAATATTTGGCTTATATATGATTTTCATGTCTTAATTGCAGGGTTGCTGGCAGAGACTACGGACACTGCTACAGGGAGGAGCAGATGGTAGGATTCACCTAGCGTGGGGCGTAGGTGAGTAGATTTAACATCTACAGGGGAATCGCCCGCATGGCGTTATGCGTCTGGGCTAGGATTCAAATACCTATCGCACATTCTACGTCATTGTTAGAATTGAGCCTTTACTTTATTTCCTTGATATAGTTATACTGTGACTAGCAGCCGTAGGACACTGCACATATTATTACGGTTCATGTTGCACGAGCACGGATTGTATGCTACACACACACCGTCAATAATTGCCATGTCACACACTAACCATTATAGATACTATTGCTTATCACACATGACATCTAGCTTATAGGTATACCTTGCACACATTTTACTTATACCGGGGGGATATCCTACATATTTTAGTTATACCCAGGGGGGTATACGACATCAGTTCTTATAGGTAGATACCTATACATAGCTACACCTATATGTTACACACATATTCAGTTGCAGTCACATATTTACCCTTACTGATGTTACTTAGCTGTACCTTATTGATTTCGCATACGTCTGGTTTCAGTTACATATTCTCTGTTATATGCTCGCATTTCAGATATATCGTATATGTTTATTCCTGGATTGCGCATTATTATTTGGATTTTACATGATGTTTTCTGGATTTGGGAACCACGGGAGTTCATGAAATTATGCATACATCGAAAAACCCGGTTTTCTTGATATGATATTTGCGCATCCACCATGAGTTTTATCGGTGCAGATTATTTATACCCCATGCGAGGAGGCGTAGAGGCCGCATGAGGGTACATGGTGGGGCCTGGAGGTACCCCGGGATGAGAACGGATCGCTGGATTTGTTAGACGGTGAGCCTGTCAGGGGAACCATACCGTCCGGTGACATTACATTTTACTCGGCGGTTATCTTGGGGATACCGACCAGAGTCTTGTACGTATGCATACGTCGAATGGCGAGGGTCAGAGCTAGGCACTCGTGCTTTCGGGACAGCGTATGATATGTACTTATCATGATTTCTGTGTCGATACTTGGCACATTGTTTTCATGATATTTCTTTTAAACACCTTTGTATATATAACAGGGGATTAGCCGTTGTTATATATACCCTTACACCAATATTAGTGGAATGGGACGCTAATATATGTGTATTGCCCCCATCATATTTATTTCTGCAAATATATATACCTTCAGGATGTTAGAAACTTACTTGAGATTCAACTTGGGATATAAGTGATTCATTGACATTGGATATTGGATATGAAACAGATTATTGATTTGTACATTCGAGATATAGGAGAGCTACTCGATATTGTACATTGAGGTGATGTGAGACTTATGATGTGAGAGCCCAGTTTGGGGGCTGATTTGAGGATTTGGGATTTGAGTGTCTTGATGGATTGTGATCCTACCACGATGTCAGGTTTCCATGGAAATGACATATTCCACCCCATACCTCACACTTATCTACTCTATGCACAGATTCATATATTGGTAGTACCTGTTAGTGTAACCTTATGATAGTTGCATATTTACATTCTCATATCCCTATTGCATGGTTATTGCATATTATTGTCATGTTACTATTGCTTCACATATTGATTGTACCTGCTAGTGTACTTCCCTTTATTCAGCATTTGCATGACATGTTATTACTGTAATCACATACCTTATATTCATGCTGTACGTACATTCCTGCGATTACCTGCATATGTTATCTACTATTCATGAGTTGGCAACTCACCCCCGTTGTGCCAAAGGTGTTTCAGGTTGTTCCCCAGAGTAGTCGAGGCAGGCTATTCCGCTTTTCAGCCATCATCTTTTGCTACAGATACCGCATCAGCTCACAATACTATCTTGCTTAGGTGGGTTTTGGTGGTTATCTGTATTTTGTATTGTACACTCGTTGTATCTTGTACTCTCCATCTACTATTATGTTGTTGACTTAGAGACTTGGTAAGGACGTTATTGTATATTATTGTGGGTTGTTGCCTTTTATATACATCTTTCTCTCTATTGTCTTTATTCTTCGCTACAGCGTTATATTTTTGTGTTGTATTCATCTTCGCTAGTTTTACAAAAAGGAGGTGTTGCTAAAATTTTAAAGAAATAAAGTAGGACTTTTAAAGAATTTGGGTTGCGATTTCAAAAACTTATATTATCTTTTCCGTATTTTTATGGTTTAGATTTCTGGGTTTTGGCTTTCTTTTACTACGTTACGTCTTTGGGCGTTGCGTAGTACTAGGGCCGTCACGGGCCAATTTTGGGTCGTGACAAATGGGTGCTGTTATCAGGGAGGAGAAGCGGCTGCTACTCGACCGCAAGGGTGCACCCCCTGCTAGTGACCGAAACCTCCCCTTGAAGCGACGGACCATTGTCCTTCCTCCACTAAAAGAAGTTGCCGTGATTGACGTCCCCGACGATAGGCCTGAGCTACCGGTGCCCCATGTTCCCATAGAGAC
Source organism: Agapanthus africanus (assembly GCA_030015575.1). Lineage (NCBI taxonomy): Eukaryota > Viridiplantae > Streptophyta > Magnoliopsida > Asparagales > Amaryllidaceae > Agapanthus > Agapanthus africanus. Next base: position 16,941,604 of record CM057349.1, on the reverse strand, counting down.
GGCGGATGTACTACCGGTGCCCCGTGGAGACGGTGAACGTAGCTTCCCCAGAGTCTAGCGTGGGTTCAGATATCGGGACTCGTCGTCCCAAAGTGCTCACCAAGCGTAAACTCATGCTTGGGGCGACTGGAGCTCGCTCGTAGAAGAGGAAGAAGAAGTCGATCCTCTCTATCGATGTTGTATTTGGCCAGGTGCCTCACGCTCCTTACGGGGAGGGCTTGAGCGAGTATGGGACAACCGAAGGTTTATTCATGCCGCCGGATGATACTGATCTGGCGGCTGCCATTGCTGCTTCTGAGCAATTGGCAAGCCATGAAGCGGGACTGGCTATCCTCGCGCGATCAGGTACCCATTAACTGTATCTTTCGTCATTGCATCATATTTCTATCATCATGTTTTGACTAACACTTTTCCTTCTTTAACAGACATTTCCACCGAAGAAGCTCTCCCAGCTTCTCTCAAGACTTTTAAGGAAGAGGAAAGACTTCGAGCGTCCTTAGGCATCGGCATGCTTTGGTTCACCGTGTTCCTACTCCCGTTTCTTATGGGTAATCTGACCCCCCTTTTTTTATCACAGGAACTACCTCTACTCATGTTATTCCGAGCGTGGCACCGACTTCGCAGGGCGGTGCGGAGACGCTCCCTGGGTCGGCTATCTTAGTTTCGCCGGCATTGTTGAAAGAAGCTTCACTTAAGCAACCGATGACGGATGCCATAACGGCTCCAGAGGTAAATATTGGTGCAGACGAGGATATCCTGTTGATGGAGGCTTCCAGAAGATCCGCTCTCACGGTCCGAGCGGAGAGGAAGCGTAGAATGCGCGCGGCAAGGGAGCATAGTGCCGCCTTGGCCGTGGGTGCGGGTTCGACCACCGCTACCCCTGCCCCTACTCCTTCATAGGAATCTACGGCTGCCTTGTCTACTGCCTACGGATGGGCAGCACATGCGGCTCGGGAATTAATCGGAAGAGCAACTCAAGATAATGTGACATTGGGTTCTGTTGTCAAAGTTTTAACTTTCAGTTCTCATATATCTTATCTTGCAGGGCCGAGTCTTACCGAAGAAGTGGCGGCGACCGCTGACCTTGGGGTAGCGGTAGAGGAGGTAGCCATGATCGTCGAACCCGAGGCAGCGGTAGGCGAGATGGCTACAATTGCCGAGCTCGAGGTAGCGGTGGGCGAGATAGTCACGATCGCCGAACCCAAGATGGCGGTAGGTAAGATGGCTACCATTGTCGAGCTCAAGGTAGCGGCATGTGAGATGGCTACAATTGCTGAACCCGAGATGTCGGTAGAGGAGGTAGCCATGGTCACCGATCCCGAGGTAGTCACTCTTTTGCAAGAGTCGGGAACTGCTCCAATCGTGGCTCTTTCCCCTTGCGGCTCTCTGCCGTTGCCAGGCGCTGCGAGTATCACGACGATTCTTGTGGAGTCAGGGGATGAAGCCATGGGCGGTGAAACCATTCCGATGGACGAGGGTGAAGCAGTTCCTGTATCAAGTGACGCCCTCATCGCGGTTCCGACCGGCGACTCACCAGGTAGATTTTGGGTTATTACTTTTTCTTTTTATTCTGCAATCCCTTTCAATCTTTTCTGACAGTATTTATCTCGTTTCTAATGCAGGTATGCCGAGCATTGAGGTTGCACTACCCGAGGAAGCGCCATCAGTTACCGCTTTGACGGTGACCACTACTCTACCTTCTCTCGTACTATCTCAGATGTAGGAAGGTGTGGATTCGTGACCCATCAGTCTTATTTTTAAGCTGTATAACTTATATACTGACGTTGCATTACCGCGTCCTTGCAGGAGTCCTTTTTGATCACCTGTATCAGGTGCTGCACCCACACTTCTCTTTCCAGTCGAAGATTAGTCCGCCTGCTGGTGTCAGTGAGTATCTCTTCTAAACGACGTCCTTTCTTTAACGGGCAGTCACATTATTGCTAATTCTTCTTTGTATTGCTTGTAGCCTTACAAATTGAAGGAGGGGATGAGGCTATCGTTGCGCCACCAGTACTCCCAGCTCTGCCCCTTGTTGCAGCCGGTATAGTAGACTCTATTGTTCGTGTATTTTCTTTATTTCTTGAGCCGACATCTGATTGTGATTTGTTTTGTAGCGGTCACATCGACTCCAGCCCTGTTCAAATCTCGCGTCATAATGCCGGCCGGACCTTTTTCTCGACATGCATCCTCAAAAGGCACCGCGAATAGTCTGTGCATGTTGAGCGATTATATTGAGGAGCTTGACGTGGAGACTCCCACATCTGCTGTGGGTTTTTCTACGGAGGTTAACCCTATGCTAGCGACGCTCATGAATTTTCATAGCGAGGGCGTCGTTGAGTCTTGGGTTAATCACTGCAGGGAAATTGAAGCTTGCCTGCATGAGCTCGAGGTTGGACGTCCTGCTCTAGAGGTCCTGGCTGTGAATGCTCAGCGGGCTGCATGGGTTGAGCAGAGCACTCCCTACTTCCATCATCTTGAAGAAGAGGCGGCTTCAAAACGTAAGGAGTGCGGAGAGACTTCGAGCGAATATGCCCGACTGCATGCTCAGGTTGATGCAAATGCTGCACAGTTGAAAGTTATCTTTGAAGGCCTTCTGGGATGCATCTCTGACGGGTTAACACCGAGGCAACAGCTTGACGTCGTCGAGCGGGATGCACTGTAAGTCCACGTTACCCACCCCGGTGCTTACGGGGAGGCGGAATAGGTAAAAACGATTTTTTAACACAAGGTAACATGGACTATAACTAGAGGATCTTTGCTAAACAAAAACCTAGCAAACTAACTACAAGTTTAGCTACTCGGTTATAAGGTTTTACCTAGGTCTTGAACTCCTTCTCTTCTTGCTCCTTGGAGTGGCTTGAACGGCTCCTCCTCGTCGTCTTCTCTTTGCCGAAGAAAGATCCACCCGAAGGCCTCTACCTTGAGCTCCTACCTAAACTTAGAGGTAACTAAAGTGCTTGGCTTGCTAAACCTAGAACTCTAGAATGAGTAGAGTGAAGTCTTGATGGTTTTATCTCAAGAGCTCATGGTTCTCAACACATGAGAGATAAGAGCTTTGAGAGAGAGGAAGAGGATGAGCTAAACATATAAGAGAGAAAGAGCAAGAAAGAATGAGCTACTTTTTGCAACCATACTCTCATATGAGAGAATAATGAATTAATAATAATAATTAAAAAGAAATTGTGATGGTTCATTTGGAATGACCATTATCATTTCACATTATATGAATTTTGCAAGAATCAAGATGCATCTTCCATGTGAAATGATGATGGTCAAATTGTCAACATAAGTCAACCGGTCAACCAAAGTCAAAATGTCAACATAAGTCAAATGGTCAACCTAACCATGGCACAATTATCTTTAATTAATATCATTAATCATATTTCTCATTTTCATTAGGGTTTGGAAAAAGTCAACGGTCAACAACCCTAAGGAGAATCCTCTGCCTCTGTTAATTGTGCATACATACCCGCATCCGTGTTCCGAGGAACACGAATACAATGAGACAAAACCAATCCCAAAACAAATACTAGGATCTGGTTTAAACCAAAGCCCGCTAGTAATAACTGCCCGGACACCAAACGTGCACAAGTGCGCGGATGTGAACGAACCCCGTCGCAAAACCATGCGACCTCTACTCTGTTTTGCCCAAAGGCGAATAGCCATCTGTGTGGGACTCTAAAGACTCGACACTACGCTGGCAGTGGGTTTAACCACAGGCCGCAAGCGGTACTAGCTGTACGTAACGGTCCCCAGTTAGATGCCGATAAGAAGACCGATGAGGTGAACCCATCCGAACTCCCACTGAGCCTGAATGTGACAATCTCCGTACAGTCCGGTCTGTTCGTCTGAGAGTATCGCATGTCGGGCCTAGGGGGCGGTAAACGTCAGTCCCCTAATAGCGGTACAAGTCGTGTCGGAGTGTAGCCCAGAACACCCTGAGATAACACTGGAAACGCTACCAGTATATCTCGCTTGCCCTGGCCAGGGACTTTGTGTAATGGCTCTTCTAGACACAGCACGATATCAACCCCCAATACCGGGAGAGACGAATCCTGTCTAACCGTCACTGCCTCCAAGTTCTTAGGGGCTGCACCCAACTACTACCTGTTTGCACGACTCATTTGAGCCGTGGTAGGGTAGCAATCTAAGAACAGTGGGAACACACTCGAGGCGAAGTGACAGTGTCAATTCAACGGACTAAGCTGTACTCATGTCACCTGAGAACTGATAACTGACGATAGGTATAGTACCAAACAACAGTTCCCGACGAGTCCTGTCCAGTGTACTCGTAACCTAACGAGCACCCGCATACTATCTCAAGTACGACGTACTAATGGCTGTGGGACAGACCATCTCCCCTACTGGGATGAGAAGCACATACGCTAGTCTACTCCGGAGTATCGTTGCCCCGTCTCGATAATCCTATGACTAGGGACCTGTATAAGGATGTGCTTGTAGATTACCCAGCCCCCACTAGTGTGACTGCTATCACAACGCTGGTAATCAAGTAAAGATCCTAAGGGCTCCACTAATGTGTATATGTGATATGCTAAAAGAAACACATGCACACATTAAAGTAGAAACAAACCAAGTAGCCTACTACCATTTTGAGCAAGATTGTCTATACAACTGTGAATATCCCAAGCTTCCATTAAGTAATATACAAACTAGTATGCTATAGTAATGGCCTCTAGGGCATACACACTAACAATCTCCCACTTGCACTAAGGCCATGTACTGGCGTATCGAAGACCTATCATATCGATCAGCCGCTCGAACTGTGTCTGGGGTATGGCCTTCGTGAATGGATCTGCAGTGTTATTCTTCGAATCTACTCTATTCACCTCGATCTCCCGGCGATCTACAATCTCCCTGATCAGGTGGTACCGCCTCAAAATGTGCCTGTACTTCTGATGGGACCTGGGTTCCTTCGCTAAAGCTATAGCGCCGTTGTTGTCACAATACAGTGGTATTGGATCAACAATGGTAGGAACCACCTGAAGCTCCGTGAGGAACTTCTTCATTCAGACAGCTTCCTTTGCGGCATCGCAAGCAGGTATGTACTCCGCTTCCATAGTTGAGTTAGCAACGGTTTCCTGCTTGGAGCTCTTCCAGCAAACCGCCCCTCCATTGAGGGTAAAGATATAACCTGATATGGACTTGGAGTCATCCTTGTCACTCTGGAAGCTGGAGTCAGCAAAGGCCTCGATCTGGAGGTCTTTTCCACCATACACCAAGAACATCTCCTTAGTCCTCCTCAGGTACTTGAGAATGTTCTTTACTTCTATCCAGTGTTTCTCCCCTGGGTCCGACTGATACCGGCTTACAACGCTTAATGCGTATGCTACATCTGGTCTGGTACATAACATCGCATACATTATAGAGCCTACCGCAGATGCGTAGGGTCTAGATGACATGCGAGCCTTTTCCAAATCAGTCTTGGGAGACATCTCTTTGGAGAGGGTGATTCCGTGACAAGCCGGTAGATTACCGCGCTTTGAATCTTCCATACTGAATCGTTTCAGTATGGTGTCGATGTACCTGGACTGCGAAAGTACCAACATCCTCTTAGATCTATCATGATAGATCTGGATCCCCAGAATGTAGTTGGCATCGCCCAGGTCCTTCATGGAGAACCTCTGTGACAAGAATCCTTTGACTGACTGTAGCATAGGAATATCATTTCCTATTAAGAGAATGTCATCCACGTACAAGATGAGGACTACCACAGTTCTCCCTACAATCTTACTGTAAATGCATGGATCATCCGGATTTTTGATAAAGTCGAATTCTTTGACAGTATCATCAAAGCAGATGTTCCAGCTCCGCGATGCCTGCTTCAGTCCATAAATGGACTTAAACAACTTACACACTTTACCGCTGCTCCCACTCTGAATGAAACCCTCTGGCCGATCCATATAGACGCACTTTTCCAAATTTCCATTCAGAAAAGCCGTCTTTACGTCCATCTGCCAGATCTCATAATCGTGGAAGGAAGCAATGTCAAGAAGGATCCGAATGGATTTGAGCATAGCCACTGGAGAAAAGGTTTCATCATAGTCCAAACCAGGTCTTTGACGAAAACCCTTTGCAACAAGTCTAGCTTTATAGGTTTCAACCTGCCCATCTACACCAATCTTCTTTCTGAAGATCCATTTGCATCCTACGGGTTTTATCCCTTCTGGAGCAATGTCCAAAGTCCAAACTTTGTTGGTGTATATGGACTCCATTTCGGTCCGCATTGCATCCAGCCATTTTACTGAGTCACCGCTCTGAATGGCTTGCTGGAAGCTAGTAGGTTCATCATTTTCAATGACGCAATCCTCTCTATCCCCGTCTATGAGAAAACCGTAGTATCTCTCGGGCGGATGAGACTGCCTACTACTCCTGCGGAGTGGCGCAGGAATATCCTATTCTTTCGAACCTTCTGGTTCTACTAAGCTTTCAGTAATAGCTTGTGGTTCTGGAATTTCTTCCAGTTCTATTGCGCTCCCACTTATCTGATTTTCTAAAAATTCAGTTTCCAAGAAGCAGGCATGACGAGAAACAAATACCTTTTATTCCTCTGCGTAATAGAAGAAATATCCCTTGGAGTTCTTTGGATATCCCACAAACTTGCACTGTACTGAGCGTGCCTCGAGTTTGTCCGCATGCTGCTTTTTGATAAAAGCTGGACATCCCCATGTCTTAATGTGTTTAAGATAGGGTCTCTTCCCACTCCACATCTGATATGGTGTGGTAGGCACTGACTTAGTTGGAACTCGGTTCAAAAGATATGCAGCTGTTTCTAGTGCATAACCCTAGAAAGATCGTGGTAACTCAGCCTTACTCATCATGGAACGAACCATATCCAATAGGGTTCGATTCCACCTTTTTGATACACCGTTGTGTTGTGGTGTGTATGGAGGAGTAAGTTGAGAGAGAATTCCATTCTCTTTTAAGTAGTCCAGAAACTCGGCACTTAAGTATTCACCACCTCGATCAGATCTCAGTGTCTTGATACCTTTGCCTGTTTGTTTTTCAACTTCATTCTTGTATTCCCGAAATTTCTCAAAGGCCTCAGATTTATGCTTCATCAGGAAGACATGTCTATACCTAGAGAAATCATCCGTAAAAGTAATGAAGTATGAATAACCACTTCGCGCATGTGTAGACATTGGACCACATACGTCACTGTGTATAAGTCCCAAGAGCTCGCTCGCTCTTTCTCCGTGTCCAGTGAACGGAGTTTTTGTCATCTTTCCCATGAGACAAGATCCACAAGTAGCATAAGACTGATACTCGAACGGATTCAAGTATCCCTCTTTATGTAACTTTGTTAACCGTGTCTCATTAATGTGACCCAGTCTACAATGCCATAAGAAATCCTGATTTGTGTCCGGAGACTTTCTTTTAAGTGTGTTCTGGACACTGAAAACCTGAGCTTGATTCAGTACGTATATTCCATTTTCTAATGTACCTGACCCAATCAGAACTTGATTTAGGTGGATGTTGACCACATCGCTTACAAAAGTAAAATCATATCCTTCCTTAGAAAGTAAGGATACAGATATGATATTACAAGCATACTAGGTACATACAAACAGTTACGCAGAATCAATGTCTGCCCACTTATCAATCCAAGGTGATATTCCCCTACGGATTCAGCATCCACGCTCATTCTGTTGGCAACCCTGAGAGTCATATCACCTATCCTGATAACTCTACGGTTTCTCAAAGCCTGTAATGAATTACAGATGTGAGGTTCTGATCCGGTATCCAATACCCAGGAAGTAGGGTTAACAAACACACCCGAAGCCGAAGCCACAACATGCTTCGAATCCTGGCTACTGGCTTTTCTAGTCCTGCAATCCTTCTGCCAATGTCCTTTCCCGTAACAATAGGAACGTCCCTCCTTCACTACATCTAGTCCCGAAACTTTTTCCCTTCCCTTTCCTTCTTCTTCCCTGGTTTCCTTCAGGGTATAAATAGAGGGCAGAGACTGTAGAATCAAGTCAGCACTTGACCCGTTCTTCAACGTGGTCTTCAGGTCCGTGAGCTCATTAAAATAGCTAGTCTCTGTAAGCACGTTTCCCTCTACAGATGACCCGAATGCCAACCTTGCTTGAAGCAATTCGTTCGAGGTCTCATATCTTGCGATACGAGATTGCTCTCCATATAAATCTTTGTTATGGAGGAAGACAGAAGCTAAGTCCATCTTCTCGTGCTGCCTCTGGTATGCACCATCAACTGAGGTCAACACGAGGCACTTGGCATTCACACAGTCTTTTTCCGATGTCTTACGGATATCAATATCCGTGACAGGGGAATCTGGTCCTGAGACGGCAGGGGTTTGATTAGTCAGGAGGTGTCCCAGCTTGTCATGGGTAATGGTCATCTGGACAGATCTTTGCCAGTCATAACAGTCAGATTCAGTCATTTTATTATTTAGATATAACCTATGTCTGGTCACAGGGTCGCTGCAATTAAGAGAGAGAGAAGAAAACACTTAGCATGATGCTCTTGCAAATTTAGATTGTTTTTTAGTTTATCTAAATAGGATGGCTCCCACTGTTTTTCGAATCCTTCCTCAAACCAAAAAAGAAGAATTAGTCGGGATCAATCTCCCCGTACAATTCTTGCTTAACCGTTCAGCCAGGCCAATGTTGGTACTTCGAGGGAGGTTTTACGACGCTTTCGCGAAGTTCCTTAATTAAATAACCTCTTTTCCCTATGGGCATAGCCCCGCTAACACCTTTCTAGACACCTACTTGGTTTATAGCATTGATCGTTAAGTGAGAAAGTTTCCCGAGGAGTAGCATATACTCATAGTAGGATCGGGATCCAAATATCATCGTGTGATAAAGCTGAAGGAATCCTACCAAAATCATCATACTCCAAATGGTATGCAGCACTAGCAAGTTTCAGTTTCTTTAGAAACTCCCGATGTTGATTTTTGCCCCATGCTCTTATGACCTTGACTTTGGCTAACAAATCATAAGTCACATGTCAAGTTCTAACCGTCATTTTCCAGGTTAATTTGAACCCACCCGTACCTACCTTTGACTTTGGCCAACAAGACAGTACGACTGTCCCAAACTAACGCATCTATCTATGCTACATATGAATATTCAACAGCTACCAATCACTATGCCTTGACTTTGGTCAACAAATACAGCTTGAATACTATTGACTATCCATATGAAATGACGGAGGGCTATAAATGGTTTTGGCGAAACCGTGAACGTAGTGAACTTGATATAATCGAAGGAACGTGATAGCTTTTAAAAGGAGTGGTTCAAGCTCCGCGTTTTAAAAGTTTTCTGTTTTGAAAAGAAACCGAGTGGTTTTGAAATTGTTCCAACGATTTAACTTTGGTTTATTTTCTTGCATTAATTTAATGCATCCCATAAATTAATCCTACCATTGCAGAAAACAACGAAAATATAACGTACGCTTATGCCATCCGCATTCGCCACGGGGCCCCATCATCACCCGTTAGGTTACTTAACTAACGACAGAGCGGAGGCTGGACTAGCACGGATGCAAAACATAAGCAACGCCTACTAGATATCATATATAGATATATACATTCGTCAGATGCAATGATAGCCATTCCAGATCACAGATGAACACATTAGATATGATAGGAATCCGCGTTTCGTTCGAGCCTGCAACGAAAGACGGATTACACGGTCGTGATGAATAGCCAAACCCCACCCTAGACCCCTGCGGGTGCGGCAAACTATCCGCCAAGTATCCGAAGTGAAGCAACCTCCCTCAACAACGTGAGTAGGCCACTCGGCACTTCAAAATACCAGGTAGTTTATGCACCCCACCTTGGGTCTATCCTAGGAGTAAAAACAGTAAAAGAAATAATATACAATGGCGGCTACAACCTCATCCCGGATGTGCGGCCATAAAAATAATATTACATCAATTTACATATTACATCAAATGAAAGATAAAGAAACTCTCATCTCACAAAACCCCGGCTATTCATTCGCGACAATCCAACAAGTTCATATACACAATCCAACAACATTATAGATCACAGATATGCACAACCCCCACTAATCGACGTATAACGATTAGTCGACGTTCAGTGCATATATCACATTACAGATATAACCATTTAGCAAAACTTTGTAGAACTTCGATCAAAATACCAATTTGTAACTACCACAAACACAACATTGTTCTCTGGAAATTCTGGGCAGAAACAAAATATTTTAAAAATCACAGAACACCAAACTGAACAAACTGCAGCAAACCCGAGTCGCGGCCGAGTCAACTCGGTTGCGGATCCGCGGCGAAACGCGTAGTTTCGCCGTGCTTCCACGGCATGTTGACCGAGTCGTGGGCTCGTTTTTCCTGGTTGTTTCTATAAAACCCTGCACCGATTTTTAAGGTATGTGGAATTATTTTTAGAGCAGTTTTAAAAATCGGTAGAAAGTATATGTTTTTGACATGTTTCGCGATTTTTTTCGGATCGAAGTTCCAAATACTTTGCTAACATGCTAGTTGTTGTTTAGTCTGGCTCTGATACGACTGTAAGTCCACGTTACCCACCCCGGTGCTTACGGGGAGGCGGAATAGGTAAAAACGATTTTTTAACACAAGGTAACATGGACTATAACTAGAGGATCTTTGCTAAACAAAAACCTAGCAAACTAACTACAAGTTTAGCTACTCGGTTAGAAGGTTATACCTAGGTCTTGAACTCCTTCTCTTCTTGCTCCTTGGAGTGGCTTGAACGGCTCCTCCTCGTCGTCTTCTCTTTGCCGAAGAAAGATCCACCTGAAGGCCTCTACCTTGAGCTCCTACCTCAACCTAGAGGTAACTAAAGTGCTTGGCTTGCTAAACCTAGAACTCTAGAATAAGTAGAGTGAATTCCTGATGGTTTTAAGAGCTCATGGTTCTCAACACATGAGAGATGAGAGCTTTGAGGGAGAGGAAGAGGATGAGCTAAACATATGAGAGAGAGAGAGCAAGAAAGAATGAGCTACTTTTTGCAACCATACTCTCATATGAGAGAATAATGAATTAATAATAATAATTAAAAAGAAATTGTGATGGTTCATTTGGAATGACCATTATCATTTCACATTAAATGAATTTTGCAAGAATTAAGAAGCATCTTCCATGTGAAATGATGATGGTCAAATTGTCAACATAAGTCAACCGGTCAACCAAAGTCAAAATGTCAAAATAAGTCAAATGGTCAACCTAACCATGGCACAATTATTTTTAATTAATATCATTAATCATATTTCTCATTTTCATTAGGGTTTGGAAAAAGTCAACGGTCAACAACCCTAAGGAGAATCCTCTGCCTCTGCCTCTGTCAACTGTGCATACACACCCGCATCCGTGTTCCGAGGAACACGAATACAATGAGACAAAACCAATCTCAAAACAAATACTAGGATCTGGTTTAAACCAAAGCCCGCTAGTAATAACTGCCCGGACACCAAACGTGCACAAGTGTGCGGATGTGAACGAACCCCGTCGCAAAACCATGCGACCTCTATTCTGTTTTGCCCAAAGGCGAATAGGCCCCTGTGTGGGACTCTAAAGACTCGATACTACGCTGGCAGTGGGTTTAACTACAGACCGCAAGCGGTACTAGCTGTACGTAATGGTCCCCAGGTAGATGCCGATAAGAAGACTGATGAGGCGAACCTATCCGAACTCCTACTGAGCCTGAATGTGACAATCTCCGCACAGTCCGGTCTGTTCGTCTGAGAGTATCGCATGTCGGGCCTAGGGGGTGGTAAACGTCAGTCCCCTAATAGCGGTACAAGTCGTGTCGGAGTGTAGCCCAGAACACCCTGAGATAACACTGGAAACGCTACCAGTATATCTCGCTTGCCCTGGCCAGAGACTTTGTGTAATGGCTCTCCTAGACACAGCGCGATATCAACCCCCAATACCAGGAGAGACGAATCCTGTCTAACCGTCACTACCTCCAAGTGCTTCGGGACTGCACCCAACTACTACCTGTTTGCACGACTCATTTGAGCCGTGGTAGGATAGCAATCTAAGAACAGTGGAAACACACTCGAGGCGAAGTGACAGTGTCAATTCAACGGACTAAGCTGTACTCATGTCACGTGGGAATTGATAACTGACGATAGGTATAGTACCAACCAACAGTTCCCGACGAGTCCTGTCCAGTGTACTCGTAACCTAACGAGCACCCGCATACTATCTCAAGTACGACGTACTAATGGCTGTGGGAAAGACCATCTCCCATGCTGGGATGAGAAGCGCATACGCTAGTCTACTCCGGAGTATCGATGCCCTATCTCGATAATCCTACGACTAGGGACTTGTATAAGGATGTGCTTGTAGATTACCCAGCCCCCACTAGTGTGACTGCCATCACAACGCTGGTAATCAAGCAAAGATCCTAAGGGCTCCACTAATGTGTATATGCGATATGCTAAAAGAAACGCATGCATACATTAAAGTAGAAACAAACCAAGTAGCATACTACCATTTTGAGCAAGATTGTCTATACAACTGTGAATATCCCAAGCTCCCATTAAGTAATATACAAACTAGTATAATACAGTAATGGCCTCTAGGGCATACACACTAACATGCACAAAATCGTGGCGCAGCTCAGCAGGCAGTCGAGGAGCAGCTTTCGTCCTATTTGCAGCAACGAGCTCAGGTTGAAGCAGAGTTGGCCGCGGCAGCTGATCATGACGAGAGTCTGAGGGGAGTGCGTGAGCAATTGATTGACCTACTTAAGACGCTTCCCTCCCAATAGTTGCTTTTGCGTCATTTATAAATTTTGAATAAAATGTTTTCATTCTTTTATTCTTTCAGATGATGTATTTTGTACCCAATTGAATTCATGAATAAAAGATACATTTCTTTCGCAATGTCTTGTGTCATCTCTCTGCTTTCTTTTTTCTTTTGTTATCAGCATGTCACCTTAGAAAATATAGCCGGCAGATGATAGGGTGAGCATTTTGTTTCGTCTTCTTCGAGGGGTAGTGATGGCTTAGAAAGCAGGTTCAGATCTGCTGCCTAAGACTTTTCAACTTCATGAGCCGTGAGGGTCTCATAAAGACTTTTCTCCCTACGAGTCGAGAGGATCTCGTTGGTGTATTCTCCTTAGGAGTCGTGAGGATTCCTATGTGCGTTTTCCTTTATAAGTCGTAAGGATCATATAAGAGAGTTTTCTTCCTTATGAGTCGAGATTGACGTTATCCGCATTTCACGGCGTCAGATGTTGCTCCGGGCGTTTCCCACGGGGTCATGGTTAACTTTGGCCGTGTTCCACGGAATCGTTGGGTGACGTATTTCCGAGGCGGGGTCATGTAGATGACGTATTTCCGTGACGGGGTCATGTAGATGATGTATTTCCGAAACGGGGTCATGTGGATGACGTATTTCTGCGACAGGGTCATTTGGATGACGTATTTCCGAGACGGGGTCATTTAGTTGACGTATTTCCGAGACGATGTCATGTAGATGACGTATTTCCGTGATGGGATCATGTGGATGACGTATTTCCGAGACGGGGTCATATGGATGACGTATTTCCGAGAAGGGGTTATGTGGATGACGTATTTCCGAGACGGGGTCATTTGGATGACATATTTTTGAGACGGGGTCATGTGGATGACGTATTTCCGAGACGGGGTCATGTGGATGACGTATTTCCGAAACGGGGCCATGCGGATGACGTATTTCCGAAACGGGGCCATGTGGATGACGTATTTCTGAAACGGGGCCATGTGGATGACGTATTTCCGCAACGGGGTCATTTGGATGACGTATTTCCGAGTCGGGGTCATATGGATGACGTATTTCCGAGACGGGGTCATGTAGATGACGTATTTCCGAAACGGGGTCATGTGGATGATGTATTTCCGTGACGGGGTCATGTGGATGACGTATTTCCATGACGGGGTCATGCGGATGACGTATTTCCGAGACGAGGTCATGTAGATAACGTATTTCCGAGACGGGGTCATATGGATGACGTATTTCTGAAACGGGGCCATGTGAATGACGTATTTCCGCGACGGGGTCATTTGGATGACATATTTCCAAGACGGGGTCATATGGATGACGTATTTCCGAGACAGGGTCATGTAGATGACGTATTTCCGAGACGGGGTCATATGGATGATGTATTTCCGTGACGGGGTCATGTGGATGACGTATTTCGGTGACGGGATCATGTAGATGACGTATTTCCGCGACGGGGTCATGTGGATGACGTATTTCCGAGACGGGGCCATGTGGATGACCTATTTCCGCGACGAGGTCATGTCGATGACGTATTTCCGCGACGGGGTCATGTGGATGACGTATTTCCGCTACGGGGTCATGTGGATGACGTATTTCCGAAACGTGGTCATGTGGATGACGTTGCGTCTGTTGTAATGAAACGAATATTGAAGTGGTCTCTAGGTTGTCTGTGAACTGTTGAGATTTGGCTTCTTCTTCTGATGGAGCCTGGGAAGGGAAGGTGTGATTCTTTCTTTGTTTGCGCCCCTGGATTATATACAGGGATTAATGTGGTATCACCTGTTGGGCATAATTTTCATCTTATTTTATTTCTTTTCGCGATACTCTATCATTTCAGCTTTTATATCGCGAAGGTCGCGATTGCCCAATCATTTCAGCTATTTTTCGCGGCGCCCAATCATTTCGGCTATTTATTTTATTTTTACTCGCTGCTTTTTATTGCGAGTTACCCAATCATTTCGGCTATTTTGCATGCATACATTTTTTACTTGCTGATTTTGTTGCAAGCTGCCCCATCATTTCGGCTATTTCGTATGCATGTGTGGCTCGCTGGCTTCTTGGCTGCAAGCTTGGAGTTAGATACCGATTTCGGCATCAGCACCGCTACAACTGGAATATTGCCAGGAGCGAATCATCATTTGCCTCTGTCGATGTCGAACAAAGGTGGCTTAGCAAATAGGGTTAAGATCCTGTCGACTAAGGCTTTTAACTTCATGAGCCGTAAGGGTCTCATAAAGGTATTTCTCCCTGCGAGTCGTGAGGATCTCGTAGGTGCGTTTTCTCCATAGGAATCGTGAGGATTCCTAAGTGCATGGTCTCTTATAAATCGTAAGGATCTTACAAGAGTGTTTTCTCCTTATAAATCGTGAGGACTTACAAGGGCTATTCACTGTGTAGACATATCCCTAGTCACAAATAGGACTTTGTTAGGGAAATGTTTATTCGCGTCCGTGGATTGTATACAAGGGTCAGCGTTGAGCCGCTTGTAGGGCAATATTGAAGGTTGTGGTGGCTGCTTAAGAACAGGTTCAGATCCCTGTAGCTTAAGACTTTTGAATCTCATGAGCCGTGAGGGTCCCATAAGAGGGTTCTCCTTACGAGTCGTGAGGATCTCGCAAGTGTAATTTCTCCTTAGGAATCGTGGGGATCCCTAAGTGTGTTGCTTCCTTATGAGTCGTAAAGATCTCATGTGGGCGGTTTCTCCTCACAAGGTCGAGAGGACCTTGCAAGTGTCCTTTAACGAGATTGCGCCCTTTCGGGTTTTTACAAAACTCGCCGGTAGCCCTGCTGTTTTTACTCACGGAGCCTTCTCGGGTTTTCATCCGTGCCCTTTTCGCTTATGGACATACCGTTTTTTCTTTTTCTTTTTTATTCTCTCTTTTTTTTGTATCAGCCTTGGGATGCTGCAATCCACCGTAGTTTATCGACATTTCGGTTAACAGCTAGTTTTAGGACATAGTGATCCATTGTTAGTTTAAGGACGTTTCGGTCCGCTGTTAGTTTAAAGACATTTCGGTCCGCTGTTAGTTTAAGGACGTTTCGGTCCGCTGTTAGTTTAAGGACGTTTCGGTCCGCTGTTATTTTAAGGACGTTTCGGTCCGTTGCCGGTTACTACTTATAGAGTTTAGGCTTAGGAAGATAGCAAGCGGACATAGTTGTCGTCATCTATCATTGACCTAGACCGTGACTCCTCAGGCATAGTATTTTTTTAGGAAGCGACCATTTATTAGCTTGAAGGGCCTTTCGCCATACATGTCCATGAGTAGATAGGTTCTACCCTGGTAGACTTTGTCTATGATATACGGGTCTTCATAGCCCGGCTCGAATTTTCCCTGTTTGGCACGATTGGGGATCATAGGTCTTTTGACCACTAGCACGAGTTCGCCTTGGTGGAATGTCCTCGGCCTAGTCAATTTTTCGTATGAGCGCGTCATCTTTGCTTTGTAAGCCTCCAGATTTTGTTGTGCTATGAGCCGGGCTTCATCAAGGGTATCGAGCTCCTCAAGCCGAAGGTGAGCATTCTCTTCGTCCGTTAGCTCGTAATGAACTACAACTCGTAGAGAGGGTAACTCTATCTCGAGGGAGAGTACTGCCTCTGTACCGAATACCAATGTTTACGGAGTTGTGTTCGTGGCCGTTTTGAACGTAGTTCGATACGCCCAGAGAGCTTCATGCAATCTCTCATGCCAGTCCTTCTTATTTCGGGACACCGTCTTTTTCACGATCTTTGTCAAGGTCTTGTTAAAAGCCTCAGCTAGACCGTTAGCTCGGGGATTATAGACTGAGGAGTATCTCCAGTCTATGTTATGCTGTTGTGCGAAGCGACTGATCTTGTGGCTTCTATAGGCTGGCCCGTTATCGAAGATAATCCGTCGTGGAGTTCCAAACCGATAAATGACGTGCGTCTTGAAGAAATGGAGGATATTCTCCGTCTTCACTTCCCTCAGCGGTACTGCTTCTGCCTATTTGGAGAAGTAGTCAGTTGTCGCCAAAATGAATCTATGTCCTCTGGATGATGCTGGTTCGATGGGGCCGATTATGTCAGTTCCCCACATCTCAAACGGCCAGCTAGCCACCATTGGATGTAGTGGATTTGGATGCTGATGGATAAAGTCCCCGTGAATCTGGCACGAATGGCACTGCTTCGCGTATTCGAGGCAGTCTTGGATCATCGTGGGCCAATAATAACCCATCCGTTTGATCTTCAGCTTCATCTTTGGCCCGGCTTGATGAGAACCGCAGAGTCCGTTGTGAGTTTCTTTGACGACTCTTCTTGCCTCTTCAAGTCCCAGGCATCTTAGCCACAGAGAGTCAAATGATCTCTTATACAGGGTATCATTGATGAAAGCAAAAGACATAGCTCGTTTCATAAACTGATGTCTTGAGGACGCATCCTCAGGTGTTCGACGGGATTTGAAATAATCTATAAAGACTTCTTTCCAGTCCGCAACCTTTTCCTGGTCTTTTATTTGCAGAGTCATTCGCTCGGTCGCTCCCCTTTCTTCAGACGACTCTGGAGATATTTCTGCCGGTGCAAGAACTCGACGGCTTTGCACAACGATCCTCACGTCATCGAGGTTTTCGTCAGCCAGTTCTTTAGCGAGCTTAGCTAATGCATCGGCTTTGCTATTTTCCGCGCGCGGTTTGCTTTCCAGGGTGTAAGAAGGAATTTGGGTCAGCAGTTGCTGCACCTTCTCGCCGTACTTCACTAACTCTGGCTTGCACGTTTGGTAGTCGCCGTTTATTTGACTAAAGACCTGCTGGGAGTCTCCGTATATGAGGAGGTTTTCATTTCCCATGTCGATAGCGATCTCAAGACCTGCTATCAAAGCTTCGTATTCGGCTTCATTGTTCGTCCTCGGCTCTGTTAAGGAGAAGGTAAAGCGCATTATCCCTCCTTGTGGAGTCACGAAGATGAGGCCTACCCCGAATTTGATTATAGGGGTGCTTTGTTTGCGCTTCTTCATGGAAGACGCCCCATCAAAATAAAGTTCCCACCGGGTACCACCCCCGTCGATCGTGTCAAACGCTTGTTCGTCTGGCAGTTCGCAATTCAAAGGAGAGTCAGCAGGTATCGGATGCTCAGCGAGGAAGTCGGCGATGGCCTGGCCTTTCACTTCCTTAAGAGGCCAATAAGTTATCGAGAACTCCATCAAGAGCAGGGCCCATTTAGCGAGTCGTCCTGTTAATATGGCCTTTGACATTAAATATTTGAGAGGATCCACCTTCGATATGAGATGGACCTCATGTGCCAACGCGTAGTGTCTGAGCTTCATTATCGTGAAGATCAACGCTAGGCAGTGTTTTTTAATGGGAGAGTAATTGCTTTCTGCCCCCAGGAGAACTCGACTCAAATAGTAGAGGGCTCTCTCCTTCCCCTGGTCGTTCTCTTGTGCCCATAGCGCGCCTAAAGAACCTTAAAGGGATGTTGTGTACAGGACGAGAGGTTTTCCTTTAACGGGAGCGGCCAGTACTGGTGGATTCTGCAGGTATTACTTGATTTCATCTAGTGCACTTTGGCATTTGTGATCACGGACGAATGGGGTTCCCTTCTTCATCAGGTGACTGTAAGGACGACACTTGCCTGAGAGATTGGCTATAAATCGCCGGATATACGCGAGCTTCCCTTGGAGAGACCATAGCTGTTTGAGAGTTCTTGGCGGGGGCATTTCCATAACCGCCTTGATCTTTGACGGATCCATCTCGATGCCTCGGTGTCGGACGATGAATCCTAGGAATTTGCCTGAGGAAACTCCGAACGCGCATTTGAGAGGGTTCATTTTCAAGTAGTATCGCCGAAGGCGCTGAAACACGATCTTCAGATGTTCTAAATGTTCCTCGTATGATTTGATTTTTACTACGAGGTCGTCGATATAGCATTCGACGATTTCATATATGAGGTCGTCGAAAATCTTCGTCATGGCCCTCTGATAGGTGGCACCAGTGTTCTTTAGACCGAAGGGCATCACCTTGTAGCAGAATATGCCCAAAGGGGTCCAGAAAGCGGTGTGCTTCTGGTCCTCGGGATGCATCTTTATCTGATTGTATCCTGACGAGCCGTCCATGAAGGAGAAAACTTCATGAGTGGACGTATTATCTTTCATCAGCTCGGTGACCGGTACTGGGAAGTCGTCCTTCGGGAAGGCTTTATTGAGACCTCAAAAGTCCACACATATGCGCACTGTCCCGTTCTTCTTCATCACTGGGATGATGTTAGCGATCCAGTCAGGATACTGAACCTCTTGGATGAAGCCAGAGTCGATTAGCTTCTTGACTTCGGCGTTGATGCTCATCTCAAACTCGAGCCACATTCTCCTCAGTGCTTGTTTGATTGGCTTGACGTCCGGAGATATCGCCAATTTGTGCACAGCAATCTCTGGATCTAATCCTGGCATCTCGGAATAGTTCCATGCGAAACAATCTTTATGCTGCATGAGCACGTCCTTTAGCATAGCTACCCTTTCTTCAGACAACAGCTCACTGACGAACGTCGGCCGCGGGTCACTTGCCGTCCCCAAATCAATTTTCTTGAGGTTATCTGCAGTAGTATGTATTCCATCTTCCATCTCTTTTGGCGCCGGTGGAAACTCTGAAATTATCTCGTTATCATCGTTTTTGAAGCACCGGGGAGGTCATCCATATTCTCGGGCTCTTCTTCTGATAACATTATCATATGACAAGTACGAGATCTCTTCCAAGACCGATGTTGATCTGGTTCTACTTTCGCGGCTTTGGGTTCATGCTTCTGCGGCGGGGTTACCCTCCAGCTACTGGATAGAGCGAACCTGCCTTGCTGATACTGGTCTTCTATCCAGTTTTTAAATGTGAAGTAGTCTTCGAGAGGATGTCCTATTGCCCTGTGATAGGAGCAATAGTACGGGTGAGAAACTTCGCCTGCTTGCTCGGGGTGCTTGGACTCCGGGAGTGTCATCATCTGATGTTTTATGACAAGATCGAATATCTTCCTTGTCTTGTCTTGGGGGAAAGAATATGCTCGACCCATCTTTTTTATAAGAGACGAATCCGGGCTGCTCAATTCCTGATCGCGTGGCTTCTTGGACCCGCTTTGTCGCTGTCGATCACCTTTCCCGTTCTTTGGTTTGTTTCTACCTCTGCATCAAGCCTTTTGTACAGCGGGTTGACAAGGAGGAGTATTTTCATTTTTCACAGCCTATTGAAGGAGGCGTTGCGTCCTGGCTTTCTCGTAGAGGCCATTTCGCGATTATGGTCATCTCGAACCTTTTGACCTGCTTCCCTTATAAGCTTGTCCATTTGTTCTTCGAACGACAGACTGAGCATTTTCATGGCAGAAGCTCGTTCTAGTTCACGGTTAGCATCTTCCCATAGAGCATCGCCTTCTTCATCAAAGTCATGTATGACGTAGCAGTCGCGGAGTAGCTCCTGTTTCTTGGATTGAACATACCCAAGCCCGGTCGTCTCCATTCTCCCATTAGGCAACTTTCGTTGAGTTCCGGGAACGTTCCAGATCCTGTTATAGAACCGTGCTTATCGCGCAGTTTGCTTAAGAGATTCACCTTGGCATCTCAAGAGTCTCTTTAGTCCGTCCGTGTAATATCTGGGCAAACGGATGGGCTGGAGCCTGTCAAGTGTAGTATCCGCACCATGCCAGATTTCTTTCTCCACTTTGGTTTCCCCGGATCGGTAGAATAGGATCGCCTTTTCACGTGGGAGGGACGTAGAATGTCTGCAGTTCTTTCACACTGTAGGTATCAAGCGCGTCTAGTTCTTTATGATGCTTGGGCGGAACCATGGCAACTTGCAAACTTTGCTCTTCATCAGTGAAGGTTTGTATTGATAGCCGAGCAGAGAATACGGCATTGACCTCATCTTCCGAGTCGCTGCCGAAGATTAACATAGGAGTAGACAGTCCCGGCTTGTTGCACTGGGGCAGGCCTGAATAAACTATTTCTTCTTCCTCCTCAGTATCACTCCCGAAGACTGGAATGGTGGTGGTAGCTTTGTTCTTTGGTTTGTGACATCTTTCCGTGTCCTCAAAGTCTGGTAAGAAGTATTTTGCATCTTCGTACTTGCGGACTTCGTTCACGGAGAATGGGTTTAGCTCTCCCGTCACAGTATACTCGAGACCATCCTTGAAATATTTCATACACTGATGTTGTGTAGAGAGGATGATGTTGTACTCGTGTATCCAGAGCCGGCCGAGTAAAGCATTGTAGTATGTCTTGGCGTCAATGACATGAAACTTAATGTCCGTGACAAGCAGCCCAAAGCACAGTGTCAATATTACGGACCCAAGCGTCCGTGATGACTGGGAGTCAAATCCGGAGATGGTGATTTTATCGCGAGCGAGGTGCTGAATGCTCATGCATATTTCCTTTAACACCCTTACGTTAAGGAGATTGACGGAGGACCCATTGTCGACCAGGATTTTACCTATCTTGATGTCATGACAGTATCCGGAGACATACAGGGGGCTTTTGTACTCGTATGTCCCAAGGAGGAGATCTTCATCGCCGAAGGTGATGTCGGCTGTGTGTACTTCTTCCAGCTCGTCCTTCATCTTTTCTTCGGCGAGGAAAGCTTGGAATTGCTCGGGATCTTGCAGTTCCTTGATTAAAGAATCCCTCGCCTCTTTGGATAGTAGAAGGGCGTCGAGAATACTGAGCTGCGGGGGTATCTTCCTCAAGTGTGCGAGAACGTTGTAGTCCACCTTACTTTTCTTTGGCGGGTCCTTAGCTGCTAGCTTTTCTACGGCTTGGTCATCAAGGACGATATCCTCAGGGACCTTTTCTTTTCCCTTATCTTTTCTATTTGACCCACTGTTCGAGGGCCCAAGGTTCTTTTCGGGCAGCGTACGATTGCGCAGCTGAATGTTCTCGCAGTTCTTCGGTTCTTCTTCTTTTTCCGAGGTGGATTCTTTGAAGAGAGGGCCAAGAGCTATTTCTTCATCAGAATCACTCCCAAAGGTGAGAACTTGCGATCCTCCACAGTCAACCATGTGGCAATTGCCGGCAGTTCTTTTGTGCTCCTCGGTCGTATTTCTTTGTTCCTGACGAGCTTTGCGCTTCATCCGCTTGAGATGTTGCCGGTGAGCAACATACCCCTGCCACTATCTTTTAAAAGCATTGCACACTTCGGTAGGGTGCGCGATCTTTCGATGATATAAGCAGTAGCTAGGATGTGTTTCTGCTTCACCAAGAATATTTCCTCCGGAGGGTGGCAGCTTCATTCCCATTGATATGGCTTTACGAACCTCTTCCTCATCTTGAACCTGTTTTTATTTGCGACGGATGTACTTTGATCTGGCGGGAGTGTTTCAACCCTTTCGTCCAGTCGCCAGCGTTTAGCCTTTTCAAATATGGCCATTTCATGCTCTCGAGCAGCTTTTCTTTTAAGAAGAGCTTCATTCAGGAATGCATCAATCATTTCGTCTGACGGCTCTAGAAGTTCCGGTTTAGGATTTGCCCCCAGTTTCTCAGTGCAAGGAGTTTCTTCATCGTCTATCGACGAGTGAGAGATCACATGGTAACTTACCACGTAATCTTCAGATTCATCGGTGGAGTCTTCTTCATTATCGTTATCTCTGTCCTCAAGGACGTGGCGGAGAAACTCTTGAAGTATGACTGGAGTCCGCGCCTTTTGGTTATACTCTTCCAGCACATCAATCTGCTTTTGCAGTTCCGTACGCTTGTCGCCAGGCTTCACGGGCTTCTTGGATTTCTTCTTATTTTTCGAAGATTTCGACGGCAGGGTGTGAGTGCTTTGGCTATCACCACCGATCTTTAGAGTTGGACGCGGTTTTAACATTCCTTCGATGATCTCGGGTTCGAATGGATTTTTCCATTTGATCGCCGGGCATGTTTGGAGATCCTTTAGCATTCTTTTTGTCTTGGCTGAAAGAGCGACCTCCCATGGAGCTTCTTTTACGAAAGAGCATGATGCCCCCGGTGTATCCGTTTTCTTAGGAGTGAGTGGTCGAGGCGGGTTCACCTTCCAATTCTCAGATAATACAAATTTGCCCCGCTGGTACTGATCTTCTATCCAGCTTTTGAAGATATAACAATCCTCGATCGGATGGCCCAACATTCGGTGATAAGGGCAATAGTTAGGATTGCTAATGTTGCCTGGTTGTGCTGGGCGTCTTGGCTTCGGCAGAGTGATGAGCCTGTTGCGCAGTGCAAGCTCGAAAAACCTCTTCGTCTTGTCTCGAGGGAATGAGTAAGGGCGTCTTATTTTATCTTCGAGAGATCGAGTTCTATTATTTTGGCGATCCACTAGTCTTAGACCGCTGGGCTACTGTTGAGTATTGGCGACGACGATCGCTTTCCCCTTTCCCTTCTCGTTCCGAGGCTCCGGCTTTGGAGGAGACGGTCTATGACCTATCTGGTCCATTTGGGCCAGTTTGTCGATCAAGGCCTGGAAAGTAGTCGGTTTAAAGAACATCATGAATTTGGAAAGGTTGCATGAGGGTCCAGAGTGCCCACGAACATGCCCACCGCCGGCACTTCTTCGATGCGCTGTTCGTATTTCAACCACAGATTCCGCCATCGTATTGCATATTGAACCCATGTCTCTCTAAGTTTCACCCTAGCGTTAATCAATGCTGTAATTAGGGTACGTTCACTAGCACTCGCGAATTGCTGGGTGAATAATAGCTCCATTTCTGCGAAAGTCTTGACGGAGTCGTTTGGAAGTTCAGAATACCACTCGAACGTTGTCTCCGACAAGCTGCCGACGAATTGGCGAAGTAGCAATTTATCGTCATCTCTGGTGTTGCCACATAGAGCCCTGAACTAGGCGACATGCTGGTGGGGATTGCCCGTCCCCTTATATACATGAAATTTAGGGATCGTATATCCCGGCGGGTACTTTATTTTATCATACCAGCCTGGATATGGTCGCCCAGTTTTAATGACTTGGCCGGCCGCTTCATTCGCCTGGTGAGCTCGTATTTGCCGAGCAATATAGTCATCCAGCACGGCTTTGGAAATGGTTTCCTCTTTGGCTGTTGAAAAAGCTGGAGGAGGGTTCGATGTCTCCCCTCTGTCGTCTTCAATGATGATCGGAGGGTCTTCAGCTGGAGGTTCCGGCTGTAACATCATCCCAGCCATGTCTTGGAACAAGAGAGCCATTCGTTTTATATTGGTTGCCTGTTCTGCAGCCTCTTTTTCTTTCCTCTCAAGCATTCTTCGGAGGAACTCGGTGTCAGTTTCTTGTTCCCGACGCTGCTCCGAGGTCTCTGGAGTTTCTTTCAGCCCAGTGAGTGCGGCCATTGCAGTCAGCATCTTCTGAAGCTTCTGCTGTTGTTGTTCCTGAGCCCTTGTTATTGATCGGGTGAGCGATCGGTGACCCGTGGAAGCACGACTTTCCTCTTTTCCGGAAGCCGTATAAACGGTATGCACCATTATGCCCCCAGACTTGGGGCGTTTGGGCTCAGCGTTTTTGTGGTCTGCCGTAGTCACAGGGGCTTTCTCCAGCCTCCTTCTCTTCTGAGCAGTTGACGTTGAGGGGACCGTTGCAGTGGGCACCCAAATAGTTGCCGTCCTTTATGGTTTGACAGGACGGTTCTCTTTTTGCTGAATTTTCACCTTCTTCTGTCGGCGAGAGTGATCTTGATCAATTACTGAGTCCTGAACTCGTCGCCAGACTTTATAAATTTTGGAGGACAGCCGTTGAGGGGGCTGCTCCGGCTTCGTTTCTGTAACATTCTCCGCGGATGGAGGAGATCTTTTCAGTACGGCGGTAGGAGAGTTCCTGCGCACCTTGTTCAGCAATTCAAAGCTATTCCCGGTTGGAACAACAGCATTGACTTCCATCGTTGGGGCTGGTGGAGTTAGCCCAGAGGGGGAGTTGCCCCAGCTTTCCTTACTCGGCGCCAGTGGCGACGTCGAGCGTGTCGAGCCATTGGGATTGTTTCAGCTTGAGGGGTGACTTCGTCATGCCCCTTGTTCTGGTGAGGCGCTGCTGGTACCAGCCTTTTGAAGACCGACGTCCGTCAAGCAACAGTGTCTAACCGGTCAAAGACAGACCTCTGGGCGAGGGAAGTAGCTTTGAGGACTTCGACTGGAGCGGGAGCCGGAACAGTCAGTCTTGTGAAGACCGACGCTTTGGCAGGAGAAGCCGTCTTGACGACTTCGGGATCTGGGATGTCTATCCTCTTCGGAATAACCTTTTCTGTAATTGCAGGCTTCATCATGGGCCCACATGAACTTTGGCCCAATCTGGCGAAGCCTGAGACGCTGGAGCTGGACAACCCGTTGAGAGGGGTCGCAGTAGTGGTAAGTCGATCGAAGACCGACTTCTTTGGGGCTTCTTGCGGCAACATCGGGCATTGAAGCTCATGGGCGGGATCATAGTCCCAAAGAACAGTCCAGTGGTGGCCTGAGTTACTTGGTCCACCGGCATTGTGAACAGGGAGGCCGCTTGGGGCCCGTAAGCTATGCCTCCAGATGAGGCGGAACATGAGTTGCAGTTACAGCTGGAACACTTCATGCAAGTGACGCCATTGATGTTTCATTTTCTTGACCAAGCAAGACACTAAATCTTAGTACCTCGAACCCAAGGGCAACCATAAGCAAACCGCGATTCGTTCGCGAACACGACACACGAAGTGTGGGGTGGAAAGAGGAAAAGGTCCCACCGGGCGTGCCAGAATCTGTTACCCTACGAATACAGAGACATGACCCCGTAGGTTCGTCTTGCCTGAATTTTAGGGCAGATGCTAATTGGTATCGTCCGTCCACCTCTCCGAAGATGCCAAGTTGATTTATGGCACCATATATCGAAGGTTTGAATGGATGCGGCCGATGTAGCAGATTTTGTCAGATTCCCCCTCATTTGAGAGGTTTTTGATTGTGGGGACGCTGTTCCCTGCAGGCGCAAGACCCTGCAGTTAATTACGCTACCACATCGCGGTAACAACTTTCTCCTTCTCCAGATGGTCACTTCGTGTCGTGTGTATTTGTTTTTTTTTTGGTTGCCCGTGGATTGTATACGGAGACTAATTTATGTTGTCGCCCGTAGGGCGTGGATTAGTCCAAATCCGTATCTTCTTAGATTTGGGTTTGGGGGTTGGGTGTAAGGATACGTTAGCCTCATTTGGGACTAAGATCAACTTAAATGTTAGTTAAGGATACGTTAGTCTAATTTCTAGACTAAGATCAACTTAACAGGATCGTTTAGATCCAACAAGAAAGCATTTGGCCTCTGTTGTTTAGTTTAGGAACATTGCGGTCGATTACCAGTTTAAGGACATAGTGGTCCAATGTTAAGGACATCATAGTCCATTGGCTTAAGGACCCCACAGTCCAGGTTAAGGACATCGTAGTCCGTGGGCTTAAGGACCCCACAGTCCAGGTTAAAGACATCGTAGTCCGTGGTCTTAAGGACCCCACAGTCCAGGTTAAGGACATTGTAGTCCGTGAGTTTAAGGACCCTACAATTCAGGTTAAGGACATCGTAGTTCGTGGGCTTGAGGAACCCACTGTCGAGGTTAAGGACGTCGTAGTCCGTGGGCTTAAGGACCCCACAGTCCAGGTTAAGGACATCGTAGTCCGTGAGTTTAAGGACCCCACAGTCCAGGTTAAGGACATCGTAGTCCGTGAGTTTAAGGACCCCACAGTCCAGTTTAAAGACGTCATAGTCTATAAGATGTATGGTTGTCGGGACCCATCACCTCTCTGAAGACGTTGAAGGGTTACAACGACAAATATCAAAGGAGTAAAGAGATGTACCTTCGAACCGGTGTGAGTTGGTTGAAAGATCTGTAGTCCAATTTGGGACTAAGATCTGTTAAATATTCATAAGCAGATGGGCTCAATTAAATATAAGTTGAGGACTTATGGACAATATTGGGCTAAGTCCAATCAGGTTAAAATGTTTAACATTTTATTCTGGCTATTGAGCCTTTATTTGGGCTTGGCCCTTTTAATAATGCTGAGCATTAGATCTTGGCAAAAATCTTTTCTTTTGTCTTATATTGAATGCAAAGCATTCAGCAGAGTTCTGGCTCATTAAAGAACAACTTGTGTTCTGTCAGCGCAACCTATGGTGCGCTAGGCGCTTTGCGCCAATGCAGTGCGCTTTTGCCACGTGGCGCACATGTAAGGGACAAGTGTTGCGCTCTGCGCTAGGCGCCAGATGATGAGCGCAGATGCCTGTTTGTGAGCGCTGAGCGTTGGTCCATGAGCTCATTGTGCTTTTAATTTAATGGCGCACCCGTGAGTGACACGTGGTGCGCTTGGCGCTGAGCGTCAGCCCATGAGCGCAGCGCGCTATTTCAGAAGCGCAAAGCACAAGTTGCATACGTGGTTGACACGTGGCGCATTTTGGCACTGAGCGCCGATCCAAGGAACGCAGAGGTGCAGTTTAAGAGCGCAAGGCGCATTTCAATAGTGTAAAACGCATTTGATCAATTTTATGATCCGGGAACAAATTTATGTTCTTTTAGAAGAGACTTTGTCTCAAGATTCAAGAACAACGGTTCTTGTTTTTGAAAGGCTTTGCCTTTATAGATCAATGATCTGTGAATGAAGTAAGCACTTCTTTGTTCTTATGATGAGATCTTTTGATCTTTTTATAAAAGACCTTCGTCTTTGTAGATCTATGGTCTTTTAAGAAGATAATTCTTCTTTTTATGAGATGATTTCATCTCTGTGTTCAAGAGTCATTCTTTTTACTTTGAAGAAATGATCTTCTTTCAAGAGCTTGCTCTTCTTTCTTTGAATTTTCCCAAAATTTATGAGGGGTTTTCTCTCTATCAGACTTGAAGTCTTGGGGCCTTTATATAGGGCAAGTTGATTTGTTAAATCAGTTAAAGAGATCTTTCTCTGATTGATTTGGGGATGTTTCCCACTGTTGGATCTTTGATCCTAGGGCTTCTGTTTTACAGAAGGCAATCTTCTTGTTTTTAACAAGATTGAAAAAAATCTTTCCAAAACAGAATTTTAATTCTGATTAATTAATGATTTATCATTATTATTAGATCTTTTGATCTAACGGTGGGGAATTTTATAATTCCAGCGCTAGCGCACCCGTGCTTTGCACGTGGTGTGCTGCTCAGAGCGCAGCGCACCTACATTTGACACGTGGTGCGCTGCTCAGAGCGTAGCGCATCCTACGCTAGCGCACCAGTGTCTGACACGTGGCGCGCAGCGCGCCTAGCGCTAGCGCACACATGGTGCACTGCCTAGGGCGCAGCGCACCTGGCGCTAGCATATCCGTGTTTGATACGTGGCGCGCAGCACGCCTAGCACTGTATCTGAAGTGTTGCTTCAATTTTTGTATTTTGAATTTCAAAATAGAGCTTTGCTCTGATTGGGGAAAACACTCCCAGAAAGATCCATTGAATTTGCGACCAACAAAGATGCCTTTCCCGGGGGAGCAAGCACTTGGGGAGCGGGAATAACCGAGGGAAGCTCCATCGCAGGAGCAACGGTTGCATCGACCCCCTCCACACTGATTAGTGTTTCATTGGGGATATTGGCGGAGTCTACAGTCAAAGCGCGACTCGAACTCAGATCCTCCGCCATCGCCGAAGTCCCTGCAAAGTTTGTACGAGGATAAGGATATATATATATATATATATATATGTATATAAACAATACAAAATATTACAAAGAGATACATGAACATACCGATGCGCAAAGGAGCCTTTATTATGGCTTGTTCAAGCCAACGCTCCTTCCTGAGGAGGTATGCTCACCGAGGTTCGAGAGTAGACTCATGGCCACCAGTCCACAATGAAAGTGCGTCTTCGGCGTCAGCTGAAACAGCCTGCTTAAAGGCCCTCTCACCCCATTCTTCCAAAGGGCCTATAAATAGCCGCCGTATCGATGGGGGGTCTTCGTAAAAAATGACGGCAGGATAAGGCCTCTTTGGGATCCCTACGTTCTCGGATTCATCTTGTGAGCGTTTTATAGCCTCATCCAATTATGCGGCTTCCTCGGCAGATGAACCCGGGAAAAGTAGACCACCATCCGATTCTTGCATGGCTAGTGGTTCATCTTGAAGAATAGGCTCGGATTCTAATAAAGAGTCGAGCAGATAGGTGACCGTCTTCCTCCGCCTCTTGGGCCCAGAACTAACCGCCGAAGACGATCGCTTCATTCCCCTTGGTGCTTTGGTACGACGTTGACCCACTTCGCCTTCAATGTCCTCGTTCGGCGGTGCTACCGATGACGACACGGCCATTGCTGATGCCGTAGTTGATGACACTGCTACTGGCGCCCTATTGGCCCTTGATTGAGCTCTAGTACGCAGTGGCATGCCAGTTGTGGGAGTTAAATCCACTTCCGCCGCCTCCGGGATAAGCACGACGCTGGTATCTCTCAAGGGAGGGTGAACCGCTGCATGCGGTTGCGGTGGAACTCCCATGGCTTAGATCGGAGTGGGAGCCTTATATCCGAAGAGCACCCTCCTCTCCTCGGAAATAATTGGACTGACTCGGTGGAGGTACCAGCCCGTGAATGACCCTACACATCGAGGAATATGATCAGCTTCAGGAATCACAAAGCGGGAACCAGTGTTCAGCCGCATGAAGTGATGAGCGGCGTCACGAACAACTTTTGACGACGGGCTAGGCTCTACTATAAATGCTTCAAAGGGGACGTCATGGTCATATCCGAGTTGCCGAGCAAAGCGGTGTGGGTTATACTGCATAAAAAGGGCCGCACCGTTCTGACGAAATACCAGATAACCTGGTCTGATCGAATATAAGTGCATGGGGTCCTTGGACTTCAGAGAAGGTACCCCCTCTTTCAACGAGTCACAGAGCTGTTGAACCGGCCCTGAGGGAGCAGAGAGGACTCGATCGTTGAATACCATCCCACCTGTATTGGCATAGGGATTAACCAGCACACAAATAGTCCCAGACTGAGTCGAGTCGGGAGCAGAAGCGTCCACCAGCCGCATGAGTCGTGGAAAAGTGTAAGCGTCATAAAAGCTGGGTCTTTGGTGCGCAGCAAATGCCTCCAGCACATGCATCTCAATCCAGGACGTAAAGTAATGAAGAGAGAAGTTTACTACATCTACGCCTAGGGTTGAGGTATTAGCCGCAGCGCTTAGCCCGTGATACAGATGCGCCAGCCCCGCAATATCCACAGCTAGTCGCGTCCCCTCAGCAATGCGATGAGCGGGGTAAATAACTGAGGCTCTTATGAAACGACGGTGCATGGGAATGGCAAACTAACTGAGCCAGACACTGATGAAGCCCACGAAGAAAGTCTGCTCATCCATACCAGGAGTTGCGATCGACTCGAAAGATATCGCTGAAATGATGGGAATGTAGAACTGCGGCAAGTCCTCTTCTTTAGTCGGCCGCTTATTTAAACTGAACCCAAAGGGGTCGTTGATATTCGCGAACTTCGGAGCCGTCTTTGATAGGACATCTTCGCGAAGGAAGCAGGCGATAAAGCTTTTAAAAATGACGCCTTGCTCCTTTGACTCTGTGAATAGCTTCTCAAAAATACTCAGGGTCTTGATCAAACTTGAGCGCTTATGACGGACGGCATTCTCGGTCGACAGGCCGTCAAGTATGGCAGGCTCGGTTTCGAAGACATACTCATCGGGAGGCAGTAATTCTTCATAAAGTGTCCCCCTGACCGGCAACCCTGAGATCTCGCGAAATTCTTTCAGAGAAATTGAAACTTCATGGTCCCCTAGAAAGAAGGTGTTTGTGGGAAGATTCCAGTGGTTTAAGAAGGCCTTAACCCACCAGACATGGGGAGATTGATAGTGGAAAAGAGACGCATATATCGCCAGATAGAGTCTGACCCTCTGCAGTCGTGCACGATGGGCAGACAGGATATAACGGGCCCAGAGAAGGTAGCCCGTGGGATGTCGAGAGGTAAGCCCTATCTTGTAAATCTGTCCCCATGGCTGGGCTTCGTCTTGGCAAATGCGGCACCCTAAAATGTCTATAGCCGGTACAGGATGGTTCAAAATACCAGTTGTTGATGGCTCAAGCCGTCCCATAGGGGTCCAATTCGGCATCTCTACAGCCAAGGCGGTCCGTGGATGATCCATCGGCAGAAATGGATAGGTAGGCTCTGTCAGTATCTCACAAAGGAAACTGCGGCGACCGCGGATGATGTGACCATACCAAGTCCCCCATAAAAGTAGATTGGTGCAATTCGGGTCATGAGCCCTGATCATCGCCATTACCTCTTCGTCAGACGGTGACTGAGGAATGGCAGCCTCCGAGCGGGTGAAAGGGAAGTATGGAACAGAAGTCATTGTGCCTGAAATAAAAGAAGGGGAAACTGTTAAGCGAAGCCAACACGTGTATATATATATGTTTATAAATGTATATATATAAAAAGACAGTGGAAGAAAGCGACCGAGGACTTATTTTATGGGGCCATTGGTTACAAAACACACGGGTCCCACAAAATCAAGATGGCGGCTCACTAATAATGAGGCCAAGCAATCATCATGAGAATAAAGGGAAAATTCTTAATGAATTCAAATGACTTTACACATTCCCCCAAAAGAGAAACCTATCTTGGACTCTACGAAAATCAAGCAGAACAGGGGAATTAAATTCCCAGAAAACTCTACTGCAATTCTTTTTTGCAAAGAATAACTCAAGGCAAGAAAACCCCAAGAAGTTCTCTGGGAAGAACTGAGTTCTTTAAAGGAATTAAATTCCTTTTGAATAGAGGAATTAAATTCCCAGAAAATATTTTTCAGAGCCAAAGCTCTTTAGAATGGAATTAAATTCCAGAGAGAAGAAAAGCATCACCATCGATTCCTAAAGATCAGAGAATCCCTGAGAGGTTTATTATATAAAGATTGAGCAGTTTTCTTTTTAAAATAACTTTAAAAAAATGGGTTTTTGTTAAAGGGAAAAACCCTTGGTGTGGATTTAAAATCCAAATTTCTACAAGGAGTTCCTCAGCCGTTTAAGATTCTCACCTGAAAAAAAAAGGAAATCTTTGTTGACATCAGAGAACTAAGCTCTGGGAAAGAGAATTAAATTCTCAGAGGAAAAACAAGCAAGGAAGAAGAAGGAAAAAGTGGAGGCGCTTCTGAAGGGACTCTTACATTTATAGGATGTGATGGGGAATGGTTCATCTCCCCTATTCCCTAGACAGATCCAACGGTCACAAAGGTGACAGCGTTGCACTCACGTGCAGACACGTGAGAACAACGCTGTGGGGGCATTTGTTCCCTGATAAAATATCAGAAAATACCCCAATAGGGTATCACGTGCTCACACGTGACCAAGGGTCACGTATTGACACGTGATAGGTTCCTGTGATCTCTGCTTTATAGAATTAAATTCTAATCAAACAAAAATATAACAAAACAGCCAGGAAATACCCCAATGGGGTATCACATGCTCACACGTGACCAAGGGTCACGTGTTGACACGTGATAGGTTCTTGTGATCTCTGCTTTATAGGATTAAATTCTAGTCAAACAAAAATATAATAAGACACTAAGGAAAACCCCAATGGGGCATCACGTGCTCACACGTGACCAAGGGTCACGTGCTGACACGTGATGATTCCTTACCTCTGTTAAAAGGTAGAATTAAATTCTGAATAAAATATTTAATCAAGAGGGCCACGTGCCAACACGTGACAGGCTCTTAAGCCTTTTAATCAATAGAATTAAATTCTATTTAATAATCAAATAATGGGATCACGTGCCAACACGTGATAGACTTTTAAAAAGCCTTCTGAACTAATAGAATTAAATTCTAATTAAGGGAAATCAAAGACCCTAACTGGGAAAATATTTCTTTAAATATTTCCAAACAAAAAAGATGGTGCTCTGTAAAATAGAGCACCGTTGGATTAAAAATCCAATGGTGATTAAAAATCACCAATTTATGGAAAGATTTTATATAAGGAAAGATTCCCCTGAAATTCACCAAGAATAACAAACAGAATATCTTCTGAATTAAAAATCCATTGGTGAATAAAATTTACTGAGTGATCTAAAAGATCATGTTAGTTATAAAAAAAAACCAAAATCTTTCAATGAAAGATTTACTAAACAAATTGATTTTTTTCTTTCTCTTATAAATAAGAGCCAAGAACTGAAGAGTACGGATCTTGGAATTTTGATTTTCTGAAGAAAAACAACAACAGAGAGAAAAGAGAGAAGAATTTAATTCTCAAGAGAGAAAAGAAGTTCTTTTCAGAGAAAAGAAACCCTAGGTGAGAAAGGGGAAAGAGATCTAAGCTCCATAAAATAAAAGAGAATTTAATATTCGAATTTAAGAGTTTAACTCTTCTGAATAAGAACTTAGTTCTTCTTTTGGTTGAAGATCTGCAGAAGCAGATCTCCCCACAAGTTGAGAATTTAATTCTCAACCGGGAGATTCTGCCATGCAGATCCAAGACCTAGAGGGAGAATCTGAGTTTAAGGAATTTAATTCCCCAAAATTCATAGGAATTTAATTCCTCCAAATAAAACTAGGGTTTAACCTTATATGAGAATTTAATTCTCCCAAATTCACAGGAATTTAATTCCTCCCAAAAAAAACTAGGGTTTACCCCTATATGAGAATTTAATTCTCCCAAATACATAGGAATTTAATTCCTCCAAAACAGAACTAGGGTTTAACCCTATATGAGAATTTAATTCTTCCACATACATAGGAATTTAATTCCTCTAAAACAGAATTAGGGTTTAACCCTACAGAGAATTTAATTCTTAAAACAAGAGACTTAAAACTCTCCATGCATGTAAAGAACTTGGTTACGTGGTAACACATGACCCCCCATTCTCAATGAGCAGAAAAGAGAGAACAAAACTAGGTCACGTGTTCCCACGTGACCCTTAAACAGACTCCCCAAAATGAGAAGAAAAAAGCTTGGAGGCAATTCCTCACGTGCTCACACGTGACCCTCATAAATGAAGAGAACAAAACCAAAGTCAGTACTGATTTTTGGCGCCCTCACGTGTCCCCACATGACCCCTAATAAACACTTTAATAATCAATACATAGATACCTATCACGTGCCCACACGTGATGGCCTGAAGATTAAAAGTGTTTAACACTTATTTGAATATTCTGATAATAAAATAAAAGAGGTCTGGCCCCATCTTCAGGCACCTCACGTGACCCCACGTGACCCCTTCCTTTCTAGTGTTTAACACTATTTTGAGCATTTTATCTCCAGTGTTTAACACTGTTTTAAATACATCACGTGAGGACACGTGACCGCCAGATGTCCTCTAGTGTTTAACACTATTTTAAAATCAGCTTAGCCCAAGTTGGCTAAGTTTTCTAGAGGCAAATCTCCCCTTCAAATGGGCCTTAAAATCCAGAGCTATAATGTTTAGTGCTGAGCTAAAGACAAAATGTTATCAGAGCGTTCAAACTCTTGTTTAGCATTGCTAAATAATGAGGGGCCGAAACCAGACAAATGTTCAATTGTTCAACAAAGGGCCAACATTTCGAACCTAATTGGACTTAGCCCAAGTTGATCATAAGTCCTCAATTCAGATTTAACTGAGCCAATGTGCTCATAATCTAATTAATTGATCTTAGTTCCAAATTGGACTACAGATTTCCCAATCAACTTTGGTTCAAGGGTACATCTCTTCACTCCTTTGATATTTGTCGTTGTAATCCTTCAACGTCTTTACAGAGGTGACGGGTCCTTACAACCATACATTTCATGGACTGTGGGGTCTTTAAACTCATGGACTATGATGTCCTTAACCTCGGACTGTGGGGTCCTTAAGCCCATGGACTATGATGTCCTTAACCTTTACAGACTATGATGTCTTTAAACTGGACCACCATGTCCTTAAACTGGTATTGGACCACCATGTCCTTAAACTGGTAATCGACCGCAATGTCCATAAACTAAACAATAGGGCCCAAATGCTCTCTTGTTGGATCTAAATGATCCCGTTAAGTTGATCTTAGTCTAAAATTAGACCAACGTATCCTTAACTAACGTTTAAGTTGATCTTAGTCTCAAATGAGACTAACGTATCCTTAGACCCAACCCCAAACCCAAATCTAAGAAGATACGGATTTGGACTAATCCACGCCCTATGGACGACAACATAAATTAGTCTCCGTATACAATCCACGGGCAACCAAAAACAAAACAAACACCCACGACGCGAAGTGACCATCTGGAGAAGGAGAAAATGGTTACCGCGATGCGGTAGCGTAATTAATTGCAGGGGCTTGCGTCTGCACGGAAGAGCGTCCCCACAATCAAAAACCCCTCAACGAGGGGGAATCTGACGAAGTCTGCTACATCGGCCGCATCCATTTAAACCTTCGATACATGGTGTCATAAATCAACTTGGCATCTTCGGAGAGGTGGACGGATAGCACCAATTAGCATCTGCCCCCAAATTCACGCAAGACGCGTGTCTTCCCGGTTTTCGGCGGTGAACACGCCCGGTTGCGATGGACGTTGTAGGTCCGGCAACGTGATGAGTTTTTTGTGCACTGCCAGCTCGAACAGTCTCCTCGTCTTATCACGGGGAAACGAGTAAGCACGTCCTAGCCTTTTTTCCAGGGATATACACGGACGTATGTTGTTTTGGCGAGTAACTGGTTTCGGGTCACTCGGCTGTTGTTGAGTGTTGGCAACGAAGGCTGCTTTCCCTTTATCCGTGGCATTTCGGGGGTCCATTTTTTAGGAGGAAGGCCCGTGGACCATCTGGTCCATTTAGGCCAGCTTGTCGATCAGTGCCTAGAAGGTAGTCGGCTTGAAGAACGTCATGAACTGGGACACGGTCGCTTGAGGATCAAGGGTCCCGATGAACATACCCACAGTAAGAAATTCTTCGATGCGCTGCTCGCATTCTGACCATAGGTTCCGCCACTAGATCGCGTATTAGACCTCGGTCTCTCCTGACTTCACCCAGGCATTGATTAATGCTATGATTGGGGTGTGTTCGCTTGCAATTGCGAACCGCAGTGTGAACAGCAATTCCATTTCTGTGAATGTTTTGACGGAGTCATTTGGGAGCTCCGAGTACCATTCGAATGTTGTTTCCGACATGCTGCCAACGAACCAGCAAAGCAGCAATTTGCCGTCGCCTCCAGTATTGCCGCACAAAGCTCTGAACTGAGAAACGTGCTGATGAGGATTGCCCGTCCCTTTGTACACATGGAACTTGGGAATCGTATATCCCAGTGGGTATTTAGTTTGATCGTACCAGCCTGGGTACGGTCGCCCGGTTCTGACGACTTGGCCAGCTGCTTCGTAGGCTTGATGAGCTCGTATTTGTTGGGCTATATAATCATCAAGGGCAGCTTTAGAGATCGTTTCCTCTATGGCCACTGATAGAGCCGGAAGAGGGTTCGATGTTTCCCCTCTGTCGTCCTCAATGACTATCGGTGTATCTTCGGCTGGAGGTTCTGGATGAATCATCATTCTAACCATGTCCTGGAACAGAAGCGCCATCTGCTTTATATTAGCATCTTGTTCCGTGACCTCCTTGTCTTTTCTTTCTAGTACCCTTCGCCGGAACTCTGTATCGGTTTCCTGCTCTTGGCGCTGTTCACTTGCTGATTCTGGACTTTCTTTCTGTCCGGTGAGTGCTGCCATTTTCTTCAGCATCTCCTAGAGCTTTTGTTCTTGCTTCTGAGCTTTTGTCAATGACCAAGTTTGCGGCCGATGACCCACGGAAGCACGACTTTCCTCTTCCCCGGAAGCCATGTAAACCGTGTGTATGATCATGCCCCCAGACTTGGGTCGTTTGGATCCATCGTCTTTGGAATTTGCCGCCGGCGGTAGGAGATTCTCCAGCCTCACCCTTTTGTGGGAGGTTGAAGTTGAAGGAGCCGTTGTAAAGACACCCGTGTTGAAGACATCCCACTCTGTATAACGGAGGGATGGTCCACCTCTTGCCGAGCCTTCATTTTCTTCAGTCGGCGAGAGTAGCCTTTGTTGATCACAGAATCTTAGACTTTTCGCCAGACACTGTGGATTTGGGAGGACAACCGCTGAGGGGGCTGCTCCGGCTTTGCCTGCGTCATGTTTTCAGCAGGTAGGGGAGATTTTCTCGGCACCGCGGTTGGAGAGTTCTTTCGCACCCTCTTAAGTAGATCAAAGTTGTTCCCGGTTGCAGCAGCAACGTCAACTTCTACCATTAGAGCTGGTTGGGTAAGTCCAGAGGGGGAATTTACCCCAACCTTTCTCACTCGACGCCAGTGGCGACGTTGAACATGTCTTGCAGATGGGACCACCTCAGTTGTGGAAGGGGCTCCGTCATGCCCTCGGCTTTGATGCGGGGCTACTGTTGGTACCAATCTGTCGAAGACTGACGTCCGTTGAGAGGGAACGACCAATCTTTCGAAGGTCGATTTTCTGGTAGAGGAAGCACTTTTGACGACTTCACCCGCAGTAAGAGTTAAAACGGCCAATCTGTCAAAGACCGATCTTTTGGTAGGCGAACCACCTTTGACGACTTCAACCGCTGGAGGAGTTGGGAGGACTATCCGTTTTAGGATAGCCCCTTCAAGTATCACGGGCCTTTTTGCGGGCTCACTTGAGCTTTAACTCAGCCTGTTAAAGACTAAGGTGGCAGACTTGGACGACCTGTTGAGAGGGCCATGGTGGTTACCAGTCGATCAAAGACTGACTTCTTGGGAGCTTCCTATGGTGGCACTGGGGCGCTGAAACTCGCTGGCGGGAGCATGGTCTCGAAGAACAATCCAGTGGTGGTGATTGATCGTCTAAGTTGTGATGAAATGTAAAGTGTTCACAATCAAAGATATTTATACCGCAATCAATTAACGGTGTCGATGTAGCACGTTAATGAATACGGATCGTCCACTGAGATGTGTGTTTTGCTCGCTATTGTTTTAGATGAGTCGAAATGAAAAGATAAAAGAAAAATTGCAAGAAAATTGATTCAAGAATTTTGAAATTTAGTTTCAAGAAAAGTAAAGAACTAGATCTAAAGATCAAGAATCAATAAAGTTCTAGAAGATGTCCAAATCTAATGAACTATCAAGATTTATAATGAAGCTCGTAGGAATCGATCCAATCGATAGTGATGATGAATACTTGTGATTACGTATTCTTATCCATTGATGATTTGTGGCTAGATCGATGACGATCAACGAGGATTAGGGATCTATTGAAGAAACTAGGGTTTCTCCTTCTATTCCTTGTCCTTTCGTTGATTAGCATTCAAATTCTAGCCTCTAGGAAATTCAATCATCGATCGTTGATCTCTAATTAAGAGCGAAAACATTCAATAAAGTATCTCGCTCAAAACTAGGTTGTCAATGATTCAATTTTCTAAAGTTTACAAAACTCATAAGACTTAAGAATCGTTCAAGAATTTAATCATCATCATCTATTGATTTTCTCGATTCCTCCACGAGCGGAGTTTTCACTCAAAAATCATAACAAAGAAATCAATCAAGAATTGAGAACTCATCATAATACTCAAATGTAAAGATAAGCAAGATAAAGAAATTTCACCAATTATTATTCAACAATTTCGTTATAATTTGCTCAAGACTACAAGAATTGAGGAGAGAACTTGATCGTCCAATTAGCTTCGCATCGTCTTCGTGAGTCGCGGATCATCTTGGATCACTTGCTCGGTTGAAGATCGGCGTCGCTTCAAAAAGGCTTGATGGCTTCTTGCTTGATTCGGCCCTCGATAGATCTTGATTTTTTTGATCAAATTGTGTCACTCAATTTGATTTGAATTTGATTTGGATCTACAATTTTTTCTCTCAAATGTTTCCCCTCCAAATTCAACAAATTTTCCCTCCAAAAATGAATAACTAACTAACTAACTAACCCCCCAAAACCCTAGATCTAGATCTCATTTTATAGCCTCCTCATTTGAATCTTCCCTCCAAAGCTAGGTTGTTAGAGAGAGGCTTCTAGAAGAACTTTGTTGGAGGAAATATTCTAGAATAAGGAATATTCTAAGGTAAGGTTGTTAGGCCGAGCCTTCTGGATAAATCCACGTGCTATTTTAGGAGTCTTCTGGAAGCTAGGCCGTTACAAGAGCTACGTGGAGGAAATTTATGAAGCTGACGTGTCCATTGAGCCGCGGATCCGTGGCCCATTGATGGCCTCTGTGCATGAAAATTCCTGAGTTGCATGATGTTGGCCTCATGGTATTTTTCTGATATCTGAAATATTTTTACTCTTTCTTGTTCACTGCCAGATCACAAGTCTTGGACTTGGCATATTTTTAGCAGCACTTTTGACATTTTCGGCTCTTTTCTTGGAGTTTCCTACACGCATTCTCGAGACAAGTGTTGTGATATACAATAGATTATGCGTGCAATGATAAACACTCAATTTCCCTCAAAATGCCGGTTATAATATATAACACATGTTATTTGGTATTTTATAGACAATTTTCTAATATGTGCTATATTCATACCGATCACCTTTAGATGATTGCAAATAGTAGGGAAATTGATGTGTTAAAAATGCAATATTTTCGACTGATCAAATTCCCCTAAACTTACTTTTGGTCGTCTCGAGCAAACTGTTTTATTAGAAAGAGAATGAGAAAATAAAGAAAAAGAAAAACTAACTAGCACACTTTCATAGGCAACACGATTGCACTGAGCACGTGCAACAAGCCTTTAAACCTCTAGGTGTCCCTAGTAGGAGGAGTGTTGTCTCCTGAGGATTTTCAGCGGATTGCACCCACAAAATCCAATAATAAAAGGAAGACTGTGAAAGTTACATATAAAGATAAGAATTGTAAAAGAAAAACTTTGAAAATTAGAGTTTCCAACTACACTAGCTTTTCGGTTGTGATGAGCCCTATCTTTATAGTCATGAAAAGATGTTAGAAATCACATCATCTCTCAATAAAACATCGTCTTTATTCTTCATTTCTACCCTTCTTCCAAACATCGATCATATAACCCTACGTGTGTGTAAAGAACATCTCTACACCAGGAGAATTCAATTCAAGCTATCATACTCTTGTTCATCTGCCTCAGTACTTTTTAATTCGATGAATATTTAGATGGGATTGCTCACACATTTTTCATGCGACCGTTAATACTTCTTGAGTTACTAACCGACCGATTACTCATGTGCTTATTTATACGGTGTTTTAGTATTTTCCTCGTCTTGCACCACCAAGTCTTAGCAGTGACTCCCAGACCAGTTGGTCTAAGGCACTAGGTGATGAAGCACCCTCGTTATATTTTTTTATTGCTTCCTTGGTGATAACAAAACCAGTGCTCATTTTTTTTCTTCACCATTTTATATTTTTATCCATTTTTTATTTCCTTCATACTTTGGCTTTTAGACAAGAGCATTTCAAGATATCCTCTACTATCCCGAGTTTCAAGACGTGTGTAAGTGCATATAGTAGGGTATCAACATTCAAATGTTTGGCTTCCAGAATAGAAACTATTTTTCAGACTTATTTTTATCCTCAGATTAGTGACTTCCTTCATCTTACTAACCCTTGGAACAACGGGTCATAACTACTTATTACTAGTTTCGTTTAAGAAAACTTCTAATTTTTTTGGTTTTCTTAAATTTTTCTAATCTTTTAGATGTAATTTTTCACTATCTAATCTTTTATTATCCTATTTATGTACAAATTTTTTTTTTAATTTTTTTAAATCTTTATAAGTTTTAAAATTTTATGATATGTTTTGTGCTTATGCAAAGTACGATGCAAAGTGATATGTAAATAAGCACAAACCTCCCCCAAACTTATTTTCAACAGTGTCATCGCTGTTGCTATCTGCTAAATCTTAAAAAACCTGTAAGCTTGGGAGGACATTTATTAACGGGGGTAAAATATATTAAAGTGAAAATCCTCCCCCAAACTTATTTTTGGTTCACAATATTGAGGACAACAGTTATTTCAAGAGCAAAAAATACACCCCCCCTCAAATATGAGTTAGACAATTTGAAGCATTTTAAGAGGGGGTGGGTCATTTGGTCAAAGTAAGACTTTACAAAGACCAAAAGTTAATACCAACCATTCAAAGATTTTATCAGTGTAGCGTATAGGTCGGTAGAAGAATGTGTTGTATCGAGTCAGGAAAAAATGGGGAAAGAATAAGAGGTGGTCTGGAAAGGGTTTGAATTTTTAATTAGAGAAAAGAAAGAATGAGGATGAATGTGAATAATTAGGAAGAAGGAATGGTGGCGGTTCAACTTCTATAGGTGGAGGTTGATCAATCACAAAATCCGTATTGTTTAAAAATTCAAGTTCATCAGCAAAAAGTTCTTCAAAACTTTTATCAATGGTATGATCGAACATTTTGCTGTCAAAAAGTTTTGTGCCAGATTTTACCATACTTGATTTGTCAAAATATGTGGAGGTGAAAAACTCATCTACCTCATTTTCAAAAATATCCAAATCAAATCGGCTTTCTGGGATTGTTAAACTTGAACTGTCGGATTGTGATTCATCAACACTCACTATTATTTCAGGGACAGAAGAAGAACCAGAGAGAGTGGAAGATGAAATGGGTAAACGTATCGATGTGTCGAGTGTCGCTAAACCAGATGTGGGAGATGAAGGCTGAATTTCAGTTTGCTCTTCGGGTATACGATTATCATCAACTTCAAGACGTATTTGGGGTTCGGGAAGGATTAAAGGCTCAAGATGATGACCACAAGGAAGTGAAAGGATCTGTTGAATTGGTGGGACAAACTCATCCAAAATTTTGGGTTCATCAATCAATATATCCCCAACGTCAATCACCTCATTCAAGTGAAGGCTAACATTCTCAAACATCTCATTCAAAGAATGGTTTTCAATCAATTTTGGTTCAAGAGTGGAGATGTAGAGATCATAAGGATTTGGTATGGTTTCACTTGAAATGGACCCTTCGCAGTCAGGTAAATCAAACATTGTATTATTACACAACTTCTCATACATTCTATCGTCAATTGGTGAATCCTTTGGTGCACTCGATGAATCTGTGAAACTGGAGTTGTGGATTTCAGTTTGGAAAGGGAATGTTTGATTAGGAAAGGTGTACAGCTCTCTCTCTCACTACCCAAATTCTCATTTTGTCCCATGCCCGAATTATATACTGAAAATTTTTGGGCTGGTTCTTCATATTTAGCCATAGTTCCCTTCCATTCCTCTCTGATGCGGTTCAACATCACTAAACCTTCTTCTAATGTCTGCTAAAGACTAGACTTGGGTCGATAAGGAGTTCCAGTATAAGATTGAAATTCTTGTGGACAATTAAAACTCTCAAATGACTGATTAGAAGGACCGTTTAGAGAAGGTGGAAAAGTTGGATTGGATTGATAGGAACAGAATGGTTGTGAAAATTGGGCGGGAGTAGGGTCAATATTATGATAAGAAGAATTTTGATATCAGTTCGTCGGTTGGCTATTGGACATCATACATGCTACAAACCGATTATGAAATTCTTCTTTGGAAAGTGGAGGTGATGGTTGATATTGGTCCGGGTTGAAACTTTAGCCTCTAGCCCTGGCTATATGCTCAGCAATGGAAATGCGTCTAGGGGCATCCTCACTCGGAGTATCAACTGAAATGGATGTAGAATTAGGATACGGTTGATATTGGTTCGGATTGAAACTTTGGCCTCTAGCTCTAGCTATATGCTCAGCAATGGACATACGTCTAGGTACATCTTCACTCGGAGTATCAACTAAAACGGATGTAGAATTAGGATACGGTTGATAGGAGCTTGACTGAGGTGGCCAACTGTTTCTACCCGCTTGTTCTATCCGATCTCTTAAGGACATGGAAGAGCCGGACGGTATACTGAAAGGATTACGAAAATAAGAAATATCTGGTTGTGGACAACAAAGCTCGGCAAGAGTTTTTCTGTTCGGGTCACCTATTATAAGAAGAGAAGAGGGGGAAAAGGGTAAGAGGGGGGGAATAATTGGTTTGTTTTGAAAAAGAAACAGATTTTTGAAAATTCACACAAACATGCACAAGCAACCCTATATATAATGGTCACCTAGGTCAAGTGTCTAGACCGCTCTTAGACTTCCAGAAGACAAATCGCAGGATAAATTCTTTACTGCCTATTTGCCCCTTCTGTGGCTAGGTAAGTGCCAGGTAAGTGGGATGTTCTCCACTATGTAAATAGTGGGCCTAATTAAGTAACCACTTGCCTTAGACACACTTGCCTAGACACCACAAAAGAAACACGGATAAGCAATAGATTACCCACGATCTCCTTCTGTCCTAAATGAGCGTGACGGTCCTTAGAGTCTTGTCTTGATATTTTTTAATTAATGATGGTGATGCGGATGCAAGTTTGTGATTTCCGGGGCTTAGGAAGGGTAATGAACTCCCCACCTAATCTGAATTTGGTCTTTGACCCTTAATTTCCGTATTAAAATATGCACAAAACCAATGATCAAATCACGCAACAATTTTTCGTTTTGCGGCGCTGTGAATTTTTGCAAAGAAACCTGCAGAAATTGGTTAATGGATAGAGCAGGGAGAAGATAAGAAAGTAGGAGATACACCTGAGAAAATTTGGTGCACTGAAGCAACTTCTCCGCCGCGGATCCGCCGCGATATACGTACTATGGCCGCGGAAACGCGGTGGTATGAGGAGATCTCTGCACAAAAATTTCAGCAAATACTTCTGTTCACTCAGTGAGCTATCTGAGATGCTCTGAAAATTTTTCCTCTCGCTCCACAGATTCCAGATTTTCTCGCAACAAATCACTACAAATCGTTAAGCGCTTGTTATGAATTTTGATCTAAAAATTGATGGAATAATAATTTTTCAACTCAAATAACAAAAACGAACAAAATAGCACACATCCCCGGCAACGGCGCCATTTGATTGATCGTCTAAGTTGTGATGAAATGTAAAGTGTTCACAATCAAAGATATTTATACCGCAATCAATTAACGGTGTCGATGTAGCATGTTAATGAATACGGATCGTCCACTGAGATGTGTGTTTTACTCGCTATTGTTTTAGATGAGTTGAAATGAAAAGATAAAAGAAAAATTGCAAGAAAATTGATTCAAGAATTTTGAAATTTAGTTTCAAGAAAAGTAAAGAACTAGATCTATAGATCAAGAATCAATAAAGTTCTAGAAGATGTCTAAATCTAATGAACTATCAAGATTTGTAATGAAGCTCGTAGGAATCGATCCAATCGATAGTGATGATGAATACTTGTGATTACGTATTCTTATCCATTGATGATTTGTGGCTAGATCGATGGCGATCAACGAGGATTAGGGATCTATTGAAGAAACTAGGGTTTCTCCTTCTATCCCTTGTCCTTTCGTTGATTAGCATTCAAATTCTAGCCTCTAGGAAATTCAATCATCGATCGTTGATCTCTAATTAAGAGCGAAAACATTCAATAAAGCATCTCGCTCAAAATTAGGTTGTCAATGATTCAATTTCCTAAAGTTTACAAAACTCGTAAGAATTAAGAATCGTTCAAGAATTTAATCATCATCCTCTATTGATTTTCTCGATTCCTCCACGAGCGGAATTTTCACTCAAACATCATAACAAAGAAATCAATCAAGAATTGAGAACTCATCATAATGCTCAAATGTAAAGATAAGCAAGATAAAGAAATTTCACCTTTTATTATTCAACAATTTCGTTACAATTTGCTCAAGACTACAAGAATTGAGGAGAGAACTTGATCGTCGAATTAGCTTCGCATCGTCTTCGTGAGTCACGGATCTTCTTGGATCACTTGCTCGGTTGAAGATCGGTATCGCTTCAAAAAGACTTGATGGCTTCTTGCTTGATTCGGCACTCGATAGATCTTGATTTTTATGATCAAATTGTGTCTCTCAATTTGATTTGAATTTGATTTAGATCTACAATTTTCTCTCTCAAATGTTTTCCCTCCAAATTCAAGAGCTTTTCCCTCCAAAAATGAACAACTAACTAACTAACTAACCCTCCAAAACCCTAGATCTAGATCTCATTTTATAG
The DNA here is from genome assembly GCA_030015575.1 of Agapanthus africanus. Classification (NCBI taxonomy): domain Eukaryota; kingdom Viridiplantae; phylum Streptophyta; class Magnoliopsida; order Asparagales; family Amaryllidaceae; genus Agapanthus; species Agapanthus africanus. The sequence continues at coordinate 16,896,993 of CM057349.1, read as the reverse complement.
CCTCCTCATTTGAATCTTCCCTCCAAAGCTAGGTTGTTAGAGAGAGGTTTCTAGAAGAAGTTTGTTGGAGGGAATATTCTAGAATATGGAATATTCTAGAGTAAGGTTGTTAGGCCGAGCCTTCTGGATAAATCCACGTGCTATTTTAGGAGTCTTCTGGAAGCTAGGCCGTTACAAGAGCCACGTGGAGGAAATTTGAGAAGCTGACGTGTCCATTGAGCCGCGGATCCGCCGCCAATAGGGCCCTACGCCGCAGATCCGCGGCCCATTGATGGCCTCTGTGCATGAAAATTCCTGAGTTGCATGATGTTGGCCTCATGGTATTTTTCTGATATCTGAAATATTTTTACTCTTTCTTGTTCACTGCCAGATCACAAGTCTTGGACTTGGAATATTTTTATCAACACTTTTGACAGTTTTGGCTCTTTTTTTTGGAGTTTCCTGCACGCGTTCTCGAGACAAGTGTTGCGATATACAATAGATTATGCGTGCAATGATAAACACTCAATTTCCCTCAAAATGCCGGTTATAATATATAACACATGTTATTTGGTATTTTACAGACAATTTGCTAATATGTGCTATATTCATACCAAACACCTTTAGATGATTGCAAATAGTAGGGAAATTGATGTGTTAAAAATGCAATATTTTCGACTGATCAGGTGGCTTGAGTTACCTACCCCACTGGCATTGAAAAGATGGAGGCCGCATTGGGCTCATATGTCACTCCTCTAGTTGGGGCGGAGCAAGAGCTGCTGTTGTAGTTTGTGCAGCTTGAAACCATTGATCTTTTCTTCTTCTTCTTCCTAGACAGAAGCAAGGCACCAAATTTTAGTACCTCAAACCCAAGGGCAACCATAGCAAACTGGGATTTTGTTCGCAAAACATGACACAGGAAGTGTGGAGTGGAAAGAGGAAAAGGACCCACAGGGCGTTCCAGAATTTGTTCACTCCCGAAAACGGGAATGAATCCGGGATGTATCGTCATGCCTGAATTTGGGGGCAGATGCTATTTGGATTTATCCGTCCACCTCTCCGAAGATGCCAAGTTGATTTATGGCACCGTATATCGGAGGTTTGGACGGATGCGGCCGTTGTAGCAGACTTCGTCAGATTCCCCCTTGTTTGTGAGGGGTTTTTGATTGTGGGGATGCACTTCCCTGCAGGCGCAAGCCCCTGCAGTTAATTACATTATCATATCGCGTTAACCACTTTCTCCTGCTCTGGAAGTTCACTTCGTGTTGTGTGTGTTTTTATTTGTTTAGGTTGCCTGTGGATTGTATACGGAGATTAATTTATGTCGTCGCCCGTAGGGCGTGGATTAGTCCAAATCCGTATATTTTTAGATTTGGTTTTTATTTAAGGACCATTAATCTATTTTGAGATTAAGATAGAATAAATGTATGTGAGCATTTGGGTCTCGATTTGTTTTTATTATGGATACGTTAGTCCAATTTGAGACTAAGATCCACTTAATAAAGATTTTAGGATCATTTTTATTTCAGATCCAACAAAAGAGCATTTGGGCTCTATTGTTTTAGTTTAAGGACGTCTCGGTCCATTATCGCCATTTTGGAGGCGAATATTAGTTTAAGGACATTTCGGTCCCTTGTCGCCATTTTGGAGGCGAATATTAGTTTAAGAACATTTCGGTCCATTGCCAGTTTAAGAACGTAGTGGTCCAGTGTGTGACGGAATGAACATGGGTGATATGGAATGCACCCATTATGGGATGCGGTCTGATTTGAGGTGTGCATGTTGGTTTGGGAATGCACTGAAGAATTGTTGGTTGTCGGGATCCACCATCTCTCTGAAAACGTTGAAGAATTACAACGACGTATATCAGAGGTGTGGAGAGATGTACCTTAAAGCAAATCCCGTATTTGAGGGAAACGGGTTATGGTGACCCTAGGAATCGTTAGTTATGTTTGAGACTAAAATTATCTTAGGAGATATAAGACGAATATCATTTGGGATATCATCAATTGAAAGATCGATAGTCATATGTGAGACTGAGATTAGTTTGGGCAATCATGAGCATATAGGCTCAGTTGATTTGACTTAAGAAGGTTCTTTCCTCAGAGGGCCTAGCAAATTTTGGGCTTGATCTGCTCAGTGGTCTTTTTTTTATTGAAAAGTGCTAAGCACTTGCTTGAGCTATTTTTAATCGGTCCCCCTTTTATGTAAACAGTGTTGAGCACTTATATAAGTTCTGACGCCCACATATGATTATGTGAAGCTTTCAGTCATGGGGAATTACCCAATAAGTGTAAAACACTTTACTCATTTTGTTTTTATATGGAGTGCTAAGCGCTCTTTATGGCATCCACGTGAGGAGCGCGTGAGGCGCTAGGCGTCGGGCGCTGCCCAATGAGTGCTAAGCACTCTTTCTTCTGTGGCGCCCACATGAGGGACAAGTGAGGCGCTGAGCGCTGCCCAATGAGTGTTAAGCACTCTTTTCTTCTGTGGCGTCCACGTAAGGGACACGTGAGGCGCTGGGCGCTGCCCAATGAGTGCTAAGCACTCCTTTCTTCTGTGGCACCCACGTGAGGGACACTTGAGGCGCTGGGCGCTAGGTTTTTCCTTATATGCTTTGTTTTGAGGAATTCGATTTCTAATTCTTTTCTGAATCATTGATTCTCAAGAACAAGTTCTTTTCGATGAGAATTAACTTGTGGGAGACTTGTCTTGTGGATCTCAAATCCAGAGAAAGATCTAAGTTCTTTTAAAAGAGTTAAACCCTTTAATAGGTAAATGAAATGTTTTGATCTCTGTTTTTTTTATTTACCTAAAGTTTCTTGAGGAGGGAGATCTTCTTCTCTGTTCCTTTCTGAAGTTTTCTGCTTTAGTTTTTTTAAGAAGCTTATGGGGGTTTCCTCTCTCTCAGAGTTGAAGTTTTGGGTCCCTTATATAGTAGAGACAAGTTTGTTAATTAGTTTTTGAAGAAATCTCTCATTAAGAGATCCTAATTGATTTGGGGATTTTTACCCACCATTGGATCTTTGATGCAAGGGTTTTTGTTTAACAGAACATATTTTCTTGTTTCTAACAAGATTGGAGAAATATTTTCCCTTGCACAGAATTTATTCTGTAAAACGGTGATTTTTTAATCACCGTTGGATTTTTAATCCACCGGTTCTCTGTTTTACAGAGGGCATTCTTTCTTGTTTAGAAAGATTTAAGGAATAGATCCCAAAAAAGAATTTTATTCTATAATCCAATTTAGAGAATGTTTTCTCCCGACAAAATTTAATTCTGTATTTATGATGATTTATCATCTCTGTTGGATCTTTTGATCCAACGGCTCTGTTTAACAGAGAGTAGAATTTAATTCTACCTGGGCGCCGATGCTCATGTGTTGTGCACGTGGACGCTACTCAAGATTTTAATTCTTATAATGGTTAGTCATGTGCTTTGCACATTGGCGCCCGCGTGAGGAGCACGTGAGGCGCCACCATAGGGTTAATTCCTATCAGATTGGTCTTAGCGCCGGCGTCCACGTGAGGAGCATGTGAGGCGCCACCATAGGATTAATTCCTATCAGATTGGTCTTAGCGCTGGCACCCTCATGGAAAACACGTGTGGCGCTCAAGGATTTAATCATATCAAGCGGTATCTACATGCTTTGCATGTGGATGCACATGTTTAACACGTGGAGGTTTCCCTTTATTTTTATAAAGGAACAACAAGTTTTGAGCCAAAATTTTTGGCGGGAACAATGGCATCGTATATCTGTTTATTGTGTGGTTGTGATTCCGCCAATTGGCGAAGAGCTAGCTCCCGTTTGGGGATCCCTTTTATTTGTATGTATGTAGTTTTGGATTAATATTTACAAGGTAGGTGCTGCCCAAATTTTTAAGAACGAAAAACGTTTTCAACTTTAGTAAATAATTCACTTGCATTTTCATATATCATTATCCATGCATTTAAAGAAAAAATTGATTTCATTTGACCTTTATTTCAAAACTGCACTTCCACTATTTTCCACAAAAAGGTTTAGATTTCTGGGTTTCGGGTTACTTGAATTACGTTACGCTTTTAGACGTTGCATGATTCTCGTGCTGGTCACATGCCAAATTTCCGGGTCATGATAGTATCGATTGGCTGCTTCCGGATATCAATCCCTGGCTCATGAATCAAAATTTGATTTTGCTGTAATTGTAATCGGGCGACTTGGGTTGTGAGATCTACCACGATGTTTGTCAGCTCCTCGACTTTGGAATGGACCTTGGCCATCTTCTTGTCCCTGTCCTGAAGCTGCCTTTGAAGCCATTGGAATAATACTTGTTCTATAGTTCCGGGTATAACAACGGGGTCATCCTTACCGCCTCGCTTGATTCAGCAAGAACCACAGGTTCCTTTGGCTTAATAGCCTGATCGGGCTCTTCATTATTTAGACCGAGCCGATATTGGGTAGCAATAGCCACGCCATTGTCATGGGTACGAGACATAGGAGGACTTGTTCTTCTGGGCTCCACCATGTAGATTGTATGGATTGTGTACCCGTCTATTGCTTCTTCATTGGTAACATAGTTCGTTGGGCTTTTGGCTTGTTGCCTTAGCCCATTCCTTTCTAAGAAGGGCAGACGATTAAGAGTAGAAGATTCCTGAAGGGCTTCGGTCTCCGTTTGTATGAAATTGGCGGTCGCCGCTTGATTGTTTACTAACACGCCTTTAGACAGTTCTATCTCTCCTGCCTTATATTGCTTTTCGTCCCAATCTTTGAAGACGAAGCAGTTCTCAATGGCATGACCTATGACTCTGTGATAGGGGCAATATTTAGGGTCGTCGGTCACATTCGCTTCTTGCGGTCTCTTTAATTCTGGCAATTGTAGACCGTTCCTTAAGGCATCTTTGAATATTTTACGAATTTTGTCCCTTCTGAAGGAATAGACCTTATCCAGCTTCTCTTTCAGATGCGATTCTCCTCCCCCTCCCAACAATGGCTTTCGAGATTGGTTGACATTAGGGCCACTTGTCCCTTGCCTATTTCGGTTAGACGAAGTATTAAAAGATTCAGTATCGTCGGAATTTCCGCCTTTGTGATCAACGTCCTTTCAGTTTCTCCAGGATTTATTGCTATTTTGGGAATCCGAGGAAGATTCCTGCTTTGAGCGCTCCAACATTTGAATTTTCTTGGTCAGTTCTTGGAACGTCTTGAGACCTACGGTGCATAGAAAAGGATTCATCTAGGTACCGAGATTTCCGATGAGGAGATTGACGGATTGGTCTTGTTCCAACGGTGGCTCACATTTGACTGAGAGATTGCGCCATCGGGTTATAAAATCCGTGTTACTTTCATTGTTCTTTGGCTTGGTCCTTACGAGGTCGGCATTGGTGATCTTATTGCTGACACTTATAAACCTTTGTCGTAACAGAGATTCCATTTGTACGAATGTAGTTACGGAGCCATCTGGTATGCTTGCGTATCAGTCGAAAGCAACATCGGTTAAGCTATTAACAAACTGGTGGAGGAGAAGCGCATCATTGCCCCCAGTATTCCCGCAAGAGGCTTTAAAGTGGGCGATGTGTTGATTCACATTTCCCGTCTTATCAAATTTTCCGAATTTGGGGATGACATAGCCACTAGGAAACTCTACCAGATCATACCGAGCAGGATATGGTCTCCCGCTACTGTTGACATCTTTTTGCGCTTCGGCTCCGGCTACCAATGTTTTGATTTTGTTGGTGACCAAATTCATGATTTGATCTTACGTTAGCGGGTTGCTGTCATCGGTAGTCAAGACATTTCCCGATATAGGATGCGGCCAATTTTCGTGCGGCTCGCCCACCTTTGGATTTGAGGGAATAGGCGTCGGCTGCCTAGGTACACCGTTTCCTGGTTCATGAGCAGAGCCCTGCACTTGATTGGGCGACTGAGAGGCAACTTGGGCCATGAGCTGTAAGATGACGATTGTCAAGTCGTTAATCTTTGAGTAGAGCTTGGCCATTTCTCTGTCTTTATTTCTGAGCTGCTTTTGGAGCTCTTGGAGACGTTGCTGCTCTGCGGTCTTGAGATGGAAGATTGGCTCCCTTTCGCTTTCCGAGCCCGACTCCTTATGAATTGAGGGATCTCTCTGCTTATCAGCCTCACTGGAAGGGTTTTTATTACCTTCCATAGGAGGCTGGTCTTGAAAAGTGGCAGGCTCATTCATCCACATTCACACCAGATTGGATTTGAGATGTGGTGGCCCTGTCCTTACTCTTGCTGCACGTACCCACCATATAAACAGTGTGGACCACATGTACAACCATCTCTTTATCTTTGGCGGCTGATTTTTCGGACCGTCGTCGTGGCCTTTCCTCTTCTGGAAAGGATAGGTGACTGAAGACATTTGGCCTGACCGGGTCCTTAGGTGGCGCTGTCTGGATAGCAGTTTTCTTGACTCTTGCAGTCATGGCATTCTTCTGGACCAATTTCAGTGGTTCAAAAGAGTTAGCGAGCTTTACAGCCGATTCAGCTGTTGTTGCGGGGTAATCTCGTTCTTGGAACCCTACGAAGTTTAAATTAGCAGGAGCCCTAACCCTTTTGTTGGCTCTGTATTTGAGCTTTTTCTGTCTTAGCTTCTCGATTTTGAGGGGCCTGATGGGCATCCGTCATCTAGGAAACCATCGTGAGTCGATTGACGGGGAGCTTAGAGAAGATACCCAATTGAGCAGTTGTCAGGGACACCGCTGGAGCTTGACCGAGACGCCTTATTGCTTTGTTGGTGTTGATGGCCTTGCCCCCGGCTGGGGCGAAGGAAAGTCGTTCAAACACCGACTTGCGTTTGGGTAGTGGTGCCCTCGAGCTCATCATATTTGGCCTTCTGCCTTTCGAGGCCGGTCTGTCTGTTACCGGAGCTTGAGGAGCAGGGATGGCGTTAGCTGGCATGAACAGAATAGAGCCAAATGGTAGTAGCGGCTCCTCCTACTGTCGTCCGATACTGGCCGGGAGAACTGTCCTGGCGTCCATCTTCATCGTGTAGGAGATGGGAGCCGTGTTGAGAGATGAGCTTGTCCTTGGGGACATTTTGTTGCGTCCGAAGATAGAAATTGGAAAATATTAAGCTGCACAAAGAAGCGTGATTTCAGTACAGGCAATCTATATATATGTAGATTGAGTTAGCATGAATGTTTCACTCGAAATATGGGAGGAAAGATAGGTCCCACCGGACGTGGCAGAATGTATAGGGTGTTTTTTGTCACCCCATTGAGATAGGAAATACGCGTCGCTTGTTAGGCGCATTACAGATTCCCCCTGCAAGGGTATACCTGGGTTTATTGATTGTGGGGATCCGAATCTCCGGCAGCCGTGGACTAATCTGCTGTTAATTACCCCTCGCCATTGAAGCGAAGGTCAAACTGGTCATGTGAACTCAATGTGTCGTGTACGTGTGTTGTGTTTTGAAGGGATTTGGATATATCGGGGGCCTCGCAGAGTTTACGGGGGTCATGCTACCCGGATAGCGGGCTGGGGGTCAAAAGGGCTAGCAGCCCCTTTGCGGGGTGCGGGGCAGTGCCCCGTTAGAAATTTTCTCTAGCGGGGGACGTGTCTTGAGTATGGAGCGTGAGGGAAAAAGAGAGGTGAGGAACGTCCTAAGGACACGTAAGCGGCGCGTGGGCGCCCGCGGGTCACGTTCCTAGCGCATGGACGTTGGACACCAGCGGGCCACGTGCCTTTCACGGGGATGCCGGGCGCCAGCAGGCCACATGCTTGGTGAGTGGGCGCTGGGCGCTAGCGCCTCACGCGCCCAGTACGTGGGTGCTTGACGCCCGCGGGCCATGTGCAAGATGCATAAGCGCCAGCGCCTCACGCGCCCGGTACGTGGGCGCTGGGTGCCTGCACCTCACGCGTCCGGGCCTCACACGCCCGGCACGTGGGCGCTGGGTGCCTGCGCCTCACGCGTCCGGGCCTCACGCGCCGGGCACATGGCGCTGGGTGCCTGCCAAAAAAGGGGAGGCTTCACCCCGAAATTAAGAGTTAAACTCCGAGGGACTTTGGAAACTTCCAGAAAAAGGAGGATTTTTATTTTTATGGAGTTAAACTCCCAAGAGGATTTTATATATGGAGTTAAACTCCAAAAGATTTTGAGTGAAGTTAAACTCCCAAAAGAAATTTATTTATGGAGTTAAACTCCAAAAGATTTTGATAAATGGAGTTGAACTCCTAAAAATAAAATCTTCGGAGATGATTAAAGGGGACCCCTTTCTTCTTTCTTGAGCCCTGGATCCTCTCCTAAGCCTTGGATTTTTCCCAAAGTGGGATTTTTGGAGATGTGTCTCCTTCTTCCTTATCTCTATTGGCTGGATCTTGAAGGAAAAGGGGGGTGACTTAAAAATCTCCCATTTTAGGGATTTGATGGGAGATCTAAGTTCCTCTTGAAAGGTTTTATGGTGAAAAACTATTTCTTTTTGGAAAAGGAAGAGTTAAACTCTTAATGTAATTCAGAAAAGAGAAGAAGCTTTAAAACCTTGAGGAAGGAGAAGGAGGCACAGAAACCCTAATTTTTTTAGGGGAATCAATTACCGTCCTTCATTTCATCATCATGTTGCCTTATATAGGCTTATAAATTTACACATAACTCCTTGGGGTTTACAAAATGGTATTTTGCCCATCCCATACCTCATGTGCTCATTTCTTTTGCCCATGAGCCATGGTATTTACAAAAATTTGGCTTTATGCACATTTTCCTTACATTTATTTTTAAAATTACATTATTTATTTATTACATAATTTTCATTTTGGCATGGGATAGGCCGACCGCTTCATGTTCGGGCTCGACTTGGGCATGGGCCTACTTGATCTGGACTTGGGCCCACTTGGGTTGGGGTTGACTTTGACTTTGACTAGGTCAACCAGGGTGTAATTTTTGACCCCAACAGAGGCCAAACCAACATGTCTCCTCAAAAGACTACACGTTGTTCGTCACTACGAACAACACTTCTTACAAGCTCGTCGCTCTTCTCTCTATAAAGATACTCTACTCTCTTACAATGACAATTTTGCACTCAAGATTCCAAACACAAAGAAAAAAAGATTTACAATAAGCATAATTACTCTCAAAAGTGTTTCTCTCAAAACCCTTTCTAATACTCTTACAAGTATGGATAATCAAATGAAACCTCTTAATTTTGTGTGTGAGAGTGAATTTGGATAGCAAATTGAAAACTCTTTTAAACTCTCACAAGAGATGAGATATTTCTTTTGAAAATCACTTTAGAATATAGGCAACTGAAATTTCTAAGTGATAGGGGCTCAAAAAACGAACATAAAACCTTTTTATAGCCCCTAAAGAAACTAGCCGTTATGGATTAAAGTTAGCAGAAAACGCTCACGACAAATGTTTGAAAAACATCGGGGGCAGACGTCTGGTCTTTTAGAAAAATTAACCAACGACTATATTTTTGAAAAAATCTTAACTGCAGACGTCTGAATTTCAAATAGGCAGACGTCTGAAGCAGAAAATGTTTTAGCAAAAACATAACATCAAATGTCATGCCCCGCTTCCCAGTAGACAGAAACGGTGACTTGCCAGACCGCAATGTATTTACTAAGAAATAAATACGTTAAGCGTAAATAAGTAATATATATAAATGCACAAGAATGATAAGAGTAATAAAATAAACAACTTTTATTTACATTTATCTTTACATACAACTGTTTTGAAAAGAAAATGTATAATGAATAAAACAATGCCTAAACAGTGGCATACAAAATAAAAGTAAGTACGAGAAGAGCTAGTAGTCCGGCTGAGTAGTGAGCTGATCCAAATCCTCCTAGCTAGGATCGATCTCCTGAGAGTCCGGTCCTCCCGACGAACATTCCAAAGAAAGAAATAATCAGGAATGTCGTCAGCTAGCGCTCGGTAAGTCCCAAAAGAAGGAATGGAATAGATAAGTAATGTGAAATGAAACTGTTAAGTTGTACAAGTATATGATTGTTATTCTAACGTGGTTGTTTGTAGCTTGGTACAAAAAGTATTTGTGTATACGAGAGGAGTCCATCTTACCCCATGGACTATGGTAACATGTAGTACAAGGCCCCATCAAAACCCACGGAACAACGGCACAAGAGTTCATGTAGGTGTCTTTTAAGTGACCATTTCGTGCCACGTTAATACGTTCTGTACCAATCTATCCCGTTATCCCCACGTAATGTATTGTATAGGTTATGTTTACAAGACTTGCCGAAACCATGGATATAAATTGTTCAAGTAATCAGGTTCAGGATGTAATCATGTGTTCAAGTAGCATGTCAAGTTATAACCATGGTTCGGTCAAGTCAAGTCAAGTATTCATGTTTGATGTTGATGTTTGAGTTCAAGTATTCATGTTTGATTATTCAAGTATTCATATTTGATCTTAGGTTCAGGTTTGAATTAGACTCAGACTTGAGTCAGACACTTGTAAACTGATTTAGCTTGAATTAGGTTCGGGAGTCATCGTTAACTGCTGCACATGGACAGCAGGATTTGTGTCTTTTTCCAAGATAATTACCATTGATAACTCCGCTATATTGTCTACCTTAAATAGGCAAGCATTCACTTTCTCCGGCCCTCTGGGGCTCAAGAGAATTGATCCCGCTTAAACCTATATTTACTAAATTTCTTAAATATTGTTTTATATAACTAGAGGGGGGTTTATGAAAAAATATTATAATATAGTTAAAAATAAACCTTGAGGGGTTATTTATATTATTAGGGTTTTCATGGCTATGAGTTTTAAGAATTTGAGGTATTTTAGTGATAAACCTTTAGTTTTGAAAAATTCATGGTATTTTATTAAACAGAGTTATCTTTTAGTAATTTGAGGGTATTTTATTGAAACTTATTCCTCTTTCAATTTTAGAAAAATGTAAGTTTATTGTATCTTGAAAATATGGATTTGTGATTTTTATATAATTATTAAAAATTAAATTTCTTTTATTTATTTAGAAAAAATTCATTTTTCTTAAAAACCGTATTTAAAACCTTTCGATATCGAATGCTCTGTGTGGAGATCTGTATCTCGCTCTACTAGTCCAAAGATGTGCGATAATCTACACCATCCAATAGCGGGTCCTCTAAAGAGAGTTGTAGATGCTTAATCGCAAAGAAATTTAAAATACCGGTTTAAAAGAAAATCGTTTTTAAAGTGAGTGGTATTTTAATGTAATATTTTTCTTGTAACAAAAATTCACATAAAAAGAAGTATCGTGCTATGGAACCAAGTGTGCATGTGGGGTAGGTCGTTACCCCGTGAAGTTTTTCCTAAAGGTATAGTTTTTAACAAACCAAAAGCGGCGTTTAATAAGTTCATGGTATTTTAATAAAAAAGTGTTATTAATGTTATTTCACATGAGAAATTTGATGGAATTTAATTCTAAATTTTAGGGTTTAAGGTTACAGGTAATGTAGTAAAAGTGGTTTGACCAAATGAAAAAAGAAGATGGAGTTATATGATTTAGAAAAAGTGATATCGGTATTAACTCTACTTTTACTGATTTTAATTAAAAAGAATTTCAAAGAAGAGGAAGGGGGTTTAGGAGGGACTTACTATTTGGTTATGCTAAGAAGAGACAGAAGAAGGAGAGTTGATCTTTATGGCGTCGCGGGGGCTCCGAAATAGTTTCGATTCTTCGCCGTAGTTGACCGCTTGCTAACTCCTCTTTACTCCACTTGTACTTAGAAATTTTTTGAGAGTTTTGGCTAGAAATTTCAGAATGATACTGAGCCAAAGTATGGGATGGTATTTATAGTGTAGAATTATGGTTTTGGAATTAAAATAGTGGATTAAAAAGTATTAAAATTCGGTTTAATGGTGAAATGAAGGGACTCTGTTTAATTGCAGGGAAATTAAACAGTGCAGGGGTGTTAGGGGTAGGTGATGGGGTTAGTGTGCAAAGCCCGGGCCTCATTACACTTGGTTCAACCGTCGGTGCTGGCCGATATGCACATTCCGCCGGTCGATCTAGGGCATAGGGGTTCTGGATATATGCCACGTGTACATCTCAGTATTTACTCCATTGTCCACATGTTTGATTTTTCTGACTTTTTATTTTTCTGTGTATTGCACGTGTAAACTTTTGGGCTTCCAAAAAGTTAAAAAGAAAAATCAGAAAAAATAATTTGTCTGATGGGGATCGAATACAGGGGCTATGTGTCACGCCCCGCTTCCTAGAGTGCGCTAACTACGGCACATGACAGAGCCAACCATGCTACTTGTGGATAAGAATCATCCTTCCACGATTACATTACGGCTGTCTGTAGGATATCAAGAACAGTAAAATATAAAACTAACTACTACATGTCCATTTGACAAAATAAAAGAGTCAAAAAATGTATAAACGGAAACGATAATTGATGGAGAGGTCCTTTTTGGGCCTCCGTCAGATGTTGTCTTCCGCTGATCTCCCGGTGGACTTAGGTGGTTGCCTTCTGTTGCATGTGGGTCTCAATGGGTCTTGGTGGAAGAGGTGGTATGAGGAGTTTGATGCCGAGTACCTGCAAAGAAGTCCCGATGTGGTTTGGTACCACCAAGGACCCTCCGACGATCAAGTTAGTGATGAGATCCGAGCAGAGTAACGGCTTAAAAGAGTTAAAAATAGCTTATTTGACCCCTCTGTGATGGGGGTTTATATAGCGGTGGTGGCACGCAGTGGCAGGTGCGAGGATCTCGCCAGCAGTTACTCCCCCGACGTCACGCCCGCGTAGAAAGCGGATCGCCCATTGATGGGGATTGATGGCGTGGAACGTGGGATGTTGCTGGCGTAGAATCTACGCATGGCGAGATTCGCGGAGCGGCGGTTACGCCTGTGAGCGGTGACTTTGGTCAGAGGGCCGAGGAAGACGGCCACGGCCTGAAGCTCGGGACGAACGAGGAGGCCGAGGAGTCCAGGTCTTTTGGCAGCTCGGCGCAAGCTACGGGGCCGAGGAAGTCAATTTGCAGGGGGCCCTGAGGAAGGCCAACTTGTGTTTGCAGGTCGGGTACAGGGTGGCTTGGTCGGCCCTTGTGGGCCCTTTCTTCTGAGTTCTGGGACACGTCACCTGCCACGTGTCCTGATCTTGGAGATCGCCAATATTGAGCATAATCATTAGCCCCCCACTCTTGTCCCGACCAGCTAATGGGTCGGGTCAGGAGTGGACTGCTGGGCCTCCCGAGGTGAGCTCCTTTCCAGGGTTTTGTCGGGATGAGTCCTCGGGCCGTCGGTTGTCTTTTCCGCTAGCGAATCAAGGCGAGATCTATGCATTTAAAGAAGGTGCGCCGGTTTGTGCACTCTGCAACTGAAGCGACGGCCTACATGTCGAGCGTCGATTGGCTGATGCGACGTATGCAGGCCTGCGGCATCTGATGGGACGCGGCCCAGCGTAGAATTGACACGTGAAGCGATTGGAGCCGCTGGGCGTGAGGAGCCGTTTCGGCGGGAGATGACGGGCGCCGTTGGATGAGGCCGTATGTCGCAATAAACATGGGTAGGGCCCACTCTAGGGCCCTTACTCCTTCATATTTTCCTCTCTCAAGTCTTGGTTACTCGGCGCTCATCTCCCTTCTCCTGTTTTCAGCCCTTGAAGATTTTCTTTCCTAAGGTTAGATGTCTTCCTCTGAGAATCGGTAGATGTTTTAAGAGTATGTGCTAGGGTTCCTTTAGCTGTGTTTGAGTCTCCTCGGGGAGCAGGGGTTGGATCCTCTCCCCGGGATCGTGAGGCGGGTGCCGCCTCCAGGGAGGAGGCGGCAGATGTGGCCCCCAGCACCTCATGCTGGGTGAGGCATGAGGACGAGCTCGCCAATGCTCGGTCTCGCTTCCACATCCCGTCGCGCTACATGCTTCGACTAGCCAAGGAGGGAGAGAGGGCAGATCAGGTACGGGGCAGGGAGATTGCCCTGTATTTGAAGCCTTTTGGGGCGGAATGCGTCTGCCCTTCTCTCCTGAGGTCGTCGCCACGCTGAATTTCTTCGGTTTGGCCCCCGGCCAGTTAGTGCCGAACTCGTGGAGGATCCTCCTCAGGTTCTTGATCCGCCTGAAGTTACAGGAGGTTCCCTTCAGTCTTCCCCTTCTCGATTCCTCCCTTATCTTCAAGAGTCACCCTGGTGGTCAAGCGGGCGACCCGAGATGGGTTTATCTCACTTTCAGGAAGCGGCCAGGGGGCGCTGTCGGGACCGGGGTCGTGAACCTGCCCTCTTCAATTCATGACTGGAAAAAGAAATTTTTCTTCGTTTCCCCTCCCGAGGGCGAGGACAGGCCCGTGCCTACCAAGTGGTCGAGGGAGAAATGTTCGCCGGGGAACCAGTCCAATGACCCCACCGCGGTGAGGGTGGCATCGTGGGAGCCCATCCCCCGACCTGACATGCTGCTGTCCGAGAGGGTTCTGAGCTGGGCCGGACTCAGCCCTGTTGAGTTCGTCGGTAAGTTAGGTTAGCTTTTTGGCTTGTGTCTTGCTCGTGTTGCTGATTCGTTAGGTATTTGTTTTGTACAGGATCCATGGACTTCGTCTCGCTCCAAGCTTCTATGCACCAGCCGAAGCAGCTTACGAGGGCTGGGGGCGCCAGTTCTTCCCGTGCAAAGCTCGCCTCGGCTCCTACCGCTCCAGTGGCGGCGCCCCGCGAGCGCTCGGCGGCGGATCCCGCCCCGGGTCCCAGCAGAGCATCGGGCCGGAAGCGGGCCCTAATTCAGGAGGACTTGGCCTCGGAAGAGGAGATCGGCTCTCCCTTGGAGCCGCTCAAGTGAAGCTCCAAGAGACCCTCCCGGGGCCGGTCCTCGCCGACCATGGTGGAGGAAGGGGGCTTCCGGTTTGCGGTGCCATCGGGACTGTCCGTGGTGGACAGCCTTCTGCACAAGATAGAGACTTTAGCAGGGGGTAGAGTCCCCAGGGGGACCTTGAGGGCTCAGCTGGCGTCCATCGCCCAGGAGTCCATGCAGGTAAGTTTTTTGTTCATGGTGAGATTCAGTTCTCCCCTCATCTTTCTGATCTTTTTCGTGTTTTCCAGGTTCTCCAGCACGTAGCCCTCGCCCTGCGCATAGAGGCCGAGGTGGTAGCCTTGGTGCTGGAGGCTGCGGGTCAGTTCGCCTCGCTGCAAGAGAGCTCCAAGCGGGAGCTGGAGGCGATGTCGGTGAGGGGCGCCGCTTTGGAAGGCAAGGTGGAGGCCGGGAAACGAGAGGTGGCCCGGCACCGTGAGGCTGCGGCGATCGCTGAGGGCAAGCTCGAGGACGTCCAGGTGCTCGTCGGCAACCTGAAGAGGACGGTGAAGGCCCTCCGGAATAGGTATCGAAATGCTGGGCGCCAATGGCAAGATATAGCTGGGCATCCAGTCCCTGTATAAACCTCTTCACCCTCTTCGCTTCGGTATCCACCAGATACGGAGCATATCGGGACAAATATGAAAACTGGACATCATACTCAGACACCGTCATCCCAGGTGTCTTGACCAAGGCCTCGAAACTACGAGCTCTGGCGTCGCGAACGCTCTCCGGGAGGAAACGGGCAAGGAAAACTGCTGTGAACTCGGTCCAGGTCATGGGCGGTAGACCTGCAGCTCGACCTCTCAGAACTGACTCCCACCACATCTGTGCGAGACCCTCTAGTCGGAAACTCGCAAGCTCTACCCAGCGATCATCAGAACATCTTAGCGATCGGCAGATCCTGGCCAAGCTGTCAAGGAACGTTTGCGGGTCTTCTGCTGCATCGGTACCCGTAAAGACTGGAGGTCTCAGCCTCATGAACTCCTGTAGTGAAACCGGGATGGTCACGGCGGTAGTAGTAGGAGAAGGTATCATAGTAGTCTGGGAGGTAGTAGGTGCGTCCTCCGACCTTGGTGTACGACTGGCTGCAACTAGGGATCCTACCATCTGACGTAGCTCCTGCATACTCCCCATCATCTGTCGCAACTCCTCCATACCAGTCTCAAGCCTATCCATACGGCCTGGGGAAGGTGGATCGTTCTGTCCCTGCGGCGTAGACATACCATCCTGCTCAGTCCTAGTCTCGGACGAGCCAGCTCGAATCTCATCTCGAGCGGCAGCCCTCTGTGCTCTAGTAGTCCTCTGTGGCATAATGACTGGTACAAGAAATAGGACAATAAGAACGGTGTAATAGTATCGTAGGATACACGGAATTGAAGAAGGAATTTCAAGCAAGTATATCCTAAAGTCACCTAGGCGGAGTACCGCATCGCAAGTATGCCGCGGACATACGTACGCTGCGCTACCCTGCTTAAGTCACTTACTCCATCTACTAAGGGCCATCCTACACTCAGAAAGGTGAAACCTATCGCTCTGATACCAACTTTGTCACGACCCGCAAAGTACGGAACGCGACCGGCATTAGATTACGAAACGTCTCAAGGCGTCCGTAAAATAAGTAAGCCGAAGCCCAGAATACAAAACCCAATTAAGATTTTTAGAGTGAAGGAAAACCAATTTATTTAAGTATTTTACTCCATTACCATATCAAATTCCCTTTTTGAAATAATTTTCCTTTTCCCTAAAATTCATGCAGAATTTCCTTGTAAAAATTAAGCCCCAGACGGGTGCAACAGGAATATAAATGAATAACATGAAAATGGCATCCCCAAGCGGGAGCTAGCTCTTCGTCTCAAGGCGGTCACAAATCCCACGCAATATAAAATAACAGTGTGCATGAGTAAGCATGAAGCATAAGAAATAACATGTCGACTCAAGTGAGCTCGACTCCAGATATATCATAAAATAAAACCCCAAGTCTCACAATCTCACCTCTAGGTCAATATACAGTAATCCAAATAAAACAGGTACAACTGAAATGATAGTAGCAATGGATGGAGTGTTCTAGATACAATGAAAATACAAGGTGGTACAAAATGATAATAACCCATCTATGAGCAAAAGCCTCGAGTCCAGGCAAAAAGTGCAAAGGAAGCAAAAGTATCCGCCGCTATAGTGCTGACGGAACGGATCTGCAGAAAAGCTGTGGCACAACGGGGGTGAGTTGCCAGCTCGTGAGTAATAAATAACATCTACTAAGGCTATCGTATGCATGCACACAAGTGTCCTAGCATCCCTAAAACAGGTATGGCTACATGTACTAGCAGGTATGTATGCATCAACAGTGTACTAGCAAGTGTATATGTCACATGGATGCAATAACAGGTATGTATGCCACATGAAAGTACTATCAAGTATATATGAGAATTATTCTTTCCTTTGTTTTGAAACTTCTTTTTTTAAACATCAGCATAATATTCAAGAAATCAATAAAATCCGTGTCCAGCAACGACACCTCAAAAACTGTCCAAATCTCATATATCCATGTCCAGTATATCTGGCCTCAGCTATCCGGCTGATCCATATCAAATATCCATATCTCAATCTAGCGGCCACGGTCGGTATCCTCGGGATATCCGCCGCGCCAAATGAAGTCACCGGTAGGTAATCCGTCCCCTGCCAGGCTCAACGCCATCTCCTGCGATCTTCTTGCCCCGGGGTACCGTACCGGGCCCACCATGTACCCGAGACGGTTCATCCACCTCCTCGAAACGGGTCTCGAAAACCACAACAAAACTCATGGTGGACGACACTTTACATCACTAGAAAACCGCAACTTTATATTTAAAAGGTTATAAGTTTGAAATCTTGCGGTTTTCCCCCGAAATCCAGAAATATCATAAATCTCATGAAATCATCATGAATGCACATGTCAATGATTATGAGTGCCTACGGTATCGATTTACAATGTTTGATTTATACTAGGCATGAGCAAATGATATAATGATACATATGCATGAGGGTAGTGATTCTTATGGTTTCATTTTAAATACTTATTGCAATATCACATTTCTAGGCAATTAACATGTTTCAGATTAAAGGTTATCTAGTGTCGTGACATGGCAATTACCAGGGTGTGTGTGTCCACATGAATAGTGTTCGTGCTGCATATAAAACCTGGTAATGGTGCATGTGTCCTATAATGAATCTGTGTATATGGAACATCATATAGATACAAACTACAGCAGTTATTATGCAAGTATTTTTATCATAATGACACAAGTAATATCAAGTCTACTATATCTATCGGGCGACTCGCGCCATCCAAACGATCGTCCCCCGTAGATGTTAAATCTACTCACCCGTGATCCCGTGCTAGGTGTGTCCGACCACCTGCTTGCCTTTCTCCGCTGCGCTTGACGTTCCCGCCGGCGAACCTAGAATTCACAAAAGTCACCATATAAGGAAAAATCCTGCAGAACGCGATATATCGATAAAAAGGATACGCGTGCGTGAAACTAAATGCGTGTGCACACGACGCGACGCGCACAAACCACCAGAGCCTAAACCGATAAGCTGTGTCGCGCAGCGCCACAGAACCACGCGTATCACGCGTGTGTCGCACTAGACTTAAAACATCAAAAACACACAATTAGCTCCAGATTTTGCCTCTGGCCCAAACTTGAAAAGTTGCAGGTACCAGAAGCCTAACCTACCCAGCATAACCCTACACCCAAAACTCCCACCCCCACCCCCTATTCTGGCCGCAATTTGCGGCCAGAAAGAATAAATCGGCGGCCTAGAGGGGGAGGTGGGTCCCCGTGCTCTGTGTGTGTGTTCCTACTCATCTCACCATACTACAGTCTTCACAATTTTATTCTGAAGGTCTCGGGTCGATAGCAGATCCAACAGGGGCCAAAAGTCGATAAAACTGCTAATTTACGCCAAGTCGGGTAAAACGGGTGTTTTTATGAAATCTGGGACAATCCTGTGGTTGACTGGCCTCACTAGCACTTAAAAGGGTTATTCTAACTAACACAACTTTCACTTTGCCAAAATTCCCTTAGATCACCCCAAAATCACTACTAAAGCATGAAATGGATACTAATTAAGCCAGATTACCGAAATTTAGCAATTTAAGGCTATCCATCTAAATTTAACGACACTACTAGGCTAAAATAGACTAATTAACATCAAAAAGGTTCTATTAAGCTACAAGCACTCCAAGGAACTAGATCTAGAATCACTACACAAGTTCTAGTACTAAAATCCCATTTAACACTAAACTAGTTAAACGATCACATAATCTACGCAAATTGGAAAGAGTTTAGGAGTTATACCCTCAAGGAGCCTTGCAACAAGGAGAAGAAGAATAGGAAGAGGAAGGAGAGTGCTGCAGTGCTGCTGCTGAGTTGGTGCTGATGCAGTCCAAGAGCTGTTGCTGAAAACTGCTGATGCTGATGCAGGTTTGGAGGTGTTTGCTGATGCTGTGTGTGTGTGATAGTGGGGCTGATATGGTGTGGTGTTGAGCTGAGGTGGTATGGTGTTGGGCTGAGGTGGTGTGGTGCTGGGCTGAGGCTGTTGCTGTTTTCAGGTGATAATGTTGTTTCAGCTGATGCTGAACTGAAACAGGTTTTGGGGTGCTTGCTGTTTTGAAGTGGTAGCAGCAGCAGGGGGTTGGGAAATCTTGAGGGAAGGCTTGAGTGTTGTGAGGGGGGTGTTATGTATGGAGTTGGGGCTGGTTGAAGTTGATGTAACAGCTTATGTGCAGGCTGATGCACATGGCTGATGTTGCTGTTTTGTGTGGCTGATGCTGATTTGGAGGCTGAAATGAGCTGAAAATGGGCTGATGTGAGTGAGAGAGGGGGGGTTGTAAGGTTGGGGCTGCTTGTAATGATGATAGGGCTGAGATGAGGATATATGGATGATGGTTTGAGCTGATGGGCTGTTTTCGGGGCTGAAACAGCTGCTGTTGCAGCAATTGGTGTGAAGCAAAGAGCTGGGATCAGCTGATGGAAATCATCAGCTGCTGTAGCAGCACTATGAGGTGGCTTGGTGGCTGAATTGATAAGGTTTTAGGCTAAAAATGTAGTATGAGTGAGAGAGAGGTGATAGGAGTTTGAAGTGAGGTGAGGGGACTTAACCTTAAACTCCCTTTCCCAACAAAAAGCCATCATGACACATCACATCCCTCACTCTCTCCCTAAGTCAACCTTAAACTCACTAATTACCCATGGTCAAAGCTAACCATCCATCATTTTAAACTAATAAGCTTTAACAACTCAATTAACTTAATCAAGAACCTAACCCACCATGGTTAACTTAAACATAGCTAACCCACAAGCTCAAATATAAGGCAAACCCTAATCTTAATCCATTTAACGTGCACAAGTGTGTGTGGTCGAGATAAAATTTCACAAAAATAGCCATAAACCCAGATAAATTACTAGAATTCCGTTTTGGTAAACTTTTTTACCAAAAACCCCACATTAACACTTAATTACTACTAACCCTAAACTCGGGTGTTACAGTTTTCCCCCCTTAAGAAAAATTCGTCCCCGAATTTTAAAATATGCAACTACGCGTACCTTCAAAAAGATGAGGGAATTTCTTCCGCATCTCTCCCTCGGCCTCCCAAGTTATCTCTCGCTGCTCGGGCTGCGCCAAAGAACTTTCACGGACGGCAGGACCTTTGATCGAAGTTTCTTCACTTGCCGATCTAATATCTCGACTGGCTGCACGATGAACGAAAGGTCGGGCTCGAGCTGAACTGTCTGATGCTGAATCGTGTGGGAAGGGTCATGAAGATAACGACATAGCATCGATACGTGGAAGACGGGATGAACATCTGAAAAGCTGGGTGGAAGAGCCAAACGATATGCAACAGCGCCGACACGCTCGAGGATCTCGAAAGGACCTACGAATCTAGGGCTAAGCTTCCCCCTTCGCCCAAAACGCATCACGCCCTTCATCGGAGAGACTCTCAGAAAAACATGGTCGCCAACTGCGAACTCTAATCTGCGACGGCGCCTGTCTGCATATGATTTCTGTCTGCTCTGGGCTGCTCTCATCCGGTCTCGAATCAACTGCACCTTCTCGGTCGTCTCCTGCACGATCTGCGGGCCGAAAATACTGCTCTCGCTCAGTTCGGCCCAACAAACGGGTGATCTACATCTCCTCCCATACAACGCCTCGAAAGGTGCCATCTGAATAGTATCCTGGAATCTGTTGTTATAGGAGAACTCCACTAGAGGTAAATGACGATCCCAGCTACCGCCGAAGTCTAAAACGCACGCTCTGAGCATGTCCTCGAGAGTCTGAATGGTCCGCTCTGACTGTCCGTCGGTCTGCGGATGAAATGCCATGCTGAAGCTCAAACGAGTGCCCAAAGCCTCCTGAAGTCTCTGCTAAAGTCGGCTGGTGAACTGGGTGCCTCGATCTGACACGATACAAGTCGGTACGCCATGCAACCGCACGATCTCGTCGATGTAAAGCTGGGCATACTGAGCGAAGCTGAAAGTGGTCTTCACTGGCAGGAAGTGAGCCGCTTTCGTCAATCGATCTACGATCACCCAGATGGAGTCGTACCCTCGATTGGTCCTGGGCAGACCCACAACGAAATCCATCGAAATCTGCTCCCATTTCCACTCCGGAATGGGTAACGGTTGTAGCTCTCCTGCGGGCCTCTGGTGCTCGGCCTTGACTTGCTGACAAGTCAGGCATCTCGATACGAACTCCGCGATGTCCCTCTTCATTCCGTCCCACCAGTAGGTCTCCCTCATATCATGGTACATCTTGGTGGAACCGGGGTGGACACTATACACCGATCGGTGTGCCTCCTCAAGAATATCGCGCCGCAATCCCTCAGCATCTGGTACGCACAGTCTAGATCCAAATCGTAATATCCCCTGATCATCAATCACGAACTCGGAAAATCTGCCCTGTCCCATGTGTGCCTTGATCTCTGAGCAACGGTCATCTCTGCGCTGTGCCTCATATATACGTTCAAGCAACTGTGGGCATGCATGAACATGCGCGAGCTGTCCCCCTGTTGGAGTGAACTCGAACTCAACTCGGCTGTCGCATAGAATCTGCCAATCTGCTGACAACTGCCTCTGTACTGCACGCAAACAGGATAGACTACCCCCGGGCCTCCTGCTTAAGGCATCCGCTACCACATTCGCCTTGCCCGGGTGGTACAAGATCTCGCAGTCATAGTCTTTCACCAACTCCATCCAACGACGCTGTCTGAGGTTCAGATCTCGCTGCTGAAATATGTATTTTAAGCTCTTGTGGTCTGTAAATATTTGGCACGACTCGCCATATAGGTAATCTCGCCATATCTTCAGTGCAAAGACCACTGCAGCCATCTCCAAATCGTGAGTGGGGTAGTTATGTTCATGCTTCTTCAATTGCCGAGAAGCATACGCGATCACCCTGCCATGCTGCATCAATACGCATCCTAACCCCACTCGTGAAGCATCACAGTAGACCCCTAGTTATGGGCCTCCTCCAGCAACACTGCGAGGGAGACGTTGAGGGGGGTATACTCCTGGAACTTCGGGTGGTAGGGCTGCTGACGCTCCGGCCTCTCCTCCCGAGCCCTCTTCTTCTGGTCGGTCCGTTCTGCCCGGAGGAGGTTAGAATTCACCTCGGATTCCAGCTGAATCTCGCGCTCGGTCCACGCCTTGACCTCGACCATGGTCTTAGGTTGCGCCAACGCGAAGGAGTGTAACCATTCCTTGTGCCTCAGACCGGATCTAAGTGCCGTGATGACGGTTTCGTCCCGGTGCTCGGGCACCTCGAGAAGGGCGTTGTAGAAATGGGTAATGTAGGCCTTGAACGTTTCCTTGTCCCCACTCTTAACCGTGAAGAGGTAGTCGACCGTGTGCTTCTGTCGACGGTTCCCTATGAAATGGCCGAGGAACTGGGTAGCTAGCTCATCAAAGGTCGAAATTAAGCAAGGCTCGAGCCTCCGGAACCAGTCCCAACCTGCGTGGATAAGAGTGGCCGGGAAGGCTCTGCACTGGGCAGCGTCGGAGTGATCCTGGAAGCTCATCCCCGCGGTGAAAGCGTCCAGATGGTCCTTCGGGTCGGTTTTCCCGTCGAGCAGAGAGATATTTGGGGGCTTGTTGCGCGAGGAGACGTGGATGGAGAGAAATTCCTCGGTGAACGGATTTGTGAGCGAGTCGGAGGCATACTTAGCCCTGTCGCTCGAGAGGTGAGCCTCTCGGCGCATGCCCTCAATTTTCTTCTCGAGGGCGTCAAGACGATCGTGGTATCCTAAGGAGTCGGCGCCTTGGGATCCCTAGCCTCCGCTACGGGTGACCTGCGTCTGGGAGAGGCATCGGTTCCTCTCGATGAGGTACCTCAGATCCCGAGACGAGGTGGCTCTGGAACCGCCGAGGTGAATCCCTTCTGTGCGGCCCCGCTGAGTGTGGTGGTGTCGACCACGCCTGTGGAGAGGCGAGGTGACTGACATCTCCTCAGGGGGATAAGGGTCGCATGGAGGCTAGGGGAGGGGTACCCAGGCGGCGGATCTTGGTGTGGAGCCGTAGGGCGCCCAGCGGGCCTCAGGGGGCACCGGCTCAAGAGATCGATGGCCAGGGGTCGTTGCCTGCTGGTGGTCAGCCGCCCTGACGGGGGCAGAGCCTTCTGGAGGCGGCGGAGCGGCGATCTGGAGCTCGGGTCCGGCCGTTTGGACGCGGACGAGGGCCTCCACGAGGGATTGCAGCCGATCTATATGGCCTGCAAGGGCGTTGATAACGGTCATCGGAGGAGGCTCATCCCTGCCTTCGGTGAGTGTAAGGCGACGGTTGGTACCGGGATCCTCAGGGTGGCTGCTCGCCATTAGAGGGAAGATCGGAAGGCCAACTTTGTGTTTTGGGGAGTTTTCCCACAGGCGGCGCCAACTGATGGAGGTCCTTTTCGGGCCTCCGTCAGATGTTGTCTTCCGCTGATCTCCCGGTGGACTTAGGTGGTTGCTTTCTGTTGCGTGTGGGTCTCAATGGGTCTTGGTGGAAGAGGTGGTATGAGGAGTTTGGTGCCGAGTACCTGCAAAGAAGTCCCGGGGTGGTTTGGTACCACCAAGGACCCTCCGACGATCAAGTTAGTGATGAGATCCGAGCAGAGTAACGGCTTTAAAGAGTCAAAAATAGCTTACTTGACCCCTCTGTGATGGGGGTTTATATAGCGGTGGTGGCACACAGCGGCAGGTGCGGGGATCTCGCCGGTAGTTACGCCCCCGACGTCACGCCCGCGTAGAAAGCGGATCGCTCATTGATGGGGATTGATAGCGTGGAACGTGGGATGTTGATGGCGTAGAATCTACGCATGGCGAGATTCGCGGAGCGGCGGTTACGCCTGTGAGCGGTGACTTTGGTCGGAGGGCCGATGAAGACGGCCACGGCCTGGAGCTCAGGATGAGCGAGGAGGCCGAGGAGTCCAGGTCTTTTGGCAGCTCGGCGCAAGCTATGGAGCCGAGGAAGCCAATTTACAGGGGGCCCTGAGGAGGGCCAGCTTGTGTTTTCAGGTCGGGTACAGGGTGGCCTGGTCGGCCCTTGTGGGCCCTTTCTTCTGAGTTCTGGGACATGTCACCTGCCACGTGTCCTGATCTTGGAGATCGCCGATATTGAGCATCATCAATAATAATATCCAATAAACAACATCTGGAAATACATCCCAATATGAGCTCACATCAAGAAATAAAAGTGCGGAAAAATAAGCTAAGAGTCTACGAGCTAAACATCTTTTGTAATACCCGGTCTTTATCTACGCCAATACCTATATTCAAATAAAATATTTTACCCATTTTACATTTTGTATTATATTCTAATTATTTTGCTTTCCTATGAACCCAACCCTAAGCCAAGTCCATACTTAAATCCCACACTTTTCCTTCAAAATTTTCTTGAGCTCAAGCCTAACAACCCAAGGCCTTACTTTAAAACAACAAATTATATTCAAATTACTTATCTTCTCTTCTCTTTTCAAAATTCAAAAATTTTATACCCTCATTTAAACTCAAATCTTACACAATTAAAATTCATTAATAACCTAATAAACCTTTTTCCCGTTACATTCTCTCTCGTCTTAAAAAAATTTTCATTAATAAAATAAATCCTCGCGTTTCTCTCTCCCCCCCTCACGTTCTCTCTCTCTCCCCCCTTAAAATTTCTTTAATCCCCACGTTACTTCTCTCTCTCTCTCTCTTTCTTCCATTCTTCTCCCTTCCCGCCCCCTCTTTCGAACCCACGCCCACACCCGCGCTCGCCTCGTCACTGTCGCCACAACCGCCGTAGCACCCTCCTTCCTGCGCCTCCTCCCTCGAGCACCATTGCCATCCCTTGCTGTCATCATCTTCTCCTTGACAGCCCACAACCCATCTTGCCGAGCTCAACGCCAGCCTTCAACCCTCGACTTGAGCATCGCCGACCATCATTGACGACCGCCAACTCCATCAACACCGACCCTCCTCACAACCCAGCCCATCCGTGACCACGTGCTCCGCCTCCGGCCATCCTTCGCTGCCCCATACCCGAGCTCTCTGCCAACCCGAAGCCAAACCGTAGCCGCTGTCGTGCTGAGCTCGTCGTGTCGTTCCTACCATCTACTCCCCTGCAAACCTCATCGTCACCATCGCTGCCATCGAGAGCTCCATCGTCGCTACCACCTCCAGCCGAGTCCAAGCCTCGAGGCTGAGCCCAAGCACGTGCCTCGTCGCGTCCGCACCATCTATATCACTACCGTTATCATTGCTGCTACCTTCGCTCACTGCTGTATCATCGAGTCGTTGCCAGGCAAGTGATTTCTATTTTCTTTACATGCTATTAGTTTTTTTACATAGTTATATATTTATATATAACAACCAAATTAGTTATGAAATCAAGGATTCTAGATAAGTTTTACAATCCCTATTTATATGTATAGCTTGACATAGTATATAATTCAGATCTTTTATCCGGCTCTAAAGACGTTAAGAATCTATATGGACCAGACCTTACTTTGATCGGTTAAACGAAACTATAGCTTCGATTATCATGCGTATAAATAAGTATTCGATGCTAAATTTTAATTGAAAACCCATATGTAAATGGTAGAACCTGTGATTGTTAAACTCGTTTACTATTCACAGTGGTGCTGTGGAAATTTGGTTACAAATAAATATCGTTTCACCTATAAAATATTACCCCTGTTAATCATTGCGAAATCAGAATTTTCCTGAACATGCTAGACCGTTAAATTCATATCAAATCTTTTACAAATTGGATTTTATCGTTCCATGGCTTGTATCGAAGCTAACAGATTAACCTACAGTACTCCATAGTTGATCTCTAAATTTTAACATGTTATGATAGATAAGAGAATTACGATTCTGGACTGCAGTCCAGAGCAGTAATCCCAGTTAATCCTTGTTTTAAATCACTGTATATCCTTGGTCAAATGCGAGAATGTGCGGAACCCTGTATCGTTACGTATAAAATTGAGTTATCTTTCTTAATCCACTGGTTTCACTGGATTCCTGTTCTGTATGATATTTTTAACACATTTTATAATGTCGACGTGTCCAGCTGAATTCTGCAGTGACAGATTTTACACATCAACCTTAACCTGACCATAACTCCCTGTTGATATAGGATATTACTGATCCGCCAATTGATTTGGAGACCTAACTGATAACCCTAAATATTGTTCAACTATAGTGTCACCTAATTTTTATCCCAACAGGATGAAAACTGTGTTACGAAATGGACTTTCAGTTCAGGAACTGAATTTCCAGCAGCGAACACTTAAAATGAAACAACTGTATTTTGCGAACCCAAAACCCGATTGACTTGAAACCAATTTCGTTGAACTGCCGACTGAGTTTACTAGCTACCGCTTTTGTATTATTTTACTAAATTCTGAACGTATGATTTAATACGATTTTTATAAGATCCTAAGACGCATAATAACTTGCATTGCACATGATTGTTTAGCGGCATAAATGCACATATTATACCCGACCGTAATACCTCTTACGATAGTGCGCGTCATTATTAAGTTTCAGTGTACGATGCATTGTCGAACGTGAATAGTATCGGTTTGGTTGTGTCAAGTACGTCAGTGAAAAGTGAATGGTTCATGATAGTGACAATACAGTGAATAGTGAATACAACCGTGTTATTGATGCGTACTTGTACACCTCTAGTCCATACTCATAGATAGTGAAACCTGGGAAAAAAGGGGGAAATCTAAGTGGAGAGGAAATTGTATTTAGAGAGAACAGTGATTTTAGAGGATGATCATTCGAACAGCGACTCTTATACTTTAGGTTGGACCTAGCAGTCCGGCTGACAAGGTTATGTCCTGGGCATCATGGGCCGTAGTCTCGGGTACGCATGAGACCCTCGTTAAATATGATCACCCTTCTCTACAACTCGATTTCAAAATGACTTAGAAACCGATAGGGACACAGATCATATATTGCATCAGTTAGTGACATATTAATTGCATGCATTTATGATCTCCACCGTTATTACTTTTATTTTTCTTGTATTTTGTGATTATTATAATATTACTATTGCGTCGCCCTGACGACCTGAGTATGCATGCTCAGAATTTGAAGAGGACCGGATTCAGGAGTCAGACCTACCCTTCGAGCTCGCAGAGATCTAGACGGTCGTGCCTTCAGTACCTTTACCGCTTTCCATAAATCAACCTTGTATTCGCACTTGGTTAGTAGTTTCTTTTATTTCATTCTATTGTAAACTGTGAACAATGAAAATTGGTGTAATAAACTAGTAATGTGTTTCCTTTGCTTCTGTGCTGTAATTACTGATTACCATGTAATGCTAGAAGCCGAAGTGTGACTACGGCAGGATTATCCTTGACCGTAGGAGCATGGCTGGCCTAGTCGTATTCCGTATTCCGTATTTTGGGAAGCGGGGCGTGACATGGTTTTGTTGGTATCAGAGTGGCGCAGCGGAAGCGTGGAGGGCGAAGCCCGTACTTGGTGTTCCATCGAAGAGAGCAGACTCGATGGGCCGATCGAGTGGAGCAAGTTCAAAGAGTGCTTCTTGGACCACTACTTTCTCCCCACCGCCAAGGCTGAAATGGAAGAGAAATTTATCTTACTGAAGCAGAACGGCCGTCCTGTTGACGTGTATGCGGCAGAATTCAACCGGCTGAGCCGATTCTCTTAATATATGGTCGTTTCAGAAGCCACCAAGGCCAGGCGTTTCTTACAGGGACTTGACTTTGAGCTGCAACAGCTGATTGCGTCACTCGAGTTGCAGACTTTCGCGCAGGTGCTCAACGCTGCACGAATTCAGGAGAAGCTAATCAGTAAATTCAGGGGATCCAGCTCAAGTGATAGGAGGCCCCCAGTTGTTCCGACGCGTGCTCACACACCGTCCCGAGGGGTCATACTAGTTCATAGGTCAGGGACGACGCAGATAAAGCGTCCATTCGTACCCAGCATCATCCACAGAGTAATGCCTTAGTCTGTGGCTACTGCTACAGGGATAGACATACCCAGAAGGACTGTCGCTATGCCAAAGGACAGTGTTTAATTTGCGGATCCAACCAGCACCGAGTGAGTGGGTGTCCTCAGCGAGCAGAGCTACAGGGAGGGCCTGGACCGCAACAGCAGAGGTCACTAGAACAGAGGCAAACCACACAGGCCGCGGTCAAGGAAGGGCTTTCACCCTGACCGCTGAGCAGGCAGAGGCCTCAGGAGAAGTTGTTATAGGTATTCTACTCATACATTCTATGCCATGTAGAGTACTGTTTGATTCCGGAGCATCACTCTGTTTCATATCTGCACATTTTGTCGATACACACTCCATACCACACAAACCATTGACCAATGGATGGGAAATACATACGGGTAATGGTGTTATAGTATCTAGTCGAGAATGTAGATCTTGTCCAGTAGTAGTATGTGGCAGGGAATTTTATGTGAATTTCCTTCTAATCAGAACAGGCAGCTATGACGCAATTCTCGGGATGGATTGGATGAATACATTCCAAGCGATTATTGATTGCCGAGCTAGGAATGTGACTTTCTGCATTCCCAATCACCCAGAATTTGTCTTTGAAGAAGGAAGCGAGTCTTTGAAGCTAACCAAGTATAGAGCCAAACCGAAAGTATTGACAGCTATGGAGATTGATGAAGACCCCGCACCAGAAATCGTTCGGGATTTTCTTGACGTATTTCCTGAAGATTTACCAGGTCTACCACCTCCACGCGTTTTGGGATTCTCGATAGATTTGATCCTAGGTACATCTCCAGTTTCCAAGGCGCCGTACAGAATGGCACCAGTGGAGTAAGCTGAATTGAAGAAGCAAATTGGAGAACTCCGAGAGAAAGGATTTATTCGCCCAAGCGTTTCGCCGTGGGGTGCACCTGTCTTGTTGGTGAAGAAAAAGGATAGATCGCTACAAATGTGCATAGACTACCGGGAGATGAACAGAGTAACGATAAAGAACAAATACCTCATTCCACGCATCGATGACTTATTTGATCAGTTGGGTGGTGCCAAGGTATTTTCAAAGCTGGAACTTCGTTCGGGCTATCACCAAATCAGAGTAATGGCCGAAGATATATGCAAGATGGCCTTTAGGACCCGATACGGGCATTATGAATTTCTGGTGATGCCGTTCGGCGTCACCAATGCCCCAGCTATATTTATGGATCTGATGAATAGAGTATTTGCAAAATATTTGGACACTTTTGTCGTTGTATTCATCGACGAAATACTAGTCTACTCTAAGACTCGAGAGGAACACGTCGAACACTTGCGAACGATACTACAAATTCTTCGGGAAGAGAAGCTATTCGCGAAATTGAGCAAGTGTGAGTTCTGGCTCGACAAAGTGCAATTTTTGGGACACGTTGTTTCGGACGAAGGCATCTCAGTGGACCCAGCAAAGATAGAATTTGTTAGAGATTGGCCGAAATCAGAAGCTTCTTGGGATTGGCGGGATATTATCGGCGGTTCGTTCAAGATTTTGCACGAGTCGCTGAACCTCTGACAAAACTGACACGGAAGGAAGTACCGTACGTATGGACGGAGGAATGTACTCGGGCTTTTGAAGTACTAAACCAGAAATTGAACACGACACCTATTCTTACAGTGCCAGAAAATTCGGGTGGTTTGGTGATACACAGCGATGCTTCAGGAAAAGGCTTAGGCTGCGTTCTGATGCAGCACGGTCGGGTAATTGCTTATGCCTCATGACAGCTGAAGAATCACGAGAAGAACTACCAAACACACGACTTGGAGTTAGCCGCAGTGGTTTTCGCATTGAAGATCTGGAGACATTGCCTACTAGGCGAAAAGGTGGAGGTGTACACGGATCATAAGAGTCTGAAATATGTGTTCACTCAAAGAGAACTGAATATGAGACAACGCCGATATCTAAAACTAATGGCGGACTACGACTTGGACTTATAGTATCATCCGGGAAAAGTAAATGTCGTACCCGACACCCTCAGTCGTAAACCAGCGGTCATGATGTTGACCAGGCAGAGGAGCATCATTGAGGATTTTCAGAAGCTCGAACTAAAGGTTGTTACACCGAGTGCAATCAAGCAGTTTTGGCAGTTACAGGTGCAGTCTTCTGTTGTAGATCGTATTAAGGCTGCGTAAGCTGACGATCCTCGACTGCAGAAGTTCAGAGAGTAGGTGGAAGCCGGGCTGAGGACAAACTTACTCATACATCGAGACGGTTCTTTGAGATTCGGTAGCAGACTCTGCGTTCCCAAGGGAGATGTTAGAGAAGAAGTACTAGCTGAGGCTCACAGTTCAGCTTATTCTGTACATCCGGGAGGCACGAAGATGTATCGATATCTGAGGCAGCATTATTGGTGGAACGGGATGAAGCGAGAGATTGCACGGTTTGTATCCAAGTGCTTAGTATGTCAGCAAGTAAAGGCTGAACACCAGAGAACGGCTGGACTGTTGCAACCACTTCCAATACCAGAATGGAAATGGGAGCACATCACTATGGATTTTGTGACTACTTTACTGCGGAGTCCACGAGGCAACAACGCCGTTTGGGTTAACGACCATCTTACGAAAGGAGCACACTTTATACCCTACCGGGTTGGACAATCGACAGAGTCGCTTGTGGAGAAATACATGCAAGGGTAGTGCGACTGCACAGAGTTCCGGTAAGTATAGTATCGGGACACTAGATTCATTTTGCACTTTTGGAAGAGCTTACAGGTGAGTCTGGATACACGTCTCAAGTTCATTACGGCTTACCATCCACAGATGGACGGACAGTCCGAGCGTACTATTCAGACACTCGAGGACATGTTGAGGGCGTGCATGCTTGACTTTCAAGGTTCTTGGGAGGATCCTTACATCTAGTGGAGTTTTCTTATAACAACAGTTTCCAAGCTAGCATCCAGATGGCCCCATCCGAAGCACTGTATGGACGAAAATGTCGATCTCCTGTTTGTTGGGATGACGTGGGTGAGCAAAGACTATTGGGCCCTGAACTTATTGTTCAGACGGTAGACAAGGTTCAGATGATCAGACGGTGCATTAAGACGGCTCAGGACCGACAGAAGAGTTAGGCGGATGTCAGCAGGAGAGCACCAGAATTCGAGGTCGGAGATCATGTGTTTCTGAAGATTTCTCCTACCCGCGGTGTTATCAGGTTTGGAAGTCGCGGGAAACTCAATCCCCGATTCATCGGACCATTCGAAGTTTTGGAACGGGGCGGAGAAGTGGCTTACCGGCTTGCCTTACCCCCTTCGTTAACAGGCGTACACAACACATTTCATGTGTCACAGTTGCGGCGCTACGTTCGAGATGACAGTCATGTTCTCGATCATTCTGAATTGACCTTGGGTGCCGATTTGACTTATGTGGAGCAGCCTACTACCATAGTCGACCGTAGAGAGAAGGTGCTGAAGAGTAAAGTCATTCCGTTAGTTCGAGTGTCTTGGGGTGGCCGTTCACTGGGGGAATCTACCTGGGAACGTGAGGAGGATATCCGTTCACGATTCCCACACGTTTTCGAGTAACCATTTTGTATCGCCGTTCTCTTTTCGTCTCTTTAATTTCGAGGACGAAATTTTTGTAAGGGTGGTATGATATAATACCCGGTCTTTATCTATGCCAATACCTGTATTCAAATAAAATATGTTATCCATTTTACATTTTGTATTATATTCTAATTATTTTGCTTTCCTATGAGCCCAATCCTAAGCTAAGTCCATACTTAAATCCCACACTTTTCCTTTAAAATTTTCTTGAGCCCAAGCCCAACAACCCAAGGCCTTACTTTAAAACAACAAATTATATTCAAACTACTTACCTTCTCTTCTCTTTTCAAAATTCAAAAATTTTATACCCTCATTTAAACCCAAATCTTACACAATTAAATTTCATTAATAACCTAATAAACCTTTTTCCCGTTACCTTCTCTCTCTCGTCTTGAAAAAATTTTCATTAATAAAATAAATCCTCACGTTTCTCTCTCTCCCCCTCATGTTCTCTCTCTCTCTCTCCTTAAAATTTCTTTAATCCCTACATTACTTCTCTCTCTCTCTCTCTCTTTTTCTTCCATTCTTCTCCCTTCCCGCTCCCTCTCTCGAACCCACGCCTACGCCCGCGCTCGCCTCGTCGCCGTCGCCACAACCGCCGCAGCACCCTCCTTCCTGTGCCTCCTCAGTCGAGCACCATTGCCATCCCTTGCTGTCATCATCTTCTCCTTCGACTGCCCACAACCCATCTTGCCGAGCTCAACACCAGCCTTCAACCCTCGACTTGAGCACCGCCGACCATCATTGTCGACCGCTAACTCCATCAACACCGACCCTCCTCATAACCCAGCCCAGCCGTGACCACGTGCTCCGCCTCCGGCCACCCTTCGCTGCCCCATACCTGAGCTCTCTGCTGACACGAGGCCAAACCGTAGCCGCTGTCGTGCTGAGCTCGCCGTGCCGTACCTTCCATCTACTCCCCTGCAAACCTCATCATCACAATCGCTGCTATCGAGAGCTCCATCGTCGCCACCACCTCCCGCCGAGTCCAAACCTCGAGGCTGAGCCCAAGCACGTGCCTCGTCGCGTCCGCACCATCTATGTCGCTACCGTTATCGTTGCTGCTACCTTCGCTCACTGCTGTATCGTCGAGTCGTTGCCAGGCAAGTGATTTCTACTTACTTTACATGCTATTAGGTTTTTTACATAGTTATATATTTATATATAATAACCGAATTAGTTATGAAATCATGGATTCTAGATAAGTTTTACAATCTATGTTTATATGTATAGCTTGACATAGTATATAAATCAGATCTTTTATCCGGCTCTAAAGACGTTAAGAATCTATATGGACTAGACCTTACTTTGATCGGTTAAACGAAACTATAGCTTCGATTATCATGCGTATAAACAAGTATTCGATGCTAAATTTTTATTGAAAACCCATATGTAAACGGTAGAACCTGTGATTGTTAAACCCGTTTACTATTCACAGTGGTGCTGTGGAAATTTGGTTACAAATAAATATCGTTTCACCTATAAAATATTACCCCCGATAATCATTGCGAAATCAGAATTTTCCTGAACACGCTAGACCGTTAAATTCATATCAAATCTTTTACAAACGAATTTTATTGTTCCATGGCTTGTATCGAAGCTAACAGATTAACCTACAGTGCTCCATACTTGATCTATGAATTTTAACAAGTTATGATAGAGAAAACTGAGGAGAATTACGATTCTGGACTGCAGTCCAGAGCAGTAATCCCAGTTAATCCTTGTTTTAAATCACTGTATATCCTTGGTCAAATGCGAGAATGTGCGAAACCCACTGGTTTCACTGGATTCCTGTTCTGTATGATATTTTTAACACATTTTATAATGTCGACATGTCCAGCTGAATTCTGCAGTGACAGATTTTACACATCAACCTTAACCTGACCATAACTCCCTTTTGATATAGGATATTACTAATCCGCCAATTGTGTTGGTAACCTAACTGATAACCCTAAATATTGTTCAACTATAGTGTCGCCTAATTTTTATCCCAACAGGGTGAAAATTGTGTTACGAAATGGAATTTCAGTTCAGCAACTGAATTTCCAGCAGCGAACACTTAAAATAAAAAGACTGTAATTTGCAAACCCGAAACCCGATTGACTTGAAACCAATTTCGTTGAACTTCTGAATGAGTTTACTAGCTACCGCTTTTGTATGATTTTACTAAATTCTGAACGTATAATTTAATGCGATTTTTATAAGATCTTAAGACGCATAATAACTTGCATTGCACATGATTGTTTAGCGGCATAAATGCACATATTATACCCGACCGTAATACCTCTAGCGATAGTGCGCGTCATTATTAAGTTTCAGTGTACGATGCATTGTCGAACGTGAATAGTTTCGGTTTGGTTGTGTCAAGTACGCCGGTGAAAAGTGAATGGTTCGTGATAGTGACAATACAGTGAATAGTGAATACAACCATGTTATTGATGCGTACTTATACACCTCTAGCCCATACTCATAGGTAGTGAAACCTGGGGAAAAGGGAGGAAATCGAAGCGGAGAGGAAATTGTATTTAGCGAGGACAGTGATTTTAGAGAATGATCATTTGAACAGCGACTCTTATACTTTAGGTTGGGCCTAGCGGTCCGGCTGACAGGGTTATGTCCCGGGCATCATGGGCCGTAGTCTCGGGTACGTACGGGACTCTCGTTAAATATGATCACCTTTCTCCACAACTCGATTTCAAAATGACTTAGAGACCGATAGGGACACAGATCATACATTGCATTTGTTAGTGACATATTGATTGCCTGCATTTATTATCTCCACCGTTATTACTTTTATTTTTCTTGTCTTTTGTGATTATTATAATATTTTTATTGCGTCGCCCTGACGACCTGAGTATGCATTCTCAGAGTTTGAAGAGGACCGGATTCAGGAGTCAGACCCACCCTTCGAGCTCGCAGAGATCTAGACGGTCGTGCCTTCAGTACTTTTACCGCTTTCCATAAATCAATCTTGTATTCGCACTTGGTTAGTAGTTTCTTTTATTTCATTCTATTGTAAACCGTGAACAATGAAAGTTGGTGTAATAAACTAGTAATGTGTTTCCTTTACTTTTGTGTTGTAATTACTGATTACCATGTAATGCTAGAAGCCGAAGTGTGACTACGGCGGGATTATCCTTGACCGTAGGAGCATGGCTGGCCTAGTTGCCTCCCGTATTCCATATTTTGGGAAGCGGGGCGTGACATCTTTAAATCACACTTAATCAATTTCTCACTGCTCGGCTTGGCGGCTAAAATACTTCTATTCAGCCTGCGATAGAGATAGAGGAACTGGGCCATGCAAAACCCGGACGTCAGTCCGTCGTACTATCAAAATAATAGTAATAACCGAGATGTAACGATATAGGTAAACATGAATATAAAGAATAACACCGATATGAACTGTGAGATATGTATGTGTATGCGAAGTGCAATGAGTAATCTAAACTGTGCTACTAGATTATCTACTCTAAAGTTTTTGAAATCAATTTAATGAAATCGTCGATATAACTCAATAGTATCCCGTGCGTGCCCGGGACCACGGTCAAGATTCTTGGGCTGAATCCGAAACATGCCGCTAGATAGTAAACATGTAACATGTACAGATAAATGATGTCAGAAGCACTTTCCCGGGGCTGGCCTAGCCCATAAAGACTGATCAGTATAAGTATCGAACTGTTGAGTTACAAGTCAGGTTTCATTATTGATTTCCCTTACCCCCAAGGTTATGTATTCAAGTAAGGTGTTTACCCCAATCAGAGCAAAACTCTGTTCAAATTCCAAGGCGGGAAACGAAGCAACGCTTCTGTTTCCCCCAATCAGAGCAAAGCTATGCTTTGAAATTAAAGTTAAAATTAAAGTTAAAATAAAGGAAGCAACGCTTCAGATGATCTGCGCTCTGCGCTGCGCGACACGTGTCAGCGCAGTCGCGCTGCGCTGCGCGACACGTGTCAAGCGCAAGCGCGCTTGCGCCAGCTGTGCCAGCATTTAAACAGAAAAATTCTGGAAAGATCTTTCTAATCTTATTAAAACAATAAGATTCTTTTCTGTAAAACAGGAGCCCTTGGATCAAAGATCCAACGGTGGGGAAAAATCCCTAAATCACTCAGAGAAAGATCTCTTTAACTGATTTAACAAATCAATTGGCACTATATAAAGGCCCCTAGACTCCAAGTCTAAAGGAGATTGACACAGAGAGATATTCATAACTCCTCTAAAAAAATTTTGAGAAGAGCTCAGAGAAAGAAAAGGTAAAAACCTTTGAATAAAAGAAGAAATTCTTCTAAAAGAGATCAATGATCTAAGAACAAGATAAAGATCTTAAATAATAATAATAATAATAATAATAATAATAATAATAATAATAATAATAATAATAAAAAGAAGTAATTTACTTTTGTATAAAGCCATTGCCTTTTGATGAACCACTGGTTCTTGAAAACAAGAAAAACTTGTTTTCTTTGATCTAAATTTGATCAAATATTAAACAGTGCCCTGCACTTGTAAAATTTGCACTGTTGCGCTCTTGGGTTGGCGCAAGCCACCAGAGAGCGCCACGTGTCAGCCCCAGAACAAACTGCGCCTTGCGCTTCTAAAAACAGAGCACTGCACTCTTGAATTGGCGCAAGTCGTCAGAGCGCGCCACGTGTCAGCAGCGCACTAGTGCAGCGCAATGGCGCAGTGCAATACGCTAACAGACTTGCGCTCACCAGAGCGTGACACGTGTCAACTCCATATGCGCTTGCGTCTTGCGCTCCTCAGTCAGCGCAAAGCACCTGACAAGCCACGTGGCGCTCTGTCAGACTAATTAATGCAGTGCATTATTAAAAAGAAGGGCAGAGCCCAATTAAAAGGGGCTAACAGGCCTAATAAGATGCAATGCATTGTTAAAAAAGGAGTAGAGCCCAAACAAAGGTCTGTCAGACCAAAAAAGATGCTGTGCATCATTTAAAAAAAGGGGCAGAGCCCAAATAAGGTCTAATAGACCAAACAAAAATGCCATGCATTATTAAACAGGGGCAGAGCCCTAGTAAAGGCCTAACAGGCCAAATACAAATAAAATGTTGAACATTTTTAACTGGACTTAGCCCAATTCTGGCCGTAAGTCCTCAAATTAAATTGAACTGAGCACAAATGCTCTCTCAAATCAATTTACACCCGGTTCAAGGGTATATCTCCGAACTCCTCTGATATTTGTCGTTGTAATCCTTCAACGTCGTCAGAGAGGTGACGGGTCCCGACAACCACACATTGATATGGACTAATGCGTCCTTAAACTCATGGACTAATGTGTCGTTAAACTCATGGACTAAAGCGTCCTTAAACTCATGGACTAATGCGTCCTTAAACTCATGGACTAAGTGTCCTTAAAGTCATGGACTAAAGCGACCTTAAACTCATGGACTAATGCGTCCTTAAACTCACGGACTAAAGCGTCCTTAAACTCACGGACTCACGGACTAATGCGTCCTTAAACTCACGGACTAATGCGTCCTTAAACCAGTATTCGTCCCCAAAATGGGAATGATGGACCACTATGTCCCTAAACTGGAACAATAGAGTCCAAATGCTCTTTTGTCGGATCTAAACGATCCAGTTAAGTTGATCTTAGTCTCAAATTAGACTAACGTATCCTTAACAAATGTTTAAGTTGATCTTAGCCTCAAATAGGGCTAACGTATCTTTAAACCCTTAAACAGACTTTAGTCCTAAATTGGACTATAGATCTCCCAACCAACTTTGGTTCAAGGGTACATCTCTGAACTCCTATGATATCTGACGTTGTAATCCCTCAACGTCGTCAGAGAGGTGACGGGTCCCGACGGCCATATATTCAATGGACCACTATGTCCCTAAACTAGAACAATAGAGCCCCCAAATGCTCTTTTGTTGGATCTAAACGATCCTATTAAGTTGATCTTAGTCTCAAATTAGACTAACGTATCCTTAACAAATGTTTAAGTTGATCTTAGCCTCAAATATAGCTAACGTATCCTTAAACCAAAACACCAAACCCAAATCTAAGAAAATACGGATTTGGACTAATCCACGTCCTACGGGCGACGACATAAATTAGTCTCCGTATACAATCCACGGGCAACCACAAACAAAACAAACACCCACGACACGAAGTGAAATTCTGGAGAAGGAGAAAGTTGTTACCGCGATGTGGTAGCGTAATTAACTATAGGGGCTTGCGCCTGCAGGGAAGAGCGTCCCCACAATTAAAAACCCCTCAAGCAATGGGGAATCTGACGAAGTCTGCTACATCGGCCGCATCCGTCTAAACTTCCGATACACGGTGCCATAAATCAACTTGGCATCTTCGGAGAGGTGGACAGATAAAACCAAATAGCATCTGCCCCAAATCTCAGGCAAGACGTCCATGTCTTGGCCGCCGTTCGGAGGGGAATAGATTCTGGCACGCCCCGTGGGACCTCTTCATCTTTCCACTCCACACTTCGTGTGTCGTGTTCGCGAACGAATCGCGGTTTGCTGTGGTTTCCTATGGATTCGAGGTACTAAGATTTGGTGACTTGCTCCGTGCAGAAAACAGAAGATCAATGGCTTCAAACTGCACTACCTGCAACTGCAACTCTCGCTCCGTCCCTGCTGGAGGAGTGACCTACCGGCCCCAAGCGGCCTCTCTTTTCAAGATACCAGTGGAACAGGTGACTCAAGCCACTACTGGACTATTCTTCGGGACCATGCTCCCACCAATGAGCCTCAATGCCCCAATGACGTTGCAAGAAGCCCCAAAGAAGTCGGTCTTTGATCGACTTACCACTGCCGCGGCCCCTCTCAACGGGTTGCCCAACTTCAGTACTTCAGTTTTCAACAGACTGGGCCAGAACGTCTACAGGCCCACGATGCCCGAAGCTGCCATCCCAAAGCGGATAGCCATCCCGGCTCAAGCAGACGAAATCATTGGAAAGGCTCCTCCTTCCGGGAAGTCAGTTTTTACAAGGCTGGCCATTCCAGATTCTGCTCCAGGCGAGGTCCTCAAAGCTGCTTCCCCTGCCCAGAGGTCTGTCTTTGACAGATTAGGCATTGCTTCTCAACGAGTGTCGATCTTCGACAGGCTAGCACCAATAACAGTCTCTTCTCAAAGCAGGGAGCATGAAGAAGCTTATCCAACAACGGAGGTGATCTCATCCGCACGACATGCTCGACGTCGCCACTGGCGCCGAGTGAGGAAAGCTGGGGGCAATTCCCCTTCTGGACTGACTTCGCCGGCTCCAACGGTGGAAGTTGATGCTGCTGTTCCAACCAACAGCTTTGAACTACTTAACAAGGTGCACAGGAATTCGCCAACTGCTGTGCTGAAAAGATCCCCTCCACCTATGGAGAAATCCCCAAAGGAGAAGCTGGAGCAGCCCCCTAAACGGTTATCCTCCAAAATTTACAAAGTATGGTGTCACAACCCGAAAATGGCACGTGACGGCCCTAATACTACACAACGTCTACAGGCGTAACGCAGTAAAAGAAACCCAAAACCCAGAAATCTAAACCATTAAAAGACAAGAAAAGATAAGAAACATTGTTTAAAAGTCTTTGAAATCACAACCCAAATTCTTTAAAAGTCCAACTTTATTTCCTTTAAAATTTTGGCAGCACTTCCTTTGTAAAAGCTATCCCCAAAAATGGGTACAACATAAATATAAAGTAAAGCATCCCCAAACGGGAGCAAATACACGCCCCAAAGGCGGAAAACAACCACCACAACAAATATACGATGCCGTAACGAAGAAATAAAAGACAATAGAAACGAAACTGTATAAAAGACAACAAGTCACAAATAATAAACAATATCGTCCTCACCAAATCTCTAAGTCAACAAGAAAATATAGTAGATGGAGAGTACAAGGATACAACGAATATACAATACAACAAACGAATAACCACAAAACCCACCTAAGCAAACTGCACACTGTGAGCTGATGCGGTATCCGTAGCAAAAGATGATAGAAGAATAGCCTGCCTCGACTACTCTGGGGAACACCCTGCAAAACAAACTGTGGCACAACGGGGGTGAGTTGCCAACTCGTGAATAGTAAATAACATATGCAGGTAATCGCAAGTATGCACATACAGCGTGAATCTAACATGTGCAATTAATAGCAATAAAAAGTCATATGAATGCGATAATCATGAAAGGTACACTAGCAGGTACAACTGATACATGAAGCAATGCATATAAATAAAGGTATGTAAATGCAACAGTCATGAAAGGTACTCTATCAGGTACTACTAATACATGAAGCAGTGCATATAAATAAAGGTATGTAATTGCAACAGTCATGAAAGGTACTCTAACAGATACTACTAATACATGAAGCAGTGCATGAACAATAAATGTGGAGTATGGAATGAAATATGTCATTTCCACGGAATCCTGACATCGTGGTAGGATCACAATCCATCAAGACAAATCCAAATCCCAATTCCTCAAATCAGCCCCCAAATTGGCTCTCATATCATATAAGTCTCATAAATCCTGAATGTACAATATCGAATAAATCTCATATATCCTGAATATACAAATCAAAAATCTCATAAATATTATGTATCCAATATCAAATGAATCCCCTATATCCCAAATCAAATTATCAAGTAAAAATCTAACATCCTAAATATATTTGCTTGAATAAATATGATGATGTATATAATTTAATGTCAATGCACATATATTAGCGTCCCATTCCACTAATATTGGTGTAAGGGCATATATAACAGCGGCCTAAACCCCTGTTATATATACAAAGGAGTAAAAAGAAATATCGTGAAACCAATGTGTCAAATATCGACACAGAAATGCAGGTCTATTAGGTGTTGTCACCACGACTGGCACCCTGATAGGTACGTATCATACGCTATCCCGAAAGCTCGAGTGCCTAGCTCTGACCCTCGCCTCTCGACGTATCTATACGTACATGACTCCCGTCGGTATCCCCATGATAACCGCTGAGTCATTGGTAATGTCACCGGATGGTATGGTTCCCCCACTAACTCATCGTCTACTCCATGACTCTTGTCCCGGGGTACCTCCGGGCCCCACCATGTACCCGCACACGGACCCCTCCGTTCCTCGCGTGGGGTATATATATCCGAACCGATAAATCTCATGGTGGCTGCTGAAATATCATATCAAGGGAAACCGGGTTTTTCAAATAATGCATAATTTCATGAACTCCCACGGTCCCCAAATCCAGAAAACATCATGAAAAATCCATATCTCAATGCGAAAATCCATGAATATAATATATGCAACATAAACGGAAATGTAAGCATATAATGGAAAAGCCACTAATTAACTGCAACAAGTTAATATAAATATCATGCGGTTCCTAATTTTCTCCAATTCTAAAATAACATTAGGTAAAGGTAAACATGTAGCTATAACCAGATGTATGTGAAAATATAAAGGTATAGCAAGATATATGTATCTACCTATAAGTAATGATGTAGTATACCCTCTGGGTATAACTGAAATAGGTGTGCAAGGTATACCTGTAGCTATGTCATAAAGTGTGCATGTACCTACCACTAATGGTACAATACTCTATACGTATACAGGTAACTAGCATGTAAGTATGCCGGAGCATAAGTGTAAGCATGTAGGTATACAAGTATGCTATAAGTCAATGCGTAAAGAAATATGAATCAAAGTCTCAATGTCCCTAACCAAGCAATATCATATCTATAAGTGGGTTGTGCGTGACATGGGAATTATTGACGGTGTGTGTAGCATACAATCAGTGCTCGTGCAATATGAATCGTCAATAATATGTGCAGTGTCCTAAAGATACTAGTCCAAGCACAACAATATCTAAGTAATAGGGTAAATGCGCAATTCTAAATAAGACATAGAATATGCGACAGAAATAATATCTCTATCCCATACGCATAACGCCATGCGGGCGATTCCTCTGTAGATGTTAAATTTTCTCACCAACGCTCCTGGCTAAGTAAAGCCTACCACTCGCCTTCCCCTGTCCGCAACGTCCGAAGACCCCGCCTACGAACCTAAAATTTCACAAACATATCACATAAGCGAAATTGCGTATATCGACGAAACGCAATGAAAACGGCCAGAAAATTATACTGCGCACTTAGCGCACCTAACACGCACGACATCGGTCAAAAACCCTCACTAGGATCGCCAAACTACGAAACACCTAGTCTAGATTCCGATCGTCCCGATCGCGCATTCAGAACACAAAAATAAACGTGGACTCAATATAAATAACGTCGCAACGTCAAAAGAAACCCACGCCTAAACATTACCGAAATCTAGTAAGCAGTACTTATCTTTTTAGCACAAAGCTACAAGTTTTACCAAAACTATAATTTACAAATATCTTCAAATAGCAAGGTTAAACCATTTAAACCATTTCTATATTTTTAAACTTGCTTAATTAAGTTTTAGCAAAAACCTAGTAAGCAAAAACCCTTAATTAGAGAAAATAGTAATTAAAAAAAATTAGCATTTTCTACTAGGTTAAGCTTTTCCAAAACACAAATTAACACTTCTATTAAACATTAAACATTTAAATAAAGCTTTAAGCTTAACTTGAATATTCTAAAACCATTTCTAGAATTTAAACATGAAATTTAAAAGCTTAAATTAACATCTAATTAAGCTAGCATAAACATTTAAACATAACAATTAAGGATCAGGGTTGAAATTATACCTCCAAATTAGCAACAAACTCCAAAATTTAATCCTCCAAAATGATGTCTTTCTTGAATATCCGAACATGATTAAGATTGAAGAAAAATGGGTATTGATTTAATTATGAATTTGTGGGATTTATTTAGGATTTTAGATCAATTTTGTGAAGCTTGAAATGAAGAAATGGGTGAAGCAAATAAAGTGGGCAGCAATGGGGGGCTCGGCCAAATCAAGAGAGGGGGGTTTGTGCAAAAGTGTGGAGAAAGTTCTAGCTTAAAACATTAAATGCAAATGCCACCTTTCATTTTCTTTTCTTTTTCTTTTAAAAAATAAAACCTTTTGCACTAAAAATATCTAGATATTTAAAAAGAAGGTTCTAAAAATAATTGTAGTGATAATTTCCAAGAATTTTCATTTAAAAGAAATTTCCCGATTTACGTGCATATTTTACCGGCTAAAATAATATTTAGTAGGGAAAAATTCTATCTGAACCAAAACCTCCCAAATACCCCCAAAGTTCGCGCACAAGCTTTATTTTAGCTAAAATAGGTGCCGGCAAGTTTCTACGGACATTTGATCGAAATCGGGTTAAAACGGAAAATACCGACAATTTTGCCCCAAAACGGAAAAATCCGCAAAACGATTTCTGAAACGTTACAATCTTCCCCTTTTAAAGAAATTCGATCCCCGAATTAAAATTTTTACTAAGCGTGGCTTCAAAGAGAAGATTACAAAACTCCCAAATCTCGCTCGCAGCCCCCCAAGTGATCACCTCACTATACGGCTACGTCCAAGAAAACCCTCCACCGATGGCAAGACCCTTGACCGAAGTTCCTCCACCTGCTTAGCCATTAACAGAATTGGTTGCCGGTGAACGAAACGATCGCGTCCAAGCCAAATGGTCTGATGCTGAATCATGTGAGAAAGGTCATGAAGGTAATTGCAAAGTATCAACACAAAGAATACAGAGTGAACACTCAATAATCTGGGCTGAAGTGCCAAATTAAAGGCAACGAAACTAACTTACTTGAGGATCTCAAAAGGACCTACCATTCTGGGATAAGCTTCCCAAAACTCAACACGGCATTCATCGGAAAAATCCGTAGGAATAAATGAGCTCCTACTGCGAACTCAAGCCTGCGACCATCACGGTCGGCATAAGACCTCTGTCTGCACTGGGCTACTCTCATCCTGACCTGAACCAACTGGATCATCTCCGAAGTTTCTAGACTAGCTGGGGTCCAAAAATCCTACTTATGCAGAGTCAGAAAAACAGACTGGTGACCGACACAACCTAACAAACAAAACTTAAAGGTTGCCAATTGGAGTGCCTCCTGATAACAGCTATCGAAGGAGAATCCTGACAATGGCAAGTGACGATCCCAACTGCCGACAACAATTAATACGTACGCACAAACATATCCTCCAGAATCTGTATAGCCCGCTCTCACAAAACCATCATCCCGCGGATGGAAAAACGGAGCTAAAGCTCAACCAGT
Source organism: Agapanthus africanus (assembly GCA_030015575.1). Classification (NCBI taxonomy): domain Eukaryota; kingdom Viridiplantae; phylum Streptophyta; class Magnoliopsida; order Asparagales; family Amaryllidaceae; genus Agapanthus; species Agapanthus africanus. The sequence continues at coordinate 16,853,074 of CM057349.1, read as the reverse complement.
ACCTAAGGTTTCCTGAAGTTCTTGCCCAAGACGGCAAGCGAATAGGGTGCCCTATTTGGATATGACCCATGAAGGAACTCCTGCAACGCACAAACAAAACCAAGAACAACTGAGCAACCCGAGTATAACCGGACAACTAGCATTCGAATGGAGTCACACCCTGACCAAACCTGGGTAAACACCATAACGAAATTTGTGGAGATCTGCTCCCATCCCACTTCGGAATGGTTAAAGGTTGCAACTCTCCAGCCGGTCTCAGATGCTCAACCTTAACACACAACAAGACAGACACCTCGAAATGAAATCCGAAATTTCACTCTTCATCCCTGCCCACCCGTAACTATCTCACAAGTCACGCTACAATTTGGTGGAACTTGAATGAACACCGAAAGTTGACCGATGTGCCTGCTCTAGGATTTCGCGTCTCTATCCAATAGTATCAGGTACGCAAACACGTCCCTAAATGTAGCACATCTGATCACAATTCAAGGACTCTGAATCATTACCCAGCCGAGTATGCTCAAGAATCTTTGACGTACGAGCATCGGCGGGCAGTGCCTCGCGAAAGCGATTAAGGAAAAGTGGTCGGGCGCGGACATGAGCAAGCTGTGCCCTCAGTAGAGGCGAACTTAAGCTGTACTCAACGATCGCACAAGAACTTTAGATTTGCAGAAGACTGACTCAATAATGAACACCCGCTGCAGGAAGATGTATATTAAGCTCTGGTGGTCCGTGAAAATCTGACACGACTCTCGAACAAGTATTGTCTCCAAATCTCCAACGCACGACCACCGCGGCCATCTTCAGATCACGAGTGGGATATCCTGCTCGTACACCCTCCAGATGTAGGGAAGCAAAAGCGATAACTTTATAGTGTCACCTCAGTACACAATCGAGCCCCATTCGCGAAACATTACAGTTAAACAACAAAGTCGCCCGAACCAGAAAGCAAGGAAAGAACTGATGCAGTTGTTAACCGAGTCTTCAACTGCTGAAAAACTCCGCACGCATGCCTCAGTCCAAAGAAAAGAAACCTTCCATCCGGTCAATTCAGTCAACGGTGCAGCACTACACTAGCAATCCTGCACGAAACGGCGGTAAAACCCTGCTAAGCCCAAAAATCTGCGGACCTCCGTCCATACACAAGTCTGGGCCTAAGTTGTATGGCCTCGATCTTCCTCGGAACCATACGAAAACCGTCTCCCGTAACTATAAGACCTAGGAGTCAACAGAAACAAGCCTGAAGGAACACTCCGAGAATCTAGCAACAGCTGGGGCTCTCCCAATGTCTGCAAAACAAATCCTCAAGTGCTACTCCTGTCCCTCACGACACATTGAATAGACCAGAATGTCGTCAATAACACAACAATAACCGGTCAAGGAATGGCCTGAAGAAATCTGGTTCATCATCTCTACGAATGCTGCTAGGGCATTGGTGAGTCCAATGACACCACCAAAACAAACAAAGCCCGTAGCATGCACAAGGCAGTCTTCGGAATGTCATCACTCCGAGCCTACAACAATGATGACCTGATCCCAACAAACTTAGAAAATGTCTCGCATTCGGAAGCTGATCGAAGAAATCATCAATGCAAGGTAAAGGGTACCTATCCGCACCGTAAGCCGATTAAATTGACGATCAATCGATACACAACCTCAACTGCCGTCCTTCTCCTGACGAACAGAATAGGAGCTCCCCAATGCGAAACACTCAGACGCACAAGCCCCCCAACAAACAACTCTGCAGCTGATCCTTAAGCTCCCTAAGCTTCGCCGGCTCATCTGGAACAACGTCGGAAAACTCTCGCACGAAAGGAACCCGGTCCAACAAACCTACTGTGGCTCCGGTATCACGAATGAATGCCAGGAATCCTCGACATTATCTCCCCAAAAGCCGACTAGCGAAAAAGGCCGAATTCAAGCTGTATGAGGCGGCACCACTGCCCTCCCATGCACAACAAGAACTGACTCGCCGGGAAAACAAACCCTGTATGCTTTCACGCGGCGGTCCACAGACGCCTAGCACGTAGCTAACCAGTCTGTGCCCAGGAGGACGTCAAATCCAACATCTCTAGAAGGATCTCAACGACGGACGAATCTCTTAACTGATTGGCACACGACTGAAATACGTGTTGCGCAACAAAAGAATCGCTGACAGAAATTAACACCACAAACGGCTGATCTAGCTAACACGACTCTACTCATTCCAAACCTCTGCTACTCCCGCGACGGTCACGAAAGCTGTCTCGACGACTAGGCCTCTGTCTCTGGGCTGGTACACCGGTACGAGTCCTCCACTATTTTGGAACTCCCAAAGTCTCTGGAAGGCGTGCCTCGTCAACTGGGGCTGCATCTACTGGTGCTATGTAGGTGATGGAATGCTGCATGCTGATTGCAAGGAACAACTGAGTAACAGGGGTGAAAACCTCCTGTCGCTGCGCTCGAACGGTATCAACCAAAGAACTCATAGTCTGGCGCATGTCCTGCATCTCTGCCACAAGCCTAGCGATACTATCTGCCGAAGGCGGATTCGTCTGCTCCTGCGCAACGAGCGGGCCATCCTGGTCAGTCCTTGACCCACCCGAGTCAACTCTGAGCTCGGCCCTCGCTTCATCACTCTGAGTCTCCATAGTCGTCAGCGGCAAAGGCTATAAATAGAGATATGATTCGATATGAAAAAGGAAATCGAATCTCAAGGATATATATCAAGGAAGGAATTTCAAGCAATTTGTACTTTGGTCACTTTAGGTGGAGTACCGCATCGTGAGTATGCCGCGGACATACACACACTACGTTACTCTGCTTAAGCTACCTAGTCCATCATACCAAGGTCATCCTACACTCCGAAAGGTAAAACCTAGCGCTCTGATACCAACTTTGTCACGACCCGAAAATTGCACGTGACGGCCCTAATACTACGCAACGTCTACAGGCGTAACGCAGTAAAAGAAAACCAAAACTCAGAAATCTAAACCATTAAAAGACAAGAAAAGATAAGAAACATTGTTTAAAAGTTTTTGAAATCACAACCCAAATTCTTTAAAAGTCCAACTTTATTTCCTTTAAAATTTTGGCAGCACCTCCTTTGTAAAAGCTATCCCCAAAAATGGGTACAACATAAATATAAAGTAAAGCATCTCCAAACGGGAGCAAATACACGCCCAAAGACGGAAAACAACCACCACAACAAATATACGACGCCGTAGCGAAGAAATAAAAGACAATAGAAAGGAAACTGTATAAAAGACAACAAGTCACAAATAATAAACAATATCGTCCTCACCAAGTCTCTAAGTGAACAAGAAAATATAGTAGATGGATAGTACAAGGATACAACGAATATACAATACAACAAACGAATAACCACAAAACCCACCTAAGCAAACTGCATACTGTGAGCTGATGCGGTATCCGTAGCAAAAGATGATAGAAGAATAGCCTGCCTCGACTACTCTGGGGAACACCCTGCAAAACAAACTGTGGCACAACGGGGGTGAGTTGCCAACTCGTGAATAGTAAATAACATATGCAGGTAATCGCAAGTATGCACGTACAGCGCGAATCTAACATGTGCAATTAATAGGAATAAAAAGTCATATGAATGCGATAATCATGAAAGGTACACAAGCAGGTACAACTAATACATGAAGCAATGCATATAAATAAAGGTATGTAAATGCAACAGTCATGAAAGGTACTCTAACAGGTACTACTAATACATAAAGCAGTGCATATAAATAAAGGTATGTAATTGCAACAGTCATGAAAGGTACTCTAACAGGTACTACTAATACATGAAGCAGTGCATGAACAATAAATATGGAGTATGAAATGAAATATGTCATTTCCACGGAATCCTGGCATCGTGGTAGGATCACAATCCATCAAGACAAATCCAAATCCCAATTCCTCAAATCAGCCCCCAAATTGGCTCTCATATCATATAAGTCTCACAAATCCTGAATGTACAATATCGAATAAATCTCATATATCCTGAATGTACAAATCAAAAATCTCATAAATATCCTGTATCCAATATCAAATGAATCCCCTATATCCCAAATCAAATTATCAAGTAAAAATCTAACATCCTAAATATATTTGCATGAATAAATATGATGGTGTATATAATTTAATGTCAATACACATATATTAGCGTCCCATTCCACTAATATTGGTGTAAGGGCATATATAACAGCGGCCTAAACCCCTGTTATATATACAAAGGAGTAAAAAGAAATATCATGAAACCAATGTGTCAAGCATCGACACAGAAATGCAGGTCTATCAGGTGCTGTCACCACGACTGGCACCCTGATAGGTACGTATCATACGCTATCCCGAAAGCTCGAGTGCCTAGCTCTGACCCTCGCCTCTCGACGTATCTATACGTACATGACTCCCGTCGGTATCCCCATGATAACCGCTGAGTCATTGGTAATGTCACCGGATGGTATGGTTCCCTCTCTAACTCATCGTCTACTCCACGACTCTTGCCCCGGGGTACCTCCGGGCCCCACCATGTACCCGCACACGGACCCCTCCGTTCCTCGCGTTGGGTATATATATCCGAACCGATAAATCTCATGGTGGCTGCTGAAATATTATATCAAGGGAAACCGGGTTTTTCAAATAATGCATAATTTCATGAACTCCCACGGTCCCCAAATCCAGAAAACATCATGAAAAATCAATATCTCAATGCGAAAATCCATGAATATAATATATGCAACATAAACGGAAATGTAAGCATATAAAGGAAAAGCCACTAATTAACTGCAACAAGTTAATATAAATATCATGCGGTTCCTAATTTTCTCCAATTCTAAAATAACATTAGGTAAAGGTAAACATGTAGCTATAACCAGATGTATGTGAAAATATAAAGGTATAGCAAGATATATGTATCTACCTATAAGTAATGATGTAGTATACCCTCTGGGTATAACTGAAATAGGTGTGCAAGGTATACCTGTAGCTATGTCATAAAGTGTGCATGTACCTACCACTAATGGTACAATACTCTATACGTATACAGGTAACTAGCATGTAAATATGCCGGAGCATAAGTGTAAGCATGTAGGTATACAAGTATGCTATAAGTCAATGCGTAAAGAAATATGAATCAAAGTCTCAATGTCCCTAACCAAGCAATATCATATCTATAAGTGGGTTGTGCGTGACATGGCAATTATTGACGGTGTGTGTAGCATACAATCAGTGCTCGTGCAATATGAATCGTCAAAAATATGTGCAGTGTCCTAAGGATAGTAGTCCAAGCACAACAATATCTAAGTAATAGGGTAAATGCGCAATTCTAAATATGACATAGAATATGCGACAGAAATAACATCTCTAGCCTAGATGCATAACGCCATGCGGGCGATTCCCCTGTAGATGTTAAATCTACTCACCAACGCTCCTGCCTAAGTAAAGCCTACCACTCGCCTTCCCCTGTCCGCAACGTCCGAAGTCCCCGCCTGCGAACCTAAAATTTCACAAACATATCACATAAGCGAAATAGCCTATATCGACGAAAAGACAACGAAACGCAATGAAAACGGCCAGAAAATTACACTGCGCACTTAGCGCACCTAACGCGCACGACATCGGTCAAAAACCCTAATTAGGGTCGCCAAACTACGAAACACCTAGTCTAGATTCCGATCGTCCCGATCGCACATTCAGAAGACAAAAATAAACGTGGACTCAATATATATAACGTCGCAACGTCAAAAGAAACTCACGCCTAAAAGTTACCGAAATCTAGTAAGCAGTACTTATCTTTTTAGCACAAAGCTACAAGTTTTACCAAAACTATAATTTACAAATATCTTCAAATAGCAAGGTTAAACCATTTAAACCATTTCTATATTTTTAAACTTGCTTAATTAAGTTTTAGCAAAAACCTAGTAAGCAAAAACCCTTAATTAGAGAAAGTAGTAATTAACAAAAATTAGAATTTTCTACTAGGTTAAGCTTTTCCAAAACACAAATTAACACTTCTATTAAACATTAAACATTTAAACAAAGCTTTAAGCTTAACTTGAATATTCTAAAACCATTTCTAGAATTTAAACATGAAATTTAAAAGCTTAAATTAATATCTAATTAAGCTAGCATAAACATTTAAACATAACAATTAAGGATCAGGGTTGAAATTATACCTCCAAATTAGCAACAAACTCCAAAATTTAATCCTCCAAAATGATGTCTTTCTTGAATATCCGAGCATGATTAAGGTTGAAGAAAAATGGGTATTGATTTAATTATGAATTTGTGGGATTTATTTAGGATTTTAGATCAATTTTGTGAAGCTTGAAATGAAGAAATGGGTGAAGCAAATGAAGTGGGCAGCAATGGGGGGCTCGGCCAAATTAAGAGAGGGGGGTTTGTGCAAAAGTGTGGAGAAAGTTCTAGCTTAAAACATTAAATGCAAATGCCACCTTTCATTTTCTTTTCTTTTTCTTTTAAAAAATAAAACCTTTTGCACTAAAAATATCTAGATATTTAAAAAGAAGGTTCTAAAAATAATTGTAGTGATAATTTCTAAGAATTTTCATTTAAAAGAAATTTTCCGATTTACGTGCATATTTTACCGGCTAAAATAATATTTATTAGGGAAAAATTCTATCTGAACCAAAACCTCCCAAATACCCCCAAAGTTCACGCACAAGCTTTATTTTAGCTAAAATAGGTGCCGGCAAGTTTTTACAGTCGTTTGATCGAAATCGGGTTAAAACGGAAAATACCGACAATTTTGCCCCAAAACGGAAAAATCCGCAAAACGATTTCTGAAACGTTACATATGGCGTCGGGTCCAGGAGTCAGTGATCGATCAAGACTATCCCCGCCGACAGGAAAAGATGAAAGTTCGGCAGGAGAAGGATTACTTCGTCAAGCCATAAAAAGCAACAGCTGGCTGGGTGCCCACTGCAACGGCTCCCTCAACTTCGACTGCTCACAAAAGAAGGAGGTCAGAGAGGATCCTTGCGTCTTTGGCAAATCGTAAAGTCACTTAATCTAGACGCCCTAAGTCTGGGGGAATAGTGGTGCATACTGTTTATATGGCATCCGGGAAAGAGGAAGGCCTTGCTTCGACGGGTCACCGACCGCTCACCCAGTCCGTGACAAGCTAGCTCAGAACAGCGTCACGAACAAGAAACTGACGCTGACTTCTTACGCAGAGTCCTCGAAAAGAAGGACAAAGAAGCCGCAGAGCAAGCGGCTAACATAAAACAAATGGCGCTTCTCTTCCAAGATATGGTATGGATGATGTTACAGCCGAACTCTCCAGCTGAAGACCCTCCAATCATTGCTGAAGACGATAAAGGAGAGACATCTAATCCACCTCCGGCTCTTTCAGCAGCCAAAGAGGAAACCATTTCCAAAGCCACACTCATGACTATATAGCTCAGCTGATACGAGTTCATCAGGCGAATGAAGCGGCTGCGCAAATTGTTAGAACCGGACGACCCTATCCAGGCTGGTATGACCAAATCAGTTACCCGCCGGGATATACGATCCCTAAATTCCATGTGTACAAGGGGACAGGGAATCCACATCAGCATGTCGCTCAATTCAGGGCCTTATGCGGCAACACGGGAGGCGACGACAAACTGTTGCTTCGCCAATTCATCGGCAACTTAGCAGAAACAGCCTTTGAATGGTATTCGGAACTACCTAACGACTCTGTCAAAACATTTGCGGAGATGGAGCTATTGCTTACAAAAAGATTCGCGAGTGCTAGTGAACGCACCCCGATAACAGCACTGATCAATGCCAGGGTGAAGCCAGGCGAGACGTGGGTCCAGTACGCTATCCGATGGCAGAATCTATGGTCGAAATGCGAACAGCGGATCGAAGAAGCGCCGGCGGTGGGCATGTTCGTGGGCACTCTTGATCCGCAAGCGACCATCTCACAATTCATAATGTTCTTTAAGCCAACTACGTTCCAGGCCTTGATTGACAAGCTAGCTCAAATGGACCAGATGGGCCATAGACCGTCTCATCCAAAGCCGGACACTCGAAATGAAAAGGGGAAAGGAAAAGCGATCGTCGTCGCCAATACTCAACAACAGCCGAGCAACTTGAAGTTGGTTGTCCGTCAAAAAAATATGCGTCCACGCCTATCTCTCGAGGAGTGTCCAGGACGTCCTTACTCGTTCCCTCAAGATAAAACGAGAAGACTGTTCGAGCTGGCAGTGCGCAACAAATTCATCAATCTGCCAGATTCAAAACGTCCGTTGCATCCAAATGACGTCAATGATCCCAATTACTGCCCCTACCACCGAGTATTGGGTCATTCGATCGAAGATTGCCGTGTCTTCAAAAACTGGATTGAAGACCAATACCAACAAGGTAAGTTCGCGTTATCCGAAAGATGGAAGGTGAACCCGCCGCAACCTCATACCCCTAAAAAGGTGAATATGCCGGGGGCAACGTACTCCCTTGTTGAAGAAGCTCCATGGGAGGTCGTGCTTTCCACCAAAACCGAAAAGATGCTGAATGATCTCCAGACATGCCCGGCGATCAGGTGGAAGAACCCGCTAGAATCCCAGATCGTCGAAGGGATGCTGAAGCTGCGCCCAACTCCAAAGATCGGTGGTGATGGCCCGGGCACTCATACCCAGCTGTCGAAATTTTCAAAGAAGAAGAAGAAAAGATCCAAAAAGCCCGTGAAACCTGGCGACAAGCGCACGGATCTGCAGAAACAAATCGACGCACTGGAAGAGTATAACCAGAAAGTGCGGATTCCCATCACACTCCAGGAGTTCCTCGGCCACGTCCTTGAAGACGGAGATGATAGAGAAGACACATCAGATGAATCTGAGGACTACGTAGCAAGTTGTCATGTGATCTTTCACTCATTGATAGATGATAAAGAGGCTCCTGGCACCGAGAAACCGGGGGCGGGTCCTGAACCAGAACTTCTATGGCCGTCAGACGAGATGATCGATGCCTTCCTGAATGAGATTCGTCTGAAAAGTAAAGCCAATCAGGAGCGTAAGATGGCCATATTGGAAGGAGCCAAACGCCGGCGACTAGACAAAAGAGTCGAGACACTCCCATCAAATCAAAAGACATCCGCTGTCGATAAAAACAAATTCAAGACGAGGAAAATGTTTGCTAAAGCCATATCAATGGGAATGAAGCTACCACCCTCTGAAGAAAACACTCTCGGTGGAGTAGAGATGCATCCTAATTACTGCTTATATCATTAGAAGATCACACATCCCACTGAAGACTGCGACTCCTTTAAGTGTTGGTGGCAAGGGTATATCGCTCACAGGCAACACTTCAACAGAACAAAGCGTGAAGCTTGTAGACAGCGAAAAAATACGACAGATGAGCATAAAAGAGTTGCCGCAATTGTCATAGGGATGATGCAGGGGGATCACGAGTTCTCACCTTAGGGAGCGATTCCGACGAAAAAGTAGCCTTCGGCCCTCTCTTCAAGGAGTCCATCTCCGAAGAATTGAGGAGTTGTGAGAACATTCAGCCGTGCAATTGCACGATACCCGGAGAGAATCTCGGACCCACAAACAATGAAGCGAACAAAAAGGATAAAGGAAAGGGAAAAACGGCCTTCATCGCCAACACTCAACAACAATCGAGTGGCCCTAGACCGGTTGTTCGCCAAAACAAAAGGCGGCAACCCCTCTATGAGAGGTTGAAACGTCCTTACTCATTTCTCCAGGATGAAACAAGGAAGCTGTTCGAAGTGGCAGTGCGCAACAGGCTTATCACTCTACCAGAGCCGAAACACCAGCTACAACTGAATGATGTCAACAATCCTAATTACTGCCCTTACCACCAAGTATTGGGCCATCCGATCGAAAACTGCTATGTTTTCAAAAACTGGGTTGAAGACCAATATCAACAGGGCAAGTTCACGTTGTCCGAAAACTGGAATGTGAGCCCACCACAACCACATGCTCTGAGAAAGATGGATATGCCGGGGGAATCATGCTCATTCATAGGGAAAGCCCCATAGACCGAAAAGTCAGTAAACTAGAGATTCGTCTCAAAACGGCGACGGCGGACCGCAATGTCCTAAAACTTGCAAATGACCGAAACGTCTTTAAACTACTACCGCAGCATCCTCAGGCTGACGCGATTAAAAGAAAAAAAAGAACTAAAAAATAAATAAAAATGGTATGTCCATAAGCAAAATGGGCACGGATAAAAACCCGAAAGGGCTCCATGAGTAAAAACAGCAGGGCTACCGGCGAGTGTTCGTGAAAACCCGAAAGGGCGCGACCTCATTAGAAAAAAGAATTAAAAAAAAGACGGTATGTCCATAAAAGAAATGGGCATGGATGGAAACCCGAAAGGGCTCCGTGAGTAAAAATAGCAGGACTACCAGCGAGTGTTTGTGAAATACCCGAAAGGGCGCAACCTCGTTAAAAGACACTTGCAGGGTCCTCTCGACCTTGTAAGGAGAAACCACCCGCGTGAGATCCTTACGACTCACAAGGGAGCAACACACTTAGGGATCCTTACGATTCCTAAGGAGAAATTACACTTACGAGATCCTCACGACTCGTAAGGAGAACTCTCTTATGGGACCCTCACGGCTCATGAGATTTAAAAGTCTTAAGTTACAGAGACCTGAACCTGTTCTTAAGCAAACCCCCCACAACCTTCGATATTGCCCTACAAGCGGCTCATACTGACCCTTGTATACAATCCACGGGCGCGAATAAACATTTCCCTAACAAAGTCCTACCCGTGACTGGGGATATGTCCATATGGTGAACAACCCTTATAAGTCCTCTCGACTTATAAGGAGAAAACCCTTTTGTAAGATCCCTACGACTTACAGGGGAACATGCACTTAGGAATCCTCACGATTCCTAAGAAGAAAACACACCTGCGAGATCCTCACGACTTGTAGGGAAAAATACCTTTGTGAGACCCTTACAGCTCATGAAGTCAAAAGCCTTAGTCAACAGGATCCTAACCCTGTTTACTGAGCCCCCCCTTTTGTTCCACATCGACAGAGGCAAATGATGATTCACTCCTGGCAATATCCCAGTTGTAGCGGTGCTGATGCCGAAATCGGTGTCTAATCCCAAGCTTGCAGCGAAAAGGCAGCAAGCAACACATGCATACGAAATAGCCGAAATGATGGGGCAACTTGCAATAAAAATCAGCAAGTAAAAAAAATTTATGCATGCAAAATATCCGAAATGATTGGGCAACTCGCAATAAAAAGCAGCGAGTAAAATAAAAAAAAACAGCCGAAATGATTGGACGACTCGCAATAAAAAGCAGCGAGTGAAAATAAAATAAATAGCCGAAATGATTGGGCAATCGCGATTTTCGCGATATAAAAAGCTGAAATGATAGAGCATCGCGGAAAGAATAAAAAATTTTATTAAAAGAATGAAACTTTTTGCCCTACGGGTGAGATCACATCGATCCCTATATACAATCCAGGGGGCACAAATAAAGAGGGAACCATACCTTCCCAACATGCTCCACCAGAAAGCGAAGCCAAATCTCGACGGTTCATGGACAACCTTGAGACAACCGCGACATTTGTCGCAATATTGCAGACACAATGTCAACAAACGAAACAAAGGAAGATCCCTAGCTTCAGGGTCTCGACGTCAACATCGACAACTTAGAGATCACCAACGACGTTTCTCCTCATTCCAACCAGATGCAGCCATGACGTCAACAACCGACCTCGGAGTTGCAACGAAATGGAGCCACGGCATAGTCCCTAGTTCCAAATCTTAACAGCAATATCTACAGCCTAAGAATCAGCAACGGCGTTCCTTCGCGGTCCAGCAGGATACGGATACAACACCGATATAAGACCTTACGGTCGAAATAAAGCGGAGTGATGGTAAAACCCCAACTCCACATCAGCATTCGTCTCGATATAGCAGACGAAATGTCACCACAACATTCTTTCCCCAGCATGATTCGGACGCACCAAAGCAAATGAAGCAAAGGCCAAATTCTTAGTTTCAGGGTCTTGACGGCAACTCATATAAAGCCTGAAAGACAATCGGAGATCATCTCGCACCAACAAGGAGTGGTCACCACCTCGACGATCGTCTCAATACAGCAGACGAGATGTCACCCCAGCGTTCTTCCTCCAGCAGGATTCAGACGTGACAAAACGAACGAAGCAAAGGCTAAATTCCTAGCTTCAGGGTCTTGACGGTAACTCATATAAAACCTGAAAGACCATCGAAGATCATCTCACACCAGCATAGAGTGATCACCACCTCAGCATTCGTCTCGATACAGCAGACGCAATGTCAACAACGGCATTCCTTCGCAAAGTCCACCGGGATGCAGATGCAATGTCAACGAAAGACCTCACGGTCAAAACAAAGGGAGTGACGGCAAAATCCCAGCTCCACCGCGATATTCGTCTCGATACAGCGGACGCAATGCCGGCAACGAAGCGAAGGCCAAATTCCTAGTTTCAGGGTCTTAACAGCAAGCCATATAAAGCCTGAAAGACAATCGGAGATCATATCGCCACAGTGCAGAGCGGTCACCACCTCGACGTTCGTCTCGACACAGCAGACGCAACATCACCAAAAGGAGCCACGGCAAAATCCCTAGTTCCAAACCTTGACGGTTCACCAGCAACCTAGAGACAACTGCAACATTCGTCTCAATACAGCAGACACAATGCCAGCAAACGAAGCGAAGGCCAAATTCCTAGCTTCAGGGTCTTAACGGCAAGTCATATAAAGCCTGAAAGACAATCGGAGATCATCTCGCCACAGTGCAGAGCGGTTACCACCTCGACGTTCGTCTCGACACAGCAGACACAACATCACCAAACGAAGCCACGACAAAATCCTTAGTTCCAAACCTCGACGGTTCACCAACAACCTAGAGACAACCGCGACATTCGTCTCGATACAGCGGACGCAATGCAAGCAAACGAAGCAAAGGCTAAATTCCTAGCTTCAAGGTCTTAACGGCAAGTCATATAAAGCCTGAAAGACTATCGGAGATCATCCCACACCAGCGCAGAGTGGTTATAACTCATCGGGGCTCTCCAAAATGAGCCTAACCTCAAGTAAAAAGTGACATGGAATATCCCTACGCTTGCTCTTTCGACGGTAATATTACCTGGAAGATTACTTGAAGACGTCTTGTCCAGCCCCAAAAGGGATCAGAGGCACGACAATCGCAAGGCCACTCGAACAGCAAGATTGCCTATCGAGGAATATATCAGCCAACGCGACGGTACGACGGCCAAACCCTAAGTACCACAGACCCTAACGGACCTCTGTCGTAAAAAGCAGAGGTTAACTGTGACGTTAGGATATTCTTGCGAGGAGTGCTCGATTCGGCTCGACTCGTGAGGAAAAGCCTTAGGCAGCGGGGATTAAAAAACCTGTTTCCTAAGCACTGGGACCCTGCAAGTCAGTCCAAAAATGGACTCTTGCATACTATTCACGGGTCACACTCTCCAAAGTCGAATCTCGACCAGGAGGGAAACAACCACTTACGGGTCCTCTCGACTCGTAAGAGGGAAAATTTTCTTATAAGATCCTTACGACTTATAAGAGAAAACGCACTTAGGAATCCTCATGATTCCTAGGGAGAAAATACACCTACGAGATCCTCTCGATCCGTAGGGAGAAAATTCTCTATGAGACCCTTACGGCTCATAGAGTTGAAAAGTCTTATGCAGCAGATCTGAACCTGCCTCTTAAGCCATCACTACCTCTTGAAGGAGCCAAGACAGGAGCTCGCTCTATCATCTATCGACCATGTTTACAACGGCAAAACAAGCTGAAATGAGAAATTTTCCATTCATATTGCAAAAGGTTCTTACAATCATAAAGAAATAAACAAAGACATTATCCAAATGATTACAACGGCAAAACCTCAGATCCTGGACAGGGATTAAGGAATTCAAAAGTGACCTTGTCCAAGACTTTCCAAGCTTGGCGAACCATCCTGGTGTGCTTCCTTTCGCGAGCACGGGCGTCGGGATCCCCACTGATGTCCTCCACCCTCCGATAAGCAGAAAGTATGGCGGACTGTTGAAAGTTCTGGTGCAAGAGATCGACAAGATTGTCTCGCCGTCTCTTCGATATTAAGTTTATCAGGTACACCGAGTGCACCTTATCCTCAGCAGCGTCCAGTGCCCTAAGCAGCACATCAGTAAAGAATAGGGGAAGCGCTTCCCAAATTGCTCCCACAATAAATTTCAGGAGAGGGGAGCGCCGAGGAAGTAGTTGACCGTTGTATGCGTCAAAGCGGCTCATGATTTCGGCACAATCGGCGTTGGTAAATTCTCGGTTCTGAGAACGGCCGAGTCGGCGGATGTCTCCGTAAGAGATGATTTCATCGAGATCGTACATGTGGGCGTCCATTGCTCCTGTAAAAGAAAATTAACAGAATTAGTTAAAAACAGACTGATTAAGCGAATTCTTATTAAAAACAGGTACAGGGAGTTAAACTCCTCGAGAGCAATGCTCTGCAAACAGGAGTGACACCTATCAAATTCAGTAATGAGGGGAATTTAAAGAAATTCCCCGAGAACGCTGAGAGCCTTGCTATGAAAAGATGATATAATCAATCAAAGATAAAACTCCATTTTTGATCTTCATTATCCATGATCAAATTCTTAAGAGTTCTTCACAAAAGATTAAGAAATCCACATGTATCAAGAGAGCGGAGCTCTGATTCATGGGCTAAGAAACCCCAAGAAAAGATCATGATCTGAAGAGAGCAAAGCTCTGTTAATGGGTAAAACCCTGGATTCTTAAAGGTTTTTAAACTTTACCTAAATTTTGACAGAGTTTTACTCTTGAAAAGTTCTTAAATTGAAGAACAAGGCTCTGAATAAAAATTCTTATGAAGAGATGAAAATCATCTAAGGGACCAAAGGTCCTATTTATAGGCAATTAGAGCCGTTTCAACTTCCAAAAGGTGGCGCAACGGTTGGAATTCTGCCACCGCTGCGCTCACGTTTGGGGCCACGTAAGCGCAACGGTGGGGGGGGGGGGTATTTGTTTACCCCAATCAGAGTAAAGCTCTGTTCAAATTCCAAGGCGGGAAACGAAGCAACGCTTCTGTTTCTCCCAATCAGAGCGAAGCCCTGGTTTGAAATTAAAGTTAAAATTAAAGTTAAAATACAACGCTTCAGGCAACTTGCGTTCTGCGCTACGCGACACGTGTCAGCGCAGTTGCGCTGCGCGACACGTGTCAGCGCAGTTGCGATGCGTGACACGTGTCAAGGCAGTTGCGCTGCGCTCTGTGCTGCGCGACACGTGTCAAGCGCAAGAGCGCTTGCGCAATTGCACTGCGCTCTGCGCTGCGCGACACGTGTCAAGCGCAAGAGCGCTTGCGCCAGCTGTGCCAGCACTAAAACAGAGTTAAAATTCCAGAAAGATCTTTCTGATCTTATTAAAACAATAAGATTCTCTTCTGTAAAACAGGAGCTCTTGGATCAAAGATCCAACGGTGGGGAAAAATCCCTAAATCACTCAGAAAAACATCTTTTTAACCGATTTAACAAATCAATTGGTACTATATAAAGGCCCCTAGACTCCAAGTCTAAAAGACATGGACAAAAACACAAAGACAGAGAACTCCTCCAAAGAAAATTTTGAGAAGTGCTCAGAGAAAGAAAAGGTAAAAATCTTTGAATAAAAGACGAATTTCTTCTAAAAGAGATCAATGATCTAAGAACAAGATCAAGATCTTGAATAATAATAATAATAAAATAAGAAGAAGAAGTAATTTACTTCTATATAAAGACATTGCCTTTTGATGAACCACTGGTTCTCGGAAAACAAGAAAAACTTGTTTTCTTTGATCTAAATTTGATCAAAATATTAAACAGTGTCTTGCACTTTGGAAATTTGCACTGTTGCGCTCCTTGGATTGGCGCAAGCCACCAGGGAGCGCCACGTATCAATCACTGAATAACTGCGCCATGCGCTTCTAAAAACAGAGCACTGCTCTCTTGGTTTGGCGCAAGTCACCAGAGAGCGCCACGTGTCAGCAGCGCACTAGCGCAGCGCAATGGCGCAGCGCACTGCGCTTGCGCTCACCCGAGCGTGACACGTGTCACTTCTACATGCGCTTGCGCCTTGCGCTCTTTAATTGGCACAAAGCGCCTGACAAGCCACGTGGCATTCTGTCAGACTAATTAATGCAGTGCATTATTAAAAATAAGGGCAGAGCCCAATTAAAAGGGCTAACAGGCCTAATAAAATGCAATGCATAATTAAAAAGGGGGTAGAGCCCAAACAAAGGTCTGTCAGACCAAAACAGATGCTGTGCATCATTTAAAAAGGGCAGAGCCCAAATAAAGGTCTAATAGACCAAACAAAAATGCCATGCATTATTAAGGAGGGGCAGAGCCCTAGTAAAGGCCTAACAGGCCAAATGCAAATAAAATGTTGAACATTTTCAACTGGACCTAACCCAATTCTGGCCGTAAGTCCTCAAATTAAATTGAAATGAGCACAAATGCTCTTCCAAATCAATTTACACTTGGTTCAAGGGTACATCTCTGAACTCCTCTGATATCTGTCGTTGTAATCAGTCAACGTCGTCAGAGAGGTGACAGGTCCCGACGGCCATACATTCAATGGACCACTATGTTCCTAAACTGGAACAATAAAGCCCAAATGCTCTTTTGTCGGATCTAAACGATCGCGTTAAGTTGATCTTAGTTTCAAATTAGACTAACGTATCCTTAACAAATGTTTAAGTTGATCTTAGCCTCAAATAGGGCTAACGTATCTTTAAACCCTCAAACTGACTTTAGTCCCACATTGGACTATAGATCTCCCAACCAACTTTGGTTCAAGGGTACATCTCTGAACTCCTCTGATATCTGTCATTGTAATCCTTCAACGTCGTCAGAGAGGTGACGAGTCCCGACGGCCATACATTCAATGGACCACTATGTCCCTAAACTGGAACAATAGAGCCTAAATGCTCTTTTGTCAGATCCAAACGATCCCGTTAAGTTGATCTTAGTCTCAAATTAGACTAACGTATCCTTAACAAACGTTCAAGTTGATTTTAGCCTCAAATATGGCTAAAGTATCCTTAAACCAAAATCCCAAACCCAAATCTAAGAAAATACGGATTTGGACTAATCCACGTCCTACGGGCGACGACATAAATTAGTCTCCGTATACAATCCACGGGCAACCACAAATAAAACAAACACCCCCGACACAAAGTGAAATTCTGGAGAAGGAGAAATTTGTTACCGCGATGCGGTAGCGTAATTAACTGCAGGGGCTTGCGCCTGCAGGAAAGAGCGTCCCTACAATAAAAAAAACCCTCAAGCGAGGGGGAATTTGACGAAGTCTGCTACATCGGCCGCATCCGTCTAAACCTCCAATACATGGTGCCATAAATCAACTTGGCATCTTCGGAGAGGTGGACGGATAAAACCAAATAGCATCTGTCCCGAATCTCAGGCAAGACGTCCATGTCATGGCCACCATTCGGAGGGGAACAGATTCTGGCACGCCCGGTGGGACCTTTTTGTCACGACCCGAAAGTACGGAACGTGACCGGTACTTAGATTACGAAGTGTCTAGAGGCGCAACGTAACATAAGTAAGCCGAAGCCCAGAAATCTAAACCATATAAAAGAAGAAGTAAAAGAAAACATGAAGAAAACAAGTTTAAAAGCATCATCAAATTTTCCCAAAAATTTCGGCAGAGTCTCCTCTGTAAAAACTGGCCCCAATCGGGTACAACAAGTATAATATACACAAACAATAAAAAGTATCCCCAAACGGGAGCTAGCTCAACGCCAACAGGCGAAAACAACCAAAACAAGCACAATAATATACAACGCCAAAGGGCGAGGCTCAAAACTTAAAAGAAAACAAAACCACCAGATATCATAATAATACAAGCGCGACTCTAAGGTCGAAACAAATAAATGGTCCAGTAATCTATCAAGTAATACAAGTTTGGTTGATGGAGCTTTCTAGATACAAATGAAATAATAAAAATACAACGGCGGTCTAGATACAAACGAACCAACCTACCGTGCAAATCACCCGGAAAGAAATCATGTGCCAGCAATCTACCAAGGAACCCTGTACATCAACCTATAATAAAATTTGGCACAACGGGGGTGAGTTGCCAACTCGTGAGTAGAAGATATCTGCGAAAAGAAATCGAATGCATGACGCTATCCTAGGTCATAATAATATACTAATATACTACTAGTCATCAAGTAAGACAGGATAATAAGCTACGTGTAAATGCAAATACTCCGTGCTCGTGTCAGTGCCTTATATAGTACTATGTCATATGAATGAGTATGCATGCACCATGAATGTAAAGTAACCAATCCTGAAATCTAGATATATCTATATAAGAAATCATTAGCTTTTATCCTGGTAAAATGTGTATAGAAATCTGAAATATCAACGATGAAATCCATGGAAATCCGTGCCAAGCATCGACTCAAACATGTAAATCTCAAGTCTCAATATCTCATAGTCTCAATATCTCGGGCTCCGTCAGTCCGGATCGGCCCATATCATCAAATCTCACGACAACGGTCGGTATCCTCCGGATATCCGTCGCGCCAGACATCACCGGTAGGTAGCCTTCCCCTGCCAGGCTCATCGTCTACAACTCGATCTTCTTGCCCCGGGGTACCATACCGGGCCCACCATGTACCCGAGACGGTTCATCCACTCTTCGAATCGGGTCTCGAAATCCAACAGAAAACATGAAATCTCATGGTGGACGACACATACATCACGAGAAAACCGCATCTTATGTTTTAAAAAGAGAGGAGGAGAGAGAGAGGAGTTTTTATATATTCTTGCGGTTTTCCCCAAAAATCCAGAAATCTCATAGAAAACCAAAATCCCAAAATCATGAGTAAGTATATGATCAGTGTCGGCATATGCCCCATAATACTGCATGATAACATGAAAATGCGAAAGCATGAAATGTCTAAGTAATAAATACCATATCTATACTAACACCAGAGAGTAATCACAATATTATATCGATCTAGCTGTTAGCTGATTGTATCAATAAAAGATAATATGATCTAAAGTGTACGTGATATAGCAATTACCGATGACGATGTGTGTGAGCCGGCAAATAAGTGTGCGTGGAATATGCGCATCATCGGTAATGGTGCTGGTGTCCTAACAGGCAAAGTTTATACTGATTATAGAAACATATGTATGAACATGCAACATTATGATTACAGTATGAATGTAAAGACAGATGTGCAATAACCACTCATTTGATATACAAGTATAACTACAACTATATGTCTCGAGCCTAACTAGTGTCCATCTGACCTCCTAAAGAACTAAACCTAAGAACTAGTCGGTAAGAAATAAGAGTACACCTAAAGTCTGAGTCCATATCTCTAATAGTCGGCGATCCAGCCTCAATAGCGTCACGTACGTAGTACGATTTCCTCGAAACAAGAGTGTGGGTCAATCATCACATCTATGCCTCGTACGGTAAAATCCATCGTACGGCATCCCAATATCGGGGTACGGGTCAAGTATCACCTACGTGTCTCATTATTCGTATAATATCATCATCAACACATGTCAAGATCAAGGTGCTATACTGTAATCGCATACATCAATCATATATCATTGCCAGCATAAATATACATCATTAATTTATCCTCAGAAATATCATGTACATGTATCATATTGCGATTAAGTCACACTTAGATCATATCATAATCAAATCACACTTGTATGATATCGTAATCAAGTCACGCGTATATAATATCGAAATCAAGTCACACCTGTATGATGTCGTAATCAAGTCACACATATATCATATCAGAATTTCAATCACATGTTACGGTCCGGGTGCTATTTTAGAGTCCCATGTACCTCTGTATCATCACCACCCTTTATTATCTATGTACACCTATTCATTATCTCATTTTATAATGATTCGCTAACATCATAATACGACCGTATAGCCAAGAATTACGGCATCAAGCCCAGTTATACTGTTTCATCCCCGTGTATCATATCACATCCTTGTATCACATATACGTATTGTGTATATATATATATACCTACACCTAGTCCTATAGATATACATATACACGTATACACCACGTCGAGTTCCAGTGTGTGCGTGTGTGTGTATCTACCTGAAACCTATGAATCTCTTCCAAGGTATTCATCCTTTGGTATGGTCTTCCTAAATCAGTCTAGTCCAGCCTAGGGTCATTACTAGGGTCCTACTTATTAAGAATCTAGGGTCACATCTGGCTTCCTAATATCAATAGGTATTATTTCTATTCTACGTTGCGGGGGTGCTAAACGTCATCCACCCGACTTCCCCCCGTAGATATACATCTACTCACCTGGTCCTTGTCTGCCGAAGACGGTGTCGCCATCCTCTTCTTCATCGCCCGGAGTCCATGTGAGGGGTACCTATACGCAAACATATGTAGTATCGTAAACTAAATCACGGACATCATCAAAACGACGCACGAAACGCGCATAGGTTAAAACCTATGTCCCGCTCATGCAAAAGAACCAAATATCGCTCGATATCGGCGTACAAACGCCGATTGATCGAGATAAAACACCAACAAACAACTTGTAGTTTCAAAATTCATTATTTATAATATAAAACACGATTTAATTCATCGAAACTCTAAAATCGATCAAATCGTCCGATTTCGTAAAACCCAAAAACGCCAATTTACCGTTTTACTTCAAAACTTGATGTTTAAATGGAACTAATGGTCATAATACTCACTAAATATCATAACTAGAATATATAAACCATTCCTATAATTTATCCTCACCAATTTGTATAAAAATAGATTTCTAGTTTGCAATTTATCCATTTCGACACTTTGCAAGCAAAATTTTACAAATCAACAACTAAACTAAGTTTGCATGATCTAAGTTGCTAAACAAAAAACCAGAATGTTAATAATATCATGAAAACTATAATTAGATTTTAATCCCCATTATTTAGTCCATTTCCAAAAACCAGTTAGCAAAAATAGCAATTTTTATCACAATATATCAATTTTCAATAAAACTAGTAACTAAATTGAGTTTTTCATTCCACCAACAAGTTAATACCCTCATTAAAACAACAATCTAATGTTACAAACATTATTTGGAATTTTATTTCACCAAAATATACAATATATATAAATCTAGTTTGCAAAAATGGTTTAATTTAACAATTTTGGATAAGCAATTTACAATCTATCATCCATACAAGAATTTCCACTTCTAAAAATATTAAACTAGTTATTATAACCCTAATTAATTAATAAAAATCATAACTTGATTTTATAACCCTAACTTGAATTTTTTTTTTTAAACTTGGAAGTATAATTAATTCATTAAATCAATTTATACTAGAATGAAATATTAAATAACAATAATTCAAAAGAACAAGATTTATACCTTCACACAAGAAATCCAAACATGAAAATAAGCCTTCAAAATGCATGCTTTCCATCTCCAAAATCCATGTAAAAATGAGCAAAGAATAAAGGGTAGGAAATAATTAGGATTTTTGTGAATTTTTATTGAATTTTAATGAATTTTTGATGGTTTTTTGTAATAAAATCAAGTGGCAAAAAGAGGGGGCTGCCAAGATGAGGAGGCCGTCCAACTGAGGAGGAGGAAGAGGAGAATGAGAAAAGTGAAGAAAAGTGTAGAAAGTTCATCTAAAGTATCACCTCTTTATGTCATTTCATAACTTTATTAAATTTTCTTTCATTTCTTTTCTAAAACAACTCAAGAAAACTCTAGAATCATGGAAAATTTTGCAAATAAATTTTGCATGATACACACTAATTTATAATATGCCATGGTTCATTTTTACAAATTAAACCCATTCAAATTTGTAATTTACACTAATTTAGTGTAAAAATAAAGCTTATGTTAATATTTAAAATAATTAATTTAGGAAAAATATTTAATTAAACTAAAAATTTATAAGTGACTAAATAAACACCATTTACTAGTAATAACATAATTAAAATAGGTATTTTTAAATTTATAGTGAAAAATAATTACGGTTTTGTTTTACGAAAAATACGTTTTACTTTACCGAAAATCATAAAATTCACTTAAACGATTTTATTTATTTAATTATTTATTTAATTATTTTTAAAACGTTACACTTTTCCTCTTTCCACTCCACACTTCGTGTGTCGTGTTTTTCCCGCGATCAAATAATCGCGGTGTGTATGTTTTTGGTTGCCCTTAGGGGAGTGGATATTGAAGCCGGCATTTCGTCTCTATGAAGAATGGCATTTGCTCCCACCCCAGCAACTCAGGCTCTGTCATATCCGGCGGAGTCAAATATGGGTCACTTGCAGCCTCAAATCTCTGCAATCCAGCTCTTCAAGAAATCAACGGGATTCTTTTTGGGTCGATGCTCCCACCTCCCAACCTCGGTGCCTCAACGCCGATGGAGGAAGCCCAGAGGATGTCTATTGTCCACAGGCAGGCTCTCCAAGCAGCAGCCTTGTCGACGGAATCGGTCCTCAAACAACTAGCACATGCCAAAGACCAAGGTCCCGCCAACGAGCTTCCCTTTTCACCACTGGGCTATTCTTCGGGACCATGCTCCCGCCAACGAGCTTCAGCGCTCCTGTACCATCGCAAGAAGCTCCCAAGAAGTCATTTTTCAGCGCTCATGTGCTTATTTACGCCCTACTTTGCATTATATTATAAGCACACACAAAAAATTGTGATAATAAAAGAGTAGAAAGTGAAAAATTATATTTAAAAGATAGGAATAGGTTAAGAAAAACAAGAAAGTTAGATGTTTTCTTAAATGAAACTGGTAATAAGTAGTTATGAGCTGTTGTCTCAAGGGTTAGTAAGATAAAGGAAATTACTAATCTGAGGATAAAAATAAACCTGAAAAATAGTTCCTATTCTGTAAGCCAAACATTTGAACGTTGATACCCTACTATACGCACTTGCACACATCTTGAAACTCGGGATAGTAGAGGATACCTTGAAATACTCTTGTCTAAAAGCCAAAGTATGAAGAAAATAAAAGTGGAGAATAAAAGATAAAATGGTGAAAAGAAAAATGAACACTGGTTTTGTTATCACCAAGGCAGCAATAAAAAAAATATAGCGAGGGTGCTTTATCACCTAGTGCCTTAGACCAACTGGTTTGGGAGCCACTGCTAAGCCTTAGGTGTTGTAAGACGAGGAAAAACACCTAATTAGCAAGCACATGAGTAATCGGTCGGTTAGTACCTCAAGAAGTATTAACGGTCGCATGAAGAATGTGTGATCGAATTCCATCTAAATATCTATTAAAAAGTACTAAGGTGGATGGACAGGAGTATGATTGCTTGAATTGAATTCTCTGAGTGTAGGGATGTCTAGTTCACACACGTAGGGGTATATGATCAATGTTTGGAAGAAAGGTAGGAATGAAAACTAAGGGCGATGTTTTATTGAGGGATAATGTGATTTCTAACATTTTTTCATGACCATTAAGATAGGGCTCATAGCAACTGAAAAGCTGGTGTAGTTGAAAACTCTTTATTTTCAAGTTCTTTCTTTTATAGTTCTTATCTTCATATAACTTTCACCATCTCTTTTATTATAAGATTTTGTGGGTATAATCCGCGTAAAACCCTCAAGAGACAAAACTCCTCCTACTAGGGACATACCACTGGCGCCGAGTGAAGAAGGCTGAGGCCAACTCCCCTTCTGGGATAACTTCGTCAGCTCCGATGGTGGGGATCGATGTTGCTGTTCCAACCGAGAACAGTTTTGAACTGCTCAACAAGGTCTGTCGACAGGTCCAGGAGTCGGTGATTGATCAAGACTATCTCCGCCGACAGAAAAAGATGAAGGTTTGGCAGGAGAAGGATTACTCCGTCAAGCCACAAAAAGCAACAGCTACTTGAGTGCCCACTACAACGGCCCCCTCAACTTCAACCACTCAAAAAAGCAGGAGGTCGGGGAAGATCCCTGTGTCTTTGGCAAATCGCAAAGACACCAAATCTAAACGCCCCAAGGCTGGGGGCATGGTGGTGCATACCGTTTATATGGCTTCCGGAAAGGAGGAAGGCCATGCTTCGACGGGTCACCGACCACTCACCCGATCCGTGACAAAAGCCTAGGAGCAGCAGCAGAAGCTTCAGGAGATGATGACTGCAATGGCCGCACTCACCGGGCCAAAATAAAGCCCGGAGGCATCATCAGAACAGCGTCACGAACAAGAAACCGACGCTGACTTCTTACGCAGAGTCCTCGAAAAAAAGGACAAAGAAGCCGCAGAGCAAGCGGCTAACATAAAACAAATGGCGCTCCTCTTCAAAGATATGGTAGGGATGATGTTACAGCCGGACCCTCCAGCTGATGACCCTCCAATCATTGTTGAAGACGATGAGGGGAGACATCTAATCCTCCTCCGGCTCTTTCAGCAGCCAAGGAAGAAACCATTTCCAAGGCCGCACTGGATGACTATATACCTCAGCAAATACGAGCTCATCAGGCGAGTGAAGCGGCTGGGCAAATTGTTAAAACTGGACGACCCTATCCGAGCTGGTATGACCAAATCAGTTACCCGCCGGGATATACGATCCCTAAGTTCCACGTATATAAAGGGACAGGGAATCCCCATCAGCATGTCGCTCAATTCAGGGCTCTTTGTGGCAACACCGGCGGCGATGATAAGCTCCTGCTTCGCCAATTCGTCGGCAGCCTATCGGAGACGGCCTTTGAATGGTATTCAGAGCTACCTAACGACTCTGTCAAAACATTTGCAGAGATGGAGCTACTGTTTACACAAAGATTCGCGAGTGCTAGTGAACGCACCCCGATAACAGCACTGATTAATGCCAGGGTGAAGCCGGGCGAAACCTGGGTTCAACATGCTACCCGGTGGCGAAACTTATGGTCGAAGTGCGAACAACGCATCGAAGAAACACCTGCGGTAGGCATGTTCGTGGGCACCTTAGACCCTCATGCAACTGTTTCACAGTTCATGATGTTCTTTAAACCGACCACGTTATAGGATTTAATTGATAAGCTAGACCAGATGGATCAAATAGGCCACAGACCGTCTCCTCTAAAGCCGGAACCCCGAAATGACAAGGGTAAAGGGAAGGCAACCTTCGTTGCGAACACCCGACAGCAGCCCAGTGCCCCAAAACTAGTGGATCAACTGGAAGAGAGACGGTGGTATTATAATGAGAAAATGAAGCGCCCTTACTCATTCCCGCGGGATAAAACGAAGAGGCTGTTCGAGCTGGCGATGCGCAATAGGCTTATCTATCTCCCGAATCCAAGGAGACTACCACAACCCAGCGAAGTGAATAATCCCAATTATTGCCCTTACCACCAAACGGTAAGTCACCCGATCTAGAATTGCTTCGTTTTTAAGGGATGGATCGAAGACCAATACCTACAAGGAAAGTTTGCGCTATCTGAAAAGTGGAAAGTAAACCCACCACAACCGCACACTCCAAAGAAGACGGACACGCTGGGGGCAACTTGTTCTTCTATTGAAGAAGCTCCACGGGAGGTCGTGCTTTCCGCCAAAACCCAAAAGATGATGAATGATCTCAAGACATGCCCGGCGATCAGGTGGGAGAACCCGTTGGAACCTGAGATCATCAAGGGGATGCTGAAGCCGCGCCCAACTCCAAAGATTGGTGATAACCAAAATGCTCACACCCAGCCGTCGAAATTTTCAAAGAAAAAGAAGAAGAAATCCAAAAAAAGCCCGTGAAGCCTGGTGACAAGCGCACGAGCCTGCAAAAACAGATCGATGCGCTGGAAGAGTATAACCAGAAAGCGCGGACTCCCATCACGCTCCAAGAGTTTCTCAGCCACGTCCTTGAAGACGGAGATGATGGAGAAGACTCATCAGATGGATCTGAGAATTACGTGGCAAGTTGTAATGTGATCTCTCACTCATTGATAGATGATAAAGAGGCTCCTGGCACCGAGAAACCGGGGGCAGGTCCTGAACCAGAACTTCTATGGCCGTCAGACGAGATGATCGATGCCTTCCTGAATGAGATTCGTCTGAAAAGTAAAGCCAATCAGGAGCGTGAGATGGCCATATTGGAAAGAGCCAGACGCCGGCGACTAGACGAAAGAGTCGAGGCAATCCCGTCAAATCAAAAAACATCCGCTGCAGATAAAAACAAATTCAAGACGAGAAAAAGGTTTGCTAAAGCCATATCAATGGGAATGAAGCTACCACCCTCTGAAGAAAACACTCTTGGTGGAGTAGAGATGCATCCTAATTACTGCCTATATCATCAGAAGATCGTACATCCCACTGAAGACTGCGACTCCTTTAAGTGTTGGTGGCAAGGATATGTCGCTCACAGGCAACGCTTCAATAGGACAAAGCGTGAAGCTCGTAGATAGCGAAAAAATACGACAGATGAGCATAAAAGAGTTGCCGGCAATTGTCATAGGGATGATCCCGGGGGATCACGAGTTCTCACCTTCGGGAGCGATTCCGACGAAAAGGTAGCTCTCGGCCCTCTCTTCAAGGAGTCCATCTCTGAAGAATTGAGGAGTTGTGAGAACATTCAGCCGTGCAATTTCATGATACTCGGAGAGAATCTCAGACCCACAAACAACGGAGCGAACAAAAAGGGTAAAGGAAAGGGGAAAACGGCCTTCGTCGCCAACACTCAATAACAATCGAGTGGCCCTAGACCGGTTGTTCGCCAAAACAACAAGCGGCAACCCCTCTATGAGAGGTTGAAACCTCCTTACTCATTTCCTCAGGATGAAACAAGGAGGTTGTTCGAAGTGGCAGTGCACAACAAGCTTATCACTCTACCGGAGCCGAAACACCAGCTACAACTAAATGATATCAATAATCCTAATTATCGCCCCTACCACAAAGTATTGGGCCATCCGATCGAAAACTGCTACGTTTTCAAAATCTGGGTTGAAGACCAATACCAACAGGGCAGGTTCGCGTTGTCCGAAAACTGGAAGGTGAGCCCGCCACAACCACATGCTCCGAGAAAGATGGATATGCCGGGGGCATCATACTCATTCATAGGGAAAGCCCCATAGGCCGAAAAGTCAATAAACTAGAGATTCGCCTCAAATATGGCGACGGCGGACCGAAACGTCCTTAAACTAACGACGGACCGCAATGTCCTAAAACTTGCAAATCACCGAAACGTCTTTAAACTACTACCGCAGCATCCTCAGGCTGACGCGATTAAAAGAAAGAAAAAAAAGGAATAAAAAATAAATAAAAATGGTATGTCCATAAGTAAAATGGGCACGGATGAAAACCCGAAAGGGCTCCGTGAGTAAAAATAGCAGGGCTACCGGCGAGTTTTTGTGAAAACCCGAAAGGGCACAACCTCGTTAGAAAAAAAATTAAAAAAAATAAAAAAACAGAGAGAGAGAAAAGACGGTATGTCCATAAGCAAAATGGGCGCGGATGAAAACCCGAAAGAGCTCTGTGAGTAAAAACAGCAGGACTAATGGCGAGTGTTTGTGAAAACCCGAAATGGCGCAACCTCGTTAAAAGACACTTGCTGGGTCCTCTCGACCTTGTAAGGAGAAACCACCCGCGTGAGATCCTTACGACTCACAGGGAAGCAACACACTTAGGGATCCTCACGATTCCTGAGGAGAAATTACACTTGCGAGATCCTCACGACTCGTAAGGAGAACTCTCTTATAGGACCCTCACGGCTCATAAGATTTGAAAGTCTTAAGTTATAGAGATCTGAACCTGTTCTTAAGCAGCCCCCACAACCTTCGATAAGGCCCTACAAGTGGCTCAATACTGACCCATGTATACAATCCATGGGCGCGAATAAACATTTCCCTAACCAAGTCCCATCCGCGACTAGGGATATGTTCGCACGGCAAACAACCCTTGTGAGTTCTCTCGACTTATAAGGAGAAAACACTCTTGTAAGATCCTTACGACTTATAGGAGAACATGCACTTAGGAATCCCCATGAATCCTAAGGAGAAAACACACCTACGAGATCCTCACGACTTGTAGGTAGAAATACCTTTGTGAGACCCTTACGGCACATGAAGTCAAAAGCCTTAGTCGACGGGATCCTAACCCTGTTCGCTAAGCCACCTTTATTCGACATCGACAGAGGCAAATGATGATTCGCTCCTAGCAATATCCCAGTTGTAGCGATGCCGATGCCTAAATCGGTATCAAATTCCAAGTCCTTTCATGGCAAATGATGATTCGCTCCTGGCAATATCCCAGTTGTAGCGATGCTGATGCCTAAATCGGTATCAAATTCCAAGTCCTTTCATGGTAAATGATGATTCGATCCTGGCAATATTCCAGTTGTAGCGATGTTGATGCTGAGTTGGCACCAGATTCCAAGTTTTACACTCGCGATAAAAATCAGCGAGCTAAAAACGCATGTGAAATAGCCGAAATGATGAGGCAACTTGCAAATACAAATCAGCAAGTAAAAAAAATGTATGCATATGAAATAGCCGAAATGATGGGGCAACTTGCAAATAAAAATCGGCAAGTAAAAAAAATGTATGCATGCAAAATAGCCGAAATGATTGGGCAACTCGCAATAAAAAGCAGCGAGTGAAAATAAAATAAATAGCCGAAATGATTGGGCAACTCGCAATAAAAAGCAGTGACTAAAAATAAAATAAATAGCCGAAATGATTGGGCAACTCGCAATAAAAAGCAGCGAGTGAAAATAAAATAAATAGCCGAAATGATTGGGCAATCGCGATTTTCGCGATATAAAAAGCTGAAATGATAGAGCATCGCGGAAAGAATAAAAATTTTATTAAAAGAATGAAACTTTTTGCCCTACAGGTGAGATCACATCGATCCCTGTATACAATCCAGGGGGCATAAATAAAGAGGGAACCATACCTTCCCAACAGGCTCCACCAGAAAGCGAAGCCAAATCTCGACGGTTCATGGACAACCTAGAGACAACCGCGACATTTGTCGCAATATTGCAGACATAATGTCAACAAACGAAGCAAAGGCCAAATTCTTAGCTTCAGGGTCTTGACGGCAAGTCATATAAAGCCTGAAAGACTATCGGAGATCATCCCACACCAGCGCGGAGTGGTTATGACTCATCGAGGCTCTCCAAAATGAGCCTAAGCTCAAGTAAAAAGTGACATGGAATATCCCTACGTTTGCTCTTTCGACGGTAATATTACCTGGAAGATTACTTGAAGACGTCTTGTCCAGTCCCCGAAGGGATCAGAGACACGACAATCGCAAGGCTACTCGAACAGCAAGATTGCCTATCAAGGAATATATCAGCCAACGCGACGGTACGACGGCCAAAACCCTAAGTACCACAGACCCTAACGGACCTCTGTCGTAAAGAGCAGAGGTTAACTGTGACGTTAGGATATTCTTGCGAGAAATGCTCGATTCGTCTCGACTCTTGAGGAAATTAGTGTCTTTACGAGAACTACTCGATATGTTTCGACTCGTGAGGAAAAGCCTTAGGCGGCAGAGATTAAAAAACCTGTTTCCTAAGCACTGGGACCCAGCAAGTCGGTCTAAAATGGACTCTTGCATACTATTCACGGGTCACACTCTCCGAAGTCGATTCTCGATAAGGAGGGAAACAACCGCTTACAGGGTCCTCTCGACTCGTAAGAGGGAAAATTCTCTTATAAAATCCCTACGACTTATAAGGGAAACCGCACTTAGGAATCCTTACGATTCCTAAGAAGAAAATACACCTATGAGATCCTCTCGACTCGTAGGGAGAAAAGTCTTTATGAGACCCTCACGGCTCATGTAGTTGAAAAGTCTTAGGTAGCAGACCTGAACCTACTTCCTAAGCCATCACTACTCTCCAAGATGTTCAAGACAGAATGTTCTATATCGCTTACAGGCCATGCTTACTTAAAGAATGTGCCAGTAACAAAGCAGAAAATAAAAAGAAGGAGACAAAAGATTTGTCATTTATACTTGGAAAGTTTTTACATCAATAAAGGAAATAAACAAAGACATTATCCAAATGATTACAACGGCAAAATCTCAGATCCTGGACAGGGATTGAGGAACTCGAAACTGACCTTGTCCAAGACTTTCCAAGCCTGGCGAACCATCTTGGTGTGCTTCCTTTCGCGAGTACGGGCGTCGGGATCCCCACTGATGTCCTCCACCCTCTGATAAGCAGCAAGTATGGCGGACTGTTGAAAGTCCTGGTGCAGAAGATTGACAAGATTGTCTCGCCGTCTCTTCGAGATTAGGTTCATCAGGTACACAGAGTGCATCTTATCCTCGGCGGCATCCAATGCCCCAAGTGGCACACCAGAACAGAATAGAGGAAGCGCTTCCCAAATTGCTCCCACAACAAGCTTCAGGAGAGGGGAGCGCCGAGGAAGTAGTTGACCGTTGTATGCATCGAAGCGGCTCATGATTTCGGCACACTCGGCGTTGGTAAATTCTCGGTTCTGAGAACGGCCGAGTCGGCGGATGTCTCCGTAAGAGATGATTTCATCGAGATCATACATGTGGGCGTCCATTGCTCCTGTAAAAGAAAATTAACAGAATTAGCAGACAGACTGATTAAGCGAATTCTTATTAAAAACAGGCACAGGGAGTTAAACTCCTCGAGAGCAATGCTCTGCAAACAGGAGTGACACCTATCAAATTCAGTAATGAGGGGAATTTAAAGAAATTCCCCGAGAACGCTGAGAGCCTTGCTATGAAAAGATGATATAATCAATCAAAGATAAAACTCCATTTTTGATCTTTATTATCCATGATCAAACTCTTAAGAGTTCTTCACAAAAGATTAAGAAATCTACTTGCATCAAGAGAGCAGAGCTCTGATTCATGGGCTAAGAAACCCCAAGAAAAGAGCATGATCTGAAGAGAGCAAAGTTCTATTAATGAAACCCTAAATGGGTTTTTTTAGATCAAAGATCTATGAAGAGCAAAGCTCTGTTAATGGGTAAAACCTTGGATTCTTAAAAGTTTTTAAACTTTACCTAAGTGTTGATAGAGTTTTACTCTTGAAATGTTCTTAAATTGAAGAGTAAGGCTCTGAATAAAAATTCTTATGAAGAGATGAAAATCGTCTAAGGGACCAAAAGTCCTATTTATAGGCATTGAGAGTCATTTCAACTTCCAAAAGTTGGCGCAACGGTTGGAATTCTGCCACCGCAGCGCTCACGTTTGGGGCCACGTAAGCGCAACGGTGGGGGAGCATTTGTTTACCCCAATCAGAGCAAACCTCTGTTCAAATTCCAAGGCGAGAAACGAAGCAACGCTTCTGTTTCCCCCAATCAGAGCAAAACTCTGCTTTGAAATTAAAGTTAAAATTAAAGTTAAAATAAAGGAAGCAACGCTTCAGATGATCTGCGCTCTGCGCTGCGCGACACGTGTCAAGCGCAAGCGCGCTTGCGCCAGCTGTGCCAGCATTTAAACAGAAAAATTCTGGAAAGATCTTTCTAATCTTATTGAAACAATAAGATTCTCTTCTGTAAAACAGGAGTCCTTGGATCAAAGATCCAACGGTGGGAAAAATTCCTAAATCACTCAGAGAAAGATCTCTTTAACTGATTTAACAAATCAATTGGCACTATATAAAGGCCCCTAGACTCCAAGTCTAAAGGAGATTGACACAGAGAGATATTCAGAACTTTTCTAAAAAAATTTTGAGAAGAGCTCAGAGAAAGAAAAGGTAAAAACCTTTGAATAAAAGAAGAATTTCTTCTAAAAGAGATCAATGATCTAAGAACAAGATTAAGATCTTAAATAATAATAATAATAATAATAATAATAATAAAAAGAAGAAGTAATTTACTTCTGTATAAAGGCATTGCCTTTTGATGAACCACTGGTTCTTGAAAACAAGAAAAACTTGTTTTCTTTGATCTAAATTTGATCAAAATATTAAACAGTGTCCATGCACTTGTAAAATTTGCACTGTTGCGCTTTTGGGTTGGCGCAAACCACCAGAAAGCGCCGCGTGTCAGCCCCAGAACAAACTGCGCCTTGCGCATCTAACAACAGAGCACTGCGCTCTTGAATTGGCGCAAGTCGTCAGAACGCGCCACGTGTCAGCAGCGCACTAGCGCAGCGCAATGGCGCAGCGCAATGCGCTAACAGACTTGCACTCACCAGAGCGTGACACGTGTCACCTCCACATGCGCTTGCGCCTTGCGCTCCTCAGTCAGCGCAAAGCACCTGACAAGCCACGTGGCGCTCTGTCAGACTAATTAATGCAGTGCATTATTAAAAAGAAGGGCAGAGCCCAATTAAAAGGGGCTAACAGGCTTAATAAAATGCAATGCATTGTTAAAAAAGGGGTAGAGCCCAAACAAAAGTATGTCAGACCAAACAGATGTTGTGCATCATTTAAAAAAAGGGGCAGAGCCCAAATAAATGTCTAATAGACCAAACAAAAGTGCCATGCATTATTAAACAGGGGCAGAGCCCTAGTAAAGGCCTAACAGGCCAAATACAAATAAAATGTTGAACATTT
Organism: Agapanthus africanus; assembly: GCA_030015575.1. Taxonomy (NCBI): domain Eukaryota; kingdom Viridiplantae; phylum Streptophyta; class Magnoliopsida; order Asparagales; family Amaryllidaceae; genus Agapanthus; species Agapanthus africanus. The sequence goes on along the minus strand of CM057349.1, from coordinate 16,820,611 downwards.
TTAACTGGACTTAGCCCAATTCTGGCCGTAAGTCCTCAAATTAAATTGAACTGAGCACAAATGCTCTCTCAAATCAATTTACACCCGGTTCAAGGGTACATCTCCGAACTCCTCTGATATTTGTCGTTGTAATCCTTCAACGTCGTCAGAGAAGTGACGGGTCCCGACAACCACACATTGATATGGACTAATGCGTCCTTAAACTCATTGACTAATGCGTCCTTAAACTCATGGACTAAAGCATCCTTAAACTCATGGACTAATGCGTCCTTAAACTCACGGACTAATGCGTCCTTACACTCACGGACTAAAGCGTCCTTAAACTCACGGACTAATCCTTAAACTCACGGACTAATGCGTCCTTAAACCAGTATTCGTCCCTAAAATGGGAATGATGGACCACTATGTCCCTAAACTGGAACAATAGAGCTCAAATGCTCTTTTGTCGGATCTAAACGATCCAGTTAAGTTGATCTTAGTCTCAAATTAGATTAACGTATCCTTAACAAATGTTTAAGTTGATCTTAGCCTCAAATAGGGCTAACGTATCTTTAAACCCTTAAACAGACTTTAGTCCCAAATTGGACTATAGATCTCCCAACCAACTTTGGTTCAAGGGTACATCTCTGAACTCCTCTGTTATCTGTCGTTATAATCCCTCAACGTCGTCAGAGAGGTGATGGGTCCCGACGGCCATATATTCAATGGACCACTATGTCCCTAAACTAGAACAATAGAGCCCTCAAACGCTCTTTTGTTGGATCTAAACGATCCTGTTAAGTTGATCTTAGTCTCAAATTAGACTAACGTATTCTTAACAAATGTTTAAGTTGATCTTAGCCTCAAATATGGCTAACGTATCCTTAAACCAAAACACCAAACCCAAATCTAAGAATATACGGATTTGGACTAATCCACGTCCTACGGGCGACGACATAAATTAGTCTCCGTATACAATCCACGGGCAACCACAAACAAAATAAACACCCACGACACAAAGTGAAATTCTGGAGAAGGAGAAAATTGTTACCGCGATGCGGTAGCGTAATTAACTGCAGGGGCTTGCGCCTGCAGGGAAGAGCGTTCCCACAATCAAAAACCCCTCAAGTGAGGGGGAATCTGACGAAGTCTTCTACATCGGTCGCATCCGTCTAAACCTCCGATACACGGTGCCATAAATCAACTTGGCATCTTCGGAGAGGTGGACGGATAAAACCAAATAGTATCTGCCCCGAATCTCAGGCAAGACGTCCCTGTCATGGCTGCCATTCGGAGGGGAACATCAGGTATTTATGATATGAATCTAATGCCAACACAAAATCAAACTGGTACGGATTTGTCTATGTAGACAACAGGTTACGTCCATCAGGACAACAAATCAGGATTGTGGGCATTAATAACCAGATCAAGTAACAAGTCAAGTTGTGTGTCGTGAACATATCATGTGATGCATATGTATCAAATGGATACTCAATGTGAAACTGTAATCGATATCGGGATCACGGTAAATAGTGCTGATATCAGGATGCATATGTGTCTATCTGTAATAACCTCTGTCTCTCTCTCTCTCTATATATATATATATATATATATATATATATATATCCATGACTATGTAAGATGCAATTAAACAGCATGTTGCACTAATATAAATGTAATATGATATAACGAGGTTCCGGCATGCAACTAGATATGCAATTCTCAGTACGGATGCGAACGGGTATCAAAAACGGTAAATCTATAACATCGAATGCATAACTAAAATACATGTATTATTTTTATTCATATGGATATAAATGTATTAACATAGCATGTAGCAAGATAAACTTGCCTGATTGGATCTCACGTCGGGGTACATACGTCACGTTTGACATCGGGTAAACGTCGCGATGCGAACCACGTGCATACAGAATTCGACTAGGCTACTCAAAGACGTGACCATGCTAGATGAGGATGACAACTGGGTCACCCGGATCGTCGCCGACGTGCGCGACTCCGGCGACGGTCAAGAACTGAGAAATTAAGAAAGAGAGAAGAAGAAGAGGGGCTGTAATGTTTGGCTCTGGGTTTCTGAGCTCAGGGGACAGAGAAGGGTGACGACGATGATAGGTAATCGGTGGTGAGTTGCAGGCATGGGTTAGGGTGAGGGTTTCTCGGGTTCTGTCGTGGTTGTCGGGGAGTGTGGGGAGCTCGGGAATGGAGAGGGAGATGAGGCAAGGGAGAGGGTGTAGAGGTCGTGGTGAGTTTGGTGATGTCGGGGTGATGGGGATGGCGACGAGGTCGGCGGTGGAGGTCTGGGTCGAGGTCGGGGCTGTAGGGTTCTCGGGAGATGGGTTCTTCGGGGCTGCAAGGGTTTATGGTGTCGGGGTTGTGGGTAGGTCGAGGGTGTGGTGATAAGGGCGAGGAGGTGATGAAGGCGAGGTATGTGGTTGCGAGATGATCGGTGGTGAGGTCTAGGGCACAGTGGGTTTCGTCGGGGTTGTGGGCTGCAGGTGTGGAGTGCTCGGGAGAGGAGAGAGGGATGAGAAGATGGTGACGACGATGAGGGGACAAGGGCGATGGTAGTGGCGGCGACGACGAGGGTGCAGGCTAGGGTTAGAACGTGGGTTTCTCACGAGGCAGGAAGTGGGAAAGAAGATGAGAAGAAAATATTGAGGAGAGAGAGGGCTGTGTTAATATAATAGGTTTAATATATTAATATATAAATATATATAGAGAGGATAATGGAGGAAAGATGCCATAGGAGGGAATTTCCTCCTATGGTGTCGAAAAAATACCCCATCCCTCATTTTTACCGACGATCGGCACCCACCATCTTCATCGTTATCATCTAAGATGTGAGTACACCAAATTTCATGTGATTCTACAACTTTTTCACCGTCGATTTAGCAATGTAAAATGTTCTATTGTCGGTAAACTGTTAATTTTGAACCCACTAAATCAACGGTGAAAAAGTTGTAGAATCATATGAAATTTGGTGTACCCATATCTTAGATGATAACGATGAAGATGGTGGGTGCCGATCGTCGGTGAAAATAAAGGAGGTGGTATTTTTTTGACGCCATAGGAGAAAATTCCCTCTTATGGCCTCTTTCCTCCCTTATTCTCATATATATATATATATATATATATATATAAGTAGAGGGAGAGGGAGAGGGAGAGGGAGAGGGACAGGTGAGGAAAAATATAGTTTAGTTAATAAAATATATATTATATATATACATATGTTTAGTTAATAAAATATATATTATATATATAGTAACTGTTTAGGATTAAAGAAAATATTATAATATATAATTTAGGATTTATAGCTAATATCAAATATACTCCGAAAAATACCCGGATCCTGTCTAAAAATTTAGTTTTAAAATACAGATAATATATGTATCAACCAAAACCATAATGTGATATCTGATTAAAGAAAATGTATACCCCAAGAACGAATACACGTAAAAACACGTAGCGATCCAAACGAGTCCGTTTCATTAAACGGGACATGAACACAATATCAGAATGCAACCATAAGGTATGGGGTATGATACAGGTGATGCTAGATATTAAAAATATTTTTTGACTATAATTTGTATTATTTGAAAATATATGCAGATACTAAAATATAAGTTACATGTAATAGAACATATATATGTGTACGGATCCTCTATACTAGTAAGGATATTGCAGGGTTCCCTAGGGCAGCAGTAAGGTTTCGGGAGGTATCGTCCATACCAATTTCAAATTTTTGCCATTCTAAAGAACCCTAACCTAGAATCTTAACTAGAGAATTAAACAAACAAGCAATGCAAAAACCTTTACATCTAAGTGAATGAGAATTACAACCTTTGTAGATCGGTCCTTCACTTCTAAAGCTCCGTGTAGTAGTCCCTTCGCTCAAAGTAGTGAACACCCGAACTCTAGTAAGGATTCACATGAAGAAATGAACAAACTTACTCGAAATCTTCGAGGCCGAAAATGATCTACGTCGAGGAGAATCAAGCTCATGCTACCTGTTCACTAATGGTAGATTAGCGAAGCAAACACCCTAAAATAAATGGCTAATATAGTAGAGGATGATGAAGTAGAAAATGAGCTCACTTTAGATTTAATTTTCTCACAATATTTTCTCACTTAGAATAAAGCTAGCAAGCTTTTTCTCATGAAGAAGAAGATGAAGTGATGAAGATGAGATAATGAACTCATGAAGTGAGGCTAGCAATCATGGGTGAGTTAGTATCATACACTAACTCATATAGAGAATAAGCCATGGCTAAACAATAATTGTTGGGTTAATAAATATTTTTAAGTAAAACAAAAAGAGTGGACTTGGTCAATGGTTCCACAAGTTTCTACAAGCTTCAACCATGTGAAAATTTCCATTCAATTTTGATTTACTTTAAATAAATAAAAACCCTTCATTATTATTTGCATGATGTGAGTCTCATACACCCAAGTATCATGTGGCATCTAGCATGACACAAAAGATGTACATTAATATATATCACATATATACTAAGTGTACACTAGTGAGAAAAAGAATACTTAAGTGAGCTAATATTAGTTAATGTAAATTAATATATCACATATATAATTATACATTAAATTACTAAATCAACACTTGATTTAATAATCCGGCTAGATCATATACAACCGGCTAATATGAAATGTAACAATTTATCGAATCAACACTTGATCCAATAACTCGGATATATCACATATAACCGACCGATATCACATATCGCGAGAATAGAATGCGGTATCACATACGCGCATTAATCTCGGTCCTGCACATATCACATATGTGCCCCCACTTCGTTTTGCATGAACCAGGAAACATCTGTGCATGACTCTAAAGACTCGTCAATACGCCGGCAGTAGGTGATGATCATATCAAACACCCATAAGCCGCAAGCGGTCTGCTAAACGTAACGGCCACCCGGGTATTGAGCGATCAGAAGGTCAACAAGCAAGCCTGCTTATACTCCTGCGAATCCAATCAGTAACACTACCGTACAGTCCGGTCTCTTCGTTGGATATGTCGCATATCACAGCCTAGGGTGGTGGTAAATGTCAGACCCCAATAGCCTGATAAGTTATGCCGATGCAAGGTCCATAATAGTTCGAGAAACTACTGATAACATTTACCAGTAAATCTCAGCAACCCTAACCAGGGATTTCATGTTATGGCCAATCGAGTATAGCACAACATCAACTCCCAATACCGGGAGAGACGAATCTCCTCCTATCGCTCATTGCCTCCATGTGACTCGGGACTGTACCCAAAAACCACCTTTTTTCATGATCTCTTGACCGTGGTATGGTGGAAATTAAAGCACGGTGGGAATCACACAAGACTCTATGACGATCTCGGGTCGACAGACTAACCTGTACCAGTGTCACCAAAGAACTGCTATCTGACGATAGGTATAATACCATCTAAGAGTTCTCAGTGAGTCCGTCCAGTGTACCCAGTCTCCACTGAGCACCCATATATCTTCTCTGATGTCAAACACCAATGGATATGGGATCATTTATCGCCCATCATATGGGTCGAGAAGCGTATACGCTAGTTTACTCTGGAGTATCGATGCCCTGTCTCGATACTCCCACTACTAGGAACAAGTATAGGGTGTACTTGTAGACTACCCTTGGCCCCACTAGTATGATCTACATTATAGTCCTGGTAGTCAAGTACACATCCTAAGGGCCTTATCAACATGTGAGAGCAAGACGGCATCACTTATACAAATCAACGTGTTAAGACAAAGAGCAACCAGATAGCATACTATCATGTCGAGAAAGAAAGTCCTCCCTATATATGTCCGAGCATCCATTATAATATACATCTCATGTACAATAATGGCCTCTAGGGCATACATATAACTAACAATCTCCCACTTGCACTAAGGCCATCTGTTATAGTATACAATACCCAACAATATAACAGTGGTTGTAGTATCCCATACTCAACTATCTCAAAATCTCTCAAATAGTATTTGGAGAAGCAGGCCTTGGTGAGTGGATCCACCGTGTTATCCTTCATGTCAACTCTCCTGATCTCGATCCGTTGGAGATCAACCATCTCCCTAATCAGGTGATACTAGCTTCAGAATATGCCTGGATCGCTGATGGGACCGGTGTTTCTAGGCTAAAGCCACAACTCCATTATAGTCATAATAATAGTTATTGGACGCTCAATGGTAGGAACCATGTTCATCTCATGAACAAGTAATGCCCAGACAGCCACTTTGGCAGTATCGTTGGTAGCGATGTATTCAGCCTTTATCGTCTTGTATGCCACGGTATCTAGCTTGGAACTCTTCCAACATACCGTCCCTCCACTGAAGGTAAATACAATGCATGTGACTGACTTTCAGTCGACCTTATCACTCTGAAAGCTCGAACCAAGAACATTCTTTTAGTGCTTCTCAAGTACTTAAGAATGTCCTCCACAGCTGCCCAGTGATTCTCCCAAGATCCGATTGATTCCTGATTACTACTCCTAATGAGTCAGTTACATCTGGTCTGGTACATAACATCGCATACATGATAGAGCCTACTGCCGAAGCATAGCGTATCCCTTGCACGCGAGCTCTCTCCAAATCAGTCTTGGAAGACATCTTTTTGGAGAGAGTGATTCCTGAGGTAGTGGGCAAACCACCACGTTTAGAATCCTCCATACTAAACCCTTTTAGTATGGTGTTAATGTACCTAGATTTGGGACACTCCCAACATCCACTTATATCTATCACCATAGATCATAATCCACAAGATGTAGTAGGTATCATCCAGATCTTCCATGGAGAATCCTCATGATAAGAGAAGCTTGACCGAGTGTAGCATAGGAAACCATTTCCTATCAAGAGTATGTCATCTGCGTACAATACATAGAGGACAATCTTACTCTTTACAACCTTCTTGTATATACAAGGTTCATATACCTTTTTGATGAAGTCAAACTCTTTGACTGCCACATCAAAACAGATGTTCCAACTCCGCAATGCGTGCATTGATCCTGATGGACTTAAGCATAGCTTTGAAAGTCTCAACTTTTCCATCTACACCAAGAATCTTCTCAAGATCCATTTGCTCCCAATGGGTTTTACCCCTTCAGGTGCAACATGCAAAGTCATACTTTGTTGGTGTACATGGATTCCATCTTTGATCGCATAGCATCCAGCCTTTTCACAGAATCGCCACTTGTGATAGCCTGCCTGAACCTAGTTGGGCCATCATCTACCATGATGCAATCCTCGCTCCCACTGTCACCAAGAAGATCGTAGTATCTCTTAAGTGGATGAGAAATCTTACCAGATTTGCGGAGAGGCTGAGGCTCGTTGGAGACTATTGAATCCTTTGGTTTCACCAAATCATCAGCTGTTAGTTTGTCTAGCTGGAACTCCTTCCAGTTCTACCTCATGACCACAAATTTCTTCACAAGAAATTCCTTTTCTAAAAAGGTGGCATGCTGAGAAACAAAACACCTTTTGCTTCTCTGTGTGGTAGAAGATATACCCTCGCAAATGTTTGGGATATCCAACAAACTTATAGAACTGACCTTACCTCGAGTTTGTCCAGATTTTTCTTTTCAACATAGGCCGAACAACCCCATATCTTAACTCGTTTAAGACATGGTATCATCCCATTCCATATCTAATATGGAGTGGTAGTCACTGATTTGGTTGGAACCCCATTCAATAGGTATGCAGCTTCTCAAGTGCATAACTCCAAAAGGAACATGTAACTCAGCAGTATTCATCATAGAGCGCGCTATATCTCATAAGGTGCGATACCTCCGTCCCGATACACCATTGTGATGTGGTGTCTACGAAGGAGTAAGCTGAGAGAGAATCACATTCTCCGTTTAGAAAATCCAGAAACTCCATGCCCAAGTATCCGCCTCCTCGATCAGATCGAAGGACTTTAATACTTCAACCCGTCTGGTTCTTAACTTCAAGCTTATATTCCTTGAATTTCTTAAAAGTTTCAGACTCGTGTTTCAACAAGAACACATGTACGAATCTTGAGAGATCGTCGATGAATATAATGAAGTACAAAGAACCAACCCTGGCATTTGTAGACATGGGACCGAATATATCATCATGTATCCGTCCCAAGGGTTCACTAACTCTTTCGTTGTTTCCAGTAAACGAAGTATTGGTCATTTTACCTTTGAGACAAGACTGGCAAGTATCATAAGATGAAAATTCGAACAAATTCTCATATTCATCCTTATGTTATTTAGCTGGTCGTGTCGCATTGATATGAACTAGTCTACAATGCCACAAGAAGGATTCTTTCATTTCTGAACTATTCCTCTTATGTTCGGTATACTTTGAACTGTGGTTTGATTTAGAACGTATATACCATTACATAACGTGCCTGATCCAATCAACTCTTGATTCAGGAAAATGTTCACAATATTATCCTCTAATACATAATCATATCCTTCTTTAACTTATTAAAGAAACTGATGTAATGTTGTATATCAGGTTCGGTATGTAATAACATTCGTTTAGATTCAATGCATTTAATACAAGGTGATATTTGCCAACAGATGTGGCTGCAACAATTGCACCATTCTCTAACACTTAGAGATATATCACCCATTCTCAATTCTCTACCTTTCTGTAGCCCATGTAACAAATTACATATGTGGGATCCTAATTCAGTATCTCATACCTAGGACGTAGAGGATACTGAGAAACAGTTCTAGCTAATGAACACACCTGAAGAAGATGCATCAATATGCACTTTCTTCGATTGGGTGGCATGGAAATCCGGATATTCCCCTATTCCCTGTTCAGACTTATAACAATTATAAGAAAGAACGAAACCAACGTTCCCCAGCTCAGTATAATAAGCAGGTTCGGTCAATACATCCATATTATTATCTTGATTAAGGCGTGACATGGTCGCTCCTAGGAGAGAGTGAGAAGAAAACACTCAGCGTATGCTCTTGCAAGATCAGATTGGTTATTATTTTATCTAATCAGGATGGCTCCCACTGTTTTTATCAAATCTTCCTTCAAACCCTAAAAGGTAAGACTAGTCGGGATTAATTACACCTTACAAGTTCGCCAATCTTTCGGCCAGGCCAGTATCGGTACTTTGAGGGAGGTTCCCCGTACTTTCGCACGGACCTAATTAAAATAAACCTCGTTTTCCCTGGGACGTAACCCCATTAACACCTTTCTAGACACCGACTTGATCGGCTAATTGTAATGTGTAAAACTCTCTCAAGAGTAACTCTTACTCGCAGTGGGTATCGGGATCCAACTATCTCATAAACGGTATGCAATCTCATTGCAAATTTTAACACTTGAAATTCCCGATAATCTTTTTCCCCAAGCATCCTATGACCTTGACAGAGGTCAACAAACCATAGGCTACTAGTCAAGTTCAACCCGCCATTTCATGATTGAATTAAACCCACCTGCATGACCCTTAACAAAGGTCAACAAGGTCGTACGACTACCCTAATCCAATCGCATCATATGCTTTGCAGATAAGCACTAATCAGCTACCGCACACTGCGTCTTGACAGAGGTCAACAAACGCAGCACGAATACTAAATATTACTTATCTGAAATGACGAAGGGCTATGACAGGTTTTTAAGAAAACCCTTTGCGTAATTAACTTGATATCGTTGTAGAATCGAGTGATTTTGAAAAGGAGTGTTTTTAAGGTTTTTACTAGTTTTGCTAAAGAGGTCACTCCCGGTGAAGAGATCTCGGCTCTTTCCTTATCGAATAAGGTGCGGGATATTTCACAAATACCACTATGCAAAGCAAAAAACTATAGAAGCAATCAAAAGACAAACCGAGTGGGTTGTAGTATCTGCTAGTTTCGCTAAAGAGGTAACTCCCGGTGAAGGGATCTCAGCTCTTTCCTTATCGAATAAAGTGTTGGATATTCTAAAAGGAATACCGCTATGCATAGCAAGAACTAGAGCTACCAGTTTTTAAAATAAGTTTCTACAACATTTTTAGGTTTCTTCTTCTTTCATTAATCTCATTGATTAAGTCCCATCAATTTTATGCTTCCCAAGTATCACAGAAGAAACGAAAGCAGTAATATTTATTATATATCATATATATAATATAAGCATTTTTCTCAGAATATCAAATGATCACATCACAGAATATCAGCAGCAGAAGAATACATATAAAATATTAGATATATTAGGAATTCCATGTTTTAAATTAAGCCAGTATAAAACACGGATTCCACGGTCGCGATGAATAGCCACACCCACATCTCTAGACCCTTACGAGAGCGGCAAGCAACCCTCCCAATTCTAGAGTTAGGAGACCCGGTCTCGACTCCTCGAGATGGTCTCCCACTGGACCCTAGAACCTGGTTACTTGTGCTCTCCTCCTTGGGTCTATCCTAATACGGAAAAGTAAATAATATACATCAATGGTGACATCATCCTCAACCCGGAAGTGCCCCAATAAAAGAATATTACATACAAGCTTTTACATGAATGAAAATGAAAAACTCTCATCTCACATAAAAAAAAACCAGCTATTCAAAACACGACGATCCAATATTACATATCACAGCAACACATAACATCATATGTTATCAACGTAAGTAAATATGCGTATCCCAATTGCCGTTGACATATAGCAACGAAACCGGCGATGCACCACATATTACACTTACGGTCACAGAAAAGAAAGTGAAAAACTACAACAACTGGAATCTGCAACCACCTTAGATATCATAAACCCAACGTATCACATACTTTGGATTCATGCCCAACCAAATGAATTCCTTAGACATCACATGCCTAACAATTATAAACCCCGCATTTTAGTCTCAATATTGAAAACACTTTCCAATAACCTATCGGGTAATTACAAGATTCCCAATAACCTGATCGAATGCTCGTCGGAAACTTTAGTAGACGGCCGCACCCCCGATGCCGTCGACGAAGTGCACTTAGGCAGAACACCGCAGCCGCGAGCACCCGAACGGATGCTTTTGGCGACGGGGTTCTCCTACAGTCACTTGGTCTGGGCTATGGGGCATGGCTATCTAATAAGGTTACCCGGCGAGTATCCACGTACACTATATAATTGTGACGGACTTTTGATCCACATCAAAATTTCCTGGCAACCGATCAAATGAGACTAACTTGCTAAATTTATAAAATTCAAACTAGTTATCTCATAACTAATTATGTGGATTCCAAATATTGTATCACAATCACAGATAGCTAAACGATATTAAACTTTTTGATCGAATAAACAAACACCCAAACTTTTCCGAAGAGCTCAACACTTGAGCGGAGTTCAAAAAATACCCAGAACATGCCACAACACCTATGAACCATCCGTAGAAGACCAACCCATGCCTCATTCTTGTCGCCACGGAACTGCCGCAAACCCTAGGGTATGACTGCGGTTCCGCGATCCAAAAAGTCGAGTTTGGTTATCGTTCTTCTAGAGGGTCCACAGAATCGCTTGCATAATTTTCTGAAGATTTTAAACTTGGAAAAAATCCAACTCTTGAAAATTTTCAGCAAGGGAAAAATTGGGTTATTGATATCCGTTCGAACTTTTTAACGTCGTCTAAAAAACCCGAATAGATGTTAGAATTACGATTATGAAACACTCCGAATTGCTTTTGCAGAAAGTTAACATCACATGCAAATTTTAAAAAAAAAACTAGCAACACCTGAAACACCAAAACCTAGAGCCTGGAACACTGAAAAAATTTGAAGCCAAAAACCCTAAATGGAACCTAGCATGCCGGTTTTGGAGCCTATGTGGCCATCCATATCATCCCCAAATTGCTTCAAATTTTCACAGTGTTCATGTTATATCTCATACAATATTCTGCAGTTGCTAAAATAATTTTTAGAGGCCATTTAAAATTCGACAGAACCTTGATTTCAATGTTTCAATTTACGGAGTAGTTTCGGTTTCGTAATCTAACAAATATCGTTTAAATCTCTAGAATGGCTCTGATACCACTGCAGGGTTCCCTAGGGCGGCAACAAGGTTTCGGGAGGTATCGTTCATGCCAATTTCAAATTTTTGCCGTTCTAAAGAACCCTAATCTAGAATCTTAATTAGAGAATTAAACAAACAAGCAATGCAAACACCTTTACATCTAAGTGAATGAGGAATACAACCTTTGTAGACCAGTCCTTCACTTCTAAAGCTTCGTGTAGTAGTCCCTTCGCTCCAAGTAATGAACACCCGAACTCTAGTAAGGATTCACATGAAAAAATGAATAAACTTGCTCGAAATCTTCGAGGCCGAAGATGATCTACTTCGAGGAGACTCAAGCTCATGCTACCTCTTCACTAATGGTAGATTAGTGAAGCAAACACCCTAAACTAAATGGCTAATATAGTAAAGGATGATGAAGTAGGAAATGGGCTCACTTTAGATTTAATTTTTTCACAATATTTTCTCACTTAGAAAAAAGCTAGCAAGTTTTTTCTCATGAAGAAGAAGATGAAGTGATGAAGATGAGAGAATGAACTCATGAGGTGAGAATAGCAACCATGGGTGAGTTAGTGTCATACACTAACTCATGTAGAGAATAAAGCATGGCTAAATATTAATGGCTGGGTTAATAAATATCTTCAAGTAAAACAAAAAGAGTGGACTTGGTCAATGGTTCCACAAGCTTCTATAAACATCAACCATGTGACAATTTCCAACCAATTTTGATTTACTTTAAATAAATAAAAACCCTTCATTATTATTTGCATGGTGTGAGTCTCATACACCCATGTATCATGTGGCATCTATCATGACACAAAAGATATACATTAATATATATCACATATATACTAAGTGTACACTAGTGAGAAAAAGAAAACTTAAGTAAGCTAATATTAGTTAATGTAAATTAATATATCACATATATAATTATACATTAAATTACTAAATCAACACTTGATTTAATAATTCGGATATGTCATATACAACCGGCTAATATGAAATGTAACAATCTATCGAATCAACACTTGATCCGATAACCTGGCTATATCACATATAACCGACCGATATCACATATCGCGAGAATAGAATGCGGTATCACATACGCGCATTAATTTCGGTCTCACACATATCACATATGCGCTCCTACTTCATTTCCCATGAACCAGAAAACCTCTGTGTATGACTCTAAAGACCCGTCAATACGCCGGCAGTAGGTGATGATCATATTAAACACCCACAAGCTGTAAGCGGTCTGCTAAAGGTAACGTCCATCCGGGTTTTGAGCGATCAGAAGATTAACAAGCAAGCCTGCTCATACTTCTGCGAATCCAATCGGTAACACTACCGTACAGTCCAGTCTCTTCGTCGGATATGTCGCATATCACAGCCTGGGGTGGTAAACGTCAGACCCCAATAGCCTGATAAGTCATGCCGATGCAAGGTCCTTAACGGTTTGAGAAACTACTGATAACACTTACCAGTAAATCTCAGCAACCCTGGCCAGAGATTTCATATTATGGCCAATCGAGCATAGTGCAACATCAACTCCTAATACCGGGAGAGACGAATCCCCTCCTATCGCTCATTTCCTCCTTATGATTCGGGACTGTACCCAAAAACCACCTTTTTGCACGATCTCTTAACCGTGGTATGGTGGAAATCAAAGCACAGTGGAAATCACACAAGACTCTATGACGATCTCGGGTCGACGGACTAACCTGTACCAGTATCACCAGAGAACTGCTATCTGACGATAGGTATAATACCATCCAGGAGTTCTCGGCGAGTCCGTCCAGTGTACCCAGTCTCCACTGAACATCCGTATACCTTCTCTGATGTCAAACACCAATGGATATGGGATCATCCCTCGCCCATCATATTGGTCGAGAAGCGCATACGCTATTATACTCTGGAGTATCGATGTCCTGTCTCGATACTCCCACGACTAGGAACAATTATAGGGTGTACTTGTAGACTACCCTTGGCCCTACTAGTATGATCTACATAATAGTCCTGGTAGTCAAGTACACATTCTAAGGGTTTTATCAACATGTGAGAGCAAGACAATATCACTTATACAAGTCAACATGTTAAGACAAAGAGCAACCAGATAGCATACTATCATGTTGAGTAAGAAAGTCCTCCCTATATATGTCCGACCATCCATTATAATATACATCTCATGTACAATAATGGTCTCTAGGGCATGTAGGGTTCCTAGGCACACTAATGGGGTCTCACAAGGCATCAACCATGCCTAATTCAAATTTTACATGTGCCGAGAAAGCCTAATACGGATCGTTAACTAGAATTTTAGGCGAAACATGCAACTAGTTAAAAACTTAACTAAGTGAACGGAAATACAATCTTTGTAGATCCGGTACTCCACCTCCATAGCTCCGTGATGAAGTCCCCTCACTGTACAAATCGGATCCCAGACTCTAGCTTCGGCTTCATCGGAGAAATGGGCGGGCTAGGTCATCGACTACGATGCCGAAGATGATCTACGTCGAGGCATCACAAGATCAAGCTCCCACTTCACCAAGTCATGAAACTTGTGAAGAAAACACCCTATACTACTTGGCAAGAGGTAGAGGATGAAGAAATAGGAAGTGGGTTCACTTTAGAATTGGATTTCTCACTCTTTTCATCAAATCACCATTGATGGAAGCAAGGTTTTCTTCTTGAAAAAGAAGAAGAAGAAGATGATAGAATATAATAAGTATATATTCAAAAATAAAAATAAATGAATACTTATCATATTTCAACCATGGTCAAGTGTAGAGAAAGAACTATGGTTAGTTTGGATGGTTAGGGTTAAGCATGAAGACAAAATGGTCACTTAGTCAAAGCTTCATGAAGCTTCAACAACAAACAAAGAAAGCCACCATTTTCTCTTTATCATTTCCATAATAAATAAATAAATAGATAAATGAAAAAGTAAATCAAATGAAACCCTAACCACTAACTAACCATGGTTTAATTCTTTACACAAACCCAAGCTAGCATGTATCATCAAACATGATACAATCTTGTGCACAAAAATACATCACATATACAATGTGCAATTCAAGTGAACTTCAAGTGAGAAAATCCATTTAAAGTGAACCAATACTAGTTAATGCAAAGTAATATATCAAATATATAATTATATATTAAATCATTAAATCAATACTTGATTCAATGATCCGGTCATGTCGCATATAACCGACTAGTATCCAATGTATCGGCTTATCGAATCAATCCTCGATTCGATAACTAGGTTATATCGCATACAACCATTCGACACATTCATCGCGAGAATGAAATACGATATCATATACACGCATTATTCTCGGTCCCGCACATATCTCATATGCGCTCCTATTTCATTTCGCTTGAGCCAGGAAACCTCTGTGTAGGACTCTAAAGACTCGTAAATACGCCGGCAGCAGATGATGATCATATCAAACACCCACAAGCCGCAAGCGGTCTGCTAAACATAACGGCCACCCGGGTATTGAGCGATCAGAAGATCGACGAGCAAGCCCGCTCACACTCCTGTGAATCCAACCAGTAACACTTACCGTACAGTCCGGTCTGTTCGTCTGATATGTCGCATATCACGCCTAGGGGTGGTAAACGTCAGACCCCAATAGCTCGATAAGTCGTGTCGATATGAGGTCTATAACAGTTCGAGAAACTACTGGTAACACTTACCAGTAAATCTCAGCAACTCTGGCCAGGGATTTCCGGTCATAGCCAATCGAACACAGCGCAACATCAACTCCCTATACCGGGAGAGACGAATCCCCTCCTATCGCTCATTGCCTCCATGTGATTCGGGACTGTACCCAAAAACCACCGTTTTGCACGCCCTCTTGGACGTGGTAAGGTGGAAATCAAAGACAGTGGGAATCACACAAGACTCTATGACGATCTTGGGTCAACAGACTACTCTGTACCAGTGTCACCAGAAAACTGCCATCTGACGTAAGGTATAATACCATCTGGGAGTTCTCGGCGAGTCCGTCCAGTGTACCCGGTCTCCACTGAGCACCCGTATATCATCTCTGATGTCAAACACCAATGGATATGGGATCATCCATCGCCCATCTGCATGGGTCGAGAAGGTATACGCTAGTCTACTCTGGTATATCGATGCCCCGTCTCGATATACCCACGACTAGGGACCTTGAAGGATGTACTTATGGACTACCATGTCCCCACTAGTATGATCCGCATCATAGTCCAGGTAGTCAAGTACTCATCCTAAGGGCTTTACCAACATGTAACAGAGAGACAATCAGTGTACACGTTAAGGTAAAGTGCAACCAGATAGCATACTATCATGTCGAGCAAGAAAGTCCTCCCTATATATGTCCAAGCATCCACTACATTATACATCCTATGTATAGTAATGGCCTCTAGGGCATACATATAACTAACAATCTCCCACTTGCACTAGGGCCATCTGTAGCAGTGGATGTAGTATCTCATACTCAACCATCCCATAAAAGTCTCTCTCTGGGAATAGGCCTTCGTGAGTGGATCCGCCGTGTTATCCTCCGAGTCTACTCTCCTAACCTTGATCACCCTAGAGATCAACCATCTCCATGATCAGGTGATACTGCCTTAGAATATGTCTGGATCACTGATGGGACGGGTGTTCCTTGGCATAAGCCACAACTCCATTGCCACACAATGGGAGGAACGAAGTTCATCTCATGAACTATTATACACCCAGACTGCCTCTTTGGTAGCATCTTAAGTAGCGATGTATCCAGCCTTTATCGTCTAGTATGCCACGGTATCTAGCTTGGAACTCTTCCAACATACCGTCCCTTTACTGAGGGTAAAGACAATGCCTGTGACTGACATTCAGTCGTCCTTATCACTCTGGAACCTTTCCAGTGATTCTCCCCAGAATCAATTGATACCACCTCACTACAACTAGTGAGAATCCTAACATCCATTTAGATCTATCTCATAGATCCAAAATCTAGGATTTATGAGGTATCATTTTGATCCTATATGGAGAATCATTGTGATAAGCGGAGATTGACCGAGCGTATCATAGGAAACTCCCTTCTTATCAAGAGTATGTCATCCACGTACTCTATGAGGATCACCACCATACTCCCTACTACCTTTTTGTATATACAAGGTTCATCTACCATTTTGATGAAGTCAAACTTTTTGACAACTACATCAAAACAGACGTTCCAACTCCGCGATGTCTGCTTTATCCTATAAAGCATCTTGTACACGTTTCCGCTGCTCCCACTGTCTACGAAGCCCTCTGGCTGTGTACTTATAGACGCACTCTTCTAAAACACCATCTAGAAAAGCAGTCATTTCACCCAACCGCCAGATATCGTAGTCATGGTATGTAGCCGTGGCAAGTAGGATCTGGATGGACTTAAGCATAGCCTCTGGAAAAGGTTTCATCATTATCCACGCCTGGTTGATGACGAAAGCCTTTAACAAGTCTTGCTTTGAAAGTCTCAACTTTTCCACCTACACCAAGTAATCTTCTCAAGATATACTTGCTCCTGATGGGGATTTAACCCTTCAGATATAGCAACCAAAGTCCATACTTTGTTGGTGTACATGGATTCCATCTCAGATCGCTAAGCATCCAGCTATTCTTACAGAGCCTTACTCCTGATGGCCAGCTCAAAACTAGTTGGGTCATCATCTCATGATGCAATCCTCGCTCCCATTGTCATAGAGAAACTGAAGTATCTCTCAGGTGGGTGAGAAACCCTACTAGATCGGCGGAAAGGCTGAGCTTCGTTGGTAACTATTGAATCATCTGCTGTAGTTTGTATAGTTGGAACCTTTCCAATTCTACATTACAGACCTTGCCTCGAGCTTGTCCGGATATTGCTTTTAGACATAGCCCGGACAACCCCAAATCTTAACCAACTTAAGATATGGGTTCTTCCCTTTCCATATCACATATGAAGCGGTAGGCAACTAATTTGATTGGAACCCTATTCAATAGGTATGCAGCTTCTCAAGCGCATAACTCCCAAAAGGAAATAGGTAACTCAGTAGTACTCATCATAGAGCACACCATATCACATAGGGTGCTATTGCTCCGCCCCGATACAACATCGTGCTATGGTGTATACAGAGGAGTAATGCTGAGAGAGAATCTCATTCTCCTTTAGAATAGTCCAGGAATTCCGTACTCAAGTATTCTCCTCCTTGATCTCATCAAAGGACAGAATACTTATACCCGTGTTTTGGTTTTCTACTTCTAAATCATATTCTGTGAATATCTCAAAAGGTTCGGACTTGTGTTTCAACAGGAACATATGTCTGAATCTTGAGAGATTATCAGAGAATGTAACGAAGTACAAAGAACCAGTCCTGGTATATGTAGACAGGGGACCTTACATACATCAACATGTATCATCCCAAGAGTTTACTAACTCTTTCTCTATTTCCAGTAAACAGAGCTATGGTCATCGTATCTTTGTGACATGACTGGCAAGTTTCATAAGATGTAAATTCAAACAGATTTAAATATGCATCTAAATGTAACTTCAGCTAGTCAGGTCGCATTGATATGACCTAGTCTACAATACCTCAAGAAAAATTCGTTCATTTTTGAACTCATCCTCTTGTGTGTATTCTGTATACTAAGAACTGTAGTTTGATTTAGAACATCAACGCTTTTAGATAACGTGCCTGAACCGATCAACTTTTGATATAGGAAATGTTCAAAACATTATCCAACAATACAAAATTTTATCATTTCTTTACTGATAAAGAGACTGATATGATTTTGTATATCAGGTTCGGTATCTAATAACATTCGTTCAGAATCAATGTATTGGTAATACAGGGTGACAGTGACCAACAGACTTGGCTGCAACTCTTGCTCCGTTTTCTGCCTCATGAAACTTATCACCCGTTCTCGGTTCTTTACCTATCTGTAGCCCATGTAACATATTACATATGCGGGATCCTGATCCGGTATCATATACCCAGGACATAAAGGACACTGAGAAACAGTTCTATATAAAGAACACACCCGAAGATGATGCATCAGCATGCACTTACTTCGTTTGGGCGGCACGGGAATTCTGGTAATCCTCAATTTCCTGCTCTGTCTTATAACAATTATAAGTTGGAGCGGGACCAACGTTCCCCAGCTCAGTATAACAAGCGGGTTCGGTCAAATATCCGTATTATTATCTTGATTAAGGCGTGATATGGTCGCTACCTGGAGAGAGAGAGAAGAAAACACTCAGCGTGCACTCTTGCAAGAATAGATTGGTTATTATTTTATCTAATCAGGATGGCTCCCACTGTTTTTTATCAAATCTTCTTTCAAACCCTAAAAGGAAAGATTAGCCGGGATTAATTACACACTACAAGTTCGCCAATCTTTCAGCCAGGCCAGTGTCGGTACTTTGAGGGAGGTCCCCCGTGCTTTCGCACGAACCTAATTAATGTAAACCTCGTTTTCCCAGAGGCGTAACCTCGTTAACACCTTTCTAGACACCTACTTGATCGGCTAATTGTAATGTGTAAAACTCTCTCAGGAGTAACAATTACTCGCAGTGGGTATCGGGATCCAACTATCTCATAGAAGGTATGCAATCTCATTGCAAATTTCAACACTTGAAATTCCCGATAATATTTTTGCCCCTAGCGTCCTATGACCTTGACGGAGGTCAACAAATCATAGGCTACTAGTCAAGTTCAACCCGTCATTTCTTGATTGAATCAAACCCACCCGCACGACCCTTGACGGAGGTCAACAAGGCCGCACGACTACCCTAATCCAATCTGCATCATATGCATAAGCAGATAAATACTAGTTAGCTACCGCACACTACGCCTTGACGGAGGTCAACAAACGTAGCACGAATACTAAGTAGGACTTATCTGAAATGACGGAGGGCTACGACAGGTTTTTCTGAAAACCTATTGCGTAATGAACTTGATATCGTTGTAGAATCAAATGATTTTAAAATGGAGTGCTTTTGAAGCTTTTCTAGTTTTGCTAAAGGAGTCACTCCCGGTGAAGGGATCGTCGGTCCTTTACTCGTCGAATGAGGTGCGGGATATGTCATATATATCACTGTGCAAAGCTGAAACTATAGAAGCAATCAAAAAGACAAACCGAGGGTTGTAGCATCTGTCAGTTATTCCTAAAGGAGTCACTCCCTGTGAAGGGATCTCGGTCCTTTCCTCATCGAATAAGGTGCAGGATATATCATATATACCGCTGTGCAAAGCAAGAACTGTAGCTACCTATTTTATTTTGAAATTCGATTCTACAACATCTTTAGGTTTCTTTTATTTCATTAATCACATTAATGAAGTCCCATCATTTAAATACCTAAACATCACAGATAAATATGACGTACACTTATGCCATCCGCATTCGCCTCGATGTCCCCTCGTGCACCGTTAGGTTAGGTAACTAACGGCAGAGCGGGGCAGGGCTAGCACGGGTGTAAAACATAAGTAACGCCTATATAATATATCATATATACTATATAAAGTATCCATCACAGAACATATCACATGATCACATTGTAGGGTTCCTAGGCACTCTCAAGAGGTCTCACAAGGCATCAACCATGCCAATTTCAAAATTTTACAAGTGCCGAGAAACTCTAATACGGATCGTTAACTAGAATTTTAGGCGAAACAAGCAACTAGTTAACAACTTAACTAAAAGAACGGAAATACAACCTTTGTAGATCCGGTCCCCCACCTCCATAGCTCCGCAATGAAGTCTCCTCGCTGTCCAAATCGAATTCCGGGCTCTAGCGTCGGCTTCATCGGAGAAATGGACGGGCTAGGTCATCGACAACGATACCGAAGATGATCTACGTCGAGGCAACACTAGATCAAGCTCCCACTTCACCAAGTCATGAAACTTGTGAAGAAAACACCCTATACTACTTGGCAAGAGGTAGAGGATGAAGAAATAGGAAGTGGGTTCACTTTAGAATTGGATTTCTCACTCATTTGCTCAAGTTGCCATTGATGGAGCAAGGTTTCTTCATGAAGAAGAAGAAGAGGAAGAAGATGATAGAATATGATAAGTTAATAATAATAGAAAAGAAAATCATACTTATCATATACTAACCCTTGGTTAAGTGTAGAGAATGAACTAGGGTTAGTTTCAATGGTTAGGGTTAAGCATGAGACAAGAATGGTGACTTAGTCAATGCTTCATGAATCTTCAACTAAAAACAAACATAGCCACCATTCATTTCATATCTTTTCCAAAAATAAATAAATGAATAAATAGATATGAAAAACAAAACCCTAACCATTTAAATAACCATGGTTTAATCTTTACACAAACTCAAGTAAGCATGTATCATCAAACATGATACAATCAAGTGCACAAAAGTATATCACATATACAACTTGTGAACTTCAAGTGAGAAAATCCATTTAAAGTGAACCAATACTAGTTAATGCAAAGTAATATATCAAATATATAATTATGCATTAAATCATTAAATCAACACTTGATTTAACGATCCGGTCATATCGCATATAACCGACTAATATCCAATGTATCGACTTATCGAATCAATCCTTGATTCGATAACTAGGTTATATCGCATACAACCATATCGATACATTCATCGCGAGAATAGAATACGGTATCACATACACGCATTATTCTCGATCCCGCACATATCTCATATGTGCTCCTATTTCGTTTCGCTTGAGCCAGGAAACCTCTGTGTAGGACTCTAAAGACTCGTCAATACGCCGGCAGTAGGTGATGATCATATCAAACACCCACAAGCCGCAAGCGGTCTGCTAAACGTAACGGCCACCCGGGTATTGAGCGATCAGAAGATCGACGAGCAAGCCCGCTCACACTCCTGTGAATCCAACCAGTAACACTTACCGTACAGTCCGGTCTGTTCGTCTGATATGTCGCATATCTCGCCTAGGGGTGGTAAACGTCAGAACCCAATAGCTCGATAAGTCGTGTCGATATGAGGTCTATAACAGTTTGAGAAACTACAGGTAACACTTACCAGTAAATCTCAGCAACCCTGGCCAGGGATTTCCGGTCATAGCCAATCGAACACGGCGCAACATCAACTCCCTATACCGGGAGAGACGAATCCCCTCCTATCGCTCATTGCCTCCATGTGATTCGGGACTGTACCCAAAAACCACCGTTTTGCACGCCCTCTTGGACGTGGTAAGGTGAAAATCAAAGCACAGTGGGAACCATACAAGACTCTATGACGATCTCGGGTCAACAGACTACTATGTACCAGCGTCACCAGAGAACTGCCATCTGACGTATGGTATAATACCATCTGGGAGTTCTCGGCGAGTCCGTCCAGTGTACCCAGTCTCCACTGAGCACCCGTATATCATCTCTGATGTCAAACACCAATGGATATGGGATCATCCATCGCCCATCTGTATGGGTCGAGAAGGTATACGCTAGTCTACTCTGGTATATCGATGCCCCGTCTCGATATACCCACGACTAGGGACCTTGAAGGATGTACTTATGGACTACCATGTCCCTACTAGTATGATCCGCATCATAGTCCAGGTAGTCAAGTACACATCCTAAGGGCTTTTCCAACATGTAACAGAGAGACAATCAGTATACACGTTAAGGTAAAGAGCAACCAGATAGCATACTATCATGTCGAGCAAGAAAGTCCTCCCTATATATGTCCAAGCATCCACTACAATATACATCCTATATATAGTAATGGCCTCTAGGGCATACATATAACTAACAATCTCCCACTTGCACTAGGGCCATCTGATAGCAGTGGTTGTAGTATCTCATACTCAACCATCCCATAAAAGTCTCTCTCTGGGAATAGGCCTTCGTGAGTGGATCCGCCGTGTTATCCTCTGAGTCTGCCCTCCTTACCTCGATCATCCTGGAGATCAACCATCTCCATGATCAGGTGATACTGCCTTAGAATATGTCTGGGTCACTGATGGGACCGGGGTTCCTGGGCCAAAGCCACACTTCCATTGTCACACAATGGGAGGAACTAAGTTCATCTCATGAACAAATATACATCCATACTGCCTCTTTGGTAGCATCTTAAGTAGCGATGTATCGAGCCTTAATCGTCTAGTATGCCACGGTATCTAGCTTGGAACTCTTCCAACATACCGTCCCTTTACTGAGGGTAAAGACAATGCCTGTGACTGACATTCAGTCGTCCTTATCACTCTGGAACCCTTCCAGTGATTCTCCCCAAGATCGATTGATACCATCTCACTACAACTAGTGAGAATCCTAACATCCAATTAGATCTATCTCATAGATCCAAAACCCAGGATTTAGTAGGTATCACTTTGATCCTATGTGGAGAATCATTGTGATAAGCGGTGATTGATCAAGCGTAGCATAGGAAACTCTTTTCCTATCAAGAGTATGTCATCCACGTACTCTACGAGGATCACCACCATACTCCCTACTACCTTTTTGTATATACAAGGTTCATCTACCATTTTGATGATGTCAAACTCTTTGACTACTTCATCAAAACAGATGTTCCAACTCCGCGATGCCTGCTTTATCTTATAAAGCATCTTGTACACGTTTCCGCTGCTCCCACTGTCTACGAAGCCCTCTGGTTGTGTACTTATAGACGCCCTCTTCTAAACATCATTTAGAAAAGCTGTCATGACACCCAACCACCAGATATCGTAGTCATGGTATGTAGCCGTGGCAAGTAGGATCTGGATGGACTTAAGCATAGATCCTTAGAAAAGGTCTCATCATGATCCATATCTGGTCAATGATGCAAACCTTTAACAAGTCTAGCTTTGAAAGTCTCAACTTTTCCATCTACACCAAGTAATCTTCTCAAGATTTATTTGCTCTTGATGGGGATTTAACCCTTCAGATAAAGCAACCAAAGTCCATACTTTGTTGGTGTATAAGGATTCCATCTCAGATCACTAAGCATCCAGCCATTCTTACAGAGTCCCACTCCTGATGGCCAGCTCGAAACTAGTTGGGTCACCATCTCATGATGCAATCCTCGCTCCCACTGTCATCGAGAAACCGAAGTATCTCTCAGGTGGGTGAGGAACCCTACTAGATCGGCGGAGAGGCTGAGGTTCGTTGGTTACTATTGAATCCTTCGGTTCTACCAAATCATTTGCTGTAGTTTGTATAGCTGAAACACTTCCAGTTCTACATAACTTACCTTGCCTCGAGCTTGTCCGGATTTTGCTTTTAGACATAGGCCGGACAATCCCAAATCTTAACTAGCTTAAGACATGGGCTCTTCCCTTTCCATATCACATATGAAATGGTAGGCAACTGATTTGATTGGAACCCTATTCAATAGGTATGCAGCTTCTCAAGTGCATAACTCCCAAAAAGGAAATAGGTAACTCAGTAGTACTCATCATAGAGCACACCTTATCATATAGGGTGTGATTGCTCCGCCCCGATATACCATCGTGCTATGGTGTATACGGAGGAGTAATGCTGAGAGAGAATCTCATTCTCCTTTAGAATAGTCCAGGAATTCCGTGCTCAAGTATTCTCCTCCTTGATCACATCAAAGGACATAATACTTATACCCGTATTGGTTCTCTACTTCTAAATTATATTCTGTGAATATCTTAAAAGGTTCGGACTTGTGTTTCAACAGGAACATATGTCTGAATCTTGAGAGATCATCAGAGAATGTAATGAAGTACAGAGAACCGGTCTTGGCATGTGTAGACAGGGGACCTTTACACATCAACATGTATCATCCCAAGAGTTCACTAACTCTTTCTCTGTTTCCATTAAACAGAGCTGGTGTTATTATATCTTTATGACATGACTGGCAAGTTTCACAAGATGTAAATTCAAACTGATTTAAATATGCATCTACATGTAACTTCAGCTAGTCAGGTCGCATTGATATGACCTAGTCTACAATGCCTCAAGAAGGATTCGTTCATTTCTAAACTCTTCCTCTTGTGTGTGTTCTGTATACTAAGAACTGTAGTTTGATTTAGAACGTTAATGCTTTTAAATAACGTGCCTGAACCGATCAACTTTTGATATAGGAAATGTTCAAAACATTATCCAACAATACAAAATTATATCCATTCTTTACTAATAAAGAGACTGATATGATTTTGTATATCAGGTTCGGTATCTAATAACATTCGTTCAGAATCAATGTATTGGTAATACAGGGTGACAGTGACCAACAGACTTGGCTGCAACACTTGCCCCATTTTCTGCCTCATGAAACTTATCACCCGTTCTCAGTTCTCTACCTTTCTGCAGCCCTATGTAACAGATTACATATCTGGGATCCTGATCTGGTATCACATACCCAGGACGTAGAGGATACTGAGAAACAGTTCTTTGTAATGAACACACCCGAAGATGATGCATCAGCATGCACTCTCTTCGTTTGGGCGGCACGGGAATACTGGTAATCCCCAATTTCCTGCTCTGTCTTATAACAATTATAAGTTGGAGCGGGACCAACGTTCCCCAGCTCAGTATAACAAGCGGGTTCGGTCAATTCATCCGTATTATTATCTTGATTAAGGCGTGATATGGTCGCTACCTGGAGAGAGAGAGAAGAAAACACTCAGCGTGCGCTCTTGCAAGAATAGATTGGTTATTATTTTATCTAATCAGGATGGCTCCCACTGTTTTTTATCAAATCTTCCTTCAAATCCTAAAAGGAAAGACTAGCCGGGATTAATTACACCCTACAACTTCGCCAATCTTTCAGCCAGGCCAGTGTCGGTACTTTGAGGGAGGTCCCCCGTGCTTTCGCACGAACCTAATTAATGTAAACCTCATTTTCCCAGAGGCGTAACCCCGTTGACACCAATCTAGACACCTACTTGATCAGTTAATTGCAATGTGTAAAACTCTCCCAGGAGTAACAATTACTCGCAGCGGGTATCGGGATCCAACTATCTCATAGAAGGTATGCAATCTCATTGCAAATTTCAACACTTGAAATTCCCGATAATATTTTGTCCCTAGCGTCCTATGACCTTGACGGAGGCCAAACTATCCATAGTCCGCTAGTCAAGTTCAATCCGTCATTTCCTGATTGAATTAAACCCACCCGTACGACCCTTGACGGAGGCCAAACAACGCCGTACGAATACCCTAATCCAATCGCATCATATGCTGGCAGATAAGCACTAGTTAGCTACCGTACACTACACCTTGACGGAGGCCAAACTACCGCAGCACGGATACTAACTAGTACTTATCTGAAATGACGGAGGGCTACGACAGGTTTTTCTGAAAACCTATTGCGTAATGAACTTGATATCGTTGTAGAATCAAATGAAGTTTAAAATGGAGTGTTTTTTAGGCTTTTCTAGTTTTGCTAAAGAAGTCACTCCCGGTGAAGGGATCGTCGGTCCTTTCCTCGTCGAATGAGGTGCGGGATATATCATATATATCGCTGTGCAAAGCAGAAACTATAGAAGCAATCAAAAGACAAACCGAGAGTTGTAGCATCTGCCAGTTATTGCTAAAGGAGTCACTCCCGGTGAAGGGATCTCGGTCCTTTCCTTATCGAATAAGGTGCAGGATATATCATATATACCGCTGTGCAAAGCAAGAACTGTAGCTACCTGTTTTATTTTGAAATTCGATTCTACAACATCTTTAGGTTTCTTTTTCTTTCATTAATCACATTAATGAAGTCCTATCATTTAAATACCTAAACATCACAGATAAATACGACGTACACTTATGCCATCCGCATTCGCCTCGATGTCCCCTCGTGCACCGTTAGGTTAGGTAACTAACGGCAGAGCGGGGCAGGGCTAGCGCGGGTGTAAAACATAAGTAACGTCTATATAATATATCATATATACTATATACAGTATCCATCACAGAACATATCACATGATCACATCACAGATATTGCAGCAGAAGAAACATATGAAATATTGGATATACTAGGACGTCCGTGTTTTCAATACGAGCCAGTATAAAACACGGATTCCACGGTAGCGATGAATAGCCAAACCCACACCCCTAGACCCCTACGAGAGCGGCAAGCAACCCTACCAATTCTAGAGTTAGGGAGACCCGGACTCGACTCCTCGAGTCGGTCTCCCACTGGACTCCAGAACCCGGTTACTTGTGCTCCCCTTCTTGGGTTTATCCTAGTGCGGAAAAGGAAATAATATACAAAGGGTGACATCTTCCGCAACCTGGAAGTGCCCCAATAAAAGAATATTACATACAAGTTTTTACATGAATGAAAATGAAAAACATTCATCTCACATAAAAAAACCCCGACTATTCAAACACGACAATTCAATATAACATATCCAGCAACACATAACATCACATGTCATCAACGTAAGTAAATATGTCCATCCCAATTGTCGTTGACATATATCAACGAAACCGGCGATATCACATATTACACTTACGGTCACAGAAAAGAAAGTGTAAAACTACAACACTTGGAATCCGCAACCTCTTTAGACATCGCATGCCTAATCAAATGAATTACTTAGACATCGCATGCCTAACAATTATAAACCCCGCATTTTAGTCTCATTATCGAAAACACTTTTCAATATCAAGTCGGGCAATTCAACAAGATTCCCGACATCCTGATCGAATGCTCGTCGCAAACTTTAGTAGGCGGCCGCACCCCCGATACCGTCGACGAAGTGCACCAAGGCGGAACACCGCTACCGCGAGCATCCGAACGGATGCTTTCGGCGACGGGGTTCTCCTACAGTCACTTGGTCGGGGCTATGGAGTGAGGTTGTCTATTAAGTTTACCCGGCGAGTATCCGCGTACGCTACGTGATTGCGACAGACTTTTGATCACATCAAAATTCCGTGGCAACCGATCAAGTGAGACTAAAACGCTATGTTTATAACATTCATTCAGTTATCTCATAACTACATGTGAATTCCAATTATTGTATCGCATTCCAGATAAACAGAAAATGTTAAACTTTCCGATCGAACAATCGAAAACCCAAGTTTTCCCGATACAGCTTAACCCATGAAATAAGTTCAAAGACATTCACTTCGTGCCTCAGTACCAACGGTCCAGCCGTAGAAGGGTCAAGCCAACGCCTCACATGTGGCACGCCGTACTGCCCCAAACCCGAAGGTTCAAAGGGCAGTTCAAGACGGTCACATAATCGAGTTAAGGTTTGTTGTCTTCTAGAGGGACCATCGCGTTACTTGCACTACTTAGAACGTCTTTAAACCTCGGAAAAATCCAACACTTGGAAATTTCCCGACAGGGAAAAATTGGGTATTTATATCCGGCCGAACTTTCTAACATATTCTAAATATCCGGAAACCACATAGACAAAATCTGATAATCCGATCGAATCATCGAATCCCCAAAACAACCCCAGAA
Source organism: Agapanthus africanus (assembly GCA_030015575.1). Taxonomy (NCBI): domain Eukaryota; kingdom Viridiplantae; phylum Streptophyta; class Magnoliopsida; order Asparagales; family Amaryllidaceae; genus Agapanthus; species Agapanthus africanus. The sequence continues at coordinate 16,792,283 of CM057349.1, read as the reverse complement.
TATTCAACTCTTGAATAAATATTAAAAATTCCAAGGAAAACCAGCACTGAAAACTAAGAATTACTGTGCAAAATTAAACACAAGAAGAGATCACATGGCCGCGGAACCGCCGCATTAGCCATGCTAATGCTGCGGTTCCGCCGCACTTCAGTGGATTCAGGGGTACGGGCTTCTCAGTAATTATTATAATCGCCTGCTGATTTTTCTGCATATTTTTAATCTGGAAAAAAACCCAGTTTTTCAAAATTGTCCAGAGAGCAAATTTGGGATTGGGTTTAGATTCGATCGGACTTCTAATTCCGTTTACGCATCGCCTAAGGCTCTAGCTAGGCTCTGATACCATTGTAGGGTTCCTAGGCACTCTCAAGAGGTCTCACAAGGCATCAACCATGCTAATTTCAAAATTTTACAAGTGCCGAGAAACTCTAATAAGGATCGTTAACTAGAATTTTAGGTGAAACAAGCAACTAGTTAACAACTTAACTAAAAGAACGGAAATACAACCTTTGTAGATCCGGTCCTCCACCTCCATAGCTCTGCAATGAAGTCTCCTCGCTGTCCAAATCGAATCCCGGGCTCTAGCGTCGGCTTCATCGGAGAAATGGGCGGGCTAGGTCATCGACAACGATGCCGAAGATGATCTACGTCGAGGCAACACTAGATCAAGCTCCCACTTCACCAAGTCATGAAACTTGTGAAGAAAACACCCTATACTACTTGGCAAGAGGTAGAGGATGAAGAAATAGGAAGTGGGTTCACTTTAGAATTGGATTTCTCACTCATTTGCTCAAGTTGCCATTGATGGAGCAAGGTTTCTTCATGAAGAAGAAGAAGAGGAAGAAGATGATAGAATATGATAAGTTAATAATAATAGAAAAGAAAATCATACTTATCATATACTAACCCTTGGTTAAGTGTAGAGAATGAACTAGGGTTAGTTTAAATGGTTAGGGTTAAGCATGAGACAAGAATGGTGACTTAGTCAATGCTTCATGAATCTTCAACTAAAAACAAACATAGCCACCATTCATTTCATATCTTTTCCAAAAATAAATAAATGAATAAATAGATATGAAAAACAAAACCCTAACCATTTAAATAACCATGGTTTAATCTTTACACAAACTCAAGTAAGCATGTATCATCAAACATGATACAATCAAGTGCACAAAAGTATATCACATATACAACTTGTGAACTTCAAGTGAGAAAATCCATTTAAAGTGAACCAATACTAGTTAATGCAAAGTAATATATCAAATATATAATTATGCATTAAATCATTAAATCAACACTTGATTTAACGATCCGGTCATATCGCATATAACCGACTAATATCCAATGTATCGACTTATCGAATCAATCCTTGATTCGATAACTAGGTTATATCGCATACAACCATATCGATACATTCATCGCGAGAATAGAATACGATATCACATACACGCATTATTCTCGGTCCCGCACATATCTCATATGCGCTCCTATTTCGTTTCGCTTGAGCCAGGAAACCTCTGTGTAGGACTCTAAAGACTCGTCAATACGCCGGCAGCAGGTGATGATCATATCAAACACCCACAAGCCGCAAGCGGTCTGCTAAACGTAACGGCCACCCAGGTATTGAGCGATCAGAAGATCGACGAGCAAGCCCGCTCACACTCCTGTGAATCCAACCAGTAACACTTACCGTACAGTCCGGTCTGTTCGTCTGATATGTCGCATATCTCGCCTAGGGGTGGTAAACGTTAGACCCCAATAGCTCGATAAGTCGTGTCGATATGAGGTCTATAACAGTTTGAGAAACTACAGGTAACACTTACCAGTAAATCTCAGCAACCCTGGCCAGGGATTTCCGGTCATAGCCAATCGAACACAGCGCAACATCAACTCCCTATACCGGGAGAGACGAATCCCCTCCTATCGCTCATTGCCTCCATGTGATTCGGGACTGTACCCAAAAACCACCGTTTTGCACGCCCTCTTGGACGTGGTAAGGTGGAAATCAAAGCACAGTGGGAACCACACAAGACTCTATGACGATCTCGGGTCAACAGACTACTCTGTACCAGCGTCACCAGAGAACTGCCATCTGACGTAAGGTATAATACCATCTGGGAGTTCTCGGCGAGTCCGTCCAGTGTACCCAGTCTCCACTGAGCACCCGTATATCATTTCTGATGTCAAACACCAATGGATATGGGATCATCCATCGCCCATCTGTATGGGTCGAGAAGGTATACGCTAGTCTACTCTGGTATATCGATGCCCTGTCTCGATATACCCACGACTAGGGACCTTGAAGGATATACTTATGGACTACCATGTCCCCACTAGTATGATCCGCATCATAGTCCAGGTAGTCACGTACACATCCTAAGGGCTTTACCAACATGTAACAGAGAGACAATCAGTATACACGTTAAGGTAAAGAGCAACCAGATAGCATACTATCATGTCGAGCAAGAAAGTCCTCCCTATATATGTCCAAGCATCCACTACAATATACATCCTATGTATAGTAATGGCCTCTAGGACATACATATAACTAACACACATCACAGATATCGCAGTAGAAGTAACATATGAAATATTGGATATACTAGGACGTCCGTGCTTTCAATACGAGCCAGTATAAAACACGGATTCCACGGTCGCGATGAATAGCTAAACCCACACCCCTAGACCCCTATGAGAGCGGCAAGCAACCCTACCAATTCTAGAGTTAGGAGACCCGTACTCAACTCCTCGAGTTGGTCTCCCACTGGACTCCAGAACCCGGTTACTTGTGCTCCCCTCGTTGGGTCTATCCTAGTGCGGAAAAAGTAAATAATATACAAATGGTGACATCATCCGCAACCTGGAAGTGCCCCAATAAAAGAATATTATATACAAGTTTTTACATGAATGAAAATGAAAAACACTCATCTCACATAAAAAACCCCGGCTATTCAAACACGACGATCCAATATAACATATCCAGCAACACATAACATCATATGTCATCAACGTAAGTAAACATGCGTATCCCAATTGTCGCTGACATATAGCAACGAAACCGGCGATATCACATATTACACTTACGGTCACAGAAAAGAAAGTGTAAAACTACAACACTTGGAATCCGCAACCTACATAGACATCGCATGCCTAGTCAAATGAATTCCTTAGACATCGCATGCCTAACAATTATAAACCCCGCATTTTAGTCTCATTATCGAAAACTCTTTTCAATATCAAGTCGTGCAATTCAACAAGATTCCCGACATTCTGATCGAATGCTCATCGCAAACTTTATTAGGCGGCCGCACCCCTGATACCGTCGACGAAGTGCACCAAAGCGGAACACCGCTACCGCGAGCACCCTTACGGATGCTTTCGGCGACGGGGTTCTCCTACAGTCACTTGGTCGGGGCTATGGGGTGTAGCTGTCTATTAAGTTTACCCGGCGAGTATCCGCGTACGCTACGTGATTGCGACGGACTTTTGATCACATCAAAATTCCGTGGCAACCGATCAAGTGAGACTAAACTGCTATATTTATAACATTCATTCAGTTATCTCATAACTTCTTGTGAATTCCAATTATTGTATACCATTCCGAATAAATAGAAAATGTTAAACTTTCCGATCGAACATTCGAACACCCAAGTTTTCCCGAAACCGTTCAACACATGAAATAAGTTCAAAGACATTCACTTCATGCCTCAGTACCAACGGTCCAGCCGTAGAAGGGTCAAGCCAACGCCTCACATGTGGCACGCCGTACTGCCCCAAACCCTAAGGTTCAAAGGGCAGTTCAAGACGGTCACATAATCGAGTTAAGGTTTGTTGTCTTCTAGAAGGACCATCGCGTTACTTGCACTACTTAGAACGTCCTTAAACCACAGAAACATCCAACACTTGGAAATTTTCCGGCAGGGGAAAAAGTGGGTATTTATATCCGGTCGACCTTTTTAACATATTCTAAAATATCCGGAAAGCCACATAGACAAAGTCTGATAATCCGATCGAATCATCTAAGCTCCAAAACACCCCAGAAAACTCAACTCTTGAGTTCAAATTAAAAATTCCCAGAAAACTCAGCACCTGAAAACATGAATTACTGTGCAAAATTCATAAATTAATGTGTCAAAATGGCCGCGGAACCGCCGCACAAGCCATGCTTGTGCCGCGGTTCCGCCGCGCTTTAGATGAATCATTAGGTAATTTTTGCACCGTAATTCTTAGAATTCCCTGCTGAATTTTTTAAGTATTTTTAATCTGGAAAAAACCCAGTTTTTGAAAAAAGTCCAGAGAGCATTTTGGAATTAGGGTTTCGGTTCGATCGGACTTCAAACTCCGTCTACGCATCGCTTAAGGCTCTAGCTTGGCTCTGATACCACTGTAGAGTTCCTAGGCACACTAATGGAGTCTCACAAGGCATCAACCATGCCTAATTCAAATTTTACATGTGCCGAGAAAGCCTAATACGGATCGTTAACTAGAATTTTAGGCGAAACATGCAACTAGTTAACAACTTAACTAAGTGAACGGAAATACAACCTTTGTAAATCCGGTACTCCACCTCCATAGCTCCGTGATGAAGTCCCCTCGCTGTACAAATCGGATCCCAGACTCTAGCTTCGGCTTCATGGGAGAAATGGGCGGGCTAGGTCATCGACTACGATGCCGAAGATGATCTACGTCGAAGCATCACAAGATCAAGCTCCCACTTCACCAAGTCATGAAACTTGTGAAGAAAACACCCTATACTACTTGGCAAGAGGTAGAGGATGAAGAAATAGGAAGTGGGTTCACTTTAGAATTGGATTTCTCACTCTTTTCATCAAATCACCATTGATGGAAGCAAGGTTTTCTTCTTGAAGAAGAAGAAGAAGAAGATGATAGAATATAATAAGTATATATTCAAAAAGAAAAATAAATGAATACTTATCATATTTCAACCATGGTCAAGTGTAGAGAAAGAACTATGGTTAGTTTGGATGGTTAGGGTTAAGCATGAAGACAAAATGGTCACTTAGTCAAAGCTTCATGAAGCTTCAACAACAAACAAAGAAAGCCACCATTTTCTCTTTATCATTTCCATAATAAATAAATAAATAGATAAATGAAAAAGTAAATCAAATGAAACCCTAACCACTAACTAACCATGGTTTAATTCTTTACACAAACCCAAGCTAGCATGTATCATCAAACATGATACAATCTTGTGCACAAAAATATATCACATATACAATGTGCAATTCAAGTGAACTTCAAGTGAGAAAATCCATTTAAAGTGAACCAATACTAGTTAATGCAAAGTGATATATCAAATATATAATTATACATTAAATCATTAAATCAACACTTGACTCAATGATCCGGTCATGTCGCATATAACCGACTAGTATCCAATGTATCGGCTTATCGAATCAATCCTCGATTCGATAACTAGGTTATATCGCATACAACCATTCGACACATTCATCGCGAGAATGAAATACGATATCATATACACGCATTATTCTCGGTCCCGCACATATCTCATATGCGCTCCTATTTCGTTTCGCTTGAGCCAGGAAACCTCTGTATAGGACTCTAAAGACTCGTCAATACGCCGGCAGCAGATGATGATCATATCAAACACCCACAAGCCGCAAGCGGTCTGCTAAACGTAACGGCCACCCGGGTATTGAGCGATCAGAATATCGACGAGCAAGCCCGCTCACACTCTTGTGAATCCAACCAGTAACACTTACCGTACAGTCCGGTCTGTTCGCCTGATATGTCGCATATCTCGCCTAGGGGTGGTAAACGTCAGACCCCAATAGCTCGATAAGTCGTGTCGATATGAGGTCTATAACAGTTCGAGAAACTACTGGTAACACTTACCAGTAAATCTCAGCAACCCTGGCCAGGGATTTCCGGTTATAGCCAATCGAACACAGCGCAACATCAACTCCCTATACCGGGAGAGACGAATCCCCTCCTATCGCTCATTGCCTCCATGTGATTCGGGACTGTACCCAAAAACCACCGTTTTGCACGCCCTCTTGGACGTGGTAAGGTGGAAATCAAAGCACAGTGGGAATCACACAAGACTCTATGACGATCTCGGGTCAACAGACTACTCTGTACCAGTGTCACCAGAGAACTGCCATCTGATGTAAGGTATAATACCATCTGGGAGTTCTCGGCGAGTCCGTCCAGTGTACCCAGTCTCCACTGAGCACCCGTATATCATCTCTGATGTCAAACACCAATGGATATGGGATCATCCATCGCCCATCTGCATGGGTCGAGAAGGTATACGCTAGTCTACTCTGGTATATCGATTCCCCGTCTCGATATACCCACGACTAGGGACCTTGAAGGATGTACTTATGGACTACCATGTCCCCACTAGTATGATCCGCATCATAGTCCAGGTAGTCAAGTACTCATCCTAAGGGCTTTACCAACATGTAACAGAGAGACAATCAGTGTACACGTTAAGGTAAAGTGCAACCAGATAGCATACTATCATGTCGAGCAAGAAAGTCCTCCCTATATATGTCCAAGTATCCACTACATTATACATCCTATGTATAGTAATGGCCTCTAGGGCATACATATAACTAACAGGGTATACATATAACTAACAGATATAACGTAATATTGAACCATAAGGGATTTTAAGCATACGGGTCGGGTCGGATACTATCCACAGATACCAAAAGCACTATCTGCACCTAAAACAAATAATAATCAAGAAATAACCACAAAATTAGAAAATACTCAAATAGAATATAGTATAAATGAATTAGGGTGTTACACTACGTCACAACAGTGCAACGTTTTTCCAGTGAGCTACAAGTGTTTCTTGCTGTTATTTAACAAAATTAACCTATAACTCAAACTTAGGCTGTAAACTCATTTCTGTATATTAGACTGGAAAATTCCGTACAGTAAATTCAGAGTCGTTACATCAGACGTCTGCTACGATGAGCTGCAGACGTCTGAAGCAGAAAAAGTTTTGGTAAAAACATAACATCAGACGTTTGCCATAATGAGTTGCAGACATCTGTGTTCCTTTCTGAGAAGTACAGAGCCAAAACTAGATGTCTGAAGTTCATACAGGTAGGCGTCTGAAGTTTAAAAAATGCCATTTGAAACCCTTCTTCAAACGTCTGGTCCACTGACCTTCAGACGTCTGTCTCATCTCAATTTTGAAAAACATATCTGAAATATCAGATATAAACAGTGCACAGACGTCTGAACTTCAACTAGGCAGACGTCTGGCCTGGCACAAAAACAACAGTTCGGGTTTTCTGAAAAATGAAAACTTCGAAAACGAAAAACCCGATATTTGTAAAAGTTCTGTGTAATCGTGTGTGAGTGTTCAAGAGCTCTAAATGATATAACCATATTCTATAGTGTGCTTACAAAGATTCCTATGTCGGTATCGCAAAATTTTCGAATTCTTGAATTTTTGTCGTCTCGAGCTTTCGAAGTTTGACTTGTGCTTGAACTTGGCTTCACAGCTTCAAACTTGGACATGTCATTCACAAGTGTTGGTCGATGAATTTTCAATTTTACTTTGACTCATAACGCTTCAAATTAGAACTTGGCTTCTTGGTGCAACTTTCATCAGAGATATGCGATTTCGGAGCCCTAAACGCTGGAATTTTGCGATTCCGAGAGACGTCAATATAATTCCTGTGGTATGTTCATTGACCTAGATGATTTTTGCATGATCTTCGATTTGGCTGGTGGAACGCGCGAATCGGACAAGATTTGACTGTTCGGGCTGCATCACTTTTTAGGTACTCATAGATTAATCTTGACAAATTGAGAAACACTCGTCTGTATTCTCCAACCTCCATTAGATAAATCCGTTTATGCTCAGTAACATCTATCCTTCGTATGCTTGTGTCATAAAAATATCCTGAAAACCAATCTCAAACACGACCAAGCATACCATATACAGTGTTATGAAATACAAGCAAGATAGTAAACACAGGTATATGAATATTCATTGTTTTTGATATCACAATCTTGAATAATATATCAATATCAAGATATAACTTAAATTCAAAACATAAGATATTGATATACTAACTATATATACATGATATAAGAGAAGGAAGATATAGATCACATGTATATACAAATTTATATTGTGAATTACTAAAATAATAAATGAGAGTAATATATCGATACGAAGAATATAACACAAGTATATCATGAGATATTGATATATTACTCGGTATACACAAGATATAAGAAATACAAGCTAAACATAAAGTGTATAAGAATTTAATGTCGATATGAAAAGTAAGATAAGTAAGTGACACTAAACGAACCATTCATATTTAAGCTATCATCAAAACTAAATAAATGGATCATCAAATCCATAAGCTATCATAAAATTGTCGCGCCCCGCTTCCCGGTATACGGCGAAGGGGATGGGACGAGGCCGCTACGTATTTACTGTGAAGTAAATACGTTAAGCGTATCTAAGCAATATAAAAGTAAAGCACAAGAGCCAAGATATAATTAAAAACAACAACTTTATTTATTCACATTCTTTCTGTACAATGCATGGAAAAGTAAATACAACTGAATGAAAGCAATGCCTAAACAATGACATAACAGAAAAGGAAAGTACTGAAATAAAATGTGTACAATGAACTAGAGCTCGAGGTCTTCACTGAATTGGTCCAAGTCTTCACTCGTGGGCTCGATCTCTGACGTGTCCAGATCACCTGACGACATTCAAAGAAGAAAGAAAGAGAATGTCGTCAGCGAACAGATCGCTCGGAAAGTTCCAAGAATAAGGGAGAAATAGAATAGACAGAGAGAGTGTGTGTAACTTTTAAAGTTATATTTTATTGTTATAATGTTGTATTTAGTGTTAACGCTGTTATTTGTAGCTTGATATAGAAGAATGCCAGTGTATACGAGAGGAGTCTCTATATGCCAGAGACTAAAGGCAAATGAAAGTATAAGGCTCCGTTATACAATCCGGAACAACGGCAATTGGATTCATATTAGGTGTCTTAATCTTGCAGTCTCGTGCCACTTTTAACACCTTCCGTACCAATCTACCCCTTAAACCCCGTGTTATCTTGATTGTATTGTTGTATTGTAAACTGTATAATTGATTGACTGACCGAAACCATGCTATCAGTAAACGGATGTAACCGTAGAATCATGTAAATGGATGTAACTGGAGAATCATGTAAATGGAATGTATATCCATGGTTCGGTTAAGTCAAGTTGTATAATGGATTCATGGATTCATGTTGAATTGGAATATTGTAGATTGTAGATTGTACTTGAATTATATTCAAATCAGATTATAATGATACTCAATCTGAGTCAAACAATTAGAGAAGTAAATTGAAGTCCTGATTGTTTAGATATTATCTGTAACCGCTGCACATGGGCGGCAGGATTTGTGTCTTTTTCAAAGACGATTACCGTGTTGATAACACCGTTGTTAAGTTGTCTACCTTAGATAGGCAAGCACCCACTTCTCCGGCTCCCTGAGGCTCAAGAGATAGGTTCCGCTTAAACCTATGTTTACTAGGGTCCTTAGAGTAATTTATAGAACTTGAGGGGTTTTTATGAAAAAATACTTTTATATACTTTTCAAAATACACCCCAAGTATTTATTATTCGTCTTTGGAGTTTTAATGAATGTAGATTTTATATTGTGATATTTCTAGTGAAAATATCCTATTTTCATAAATAAAGGTATTTATTTGTAATATTGATTTGTATGGAATTCATTGTATTTTAGTGTAAAATGATTCTTGTGATTTTTAGAAAAAAGTGGAATATTTATATCATAACAAAATAGGTATTTTAATGATAAATATACATATATTTATACAAAAATAATTTTGATATATATTTTATATTCTAAAAATCTCATTTTCTTAAGATATCGTATTTTAAATATTTCGAGACCGAATGCTCCTTGCGGAGGTCTGAATCTCGCACTACTAAGCCCGATAATGTGCGATAATCCGCACCATCCCGAACGGATTTCCCAAAATGGGTTGCAGCGGCGCTTTGCAAAGATTGTATAAATACTAAATCCTTTAGAAAACGGTTTTATTAAGTAAATGGTATTTATTTGCAAAGATGTCAATTTCCCGTATTCTATGTTCTAGGGTCTCCTACGTCAACTAGACTGCTCCTAACTGGTCCAAAGCGACAAGTTGTGAGATATCTCAAATCGCTTCTTCACCGCCAATTGTGGCCAGGTAAGTACAAGTGAAGAAAGGAGGGATCCGCTCACGAATCACCGTGAGACGGGCCTTTTAAAGTTACCTTTCTCACTTGTCTAGCCTAGGCACCACAAACTCAGATTTAGATAAACGACTGAATGCCCACAACCTTCCTCTGTCCTAATGAGTGCGACAATCCTTAATTGGCTGAGTCTAGATATTTTTATTATTAGCTCAAAAGTTATTTATTTGTAAAGATGTATCAATACTAAATCTTTTAGAAATTGTTTTATTAAGTAAAGGGTATTTAAATGAAAATGTTTGTTTTCCCGTATTCTAAGTTCTCGAGGGTATCGTGTTATGTTGCATATGAGTGTGTGAGGAGGTAGGTCGTTACCTCGTGATCTACTTAAAAATATAGCAAGTTTAATAGAGTTAAATGTAGAATTGGAACAATGTGATATTTAATTGAAAAATACGATAAATTGAAATAGCCAACATTTTATGAAATAAAACTTGATCAATTTGGTTGATTAGTGTTTAATAATCAATATGAGAGAGTTCAAGCATAATTGTATTAACGAGAAGTGAAGTTTTATAAAGAAACCGAATCGGAAATCGGATTTGTTCCGATTCCGTCGGGTTCATAAATCCGTATTTTTAGAATGGAAAAAACAGTTAGAAATGGGACTTACGGGTTTTGGACAATAAGGAGAGGGAGGTGGAACGGGAGGAGTCGCCGGTGCGTCGCTTCGTCGCCGGGAGCTCCTAGAATGATCATCAGAAGTTTGCCGGAAAATTCGCCGTAGTTTCGCTTCGTGCTCGTTTTCAAAGTACACAAGGTTTCTTGAAAATTTTAGAGAGTTGGCTCAGAGTTTGGGATGAGAGGGTAGAAGGTAAGGATGGTATTTATAGGGTTAGGGTAGATGAAAAGTTTAAAATAAAAAATGTAAAATATATATTAAAATTCATTAAAATATGGAGTAAATGGGGATTTCAAAGGTCTTTGGAACCGATCTGGAAAAATGAAGTGTTCAGGGGAGTAGGGGAGAGGAAGAGCTCCAACTTTTCAGTTGGGGATTCGGCCGGCGGCGCCGGCCGACTCGGGCCGAGTCAGGACATGGGAAGGTAGAGGGTCATCAGGTGTAGACTCTGGTATATTTAGTTTTGTGGGTGTAGTGGGAAAATCTGGAGTTATCACGTGTTGGCAGTTGGACTTCTAAAAAATTTAAAACAAAATAAATATTAAAAATAATGTGGAGCATAGGATTTGAACTTTGGTAGCTTGATTCAGCAATGCAAGGTGTTACCAATGACCTACAAGCTCTTTCTTGTAATTAAATTGCTAATTAATTACTTAAGTTTTGTGCTCTGGCAATAAATACTCTTTTATGGATTTTTGGAATTTTTTTGTAAAAACTTGTATAGGAAATTTATGGTTGTTACAAAATACTAAAATTTTCATAAAAACATAAAATTTATGACTTTTGAAAATTTGTTTGTGCTAGCATGTATGATATTGAAAAAGGAAGCAAAATTAAAATTTTGTGATTTTCTTGTGCAATAACATGTAAAATATAGAAAAGCGGAAGAGAACAGAAAATATTAAAATTTTTGAAAATTTCGTGATTTTTTGATATTTATGTAAGCAAAATATTGAAAAATTGAAGAAAACTGAATTTTTAAAAAGAGAATCATGATTTTCTTATGCAATTACAGAAAATAAAATATTGAAGAACCGAAAAAACAAGAAAAGTTACAGTTTTTTTAAAATTACGCAATTTTTATTTGACAACATGCAACATATTGTAAATTTAAGAATAACAAATTAATAATTTTGGATCTTTATAGATTTCGCGAATTTCAAGCGTTATAGAATGCTTAATATTTAGAAACTAAAGATAACAGAAAAAAATTGAGATTTTTGAAAATTTCATAATTTTCGTGTGTCATATCATGAAAAAAAATGAAGAAAACTGATTTTTTTGGATTTTTTTGTGTTATTCATGGAAAATTCCGAAGAAAATAAAAATAATTTATTTTAAAAAATTTCATGATTTTATTGTGCCAGCAAGCAAAATGTTTAGAAACCGAAGATAACAGAAAAATTTAAGAATTTTGAAAATTTCATAATTTTCATGTGTATATCATGTATCATATTGAAAAAGGAAAGAAAATAGAAAATTTTGAGATTTTTGAAAATTTTACGACTTTTGTGTGTTTTATCATGGAAAATATTGAAAAGACGATGAAATAAAATTAATTTATTTTTGAATATTTCATAATTTTCTTGTGCTATATAAAGGATGAAAAATATTGAAAAACAGAAATTTTAAGATTTTATTGTATTCATGTGGGAAAAAGGATGATTATTACATTAAAATTATATATTGGCCCCATTCAGAATCTCGAACCCGCGAGCTTCGCGTTATCAGCACAACGCTCTAACCAACTGAGCTAATAGGCCTAACTAATTAAATATCTACCTAACTTTATTTAATTTATAAGTTTTCACAATTTAACATTATTTGCAATTCTTATTTTTTATACTGTTTATGTAGCTAGACACGTGTATTTATATATATATTGCACCTTCAACTATACACAACCAATTTTTTTTTCAAAAGCACAAAGTCCAAATTGGAAAGGAGGATATATATTGTTTTCTTTTTGATGAAAAGGATATATAGTTTCTTGACTTGGCTTATCTAGTTATCATGGTTTTTTTTCAAGTGGCTATAATCTTATTATCATCCACTATAGTCGCAGAGGTGTAGACTTGCAGCGGGGTTTTAAGAGCTCCGTAGCAGGTCCATTAATTGCTTCATCTAAAAGATGAGAAATTATTCGGTGTGCCGGATGTAATACACCGGTCAGGAGAGATAAAAAGATGGAGAACTTTGGGCAACCATTTGATAGAGTCTACATTCTTATTTCTTTTTCTCTCTTGTCCGGGAAGAGAAGGGAAGGGAAGGGAAGGGAAGGGGAAGGGGGGGAGGGATGACGGCACATCGAATAATTTCAATTGAAAGAAATAAGAATGTATTATGTTGCCCCCACCCCACATCGAATAAGCGCCCCCCCTCCTCCCACCCACCCACACACAAAAACCCCACCCCTGGCTGCGCTGGCGTTGATGTGTGATATATAGAGTGAAATAAGCTCTCAGCTTTCAATACGAAACATTGGGTCTAATGTTCAACTATTTGATTTCAGTAGTTTGATCGTTCTGTATTTTTATTTTTATATTTAACTCACTGGTTTTTGCACGTGATATCCATGTGAACTTATGTAGAAATCTGATGGTAGAGATTATGTTAGGGCTGTTAAATGGGCTGAACGAGCAAAGCCTGGCCTTGGTTAGCTCGAGCTCGTTTATTTAATACTGGGCATGAGTTCGGCTCAAGCTCTTTTATAAATGCATCATGCTCGGGTTGACTTGAGCTCACGAATAGCTCCGCTCATATGGATCGTGTTGAAGCTCGGTTCGTTTAGCTCAATAAAGGGTTAGGCTTGGCTCGATTAGCTTAATAAGGACCAGCCTCAAGCTCATTTGAATTCATTGAGAATAGCTCAAAACACTTGATATGGGGCCTACACATTTAATCAGTGGGGGGATCCGAAGATTTTGTGAGGGTTGTTTAGTTTGTTATGTCGGAAAGGGTTACTTTTTTCTTTAGAATATTTGTCTTTCTATATAATTAATAATGTCTAGCTAAGCCAAATTTGGTATGGGATACCTGCTATAACAATTTGAATATCATCAAAATATAGCAAGAAAAAGAAGAAAGGAAAGGAAATAAGTTTTAAAAAAAAGGTAAAATGTTGTCCTATAAGTCTCATTCTATTTAGTTTTGATTATTTTACAAGACCGTATTTTAAGATATCAAACGTTACTAACCACGTCAGATCAGTTAAAGTGCTAAAGCAACGGATTACTCAAGTAAGAGAATAATCAACAAAGCAACCGACATCCCCAACAGTAATATCAAACGATTCTAAAGATCAAAGCGCATTTCAAAGAAAAGTAACGAAGAAATCAAACAACGGATAAATTGAAGACTTTTTATTTTTCTTGAGTCTAGAATTGATCTCAGTGGTTTGAATCTCTTCCTGATCTTAAAATTTAGTATTGGATAACTTTTTACTTAAAAAGATATCTAAAATATCGACTTGATTCAAAAACAACATCATTGTTATAGATCAATATCAGCATAGACGTCTTTGTAGACGTCTATATATGATACATCAGACTATAGATGTCCACACAGACGTCTATAACAGTTATCGGCCTTTTCAAAATTTGAAAGTTTTAATATCTTTTCGATTTGAATTTCAATTCTCAACGGCTATTAACTGCCTCCAACGTTTTAAAAGTCTGGGAACAATTTCCCAACTATCCTACACTCAGATTTTATATAAGAGGCGCTACATTTGAGTTTTCAACACGTTTTTTTTAACATTTTTCATCATTTCTTTAGCTTTTCGTGTGAAAATTTTGTTGCTCTCCATTCTCAAAATTTTAGTATTCAATTGAGAGGTCTTTCAGTGTTTTAGAATTTATTCTAATCAATTATAAAGAAAGATCTCTATTTCCAAAGAAGTTTCCATATTGATTAAGTTTTTCATTATTCTTTTAGAAAATTTCTTTGAATCCGTCTTACATTTTTTATCATCTTCAGAACACAATCCAAAATCTCCTTAATTTTATGTTGGTCCATATATTGATATCAATAGGATTGTAAAGTTGGTTATCGTCAAGATTTGTTAAAATCTGTTTTGTACGACCTAGTGAAGAAGGTCTATGATCTTCACCGGTTTAATCTTGAAAGAAAGTTGGTTGATAACCTTGTAGGAAGGTTTTGTGTCCCCACGTTGTATGCCTAGTAGAGAAAATTTGGTGTTCTCCACTTCACTATAGTGTGATAATGAATTCTTGAGCCAGTGTCTCAAGCGGGAATTAGTCAGAGAGATGGTGAACCCTAGTGGACAAATCATCTGTCTTATTTACTTTACCGCATCTTTATGTTGTGGAAATTTCATTACTCTTAGACTCTGATTTACATTCCGCTGCGAAATTTCTCAGATTAACATAAATGCATTAAAATTGCCAAAAAGCCTTATTTACCATCTCTCTAAGGTTGTTTTCAAATGTATCTAAGGCCTTATGTCCAAAAAGAAATAGGCCTAAGTCCTTATGTAAAAAAGACCTGTTAAAAACTCCTTAAGTATAAAGATTTCTTTATTCAGCTCCCTAACCTTTCCAACACCATCTTTTTATAGAACTACTATAATTATTTCATAAATTACTACATTTTATAGTAAAACTACGTACTATATTTATACCGAAACTACTGCATTTATACCGAAACTATTATATTTATGTAGAAACTACTACAATTATAGTAAAACTGCCATATCTATCTACAAGACTATTATATTTATCAATGAAATCACTACTTTTATCTTATTTTTTTGTCTCTTTCTTGATCTTCTTTCTCCTTTCTCCTTCCTCTATCCTCACCCTTTTCTTCAAACCCTGTCAAATCAAATTAAATTCTTTTTTTCCTATCAACTCTAAATCACTTAATATTTCTTCCAAGATTTTTGATGATGCTCGATATTGGTGTCTCCCCAGATGATGACACGTGGCAGATGACGTGTCCCAGAGCTTAAAAGAAAAGATCAAGAACATTGCGTTGGGACCACACCCCGGGTCTCCGACCCGGGGTTGATCCCAACCTTCAGTGGCCTTGCAGACCACCCCCCAGCTCGCCTCCGAGCTATCACGGAACTAAGATGCCTCGGCCTCTCGCTCGTTCCCGAGCTTCCCGCCGAGCTCATATTCCTCTGTCTCACCAACCGACCTACAGTAACTATCACAGGCGCCTCCGCCACGGCTCCGCGAATCTCGCCAGGCGCGAGATATCCGCCGCCCATGATCCCGCGTTCCATGCCATCACTATCCCCGCCATTAACGAGCATGTCTCGTCATTAATAAGAGATCCCGCCTATTACGCTGGCATGATGCCAGGGGCATAACTGCCGGCGTGAATCTCACGACCGCCTGCCCATTGCTGCCGCTATATAACCCCTCTCTCAGACGATTCAGGTAAGTCAATTTCACTCGAATAGGCCATTACTCTACCAAAATACCCCGTCTAACTTGATCGTCGGAGGGTCCTCGGTGGCCCAACCACCCCGGGACTTCTTTGCAGGTAGCTCGGCCTCAACCACACAAACCCGTTGAGATCCACACGCTCAAGGAGGAAACCCTCCAACTCAATCTTAGCCGTCCATCAGCGCTCGCAGCGGATCAACCGAAGATAACATCTGAAGGAGGTCCAGAGCTCCATCAGTTGGCGCCGTCTGTGGGAAGCGAATTCCACTCAACCAAAAGTTCATCTTCCGATCTCGACTTCATGGCGAGCGGTCACCGCGACGATCCAAGCACCAGCCGTCGTCCTTCCCGCAGCGGAGAGGAGGGAAAATCCCCTCCTCCCCCAAACGCCATTCACGCCCTATCCGCACGGATAGATCAACTCACGTCCATCGTGAATGCACTCGTGCGTGTACAAATAGCCGGGAAAGCTCCCTAGGTCGCCGCTCCCCCACCTCAGGGCCGGGACCCCCACAGAGGGAGAGAAGACTCTGCCCGCGTTGGCACGACCGATCAACGCCTCGCTGTCTCTGGCAGCCGCAGGGCCCCCGGGCCGACATATTCAATGACCCGGTGGGCACCTCACAGCCTAACTCTGAGGTTTTATGCCAAAGCGCCTCACCCCGAGCCCCATCGCGTCCCTGTCCCTCCCGAGGAGATGTCGGTCAGCTCGCCTGTGCCCAGGCATGACCGGCACCCCTCCTTCGACGAGGTCGCGCGCATGGGACTCACCCCGGCAACTCAAAGACGATCTCTCCAGGGGACCTAAGGAACCTCATCGAGCGGAACCGGGGCCATGGTCAGGCCGAGGTCTCTGGCAGCAGAGGCCGAGAATCAGAATGTGCCGAATCGTGGGGATACCACGGTCGACTCGACGCCCTCGAAAAGAAGATCGAAAGTATGCATCGGGAGAGTCTTCATTCGAGCGACGGGGCTAAATATGCCGCCGACTCGCTCACGAAGCCCTTCACCGAAGAGCTACTCACCGTTCACGTCTCCTCCCAGAACAAGCTCCCGAAAGTCTCGCTCTTTGACGGGAAGTCCGACCCGAAGGACCATTTGGACGCGTTTACGGCCGGGATGAGTTTCCAGGACTGCTCTAACGCCGATCAATGCCACGCTTTCCCGGCCATTCTCATCCGCTCCGGACGAGACAGGTTCCGAGCACTTGCACCACGCTCAATCTCTACCTTCGATGAGCTGGCCATCCAATTCCTCGGCCACTTCGTCGGGAACAGAAGGCAGAAGTGGACCGTAGACCACCTCTTCAAAATAAAGAGCGGGGATAAAGAATCCTTCAAAGGATACATCACCCGCTTCTACAACGCCCTCCTCGAGGTCTCAGAACACCAGGACGAAACGGTCATTACGGCACTCAGGTCGGGTCTTAGGCACAAAGAGTGGCTACGCTCCTTTGCATTAGCGTAACCTAAGACCATGGCCGAGATAAAGGCCTGGACCAAACGTGAGATCCAGCTTGAATCCGAGGTGAACGCCAACCTTCCCCAGACAGAACAAACCGATCAGAAGAAGTGGGCCTAGGAGGAGAAAAAGAAGATTGAGCGGCCAAAGCCCTACTCCCCGAAGTTTCAGGAGTACACCCCGCTCAATGTCTTCCAGTCGGTATTGCTGGAGGAGGCTAAGGGCGAGAGGTTCTTCAAACTCCCCCTAGTCTTGAACAAGGCAGCAAAGCGCACCCGGGGGCCCTACTGCCGTTTCCACAGGTCGCAGGGCCACTCCACTGAGAACTGCAAACATCTCCGAGATTACATCGAGGAGCTAGTCCGCTCGGGGCACCTGGCAACGTACTTGCGAGATAAGCGTCAGGCCGACCGTGAGCAAGAGCAACGTCCCCCTCTCGGTGAATTGATAATCGGCCAAATTATGGTCATGTCAATGGGGGGTACGACGAGGACCAACGAGACATAGCATCCCTCCCCGATTGAGGGACCTGTCGGCCACCCGAGGAAGAAGGCCAAAGCGGCCGAGCCGATCGTGTTTACCCATGAGGACCTCCATGGTATTTCCTTGCCTCACAACGACCCGCTGGTGATCACATCTCGGGTCCACCACTACGAGGTACAGAGGATACTGATCGACTCGGGAAGCTCGGCAGACATTCTCTTCTATGGCTGCTTCCTGCATATGGGACTTACCCCGTCGGACCTAAGGCCGACCACTCACGTCCTGTCAGGGTTCTCTAACCACTCCATCCCGGCGGAAGGGGGATCACCCTCCAATTTAACATCGGGGAGGCCGGCCGTATGCGCACCGTGCCTGTGGAATTCATCATAGCGAGAATCCCATCGACCTACAACGTCCTCCCCGGTCGCCCAACACTGAACTCCCTTCGGGCCCAGATATCGACTTACCACCTGGCGATGAAATTCCCTCTCGACCAAGGCGGGATAGGTCGGGCCTACAGAGACCAACGAACAGCAATGGTTTGTTTTAGTGCAACCTCTATGTCTGAGCGGCCAAATAATGATGTTGAGGGCGAGGGTGACATCAAGGGTTCTCTGGACACTTGAGACGAGCAAAAATAGGTCCGAGAGACCTCAGTGGAGCCACTAATAGAGGTCCCCCTCGTAGAAGGGGACGACGAATGAACCGTTCAGATCGGGTCGCTTTTGACGGGGACTCAGCGAGACTACCTGGTTCACTTCCTCATAAATAACTCTGACGTGTTCGTCTGGGCACCTGCCAACATACCTGGGATCGACCCTAAAATCATATCTCACAATTGAGGTAGACCCTACGGCCTGACCCGTCAGGCGGAAAAAACGAAGTTTCGTCCCGATCAAGCAAAAAGCGACCGAGGACGAGGTAGACAGGCTCCTCGCTGCCAACTTCATTCGGAATGTGCCTTACTCAGAATGGTTGGCGAATGTGGTCATGGTCAAAAATTTGAGCGGGAAGTGGCGCATGTGCGTCGACTTCACCGACCTCAACAAGGCCTGCCCGAAAAACAACTATCCCCTCCCTCAGATAGACTAGCTCGTCGACAGCTCGGCAGGCCACGGACTACTTAGCTTCATGGATGCCTTCTCCGGCTACAACCATATCCGTATGAATCCGGTAGAAGAGGATCTCACCGCATTCACAACGGAACGGGGGGTATACCGCTACAAGGCAATGCCTTTCGGCCTCAAAAACGCCTGAGCTACGTACCAACGCGTGGTCAATCACATGTTCAAGCCGCAAATCGGCAGAAATATGGAAGTTTACGTCGACGGCATGCTCATCAAATCGATCTCATCGGACGAGCACGCCAAGGATCTGGACGAGGCCTTCGACATCCTCCGCAAATACAAGATGAAGCTGAACCCCGCCAAGTGCGCATTCGGGGTCACCGGAGGAAAGTTCCTCGGTTTCATGGTCACTCACCATGGGATCGAAGCTAACCCGGAGAAAATCAGCGCCATCCTCAACATGGTCGCGCCCAAGACTAACGTCGAAATCATGCGGCTAACAGGGCGTGTAGCCGCTCTGAGCCGTTTCATGTCGAGGTATGGGGAGAAGTGCCTCCCGTTCTTCAAGGCTCTAAGGAAGATTCCAAGGTTCGAGTGGTCGGAGGAGTGCCAGACCGCTTTTGACCAATTAAAGAGGCACCTTGCGACTCCACCGCTGTTCACCCGACCAGTTGAAGGGGACATGCTTTCGCTATATCTGGCGGTATCTGACCAAGCTGCAGGCTCAGTGCTCGTCCGAAAGGTCGACGGAGTCCAGAAGCCGGTATAGTACGTGAGCTACGTCTTCAAGGACGCAGAATCGAGGTACCCAGCCATAAAGAAGACCGTCTTTTCACTCATCATGGCCTCAAGGAAACTACGGCACTATTTCCAGGCGCACACTATCCTCATTCTTACCGAGCGCCCTTTGGGAGCTATCCTCGCCTACCCCGAGTCCTATGGCCGCTTGGAGAAGTGGAGGTGGGAGTTGTTCTAGTTCGACATAAAATACCGCCCGAGGCAGGCCATCAAAGCACAAGCCCTAGTCGATTTCATCGTCGAGTGCACCATCCCTAGCAAGGAGCCGGAGTCAACGCCGGCCCCCGCAGCTCAACCCTCGTTCGATGGGATGCCCGACTCCATCCCTGATTGGATCCTTTACGTCGACGGCTCCTCGCTCGAGGAAGGCTGTGGTGCCAGCCTCATCATTCGGGGCCCGAACGAGGCAGAAATGGAGTATTCTCTGAAGCTCGGGTTCAAAGCCTCAAATAACACGGCGGGATAGGAGGCCTTGCTGGCCAAACTGTGCATAGCCTCCGGACTGGGGCTGAAAACGATTCGGATCCGCAGCGACTCCGCCCTAGTCTTTGGCCAAGTGACCGGCCGATTTGAGGCACGGGAACTTCTGATGGTGAAGTATCTGGCCGAGGTGAGAAGATTACGAAGGGACTTCGACGAAGTTCAGGTGGAGCAGATCCCTACACAGCTGAACGCCCACGCCGACGCCTTGAGTAAGCTGGCTTCATCTTATAAGGCCAACAACAAGAGGAACATTCTTTTCGAGGGCTTGCCACGGCCCAGCGTGGAAGATGGGGCAACGCCACTTCAAGTGTACACAGCCCAGGGAGAAGACCGGGACTGGAGAAAGCCCCTTATGGAAGAAGGTACGCTTCCAGAAGATCGGGGAGAAGCCCGCCGTCTCCGAGCCAAAGCTCGCCATTTCGTCTGGAGCAATGGGAACCTCTACAAGAAGTCTTTCACTCAGCCCCTACTTCGGTGCATCAACCCCCATGAAGCCGACTACGTCCTCCGTGAGATCCACGAAGGGGTCGACGGCATGCACTAAGGGGCCCGCACCTTAATCCAGAAGGCATTGCTCCAGGTGTACTACTGGCCGACAATTCATCAGGATACCCAGAGGCTCGTCAGCAGATGAAAGAGCTGCCAACTCCATGGAAGCATACCTCGCCTTCCGTCTACTAAACTAACCGCCCTAACCTCCCCGTAGCCGTTTGTCCAGTAGGGAATGGACATGATAGGCCAGTTCCCTACCGGTACTGGCGGGCACAAGTACGTCCTCGTCGCAGTGGACTAATTCACGAAGTGAATCAAGGCCATTCGCATCAGGAAACCGGACGCCACCACGACTATTAAGTTCCTGCAGAACAATGTGATGCTCCGGATCGGCATCCCGAGGTCAGACGCCACCACGACTATTAAGTTCCTGCAGAACAATGTGATGCTCCGGTTTGGCATCCCGAGGTGTATCATCACCGATCATGGGACAAATTTCGAAAACGAAAAAGTTAAGGAATTCTGCAGCGAATATCATATCCTAATGAAGTTTGCCGCGGTCGCGCATCCCCAATGCAATGGGCAAGCCGAGGTCGCTAACCGGGACATCCTCCGACGTCTTCGGACACGCCTAGAAGGACGCCAGGGCATTTGGGTCAAGGAATTACCCCGTGTCTTATGGGCCCTGCACACGTTGAAGAAAACCCCCACCGGGGAGACCCCTTTTAGCCTCTGCTACGGTACCGAGGCAATGGTCCCAGCAGAGATCGGGCTCCCCAGTCACCGGGTCGAGCATTTAGACGACGATGCGAACACCTCGGCACTCCGAACTAATCTGGACATCTTGTTGGAGAAACGAGACCGGGCTCAGATCAGAACTGCCGCCTATCAACAGTAAACCGCCCGCTACTACAACGCGCGAGTCAAGCGTCGCTTCTTCAAGACCGGAGATTTAGTCCTAAAGTGGAACGAGTTCGTTGATCAAGGAAAGCTGCATAAGTTTTCCCCGAAATGGGACGGTCCTTTCCTCGTCACCGAGGTCCTGTCCGGCGCAGCCTACCACTTACAAGACGCGGATGGTTGCAAGTTTCCACGGCCTTACAACGCTGAGAAGCTCAAGTTGTATCTCTTAAAAGAGTATCTATATATATTTCTTCTTTCACAAAGACGATTGTTCCCACCAAAATTTTGGCTCACAACCTGTTCCCTTATAAAATAAAAAAATAATAAATAATAATAAATAATAATATAAAAGAATAATAAAATAAAAAATGAAGGGAAAAACTCCACATGCAAAGAATGTAACAGATGCCTCAAAGTCAAAATTCAAAAATTGGAGCAACGCTTCAGATTCCTTGCGCTATGCGCTGTGCGCCACGTGTCAAAAGTAGACACTCCAGCGTAACGAGCGCTGCGCCCAAGGCAGCGCACCCCCAATCAGAGCAAGGCTCTGTTTCAAAATTCAAATTTTAAAATGAAGCAACGCTTCAGATCATTTGCGCTCTGCGCTGCGCGCCACGTGTCAAACAGTGGTGCGCTAGCGCAGTTACGTCGCGCTCTGCGCTGCGCGCCACGTGTCAAGCGCAGGCGCGCTAGCGCAGTTGCGCTGCGCGACACGTGTCAAGCGCAGGCGCGCTAGCGCCAATTGCGCCAGCACTGGAATTTAAATAATAAATTATTAATTAACCAGAATTAAAATTCTAGAAAAATCTTTTCAATTTTATTAAAATAAGAAGATTATCTTCTGTAAAATAGAGGCCTTAGGATCAAAGATCCAACGGTGGGGAAATATCCCCAGATCAATCGGAGAAAAATCTTTGTAACTAAGTTAACAAATCAATTGGCCCTATATAAAGGCCCCTAGACTCCAAGTCTCACAGAGAGAGATACAGAAGAGAAAGAACCCTCTAAAAACTTTGAGAAAAAACTCAAAGAGAAGAAAAGGCAAGATTTTGAAGAAAGAAGATCATCTTCTTCATCTTTAAAGGTAAAGAATTTAATTCTTGAAGAGCAGAGATGAAAATTCCTCACAAAAAGAAGAGTCTCTTCTAAAAATATCAAAGATCTAAGAACAAGATCAAGATCTTCAATATAAAAAAGAAAAAAGATCAAGAAGATCTAAAAGATTAAAAAAGAAGTAATTTACTTCAGTCCTAGATCATTTGATCTATATAAAGGCATTGCCTTTTGATGAGAATAAAAACCATTGGTTCTTGAATCTTGAGGTAGAACCTCTTTTGAGAGAACAAACAATTTGTTCTTTGATCTTAATTTGATCAAGATGCGCTCTGCGCTATTGGACCGTGCCTTGCACTTTTGAAATGCGCCTTTGCGCTCCTTGGAGTGGCGCACTGCGCCAGAACGCGCCACGTGTCAACCACAGACACAATCTGCGCTTTGCGCTTCTAAAACAGCGCACTGTGCTCTTGGAATAGCGCACTGCACCAGAGCGCGCCACGTGTCATTCACTGGCGCAGCGCACTGCGCTAACAAACTTGCGCTTAGCGCAGTGCGTGACACGTGTCACCTGCGCATGCGCTAGCGCATTGCGCTCTTTAATTGGTGCAAAGCGCCTGACAAGCCACGTGGCGCACTATCAGACCACTATAAATGCTATGCAGTATTTAAAAGGGCAAAGCCCAAGCAAAGGTCTAACAGGCCTAATATAAATGCTATGTATTATTAAAAGGGCCAAGCCCAAATAAAGGCTCAACAGCCAGAACAATAAAATGTTCAACTCATATCAATTGAGCCCATATGCTCATAAACGTTCAAATAGACTTTAGTCCCAAATTGGACTATAGATCTTCCAACCAAATAATGGTTCAAGGATACATCTCTGAACTCCTCTGATATTTTTCGTTGTAATCCTTCAACGTCTTCAGAGAAGTGATGGGTCCCGACAGCCATATATTCCACGGACAATGATGGACCACCATGTCCTTAAACTGGAAATGGACCGCAAAGTCCCTAAACTAAACAATAAAGCCCAAATGCTCTCTTGTTAGATCTAAATGATCCTGTTAAGTCGATCTTAGTCTGGAAATTAGACTAACGTATCCTTAACAAACGTTTATGTTGATCTTAGTCCAAAATGAGACTAACGTATCCTTAAACCCAAACCCCAAACCCAAATCTAAGAAAATAAGGATTTGGACTAATCCACGTCCTACGGGCGACAACACAAATTAGTCTCCGTATACAATCCACGGGCAACCACAAACAAAACAAACACCCACGACACGAAGTGATCATCTGGAGAAGGAGAAAGTTGTTACCACGATGCGGTAGCGTAATTAATTGTCGGGGCTTGCGCCTGCAGGGAAGAGCGTCCCCACAATCAAAAACTCCTCAGACGAGGGGGAATCTGACGAAGTCTGCTACATCGGTCGCATCCGTCTAAATCTTCGATACATGGTGCCATAAATCAACTTGGCATCTTCGGAGAGGTGAACGGATAGCACCCATTAGCATTTGCCCCGAATTTCAGGCAAGACGTCCGCCGCGTCTTCGTCGCGTCTTTCGGAGGGGAACAGATTCTGGCACGCCCGGTGGGACCTCTTCCTCTTTCCACTCCCCACTTCGTGTGTCGTGTTCGCGAACGAATCGCGGTTTTCTATGGTTGCCTGTTGATTTGAGGTACTTAGATTTGGTGTCTTACTCCATGCAGAAAACAGAAGATCAATGGCTTCAAACTGCACTACCTGCAACTGCAACTCTCACTCCGTCCTTCCTGGAGGAGTAACTTGCGGGCCGCAAGTGGCCTCTCTTTTCAAGATGCCAGCGGAGCAGGTAACTCAAGCCACCACTGGACTATTCTTCGGGACCATACTCCCACCCATGAGCTTCAACGCCCATGTACCGTCATAAGAAGCTCCCAAGAAGTCGGTATTCGATCGACTTGCTACTACCGCGGCCTCTCTCAACGGGTCGCCCAACTCCACTACCTCGGTTTTTAACAGACTAGGCCAGAGCTCCAACGGGCCCATGAAAAAGCCTGCAATACCAGAAGGCGTTATCCCGAAGCGGATAGCCATCCCTGCTCCCAAAATCGTCAAGGCGGTTTCTCCTGCCAAAGGGTCGGTCTTCACAAGACTAACTATTTCTGCTCCCGTTCCAGGTGAAATCACTAAGGTTGCTTCCCCTACTCGGAAGTCTGCTTTTGATAGGTTGGCCGTCCCCATTCAACGGACGTCGGTTTTTAAAAGGCTGATACCAGCGAATTCTGACCAACACAGGGGGCATGAGGAGGTCACCCCTACGGCTAAACCAACTCCAATCGCGCGACATGCTCGCCGTCATCACTGGCGCCGGGTAAGGAAGGCTGGAGGCAACTCCCCCTCTGGGCTAACTCTGCCGGCTCCAATGGTGGAAATCAATGCTGCTGTTCTGACTGGGAATAGCTTTGAACCGCTAAGAAGGGTACGCAAAAACTCGCCAGCTGCCGTATTGGAAAGATCTCCTCCACCTATGGATAATGCCCCAAAAGTGAAGCTGGAGCAGCCCCCTCAACGGCTGTCCCCTAAAATTTACAAGGTCTGGCGTCAAGTCTAAGACTCCGTAATGGATCAAGACTATCTCCGTCGACAGAAAAAGATGAAGGTTCGGCAGGAGAAGGACTACTCTGTCAAGCCAGAAAAAGCAACAGTTACTTGGGTGCCCACCACAACGGCCCCCTCAACTTCGACCGCTCACAAAAGAAGGAGGTCGGAGAAGATCCCTGTGTCTTTGGCAAATCGCAAAGACACTGAATCTAAACGTCCCAAGTCTGGGGGCATGGTGGTGCACACTGTCTATATGGCATCCAGGAAAGAGGATAGCCGCGCTTCAACAAGTCACCGACCGCTCACCCAATCCGTAACAAAGGCCCAGGAGCAGCAACAGAAGCTTCAAGAGATGCTGACGCAAATGGCTACACTTACAGGGCCAAAAGAAAGCCTGGAGGCGTCATCAGAGCAGCGCCGTGAGCAGGAAACGGATGCCGAGTTTCTTCGGAGAATTCTCGAAAAGAAGGACAGAGAAACAGCAGAACAATCTGCCCACATAAAAAATGGCGCTTCTCTTCCAGGACAAGGTAGGAATGATGTTACAGCCGGACCCTCCAGCTGAAGACCCTCCGATCATTATTGAAGACGATAGAGGGGAGACATCTAATCCTCCTCCGGCTCATTCAGCAGCCAAGGAGAAAACTATTTCCAAAGCTGCACTAGATGACTATATAGCTCAGCAGATACGAGTTCATCAGGCGAATGAAGCGGCTGGGCAAATTGTTAGAACCGGATGACCCTATCCAAGCTGGTATGACCAAATCAGTTACCCGCCGGGATATACGATCCCTAAATTCCATGAGTACAAGGGGACATGGAATCCACATCAGCATGTCGCTCAATTCAGGGCCGTATGCGGCAACACTGGAGGCGACGACAAACTGTTGCTTCGCCAATTCGTCGGCAGCTTAGCAGAAACAGCCTTTGAATGGTATTCGGAGCTACCTAACGACTCTGTCAAAACATTTGCGGAGATGGAGCTACTGTTTACACAAAGATTCGCGAGTGCTAGTGAACGCACCCCAATAACGGCACTGATTAATGCCATGGTGAAGCCAGGCGAGACATGGGTCCAGTACGCTATCCGATGGCGGAATCTGTGGTCGAAATGCGAACAGCGGATCGAAGAAGCGCCGGCAGTGGGCATGTTCGTGGGCGCTCTTGACCCTCAAGCGACCATCTCACAATTCATGATGTTCTTCAAGCCAACTACTTTTCAGGCCTTGATCGACAAACTGGCCCAAATGGACCAGATGGGTCACAGACCGTCTCCTCCAAAGCCAGACACTCGAAATGAGAAAGGTAAAGGGAAAGCGATCATCGTCGCCAATACTCAACAACAGCCGAGCAACTCAAAGCCGGTTGTTCGCCAAAACAATGTGCGTCCACGCCCATCCCTCGAGGAAAGACTGGGACGTCCTTACTCATTTCCTCAGGATAAAACGAGGAGACTATTCGAGCTGGCAGTGCGCAACAGACTCATCAATCTGCCGAATCAAAAACGTCCGTTGCAGCCAGGCGATGTCAACGATCTTAATTATTGCCCTTACCACCAAGCGGTAAGCCATCCAATCGAAGATTGCTTCGTCTTTAAGGGATGGATCGAGGATCAGTACCAACAAGGCAAGTTCACGTTATCCGAAAACTGGAAGGTGAACCCGCCACAGCCTCACACTCCTAAGAAGACAAACACGCCGGGGGTAACGTGCTCTTTTGTTGAGGAAGCTCCATGGGAGGTGGATCTTTCGGCCAAGATAAAAAAGATGCCGAATGATCTTCAGACATGCCCGGCGATCAGATGGAAGAACCCGTTGGAACCTGAGATCATCAAGGGGATGCTGAAGCCGTGCCCAACTCCAAATATTGGTGGTGATAGCCAAAGCTTTCACACCCAGCCGTCGAAATCTTCGAAAAAGATGAAGAAATCCAAGAAGCCCGTGAAGCCTGGCGACAAGCGCACGGACCTACAAAATCAGATTGACGCGCTGGAAGAGTATAACCAGAAGGCGTGGACTCCAATCATGCTCCAAGAGTTTCTTAGCCACGTTCTTGAGGACGGAGATGATGGAGAAGAATCATCAGACGAATCTGAGGATTACATAGCAAGTTGCCATGTGATCTCTCATTCATCGCTAGACAATGAAGAGGCTTCTTGCACAAAGAAACTGGGGGCAGCGCCTGAATCGGAACTTCTGGGGCCGTCAGATGAAATGATCGACGCATTCCTAAACGAAGCTCTCATGAGAAGTAAAGTTGATCGGGAGTGTGAGATAGTCATATTCGAAAAAGCCAAACGCCGGCGACTAGACAAAAGGGTCGAAATACTCCCACCAGATCAAAGTACATCCGCCGCAAATGAAAGCAGGATCAAGATAAGGAAACAATTCGCCAAAACCATATCGATGGGGATAAGGCTGCCCTCTTTCAAAGAAAATTCTCCTGGTGGTGTACATCTTGATGAAGCGGACGTGCATCCTAACTTCTGCTTATATCATCAGAAGATCACACATCCTACTGAAGACTGCAACTCCTTTAAGTGTTGGTGGAAAGAATATGTCGCTCACAGGCAACACTTCAACAAGACAAAGCGTGAAGCTCGTAGACGGCGGAAAAATACGACAGATGAGCATAAAAGAACTGCCGGTAATTGTCATAGGGTTGATCCCGAGGGACCGTGAGTTCTCATCTTCAGGAGCGACTCCGACGAAAAGGTAGCCTTCGGCCCTCTCTTCAAGGAATCCATCTTTGAAACAAAAGAATTGAGGAGTTGCGAGAACATTCAGCCGTGCAATTGCACGCTACCCGGAAAGAATCTCGGACCCGCAAATAAGGGATCGAACAAAAAGGATAAAGGGAAGGAAAAAACAGCCTTCGCCACCAACGCTCAGCAACAATCGAGTGACCCTAGACCGGTTGTTTGCCAAAGCAACAAGCGGCAACCCCTCTATGAGAAATTGAAACGTCCTTACTCATTTCCCTGGGATGAAACAAGGAGGCTGTTCGAAGTAGCAGTGCGCAACAGGCTTATCACTCTACTGGAGCTGAAATACCAGCTACAACTGAATGATGTCAACAATCCTAATTACTGCCCTTACCACCAAGTATTGGGCCATCCGATCGAAAACTGCTACGTCTTTAAAAACTGGGTTGAAGACCAATACCAACAGGGCAAGGTCGCGCTGTCTGAAAACTAGAAGGTGAGCCCGCCACAACCACATGCTCCGAGAAAGATGGATATGCCGGGGGCATCATGCTCATTCACAGGGAAAGCCCCATGGACCGAAAAGTCCGTAAACTAAAAATCCGCCTCAAATACGGCAATGATGGACCGAAAGGTCCTTAAACTAATGACGGACTACTATGTCCTAAAACTAGCTGTTGACTGAGATGTCAATAAACTACGGTGGATTGCGGCATCCCAAAGCCGATATAAAAAAAAAGAGAATAAAAATAAAAATAAAAACGGTATGTCCATAAGCAAAATGGGCACGGATGAAAACCCGAAAGGGCTCCGTGAGTAAAAACAGCAGGGCTACCGGCGAGTGTTTGTGAAAACCCAAAAGGGCGCAACCTCGTTATATAAAAAAAAGAGAATAAAAATAAAAATAAAAACGGTATGTCCATAAGTAAAATGGGCATGGATGAAAACCCGAAAGGGCTCCGTGAGTAAAAACAGTAGGGCTACCGGCGAGTGTTTGTGAAAACCCAAAAGGGCGCAACCTCGTTATATAAAAAAAAGAGAAAAAAAATATAAACGGTATGTCCATAAGCAAAATGGGCACGGATGAAAAGCCGAAGGGGCTCCGTGAGTAAAAACAGCAGGGCTACCGGCGAGTGTTTGTCAAAACCCAAAAGGGCGCAACCTCGTTATATAAAAAAAAGAGAGGAAAAAAAATAAAAATGGTATGTCCAAAAGCAAAATAGGCACGGATGAAAACCCGAAAGGGCTCCGTGAGTAAAAACAGCAGGGATACCGGCGAGTGTTTGTGAAAACCCGAAAGGGCGCAACCTCGTTATATATAAAAAGAAAGAGAGAAGAGTAAAAAAAGAAGAAGAAGAAGAAGAAGAAAACGGTATGTCCATGAGCAAAATGGGCACGGATGAAAACCCGAAAGAGCTCCGAGAGTAAGAACAGCAGGGCTACCGGCGGGTGTTTGTAAAAACCCGAAAGGGCGCAACCTCGTTAAAAGACACTTATGAGGTCCTCTCGACCTTGTGAGGAGAAACCATCTGCATGAGATCCTTACGACTCACAAGGGAGCAACACACTTAGGGATCCCCACGATCCCTAGGGAGAGATTACACTTGCGAGATCCTCACGACTCGTGAGGAGAACTCTCTTATGAGACCCTCACAGCTCATAAGATTTGAAAGTCTTAAGCTACAGAGACCTGAACCTGTTCTTAAGCAACCCCCACAACCTCCGATACTGCCCTACAAGCGGCTCAATGTTGACCCTTGTATACAATCCACGGGCGCGAATAAACATTTCCCTAACCAAGTCCCATCCGTGACTAAGGATATGTTCGCACGATGAACAAACACTTGTAAGTCCTCTCGACTTATAAGGAGAAACCACTCTTGTAACATCCTTACGACTTATAAGAGAACACACGCTTAGGAATCCTTACGATTCCTAAGAAGAAAACGCACCTACGAGATCCTCATAACTCGTAGGGAGAAATACCTTTATGAGACCCTTACGGGTATGTGTTCCTGATGAAACACAAATCAGAAGTTTTTGAGAAATTTAGAGAATATAAACAAGAAGTCGAGAACCAAACCGGAAAAAGTATTAAAATCCTACGATCTGATCGAGGAGGTGAATACTTGAGCATTGAATTCCTGGACTTCCTAAAAGAGAATGAGATTCTCTCTCAGCTGACTCCTCCATATACACCACAGCACAACGGTGTATCAGAACGGAGGAACCGCACCCTATTAGATATGGTGCGCACTATGATGAGTGTAGCTGAGTTACCTATTTCCTTCTGGGGATATGCACTGGAAACAACAGCATATCTACTGAATATGGTTCCTACCAAATCTGTGCCTACCACCCCATATGAGATATGGGAGGGGAAGAGACCATATCTTAATTTTATAAAGATATGGGGTTGCCCGGCCTATGTCAAAAGACAAAAACCGGACAAACTCGAGGCAAGGACTGTTTTGTGTAAATTTGTTGGATATCCCAAGCATTCGCGAGGGTATATCTTCTACCACAGTGAGAAACAAAGAGTATTTGTTGCTCAACATGCCACCTTTTTAGAAAAGGAATTTCTTGCAAAAGAGATTAGTGGCCCTGAGGTAGAACTGGAAGAGGTTCCAGCTGAACAAACCACAACAGAAGATTTAGTGTAACCAGAGGATTCAGTAGCTCCCAACGAACCTCAGCCTCTCTGCCGATCTAGTAGGGTTCCTCGCCAACCTGAGAGATACTACGGTTTTCTCATGGATGGTGGGAGCGAGGATTGCATCATGGAGGATAATGACCCAACTAGCTTCGAGCAGGCCATCACGAGTGGGGACTCAGTGAAATGGCTGGATGCTATGCGGTCCGAGATGGAATCCATGTACACCAACAAAGTATGGACTTTGGAAGTTGTTCCTGAAGGGGTAAAACCCATTGGGAGCAAGTGGATCTTCAAGAAAAAACTTGGTGTAGATGGGAAAGTGGAGACTTTCAAAGCTAGACTTGTTGCAAAAGGTTTTTGTCAAAGACCAGGTGTGGACTATGACGAAACCTTTTCTCCAGTGGCTATTCTTAAATCCATTCGGATCATGATTGCCATCGCTGCATATCATGATTACGAAATCTGGCAAATGGATGTTAAGACCGCCTTTCTAAATGGTGATTTAGAAGAGTGCATGTACATGACTCAGCCAGAAGGCTTCGTAGATAGTGGGAGCAGCGGGAAGGTGTGCAAGCTGCTTAAATCCATTTATGGATTAAAGCAAGCATCGCGGAGTTGGAACATCTGCTTTGACGTCGTTATCAAAGAGTTTGATTTCGTCAAAAACGTAGATGAACCTTGTATTTACAAGAAGGTAGCAGAGAGTAAGGCTATCTTCCTCGTATTGTACGTGGACGGCATACTCTTGATAGGAAATGATATTCCTATGCTGCAATCGGATATTAGGATTGTCCCAATCCAGGTACATTGACACCATACTAAAGAGGTTTAGTATGGAAGAATCCAAGCGTGGGAACTTACCCACGATCTCTGGAGTCACTCTCTCCAAAGAGATGTCTCCCAAGACTGATTTGGAGAGAGCTCGCATGCAAGGGATACCCTATGCTTCGGCTGTAGGATCTATCATGTACGCGATGCTATGTACCAGACCCGATGTAGCATACTCACTAAGTGTAGTGAGCAGGTATCAAGCTGATCCTGGAGAGAGTCACTGGACAGCTGTGAAGAGCATTCTCAAGTACTTACGAAGGACTAAAAAGATGCTCTTGGTGTATGGTAATGGAGAACTCCAAGTGGAGTCCTTTACCGATTCGAGCTTCCAAAGTGATAAGGACGACTCTAAGTCGCAGTCGGGATTTGTCTTTACCCTTTACGGAGGGGCGGTTAGCTGGAAGAGTTCCAAGTAGGAAACCGTGGCAGACTCGACGATGGAGGCTGAATACATCGCTGCCAACGATGCTGCCAAAGAGGCTGTCTGGATCAAGAAGTTCATTACTGAACTTGGAGTGGTTCCATCCATTGAGCATCCAATACCTTTGTATTGCGATAACAACGGAGCGGTGGCTTTGGCCAAGGAACCCAGGTCCCATCAGCGATCCAGGCATATTCTGAGACGGTATCACCTGATCCGGGAGATAGTTGATCGCCGGGAGATCGAGGTCAGGAGGGTTGACACGAAGAATAACACAGCGGATCCACTCACGAAGGCCATTCCCCAGATACAGTTTGAGAGACTCTTCGGGATCTCGGTATGCGATACTACAGCAGTCGGCCCTAGTGCAAGTGGGAGATTGTTAGTTGTATGTATGCCCTAGAGGCCAGTATTGTACAGATGATGTATATTATATTAGATGCTTGGACATATATAGAGATGACTTTCTTGCTCGATATGATAGTATGCTATCTGGTTGCTCTTTATCTTAACATGTATACTAGTCTCTTTATACTGTCTTATAGTTACATGTTGGTAAAGCCCTTAGGATGTGTACTTGACTACCTGGACTATGATGAGGATCATACTAGTGGGGACATGGTAGTCCATAAGTACATCCTTCAAGGTCCCTAGTCGTGGGTGTATCGAGACGGGGCATCGATATACCAGTGTAGACTAGCGTATACGCTTCTCGACCCATGAGATGGGCGATGGATGATCCCATATCCATTGGTGTTTGACATAAGAGATGGTATACGGGTGCTCAGTGGAGACTGGGTACACTGGACAGACTCACCGAGAACTCCCAGATGGTATTATACCTCACGTCAGATGGCAGTTCTCAGGTGACACTTGTGCAGGTTAGTCTGTAGACCCGAGATCGTCATAGAGTCTTGTGTGATTCCCACTGTGCTTTGATTTCCACCTTACCACGTCCATGAGGGCGTGCAAAACGGTGGTTTTTGGGTACAGTCCCGAGTCATATGGAGGCAATGAGCGATAGGAGGGGTTTCGTCTCTCCCGGTATTGGGGGTTGATGTTGCGTTGTGCTCGATTGGCCGTAACAGGGAAGTCCTTGGCCAGGGCTGTTTCAGAGATTTGCTGGTAAGTGTTACCAGTAGTTTCTCGACCCGTTATGAGCCTCACATCGGCACGACTTATCGGTTATTGGGGTCTGACGTTTACCACCCCTAGACTTGATATGCGACATATCAGACGAGGAGACCGGACTGTACGGGAAGTGTTGCCGGTTGGCTCGACGGGAGTTGTAGCAGGTTCGCTTGTTCTCTTCTGATCGTTCAATACCCGGGTGGCCGTTACGTTTAGCTGACCGCTTGCGGCTTAGGGGTGCTTGATATGATCATCACCCACTGTCGGCGTATTGATGAGTCTTAGAGTTCCACAATGGAGTTACCTAGTCCAGGCGAAACGTTGTGGTGTGCGTATGCGATATGCGCATGGACCCGATTAAAATGCGCGTATAGGATACCGTATATTGATCGGGCGGCTTGCTCTTGGTTAGGGTCGTATGTGATATGGCCGGATTGATAAATCAAGTGTTGATTTATCATTTAACCATTAGATTCTCACTAGAAATCTTTTCTTGTATCTTTGGATGTATGGATGCATGTATGCATTCCTTATTGATTCATGCACATATGAATGTGCATGCACACATACATACATACATCATCTATCATGGTTGTTTATACATAGAAAATGGTGGATATATAAGACTCACACCATGGTTTATATTATGGATATTTATTTCTATTTTTGCTAAAACAAAAGAAAAGAGATAAGATTGAATCATGGTCAAAAGTTTCTACACTCTTCTTTTAACCTAACCGTTAGCACCTACCTTTTGACCATGGTTTAATCTTTCTCTTGTGTTTTAACTAAAGTAAAATTAAATATCCATAAAGAGATAACCATGGTTTGAGATGAAGAAAGAAAAATATATATACTTATCTTTTTCTTTTTCTAAAAGAGAGTTATTCTTCTCTTCTTCAAAAATATCCATCATCTTCTTCAACCTTGAGCTTTTGCTCTCTAGAATTTTCAAGTGAGCAAAATATTCATCAAGATAGGATTTTGAAGTGAGAAAAGCCACCACAACACCATTCTACACAAGTCTAGCCCACTTGTTTGGAGTGTTAGCTTCATTTCATTCTCTTGATCGGGTGAAGTTGCAAGCTTGGATAAAGCGAACTCCGGGTGGATCATCGGTGACCTAGAGGAGTTCAAGCGGAGCTTTTTCAAACCCCAAGTAGCCAAGGAGTCTAGCGTAGGGAGCTACAAAGGTTGTACTCTTAAAACCCTAGCCTTTCTTTCATGAGATGATATGCAAGTTTTAGAAACCCTAATTTTTCTAGGAACGATCCTTTGTATGCTTACTTAGCACCCTAAAAATTTGATCTTTGTGACATGTGATGCTTCCAAACTCTACATAGGGTGCTAGGTAAACCCAACAAATGATTGGGCAACTCACAATAAAAAACAGCGAGTAAAAATGAAATAAATAGCCGAAATGATTGGGCACCGCGAAAAATAGCCGAAATGATTGGGCAATCGCCGTATTCACGATATAAAAGCTGAAATGATAGAGTATCGCGGAAAGAAATAAAAAAATGAATGAAAGAATCGAAACCTTTTTCCCTACAAGCAGTTCAATGCTGACCCTTGTAAACAATCCACGGTCGCGAATAAACATTTCCCTAACCAAGTCCCATCCATGACTAGGGATATGTTCATACGGTGAGAAAACACTTATAAGTCCTCTCGACTTATAAGGAGAAAACACTCTTGTAAGATCCTTACGACTTATAAGGGAACATGCACTTAGGAATCCTTACGATTCCTAAGGAGAAAACACACCTACAAGATCCTCACGACTTGTAGGGAGAAATACCTTTGTGAGACCCTTACGGCTCATGAAGTCAAAAGCCTTAGGCGACAGGACCCCAACCCTGTTTACTAAGTCACTTTTGTTTCACATCGACAGAGGCAAATGATGATTCGCTCCCGGGAATATCCCAGTTGTGGCGGTGCTGATGCCGAAATCGGTGTCTAATTCCAAGCCTGCAGCGAAAAGCCAGCAAGCCACACATGCATACGAAATAGCCGAAACGATGGGGCAACTTGCGACAAAATCAGCAAGTAAAAATGTGTGCATGTAAAATAGCCGAAATGATTGGGCACCGTGAAAAATAGCCGAAATGATGGGGCAATCGCGACCTTCACGATATAAAAGCTAAAATGATAGAGCATCACGGAAAGAAATAAAATAAAAATGAAATTTATACCCTACAGGTGATATTACATCAATCCCTGTATACAATCCAGGGGCACAAACGAAGAAGGAATCACATTCCCCCTCCCCCAGGTTTTATCAGAAGAAGAAGCCAAATCTCGACGGCCACGTCTACAGCCTGGCGACCCACAACAACGTTCCTCCTCGTTCCAGCAGGACTCAGATGCAACATCACCAAACGGAGCCACGGCTTAGTCCCTAGTTCCAAACCTCGATGGTTCGCAGATAACCTAGAGATCATCTCGACATGCGTCTCGTTACAACGGACCCAATGTCAACAATGACGTTCTTTCGCAGTCCAGCAGGATGTAGATGCAACGTCAACGAAAGACCCCATGGTCAGCAAAGCGGAGTAACGGAAAAATCCCGGCTCCACCTCAGCATTTGTCTCGTTACAGCAGACGCAATGTCAACAACGACGTTCCTTCGCAGTCCAGCAGGATGTAGATGCAACGTCAACGAAAGACCCCATGGTCAGCAAAGCGGAGTAACGGCAAAATCCTAGCTCCACCTCAGGATTCGTCTCGATACAGCAGACGCAATGCCAGCAAACGAAGCGAAGGCCAAATTCCTAGCTTTAGGTCTTGACGACAACTCATATAAAACCGAAAAGACCATCGGAGATCATCTCACACTAGCATGGAGTGATCACTACCTCGACGTTCGTCTCGACACAACAGACGATATGTCACTACAGCGTTCTTCCTCCAGCAGGATTCAGACGCGACAATCAAATAACAGAGCCATGGCAAAATCCCTAATTCCAAACCTCGACGGTTCACCAGCAACCTAGAGATAACCGCAACATTCGTCTCGATACAGCAGACGCAATGACAGCAAACGAAGCGAAGGCCAAATTCCTAGCTTCAGGTCTTGACGGCAACTCATATAAAACCGGAAAGACCATCGGAGATAATCTCACACCAGCATGGAGTGATCACCATCTTGACGTTCGTCTCGAAACAACAGACGATATGTCACTACAGCGTTCTTCTTCCAGCAGGATTCAAACGCGACAACCAAACAACAGAGCCACGGCAAAATCCCTAGTTCCAAACCTCGACGGTTCACCAGCAACCTAAAGACAACTGCGACATTCGTCTCGATACAGCAGACGCAATGCCAGCAAAAGAAGTGAAGGCCAAATTCCTAGCTTCAGGGTCTCGACGGTAACTCATATAAAACCTGAAAGACCATCGGAGATCATCCCACACCAGCGAGAAGTGGTTATGACTCATCGGGGCTCTCCAAAATGAGCCTAACCTCGAGTAAAAAGTGGCATGGAAAAATTCCTAACGCTTGCTCTTCCGACGGTCAAACTGCCTAGGAGGATTGCTTGAAGACGTCTTGTCCATCCCCCGAAGGGATCAAAGACACGACAGTCGTAAGGCCACTCTAACAGCAAAATTGCCTATCGAGGAATACATCAGCCAACACGACGGTACGACGGACAAAACCCTAGTACTACAGACCCTAACGGACCTCTGTCG
Organism: Agapanthus africanus; assembly: GCA_030015575.1. NCBI lineage: Eukaryota > Viridiplantae > Streptophyta > Magnoliopsida > Asparagales > Amaryllidaceae > Agapanthus > Agapanthus africanus. The sequence goes on along the minus strand of CM057349.1, from coordinate 16,755,196 downwards.
TAAAGAGCAGAGGTTAACTGTGACGTTAGGATATTCTTGCGAGAAATGCTCGATTCGTCTCGACTCGTGAGGAAAAGCCTTAGGCAGCGGGGATTAAAAAACCTGTTTCCTAAGCACTGGGGCCCTGCAAGTCGGTCCAAAACGGACTCTTGCATACTATTCACGGACCACACTCTCCAAAGTTGAATCTCGATAAGGAAGGAAACAACCGCTTACGGGTCCTCTCGACTTGTAGGAGGGAAAATTCTCTTGTGAGATCCTTACGACTCTCAAGAGAAAACGCACTTAAGAATCCTCACGATTCCTAAGGAGAAAATACACCTACGGGATCCTCACGACTCGTAGGGAGAAAAGTCTTTATGAGACCCTCACGGTTCATAAAGTTGAAAAGTCTTAGGTAGCAGATCTGAACCTGATTCCTAAGCCATCACTACCTCTCGGAGAGTTCAAGATGAAATGTCATCTACCATCTATGGGCCATATTTGCCAAAGCCACATTCACTGCTGAAGTAAAGAAGCTACTTACGGGTCCTCACGATTTGTAAGAAAAAATATCCGAGTGAGATCCTTACGACTCACGGAGGTAATGAACACTTAGAAATCCTCACGATTTCTAGGGAGAATTTGCACCTACGAGATCCTCTCGACTCGTAGGGAGAAAAAACCTTCTTGAGACTCTTACGGCCCATGAAAAACGAAGAAAGTCTTAGGCTACAAGGACCCTAAACTTGTCTCCTAGGCCCTCAATTCTGTGGCCATGCATAACTTTGCACTACTTCACCCACGTACGTACTTACGTGGGCAAAGTAGTGGGGGGCATTTGTTCCCACCAAAATTTTGGCTCACAACCTGTTCCCTTATAAAATAAAAAAATAATAAAAAATAATAATAATAATAATAATAAATAATAATAATATAAAAGAATAATAAAATAAAAAATGAAGGAAAAAACTCCACATGCAAAGAATGTAACAAATGCCTCAAAGTCAAAATTCAAAAATTGAAGCAACGCTTCAGATTTCTTGCGCTGCGCGTTGTGCGCCACGTGTCAAAAATAGACACGCCAGCGCAAGGAGCGCTGCGCCCAAGGCAGCGCACCCCCAATCAGAGCAAGGCTCTGTTTCAAAATTCAAATTTTAAAATGAAGCAACACTTCAGATCACTTGCGCTCTGCGCTGGGCGCCACGTGTCAAACAGTGGTGCGCTAGCGCAGTTGCGCTGCGCGACACGTGTCAAGCGCAGGCGCGCAAGCGCAGTTGCGCTGCGCTCTGCGCTGCGTGACACGTGTCAATGCCTTTCGGCCTCAAAACCGCCGGAGCTACATACCAACGCTTGGTCAATCACATGTTCAAGCCGCAGATCGGCAGAAATATGGAAGTTTACGTCAACGACATGCTCATCAAATCGATCTCATCGGACGAGCACGCCAAGGATCTGGGCGAGGCCTTCGACATCCTCCACAAATACAAGATGAAACTGAACCCCGCCAAGTGCGCATTCGGGGTCACCGGAGGAAAGTTCCTCGGTCTTATGGTCACTCACCGTGGGATCGAAGCTAACCCGGAGAAAATCAGCGCCATCCTCAACATGGTCGCGTCCAAGACTAACATCGAAATCATGCGGCTAACAGGGCGGGTAGCCGCTCTGAGCCGTTTCATGTCGAGGTATAGGGAGAAGTGCCTCCCGTTCTTCAAGGCTCTAAGGAAGATTCCAAGGTTCGAGTGGTCGGAGGAGTGCCAGACCGCCTTTGACCAATTAAAGAGGCACCTTGCGACTCCACCGCTGTTCACCCGACCAGTTGAAGGGGACATGCTTTCGCTATATCTGGCGGTATCCGACCAAGCTGCAGGCTCAGTGCTCGTCCAAGAGGTCGACGGAGTCCAGAAGCCGGTATAGTACGTGAGCCACGTCTTCAAGGACGCAGAATCGAGGTACCCAGCCTTAAAGATGACCGTCTTGGCACTCATCATGGCCTCAAGGAAACTACGACACTATTTCCAGGCGCACACCATCCTCATTCTTACCGAGCGCCCTTTGGGAGCTATCCTCGCCTCCCCCGAGTCTTATGGCCGCTTGGAGAAGTGGAGGTGGGAGTTGTTCTAGTTCGACATAAAATACCGCCCGAGGCAGGCATCAAAGCACAAGCCCTGGTCAATTTCATCGTCGAGTGCACCATCCCTAGCAAGGAGCCGGAGTCAACGCCGGCCCCCGCAGCTCAACCCTCGGTCGATGGGATGCCCGACTCCGTCCCTGATTGGATCCTTTACGTCGACGGCTCCTCGCCCGAGGAAGGCTGTGGTGCCGGCCTCATCATTCGGGGCCCGAACGAGGCAGAAATGGAGTATTCTCTGAAGCTCGGGTTCAAAGCCTCAAATAACGCGGCGGAATAGGAGGCCTTGCTGGCCAAACTGTGCATAGCCTCCGGACTGGGGCTGAAAACGATTCGGATCCGCAGCGCCTCCGCCCTAGTCGTTGGCCAAGTGACTGGCCGATTTGAGGCACGGGAACCTCTGATGGTGAAGTATCTGGCCGAGGTGAGAAGATTGCGAAGGGACTTCGACGAAGTTCAGGTGGAGCAGATCCCTACACAGCTGAACGCCCACGCCGACACCTTGAGTAAGCTGGATTCATCTTATACGGCCAACAACAAGAGGAACATTCTCTTCGAGGTCTTGCCACGGCCCAGCGTGGAAGATGGGGCAACGCCACTTCAAGTGTACACAGCCCAGGGAGAAGACCGGGACTGGAGAAAGCCCCTTATGGAAGAAGGTACGCTTCCAGAAGATCGGGGAGAAGCCCGCCGTCTCCGAGCCAAAGCTCGCCATTTCGTCTGGAGCAATGGGAACCTCTACAAGAAGTCCTTCACTCAGCCCCTACTTCGGTGCATCGACCCCCATGAAGCCAACTACGTCCTTCGTGAGATCCACGAATGGGTCGGCGGCGCGCACTAAGGGGCCCACACCTTAATCCAGAAGGCATTGCTTCAGGTGTACTACTGGCCGACAATTCATCAGGACACCCAGAGGCTCGTCAGCAGATGAAAGAGCTGCCAACTCCATGGAAGTATTCCTCGCCTTCCTTCTACTGAACTAACTGCCCTAACCTCCCCGTAGCCATTTGTCCAGTAGGGAATGGACATGATAGGCCAGTTCCCTACCAGTACTGGCAGGCACAAGTATGTCCTCGTCGCAGTGGACTACTTCACGAAGTGAATCAAGGCCATTCCCATTAGGAAACCGGAAGCCACCACGACTATTAAGTTCCTGCAGAACAATGTGATGCTCCGGTTCGGCATCCCAAGGTCGGACGCCACCACGACTATTAAGTTCCTGCAGAACAATGTGATGCTCCAGTTCGGCATCCCGAGGTGTATCATCATCGATCATGGGAAAAATTTCGAAAACGAAAGAGTTAAGGAATTCTGCAGCGAATATCGTATCCTCATGAAGTTTGCCGCGGTCGCGCATCCCCAATGCAACGGGCCAGCTGAGGTCGCTAACTGGGACATCCTCCGAGGTCTTCGGACACGCCTAGAAGGACGCCACGACATTTGGGTCGAGGAATTACCCCGTGTCTTATGGGCCCTGCGCACGTTGAAGAAAACCCCTACCGGGGAGACCCTTTTCAGCCTCTGCTACGGTACCGAGGTAATGGTCCCAGCAGAGATCGGGCTCCCCAGTCACCGGGTCGAGCATTTAGACGACGATGCGAACACCTCGGCACTCCGAACTAATCTGTACATCTTGTTGGAGAAACGAGACCGAGCTCAGATCAGAGCTGCCGCCTATCAACAGCAAATCGCCCGCTACTACAACGCGCGAGTCAAGCGTCGCTTCTTCAAGACCGGAGATTTAGTCCAAAGGCGGAACGAGTTCGTCGATCAAGGCAAGATGCATAAGTTTTCCCCGAAATGGGACGGTCCTTCCCTCGTCTTCGAGGTCCTGCCCGGCGGAGCCAACCACTTACAAGACGCGGATGGTCGCAAGTTTCCACGGCCTTACAACGCTGAGAAGCTCATGCTGTATCTCTGAAAAGAGTATCTATGTATATTTCTTCTTTCACAAAGACGATTGTTCCCGCCAAAATTTTGGCTCACAACCTGTTCCCTTATAAAATAAAAAAATAATAAATAATAATATAAAAGAATAATAAAATAAAAAATGAAGGGAAAAACTCTACATGCAAAGAATGTAACAAATGCCTCAAAGTCAAAATTCAAAAATTGAAGCAACGCTTCAGATTTCTTGCGCTGCGCACTGTGCGCCACGTGTCAAAAGCAGACACGCTAGCGCAAGAAGCATTGCGCCCAAGGCAGCGCACCCCCAATCAGAGCAAGGCTCTATTTCAAAATTCAAATTTTAAAATGAAGCAACGCTTCAGATCACTTGCGCTCTGCGCTGCGCGCCACGTGTCAAGCGCAGGCACGCTAGCGCAGTTGCGCTGCGCGTGTCAAGCGCAGGCGCGCTAGCGCCAATTGCGCCAGCACTGGAATTTAAATAATAAATTATTAATTAACCAGAATTAAAATTCTAGAAAGATCTTTCCAATCTTATTAAAATAAGAAAATTATCTTCTGTAAAACAGAGGCCTTAGGATCAAAGATCCAACGGTGGGGAAATATCCCTAGATCAATCAGAGAAAGATCTCTGTAACTAACTTAACAAATCAATTGGCCTTATATAAAGGCCCCTAAACTCCAAGTCTCACAGAGAGAGATACAGAAGAGAGAGAACCCTCTAAAAACTTTGAGAAAAAACTCAAAGAGAAGAAAAGACAAGCCTTTGAAGAAAGAAGATCATCTTCTTCATCTTTAAAGGTAAAGAATTTAATTCTTGAAGAGCAGAGATGAAAATTCCTCACAAAAAGAAGAATCTCTTCTACAAGATCAAAGATCTAAGAACAAGATCAAGATCTTCAATATAAAAGAGAAAAAAGATCAAGAAGATCTAAAAGATTAAAAAAGAAGTAATTTACTTCAGTCCTAGATCATTTGATCTATATAAAGGCATTGCCTTTTGATGAGAATAAGAACCATTGGTTCTTGAATCTTGAGGTAGAACCTCTTTTGAGAGAACAAACAATTTGTTCTTTGATCTTAATTTGATCAAGATGCGCTTTGCGCTATTGGACAGTGCCTTGCACTTTTGAAATGTGCCTTTGCGCTCCTTGGAGTGGCGCACTGCGCCAGAACGTGCTACGTGTCAACCACAGACACAATCTGCGCTTTGCGCTTCTAAAACAGCGCACTGCGCTCTTGGAATAGCGCACTGCACCAGAGCGCGCCACGTGTCATTCACTGGCGCAGCGCACTGCGCTAACAAACTTGCGCTTAACGCAGAGCGTGACACGTGTCACCTGCGCATGCACTAGCGCATTGCGCTCTTTAATTGGCGCAAAGCGCCTGACAAGCCACATGGCGCACTATCAGACCACTATAAATGCTATGCATTATTTAAAAGGGCAGAGCCCAAGCAAAGGTCTAACAGGCCTAATATAAATGCTATGCATTATTAAAAGGGCCAAGCCCAAATAAAGGCTCAACAGCCAGAACAATAAAATGTTCAACTCATATCAATTGAGCCCATATGCTCATAAACCTTCAAACAGACTTTAGTCCTAAATTGGACTATAGATCTCCCAACCAAATATGGTTCAAGGGTATATCTCTGAACTCCTCTGATATTTGTCGTTGTAATCCTTCAACGTCTTCAGAAGGGTGATAGGTCCCGACTGTAAGTGCACGGCGGCGCCCCGGCCGTCAATCCGACGGCCAAATGCGGAAGCGTTTATAAACTTTGATTTTTCTTGAACTGGCAAACCGCCGCGCACTAATACCCGGATCGAACCACTAACTAGTCCTAGCTAACTACAAGATAGGGAAGAGAAGTATACCGACAGATCCGAGTCCTCCGGTCTTCTCGTCGTCGTCCCGATCTCCTGCAGAATGTCCCGTCTCCTCCTCGTCGCCGGAAGTGCACCACATCGCCCACTTCTTTTACGGGCTCCCACCTCAATGCCGAGGCAACTCGGGCACGAAGCCGGCTACTCGACGTGCCCAAGGTTCGCTGTAGAATATGTAGTCCTCAAGTCTCACTTTGGGGTTCTTGGAGATGCCATTTTAGGTGGAGGGATGATACAAGAACAATGTGGAGGATTTGGGAATTTTTTGAAGCATCAAAAGAACAACCAATCCCACACAATAAAAATGGGCAGCCCCAAAGGAGCATGGCCGGCCACAAGGATGAAAAGGGGGTTTTTGAATGAGAGTGAATGCAAAAGAAAATGAGAGACCCTCATAATCCAAGAGAGAGAGAGAGGGTGATCATCACAAAAACAATGATCACAAGAAAACCCTCACTCCAACAACACCATCACTAACAACCATGATGACTTTAAAAGTCAAGCCATCATGAAGTGATCAAGGTCAAGGAATGGTGCATATCATGAAAACCATCATGATACAAATAATATGCAAAGGACCCCCTTCCAAAAACTTATTTGCAACAATGCAAATAAGCCCTCCTCCACCAATCTTCGGCCAATGAACGGAACAATGGAAATTGGCCGAAACGGAAAGCAAACTGGCAACTCCAGAAAACTGGTCCCGTAATAAATTACAGGAAAACCCCGATACTGTGCATACACACCCGCATCTGTATTTCGACCGAAATACAAATACAATGAGACAAAATCTACACTGTACTATACTAGGATCCGGCTTAAACCAAAGCCGGCTAGTAATATCTGTTCGATCCTGATCCGTGCAATACCGCACGTATCTGATCGAACCCTGCCATAAAACCATACGGCCACTAGTACAAACTGTCCGATCCTGATCCGTGCAATACCGCACGTATCTGATCGGACCCTGCCATATCTCCATACAGCCTCTACAACCTTTCGCCCGAAAGCTGAGTAACTGAATGTGGGGGACTCTAAAGACTCGTCAACACCTCGGTTGTGGATTTAACCACTAGCACGTCAGAGGTATAAGCCAATACGTAACGGGCTACCAAGTATTGACTAAAAGGGACGTCTGTGAGTGAACTCAGCCTGACAACCCTACTGAGCCTGTCAGTGACAATATCCGTGCAGTCCGGTCCGTTCGTCTATGAGTATCGCATGGCGGGCCTAGGGGGTTGGTAAAAGTCAGACCCCCAAAAGCGGTACAAGTCGTGTCGGAGTGTAGCCCAGAACACCCTGAGATACTACTGGAATACCTACCAGTAAATCTCCTTGCCTTGGCCAAGGACTTTGTGTAATGGCTCTCCTAGACACAGCACGACCTCACCCCCAATACCGGGAGAGACGAACCCCTGAAGATACGCTCACTGCCTCCATGTGGCTCGGGACTGTACCCAACTAAAACCTGTTTGCACGACTCCTTTGAGCCATGGTAGGGTAGTAATCAAAGTACAGTGGGAACTCACACGAGACAAATGACGATCCCCAGGTCGATGAACTAACCTGCACACATGTCACCAGGGAACTGCCATCTGACGTCTGGTATATGACCAACTAGCATGTTCCCGGCGAGTCCTGTCCGGTGTACTCATAACCCAATGAGCACCTGTATACATCTTAGGTGATCCAACTGACACCAGTGGCTTGTGAGACCGGCCACCGCCCCTCGTCGGGGTCTCGACTGTATACACTAGTCTACTAATGGAGTATCGATGCCCAGTCTCGAAACTCCCACGACTAGGGACCTTTTAAGGATAAGCTTATAGACCCCCAGCTCCCACTTATATGATCGCCCTCATACTGCTGGTGGTCAAGCAAGAATCCTAGGGGCTCTATCAATGTGTAATAGCGACGTGTCAGGTCACCTAAAGCGGTACACGATGATAAAGGTAAACCAGATAGCATACTATCATCTCGAGTAAGACTGTCCTACCGGGATAGGTCCTCCCTCAATCATTACAATCACGTACCTGTGACCTAATAATTGACTCTGAGGGCACTATCTCCAACAATCTCCCACTTGCACTCAAGGCTAATTATTGCGATGTCGCATACTCACAGCCCGTGTGATACCGAACATCCAACTCCTCTACTAGTCAGTCTCACAAAGCTCGTTTGCGAAACTTTTGCGTTCGAGGAATAGCCTCTGTGAGTGGATCCGCTTAGTTGTTTCTTTCTATGTCTCTCTATATCTCAAGTTCGCAGAGAATGCCATCTCCCGAAATGAGCAATACCTGTCTTAGAATGTGTCTGGATGTCTGATGGGACATAGCTCATAAATGAACTCCAAATCCAAACTTCTTAGACTGTATCGTCAACTAAACTTAATCAGTATCCTGCGCGCCATGCCTCCCTCAGTATTGCCTTGGACCACCTGTCCAAAATACTGCCCCTCATCAGAAGGAAAACTATAACTCTGACAACCTCCTTGTCGTCCATGTCACCTTGGAAGCCTGGAATGATAACTGTCTCCTGAATGAGGCTGTCGTTATCATCTCCCTAGAACATCCACTTATGTTCTAAAACTGCTTCCGACTGTTTCTCCAGGATTGGATTAATGTCAACTTATTGCATCTAGTGCAAGAACAACATCTGGTGTGGTACTCGACATCTCACGATTGACTCAATTGCCTGAGCAAGTGATCTGTCAATCATGCCCGTCCCTCTCCCCTTTAGTCTGTAAGACACCTTTGGAGAGGGTGACTCCATTACCTGCAGGTACACTACCGTGCCAGGAGTCGCCCATCCTAAATACTCTTAGAATGCTGTCAAGTACCCTGATTGGGAAACCACCCAAATCTAGATCTAAGACCATAGATCTAGTAACCAGTATGTCTGATATAAAATCCATTTCCTTTGTGGAGAAACCACTGTGTGACGACCAAAGTATAACCGATCGTAGTATAGGAGTTTCCTTTCCTACTTTGTGCATGTCATCCAAATACCAGGACATCACACCCTACTACCTTCTCAACAGATCCATCCCCTATTCTGATGAAGTCAAACCCATGACTGTCACGTCAGAAATAGATGATCTATCTCCGCTACATCTGCTTTAGTCTATAAATAGACATAAGCTACTTGTCCACCAATGCTTCCGCTGCTCCCACTGTTTACGACAACCCTCTGGCAGAGTCATATAGACGTACACTTCTAAAACTAGTTTAGAACGACGCTATACTCATCCTCCCGCCTGGTCTCGCAGCCTGGAACAACAGCAATGGTAATTGTGGGTAAACAAGAACTTCCCTGTTACCGTCCTTGAGGCTACCGTAGTGCCTCTCGGGTGTCTGAAGTTACCCACCTTATCTGCGGAGTGGCCAATGGAATGTCAATCCAGATTGAATCTTTAGGTTCCTTATCAAATCTTCAGTAATCGTTTGTGGTTCTGGAATCACTTCCAGTTCTACCATACTCCCACTACTGTTTTCTGAAAAAATCCATTTTTAATAAAACTGTGGCGAGTCTAGAACAATATCGCTATTGTTCATCCAGATGGTAGAAAGTCAACCCTCGTCATAGCCTGGGTCAACCCACAAACAGCCATTACAGAAACGTGCCTTGAGTTGTCCAGTGTCTGGTTTTAATCATAAACCGGACAACTCCCCGTACCTTAACATCGTTAAGATATGAGCTGTTCTATATCCAATATAGAAACAGAGGCACTGATTTAATTGAACCAGATTCAAATCATGCAGCTGTCCCCAGCGCATGTCAACTAAATGGAAGGAGGCCGATCAGCGTTACTCAACTTAGGAATACTTCTAATTATGAGTAACCTGAAAGAGAAGCAAGATCTCTTTATCATTACTATCAACTGAATACCATACACAAGTACCTACATCTTCGATCTCTTTGAAGAATCCCGATACTTGCTATACCTGGTTCTCTACTCTATTCAAATACCTATAACTTCTCAAAATTTGGACCCTGTGTTTCCGCGAAACACCTGTCTAAAAACTAGAGAAGTCATAAGTAAACCGAATATAGTACGAGGACCAACCCCTCTGTCCTGATGGACCCTGGACAACATACAATCCTTTGTATAAGTCCCTTGAGTCTGATAACTCATTCACTGTGTGTCGTAGGTTGAAAACTGTACCTATGGTTAAGAAGAATTACACCGCTGTTCAATGCTCCTTACCAAACCATCCACTGATATAGGTAAATGTCGTAGACATAATTTCAAAAAGGTATATCTCACTCTATGAAAATAGACGTACAGATATATCAATTTGAAATTGGTGCATAACAGCGGATATTCAAAACCAAATATTTGCCGACCGGCAAACAGCCCAGGTGATTTCCTCAAATATCACCGATTACAACGAATCCTGATGTAATGAGGATAATCACCCAATTCCCAATAACTTACTCCCACTCATCATCTGTAAAACCATACAGATGTGAGAATCGTACCTGGTAAATACATACCCTGGAGTAAGTATCTAATCGGGAAATCAGTTTTCCTTTAACATCACACAGTGAAACTGAAACATTGAAATGTTTCGATGGGGTATTCTGGTATTCCTAGTAATGCCTCTTCCAGATTCACGACTGTAACCGTATAGTTCTTTGCCACCTCTCCAAATCCCTTCATATGTCTTTAGTCTTTACCTTCTGCACACCCTTTTAGGCCAAATTGTTTTCTTCCTTCCCTACCGTTCGGCACCAGCCTATGGTTTGGAAGAAGACTATCCAATAAGCATAATGGGTGTACTGTCCCAATCCTAGGAACACTCGCAATGAGAGAGGGTGAAGATAAAAGACAACCGAATAAACCTTATTCCTATTTCTCCTGAACCAGAATCCATCCCCGAACTGGAACAAGTTCCATTCGAGTTCGTATATAACCATACGATGGAGTATCCAAATAAACTGTGGATCTTCGTAGTGATACGGAGTGTCCTGGAGAAATACAAAGGTGATGTGGGAGTGGTAACGAAATATTTGGTTTGGTCGTGAATATCTGTTGCAATTTACTTTGCCCTCTTACTAATCCCTTGCTTTGTCTGAACTTAATACCTTCTGCACACCATCGTTATGCTAATTGGTTTTCTTCATTCCCTACCGGTCGGCACCAGCCTAAGGTTTGGAAGAAGACAATCCAATTTGCGTAATAGGTGTACTACCCCTAAACCAAGGAGTACTCGTAACCTGAGAGAGGGTAAAAGGAAAAGACAACTGAATAATCCTATCCGTTTTCTCCAGAACCTGAAACCATCCTCGAATAAATTCTTTCGAGTTCGTATCTAACCATACGATGGTTTTGTCCAATGGAAGTGGACGTTCGTAGTAAAACGGGGTGTCCTGGAGAAAAGGGTAAAAGTAGGAGTGGCAATGAGGTTTGCAACTCTGACAATCCAAAAGCCGGTGTTTAAGAAGGTTCGGTCAACTTGGTCACTGAGTCAAAGTCTTAGGGTCGGGTCAATGGTCGCTGCCAAAGAGAGAGAGAAAAGAAACACTCAGCGTGCACTCTAACCTAGATCAGAATGGTCACCAATTTATCTAATCTGGAAACCTCCCACTGTACCTCAAATTCTCCTCCAAACCTGAAAGAAGAATTAGTCGGGGTTACCCGAGGAGTAAACTAACTCATCAGTGGGAACCGGGATCCAACTATCATCGCATGATAACGTGACGGAATCCGCTCACGTCAACACACTCCAGAAGGTATGCGCATATCTGGCAAGTTTCAGTTCTTTTGAAACTCCCGATGTGATTTCTGCCCCATGCTCTTATGACCTTGACTAAGGCCAACAAATCATAAGTCACATGTCAAGTTCTACCCGTCATTATCCAGGTTGATTTGAACCCATCCGTACAAGCCCTTGACTAGGGCCAACAAGGCTATACGACTGTCCCAAACCAACGCATCTATCTATGCAGCATATGAACACCCAATAGCTACCAAACACTGTGCCTTGACTAAGGCCAACAAACACAGCTTGAATACTATTGACCACCCATATGAAACGACGGAGGGCTACGAATGGTTTCTGGCGAAAACCTTTAACGTAAAGAACTTGATATCGTCGAAGGAACGGATAGCTTTTAAAAATATAGTGACGAAAACCGTTGCTAAAGAGGTCACTCCCGGTGAAGGGATCTCGGCTCTTTCCCCGTAGAATGGGGTGCAGGATATTCCAAATGAATACCGCGATGCAAAGCAATAGTAATCGGCTATAGTGAAGTTAATGCCCTGACGCAAACTTCTGTCCAAGGGGTCACTCCCAGTGAAGGGATCTCGGCCCTTGCCTCGTCGACTGAGGAGCAGGATATTCCAACTGAATATCACGATGCAAAACAAAAGTGAACGTCCTTGCAATAACAGCCTTTTGAAAAAGTGTTCCAACAACATCAGATTAGGTTTGTTTTTAAACTTGCATTGATCCGAATCAATGCAGTCCCATCAATTGATCACACCAAAAAGAACGAAAATATACTGATGTACGTATATGCCATCCGCATTCGCCACTGGGTCCCGTCATTACCCGTTAGGTTAGCTAACTAACGACAGAGCGGGGACTGGACTAGCGCGGATGTAAAACATATACAACATCTACTAATATATATACCAATATATTATATTTCGCTCAAGGCGTGAATAAAATGCAACATCACAGAGAATGAACAGCATCACAGAAACAATACAGATATCTGGGATCCCCGGGTTTCACAGAGCCACTACTGAAACCCGACGTTCCCCTGGTCGTGTGGATAGCCTGTGCAATGAAAACCTAGACCCCTACGGACGCGGCAAGTCACCTGCCAAAACCTGAAGCGAGGCAGCCCCCTTCAGCACCGTGAATGGACCACCCAGCACTTCACGGAATCCGGTAACTTGGGCACCCCTCCTGGGTCAACCTGTACCCCCTACGAGTGCGGCGAATAGCCCGCCAATCCTAGAGTGAAGCCCCCTCCGTCTCAATGCCATGAGATGCGGGCTTGTTGCCCTCTAGAACCCGGCTACCCGTGCACCCCTCCGCGGGGTAATCCTAGTACAGAAAGTAAAATATACATACACCGGGTACATCGACCGCAACCAGGTCGTGCCCCAAAATAATAATACAATCAGGCAGTGACGGCAGTCCACATGTCGGACGCTCGCCCCGCAATATCAAATGTACATAATACAACAGAACTGTACTAGCATTGCATCCAGGCTATCCCCACGACCGATCCGCAACATCACAGCATAAACATAGAACATCAACGTGAAAGTCACGTTCGCAAATCCGTCTAACCGGGCTATAGCAGTTAGACCGGATTTACCGATCAAGTGACATTCACGGTCGCAGATATAATGTAAACACTGTGAAAAATGTGTTTAAAATATCCGATCAATCAAAATTTAACAAGTGGGCCCCAAAATAATACTGTAGCAGTTAAATAAATTCTGGGCCCAATGTTATTATTCCAAAACCCTACTTTTCACCCCAGAAAGCCTCTGTAAAAAATTTGTGCAGTGATGTCTACAGTGCGCGGCGGAAGGGCGGCAGAATGGGGGTTTGTGCGGCGCTTCCGCGCTTTGACTGTGGAATCACTTCATCGAAATTTTACAGAGTTCTTAGATTTTCTAGTACATCAATATTTTACAACCTGAAAAATTTTTCGACACCAAAAAATTTCAACAGAAAACTGATGTGGGCAAATACGGGTTTTTGAACATTTCGATCGATCGGAACAGAAAAACACATTACACAAAGCTAGACTAAGTTAATGGGGAGTCTCTGATACCACTGTAAGTGCACGGCGGCGCCCCGGCCGTCAATCCGACGGCCAAATGCGGAAGTGTTTATAAACTTTGATTTTTCTTGAACTGGCAAACCGCCGCGCACTAATACCCGGATCGAACCACTAACTAGTCCTAGCTAACTACAAGATAGGGAAGAGAAGTATACCGACAGATCCGAGTCCTCCGGTCTTCTCGTCGTCGTCCCGATCTCCTGCGGAATGTCCCGTCTCCTCCTCGTCGCCGGAAGTGCACCACATCGCCCACTTCTTTTACGGGCTCCCACCTCAATGCCGAGGCAACTCGGGCACGAAGCCGGCTACTCGACGTGCCCAAGGTTCGCTGTAGAATATGTAGTCCTCAAGTCTCACTTTGGGATTCTTGGAGATGCCATTTTAGGTGGAGGGATGATACAAGAACAATGTGGAGGAGTTGGGAATTTTTTGAAGCATCAAAAGAACAACCAATCCCACACAATAAAAATGGGCAGCCCCAAAGGAGCATGGCCGGCCACAAGGATGAAAAGGGGGTTTTTGAATGAGAGTGAATGCAAAAGAAAATGAGAGACCCTCATAATCCAAGAGAGAGAGAGAGGGTGATCATCACAAAAACAATGATCACAAGAAAACCCTCACTCCAACAATACCATCACTAACAACCATGATGACTTTAAAAGTCAAGCCATCATGAAGTGATCAAGGTCAAGGAATGGTGCATATCATGAAAACCATCATGATACAAATAATATGCAAAGGACCCCCTTCCAAAAACTTATTTGCAACAATGCAAATAAGCCCTCCTCCACCAATCTTCGGCCAATGAATGGAACAATGGAAATTGGCCGAAACGGAAAGCAAACTGGCAACTCCAGAAAACTGGTCCCGTAATAAATTACAGGAAAACCCCGATACTGTGCATACACACCCGCATCTGTATTTCGACCGAAATACAAATACAATGAGACAAAATCTACACTGTACTATACTAGGATCCGGCTTAAACCAAAGCCGGCTAGTAATATCTGTTCGATCCTGATCCGTGCAATACCGCACGTATCTGATCGAACCCTGCCATAAAACCATACGGCCACTAGTACAAACTGTCCGATCCTGATCCGTGCAATACCGCACGTATCTGATCGGACCCTGCCATATCTCCATACAGCCTCTACAACCTTTCGCCCGAAAGCTGAGTAACTGAATGTGGGGGACTCTAAAGACTCGTCAACACCTCGGTTGTGGATTTAACCACTAGCACGTCAGAGGTATAAGCCAATACGTAACGGGCTACCAAGTATTGACTAAAAGGGACGTCTGTGAGTGAACTCAGCCTGACAACCCTACTGAGCCTGTCAGTGACAATATCCGTGCAGTCCGGTCCGTTCGTCTATGAGTATCGCATGGCGGGCCTAGGGGGTTGGTAAAAGTCAGACCCCCAAAAGCGGTACAAGTCGTGTCGGAGTGTAGCCCAGAACACCCTGAGATACTACTGGAATACCTACCAGTAAATCTCCTTGCCTTGGCCAAGGACTTTGTGTAATGGCTCTCCTAGACACAGCACGACCTCACCCCCAATACCGGGAGAGACGAACCCCTGAAGATACGCTCACTGCCTCCATGTGGCTCGGGACTGTACCCAACTAAAACCTGTTTGCACGACTCCTTTGAGCAGTGGTAGGGTAGTAATCAAAGTACAGTGGGAACTCACACGAGACAAATGACGATCCCCAGGTCGATGAACTAACCTGCACACATGTCACCAGGGAACTGCCATCTGACGTCTGGTATATGACCAACTAGCATGTTCCCGGCGAGTCCTGTCCGGTGTACTCATAACCCAATGAGCACCTGTATACATCTTAGGTGATCCAACTGACACCAGTGGCTTGTGAGACCGGCCACCGCCCCTCGTCGGGGTCTCGACTGTATACACTAGTCTACTAATGGAGTATCGATGCCCAGTCTCGAAATTCCCACGACTAGGGACCTTTTAAGGATAAGCTTATAGACCCCCAGCTCCCACTTATATGATCGCCCTCATACTGCTGGTGGTCAAGCAAGAATCCTAAGGGCTCTATCAACGTGTAATAGCGACGTGTCAGGTCACCTAAAGCGGTACACGATGATAAAGGTAAACCAGATAGCATACTATCATCTCGAGTAAGACTGTCCTACCGGGATAGGTCCTCCCTCAATCATTACAATCACGTACCTGTGACCTAATAATTGACTCTGAGGGCACTATCTCCAACACCGACAGCCATATATTCCACGGACAATGATGGACCACCATGTCCTTAAACTGGAAATGGACCGCAAAGTCCATAAACTAAACAATAGAGCCCAAATGCTCTCTTGTTGGATCTAAATGATCCTGTTAAGTCGATCTTAGTCTGGAAATTAGACTAACGTATCCTTAACAAACGTTTAAGTTGATCTTAGTCCAAAATGAGACTAACGTATCCTTAAACCCAAACCCCAAACCCAAATCTAAGAAAATACGGATTTGGACTATTCCACATCCTACGGGCGACAACACAAATTAGTCTCCGTATACAATCCACGGGCAATCACAAACAAAACAAACACCCACGACATGAAGTGACCATCTGGAGAAGGAGAAAGTTGTTACCGCGATATGGTAGCGTAATTAACTGCAGGGGCTTGCGCCTGCAGGGAAGAGTGTCCCCACAATCAAAAACCCCTAAGACGAGGGGGAATCTGACGAAGTCTGCTACATCGGTCGCATCCGTCTAAACCTTCTATACATGGTGCCATAAATCAACTTGGTATCTTCGGAGAGGTGAACGGATAGCACCCATTAGCATCTGCCCCGAATTTCAGGCAAGACGTCCACCACGTCTTCGTCGCGTCTTTCGGAGGGGAACAACGATGTAAACCATTCTAAAGTTCTTTCTATTTAAATAATAAAAAGAGAACAATGGGGCATCGCAAAAAGGAGAATTCTATTTATTCAAAGGTATTATGGGCTCCTCAGCCTTACAAAAGGAAGAAAAAGGAAAAATTTACAACAGAAGGGGAATGGGATTGAGGAAGTACTCTTGGTGATACTCAGAGTAGATTTCCGCTAGCCGGGCCCTAGCCACTGCAGCCCGCTCCTGCCGATACTGCACGCGAACCCGGGACGTCACGGAAGCACCCAACACTCCGCCCTCTACGCCTTGGCTCATAATGTACCTCATTTTGAAGCACTCCAGATTGAGGGCCAAAGATTGGTCGTGCCTGGCTTTCGAGATAAAGCCAAGTAGGAAGATCGAACGTACCTTGTCGAGCGCCTCGTCTAGAAGCTCCTCGGTGAAGGGGTTGTCCAACCCCGGGGACCTCCTCCAAATCGCGTACATCAGCAACTGAAGCAGGGACGACCGCCGAGGGAGAAGCTGGCCGACGTAATCCCCGAGGCGCTGAACTACTCCTCGGTACCTATCCTCAGCCAGGGATTGGTCATACAAGGAGACATCGTCGAAGGTGACGATCTCTTCGATCGAATACATGCGCCCAGTCATCTCAAAAGAAAGCGATGCCGAAGGGGTCGCCGTCTCCTTCTCTATTTGTAACCTAAAACAGAATCCTAAAGGACCCGGATTCACGCGCTCATGGGCGCGATTCCAGGGATCCGCCAAGATCGCTCCAATGCCGCACCGCCACGTAGCAGAACTGACGCGACTTCCCAAAACGTTACGCCTCTCCCAAGCGTCCCTGGCACGTGCTGCCTGTTAGAATCGCTCCCCCCAATGTTCACAAACCAATGAAGGTTAGACCGAGCCCCCGGATCCACCGAGCAGCTACCCTGCTCGGTCCATCCTTAGCAAACCACTACTTGTGTTCTTCAGCGAAGCGATGTAAATTCTTCTAAGTTCTTTTTTTTAAGCAACAAGAAAGATACTATATAGCATTGCAGAAAGAAGAGTTTTATTGATTCAAAAAGGTATTATAGGCTCCTCAGCTTTACATTACATAAAAAAAGAAAAATAAAAATTACAACAGCGGGGGAAGGAGTTGCAAAAAGTATTCCTTGTGGTACTCCGAGGAAATCTCCACCAGCCGAGCCCTTGCCGCCTCGGACCTCTGCCTCTGATGCTGTCCGCGAACCCTTGTGGCCACGGACGGGCTACAAAGCTCCACGGGTGGGTACCCATCGGCGAGATGTCTCAATTGATAACACTCAAGAACGAGTGCCACCAAGCGATCCCGCCGACTCATTGAGATCAGGCTAAAACAACACAGCGACCTCAGCTTCCCAACCGTCTCATCCTTCAGCTGTTCGGACAAGGGGTTGTGCACCCCGGCGATGCCCTCCAGATGGAGTACATGACCAGATGGAGAAGGGGCGATCTTCGGGGGAGCAGGCGGCCAATGTGATTGTCACGCCCCGCTTCCTAGAGTGTCTAAGATCGGCATGTGGCAGAGCCAACCATACTACCTGTGGTTAGGAAACATCTTTCCATAATCGCATTACGGTTATCTATAAGATATCAAGAACAGTAAAATAAAATAAACTATCTAGTACATGTCCATCTGCCAGGATAAACGAGTCAAGAAATATATATGCCGAAGCAATAAATCCAATAAGTAATAATATCTGGAAATACATCCTAAACACGGGCTCACATCAGGAAATGAAAGTGCGAAAATAAAACTAAGCTAAACTAACAAGATCCTCACTGCTCGGCCTGACAGCGGAAATACTCCTGATCAGCCTGCGAAAGAGACAGAGGATCTGGGCCATGCAAAACCCAGACTTCAGTGCGTCATAATATCAAACAATAAAATATAATCAGGACGTAACAAGATATGCATGCATGAGTATAAACAATAACATGAAATAAATAGGTAAGCATAGATATAGAACAGTGAAGTGTATGAGAGTATGTGTCATGCGGTGAGTAATCTAAACTATACTACTGGGTTAATTACTCTCAAGTCTTTGAAATCAATTTAATGAATCGTCGATGTAACTCAATAGTATCCCGTGCGTGCCCGGGACCACGGTCAAGACTCTCGGCTGAATCCGAGACGTGCCGCTAAGCACAAAACAAGAAATATGTACAGACGAATGATGTCAGCAGTATCATCCCGGGACTGGACTAGCCCCCAAAACTGATCGGTATAAGCGTCGAACTGTTGATTTACAAGTCAGGTTTCATCATTGATTTCCTCTTACCTCTAAGTTATGTGTTCAAGTTAGGTACTAATAAATCTGGAACTAATGCCAACACAGGATCAAGCAGGTACATGTTTTGTCTAAAATAAACAACAGGATATGTCTATCCGGACAACAAGTCAATATTGTCGGCATTAGTAACAAGATCAGGAATCAAATTAAGCAGTTGTGTATCAGGTCATATCAGGTAGTGCATAGTATATCAAATGGATGCCCAACAGTAAAATGTAGCAAGTATCGAATCACGGTAAAATACGGATGCACAAGTGTTTATCAGGGATCACATCTATAACTGCATGACTATGTATGATGCACATTATCAAGCATGGGGTACTAATATAATAGTAACATGAAATAATCAGGTTCTGGCATGCAACTAAATATGTAATAAATGATACGGTTACGAACGGGTATCGTAAAACAGTAAAACGGTAACATGGGATGCACAATGCAATAAACATGTAATATTTTTATTCATATAGATGCAAAATATATATCATAGCATGTAGCAAGATAAATTTGCATGCGACTAGATATGTAATAAACTGTACGGATGCGAACGGATATTGTAAAACTGTAACATAGAATGCATAATGCAATGAACGTGTAATATTTTTATTCATATGGATGTAAATATAATAGTATAGCATGTAGCAAGATAAACTTGCATGCGACTATATATGTGATAAATGATACGGATACGAACGACTATCCGAAAAAAGTAAAACAGTAACATGGATGTACAATGCAGTAACATGTGATATTTTTATTCATATGGATGCAAAATATGTATCGTGGTATGTAGCAAGGTAAACTTGCCTGATCAAATCTTACGATGAGGTGCGTACTCTGCGTCCGACGTCGGTAAACGTCGCAATGCACACACGCACGTACAGAACTGAACCAGGCTTTGCAAGAACTCGGTCACGCTGGATGTAGACGTCAACTGGGTTGTCCGAATCGTCAGCGACAAGCGCGGCTTCGACGATCACCGAGATCAAGAATTCAAGAAAGAGAAAGAGAAGAAAGAAGAAGTAGAGGGGCGAAGAAGGGGCTGTCGTGATGAGGCTGCGGGGTTTAAGGCTCGGGCAAGGGTTGCAAGCTAGGGTTCGATGGGTTTTCCGGCAAGGTTTCACGGTGAGGCAGGGGATCAAGGGTTCTTGATCGTTGGGTCGGGATTATGGGTTGCGGGCTCGGGGTTCTCGTGGGAGGTGAAGGGGAGAGGAGGAAGAAGAGGAGGAGATGAGAGGGTGTCGACGAGGTTGGTGATAAGGCGAGGTCGTCGAGGCTCGGCTGGGGGTGTGGGTAGGGTTCTCGTGGAGGCGACGGAAACGAGACGAAGAAGAAGAGACAGGAACAGTGAGGGAACGTGGGTATGGGTTTATATAGAGTTAAGAAATTATAAAAGAATATATATATATGCAGAGAGAGGCGGAGGGAAAGGTGAGATTTGAGTTTAGATTTGATTTTAAAAATATATTAGGAAATATATTTTGTTTCAAAACGTATATTAACAGTTAGAAGTATGTAAAGAATATAATATTGGTTAATTTTGAGATTTTGGCTAATACAAAATTACTCCAAAATATGTCCGTGTTGGGTCTAAAATTATGCTTTGAAAATACGGATAATATACGTGTTAACCAAAACCAAAATAGGATATCCGGGTAACGAAAATGTATACCCCCAAGAACGGATACACGTAGCATGCACGTAGCTATCCAAACGAGTCTGTTTCATTGAACGGGATGAGAACACGATATACGGATGCTACCACTGGGTCAGGGGTATGATGCAGGCCAAGCTAGATATTTTTAAAATATATTATTAGATTATAATTGTATTGTTAAAAAATACATATATACAAGACATGAAAGTGTACGGATCCTCATAACTAGCCGAGATAAATCATAAACAGGAATCGAGACGGGTTTCCAACATGCGGGTCGGGTCGGATGCAAATACAGATACCACTTACATTATTTGTACCCAAAACACAATAAATTAAGAAATAGCCATAAATAAAGAAATATCCAAACATAATTGGTATAAATGAACTAGGGTGTTATATTATACCCAACTACAAAAAGAATTTCGTTCTCGAAATTCCCGAAACAAGAAAAAAAAACAAGCATGAATTTAGGAAAAGAGGTGTGGAAACTTCTGTCGAATCTCGTATTCTCATTCCCAAGTCGATTCTCCGTGCGAGCGATTCCCCCATGAAACAAATATGAGAGGGATAACCTTGTTCTTGAGGACCTTTTCTCTTCGATCAACAATCAACATCGGTCGGTCCTCATAGGTCAAATTCTCCCTTACAGTCAGCTCCGAATGATTTAGCACGTGCGTCTCATCTCGAACATACTTACGGAATTGAGATACATGAAACACGTCATAAGCATTCTCCAAAGATGGCGGTAAAACCAATCAATAAGCCACTTCTCTAACCCGCTCAATAATATCGAAAGACCCCACGAATCGAGGACTAAGCTTGCCTCGGCTCCCAAAACGAATCATTCCTCTAGTCGGTGATATCTTCAAGAATAAAAGATCACCAACAGCGAACTCTAAAGGTCTTCTCGATGTATCAGCCCAACTCTTCTGCCGATCTTGTGCTTCCTTCATATGATTCCGGATAGTATTAACCTTCTCTACTATTTGCACGACAAGATCCGGTCCCAACAATTTTCATTCTACAACATCGTCCCAACAGACGGGTGAGAGACACTTGCGACCATACAACGCTTCGAATGGAGCCATCTGAATAGTCGCCTGAAAGCTGTTATTATAAGAGAACTCCACTAAGTGTAAATGATCCTCCCACGAACTCTTGAAGTCGAACATGCAAGCTCTCAACATGTCTTCAAGAGTTTGGATCGCTCTCTCCGATTGGCCATCCATCTGGGGATGATAAGCAGTGCTAAACTTCAATCGCGTTTCCAAACTTTACTGTAAACTCCTCCAGAAGTGCGATACGAATCAGGTATCACGGTCGGAAACAATGCTCACAGGTACTCCATGTAATCTCACAATCTCCTGCATGTACCGCTCTGCTAACGCTTCCGTTAACTAACTAACTCGAAATGGTATGAAATGAGCTGTCTTGGTCAATCGATCCACGATCACCCAAACTGCATTGTTGCCCTTGGACTCCATGGTAAAGCAGTCACGAAATCCATGGTTACATGTTTCTACTTCCATTGAGGAATCGGAAGTGGTTGTAATAAACCAGCTACCCTTTGATGTTCAGCCTTAACTTGCTGACACACCAAGCACTTCGTGTAACATTTTGAAAATTTGGAAATAAATGAAATTAATTAATTAAATAATAAAATGCAAATTAAAAAAGTTATTAAAACAAAATATGACATTTTCATAAGTAGTATGTGAAACAAATTAAATTGAAATTTTAGTATGTAACATTAATCAATTACAAGGGTTTTAATGATAAATTTAACTTCATTTTAATAAAAGGGTGTTTATATAATAACATATATAGTGAAGGGTCTTTTTGTAAAGTTTAGGAAAAATGTGCAAACTTGAAATTGTTAAGGGTGTAAGTAGAAAAGAGGTTAAATGAGGCTTTAGTTCAGAATTTTATTACAAGATCAATCAAATTGGAAAGATAATACCTTGACACATCCTTCTTGCATGCACCTTCATTTCACAACACCTCCTCCTTGCATGAGAGTGGCACACCCTTGTTGGTGACACCTCCTCCTACACCTCACTCTTCCCTCTTCCATATATATAAGGTGTTCAGATCAATTAATCAATTTAAAACTTCTAAAATTTCAAAACCTAAGAGAAAGAAAATACTTAGAACTCACAAAAAGAAATAAAAGAAAAGGGAAGTGAAGAAGAATAACTAGGCTAAGGATTTTCACCATCAAGCTAGGAGCTAAGGACTTGGATTCTTGGAGGAAGCCTTTCAATCATCTCAGTAGGTATAATCTCTAAGCACAGTAGGATCAAGTTCTGTAATTGTAAAATTTAGAAATCGAATATCGTATTTTTGGTAAAACTTAGCTCTGTAGTAATCTGCTATTAGACAGAGTAAAATTAACTTAACCAAACAATGCCTAAATATTATATGTTAGACCTAGAACAAATCCTAGAAGCACGAACTAAGGGGCTCGGATTTTGGCCGGCGAGCTATAGGGGAATTCCGGCGTCACCGGATTTTTGGTAGACTTTGGGGTTTTGGGTTTTTGGGTAGGTCACTGTATCATTGTTGGAATATTTTGGTTTTGTTTAAAATAGTTAATTTAACTGTATATAAAATCTGGGAACTAATATCGGAAAAGGAATCAAAGTTCTAAAATACGACACGGGTAAATCGTAACGTATTCTGTTTTCTGTTACGAAACAGCGTTTGGGTTAAATTCCAGTTAAAATGAGTGATAGATTGTTTGCGATAGTCGTACGTATTTTAATTAGAACGTACGTGTATTTCATGTTTTCACCGTATCGAAGTTAGCCGTTTCCTTATACAAGTAAATTTTGATGTTAGATTCAAATACGGGAACTTCGGAGGCCGCAATGAAAGGAAAGGGATTGGAAATTTATGAGTAGTTACGACATATTCCGGTGAGTAGACTGAATATCTACCGGGGGATCTTGTAAAAGATGACGTGATACGCCCGTAATTAGATTTAAATTCAAGTTTTGCTCTTATGTGTTAACTTTATCATATGCATTCTTAAATCTATATATATACCTCCGTGATTAATACTTGTTAGAACACTGCACTATTATCAACGAGTTATGCCGCACATGCACATATCTACATGTTACACTTCACCTTGTCGATATTAACATGTCACTTCACACTTAGAAATTATTCTGTTAAAAATGATTCTTATCATACCTTAAGTACCATTAGTAGTAGTAATTAGCAAATATGACGTCATATTTTGTATTCATGTATTAGTAGTTGATATAAGAGGCATTTGTATTATTGAAGATTTATGCTTTTAAGTTTTCATATAATATTACGAAAAAATCAGTGATTTTCATGATTACGTGTCACGTCCACCATGATATGTCGTTTTTATGATTTGGTTTTATTCCGTATCGAGTCGAGGGGTATACGGTTACGGATTTACAATTTTATCCAGATTGAGTCGGTGGGGATACAGTTGGATACATGGTGGACCCGGTCGAGACCGAAGGGCAGGATAGCCGCACTTTAGGCGGGGAGCCTAACGAGGATACTCGATACCGGAGACGGTTATGAACACGGCAGATATCTAGATGATACCGACCGGTGTTATTGATTACAGGATCATTCGAGGAATGATGCCTGAGAGAAACAGAAGATTTGTGTCGATGTTGGACACGAAAAGATAAACTTTATTGGGAAAAAGTGATGAGATTTCAGTTTTGAGTTTATGTGATTAGTAGTACAAATTCATGTTTTACACATGCTATTATGCATCATACTTATCCACACTGCAGTTAGTTATAGTTCATCATATTTACATTATCAGCCGTTATATGTTAATTCTATTCAGTGAGTTGGCAACTCACCCCCAGTTGTGCCACAGTCCCTTGCAGGGGTAGAGTGGACGGTTAGCCGCGGTGCAGATCCACTTATCAGATTTTATCGCGTCTTTTGCTAGGTGGGTTACATATATAGTAACCTTCTCTTTTTGGTGTTGTATATTAAATCTAGAGTGTCTCCATCAGACCCTGTATAACGACTTCGAATGATATTGTTCCCCTCCGAAACACGAGGACGCGACCGCCCAGGTCCGTCTTGCCTGAATTTCGGGGCAGATGCTAATTGGTGCTATCCGTCCACCTCTCCGAAGATGCCAAGTTGATTCATGACACCGTGTATCGAAGGTTTAAACGGATGCGGCCGATGTAGCAGACTTCGTCAGATTCCCCCTCATTTGAGGGGTTTTTGATTGTGGGGACGCTCTTCCCCGCAGGTGCAAGACTCTGCAGTTAATTACGCTACCGCATCGCGGTAACCACTTTCTCCTTCTCCAGATGGTCGCTTCGTGTCGTGGGTGTTTGTTTTATTTTTGGTTGCCCGTGGATTGTATACGGAGACTAATTTATGTTGTCGCCCGTAGAGCATGGATTAGTCCAAATCCGTATTTTCTTAGATTTGGGTTTGGGGGTTGGGTTTAAGGATACGTTAGTCTCATTTGAGACTAAGATCAACTTAAACGTTAGTTAAGGATACGTTAGTCTAATTTTAGACTAAGATCAACTTAACGGGATCGTTTAGATCCGACAAGAGAGCATTTGGGCTCTATTGTTTAGTTTAAGGACATTGCGGTCAGTTACCAGTTAAAGGACATGGTGGTCCAATGTTAGTTTAAGGACATCTCGGTCCATGGGTTTTAAAGGACCCCACACTCCGAGGTTAAGGACGTCATAGTCCATGGGCTTAAGGACCCCACGGTCCAGTTTAAAAACGTCATAGTCTATGAAATGTATGGTTGCCGGGACCCGTCACCTCTCTGAAGACGCTGAAGGATTACAACGACATATAGCAGAGGGGTTCAGAGATGTACCCTTGAGCCAATGTGAGTTGGTTTAAAGATCTGTAGTCCAATTTGGGGCTAAGATCTGTTAAAATATTTATGAGCAGATGGGCTCAATTAATATGATTTGAGGACTTATGGGCAATCTTGGACTAAGTCCAATCAAGTTAAAATGTTTATCATTTATTTTGGGCTACTGAGCATTTGCTTGGGCATGGCCCTGTTAACAATGCTGAGCATTGACTTGAATTCTGACAATATTTTGTCTTTTATTGAATGCTGGGCATTCATCATAGCTCTGGGCTTATTAAAGAACAATTTATGTTCTATCAGCGCGACACGTGGCGCGCTTGGCGCTTTGCGCCAGTCAAAGAGCGCAGTGCGCTTCTGCCGAGTAGCGCACACGTGAGGGACACGTGTTGCGTTTGGCGCTGGGCGCCAGATGATGAGCGCATTGCGCTAGTAGTTTAGGGGGGCACACGTAATTGACACGTGGTGCGTCTGGCGCTGAGCGCCAGCCCATGAGCGCAGTGCGCTGGTTTAAGAGCGCAAAGCGCTAGCTGTTAAGAGCGCATACATGAAGGACACGTGTCGCGCTTGGCGTTGAATGCCAGTCTAAGAGCGCAAAAGCGCAGTTCAAGAGCGCAAAGTGCAGTTCCAGAGCGCAAAGCGCGTATGATCAATTCTGCGATCTAAGAAGAGACTTTGTCTTAAGATTCTAAGAACAAAAGTTCTTCAATCTCTTATGTTGATGAAAGACTTTGCCTTTATGGATCTATGATCTGTGAGGAAGAAATAAATTCTTCTTTTATTTTATGATGAGGTCTTTTGATCTCTTGGTGAAATACTTTTTGTCTTTGTAGATTTATGATCTTTTAAAGAAGTGAATCCTTCTTTTGAAATTAATTACGAGATGATTTCATCTCTGTGCTTATCATCATTCATTTCTTTACCTTGAAGAAAGTTTTCTTCTTCTGAGAGCTTGCTCTTTTTCTTTGAATTTCTCAAAGTTTTTGAGGAGGTTTCTCTCTATACTTCTGTCTCTGAGACTTGAAGTCTGGGGGCCTTTATATAAGGCAAGCTGATCAGTTCAATCAGTTAAGAAGATCTTTTCTCCAATTGATTTGGGGAATTTCCCATCGTTGGATCTTTGATCCAAGGGTTTCTAATTTACAGAAGCCGATCTTCTTGTTTTTAACAAAGATTGGGAAATCTTCTAAACAGAATTTATTCTGTATTTTTAGTGATTTTTTTATCACCATTGGATCATTGATCCAACGGTGCTTTGATTTACGGAGCACAACCTTGTTATTTGGAAAGATTTTGAGAAATCTTTTCTTAACAGAATTTAATTCTGGTCAATTAATGATTTATCATTATTATTAGATTTTTGATCGAGCTTTTAGTTCCAGCGCTAGCGTACCCGTGCTCTGCACGTGGTGTGCTGCTTAGAGTGCAGCGCACCTAGTGCTAGCGCATCCGTGCTTTGCACGTGGTGCGTTGCTTAGAGCGCAGTGCATCTAGCGCTAGCGTACGCGTGCTTTGCACATGGTGCGCTGCTTAGAGTGCAGCGTACCTAGCGCTAGCGCACACGTGCTTTGCACGTGGTGCGCTGCTTAGGGCGCAGCGCCCTTGGCGCTGCATCTGAAGCATTGCTTCATTTCAAAATTTAAATTTCAAACAGAGCTTTGCTTTGATTGGGGGAAACAAATGCCCCCCCCACCGTTGTGCTCACGTGGCCCACATGTGAGTGCAACGGTGGCAGCATCTGCGCCCTTGGATCAACTCAGAAGTTGAAAAGGCATTTCAATACCTATAAATAGGACCCTTGGCCCTCTGAGATGACCATTGTTCATCTTCTTCCTTATGAAAATTATTATTCTCTTGTAGAGCATAGCTCTTTGGCTTAAGAACTTTCTTAAAGACAGAACTCTGTCAAAATTTAGGTAAAGATTAAAACATTTAATAATCTAGGGTTTCACCTATTAACAGAGCTTTGCTCTTCATAGATCTTAGATCTAAAAAATGTTATTAGGGTTTTACCCATAATAGAGCTTTACTCTTCATAGATCTTAGATCTAAAGAAAACCTTTTGAGGGTTTCTTGACCTATTAACAGAGCTTTGCTCTTTTAAATAATGAAGATTTGTTAATCTCTTATGAAGAACTCACAGAGTTTGTTCATAGATCTTGGAGATCTCAGAATTTTAATTCATATATAAAAAATTGATTTCAATTTTTCTGATGAGTTTTTCGATCATCTTTACAGAGCCAGGCTCTTAAAAAAAATTTATTCCTTCATCATTAGAACTTGACAGGTGTCATTCTATCACAGAGCACAGCTCTCAAGGGGAGATTTACTCATTAGCCCGATGGATTTCTCATTAAATGAGAATCAATTGAGGATTTCCTCATTTAATTGACAGTCTCATCAAATAATGAGGCTGTCTTATTAATGATGAACTATCATCTAGATTTTATGGGTCCCCCTTTGGTCCTCTTTTTACTGTACTACAGCGCGGTACGAATTTTAAAGTACCAAGTGTCAGAGTTTAAATTATAGCACTGAGGGTTGACTTTTGTTCTTTTTCGCACAGGTGACATGTCTTTCGACACTTCTTTTCCGTTCATCCGCTCAGAAGGAGGATTTCCTGAGGCGCCCGTAGACCGAGAGGTTTTTGCGCTGATCAAAGGCCATGACCTGGAATACAAGAATCTTCACCTATGGGGTATATGTTATGATCAAATTATCAGAGGCCACCGGAGGTTTTCTTGTGCGACACCCTCGGAGCCTATCTCTGCGATCCCTTATGCAGATGCACCCCCGCTCAATTATACTGTAGAGGAGGTAAATTGGACTTCAGAAGGTCTCCTTCGGCCTTCTATTGCCGCAGTACCCGTGCAGCCGCCGGTGGCTTTGGACACCCTAGGGCGGCGCATATGTCAGGGCGAGTCGCGCCCTTGGGGACAGCCCTACAACATCGGACTAACTCCCTGTCATCCGGCCGAATACTTCCAGTGGGCCCGATATATCTTATCGGCAAAGAAATCGCAGCTGCTGAAGCTTGGCTTATACCCTGCAATCTACGCTTCCTTGTTCCAGTATTCTTCACCTCCCACATGGTGGATCAAGGCATTTTTAGAGTAGTGGAACATTCCGACTCACACCTTCTTCCTATTGGATCGAGCGGTCTCCATTTCTTTGGAGGAATTTGCCGAGGTTTCTGGTTTACCAGTTAGGGGAGAGCACTACGAGGAGCTGCTTCCTCTGGATGAGTATGTTTTGCCACCAAATCAGTGGTAATGGGTCTTACCCCAGAGAACGCCATTCGGCACCAGTTCCCAAGTCTGATAAAGGTGTAGAATATGTATGAGAGCCTCTTTCTTGAATCCGGAGGCCAGGGGGTCATCTTTGCGGACTTCATTGCCCGTTTTCTTTGCCCAGAAATTTTGTCGCGACAAGGTGAAAAGTTTGCTAAACTTAATGATCCTTTCGGCTTTGGCTTGGATTGTCGGCCAATATTAGAAGCCGATCAAAAGGATATCTTTCTTCCCAACATCGCGATCGTCCCCCTGTCAGAAATTACCACTCCGGGCATTGATGAGGAAGCATTCTTTCTCGGGTTCCTCAGTTTATGGTTAAGCTGGTTCGCACTTCCTGTGCACCCTCGCTACATGAGGCCTTCTGTCTTCTACCCTGCGCATCGAATGGTTGTCGGAATACAAGTAGCCATCTGAATTGCCGGATTAGCCCACCTATATCACGACGTCATCTTGGCAGCGGATACCACTGAACCAGGGGTGCAGACCGCCAACTTCTCAATGCATTACTTCACCTTATGGCTAGAGTTGCACGTGCTTGGGGTCTTCCGTATCCACAAAAGACCTTCTTTTTACGACAGATGTAAATTCTCTCGGATAATGCGGCTGGTCGACGCTTCCATCATAAGTCCGACACCGCGGGAAGCTAGGGGTTTACTTCTTCGTCCACGCACGGTTAGAGATGGTATGTCTTTCACTGACAAAATCTTGACGGTCGGCCAGGAATCTTCAACAGCGGTGCTGCCATTGCAAGACATTTTTAAAGACGGGGCCTCTGTGTTGAAAGCTCAAGAGATTCTTCATCTGTACTCCATCAGGCCGGGCTTTCTCGTATTTAGGCAAAATGATGCAGCGCTATTCATGAGATACAATCCACATCATTTCACCCAGTAGCTGGGCTATAATCAAGGCGTTCCGCTTGAGGCCTTCTTGGCAGAATCTGCTGCTACTGAAGAGGGGATGCGAAGCACGCTGCATCATTTCATGCGCCTGAACACGTGGTCCAACTTCTTTATTAGTGAACCGAGCTGTGTTCCGAAGGCTCTCAATGTGTATGTAGCCTGGTATCAACATTCAATGGGCACCGTCATCAGGGAGGAGAAGCGATTGCTGCTTGATCGCAAGGGTACCGCTCCGACCGGTAATCCAAATGTTCCTCTGAAGTGACGGACCATTATCCATCCTCCCTTAAGAGAAGTTGCTACGGTCGAGGCCCCGCATGATAGGCCTGAGCTGCCGATACCCCGTGCTCCAGTGGATGCGGTGACCGTAGCGTCCATCGAGTCTGGCGTGGGTTCAGATATCAGGACTCGTCATCCCAAGGTGCCCACCAAGCGTAAGCTTGTGCTAGCGGCGACCGATGCTCGCTCGCAGAAGAAGAAGAAGAAGTCAATTCTCTCTACCGACGTTGTATTTGGTCAGGAGCCTCATGCTCCTTATAGTGAGGGCTTAAGCGAATATGGGACCAACGAGGGCCTATTCGTAGCGCCGGATGATACGGATCTGGAGGCTGCTATTGCAGCTTCTGTACGATCAGCAAGCCACAAAGCAGGAATGATCATCCTTGCTGAGTCAGGTAATCTTTAGTTGCATCTTTTTTGCTGTTATATATTTTTCTATTATCATGCCTTGACTAACACCTCATCTTTAACAGGCATTTCCACTGAAGAAGCTCTCGCGGCTTCCCTCAAGACCTTTGAGGAGGAGGAGAGGATTCGCGCTTCGCTGGGCGTTGGTATATTTCGGCTCATTGCGCCTTCATTCACCTTTCTTATGGACAATTTGACTCCTTTTATCTTATCGCGGGGACTATAATGCCAATCTCGCAGGATGATGGGGAGATGCTTCCAGGGCCGACTATCGAAGTCCCGGCCTCCTCAGCACTGCCAAAAGAGGCTTTATTTAAGCGACCGATGACGGATGCTATAATGGATCTAGAGATAATCCTTGGCGTGAACGATGACGTCCCGTTGACGGTGGTCTTGAGAAGATCCGCTCTCACGGCCCGAGCGGAAAGGAAGCGTAGAATGCGCGCGGCAAGGGAGCATAGCGCCGCCTTGGCCGCGGGTGCAGGTTCGAGCGCTGCTACCCCTGCCCCTACTCCTTCAGAGGATACTTCGGCCACCTTGTCTACCGTCCACAGACAGGCAGCACGTGCGGCTCGGGAAGCTGTCGAAAGACCGACCCAAGGTAACGTGACATTGAGTTCTTTTTGTCAAAGTTTTAATTTTCAGATTCTCATATATCCTATCCTGCAGGGCCGAGTCTTGATGAGGTAGCGGTTGGTGAGATGGCTGCGATCGCCGAACCTGAGGTAGAGGTAGGTGAGATGGCTGCAATCGCTGAGCCTGAGGTAGAGACAGGTGAGATGGCTGCAATCGCCGATCCTGAGGTAGCTACTCTTTCTCAAGAGTCTGGCACTGCCCCAATCGCCACTCTTTCCCCTTGCGGCTCCTTGCCGTTGCCGGGCACTGCGAGTGTCACGACGATTCTTGTGGAGTCGGGTGATGAAGTTACGGACGGTGAGACCATTCCGATGGGAGAGGGTGAAGCAGCCGCTGCACCCAGTGACGCCCTTGTCACGGTCTCGACCGGCGACTCACCAGATAGATTTTGGGTCATTACTCTCTCCTTTATTCTGCAATCCCTTTCAATCTCTTTTGACAGTGTTTCTCTTATTTCTAATGTAGGTGTGATGAACGTTGAGGTTGTGCCACCCGAGGAAGCATCTCCAGTTGCTGCTTTGACGGTGACCGCCCCTTTGCATTCTCTCGTACCCTCTCAAATGCTGGAAGGTGCGGATTTGTGACCCATTAGTTTCATTGTAGGCAGTATACTTTATGTACTGACATTGCATTGTTACATCCTTACAGGAGTCCTTTTTGATCACCTGTATCAGGTGCTGCACCCACATTTCTCCTTCCAGTCAGAGATTGCCTCTTCTAGCGGAGCTGGTGAGTACAGCCTTTAGCTAACGTCTTTTCTTTTCTTTTACGGGCAGTCAAATCATTTCTAATTCTTCTTTGTTTTAATTGCAACCCTACAGATCGAAGGAGGAAACGAAAGAACAGTTGTACCACCGGTACTCCCGGTCAGTTGTACCACCGGTACTCCCGGTCTTGCCACCTGCTGCAGCTGGTATAGTAAACTCCGTTGTTCATGAACCTCCTTTATTTCTTAAACCGTTATTTGACTGTGATTTGCTTTATAGCTGTGATACCGACTTCAGCTCCGTTCGAATCTCGAGAAATAATGCCAGCAGGCCCCTTTTCTCGACGTCCTTCTTCAAAAGGCGCTGTGAATAGTCTGCGCATGTTGATCGATCACCTCAAGGAGCTTGACGTGGAGACTCCTGCCCTTGCTGCAAATTTTGCTGCTGAGGTTAATCCCATGCTGGCGACGCTCGTGCACTTTCATAGCGAAGGCGTCGTTGAGTCTTGGGTTAATCACTATAGGAAAATTGAGGCTTGTCTGCATGAGCTTGAGGCCGGACGTCCCGCTCCAGAGGTCCTGGCTGTGAACTCTCAACGGGCTGCATGGGTCAAGGAGAGCACTCCCTACTTCCGCCATCTTGAACAGGAAGCGGCCTTAAAGCGTAAGGTGTGCGAAGAGATTTCAAGCGAATCTGCTCGATTGCATGCTCAAGTTGATGCAAACGCTACACAGCTGAAAGCTATCTTCGAAAGCCTTCTACAATGTATTTCTGACGGGCTAACGCTGAGGCAGAAGCTCGACCTCATTGAACGGGATGTGCAGAGTCGTGGGGCGGCTCAGCAGGTCATTGATGAGCAACTTTCATCCTACTTGCAGCAACGAGCTCAAGTTGAAGCGGAATTGGTCGCGGCAGCTGACCGTGAAAAGAGGCTGAGGGGAGTGCGCGAGCAACTGATTAGCCTATTGAAAACGCTTCCCTCCCAATAGTTGTTCTTGTACCAATTTGTAAATTTTGAATAATATGTATCCATTTTTTTTTCTTTCATATGATGTATTTTGTACCCAATTGAATTTATGAATAAAAGATACATTTCTTTCGTAATAAATTGTGTCATCTCTTGCTTTCTTCTTTTCTTTGTTACCGGCATATCACTTTAGTAAGCGTAGCCTGCAGATGATAGAGAACATTCCATCTTGAATTCTTTGAAAGGTAATGATGGCTTAGGAAGCAGGTTCAGATCTGCTGCTAAGGCTTTTCAACTTTATGAGTCGTGAGGGTCTCATAAAGACTTTTCTCTCTACAAGTCGTGAGGATCTCGTAGGTGTATTTTCTCCTTAAGAATCATGAGGATTCCTAAGTGGGTTTTCTCTTGAGAGTCGTAAGGATCTCATAAAAGAGTTTTCTCCCTTACGAGTCGTGAGGACCCGTAAGTGATGGACGAGGTTGACATTATCCGCATTTCACGGAGTCAGGGGTTGCTCTGGCCATTTCACATGGGGTCGAGATTGACTCTATCCGTGTTCCACAGGACCAGGATTTGCTCTGGATGCTTCCCACTGGGGTCAGAATTGACATAGCCGTGTTCTGCAAGGACCATGTTCCGCTCTGGACGCTTCTCACGGGGTCAGGATTGACATAGGCCGTGTTCTGCGAGGACCAGGATTTGCTCTGGATGCTTCCCACGGGTCAGGATTGACATATCAGTGGTTCTGCAAGGACCAGGTTCCGCTCTGGACGCTTCCCACGGGGTCAGGATTGACATAGGCCATGTTCCACGTGACCAGGATTTGCTCTGGATGCTTCCCACGGGGTCAGGATTGACATAGGTCGTATTCCACGAAACCAAAATTTGCTCTGGATGCTTCCCACGGGGTCAGGATTGACATAGCCGTGTTCTGCGAGGACCAGGATCCGCTCTGGATGTTTCCCACGGGGTCAAGATTGACAAAGGCTGTGTTCCACGTGACCAGGATTTGCTCTGGATACTTCCCACGGGGTCGGATTGACATAGCCGTGTTCTGCGAGGACCAGGATCCGCTCTGGACGTTTCCCACGGGGTCAGGATTGACATAGGCCGTGTTCCACGTGACCAGGAATTTGCTCTGGATGCTTCCCACGGGGTCAGGATTGACATAGCCGTGTTCTGTGAGGACCAGGCTCCGCTCTGGACGTTTCCCACGGGGTCATGATTGACATAGGCCGTGTTCCACGTGACCAGGATTTGCTCTGGATGCTTCCCACGGGGTCGGATTGACATAGCCGTGTTCTGCAAGGACTAGGATCTGCTCTGGACGTTTCCCACGGGGTCAGGATTAACATAGGCCGTGTTCCACAAAACCAGGATTTGCTCTGGATGCTTCCCACGGGGTCAGGATTGACATAGCCGTATTCTGCGAGGACCAGGATCTGCTCTGGACGTTTCCCACGGGGTCAGGATTGACATAGGCCGTGTTCCACGAAACAAGGATTTACTCTGGATGCTTCCCACGGGGTCAGGATTGACATATCCGTGGTTCTGCAAGGACCAGGTTCCGCTCTGGACACTTCCTACGGGGTCAGGATTGACATAGGCCGTGTTCCACGTGACCAGGATTTGCTCTGGATGCTTCCTACGGGGTCAGGATTGACATAGGTCGTGTTCCACGAAACCAAAATTTGCTCTGGATGCTTCCCACAGGGTCAGGATTGACATAGCCGTGTTCTGTGAGGACCAGGATCCGTTCTGGACGTTTCCCACGGGGTCAGGATTGACATAGGCCGTGTTCCACATGACCAGGAATTTGATCTGGATGCTTCCCACGGGGTCAGAATTGACATAGCCGTGTTCTGCGAGGACCAGGATCCGCTCTGGACATTTCCCACGGGGTCAGGATTGACATATGCTATGTTCCACGTGACTAGGATTTGCTCTGGATGCTTCCCACGGGGTCGGTTTGACATAGCCGTGTTCTGCGAGGACCAGGCTCCGCTCTGGACGTTTCCCACGGGGTCAGGATTGATATAGGTCGTGTTCCACATGACCAGGAATTTGCTCTGGATGCTTCCCACAGGATCAGAATTGACATAGCCGTGTTCTGCGAGGACCAGGATCCGCTCTGGACGTTTTCCACGGGGTTAGGATTGACATAGGCCGTATTCCACGTGACCAGGATTTGCTCTAGATGCTTCCCACGGGGTCGGATTGACATAGCCGTGTTCTGCGAGGACCAGGATCCGCTCTGGATGTTTCCCATGGGGTCAGGATTGACATAGGCCGTGTTCCACGTGACCAGGAATTTGCTCTGGATGCTTTCCACGGGGTCAGGATTGACATAGCCATGTTCTGTGAGGACCAGGCTTCGCTCTGGACGTTTCCCACGGGGTCAGGATTGACATAGGCCGTGTTCCACATGACTAGGAATTGCTCTAGATGCTTCCCACGGGGTCAGGATTGACATAGCCGTGTTCTGCGAGGACCAGGATCCGCTCTGGACGTTTCCCACGGGGTCAGGATTGACATAGGCCGTGTTCCACGAAACCAAGATTTGCTCTGGATTCTTCCCACGGGGTCAGGATTGACATAGCCGTGTTCTGCGAAACCAGGAAGGGTTGACTTTATCCGTATTTCACGGAGTCGGGGGTTGACTCTCGGTTGTCTGTACACCGCCGAGTCATGGAACTAGGAGTTGCCGCAGTTCCGCTTTGTTGATGTTGCATCTGTGGTAGTGAGACGAATGTTGAGATGATTTCCAGGCTGTCTGTGAACCATCGAGATGTGGTTTCTTTTTCGGATGAAGCCTAGGGCGAAGGTATGGTTCCCTCGTTGTTTGTTCCCCTGGATTGTATACAGGGATCGATGTGATCTCACCTGTAGGGCAAAAGTTTCATTCTTTCAGAAATTTTTTTATTTCTTTCCGCGATGCTCTATCATTTCAGCTTTTATATCGCGAAAGTCGCGATTGCCCAATCATTTCGGTTATTTTTCACGGTGCCCGATCATTTCGGCTATTTGTTTTATTTACTCGCTGCTTTTTATTGCGAGTTGCCCAATCATTTCGGCTATTTTGTATGCATACATTTTTACTTGCTGATTTTGTTGCAAGTTGCCCCATCATTTCGGCTATTTCGTATGCATATGTAGTTCGCTGGCTTTTCGCCGCGAGTTTGGAATTGGACACCGATTTCGGCATTAGCACCGCTGCAACTGGGATATTGCCAGGAGCGAATCATCATTTGCCTATGTCGATGTCGAACAAAGGTGGTTTAGCAAATGGGATTAAGATCCTGTCGACTAAGGCTTTTGACTTCATGAGCCGTAAGGGTCTCATAAAGGTGTTTCTCCCTACGAGTCGTGAGGATCTTGTAGGTGCGTTTTCTCCTTCGGAATCGTGAGGATTCCTAAGTGTATGGCTTCTTGTAAGTCGTAAGGATCTTACAAGAGTGCTCTCTTCTTATAAGTCGAGAGGACTTACAAGGGTTGTTCACCGTGTAGACATATTCCCAGTCGCTGGTAGGACTTTGTTAGGGAAATGGTTATTCGCGCCCCTGGATTGTATACAAGGGTCAATACTGAACCACTTGTAGGGCAGTATTGGAGGTTGCGATGGCTGCTTAAGAACATGTTCAGATCCCTGCAGTTTAAGGCTTTTGAATCCTATGAGCCATGAGGGTCTCATAGGAGGGTTCTCCTTGCGAGTCATGAGGATCTCGCAAGTGTAATTTCTCCTTAGGAATCGTGGGGATCCCTAAGTGTGTTGCACCTTTGTGAGTCGTAAGGATCTCACGCAGGGGGTTTCTCCTCACAAGGTCGAGAGGACCTTGCAAGTGTCTTTTAACGAGATTGCGCCCTTTCGGGTTTTCACAAAACTCGCCGGTAGCCCTGCTGTTTTTACTCACGGAGCCCTTTCAGGTTTTCATTCGTGCCCTTTTTGCTTATGGACATACCATTTTCTTCTTTTTTTAATTTTTGTGTCAGCCTTGGGATGCTGCGATCCGTAGTATTTTATCGACGTCTCGATCAACAGCCTGTTTAAGGACATAGTGGTCCATTGTTAGTTTAAGGACGTTTCGGTCCGTCACCAGTTTTAGGACATAGTGGTCCATCGTTAGTTTAAGGACGTTTCGGTCCGACGCCAGTTTTATGACATATTGGTCCATTGTTAGTTTAAGGACGTTTCGGTCCATTATTAGTTTTAGGACATTTCGGTCCGTCGTTAGTTTAAGGACGTTTCGGTCTAAAAGCCAGCTACTATTTATAGAGTTTGGGGTTAGGAAGATAGCGAGCGGACATAGGCATCGTCATCTATCGTTGACCTAGGCCATGACTCGTCAGGCGTAGTATTTTTTCAGGAAGCGACCGTTTATTGGCCTGAAAGGTCTTTCACCATGCATGTCCATGAGTAGATATGCTCCACCCTGGTAGACTTTTTCTATGATATACGGGCCTTCATAGTTCGGCTCGAATTTCCCCCTCTTGGCACTATTGGGGATTATAGGTCTTTTGACCACTATCGCGAGTTCGCCTTGACGGAATGTTCTCGGCCTAGTCATTCTTTCATATGTGCGCGTCATCTTTGCTTTATAAGCCTCCAGATTTTGTTACGCCATGAGCCGGGTTTCATCAAGGGTATCGAGCTCCTCAAGCCGAAGGTGAGCATTTTTTTCGTCTGTTAGCTCGTAGTGAACCGCCATCCGTAGATAGGGTAATTCTATCTCGAGGGGGAGTACCGCTTCTGTGCCGAATACCAATGCATACGGCGTTGTGTTCGTGGCTGTCTTGAACGTAGTTCGATACGCCCAGAGAGCTTCATACAGTCTCTCGTGCCAGTCCTTTTTATTCTTGGACACCGTCTTTTTCACGATCTTCGTCAAGGTCTTGTTGAAAGCCTCAGCTAGACCGTTAGCTCGGAGATTATAGACCGAAAAGTATCTCCAGTCTATATTATGTCGTTGTGCGAAGTGGCTGATCTTATGGCTTCTATAAGCTGGCCCGTTATCGGAGATAATCTATCGCGGAGTGCCGAACAGATAAATGATGTGTGTCTTGAAGAAATGGAGGATATTCTCTGTCTTCACTTCTCTTAGTGGTACTGCTTCTGCCCACTTAGAGAAGTAATCGGTTGTTGCCAGTATGAACCGATGTCCTCTGGACGATGCTGGTTCGATGGGGCCGATTATGTTAGTTCCCTACATTTCGAACGGCCGGCTAGCCACCGTTGGGTGTAGTGGATTTGGATGCTGATGGATAAAGTCCCTGTGAATCTAGCACGAGTGGCACTGCTTCGTGTATTCGAGGCAGTCTTGGATCATTGTGGGCCAATAGTAGCCCATCCTTTGGATCTTCAGCTTCATCTTTGGCCCGACTTGGTGAGAACCGCAGAGTCCATCGTGAATTTCTTGGACGACTCTCCTTGCCTCTTCAGGTCCCAGGCATCTTAGCTACAGAGAATCAAATGATCTCTTATACAACGTATTATTGACGAAGGCGAAAGATAGAGCTCGTTTCATGAGCTGATGTCTTGAAGATGCATCTTCAGGTGTTCGACGGGATTTGAAGTACTCTATAAAGACTTCCCTCCAATCCATAGCCTTTTCCTGGTCTTTTATTTGCAGGGCCATTTGCTCGGTCGCTCCCTTTTCTTCGGACGACTCCGGAGATATTTCTGCCGGTGCAAGAAGCCGACGACTTTGCACAACGATCCTCACGTCATCAAGGTTCTCGTCGGCCAGTTCTTTAGCGAGCTTGGCTAATGCATCCGCCTTTCTATTTTCGCACGCGGTATGCTTTCCAGGGTGTAGGAAGGGATTCAAGTCAGTAGTTGTTGCACTCTCTCACCATACTTTATCAACTCTGGTTTGCACGTTTGATAGTTACCGTTTACTTGGCTAATGACCAGCTGGGAATCTCCGTATATGAGGAGGTTTTCAATTCCCATGTCGGCGGCGATCTCAAGACCTGCTATCAAAGCTTCATACTCGGCTTCATTATTCGTCCTTGGCTCTGTTAAGGTGAAGGCAAAGCGCATTATCCCTCCTTATGGAGTCACGAAGATGAGGCCTACTCCGGACTTGATTATGGGGGTACTTTGGTTGCGCTTCTTCATGGAAGATGTTCCATCGAAGTAGAGTTCCCACTGGGTATCATTCTCTCTTCTCTCCTCGTCGATCAAGTCAAACGCGTGTTCGTCTGGCAGTTCACAGTTCAAGGGAGAATCAGCAGGTATCGGATGCTCAACGAGGAAGTCGGCGATGGCCTGGCCTTTCACCGCCTTGAGAGGACGATAAATTATCAAAAATTCCATCAAGAGCAGGGCCCATTTAGCGAGTCGTCCTGTTAGTATGGCTTTTGACATCAAGTATTTAAGGGGATCCACCTTTGATATGAGGTGGACCTCATGTGCCAACGCATAGTGTCTGAGCTTCGTTATCACGAAGATCAACGCCAGGCAATGTTTTTCAATGGGAGAGTAATTGTTTTCTGCTCCTAGAAGAACTCGACTCAAGTAGTAGAGGGCTCTCTCTTTCCCTTGATCATTCTCTTGTGCCCACAGCGCGCCTAAAGAACCTTCGAGGGCTGTTGTACACAGAACGAGAGGCTTTCTCTTGACCGGGGCGGTCAGCACCGGCGAATTCTGCAGGTATTGCTTGATTTGGTCCAGTGCATTTTGGCATTTGCGATCCCAGACGAACGGGGTCCCCTTCTTCATTAGGTGACTATAAGGACGGCACTTGCCGGAGAGATTGGCTATAAATCGCCAGATATACGCGAGCTTTCCTTGGAGAGACCGCAGTTGCTTGAGAATCTTTGGTGGAGGCATTTCCATGATCGCCTTGATCTTCGACGGGTCTATCTCGATGCCTCGATGTCGTATGATGATTCCTAGGAATTTGCCCGAGGAAACTCCGAACGCGTATTTGAGAGGGTTCATCTTAAAATTGTATTTCCGAAGGCGCTGAAACACGATCTTCAGATGCTCTAAATGTTCCTCGTATGATTTTCTTTTAACTACGAGGTCATCGATATAGTATTCGATGATTTCATGTATGAGGTTATCGAAAATCTTTGTCATGGCCCTCTCATAGGTGGCACCGATGTTCTTTAGACTGAAAGGCATCACCTTGTAGCAGAATATGCCCAAAGGGGTCCGGAAAGCGGTATGCTTCTGGTCTTCGGGATGCATTTTTATCTGATTGTATCCTGATGAGCCGTCCATGAAGGAGAAGATTTCGTGAGTGGACATATTATCTATCATCAGCTCGGTGACCGGTACTGGAAAGTCGTCCTTCGAGCAAGCTTTGTTGAGATCCCGAAAGTCCATGCAGATGCGCACCGTCCCGTTTTTCTTCATTATTGGGACAATGTTGGCGATCCAGTCAGGGTATTGAACCTTTTGGATAAAGCCAGAATCGATTAGCTTCTTGACATCGGCGTTGATGCTCATCTCAAGCTCAAGTCACATTCTTCTCGGTGCTAATTTAATCGGCTTGATGTCCGGAGATATCGCCAATTTATGCACAGCAATCTTTGGATC
Organism: Agapanthus africanus; assembly: GCA_030015575.1. Classification (NCBI taxonomy): domain Eukaryota; kingdom Viridiplantae; phylum Streptophyta; class Magnoliopsida; order Asparagales; family Amaryllidaceae; genus Agapanthus; species Agapanthus africanus. Next base: position 16,715,048 of record CM057349.1, on the reverse strand, counting down.
TAGTCCCGGCATCTCAGAATAGTTCCATGCGAAGCAATCTTTGTACTGCATGAGCACATCTTTGAACGTAGCCACTTTTCTTCAGACAACAGCTCACTGACGAACGTCGGCCGTGGGTCGCTTGCTGTCCCCAAATCAATTTTCTTAAGGTTATCTGCAGTAGTATGTATTCCATCTTCCAGCTCTTTTGGTGCCGGTAGAAACTCTGCGATCACCTCGCCATCATCGTTTTCGAATCACCAGAGGAGGTCATCCATATTCTCGGGCTCTTCTTCTGACAGCGTTATCACGTGGCAGGTACGAGATCGCTTCCAAGACCGAAATTGATCTGATTCCATTCTCGCTGCATACGTGGCTTTCGGTTCATGCTTCTGCGGTGGGATAACCTTCCAACCGCAGGATAGGGCGAATCTGCCTTGCTGATACTGGTCTTCTACCCAGTTTTTGAATGTAAAGCAGTCTTCGAGGGGATGTCCTATTGCCCGGTGATAGGAGCAATAGTATAGGTGTGAGACCTCGCCTGCTAGCTCGGGGTGCTTGGACTCCGGTAGGGTAATCATCCCATGTTTCATGACAAGATCAAATATCTTCTTTGTCTTGTCTTGAGGAAAAGAATATTCTCGACCCATCTTCTTTATAAGAGACGAATCTTGGTTGCTCGATTCTCGATCGCGTAGTTTCTTTGTCCCGCTTTGTCGCTGTCGAACGCTTTTCCTGTTCTTTAGTTTATTTTTGCCTCTGCGTCGAGTCTTTTGTATGACGGGCTAACGACGGAGGGCATCGTCACTTTCTGTAGCCTGTTGAAGGAGGCGCTGCGTCCTGGCTTTCTCGTAGATGGCCATTTCGCGATTATGATCGTCTCGAACCTTTTACCCCGCTTCCCTTATAAGCTTGTCCATTTGTTCTTCGAACGACAGGCTTGGTATTTTCATGACGGGAGCTCGTTTTGGTTCAGGGTTAGCATCCTCCCAAAGAGCATCCCCTTCTTCATCGAAGTCATGTATGACGTAGCAACCGCGAAATCGCTCTCGTTCCTTAGATTGAACATATCCAAGCCCGATCGTTTCCATTCTCCCATTGGGCAACTTTCGCTGAGTTCCGGGGACGTTCCAGATCCTGTTGTAGAACTGAGCTTGTCGCACAGTCTGTTTGAAGGGTATGCCTTGGCGTCTTAAGAGCCTCTTCAATCCTTCTGTGTAGTATCTGGGCAGTCGGATGGGCTGAAGTCTGTTAAGTATCGAGTCAGCACCATGCCAGACTTCTTTTTCCACTCTGGTCTTCGTTGATCGGTAAAAGAGGATCGCCTTTTCATCTCTTCGCCTGGGAGGGACGTAGAATGTCTGCAGTTCTTGCACACTATAGGTATCAAGCGCGTCAAGCTCTTTTTAATGCTCTTGCAGAACCATGGCAATTTGCAAACTCCGCTCATCGCTAGCGAGGGCTTGCATTGATGGTCGAGCAGAAAATACAGCATTGACCTCATCTTCTGAGTCGCTGCCGAAGATCAACAAAGGGGTGGATGGTCCTGGCTTGTTGCATTGGGGTGGCCCTGAATAAACTATTTCTTCTTCGTCCTCGGTGTCATTCCTGAAGACCGGAATAGTGGTGATAGCTTTGTTCTTGTCCTCCGGTTTGCGACATCTTTCTGTGTCTTCGAAATCAAGCAGGAAGTATTTGGCATCCTCATATTTGCGGACTTCGTTCACGGAGAATGGGTTTAGTTCTCCTGTCACAGTGTACTCGAGACCATTCTTGAAATACTTCATACACTGATGTTGTGTAGAAGGGATGATGTTGTACTCATGCAACCAAGGCCGGCTGAGCAAAGCGTTATAGCAGGTCTTAGCATCAATGACATGGAATTTAATGTCAGTGACTAGCAGCCCAAAGCGCAGTGTCAGTATCACAGACCCGAGCGTCCGTGACGACTGGGAGTCAAAACCGGAGATGGTGATTTTGTCACGAGCGAGGTGTTGAACGCTCATGTAGATTTCCTTCAACACTCTTACATTGAGGAGATTAACGGAGGACCCATTGCCCACCAGGATTTTACCTATTTTGATATCATGACAGTATCCGGAGACATAAAGAGGGCGGTTATGCTCACAGGTTCCGAGGAGAAGATCTTCATCGCCGAAAGTGATATCGGCTGTGTGTACTTCTTCCAGCTCGTCCTTCATCTTTTCTTCGGCGAGGAAAGCTTGGAATTGTTCAGGCTCCTGCAACGCCTTGATCAGCAAATCTCTTGCTTCCTTAGATAGCAGAAGGGCGTCGGGAATGCTTAGTTATGAAGGGATCTTCCTCAGGTGTGCCAGAACGTTGTAATCCATCTTATTTTTCTTGGGCGGGTCCTTGGCTGTCAGCTCTTCGACGGCTTGATCATCGAGGGCGATATCCTCAAGAACTATTTCTTTCCCCTTATCCTTTTTATTGGATCCCTTGTTTGCAGGTCCGAGATTCTTTTCAGGCAGCATGCGATTGTGCAGCTGAATGTTCTCGCAGTTTTTCGGTTCTTCCTCTTTTCCTAAGGTGGATTCTTTGAAGCGAGGGTCAAGAGTCATTTCTTCGTCAGAGTCGCTCCCAAAAGTGAGGACTTGCGATCCCTCATAGTCAACCATATGGCAGTTGCCGGCAGTTCTTTTGCGCTCCTCGATCGTATTTCTTTGCTCTCGACGAGCTTTGCGTTTCATCCGCTTGAAATGTTGTCGGTGGGCAATATATTCCTGCCACCATCTTTTAAAAGTGTTGCACTCTTCGGTGGGGTGCGCAATCTTTCGATGATATAAGCAGTAGTTAGGATGTATATCCGCTTTACCAGGAGTGTTTCCTTCGGAAGGTGGCAGCTTCATTCCCATTGATATAGCCTTGGCGAACCTCTTCCTCGTCTTGAACCTGCTTTTATTTGCAGCAGATGTATTTTGATCTGGTGGGAGTGTTTTAACCCTTTCGTCCAATCGTCGGCGTTTGGCCTCTTCAAATATGTCCATCTCGCGCTCTTGATCGGCTTTGCTTTTCAGAAGAGCTTCGTTTAGGAACGCATCAATCATTTCGTCTGATAGTCCAAGAAGTTCCGGCTCAAGATCTGCCCCCAGTTTCTTTGCATAAGGAGCTTCTTCATCATTTATCGACGAGTGAGAGATCACATGGAAACTTGCCATGTAGTCCTCAGATTCATCCGACGAGTCTTCTCCATTGTTGTCATCTCCGTCCTCAAGGACGTAACTGAGAAACTCTTGAAGTGTGATTGGAGTCCGCGCCTTCTGATTATATTCTTCCAGCGCGTCAATCTGCTTTTGCAGGTCCGTGCGCTTGTCACCATGCTTCACGGGCTTTTTGGTCTTCTTCTTCTTTTTCGAAGACTTTGATGGCTGGGTGTGGACGCTTTGGCTATCACCACCAATCTTTGGAGTTGGGCATGGTTTCAGCATTCCCTCGATGATCTCGGGTTCCAGTGGATTTTTCCACCTGATCGCCGGGCATGTTTGGAGATCCTTCAGCATTCTTTTCATCTTGGCTGAAAGAACGACCTCCCATGGAGCTTCTTCCACAAAAGAGCATGATGCCCCCGGAGTGTCCGTCTTTTTAAGAGCGTGCGGTTGGGGTGGGCTTACTTTCCAATTCTCGGACAGTGCGAACTTGCCCTGTTGGTATTGGTCTTCGATCCAGCCTTCAAAGACGAAGTAATCATCAATTGGATGGCTTACCGCTTGATGGTATGGGAAATAATTGGGACTATTAGCCTCACCGGGTTGCAATGGGCGTTTTGGATTCGGCAAATTAATGAGCCTGTTGCGCACCGCTAGCTCGAACAATCTCCTCGTTTTGTCCCGGGGAAACGAATAAGGGCGCTTTATTTTCTTATTATAGTATCGCCGTCTCTCGTCTAGGCGATCCGTTAATTTTGGACTACTGGGCTGTTGTTGAGCATTGGCGACGAAGGTTTCTTTCCCTTTCCCTTTTTCATTCCGCGGCTCTGCCTTCGAAGAGGAAGGCCTGCGGCATATCTGGTCCATTTGGGCCAGCTTATCAATCAAGGACTGGAAAGTGGTCGGCTTGAAAAACATCATGAATTGGGAGATGGTCGCTTGAGGGTCAAGAGTGCCCATAAACATACCCACTGCCGGCGCTTCTTCGATGCGCTGCTCACATTTCGACCATAAATTCCACCATCGTATTGCGTATTGAACCCATGTCTCTCCAGGTTTCACCCTGGCATTGATCAACGCCGTTATTGGGGTGCGTTCACTAGCACTCGCGAAACGCTGGGTGAATAGTAGCTCCATATCTGCAAACGTCTTAACGGAGTCATTTGGGAGTTCGGAATACCACTCAAATGCTGTCTCCGACAAGCTGCCAATAAACTGGCGGAGCAGTAGTTTGTCATCACCTCCAGTATTACCGCACAAGGCTCTAAATTGAGCGACGTGCTGATGCGGATTTCCCGTCCCCTTATATACGTGGAATTTGGGGATCATATATTCCGGCGGGTATCTTATTTGGTCATACCAGCCTGGATAGGGTCGTCCAGTCTTAACGATCTGTCCAGCCGCTTCATTCGCCTGGTGAGCTCGTATTTGCTGAGCAATGTAATCATCCAGAGCGGCCTTGGAGATGGTCTCCTCCTTGGCTGCTGAAAGAGCCGGAGAGGGGTTCGATGTCTCCCCTCTGTCGTCTTCAATGATGATCGGGGGGTCTTCAGCTGGAGGTTCCGGCTGTAATATCATCCCGGCCATGTCTTGGAACAAAAGAGTCATTCGTTTTATATTGGCTGCCTGCTCCATGGCCTCTTTTTCTTTCCTCTCAAGCATTCTTCGGAGGAAATCAGCATCAGTTTCTTGTTCTTGACGCTGCTCTGAGGTCTCCGGATTTTCTTTCGGCCTAGTGAGTGCGGCCATTGCAGTTAGCATCTCCTGAAGTTTCTGCTGCTGCTGCTCCTGAGCCTTTGTTATCGATTGAGTAAGCTGTCGATGACCTGTGGAAGCATGGCTTTTCTCTTTTCTGGAAGCCATATAAACGGTATGTGTTACCATGCCCCCAGACTTGGAGCGTTTAGACTCAGCGTCTTTGCAGTTTGCCACGGTCACAGGGGCTTTCTCCGGCCTCCTTCTCTTGTGAGCGGTTGATGTTGAGGGAGCCGTTGCAGTGAGCACCCAGACGGAAGACATCTTCTGTGGTACCACGAGATGGCTCTTTTCTTCCTAATCTTTAAGCTTCTTTGGCCGGCGAGAGTAGTCCTGGTTAATCACCGATTTCTGGACCTGTCGCCGGACTTTATAAATTTTGGAGGACAGCCGCTGAGGGGGCTGCTCCGGCTTCTTTTCTGTAGTAATCTCCATAGGTGGAGGAGATCTCTTCAGCACGGCATTTGGAGAGTTTTTGCGCACCTTCCTTAGTGGTTCAAAGCTGTTCTCAGTCGGAACAACAGTATCGATTTCCACCATGGGAGCTAGCGGAGTCAGTCCAGAAGGAGAGTTGCCCCCAGCCTTCCTCACTCGGCGCGAGCGTGTCTTGCAAATGGACTTGGTTCAGCTATAGGGGTGACTTCCTCATGCCCCCTGTTTTGGCGAAGGGTTGTCGCCGACGCCAGCCTCTTGAACACCGATGCCCGTTGAGAAGCGATGTCCAATCTGTCAAAGACAGACCTCTGGGCGGGGGAAGCAGCTTTGATGACTTCGTCTGGAGTAGGAGCCGGAACGGCCAGCCTTGTGAAGACTGACTTCTTGGCAGAAGAAGCTTCTCTAATAATTTCGTCCGCTTGAGCTGGGATGGCTATCCGCTTTGAGATGGCTGCTTCAGGTATCGCGGGCTTGTTCATGTGCCCGTTGGAGCTTTGGCCCAGTCTGTCAAAGACTGAGGCATTGAATTTGGGCAACCCGTTGAGAGGGGCCGTGGTAGTGGTAAGTCGATCAGAGACTGACTTCTTTAGGGCTTCCTGCAACGTTAGCGGGGCATTGAAGTTCATGGGTGGGAGCATGGTCCCGAAGAATAGTCCAGTGGTAGCCTGAGTTATTTGCTCCAACGGCATCTTGAACAGTGAGGCCGCTTGGGGCCCGTAGGTTACACCTTCAGATGAGGCAGAACGGGAGTTGCAGTTGCAATTAGTGCAGGTTGAAGCCATTGATCTTCTGTTTTCTGCATGGAGCAAGACGCCAAATCTTAGTACCTCGAATCTAGGGGCAACCATGTCAAACCGCGATTCGTTCGTGAAACACGACACACGAAGTGTGGAGTGGAAAGAGAAAAAGATCCCACCGGGCGTGCCAGAATCTGTTCCCCTCCGAAACATGGGGACACGACCGCGTAGGTCCATCTTGCCTGAATTTCAGGGCAGAAACTAATTGGTGCTATCCGTCCACCTCTCCGAAGATGCCAAGTTGATTTATGACACCGTGTATCAAAGGTTTAAATGGATGCGGCCGATATAGCAGACTTCGTCAGATTCCCCCTCGTTTGAGGGGTTTTTTATTGTGGGGACGCTCTTCCCTACAGGCACAAGCCCCTGCAGTTAATTACGCTACTGTATCGCGGTAACCACTTTCTCCTTCTCTAGATGGTCACTTCGTGTCGTGGGTGTTTGTTTTGTTTTTGGTTGCCCATGGATTGTATACAGAGACTAATTTATGTTGTCGCCCGTAGGGCGTGGATTAGTCAAAATCCGTATTTTCGTAGATTTGGATTTGGGGGTTGGGTTTAAGGATACGTTAGTCTCATTTGATACTAAGATCAACTTAAACGTTAGTTAAGGATACGTTAGTCTAATTTTAGACTAAGATCAACTTAACGGGATCGTTTAGATCGGACAAAAGAGCATTTGGGCTCTATTGTTTAGTTTAGGGACATTGCGGTCGGTTACCTGTTTAAGGACATGGTGGTCCAATGTTAGTTTAAGGACATCTCGGTCCATGGGTTTTAAAGGACCCCACAGTCCGAGATTAAGGACATCATAGTCCATGGGTTTTAAAGGACCCCACAGTCCGAGGTTAAGGACATCATAGTCCATGGGCTTAAGGACCCCACAGTCCAGTTTAAAGACGTCATAGTCTATGAAATGTATGGTTGCCGGGACCCGTCACCTCTCTGAAGACGCTGAAGGATTACAACGACATATATCAGAGGGGTTCAGAGATGTTCCCTTGAACCAATGTGAGTTGGTTGAAAGATCTGTAGTCCAATTTAGGGCTAAAATCTGTTAAAATATTTATGAGAAGATGGGTTCAATTAATATGAGTTAAGAACTTATGGCCAATCTTGGGCTAAGTCGAATCAAGTTAAAATGTTTATCATTTATTTTGGGCTACTGAGCATTTGCTTGGGCTTTGCCCTGTTAAGAATGCTGAGCATTGACTTGAATTCTGACAATATTTTGTCTTTTATTGAATGCTGGGCATTCATCAGAGCTCTGGGCTTATTAAAGAACAATTTATGTTCTATCAGCGTGACACGTGGCGCGCTTGGCGCTTTGCGCCAGTCAAAGAGCGCAGTGCGCTTCTGCCAAGTAGCGCACACATGAAGAACACGTGTTGCGCTTAGCGCTGAGCGCCAGATTATGAGCGCATTGCGCTAGTAGTTTAGTGGCGCACACGTAATTGACTCGTGGTGCATCTGGCGTTGAGCACCAGCCCATGAGCGCAGTGCGCTGGTTTAAGAGCGCAAAGAGCTAGCTGTTAAGAGCGCATACATGAAGGACACGTGTCGCGCTTGGCGCTGAGCGCCAGTCTAAGAGCGCAGAAGCGCAGTTCAAGAGTGCAAAGTGCAGTTCCAGAGCGCAAAGCGCATATGATCAATTTTGTGATCTAAGAAGAGACTTCGTCTCAAGATTCTAAGAACAAAAGTTCTTCAATCTCTTATGTTGATGAAAGACTTTGCCTTTATGGATCTATGATCTGTGAGGAAGAAATAAATTCTTCTTTTATTTTATGATGATGTCTTTTGATCTCTTGGTGAAAGACTTTTTGATTTTGTAGATCTATGATCTATTAAAGAAGTGAATCCTTCTTTTGAAATTAATTACAAGATGATTTCATCTCTGTGCTTATCATCATTCATTTCTTTACCTTGAAGAAAGTTTTCTTCTTCTGAGAGCTTGCTCTTTTTCTTTGAATTTCTCAAAGTTTTTGAGGAGGTTTCTCTCTATACTTTTGTCTCTGAGACTTGAAGTCTAGGGGCCTTTATATAGGGCAAGCTGATCAGTTCAATCAGTTAAGGAGATCTTTTCTCCAATTGATTTGGGGAATTTCCTATCGTTGGATCTTTGATCCAAGGGCTTCTGATTTACAGAAGGCAATCTTCTTGTTTTTAACAAAGATTGGGAAACCTTCTAAACAGAATTTATTCTGTATTTTTAGTGATTTTTTAATCACCATTGGATCATTGATCCAACGGTGCTCTGATTTATAGAGCACAATCTTGTTATTTGGAAAGATTTTCAGAAATCTTTTCTTAACAGAATTTAATTTTGGTCAATTAATGATTTATCATTATTATTAAATCTTTGATCTAACGGTGGGAAGCTTTTAGTTCCAGCGCTAGCGCACCCATGCTCTGCACATGGTGCGCTGCTTAGAGCGCAGCGCACCTAGCGCTAGCGCATCCGTGCTTTGCACGTGGTGCGCTGCTTAGAGCGCAGCGCACCTAGCGCTAGCGCACGCGTGCTTTGCACATGGTGCGCTGCTTAGGGCGCATCGTCCTTGGCGCTGCATCTGAAGCGTTGCTTCATTTCAAAATTTAAATTTCAAACAGAGCTTTGCTCTGATTGGGGGAAACGGATATATAGTTATATGTATATTATTTCGACAGATGAGATCGTTTAGTTGTATTAAATGATATTTCTTTTATGTATGTCTGAGATTCTTCCTTGATATAGTATTATGAGTATGTATTGACTTCCATTGTTAGTATCGTTGCTCCCAACTAGAGATGCAACCAAATTAAACACTTTATAACTGCTTCTATTATAAATACAATAGGAAATTACTATGAAAATCTTAAATACTTAAAACAGCGATTTTTATTTTAAAAACTAAATTTTTTCTAAAGCTCCGCAAAAAGGGTTTTGATCTTGGTTTTTGGCTTACTCGGGTTGTGTAGATATCTTTAGATATTATACAATCTAAGTGACGGTCACATCCAAACTTTGGGTCGTGATAAAGTTGGTATCAGAGCTTAGGATTAACCTTACGGAAATCGAGTAGTGAGTTAAGGTAACTCGACTTGAGTTCGTTACGTAGATTACCTTTGGTTTGATGGCGTAGGTGAATTAGGATGAGTGCAGTACCGTACGTATTTTCCACGACATATTTACGTTACAATACTCAGCCTAACTAACCTTAAGATGTATATCTTGATTTATTCTTCCTTTGACTCTCTGATATCGATTATCCCTATTCGTAAGCCTTATCAACTTCCGTTCTTATTCCAGTTGCTATGACAATGCGAGCTAGGTGGGCCGCAGCCAGAGATGCGGCTAGAGTGAATCCGCCTGTGACGGCGACTGTTACACCGGAACTGTGGCACAACGGGGGTGAGTTGCCACCTCGTGAGTAGAAAACATCTACGAGTAGAAATCGCATGCATAACGCTATCTTAGGTCATATCAAGTAATATCCTCAAATAAAAATCTTGGTCCATCTATGTATAAGTGTATTACTACATGCTCGAGTCAGTACCTCAGATAGCAACATATCAGATATATGATGTATGAATGCATTACAAATGAAATAGAATACATCATGAATGAGACAACTATTTTTCTTTATTTTATGAGATTTCTGTATGTATATAAATCGCATATCATCAATGAAATCGACAGATAAAACAGTGTCCGGCATCGACACAAAACATAAATCTCAGTATCTCAATACCTCAGGCTACGGCTAGCCGGACTGGCCTGTATCATCAAATCTCAATATCTCAGTAACTCGGGCTCCGTCTGTCCAGATCGGCCCATATCATCAATCACACGATCACGAACGGTATCCTCCGGATATCCGCCGCGCTGGGTAAAATCACCGGTAGGCAATCTGCCCCTGCCAGGCTCATCGTCTACACCTCGAGCTTCTTGCCCTGGGGTACCTTATCGGGTCCACCATGTACCCGCAAACGGTTCATCCAACTCTTCAAATCGGATCTCGAAATCCATCTCATAACCGAGAAATCATCATGGTGGACGACTCATACATCACGAGAAAACTGCACTTTTCATTTTAAAAAGAGAGAGAGAGAGAAGTTTATATATATATTCTTGCGGTTTTCTCCCAAATCCAAGAAATCTCATGAAAATCCAAAATCCAATCATCAATAGTAAGTAAACAGTGAATATCGGCATAAAACTCCATGATACTGCATAACAATGAATAATAATATGCATGCAGTAGCAAGTAATAACTGCAATGTCTAAACTAGCATGAGTACGCTAATACCATGTCGAACTATCAGTTAACAAGCTATGTCCATGAGTAATATTCTCTAAATTGTTCGTGACATGGCAATTACCGATGATGATATGTGTAAGCCGGCAAGCAGGTGTACGTGGAACATACGCATCATCGGTAATGGTGTTGGTGTCCTGACAGCAGGGTTTCATGATAATTATAGATAACATATACACAAGCATGTAATACGATGAAACATCATGAATATATAGAAAGCGATGTAGTAACAGCAACACTGAATACTATACCTACCCAAAATACGAGTCATACCATTTGGTATTTAAAATACTCACGATTCTCCACTTTTGAAAAAGTGTATGACTCGAGCCCAGTCAAAAGGGTAAGGGAATCCACCTAAGTCTGAGTCGATCTATATACATAGCTAGTAGTCGGTGATCTCGCCTCAATGGTATCACGTACGACCCAACAACTAATAAGACATTCTCGAGTCAAGAGTGCGGATCTATCCTCATAACTATATCTCGTACGGTAAATCTATTGTACGGCATCCCAAATCTGGGTACGGGTCAAATATCACATTTATCTCATTATTCATCTGGTATCCTCATCATCACATATCGTGAGCAGGGGTACAGATCTAAGTAGTACACTACTAATATCATCAACAATATCATGCTCTGGCTAATGATCTAAAGTCTCCTACAATCCAATGTCATCCACACATATCATCATATAGAAGTATACATCGCCCAAGCGATCCATTATAAATATCTTAACATATCTTATCTCATATCTCGATCGCAGGTCAACTATCGTCATATATACCAACAACATAGTATCGTCGTCCAACGACCCGTTATAATATCATGACATATCTCGATCACACATTAAATATCTCACGGCATCATGCCCGATCAGATCGACTCATTCCCGAGTATCATATAACATTCTCGTCATCCAAGTATATGAATATACCAATATAAATATGTCCTCAATACGCACAAGGATATCAATGTATGCGAGTATGTGTATGTGCGTGCATGCAAATCTTTACCCTAGGGTTTTCGTGACTAAGAAATCGACTAAAGTCTCTCTTCAATTCTCGCTAACACTAAACCCATGATCACCCTAAGCTCCCCTTGCTAAGTGTTCAATCTCTCTATAACATATAAATGCATATCTATAACATATCACATCATTTCTTACGACTTTGCGGGGGTGCTATACGCCATCCACCCGACTTCTCCCCGTAGATATAAATCTACTCACCTTGACCTTCGCTTGCCGATGCCGATGTCGCCACGCGCTCACTTTTCGTCTTGAAGTCTTCGTGAGGGTACCTTCATATAGTAACGTATTGTATCGCATTAAAATCCAAATCGAAACCAAAACGACACGCGGAACTCACATAGGTCCAAACCTATGGTTTGCCCTCGCAACTTAACCAAATAACACCCGATAGAGACGTACAAACGTCAAGTGGTCGATGCTAAACACAAATACCAAAACTTAAATTCATAAACATCATGAAACGTAAAACAGCAACTAAGAAAACATGCTCCAGATTTTGTCTCAGGTGAAAACAAGGTAAGCAAACAACACTAGGGTGATATATAGGGTATATATGACCTACTGAAGCAACCTGGACCTTATCCCTCACCAAGTGGCCGAGCACATTGATGGGAAATCCGGCCAGATCGGTTTTGTGGGGGAGATGGGGTCTCGTGTTTGTAGGGTGGTCTCGTGGTGCTCTAACTAGGTCTCTGAAGTTGTTTGCAAGGCTTGAAAATACTCCAGGTCATCCCAGATTTCCCTGCACACTCTAAGTTCTCACAAACCGACATGAAAAGTTTTGTTTTTCCGTATTTTGGTTTTCAGGTTTGGTTAGGTCTGGGTTTTTGACAAATTGGGGGGTTTAAGGTCATCTCTACAGCCCAATTACACAATCTTTATTCAAATCAAACCCTAATTCCCAACTTGGAATATCAAAGTTCACTAAACTTCGCCAAATCGATTTTAAACTTGAAAAGAGCCTTAAGCAAATGAAACACTACACTATTTGTGAAAGGATTACCTCATTTGACACTCATGAATCCTCTACAGCGCCAAAATGCAAACTTTCTTGGTCCAAAGGGTTGCTTGAGAGCTTGTGCACATTTTTTGTGAAGTGGGAGTGGGGTTTTGGGTTTGTTTTGGTGATGAAGTGAGGTGATTTGTGGAGGGGGAGATGAGGGAAGCAGCACATGAGGAAATGGGGGGAGAAAATGATGAAGGAAGAAGAAGGGAACAAGTGGGCATGGCTCTCTCTTGACCCCTCACTTTCTCCCACTTGCCCATACCTCATTATTCTATCATTCCTTTTTCTTTTCTTTTGTTTTCTTTTCATTTCTTCTCACATAATAAAACCCAAACCATGCATGATAAAAAGAAAGCATGAACAAAAAATTTGACAAGTGCTAAAAATGACTTAGTGCATGTCATGTGCACAAAACACGCTTAAAGCCCGATTAGCGATTTTTAATCGCGATTAGCACAAAATTAGTGTATAATAAATCGTAAAATTTCATAATTTGCATAAATCACATAAAGCACCCTCTTTTTAGTAATTTTCATAATTTTCCAAAGTTTTCCCAATTTATCGGTATTTAATTATACCGCCTTATTAAAATATTCAATATTTTATTATTAAATTACAAAAATTCCCAAAAATAATATTTTATTTTTTTGAAATGTTACAGCATGTTAGGATTGCAACACGTAGTAGGACAGTTAGCTGAGGCCACTCGAGTACAGAGACAGGACCAGGCACCGACCATGGTAGAGCCCGATGTACAGCCCGTGCAGGCAGTCGCACTTATAGACACGAGGGTGATGGAGGTATCCACTTCCAGAGTTTATGAGGTTAAGACCTCCGGTATTTACAGGGACCGATGTAGCGGAGGATCCTCAGTCCTTTCTTGATAGGATGGCGAGGATCGGCAGATCATTGCGATGTTCTGATACGAGGTCAGTTGAGCTGACTAGCTTTCGATTGGAGGGACTCGCACAGGAGTGGTGTGAGTCGATGGAGAGAGGACGAGCCACTGGTCTTCCTCAGATGTCGTGGACCGAGTTCTTTGAGGTTTTTCTTGCTAGGTTTCTTCCACAGAGTGTGAGGGACGCCAGAGCTAGCAGTTTTGAAGCGTTACGGAAATCTGCGAGTATGTCGGTAGCAAATTATGATTTACGATTCACCCAGTTGTCGCGCTATGCTCCATACTTAGTTCCTACGGAAGAGCTTCGGGTGAAGAGGTTCATAAGGAGTTTGGATACGCAGTTGTTTCTTGCTATAGGCTCCCAGCATTTCGATACTTATGTACAGGCCATGGATGCAGCTATGCGAGTAGAGGAGCGTTTGAGTGAGGCAGTGATTGTTCCAGAGCCAAAGAGGATTAGACCGATTGGGTCAATAACTAGACAGTTTGGAAGAGGTAGAGGTAGGTATGCTCCAGGCCGCAGTATCGGACGAGGTTAGACCTAGGGACAGATGTTCAGTTCATACCCTGATGATCAGAGGACCCCACTTACATGTTATAGTTGCGGACTTCCAAGGCATATGGCTAGAGGGTGTACACTCCATAGCGGGACTGTTATTTCGCAGGCTGCTTTACCCCCTCCACCTTCTATTCCGATGGCCTTACTTCCTCCCCCTGTTAGCACTATGCGCCAGACGGTTGCACCACCAGGCCGAGGTTATGCAGGACGCTTCCATAGAGGTCAAGGAGATAGAGGTAGAAGACGACAGGATGCAGGCAGGGGCCAGGCACGAGTTTTTGCACTGACTCCACAGGATGCCCAGGCATCCAATGCAGTTGTGACAGGTACTTTTGTAGTATGTTCCTTAGATGCGCATATTTTATTTGATCCCGGTTCTACGCATTCTTACGTATTTTCACGTTTTGCACTTTCTCTGGGGAGAGAGTCGTCGTTGTTAGAGTTACCGTTAGTGGTGATTACTCCGGTAGGAGATTCTATTATAGCTCAACATGTATTCAGGTCATGTTCAGTACGTATTGGTGATAGGGATTCCTTAGTTGACTTGATTCTCCTGGATATGTTAGATTTTGATATACTTCTTGGTATGGATTGGTTGGCCGTTTGTCATGTTTATGTAGATGGTCGGGGGAAAGCTGTCAGATTTTGTTTTCTAGGTAAACCGATCCTTTTTGTGCAAGGAAACTGTAATGTAACTCCTGCCAACATGATTTCTGCTCTTTATGCGAGACGACTCTTGAAGAAAGGTTGTCATGGGTTCTTAGCATTTGTTCAGAACTTAGGAGTCGCTGAAGTCCCGTTGGACTAAGTTCCGACCGCATGAGAATTTCCGGATGTGTTTCCTGCTGAATTACCAGGATTGCCACCCGATCGTGATATCGAATTTTGTGTCAACTTGATTCTGGGTGCGGGGCTTGTTTCTATACCACCCTATCGAATGGCCCCGACGGAGTTGAAAGAACTCAAAAACCAGTTGCAAGAGTTGTTAGATAGAGGACTTGTTCGTCTAAGTGTATCGCCGTGGGGAGCTCCTGTCTTGTTTGTTAAGAAGAAGGATGGTAGCATGAGGTTGTGCATGACTACCGACACCTGAATCGTTACTGTGCGAAATAGGTATCCACTACCTCGTATCGATGACTTGTTCGATCAGCTGCAGGGAGCTGGCTACTTCTCAAAGATTGATTTACGGTCAGAGTAACACCAGTTGAAGGTTCGGAAGGATGACATTCTGAAGACTGCTTTTCGCACACGATATGGGCTGTCACGCCCCGCTTCCCAGAGTGCGCTAAGATTGGCGCGTGACAGAGCCAACCATGCTACCTGTGGTTAGGAAAAATCCCTCCACAGTCACATTACGGCTGTCTAGAGATATCAAGAACAGTAGAAATAATAAACAACTATCTAATACATGTCCATGAGCCAGAATAACGAGTCAAGAATAAAAATAATGCGGAAACAAAAAGATCCAATACAATAATAAATTGAAATGTACGTCCTATAATGCGGGCTCACATCAGGAATGAAAATACTGAAAGGAAACTAAACTAAACTAATAATAGGTCCTCACTGCTCGGCCTGTTGATCAAAATACTCTTGAACAGCCTACGATAAGGATAAGAGATCTGGGCCATGCAAAACCCAGACGTCAGTGCGTCATAATAACAATAACTCTAAACAAGCAGGATGTGATAAAATATGCAGGCATGAAGTATAAACAGTAACAGTAACATGAATATAGATCAGTGGACATAATATATACAGGTGAAGTGCAGTGAGTAGTCTAAACTGTGCCATAGGGTTATCTACTCTAAAATTATTGAAATCAATTAGAGTAATCCTCCATGTAACTCAAAGGACATGTCCTGTTACTCCTCCCCCCCCCCGGGACCACGGATCAGGAATATGTGAACCAAGAGTGGTTCTGTCCCATTACCCCCCGGGACCACGGATCAAGATGTAAGAGTCATGAATGGCTCTGTCCCGTTACCCCACCGGGACCACGGATCAAGTAATACCCTTTTAAGTTACACTTTAGTTTACACTTTTGATTTCCCCATACCCCCAAGTTATGTGTTCAAATCAGGTATTGATAAATCTGGAGCTAATGCTAACACAGGATCAAGCAGGTACAGGTTTGTCTGTATAGACAACAGGATATGTCCATAGGGACAACAGGTCAAGATTATCAGCATTAGTAACAAGATCAGGTAACATGTCAAGCTGTGGTACCTCAGGTCATGTCAGGTTGTGTACATGTATCAAGTCATGTCAAGTAGTGCACAAGTATCAAGTCATGTCAGTAGTAGTGTATCAGGTCATGTCAGGTAGTGCACAAGTATCAAGTGGGTGCTCATAATCAAACTGTAATAAGTATGGGTACACAAAATCAAGTATGGGGTACTAATATAACAATAAAATGAAATAATGTGACATGGTATGCAAATCGATATAAAATCAATGATATGGATGCACAATTATCGATTAGGGTTACATTTATAGTTCCAATACTAATTAGGATGCACTTTATTAAATATGGGGTGTTAATATCACAGTATTATGTATTATTGTGATCTATAGATGCGGTTATATATATTTTAAAAGAGATGGATGCAAACGGGTATCCGAAAACAGTAAAACTGTAAAATGGTAATGTGGGATGTACAACTAAGCAATATGAGATGTAAATATTCTATTGGATACAGTATATTGTAGTATGGTATGTAACAAAATAAGTTTGCATGCGCTAAATGTAAAGTAACACGTACGGATGCAGACGGATGTCGAAAAACTGTAAAAGTCAACATGGGGTGCATAATTTGAAATACCAGTATTATATTTATTAAAATAGATGTATATAAAGTAATGTAGCATGTAGCAAGATAAACTTGCCTAGACGGATCAAGAACGGATATGTACGGTACGTCCGACTTCGGCAAAATGTCGCGACGCACGCACGGCACACGGAACGGGTCCAAATAATGCACGAGGGTGATCACGCGGGTAAGGTACGCTGTCTGGATTGTCGGCGTCGATCCCGGCTCCGGCGAACTACGGAATACAAAAATCAAGAATCTAAAGAAAAGAAAAGAAAAGAAAAGAAAAGAAAAGAAAGAAAGAGGAGGAAGAAGAAGAGGGAGAAAGGATTGCTCACTGCGGTCGTGGTGTGCTGTGGATTCAGGGAGATGAGATAGTGTCGAGGGGATGATCGGAGCTCCGGCGATGAGGCTAGGGTATTAGGGTTTTGTTTGCTGGGGTGTTGGTGCAGGGGTGTGCAGGGGTCTTGGTGAGGGAGAATGCAGAGGAGAGGGATGTTAGTTATGTATATGCCCTAGAGGCCATTGTTGTACATATGATGTAAATTATAATGGATGCTTGGATATATATAGAGAGGACTTTCTTGCTCGTCATGATAGTATGCTATTTGGTTTCACTTTATCTTAACATGTTGACTTATATTAGTTTACTGTCTTACTCTCACATGTTGATAAAGCCCTTAGGATATGTACTCGACTACTGGGACTATGATGGGATCATACTAGTGGGGCCACGGTAGTCGATGAGTACATCCTATAACTGTTTCTAGTCGAGGGTATGTCGAGACAGGGCATCGATACACCAGAGTAGACTAGCGTATAAGCATATTGACCTATATGATGGGCGATGGATGATCCCATATCCATCGGTGTTTGACATCAAGGATGGTGTACGGGTGCTCAGTGGAGACTGGGTACACTGGACGGACTCGCCGAGAACTCCCAGATGGTGATATACCACACGTCAGATGGCAATTCTCCGGTGACACAGGTACAGGGTAGTCTATAGACCCGAGATCGTCATAGAGTCTTGTGTGATTCCCACTGTGCTTTGATTTCTACCTTACCACGTCCAAGAGGGCGTGCAAAATGGTGGCTTTTGGATGCAGTCCCGAATCACATGGAGGCAATGAGCGATAGGAGAGGATTCGTCTCTCCCGGTATAGGGAGTTGATGTTGTGCTGTGTTCGATTGGCTATAACTGGAAGTCCCTGGCCAGGGCTGATATAGAAATTTACTGGTAAGTGTTACTAGTAGTTTCTCGACCCGTTATGAGCCTCACATCGACACGACTTATCGGTTACTGGGGTCTGACGTATACCACCCCTAGACTAGATATGCGACATATCAGACGAAGAGACCGGACTGTACGGGAGTGTTACTGATTGGATTCACAGGAGAATGTACAGGCTTGCTTGTTGATCTTCTGATTGCTCAATACCTGGGTGGCTGTTCTGTTTAGCTGACCGCTTGCAGCTTGTGGGTGTTTGATATGATCATCACCTGCTACCGGCGTATTGACGATTCTTTAGAGTCCTACACAGAGGTTTCTTGACTCAGGCAAAACGGAGTAGGGGCACATATGTGATATATGCATGATCGAGGATAATGCGATATAAGATACCGTATTATATTCTCGCGATATTTAGATATGAGCCGGGTCATCGGATCAAGTGTTGATTCGATGAATCGGTACATGATATATTAGTCGGTTATATTCGATATAGCCGGATTGTCGGATCAATTGTTGATTCGATAATTTAATGTATAATAATATATATGATATATTGCATTACATTATCTAATATTGGCTCGCTTTATTTATTCATTTTCTCACCGGATAATACATTGATATATATGCGATATATGTTAATTGTATTATTTCCTTTTGTTAAAAATATATAATATATATGTGATATATATTATTGTAACATGATATGATTACTAATGCAACATGTTTAGTGGAGATTAAATAAGGTTAGGGTTTGAATTGGGTTAGTTCTTTCATGAACATTCTAGAAGGTTTTCTTTTGTCATGAGCTAAGATATTATGGTTGATATTTTCTAGTGACTCATTCTTAACTCAACCCAAACCCTTAGCCTTAGTTAATTCTCTACATGAGTTAGCCTTATCATTGTTAACCATGGTTGCATTATTAATCATATATCATTTCATTATTCATCACAAAAGGATTGATCCATTATTTCTTCTTCTTCTTCAACCTTGAGCTTTGAGAAAGCTTTCTAGGTTTTCATTTTTTGATGATTAAGAGTGAGAATTTGACAAGAAAAGAGAGCACAAATACTAATCCATCATTCTCATCTAATCTAGCCAATTAGATTAGGGTGTTCACCTCATTAGAGAGAGAGAGAGCTTGAGTTATAGAAACTACGAGGTAGATCATCGGAGAAAAGGAAGACTACAAGCTAGCATGGATCGTTCGAGTTGTGGAGCCTCTCTTGAGTCCGGAAGATCGTGGATCACGGCGAAGGGACTTCTACTCGGAGCTTATGAACCAAAGGAGCAGACTACAAAGGTTGTAATCCCTCACTCTTAGTTGTAAAGATTTTTACTTGCATGTTAAACCCTAATAATCTAGCAAAGATCCCGGCTTTGGGTTGTTTCGCCACGTCTAAATTTTAAATCGGGCATGGTTGATACCTTATAGACCCTTGTATGACTGCCTAGGAACCCCACAGTGGTATCAGAGCCTAGCTAGAGCATTAGGCGACATGTATACGAAGTTAAAACTCCGATCGAACCCCGAAACATCGAAAAAGACCCCCTCTCTGGAATTTTTTTTAAAATGCGATTTTTTCTACATTAAAAATATTTAAAAAATCAGCAGGGAATTTTAAGGGTTATCATAAAATACGAGCCCCCAAGGCTCTCATATAGCAGCGGAACCGCGGCAAGAACCTACTTGTCGCGGCGGTTCCGCGGCATGAACAGTGCATTGGGGACATCTTTTTAAACAGTAATACCCATAGCCAAACCTGCATAATTTTGGGTATTTTTAATCTGACTCAAGTGTTGAGTGTTCTGGGGATTATTTTGAATTCGTTGATTCGATCGGAAAATTTAATTTTGTTCTTTTTCCGGATAATTTAGAAACTGTTAAAATGTTCGAACGGATATCATTAACTCACTTTTTCCCGGCACGAAAAACTTTCAAGTGTTGAATTTTTCTTGAGTTTAAATCTTTCGGAAAAACGTGCAAGTAACGCGGTGGACCCTCTAGAAGAACACAAACCTTAGCTCGATTATGTGACCGTCTGAACCGCCTCTAAACCTTAGGGTTTGGGGCAGTACGACGTGCCACATGTGAGGCGTTGGCTTGACCCTTCTACGGCTGGACCATTGGTACTGTGACATATTCTGGGATTATTTGAACTCCGCTCAAGTGTTGAGCTATTTGGGAAATCTTGGGTATTTGATTATTCGATCGGAAAGTTAAATACTGTCTATTTATCTGGAATGTGATACAATATATAGAATTCATATGGTTAGGCATGAAATGCGAAGTATGTGATATTTCAGATTTACGATATCTAAAGAGATTGTGGATTCCAAATGTTGTAGTTTTACACTTTTTTTTCTGTGACCGTAAGTGTAGTATGTAGTTGTATTGACGGTTTTCATTGTTATACATCAACGACGATCAGTGTATGCATACTTACTTACATTGATGATATGAGATATTATGTGTTGCTGTGATATGTTATATTAGATCGTTGTGTTCTGAATAGCCGGGGGTTTTATGTAAGATGAGGGTTTTTATTTTCATTCATGTAAAATTCATTTGTATGTAATATTCTTTTATTGGGGCACTTCCGGGATGAGGTTGATGTCACCAGTGTATATTATTTACTTTTCCGCATTAGGTAGACCCAAGGAGGGGAGCACAAGTAATCGGGTTCTAGGGTCCAGTGGGAGGCCATCTCGAGGAGTCGAGACCGGGTCTCCTAACCCTAGAATTGGCAGTGTTACTTGCCGCTCTCGTAGGGGTCTAGGGATGTGGGTTTGGCTATTCATCGCGACCGTGGAATCCGTGTTTTATACAGGCTCGTATTAAAAATACAGACATCCTAGTATATCCAATATTTCATATATGTTCTTCTGTTGCAATGTTCTGTGATGAGATCATATTACTGCCTGAGACGAATGCTTATACTATATATATGTGCTGATATATAAATATTACTGCTTTCGTTTCTTCTGTGATACTTAGGAAGCATAAGCTGATGGAATTTATTAATGAGATTAATAAAAGAAAAGAAACCTAAAAGATGTTGTAGAATCAAAACTTTATAAAAAGGGTAGCTACAGTCTTGCTTTGCACCGCGGTATATATGATATACCCTGCACCTTATTCGATGGGGAAAGAGCCGAGATCCCTTCACCGGGAGTGACCTCTTTAGCGAAACTGGCAGATGCTACAAACTCACGGTTTAGTTTTTGACAGCTTATATAGTTCTTACTTTGCACAGCGGTATATATGATATATTCTGCACCTTATTCGATGGGGAAAGAGCCGAGATCCCTTCACCGGAAGCGACCTCTTTAGCGAAACTAGAAAAGCCTCAAAAACACTCCTTTTCAAAAATCACTTGTTTCTACAACGATATCAAGTTCATTACGCTCATGGTTTTCTGAAAAACCTGCGTAGCCCTCCGTCATTTCAGAAAAAGACTATTTAGTATTCGTGCTGCGTTTGTTGGCCTTTGTCAAGGCATAGTGTGCGATAGCTGACTGGTACTTATCTATTTAAGCATGTGATGTGATTGGATTAGGGTATTCGTATGACCTTGGTGGCCTTTGTTAAGGGTCGTGCGGGTGGGTTTATTTCAATCAAGAAATGACGGGTTGAACTTGACTAGCTTCCTATGGTTTGTTAGCCTTTGTCAAGGTCATAGGGGTTAGGGGTAAAAGCATTATCGGGAATTTCAAGTGTTGAAATTTGCAATGAGATTGCATACCTTCTATGAGATAGATGGATCCTGATGCCCACTACGAGTAAAAGTTACTCCTGGGAGAATTTTACACAGGACAATTAGCCGATCAAGTAGGTGTCTAGAAAGGTGTTAATGGGGTTATGCCTCTGGGAAGACGAGGTTTATTTTAATTAGGTCCGTGCGAAAGCACGGGGAACCTCCCTCAAGTACCAACACTAATCTGGCTGAAAGATTGACGAAATTGTTGGGTGTAATTAACCCCGGCTAATCTTACTTTTTAGGGTTTGAAGGAAGATTTGATAAAAATAGTGGGAGACATCCTGATTAAATAAGATAATAACCAATCTAATCTTGCAAGAGCATACACTAAAGTGTTTCCTTCTCTCTCTCTCTCCAGGTAGAGACCATGTCAGGGCTTAATCAAGATAAAAATATGGATGTATTGACTGAACCTAGTTATTATACTGAGCAGGGGATCGTTGGTCCCGTTCTTTCTTATAAGAGTTATAAGACTGAGCATGAAACGGGAGAAAATCTGGATTCTCACGCCGCCCAAACGAAGAACAAGTATGGTGATGCATCTTCTTCGGGTGTGTTACTTATTGAGAACTATTTCTCAGTTCACCCTACGTCCTGGGTATTAGATACCGGATCGCGATCCCACATATGTAAATTGTTACGTGGGCTACGTAAAGGTAGAGAATTGGGAAAGGGTGATCATTCCGTACAAGTAGGGAATGGTGTAAGTATTGCAGCCAAAGCACTTGGCGAATATCATCTAGTATTACCAAGTAGTAATACAATGATTCTGAATGAGTGCTATTATATACCGAACATGATATGCAACATTATATCAGTTTCTTTATTAAGTAAAGAAGGATATAATTTTGTAATACAGGATAATGTTATGAACATATTCCTGAATCAAAAGTTGATTGGATCAGGCTCGTTACATAATGGCATATTCATAATGGCATATTCATTTTCAATCAAAATACAGTCCTTAATATACAAAACACACACAAGAAGAAGAGTTCAGAAATGAACGAATCCTTCTTGTGGTATTGTAGACTTGGTCATATCAATGCGACACGGCTAGCTAAGTTACATAAGGATGGATATTTGTATCCGTTCGAATTATCATCTTATGATACTTGTCATTCATGTCTCAAAGGTAAAATGACCAAAACTCCGTTTAGTGGACACGGAGAAAGAGTTAAGGAACTCTTAGGGCTGGTACATAGTGATGTATGCGGTCCTATGTCTACACATGCCAGGAACGGTTCTTCCTACTTGATTACATTCGCTGACGATCTCTCTAGATACGGACATGTGTTCCTGATGAAACACAAGTCTGAAGCTTTTGAGAAATATAGAGAATATAAGAACGAAGTAGAGAACCAAACGGGCAAAAGTATTAAAATCCTTCGATCTGATCGAGGAGGAGAATACTTGAGCAATGATTTTCTGGATTATCTAAAAGAGAAAGGGATTCTCTCTCAGCTTACTCTTCCTTATACACCACAGCACAACGGTGTATCGGAGCGGAGGAATCGCACCCTATTAGATATGGTGCGCTCTATGATGAGCGATGCTGAGCTGCCTATTTCCTTCTGGGGGTATGCGCTTGAGACAGCCATACACCTATTGAATATGGTTCCTACCAAATCAGTGCCTACCACTCCATATGAGATATGGAAAGGGAAGAGACTATCTCTTAAGTATGTTAAGATATGGGGTTTTCCGGCCTATGTCAAAAGGCTAAATCCGTACAAACTCGAGGCAAGTTCTGTCCTATGCAAGTTTGTAGGATATCCCAAGAACTCACAAGGGTATATCTTCTACCACACTGAGGAACAAAAGGTGTTTGTTTCTCGACATGCCACCTTTTTAGAAAAGGAATTTCTTGCAAAAGAAATTTGTGGCGAGGAGGTAGAACTGGAAGAGGTTCCAGCGACACAAACTATAACAGATGACTTGGTAGAACTAGAGGATACAGTAGTTCCCGACGAACCCCAGCCTCTCCGCCGATCTAGCAGGATTTCTCATCCATTTGAGAGATACTATGGTTTCCTCATTGATGGTGGAAGCGAGGATTGCATCATGGAAGATGATGACCCAACTAGTTTCGAGCAGGCCATCATGAGTGGTGACTCTGTGAAATGGCTGGATGCAATACGATCTGAGATGGAATCCATGTACACCAACAAAGTATGGACTTAGAAAATGCTCCTGAAGGGGTAAAACCCATTGGGAGCAAGTGGATCTTTAAAAAGAAAATTGGTGTAGATGGAAAAGTTGAGACTTTCAAAGCTAGACTTGTTGCAAAGGGTTTTCGTCAACGACCAGGTATGGATTATGACGAAACCTTTTCTCCAGTGGCTATGCTTAAGTCCATCCGGATCCTACTTGCCATTGCTGCATACCTTGACTACGAAATCTGGTAGATGAATGTTAAGACCGCCTTTCTAAATGGTAATTTAGAAGAGTGTGTGTACATGACTCAGCCAGAGGGCTTCGTAGATAGTGGGAGCAGCGGAAAGGTGTGCAAACTGCTTAAATCCATCTATGGGTTAAAGCAAGTATCGCGGAGTTGGAACATCTTCTTTGATGTTGTAGTCAAAGAGTTTGACTTCATCAAAAACGTAGATGAACCTTGTATCTATAAGAAGGTTGCAGAGAGTAAGGTTGTCTTCCTCGTATTGTACGTCGATGACATACTCTTGATAGGAAATGATGTTCCTATGCTGCAATCAGTCAATCTCTTCTTATCACAAAGATTCTCAATGAAAGATCTAGGTGATGCCTCCTGCATATTGGGAATCATGATCTATAGAGATAGATCTAAACAGATACTGGGATTGTCCCAATCCAGGTACATTGACACCATACTAAAGAGGTTTAGTATGGAAGAATCCAAGCGTGGGAACCTACCCACGATCTATGGACTCACTCTCTCCAAAGAGATGTCTCCCAAGACTGATTTGGAGAGAGCTCGCATGCAAGGGATACCCTATGCTTCGGCAGTAGGCTCTATCATGTATGCGATGCTATGTACCAGACCCGATGTAGCATACTCACTAAGTGCAGTGAGTCGGTATCAAGCAGATCCTGGAGAGAGTCACTGGACAGCTGTGAAGAACATTCTCAAGTATTTACGAAGGACTAAAGAGATGTTCTTGGTGTATGGTAATGGAGAACTCCAGGTGGAGTCCTTTACCGATTCCAGCTTCCAAAGTGATAAGGACGACTCTAAGTTGCACTCGGGATTTGTCTTTACCCTCAATGGAGGGGCGGTGTGTTGGAAGAGTTCTAAACAGGAAACCGTTGCAGACTAGACGATGGAGGCTGAATACATCGCTGCCAACGATGCTGCAAAAGAGGCTGTCTGGATGAAGAAGTTCATTACTGAACTTGGTGTGGTTCCATCCATTGAGCATCCAATACCTTTGTATTGCGATAACAATGGAGCTGTGGCTTTGGCCAAGGAACCCAGGTCCCATCAGAAGTCCAGACATATTCTGAGGTGGTAACACCTGATCAGGGAGATAGTAGATCGCCGGGAGATCGAGGTCAGGAGAGTTGATACGAAGGACAACACTGCGGATCCACTCACAAAGGCCATTCCCCAGATACAGTTTGAGAGATTATTCGGGATGCTAGGTATGAGATACTACAGCAGCTGGCCTTAGTGCAAGTGGGAGGTTGTTAATTATGTATATGCCCTAGAGACCATTGTTGTACATATGATGTATATTATAATGGATGCTTGGATATATATAGAGAGAGGACTTTCTTGCTCGTCATGATAGTATGCTATTTGGTTTCACATTATCTTAACATGTTGACTTATATTAGTTTACTGTCTTACTCTCACATGTTGATAAAGCCCTTAGGATATGTACTCGACTACTGGGACTATGATGAGATCATACTAGTGGGGCCACGGTAGTCGATGAGTACATCCTATAACTGTTCCTAGTCGAGGGTATGTCGAAACAGGGCATCGATACACCAGAGTAGACTAGCGTATACGCATCTTGACCCATATGATGGGCGATGGATGATCCCATATCCATCAGTGTTTGACATCAAGGATGGTGTACGGGTGCTCAGTGGAGACTGGGTACACTGGACGGACTCACCGAGAACTCCCAGATGGTGATATACCACACGTCAGATGGCAGTTCTCCGATGACACAGGTATAGGTTGGTCTATAGACCCGAGATCGTCATAGAGTCTTGTGTGATTCCCACTGTGCTTTGATTTCCACTTTACCACGTCCAAGAGGGCGTGCAAAACGGTGGCTTTTGGGTGCAGTCCCGAATCGCATGGATGCAATGAGCGATAGGAGGGGATTCGTCTCTCCCGGTATAGGGAGTTGATGTTGTGCTGTGTTCGATTGGCTATAACTGGAAGTCCCTGGCCAGGGCTGATATAGAGATTTACTGGTAAGTGTTACTAGTAGTTTCTCGACCCGTTATGAGCCTCACATCGACACGACTTATCGGTTACTGGGGTCTGACGTATACCACCCCTAGACTAGATATGCGACATATCAGACGAAGAGACCGGACTGTACGGGAGTGTTACTGATTGGATTCACAGGAGAATGTACAAGCTTGCTTGTTGATCTTCTAATCGCTCAATACCTGGGTGGCTGTTATGTTTAGCTGACCGCTTGCAGCTTGTGGGTGTTTGATATGATCATCACCTGCTACCGGCGTATTGACGATTCTTTAGAGTCCTACACAGAGGTTTCTTGACTCGGGCAAAACGGAGTAGAGGCACATATGTGATATGTGCATGACCGAGGATAATGCGATATGAGATACCGTATTATATTCTCGCGATATTTAGATATGAGCCGGGTCATCGGATCAAGTGTTGATTCGATGAATCGGTACATGATATATTAGTCGGTTATATTCGATATAGCCGGATTGTCGGATCAAGTGTTGATTCGATAATTTAATGTATAATAATATATATGATATATTGCATTACATTATCTAATATTGGCTCGCTTTATTTATTCATTTTCTCACCGGATAATACATTGATATATATGCGATATATGTTAATTGTATTATTTTCTTTTGTTACAAATATATAATATATATGTGATATATATTATTGTAACATGATATGATTACTAATGTAACATGTTTAGTGGAGATTAAATAAGGTTAGGGTTTGAATTGGGTTAGTTCTTTCATGAACATTCTAAAAGGTTTTCTTTTGTCATGAGCTAAGATATTATGGTTGATATTTTCTACTGACTCATTCTTAACTCAACCCAAACCCTTAGCCTTAGTTAATTCTCTACATGAGTTAGCCTTGTCATTGTTAACCATGGTTGCATTATTAATCATATATCATTTCATTATTCATCACAAAAGGATTGATCCATTATTTCTTCTTCTTCTTCAACCTTGAGCTTTGAGAAAGCTTTCTGGGTTTTCATTTTGTGATGATTAAGAGTGAGAATTTGACAAGAAAAGAGAGCACAAATACTACTCCATCATTCTCATCTAATCTAGCCAATTAGATGAGGGTGTTCACCTCATTAGAGAGAGAGAGCTTGAGTTATAGAAACTTCAAGGTAGATCATCGGAGAAAAGGAAGACTACAAGCTAGTATGGATCGTTCGAGTTGTGGAGCCTCTCTTGAGTCCGGGAGATCGTGGATCGCGGCGAAGGGACTTTTACTCGGAGCTTATGAAGCGAAGGAGCAGACTACAAAGGTTGTAATCCCTCACTCTTAGTTGTAAAGATATTTACTTGCATGTTAAACCCTAATAATCTAGCAAAGATCCCGGCTTTGGGTTGTTTCGGCACGTCTAAATTTTAAATCGGGCATGGTTGATACCTTATAGACCCTTGTATGACTGCCTAGGAACCCTACAAGGGAGAGGAGGAGAGGAAGGAGATGGCGACGAGATGAGGTGGTGGTGATCGGCGGTGAGGTGCAGGTGGGTTCTTGGTTCTCTGTGGGTGCAATGGTGTGTGCAGGGGTGCTCGGGGAGAGGGAGGAGATGGCAGAGGAGGAAGAGAGGGGGCTCTGTGAGGGAGGAGAGTGATGAGGCAATGGAGTTTAAGGTTTGGTTTGAGGAGATGTGAGCTGTGGTGATGGGTTAAAGGAGGGTTCGAGGGATTAGAATAGAGAGGAAGACGAGAGAAATGAGGGTTCTGTTAAAGGAGGTGAGCGTATCACACACACGGTGACACGACTCGAGGAAGGAACAGTGATTGCGAGATGAGAGAGAGCCGCGAGAGGAGAGAGAAAGAAGAGAGAGAGAGACTCGGCGTGAGGGGAGAGAGAAAAAGAAGAGAAAGAGAGGAGAGAGACTGCGGTTGGTTTAGAGTGTGGGACCCAACTGACAGAGAGAGAGAGAGAAAGCGAGAGAGCTAAGGTTTGTTATAGGTTAGGATTTTATTTAATAAAAATTTCGTTATTTTTATAAATCTTTAAATTTTTACATAAATTTTAAATATAACATTATATTAAATAAAAAAATTGGATTTTCTGGTAAATACAAATTTAGTCCAAAAAGCGCCCGGGTCGGGTCCAAAAATTCAGTTTCAAAATACGAAAAATATATGCGATGACCAAAATTAAAAATGAATGCTCGGATAACGAAAATGTATACCCCCAAGAACGGATGCACGTATGTGCGCGTAGCCATCCAAACAAGTCCGTTTCACTGAACGGGACGAGAACAAGATGCGCGGATGCTACCACGGGGTTAGGGGTGTCATGCAGGCTATGCAACGTATTTTTTTAAAAATATTTTACGTGACTTAAAATATTATATGGTAAAACATACAATGCCAGATAAAAGCACTAATACAAATAAGGGTTGCCCCTACGGATAACTCCGTAGGGGCGAAAAAATAACCTGTAGGTGCAAACGCCGTAGGTGTAAGTTGAAGCCCTAAACTTGCCCCTACGGAGTTCTGTGTAGGTCCGGTTTCACCTAAGGAGTAGGCCGTAGGGAAAAAAAGTTATTTTATTTACGGTTTTTTTAAATATATTAACTGTACCTACGGAGGTATCCGTAGGGCCAAGTACTATCCCCTACGGATATATGCGTAGGTACTTATCCGTAGGGGCAAAATATCAGAAATCCTGATATTTGGCCCCTACGGATAACTCCGTAGGAGCCTTTGTTTGCCCCTACGGATATATCCGTAGGGGCAATCCCAACCCCCTGATACTGAGATCAGGGGGGAAATATCAGTTAATGCTGATATTTTGCCCCTACGGTTTAAGCCGTAGGGCCAACATGTGTACCTACGGATTAATCCGTAGGTACACATTATCTGTTTTTTTTTTAAAAAAAGGGCTGCCTGATTTTTTCCCGCCCTGTGCACAATAATATATATATCAATAAAATATAAAATTAATCATCACACAACATATATCGCAGTATTCATAATCACATCTCACGCATATAATATACAAAAGAAACCCAAAAACTGAATATGATATAAATATAAACCAATATCAATATCAATATCGTTTCAAAATGTAGTACAATATGTATGATATAAATAAATACATGTTTCAAAAAATAAGAATCAAAAAGCTACCCTAGCTCGGTCCAGCTCCACCTCTGATAAACGATAGAATCAAGCGCGTCTGCTCCTCGGTCAATAAACCATGCAATTCGGCTCGTGCGGGAGTCTGAGCGGCCTGTGGAGCTGGCAATGTGGTCTGTGCAGCCGCCGTCAAGGTAGTCGCTTGCGGAGCCACGGCTGCGGGAGTCTGAGCGGGCGGTGGAGCTATAGGAGCTGTCTGCGAAACCGCAGCCGATGTAGTGGCTTGCGGAGCCGCAGCCGAAGGAGATGCATGTGGAGGCTCGGCCGATGTACCCTGCCGCGTCTGGACCTAACGTGTGTAAGAAGCATGTAAGAACTGTGTATTATTCGAATTCGTATCATTATCAAGTTATTTCGAAACCCCATTTGGATATCTAGTTTGGAAAACCGTTGTTTATTTTAATTACATATGTATGTATGATTAATCAAACCTAAGTCTAAAACCAAATAAGCTTAAGCTACGTACTAATTATGGATATGTTGATATCTATAATATGACATGATATTTTACTATAAAGTAGTATACATACCAGCATCTCCTTCAACTCCTGAACGGCGGCCCTCAAGGTCTCCAGTTCCTGCTGGACACGTCGCTCACTGGAGACGGAGGAAGTAACCGCCGGGGTGGAGTCCAACCTCATATGGTCCCTACTAGGGCCCAGTCCCCGGCCTCTCTCCCAACCTCCGTGGTGCCCTCCATGTGCGGCGTCCAGAACTGGGGTCAACAGCCTCGGATCGCTCTGTCCGGTAAAATCGATCCCCGAGGCCTCGGCCTGCTCAACCACCCGCTCCTACACCCACATTAAGCAGTAAAATATAAGTATAAAATTTACACTTGAACCTTCCAAAACTAAAATTTCAAATATGGGTAGAATAAATATTAACACTTACGTAATACTCCTGGGTAGCGACGTCGGGATCTCGAAGCTCGCCCGTGGCGGGATCTGTCGAGGTGCCATGGACGGCAAGATATGCGGACAACATGCTCGGTGTACCACCTTGCGCCACGGTCTGAGCTGTCTGCAATATTAGAAATTAACTCTTAATATTAGAAATATTAGAAAATAACTCTTAATATTGCAGAATATCACAAAAGTTGGTCTATTGTAATTTACCGATAACTCTATGGCTCGAGTAATATTCCTCGAGCCACCTGTATAAATGGGGCGACCCCTCTTCGCCGACTTCCTGTTCTCTGTATTCTGAGCGGCCTGTTTCTGCACAACGCATTAACATTTAGTTTTCTAATTAAGGAACACAAAAAAATAAATTATATCCTAAACAATGAATTACATTTAAAATACATACTTGTTTGCATTGGGAGTCGAAATATTCCCACAATAGAGGCCATGTCTCTACGTCGACTCTCGCAAACGCCGGAGTAGATAGGAGGGCCGCTCTCTCTGTCTCGGGGGTCGCCATCCACAGGGAGTAGCAGTCGGCCTTCAGCTCATTCCTGTTGTTTTGGACCTTGGTCTGCATGTTCTTCATCAGGCCATTGTACAGAGCATGAAGGTCGAGCACCCTCCCAGGGTGATCAGGATCGGGTACAGGCTGAAAATCGTAATCCAACTGAAAATACAAAAAAACATTGTTATTAGATTGCAAGTGTTAATAATAAATATATTGGATAAATCAAATGAAAATATATATTAATACGTACCCGAGCCTGATCAAAAAAGAGGGCGAATGAGCGCCGGTGCTGCTCGCCCCACTCAATGTGAAGTGGATAGTTCTTCACGAGTCGGCTCTCGTCCCCCATATACCGGCCGAACCTCTCGGTATGAGGACCGGTATATCGATAGTCAAGGGTAAAAAAGAGGGGGAATGCTGCCTCCCCCCTAGCTCTGTCAGGCCTCAGCCTATGGGACTGATTCGGGCCTCGAGTCCCCTTCTGAAGATGGGGAGGCCCTGCATCTGCACGAAATATCAAGACAATCAATATTAAGAAAAAGTTGTATTAAGAAATCAAGCTTAAACAAAAATTAAAGTGTGATATATACCTCCGGTGACTATCGCACGAGCCTGGGCCCGGGCAGCAGCACGAGCGGGACGATAGTTCCTCCGGTGAGGAACAACCGGGGTCCCGGATGCGGACGCATCCCCTCCAACTAGAAAATAAATATTGACGCTAAATTTCCATGAAGTTCATATTTATTCTATAGAGCATATGTAAAATGAATAAATATTTTATATTTATTCATACTAACCTGCAGACGATACGGAGGGTATGGAAGCGGCAGGAGTGGCCCCTGCGGAAGATGTGGACGCACCATCTATAATTAGACAATTAAAAATAGATTATATAAGTAATTGAAAAAAGAATGTGTAGATCAATAATATAACGTTCTAAATCAATATGCATGCACTATAGGATATATAAATATACCCGCAGGTGCGGTGGTGTCACCACCTACAGCTAGACAATAATAAAAATTGCTAAGTAAGAGCAAAAGGAATGTGTGTATATTTATGATATAGCATTATAAATCAATATACATGCACTATATAATTTATAAACATACCTGGAGGAGCGGGAGTGGCCTCTGTCCCAGATGTGGACGCATCACCAACAACTAGACAATCAAACATTGACAATATAAGTTATTTTGACATAAACACGCATGAATATCTGTAATATTACATTCAAAATGGATATGCGTGCAGTATACCTGGAGGTGTGGCAAAATCCACACGGAAGGAGGCATCCGAAGGGGTCTCTGATCTGGGTGCAAGACCGGCCCTCTGAAGCTCTCTACGCAACTCTCCAGGTGGCAGAACCGCTCTGCCTCTGCCTCTGCCTCTGCCGCGGCTGGAGCTCCTGCCGCCCCTCGCTGCTCCTGACATCGTTATCAAATCTAGATAAACGGTTCATGGACGCATTAGACAATCATTACAAGTATCGACTATATATGTATAGAGCGTAAAATGTGAAGTAATAATATAACATTACTGATAACCTTTTTCGTTTCGTGGGCGCATTATACATATCTACTTGGATTTCATCGTCGATGTCATTTCTAACCCACATAACTTCATGATCGGTCGAAGACAACCCGTCCTTCGAAACAGACAGTCGGAGCACTTTAAGCCTTCTCTCTTCTTCGTCCTCATCGCTGTCCTCGAATTCTGGGACATCGTAGACATCTCTGGGTTTCCATCGGCATACAACACTCCATCCCGGATGCTTCAAACACTGTGAGTAGTATACTTAGAACGCTTGGTTCGGAAAGATAAACGGATCTTCCTGACCGTAAAATCGAAGTGTGTTCACACTGGTCAATCCATATTCATCTTTCCAAGTCCCAAGATTGCTTCTCCACCTGTCCGTATCGGTTCGCGTATCGTACCAAGTACACTGGAATATATAAAAAGGTTCTGATCGTCCGGGATAGTAGATGCCGAGTATACAATTTAAATACCCATAATAAATCCTACCGTCCGATCCTACCGTCGCAATCCCACTATTCTGAGTGGTTCTAGATATTTCTATGTCCTTAAATTCGAATTTGTATCCAAGGACACCAAATCCTTTGTAATATGCAACCTCCATACTAGGAAATTGAGCTAAACATCTTGAATCACTCTCAAATGATGCAGACAAGTTCGGATCGTGGATCTAACAAAACAAATTTTACGACAAATACATAACGATACAAGTTTAGATTAAAACTGATAGCAATAAAATGTTATTCGAATAACTTACATGATCTGTAACCCAATCACAAAAATTATCCTTATGATATTTTTCCAATCGTTCTTCGTTCCAATCAGGATGCCTTCACGTACCTCGTTAAAATGAATTCTGTTTTCGATAAATAATGGTGACATTAATATTATATCATTTCATACACACACAAACACAGATATAACAATTAATCCAAAAAAAACTTACTCTCTAATTTGTTCAAGACATGCGCAATTAAGCAAGATAAACCGGTATATCTTGTTGATAAATATAGTGTCTACCCTCTTATACTCGGTTTTACCATATGGCCCGTCTTGAATTCTTCGTGGCCGGTTAAGCCTTGTCTCAATGTTCTCATCCAGATAGCGGGAACAAAATGTGGTTGCTTCATCAAGAAGATAACCTTGCATGATAGAACCCTCTGGTCGATTTTTATTGCGTATATACTTCTTAAGAGTGTAGAGGTACCTAATGAAAATATGTTGAATAAATAAATACGGGCATACAGGACAACAATAAATTTATAAATTGCGCGAAACGAAAAATTACACGTACCTCTCGACGGGATACATCCATCGATATTGTACCGGTCCGGCTAACTTCGCCTCAGTTGCAAGATGAACCGTCAAGTGTATTATGATATCGAAAAATGACGGTGGGAAAATACGCTCAAACTTGCAAAGTATCAACGCAATAGAATTTTCTAGTTTATCCAGCGTCACAACCTCCAGTGTTTTAGCACACAACTCCCTGAAAAAACAACATAGGTCGTTGATTACTAGACCAACCGATTCGGGGAGAGAAGTCCTTAGGGCTAATGGAAGAAGGTGCTCCACGATAACATGGTGATCATGACTTTTCAGCCCATCGATCTTTCCCTTCACAATTTTTATTTTCTTGCTGAATGATCCTGAGAAACCTGTGGGAACTTTCAAATCATGCAACACCTGCAGGAATCTTTTCTTCTCCGGTTGTGACATATGATAAGTGGCATTAGGAAGTACAAACTTGTCCGGTTTACCCGCTACCGGTCTAGGGTGCAATTCACTTCTTATTCCCCACTCTTGTAGATACATCCGAGCATTCAGGTTGTCTTTCGATTTCCCGTCTTTACAAAGAAGCAAGTTAAGTATGTGCTCTGATACTCCCTTCTCTATATGCATGACGTCCAGACAATGACGCACTGAATTTGTAGACCAGTACGGAAGCTCGAAGAAAATGCTTAACTTGTTCCAAAATGGTGGTTTGACCTGTTTCGTCGGATCCATCCCGAAGGTCACATTATTGTAACCATCCCATTTAGCAGTCACGTCCTCTCCGGACAATGGGGATAGAGGTTCAAGAAGCTCTTGATGACCATCAAAGTGAACCGTGTCTAACCTATAGGGGTGGTCTGGAGGCAGGAAACGTCGATGGCCGCAATAACAAACCTTCCTGCTAAAATTCAAGAATTTCGATGTTGTGTGTTCATGGCAATGAGGAAATGCTTTGTGACCATGTACGGACCAACCTGATAGTATTCCATACGCAGGAAAGTCATTAATTGTCCACATTAGAGCCGCACGCAGTATGAAGGTTGTATTTGTGTTTGCATCATATGTCTCTACACCATCAATGAACAAAGATTTCAATTCCTCGATCAGAGGTCGGAAATAGACGTCAATATTGTTCCTCGGTGAGTTTGGTCCGTCGATAAGAAGAGGTATCATAAAGTATGATTGGTCCATAGCCAACCAAGGCGACAGATTATAAATTATCATTACAACGGGCCATATGCTGTGACTTCCAGCCATATAGTTGAATGGGCAGATGCCATCAGTAGCCAGTCTGAGCCGGACATTGCGAGGATCGCTACTGAATATTGCATGCCTCCTATCGAAATCCTTCCATATCGGTGAATCTCTTGGATGGCTCATTTTTCCATCTTCACTTGGAGGAGCACGGTGATGCCAAATCATTGCCTCGGCTGTTTTCTTGCACCTGAATAGCCTCTGTAGCCTCTGTGTTATGGGAAAGTATCGTGCTATCTTGACAGGTATATCGGGTTTCTTATCAGAATCTTTCGGCTTATACCTAGCATCTCCGCATGTTGGATACTCTTTTAAATCTAAATTCTCTTTCCGGTACAGCACGCAATTTTTAGGACATGCTTGAATCTTCTCGCACTTTAGACCCAAATCAGACATCATCTTCTGGGCTCCGTACCAGCTGTCGGGCACGTTATTTCCCGGAGGCATAGAATCTTTCAAGAACGAAAGAAGCATTATGAATGACTTGTTGCTCCATCCATTTAGGCACTTAATCTGGAAAAGTTGGACGAACCATGAGAGGGTGGAATACTTCGCATTCTCATAAATTGGTTTC
This sequence comes from Agapanthus africanus, assembly GCA_030015575.1. Classification (NCBI taxonomy): domain Eukaryota; kingdom Viridiplantae; phylum Streptophyta; class Magnoliopsida; order Asparagales; family Amaryllidaceae; genus Agapanthus; species Agapanthus africanus. The sequence goes on along the minus strand of CM057349.1, from coordinate 16,679,697 downwards.
CTAGCATCATTCATGAAATTTTCATCTTTATCCGCACGCGGTCCTTGACCGGAAGGAATGTCATCTTCGGTACGAATAGAATCACCTAGGGCAGCCTCTACCATATCCTCCATTTCTTCTGATGGAAATAAATTACCATCTTCTCCTTCTGCCGCATTACCGAATTCTTCTTCTTTTCCTGGCGCATTATCGTGTTCTCCTTCTTCTTCTGCCGCAGTACTGCATTCTTCTCCTTCCCCGTGATATTTCCAAGTTGTATAAAGTCTAGTAAACCCATATTTTACAATATGAAGCTCTGCCAATTCTACCTTCTGCCAGTACTTATTGCCACATCTATCGCACGGACAGAGAATCTTCTCTATTATGATCTTATTATGTGCGCGTGCAAATTCAAGGAAAGCAGCAACTCCTGCGATAAAATTAGGTTGCATACGTTGTTGCCAATCCACATACATCCAGTCCTTAACTCTGACGTACTCATGGGCCATGTTAGACTGTATAACATATAAATTGTAGGTTATGCTGACTATATTGAGAAATATAAGAACGGGATAGTTACTGACAAATGCAAAAATTCGTGTATATGCATTGTGTGTGCGTTTGTCGTTGAAAAGAATAAATTATCGCATGTATGTTAACCGATAGACGGGGACTAAGTGGCGCTTTTAGTTTCATATATGAGTATCGATGAGAATATGAAGGTTTCATATTATCATCGAGTATCATATATTAGTTTTAACTTGAACATCTCGAATCACTCTCTAATTATGCGTTTGTTGTGTATTCTAGTTGTATGTGTGTGTTCCGGCTGTCGGGGGTAGGCTTCTATCCCATTAAGAATGTATAGAGCGAACACCCATCACTTGTACTTTCAACCGTTTCGAGTAAATTTCGGCAGAACATCCCCGCTGTTCTTCGAGTACACTGTAATAGAATAGATAATCATTTCAAAACTGTGAAACAACGTTGAAATGAACATCTAATCTATCTTTGTACACGGAGAACCAGCGGAAAGGTACCGACGAAATATCTCGAAACGGGTGAAAACACAAGTGAATGAAGGTGTTTGCTTTATACATTCTTAACTTGTCCACACGGGACAAATCTATGGGTTACCATACGATTGAATTTTCTCATCGCGTAGACTATACGACGGTTGTTAGTATCGAGCTATACCGTCCGATATTTAGCAATCTTCGTATAGTTCTATGTCACGACGAACATCGCACGTATGTTAACCGATAGACGGGGACTAAGTGGCGCTTTTAGTTTCATATATGAGTATCGATGAGAATATGAAGGTTTCATATTATCATCGAGTATCATATATTGGTTTTAACTTGAACATCTCGAATCACTCTCTAATTATGCCTTTGTTGTGTATTCTTGTTGTATGTTTGTGTTCCGGCTGTCGGGGGTAGGCTTCTATCCCATTAAGAATGTATAGAGCGAACACCCATCACTTGTGCTTTCAACCGTTTCGAGTAAATTTCGGCAGCACCTCCCCGCTGTTCTCCGAGGACACTTTAATAGAATAGATAATCATTTCAAAGCTGTGAAACAACGTTGAAATGAACATCTAATGTATCTTTGTACACGGAGAACCAGCGGAAAAGTACCGACGAAATATCTCGAAACGGGTGAAAACACAAGTGAATGAAGGCGTTTGCTTTATACATTCTTAACTTGTCCACACGGGACAAATCTATGGGTTACCATACGATTGAATTTTCTCGTCGCATAGACTATATGACGGTTGTTAGTATCGAGCTATACCGTCCGATATTTAACAATCTTCGTATAGTTCTATGTCACGACGAACATCGCACGTATGTTAACCGATAGACGGGGACTAAGTGGCGCTTTTAGTTTCATATATGAGTATTGATGAGAATATGAAGTTTTCATATTATCATCGAGTATCATATATTGGTTTTAACTTGAACATCTCGAATCACTCTCTAATTATGAGTTTGTTGTGTATTCTTGTTGTATGTGTGTATTCCGGCTGTCGGGGGTAGGCTTCTATCCCATTAAGAATGTATAGAGCGAACACCCATCACTTGTGCTTCCAACCGTTTCGAGTAAATTTCGGCAGCACCTCCCCGCTGTTCTCCGAGTACACTGTAATTGAATAGATAATCATTTCAAAGCTGTGAAACAACGTTGAAATGAACATCTAATCTATCTTTGTACACGGAGAACCAACGGAAAGGTACCGACGAAATATCTCGAAACGGATGAAAACACAAGTGAATGAAGGTGTTTGCTTTATACATTCTTAACTTGTCCACACGGGACAAATCTATCGGTTACCATACGATTGAATTTTCTCGTCGCGTAGACTATACGACGGTTGTTAGTATCGAGCTATACCGTCCGATATTTAACAACCTTCGTATAGTTCTATGTCACGACGAACATCGCACGTATGTTAACCGATAGACGGGGACTAAATGGCGCTTTTAGTTTCATAAATGAGTATCGATGAGAATATGAAGGTTTCATATTATCATCGAGTATCATATATTGTTTTTAACTTGAACATCTTGAATCACTCTCTAATGATGCGTTTGTTGTGCATTCGTGTTGTATGTGTAACATGATTTTAAACTTATGAAATAATACTTGCTTAGTTACTTGCAAATTACAACTTGAGAATAAGATATATGAAGAATTGAGTATTAAAGAACTAAGATGCATTAGACTTGGGATTGAGATGCATACCTTTAACATAGAAAAGAAATCAATAAACAAGATGAATATAATATAAATTCATAATTAATGCTACATGACACGGGTCTCAGATCAAAATTAGTGTTGAAAGTTTGATTTCCAAAAGTATCTGGCATAAAGCTAATATGTGTGTGTGTGTGTGTTATACATGCATGAATGAGGGAACATATAATGAACCATTTAGGCAAATTTTGTGATACACAATTCAAACATGATGGAGAAATATATAACTAGAGCCATTTACGGCTAAAAACAAATTATGCATGCCCCTAAACTAACAGATAGAAAAAGAAATTTGTGAATTTAAGCGGTCAACGGAAGTTTCACATGATGACATTGTCACACTAATGCCGCTCGGTTTCTCAAGTAGAGAGCTTTAGTCGATAAATTATCCAATCAATTATGGATAGAAATGTAAAGTGGAAAATCTATCCAAAATCTAGAAAGAAAGGCACAACTGCGTAATCTAACTTAGGTAATCATTGGTAGCAAAAGGAAGATGCAATTTCATACTGCTTGGATGTGCCCATCAATGGAATAAGAAACAAACAAACCCAACAAACAAATAAGCTCATATCTACAAAATATGCAAGCAAGCGAACAAAAGTGGGAATCAACATGCATAACATAGATAAGTACTCATTGCAAGTGCAGCGCAATAATCAGGGTTTATTGCACAAACCCCCTTTATAGTTTACCATGCAAGACAACAGTTATGCGCCCCCCCAGCCGAACTCCAACCCTAACCCTAACCCCAACCCAACCGCAACCACAGCACCAGCCCCAGCCCCAGCCCTAACCCTAACCCTAACTCCAACCCCAACCCAACCCTACCCAAACCGCAACCCCAACAGTTATGCACCCCCCAGCCGAACCCCAACCCTAACCCTAACCCCAACCCCAACCCAACCGCATCCCCAGCACCAGCACCAGCCCTAATCCTAACCCCAACCACAACCCTAGCCGAACCTAACCCCAGCCCAACCCTAGCCGAACCCCAACCGCAACCGCAACCCCAACCCCTAAAATAATCAAAAATCTCTTTAATTGAAGATTTAATTACTTACCTGTTCGGTGGATCGGCGACGAGGAAGAACGGCGTCGAGATCGGGAATGACAGAGAGAGAACGGCGACGAGATCGGTGAGATCAGCGAGGTCGGCGACGAGATCGGCGAGGTCGGTGACGCGGCGACGAGAAAAGGCGATTTGCGAGGTTTCGCGTGCTCGATCGAGGTGGAGGATAATCAGCGCGTAGGGAAATTATGTTTCTTTTCTATTAAATCCATATTTAGATGCCCCTACGGATTTGTCCGTAGGTCCTTGGTTTGCGGCACCGTAGGAGCAAATAACAAATTAAGATTTAATATTTTTACGTTGGTGCGTCTTGGACCGTAGGGACAACCTTATGGCCCTACGGATTAGTCCATAGGGCCAAAATAAATATGCCCCTACGGATTTCAATATCCGTAGGGGCAACCCCCTATTCTAGTAGTGAAGCCAGTATGCAGTATTCATGAAAGTGCACGTGTCTTTGTAACAAGTCAAGATAATTTATAAATATGAATCAAACAAGTTTCAAGCAAGCGGGTCAGGTCGAATGCAATGTAAAATGTAAAAATACCATTCGTACCCAAGACACGATAAATCAAGAAAATACTAAAATAAGCAAATACGATAACTGGAACTGGTATAAATGAACTAGGGTGTTACATTATACCTAACTACAAAAAGAATTTCGTCCTCAAAATTCCAAGAGCAAAGAAAGATAAACACTCAGGAAACTACAAGAATAAGTGTGGAAACTTCTGTTGAATCTCATCTTCTCGTTCCCAAGTCGATTCTCCATGCGAACGATTTCCCCAAGAAACAAGTACAAGAGGGATAACCTTGTTCTTAAGGACTTTTTCTCTTCGATCAACAATCGACATTGGTCGCTCCTCAAAGGTCAAATCCTCTCCTACAGTCAGCTCCGAATGATCCAGCATGTGTGTTTCATCTTTGTTCCCCTCCGAACGCAGAGACGCGACCGCGTAGGTTTGTCTTGCCTAAAATTCGGGGCAGATGCTAATTGGTGCTATCCGTCTACCTCTCCGAAGATGCCAAGTTGATTTATAGCACCATGTATCGAAGGTTTAAATGGATGCGGCCGATGTAGCAGACTTCGTCAGATTCCCCCTCGTCTGAGGGGTTTTTGATTGTAGGGACGCTCTTCCCTGCAGGCGTAAGCCCCTGCAGTTAATTACGCTACCGCATCGCGGTAACAACTTTCTCCTTCTCCAGATGGTCACTTCGTGTCGTAGGTGTTTGTTTTGTCTTTGGTTGCCCGTGGATTGTATACGGAGACTAAGTTATGTTGTCGCCCGTAGGGCATGGACTAGTCCAAATCCGTATCTTTCTTAGATTTGGGTTTTGGGGGGGTTTAAGGATACGTTGGTCTCATTTGAGACTAAGATAAACTTAAACGTTTGTTAAGGATACGTTAGTCTAATTTTAAACTAAGATCAACTTAACGGGATCATTTAGATCCAACAAGAGAGCAATTGGGCTCTATTATTTAGTTTAGTGATATTGCGGTCGATAATTAGTTTAAGGACATTACGGTCCAATGTTAGTTTAAAGACATCGCGGTCGAGGTTAAGGACATCATAGTCCGTGAGTTTAAGGGCCTCACAGTCCGATGTTAATTTTAAGACATCGCGGTCGAGGTTAAGGACATCATAGTCCATGAGTTTAAGGACCCCACAGTCCGATGTTAGTTTTAAGACATCACGGTCGAGGTTAAGGACATCATAGTCTATGAGTTTAAGGACCCCACAGTCCGGTGTTAGTTAAAGACATCATGGTCGAGGTTAAGGACATCATAGTCCGTGAGTTTAAAGACCTCACAGTCAAGGTTAAGGACATCATAGTCCGTGAGTTTAAGGACTCCACAGTCCAGTTTAGAGACGTCATAGTCTGTGAAGTGTGTGGTTATCAGGACCCGTCACCTCTCTTAAGACGTTGAAGGATTACAACGACAAATATCAGAGGAGTGAAGAGATGTACCCTCGAACCAAAGTGGATTAAGTGATCTGTAGTCCAATTTGGAACTAAGATCAATTAATTATATTATGAGCACATTGGCTCAGTTAAGTCTGAATTGAGGACTTATGGCCTTCTTGGGCTAAGTCCGATTAAGTTTGGAATATTAGCCCTCTGTTGGTCCATTGAAGGGGAGGTTTTGCTTCTAGAAAATTAGTCAATTGGGCTGAAGCTAGTGTTCAACACTAAAGAACAATAGTGTTAAACACTGGTAATCAGATTATCAAATTACTAGAAATGTGATCCTCAAATTAGTGTTAAACACTAACAGATAACAGTGTTAAACACTGGCAACAAAATTATCAGATTAGTGTTAAACACTAGAAGAGGGAGGGATCACGTGGGAGCACGTGATAGCATCAAAAAGTGGGGCCAGATCCCCTTATTTTGTTCTCAGGATATTAAGATAAGTGTTAAACACTTTTGGTCTTCAGGCCATCACGTGTGGGCACGTGGTGGGCTTCTAGTAATTGATTATTAAAGTGTTTTACTAGGGATCGCGTGGGGACACGTGAGGGCGCCCAAGAATGATTCTGCCTTTGAATTTATTCTCTTTTGTTTTAGGAGTCACGTGGGAGCACGTGAGGCATTGCCTCCGAGCTTTTTCCCTCCACATTTTGGGGATCTTTTTAGGGGTCATGTGAGGACACGTGACCTTAATCTTTTGCATGCCTGAAGATCTTTTAAGTTCTCTGTTATTTTCAAGAATTGAATTCTTTAATAGGGTTAAACCCTAATTATGATTTTGGAGGAATTAAATTCCTATTGTAAAAGAATTAAATTCTTATATAGAGTGAAACCCTATTATCATTGAGGAGGAATTAAATTCCTGTAAATTTGGGAGAATTAAATTCTCATATAGGGTTAAACCCTAATTTTGTTTTGGGAGAATTAAATTCTCATATAGGATTAAACCCTAATTTTGTTTTGGGAGAATTAAATTCTCTAAACTCAATTCTCCCTCTAAGTTTTGGATCTGCATAGCAGGATCTCAACCCGATGAGAATTAAATTCTCAACTTATGGGGAGATGTGCTCTTTGCAGATCTTCAACCAGAGGAAGAACTAAGTTCTTTTTGCATAAGGGTTAAACTCTTAGATGGAGAATTAAATTCTCGTTTTGAAGTTTTGATCCCCTTTCCTTTCTCACATAGGGTTTTTCTTTGTTGAGAATTATATTCTCCTTTCTTTTTCTCCCTGAATTTTCAAGATTCCCAAAACCTTATCTCCCAAAAAAAACTCTTTTTCTTCTCTTCTCTTGGCTCCTATTTATAGGAGAAGGAAAAGAATCAATTTGTTTAGCAAATCTTTCATTGAAAGATTTTGTTTGTTTTCATAATTAATATGAACCTTTAGATCATACAGTGAATTTTATTCACCATTGGATTTTAAATCCAAAGATATTCTGTTTGTTATTTCTGGTGAGATTTTTAGGGAAATCATTCCTTATTTAAAATCTTTCCATAAATTGGTGATTTTTAATCATCCCTGGATCTTTAATCCAACGGTCCTCATAATCCTTTTCTATTTGGAAAGATTTAGAAGCTTCCAGAATTTAATTCTATTAACTGTAAGGCTTTCGAAACCAGTCACGTGCTGACACGTGACGCTTGGTCACGTGTGAGCACGTGACCCCCAATTGAGTCCTTTTCTCAGCGTTTACTTACACTTCAGTTGTAACCATCACGTGTCAACACGTAACCCTTGGTCACGTGTGAGCACGTGACACCTCATTGAGGTATTTCCTTCAGCCGTTTGTTATTTTATTTCTGTTTTGATTGTCACGTGTCAACACGTGACCATTGGTCACGTGTGAGCACGTGATACCTCATTGAGGTAATTCCCGATTTTTAGAATTAAATTATGTTAAGCTGTAAGGCTTTCAAAGCCTGTCACGTGCTGGCACGTGACGCTTGGTCACGTGGGAGCTCGTGACCCCAATTGAGCCATCTTTCAGCCGTTTGTTATCATTTCTGTTTGATGAGATTTTAACCATCACGTGTCATCACGTGACCGTTGGTCACGTGTGAACACGTGATACCCCATTGAGGTAATTTCTGGTTTTTAATCAGGAAACAAATGCCCCCATAGCGTTGCTCTCACATGTCTGCACGTGAGTGCAACGCTGTCACTTTTGTGACCGTTGGATCCATCTAGAGAATCGGGGAGTTGAAGCGTTTTCATCACATCCTATAAATGCAGGGGTCTCTTCAGAAGCGCCTCCACTCTTGCTTCCCCTTCCTTGCAAACTTTTCTTTTGAGAATTTAATTCTCGTTCTCAGAGCTTAGTTCTCTGTTCCAAAATCTTCAGAATTTAACTCTGTTTAAGAAAGACCCATCTCTTCAGGTAATGACTTTGGACGATCGAAGAACTTTCATACATATAAAACTCTTTAAGAAGAACCCATTTTTAAGTTCTTTAAGAGGAAAACCACTCATTCTTTAATCAACAGGCCCTTTAGGGTTTCTCTGATCTTCAGGGATTAATGGTGGTGTTTGCCTTTTTCCATGGAATTTAATTCCATCTTAAAAATGTTTCTGGGAATTAATTCCCCTTTTCAAAAGGAATTTAATTCCTCTGAAGAACTTAGTTCTTCCCAGAGAGCTTCTTGGGGTTTTCTTGCCCTGAGTTGTCTCTTTGCAACCAAGAAGAAGAATCTTGCAATGTCTCTTTCTGGGAATTTAACTCCTTTGATTCTGTTTGATTTGCCACAGAGTCTAAGATGAATTTCTTTTTAGAGGAATGTGTAGGGTCATTTGAAATCCGCTGTCTATTTAATGAGAATCTTCCTTTTGTCTCATTATAATTGCTTTGTTTCATCATTAGCCAGCCGCCATCTTGATTTCGTAGGACCCACGTGTTTTGTAACTAATGGTCCCATAAAATGAGTCCGCTATCGCTTTCTTCCACTGTCTTTTCATATGTATATATTTATAATCATATATATATACACCGTTGGCCTCGCTTTTAACAGTTTCCCCTTATTTTATTTCAGGTACAATGACTTCCGTTCCGTACTTTCTTTTCACTCGCTCGGAGGCCACTTTTCCTCAGTCGCCATCTGATGAGGAAGTGATGGCGATGATCAGGGCTCATAACCCGAAATGCACCAACTTGCTTTTGTAGGGGACCTGGTATGGTCATATTATCCAGGGTCGCCAGAGTTTTCTTTGTGAAGTGCCGACAGAACCTACCTTTCCGTTCCTGCCGATGGATCCTCCAGGGACTATCATCGCTGTGGAGATGCATAATTGGACTCCGATGGGATGGCTCGAGCCTTCGACAACCGGTATCCAGAACCATCCGATCCCGACCATAGACATTCTGGGACGCCGCATTTGCCAGGGTGAGGCCCAGCCATGGGGGCAGATCTACAAAATAGGGCTCACCCCTCGACACCCTACGGGCTATCTCCTTTGGGCTCGATACATCCTGTCCGCCCATCACGCGCGACTGCAGAAGGTTGGGCTTTATCAGGCGATATATGCATCCCTCTTCCACTACCAGTCTCCCCACGTCTGGTGGGTTAAGGCCTTTCTGAACCAGTGGAATCTTCCCACCAACACTTTTCTCTTGGGGGACCGTGAAGTTTCAATTTCTTTGGAAGAGTTTCGCGAGATCTCAGGGCTGCCAATCAGAGGGGCACTTTACGAGGAATTGCTGCCTTCTGACGAGTACGTCTTTGAGACTGAGCCCGCAACGCTTGACGGCTTGTCTACCGAGAACGCCGTCCGCCATAAGCGTCCGAGTTTGATCAAGGCACTGGGTATCTTCGACAGACTGTTCACAGAATCTGAAGAGCAGGGCGTCACTTTCAAGAGCTTCATCGCTTGCTTCCTTTGCGAGGATGTCCTGTCGAAGACGGCTCCCAAGTTTGCAAGCATCAACGACCCCTTTGGGTTTGGTTTGAACAGGCGGCCGACTAAGGAGTCGGATTTACCGCATTATTATATTCCTATCATGTCGCCGGTGTCTTTTGAATTGATTGCAGCTCCCGGCGTAGACGAGGAGACATTCTTTGTGGGCTTTATCAGTGTCTGGCCCAGCTGGTTCGTCATCCCTATGCATCGCCGCTTCATGAGAGTCTCGGTTATCTATCCGGCTCATCGTATCGCTGAGGGGACACAGCTGGCCATAGGCATCCCGGCGCTAGCGCATCTCTATCATGGATTGGGCGCCACCGCTAACACCTCAACTCCCGGTGTGGACGTAGTAAACTTCTCCCTTCACTACTTTACATCTTGGATTGAGATGCACGTGTTGGGGGCTTTTGCTGCGCACCAGAGACCCGCATTTTATGACTCCTACACTTTTCCGCGACTCATGCGGCTGGTGGACGCTTCTGCTCCCGACCCGACTCAGTTCGGGGCTATTCGCGTGTTAATTGCTCCTTATGCTAGCGCAGGCGGACTGGTATTTATGGATCGGGTTCTATCTGCTCCTTCAGGTCCGATTCAACAACTCCACGACCAGTCGAAAGGTGAGGTGCCTTCTCTGAAGCCCCGGGAGGCCACGCACTTGTACGCGATCAGACCGGGCTATCTTGTATTCCGTCAGAACAGTGCGGCTCTGTTTATGTGGTACAATCCGCATCGTTTTGTCCGGCAGCTTGGATATGATCAAGGCGTCCCCTTCGAGGCTTTTACGGTTGCGCCGGTCCCTTCACCCGCAGCTGTTCGCGATGCCGCTCATCACTTCATGAGGTTGAACACTGGTTCTTACTTCATGATCCCCGAAGCAGATCATACTCCCCGATGCGTGGGGTCCTTCACAGGCTGGTATCTTCATCGGGTCAACCCAGTTATTGCTGAGGAAAAGAGGTTACTTCTTAGCTATGGCGCTCTTGCTCTAGCTCAGGCCGCGGGAATTCCGCTGCGGCTGCGCGCACCGGTCCGCTTTCCCCTAAGGGACACCAGTGTTGCGCTCATTCCAGGGGAGTCGGAGGTGGACCTTACCCCCACAATTGGTATGCCGTTAGATACCCGAGCTCAGTCAAGGGGTAAAAGGGCACCAATAGCAGTACCACCACCGGCGGCGTCGACAATGGCCGTGTCGTCCTCGGCAGCACCGCCAAGCGAGGGTGCTGGAAATGAGGGTGTTGAAGGTGAGGTGGGTTAGCGTCGTGTCAATGCTCCACGGGGGAGGAAACGGTCGTCTTCGGTGGTCGGTTCTGGACCCAAGCGGCAGAGGAAGGTGGCTACTAACCTGCTCGACTCTTTAGCAGAGTCTGAGCTCATTCTTCAGGATGAACCGTTGACTGTGCAAGAGTTGGATGCTGGCGTACTTTTTCTGAGTTCAGCTGCCGAGGAAGCCGCACAATTGGCTGAGGCTATAAGACGTTCTAAAGATGAGTCTCAGAACGTAAGGGTTCCGAAGAAGCCCTACCCTGCCGTAATCTTTTACAAAGACCCTTCATGGATCCGGCGGTGGTTCATCGGCCCTTTGGAGGAATGGGGCGAAAGGGCCCTTAAGCAAGCTGCTTTGGAGGATGCTGCGGACGCGCTTTCGTTGTGGACTGGCGGCCACGAGTCCACTCTTGAACCTCGGTGAGCACACCTCCTTGAGAAGGAGCATCGGCTTGAAGAAGCCATATTGAAAGCTTCCTTACGCATTGGTATATTCCTGTATTTCTTTGTAATATTTCATATTGCCTGCACTTGTATATATGTATTCTCATTCTTGTGTGTATGTTGTAGAGACTTCGGCGATGGGGGAGGTTCCCACAGGCTTACTGACGGTAGAGCCTGTTGACACTCCTAATGAAACATTGCTCGATGTGGAAGGGGTTGACGACACTGTCCCTCTCGCGATAGAGCCTCCTGCGGTGGTTCTTGCTCCCGAAGCACTCGCTCCTTCGGGAGAGGCACCCTTGGTGGTCGTCGTCCCCACGGATCTTCCTGAGGGCGACCCAGAGGCTGGGATGGATATAGTCGAGACCACCCCCCTCGTTTGAGCCCGCGGTGGCTGCTGCTGCTTCTTCCTCAGAGGCCGTTACACCAGCTCGTGTCCCTGATACTGTGCCCGAGGTTGCGGCGGAAGCCATTGAAGCTGCTATCCCTCCAGTTCAGAATGGGAGGAGCGTCGAAGGTAACCTTCCACTTTTTAAACTAGTAGTCTTTCCATTATCTGAACTCTTTTGTCTTTTCAGAATTGCACGGACTGGCGGCCTCTATTGCCGATCTGTCTCCCCGGCAATCTGTTCAGTGTCTGCTGAAGATGGCCGCTCCGCAGGCGATATCTCCTCAATGCATCGTCCTCTCGTCTGGGCAAGGTGAGTGTTGTTTACTATCTTTTCATAGCATTGTTGTTATTTCGCGAAATGACACTGATGTCCTTTACAGTTCTGGAGGCCGACGACAAGGTTGAGGTTCTCGAAGGGCCAGGGGAGCCTTCGGCTCCTTCTTGCATGACTGTGGGTAAGTGAAGTCTCAATATTGTCCCACTTGTTCTTCTGCTCAAAAGTTTCACTGATCTTTTTATAAATCTGAACAGCCCTGCCAGTTCTCACAGCGCTGGAGTCACGCATTGTCATGCCGCCCAGCCCTTATGCTTTGCGAGCCTCGGACCGTCTGGCAAAATTATGCCTCGACTCCCTGTCATCCCTGATCGAGGAGCTTCGTGCAGGCAGTGTAATCACGGCCGAGGCGTTTGCTGCTGAAGCTAACGGTTCTCTTCCCTTTCTTGCTACTTATCATAATGAGGCGGTGGTGCAAGTCTGGGTTGAGTTTTGTCGGCAGGTGGAGGTTTGAATGCATGTGCCTGAGTGTACTCGCCTTTCTTCGAAGGCTGTGGCTGTGAAGGCGAGCTTATGGGGCTTAATCGAGCGATGCGCAGTGAATATGGTGTCATGTGAGAAGAGGCTTGGTCGTAAGTTTTCGGAGAGGGAGCTGGCTTCGAAGGCGCTGAACGAGCTCCAAGCCAACCTTACAGCCAAGGCCAATAAAGTGTATGAACTCTGGCAAGTACTTCAAGAGGTCATCAAAGAGGTGGTGGCCATCGATAAAGCCACGGTGTTCACTCGCGAAAGGGTTGAGGCTCACAAAGCTACCAATAAAGAGCTCGAAGGCCGGCTCGCCTCATATCAGGCCCAGCAAGTTCAGGCGGAGGCCCGTCTCTTGGCGATTTTGAATTACGAAGGTGAGGCCCAGTGAAAGAGGGATGAGCTGACCAAGCTGCTAAATCGCCCACCGGCCTGAAGACTTGTATATGTTTTTTGTTTGTTTTTCCTTTGTACATACTCCTGAATAAGAGTACATTATTTTGTTCTTTCACGAATTGTACTTTGTATCCATTTTGGTTCATGAATAAAAGACATATTTTTCTTCTTAACGGTGCGTCCCTTTTTATTGAATGTATTCTGCAGATAGCCTATCTTGATCTCTTTGCAGGACAACGATGGCTTAGGATTCAGGGTTAAGATCTGCCTCCTAAGACTTTTCAACTTTATGAGCCGTGAGGGTCTCATAAAGAGTTTTTCTCCCTACCGGTCGAGGGGATCCCGTAAGTGTAATTTCTCCTTAAGAATCGTGAGGATTCCTAAGCGTGTTTTCTCTTGAAGGTCGTAAGGACCATACAAGCGAATTTACTCCCTTACGAGCCGTGAGGGCCCACAAGTGATGGATGAAGTTGTCTTTTATCCGCATTTCACGGAGTTAAGGTTTGCTCTGGATGCTTCCCACGGGTTCATTGCCGTGTTTGGCGAGGACCAGGCTCCGCTCTGGATGTTTTCCAGGATACCGTAGTTTAAAGACATCGCGGTCGAGGTTAAGGACATCATAGTCCGTGAGTTTAAGGACCTCACAGTCCGATATTAGTTTTAAGACATCACGGTCGAGGTTAAGGACATCATAGTCGATGGATTTAAGGACTCCACCGTCCATCATTAGTTTTAAGACATCACGATCGAGGTTAAGGACATCATAGTCCATGAGTTTAAGGACCTCATAGTCCAATGTTAGTTTTAAGACATCGCGGTCGAGGTTAAGGACATCATAGTCCATGAGTTTAAGGACCTCACAGTCTATGAAATGTGTGGTTGTCGGGGCCCATCACCTCTTTGAAGACATGGAGAAATTACAACGACAAATATCAAAGGAGTGAACAGATGTATCCTTGAACCAAGGTGAAATTAGTTTAAAATCATTACGATTGATTGTTAGTTTTAAGACATCACGGTCGAGGTTAAGGACATCATAGTCCGTGGATTTAAGGACTCCACAGTCCGATGTTAGTTTTAAGGCATCACGGTCGAGGTTAAGGACATCATAGTCTGTGGATTTAAGGACTCCACGGTCCAATGTTTGCTCTGGATGCTTCACACGGGTTCACTGCCGTGCTCGGCGAGGACCAGGCTCCGCTCTGGACGTTTTTCACGGGGTCAGAAGTGACATAATCCGCGTTCCACGTAGCCAGGAATTTTGCTCTGGATGCTTCCCACGGGTTCACTGCCGTGTTCGGCGAGGACTAGGCTCCGCTCTGGATACTTCACACCGGTTTACTTCCATGCTCTACGAGGACCAGGATCCGCTCTGGACGTTTTCCACGGGGTCAGAAGTGACATAATCCGCGTTCCACGTAGCCAGGAATTTTGCTCTAGATGCTTCCCACGGGTTCACTGCCGTGTTCGGCGAGGACTAGGCTCCGCTCTGAATGCTTCATACGAGTTCACTGCCATGTTCTGCGAGGACCAGGATCCGCTCTGGACGTTTTCCACGGGGTCAGAAGTGACATAATCCGCGTTCCACGTAGCCAGGAATTTTGCTCTAGATGCTTCCCACGGGTTCACTGCCGTGTTCGGCGAGGACTAGGCTCCGCTCTGGATGCTTCATACGAGTTCACTGCCATGTTCTGCGAGGACCAGGATCCGCTCTGAACGTTTTCCATGGGTCAGAAGTGACATAATCCGCGTTCCACATAGCCGGGAATTTTGCTCTAGATGCTTCCCACGGGTTCACTGCCGTGTTCGGCGAGGACTAGGCTCCACTCTGGATGCTTCACACGGGTTCACTGCCGTGCTCTGCGAGGACCAGGATCCGCTATGGACGTTTTCCATGGGATCAGAAGTGACATAATCCGCATTCCACGTAGCCAGGAATTTTTCTCTAGATGCTTCCCACGGGTTCACTGCCGTGTTCGGCGAGGACTAGGCTCCACTCTGGATGCTTCACACGGGTTCACTGCCGTGCTCTGTGAGGACCAGGATCCGCTCTGGACATTTTCCACGGGGTCAGAAGTGACATTATCCGCATTCCACGTGACCAGGAAGGGTTAACTTTATCCGCATTTCACGGAGTCGAAGTTTGACTCTCGGTCATCTGTATACCGCCGAGTCATGGAACTGGGAGTTGCCGCTGTTCCGCTTTGCTTGATGTTGTGTCCGTTGTAATAAGACGAATATTGAGATGATCTCTAGGCTGTCTATGAACCATTGAGATTTGGCATCTCCTTCTGATGAAGCTTTGGGAGGAAGGGTGTGACTCCTTCTTTGTTTGCGCCCCTGAATTGTATACAGGGATTGACATGATATCACCTGTAGGGCATCAATTTCATTCATTTTTTTTTATTTCTTTCCGCGATGCTCTATCATTTCAGCTTTTTATATCGCGAAGGTCGCGATTGCCGAATCATTTCGGCTATTTTTTGCGGTGCCCAGTCATTTCGGGTATTTCTTTTATTTTTACTCGCTATTTTTTATTGCGAGTTGCCCAATCATTTCGGCTATTTTGCATGCATACCTTTTTTATTTTACTTGCTGCTTCTGTTGCAAGTTGCCCCATCATTTCGGCTATTTCGTATGCATGTTTGGCTCGTTGACTTTTCGCCACGAGTATGGCACTTGGAATCTGGTGTTAATCTTAGCATCAGCATCGCTGCGACTGGAATATTGCCAAGAGCGAATCATCATTTACCATGGAAGGAATTGGAATTTGATACCGATTTAGGCATCAGCATCGCTACAACCGGGATATTGCCGGGGGCGAATCATCATTTGCCTCTGTCAATATCGCACAAAGGTGGCATAGTAGACAGGGTTAAGATCTTGTCGACTAAGGCTTTTAACTTCGTGAGCCGTAAGGGTCTCATAAAGGTATTTCTCCCTACAAGTCGTGAGGATCTCATAGGTGCGTTTTCTCCTTAGGAGTCGCGAGGATTCCTAAGTGCATGGTCTCCTATAAGTCGTAAGGATCTTACAAGAGTGCTTTCTCCTTATAAGTCGAGAGGAGTTACAAGGGCTGTTCACCGTATAAACATATCCCCAGTCACGGATGGGACTTTGTTAGAGAAATGTTTATTCGCGCCCGTGGATTGTATACAAGAGTCAATACTGAACCGCTTGCAGGGCCGTATTGAAGGTTGTGGGGGCTACTTAAGAACAGGTTCAGATCCCTGTAGCTTAAGACTTTCAAATCTTATGAGCCGTGAGGGTCCCATAAGAGGATTCTCCCTACGAGTCGTGAGGATCTCGTAAGTGTGGTTTCTCCTTAGGGATCATGGGGATCCTTAAGTGTGTTGCTCCCTTGTGAGTCGTAAGGATCTCACGCAGGTAGTTTCTCCTTACAAGGTCGAGAGGACCTTGCAAGTGTCTTTTAACGAGATTGCGCCCTTTCGGGTTTTCACAAAACTCGCCGGTAGCCCTGCTGTTTTTACTCACGGAGCCCTATCAGGTTTTCATCCGTTCCTATCTTGCTTGTGGACGTACCGTTTTTCCCCTTTTTGTTTTTTTTTCTTTTTTCTTTTTATTCGAACGAGATTGCGCCCTTTCGGTTTTTCACAAGAATCGCCGGTAGCCCTGCTGTTTTTACTTACGGAGCCCTTTCGAGTTTTCATCCGTGCCCACTTTGCTTATGGACATACCGTTTTCTCTCTCTTTTTTTTGTATCAGTTTTGGGATGCTGCAATCCACCGTAGTTTATCGACATCTCGGTCAACAGCTGGTTTTAGGACACAGTGGTCCGTTGTTAGTTTAAGGACGTTTCAGTCCGTCGTTAGTTTAAGGACGTTTCGGTCCGTTGTTAGTTTTAAGGACGTTTCGGTCCGTCGTTAGTTTAAGGACGTTTCGGTCTGTTAGTCGGCTACTACTTATAGAGTTTGGGCTTAGGAAGATAGCGAGCGGATATAGTCGTCGTCATCTATCATTGACCTAGGTCGTGACTCATTAGGCGTAGTATTTCTTTAGGAAGCAACCATTTATTGGCCTGAAGGGCCTTTCGCCATGCATGTCCATGAGTAGATAGGCTCCACCTTGGTAGACCTAGTCTATAATGTACGGACATTCATAGTTCGGCTCGAATTTTCCTCGCTTGGCGTGATTGGGGATCATAGGTCTTTTGACCATTAGCACGAGTTCGCCTTGGCGGAATGTCCTCGGCCTGGTCAATCTTTCATATGAGCGCGTCATCTTTGCTTTATAAGCTTCCAGATTTTGCTGCGCCAGGAGCCGGGTTTCATCAAGGGCATCGAGCTTCTCGAGGCGAAGGTGAGCGTTCTCTTCGTCTGTTAGCTCGTAATGAACTGCCATTCGTAGAGAGGGTAACTCTATCTCGAGGGGGAGTACCGCTTCTGTACCGAATACCAACGCGTATGGCGTCGTGTTCGTGGCCGTCTTGAACGTAGTTCGATACGCCCAGAAAGCTTCTTGCAGTCTCTCGTGCCAGTCTTTCTTACTTCGTGACACCATCTTTTTCACGATCTTCGTCAAGGTCTTATTGAAGGCCTCAGCTAGACCGTTAGCTCGGGGATTATAAACTGAGGAGTATCTCCGGTCTATATTGTGCTGTTGTACGAAGCAGTTGATCTTGTGGCTTCTGTAGGCTGGCCCATTATCGGAGATAATCCGTTGCGGAGTTCCAAACCGATAAATGACGTGCGTCTTGAAGAAATGGAGTATATTCTCGGTCTTCACTTCCCTCAGCGGTACTGCTTCTGCCCATTTGGAGAAGTAATCAGTCGTCGCCAAAATGAACCGATGTCCTCTGGACGATACTGGTTCGATGGGGCCGATTATGTCAGTCCCCCACATTTCGAACGGCCAGCTAGCCACCGTTGGGTGTAAAGGATTCGGATGCTGATGGATAAAGTCCCCATGGATTTGGCATGAATGGCATTGCTTCGCATACTCGAGACAGTCCTGGATCATCATGGGCTAATAATAACCCATCCGTTTGATCTTCAACTTCATCTTTGGCCCGGCTTGGTGAGAGCTGCAGAGTCCGTCATGAGTTTCTTGGACGACTCTTTTTGCTTCTTCAGGTCCCAGGCATCTTAACCACAGAGAATCAAATGACCTCTTGTACAGAGTATCATTGACGAAGGCAAAAGATAGGGTTCGCTTCATGAGCTGATGTTTTGAGGACGCATCTTCAGGTGTTCGACGAGATTTGAAGTAGTCTATAAAGACTTCTCTCCAATCCTGAACCTTTTCCTGGTCTTTTACTTGCAGAGTCGTTTGCTCGGCCGCTCCCTTTTCTTCGGATGACTCCGGAGATATTTCTTCCGGCGTAAGAACCCGACGGCTTTGCATAATGATCCTTACGTCATCGAGGTTCTCGTCGGCCAGTTCCTTAGCGAGCTTGGCCAATGCATCCGCTTTGCTATTTTTTGCACGCGGTATACTTTCCAAGGTGTAGGAAGGGATTTGAGTCAGTAGTTGCCGTACTCTCTCCCCGTACTTCACCAACTCTGGCTTGCACGTTTGGTAGTCGCCGTTTACTTGACTAACAACCAATTGGGAGTCTCCGTATACGAGGAGGTTATCAATCCCCATGTCGATGGCGATCCCGAGACCTGCTATCAAAGCTTCATACTCGGCTTCATTGTTCGTCCTCGGCTCTGTTAAGGAGAAGGCAAAGCGCATTATCCCTCCTCGTGGAGTTACGAAGATGAGGCCTACCCCTGATTTGATTATGGGAGTGTTTTGTTTGCGCTTCTTCATGGAGGATGCTCCATCGAAGTAAAGTTCCCATCGGGTATCACCTTCGTCGATCGTATCAAACGCATGTTCGTCTGGCAGTTCGCAATTCAAAGGAGAATCGGCAGGTATCGGATGCTCAGCGAGGAAGTCGGCGATGGCTTGGCCTTTCACTGCCTTAAGAGGCTGATAAGTTATTGAGAATTTCATCAAGAGCAAGGCCTATTTAGCGAGCCGCCCCGTCAATATGGCCTTTGACATCAAATATTTGAGAGGATCCACCTTTGATATGAGACGGACTTCGTGCACCAATGCCTAGTGCCTGAGCTTCGTTATCGTGAAGATCAACGCAGGTCGGTGTTTTTTGATAGGAGAATAATTGCTTTCTGCCCCCAGTAGAACTCGACTCAAATAATAGAGGGCTCTCTCTTTCCCTTGGTCGTTCTCTTGTGCCCATAATGCGCCTAAGGAACCTTCAAGGGCGGTTGTATACAGAATGAGGAATTTTCCCTTGACCGGAGCGGCCAGTACTGGCGGATTCTGCAGGTATTGCTTGATTTCGTCCATAGGGCTTTGGCATTTGCGATCCCAGACGAAAAGGGTTCCCTTCTTCATTAGGTGGCTGTAGAGGCGGCACTTGCCGGAGAGATTGGCTATAAATCGCCGAATATACGCGAGCTTCCCTTGAAGAGACCGTAATTGCTTCAGAGTCCTTGGCGGAGGCATTTCCATGATCGCCTTGATATTCGATGGATCTATCTCGATACCTCGGTGTCGGACGATGAATCCTAAGAATTTTCTTGAGGACACCCCGAACGCGCATTTGAGAGGGTTCATCTTCAAGTTGTATTGCCGAAGGCGTTGAAATACGATCTTCAGATGCTCGAGATGTTCCTCATATGATTTGCTTTTAACCACGAGGTCGTCGATGTAGCATTCCATGATTTCATGTATGAGGTCATCGAAGATCTTCGTCATGGCCCTCTGGTAGGTGGCGCCGGCGTTCTTTAACCTTGTAGCAGAATATGCCCAAAGGGGTCCGGAAAGCGGTGTGCTTCTGGTCTTCGGGATGCATTTTTATCTGATTATATCCTGATGAGCCGTTCATGAAGGAGAAGACTTCGTGAGTGGACGTATTGTCTATCATCAGCTCGGTGACCGATACTGGGAAATCGTCCTTCAGGCAGGCTTTATTGAGATCCCGAAAGTCTACGCAGATACGCACCGTCCCATTCTTCTTCATTACTGGGACGATGTTGGCGATCCAGTCAGGGTACTGAACTTCTTGGATAAAGCCAGAGTCGATCAGCTTCTTGACCTCGGCGTTAATGCTCATCTCAAGCTCGAGCCGCATTCTTCTCGGTGCTTGTTTGATTGGGTTGACGTCCGGGGATATTGCCAGTTTGTGGACAGCAATCTCTGGATCTAGTTCTGGCATCTCGGAATAGTTCCACGCGAAGCAATCCTTATGCTGCATAAGCACGTCTTTTAGTGTAGCTACCCTTTCCTCAGACAGCAAATGAATGTCGGCCGTGGGTCACTTGCCGTCCCCAAATTTATTTTCTTGAGGTTATCCGCAGTGGTATGTATTCCATCTTCCAGCTCTTTCGGCGCCGGTGGAAACTCTCAGATCACCTCTTCATCATTGTTTTCGAAGCACCAGAGGAGATTATCTATACCGTCAGGCTCTTCTTTTGATAGTGTTATCATATGACAAGTACGGGCTCGCTTCCAAGACCGATACTAATCTGGTTCTATTCTCGCTGTATGGGTGGCTTTTGGTTCGTGCTTCTGTGGCGGATTTATCCTCCAGCTGTTGGATAGAGCGAATTTGCCGAGCTGATATTGGTCTTCGACCCAGTTCTTGAAAGTGAAGCAGTCTTCGAGAGGATGTCCTATTGCTCGGTGATAAGAGCAATAGTCTGGGTGGGAGATCTCGTTGACTTGCTCGGGGTGTTTGGATTCCGGAAGTGTAATCATTTGATGTCTTATGGCGAGCTCAAGTGTCACGACCCGAAAGTACGGAACGTGACCGGCACTTAGATTACGAAGCGTCTAAAGGCGCCACGTGACCTAAGTAAGCCGAAGCCCAGAAATCTAAACCATATAAAAGAAGAAGAAGAAAAGAAAACAAGTCTAAAAACATCAGCAAATTTTACCAAAAATTTCGGCAGAGTCTCCTCTGTAAAAACTGGCCCCCAAACGGGTACAACAAGTATAATATACATAAACAATAAAAAGCATCCCCAAACGGGAGCTACCTCAACGCCAACAGGCGGAAACAACCACAACAAGCACAATAGTATACAACGCCAAAGGGCGAGGCTCAAAACTCAAAAGAAAGCAAAACCACCAAATCAGAATAATACATGCGCGACTCTAAGGTCGAAATAAAAGACTGGTCCAATAAACTTATCAATAAATACAAGTATGGTTGATGGAGCTTACTAGATACAAATGAATGAATAAAATACAATGGTGGTTCAGATACAAGTGAACCAACCTACCGTGCAAATCACCCTGAAATAAAAGATGTGCCAGCAAGCTACCTGGGAAACCTGTACATCGAACCTGTAAAAAAATGTGGCACAACGGGGATGAGTTGCCAACTCGTGAGTAGAAGACATCTACGAAAAGAAATCGAATGTACGACGCTATCCTAGGTCATAATAATACACTATAATATCCCAATCATCTAGTAATAGCAGGGTAATACTACGTGTAAGTGCAGATACTCCGTGCTCGTGTCAGTGCCTCATATAGTACTATGTTATATGAATGGATATGCATGCACCATGAATGTAAAATAAGCAATCCTAAAATCCAGGTATATCGGTATAAGAAATCTTTGGCTGTTATCATAGTAAAATGTGTATAAGAATCTGAAATCTCAACAATGAAATCCATGGAAATCCGTGTCAAGCACCGACACAAACATGTAAATCTCAAGTCTCATAGTCTCAATACCTCGGGCTCCATCAGTCCGGATCAGCCCATATCATCAAATCTCACGACAAAGGTCGGTATCCTCCGGATATCCGCCGCGCCAGACATCACCGGTAGGTAGCCTTCCCCTGCCAGGCTCATCGTCTACAACTCGATCTTCTTGCCCCGGGGTACCATACCGGGCCCACCATGTACCCGAGACGGTTCATCCACTCCTCGAACCGGGTCTCGAAATCCAACAGAAAACATGAAATACTCGTGGTGGATGACACATACATCACGAGAAAACCGCATCTTATTTAAAAAGAGAGGAGGAGAGAGAGAGAGAAGTTTTTTATATATATTCTTGCGGTTTTCCCCAAAAATCCAAAAATCTCACAGAAATCCAAATCTCAAAATCATGAGTAGTATATGATAAATGTCGGCATATGCTCATAATACTGTGTGATAACATGAAAATATGAATGCAGGAATGTCTAAGTAATGAATATCATGTCTGTACTAATGTCAGAGAATAATCACAATATTATATCTGTCTGGTTGTTAACTGATTCTATCAACAAAACATAATATGATCTAAAGTGTACGTGACATAGCAATTACCGATGATGATGTGTGTGAGCCGGCGAATAAGTGTGCGTGGAATATGCGCATCATCGGTAATAGTGCTGGTGTCCTAACAGGTAAAGTTTATACTGATTATAGCAACATATAAAAGAACATGCACCATGATGATTACAGTATGAATGTAAATACAGATGTGCATTATCCACTCCTCTGCGAGATACGAGTACAACTACCACTATGTGAGTCGAACCTAAACCAGTGTCCATCTAATATCCTAAGAAACTAACCTAAGAAACTAGTCAATAAGAAACAAGCATCTACCTAAGGTCTGAACCAATATCTCTAATAGTCGGCGATCCCGCCTCAATAGCGTCACGTACGTAGTACGGCTTCCTCGAATCAAGAGTGCAGATCAATCCTCATATCTAAGCCTCGTACGGTAAAATCCATCGTACGGCATCCCAATATCGGGGTACGGTCAAGTATCTCCTAGGTGTCTCTTCATTCGTATAATGTCATTATCAACACATCTCATGATCAAGGTGCTAAACTGTAATCGCATACATCAATCATATATCATTGCCATCATGGAATAATCATTAGTTTATCCTCAGAAACATCATGTCACATGTATCATATTGTGATTAAGTCATACCGATATCTTATCGTCATCAAGTCACAAACTACAGCCCCGGTACTATTTTAGAGTCTCATGTACCTCAATATCATCACCACCCATTATAATCTATGTATACCTGTTTATTATCTCATTCTCAATGATCCTCTAACACTTAATACGAATGTATAGCCAAGGATCACGGCATCAAGCCCAGTTACACTGTTTCATCATGCCTCAGATATCATATCACATCAATGAATCCCATGTACGTGTTGTATATATATATATACCTATACCTAGTTCTATATATATTTACACATACACGTATACACCATGTCGTGTTTCAGTGTGTGCGTGGGTGTGTTTCTACCTGAAACCTACGAACCTCTTCCAAGGTACTCATCCTCTGATATGGTTTTCCTAAATCAGTCCAGTCCAGCCTAGGGTCAATACTAGGGTCCTACTGATTAAGAATCTAGGGTCACATCTGGTTTCCTAATGTCAATACATACTATTCCTATCCTATGTTGCGGGGGTGCTAAACGCCATCCACCCGACTTCCCCCCGTAGATATACATCTACTCACCTGGTCCATGTCTGCCGAAGACAGTGTCGCCATCCTCCTCTTCATCGCCCGCAGTCCACATGAGGGGTACCTAAACGCAAGCAAATAAATAGCATCGTAAACCGAATCACATACAAAAGTCAAACGATACAAGGAACAAGAACAGGTTAAAACCTATGTCCCGTCCATGCAAAAGAACCAAATACCGCTCGATATCGGCGTACAAACTCCGATGGATCGAGATAACATCATCAAACAACTTGTAGTTTTAAAACACATTACTTATACCATAAAACACGATTAAATCCATCGAAACCCTAAAATCTATCAAACCGTCCAATTTCGCAAAAACCCGAAAATGCCAGTATACCGTTTTTCATCAAAACTTGATATCAAAATGAAACCAATGGTTATAAAACTCATTAAATATCATAACTAGATTATACAAACAATTACTATATTTTTATTACACAAATTTGCATTATTTTGAAATTTCTAGTTTGCACCCTTTAACAATTTTCAACATTTTTCAAGCAAAATACCACAATTCCACCACAAAACATGATTTTGCATAAATTAATGACTTAAACCACAATTCATGATGATAATGATTTAATGAAACCATAAGTTATATTTTTAATCTCATTTATATAGAAATTTCTAAAATCTAGTTTACAAGAATAGCACATTTTGTCACAATTTATCAATTATCCATAGAAACTAGCAATCAATTTAAGTTTCCATTCCACCAACAAGTTAATACCCTTATTAAGACCAAAATCTAGTGTTACAAATATTAATTGAGATTTTATTCACCAAAAATTATATTTTAGAGAAACCTAGTTAGCAAAAATTCCAAATTTTAACAATTTTAAATGAAAATTTTACAATTCAACAACCATGCAATATTTTCCAATTCTACAAGTGTTAAACTAACTATTATAACCCTAATTAATTAACAAAAATCATAACTTGAATTTACAAACCCTAACTTGAATTTTAAAAAAAAAACATAGAACTAATTCATTAAATCTAATTAAGCTTAAATGAACATCTAAAACAATAAATCAAAAGAAAGAAATTATACCTCCCAAAATATGAAATCCAAACAAGAAATGAGCCTCCAAAATGCATGCTTTCCATCTCCAAAATCCATGTAAAAATGAGTAAGAATAGAAGGGTAGAAAATATATATGATTTTGTGGAATTTTAATTGAATTTTTGATGTATTTTTGATGATTTTTGAATAAAAATGAGGTGGAAAATGGGGGGGGCAGCCATGGGGGGTTGTGGCCAGCCTAAGTGAGGGGAGTGAGAGAAAGAAGAGAGTGGAAAAAGTGTGTAGAAGTTTCAAGAGAAGAAACATCATAAAAAGTCTTTTCATGCTTATTTATTTATTTATTTATTTACTATAGCAACTCAAGAAAGCTCTAGAAATTAGGAAAAATTTGCAAATAAATTTTGCATGATAAACACTAAATTATAATATGCCATGGCTCACTTTTACAAATTAAAACCATTTAAATTTGTAATTTACACTAATTTAGTGTAAAAATAAAGCTTATGTTAATATTTAAAATAATTAATTTAGGAAAAATATTTTATTAAACTAAAAATTTATAAGTGGCTAAATAAACACCATTTACTAGTAATTTCATAATTAAAATAGATATTTTAAAAATTATAATGAAAAACAATCACGGTTTGGTTTTACGAAAAATACATTTTACTTTACCGAAAATCCTAAAATTCACTTAAACACTTTTATTCATTTAATTATTTATTTAATTATTTTTAAAACGTTACAATCTTCCCCCCTTTAAGAAATTCGGTCCCCGAATTTAAATTAAAACTCCCCCTCCAAATACTAAAACATTTAGCAAAACACTCAAATCATCGGGGCTCCGAAATCATCAATACATAACAAAAATCAACTCCGTCAAGCATAACGCAATCATCGGAGTTATGGCGAGAATAAAATATCAAAACCCAATATGAAAACCAACATAATATACATCAATCTACAACTTATATATAGTGTGCATCATAGTGAAACTGTACAAATATCTGGATAAGGAAATATACAAAAACCCCTTTTGAAAATTGCCGTGTGATGCACGTGTCACGGCATAAGTAGCGGACGTTTATTTAAAAAATTAATTATATATATATATATATATCTTTTATTTAACATACAGGTCTCTCCTGGTTACTAAATCAAATAATAATGATTATGAAAATATACTGCTCAAACTGAAATCAATCCCAATCACATCAATAAAATATCATGTGCGTCCGGTGCGCACTGAAATCGAAACCAAATACAGATACCACGAATACACACAACAACAAGACTAAGTGCAACAGGTGTGCACCAAAAACATCTGTCAAGTGCAACGGGCGTGCACGACTCAATATCAGGTGCATCTAATCTGCACAAAACCCCGATTTAGTGCATCTGGTATGCACAAAATCGCATCAAGTGCGCCAAGTATGCGCAGAATCCTAATCAGGTGCACATGGTGCACGAAAACATACATCGAATATCAAAATCGAAATCACAGCACAAAAATGCATGAAAACTAGGTCGAAACATATGTCAAAATCACGTGTAACCCCTATGCACGAAATCAAATCAAAAATCCCAAAATATATAAAACCAAATCAAGTGTACTCGTTGTGTACTAAACAACATCAATACAACTGATATATGAAACACAAATAGAATGAAGGTACACACATGAAATACCAATCGTAGAACAAAGTCCTCAAAATACCAAAATCCAATCAATGAAAATATGAAATTCAAATCACTAAATCACAATCGTAAACACTATCGTCAATGCGCACATCTTTCCTCTGATGTCGGCTGCTTTAAACTCGCCTCTTCGTAGCTATGCAGACTGCGCTACCAACGGCAACACTCATATCTAGAGTCTCCCATGTAATCGATCCCTTCACCTGATATCCGGACTACATTAAACTTTTCGATCGATCCATCAAAATCCCATAATTCCCCGAGAGCTCAACACTCAAGTACAGTTTAAAAATATCCGGTACATACCCCAGCATCGATGATCCAGCTGTAGAAGGGCAAACCCAAGCCTCACTAATGGCACAGCGGAATTGCCGTAAACCCTAAGGTTCAAGGGCGTTCTCGTGGTCATTATGTCGAGTTAGGGTTTCATTCTTCTAGAGGGTCCACCGAAATACCTGCATGTTCTTCCGAATACTTTAAACTTAGGAAAATGGTTTTCTGATAATCGTTCAAACCCTTTAACTTCATCCGGACGGCATGTGAATACCCTTCATCCACACGCTAAGCAATGCTTCAATCGTCAAGAATAACCAATACTCTAATGGTTATCGCATTCGAGCCGCAGCTCCCTCTGCCCGTGGTAACAGAAACCACCATTCGACATCGACGAAGATAGATCAAAGGAACGAATGAAATATGGTGCAACCAATGTACATCCTAAGGCTCCTTAAGCAGAGTAGCGTATCGTAAGTATGCCGCGGACCATACCCACGGTACGTTACTCTACCTAAATCGCCTACTCCATCAACCAAGGGTCACCTAGACTTATACAATGTTAAACCTAGCACTCTGATACCAACTTTGTCACGACCCGAAAGTACGGAACGTGACCGGCACTTAGATTACGAAGCGTCTAAAGGCGCCATGTGACCTAAGTAAGCCGAAGCCCAGAAATCTAAACCATATAAAAGAAGAAGAAGAAAAGAAAACAAGTCTAAAAACATCAGCAAATTTTACCAAAAATTTCGGCAGAGTCTCCTCTGTAAAAACTGGCCCCCAAACGGGTACAACAAGTATAATATACATAAACAATAAAAAGCATCCCCAAACGGGAGCTACCTCAACGCCAACAGGCGGAAACAACCACAACAAGCACAATAGTATACAACGCCAAAGGGCGAGGCTCAAAACTCAAAAGAAAGCAAAACCACCAAATCAGAATAATACATGCGCGACTCTAAGGTCGAAATAAAAGACTGGTCCAATAAACTTATCAATAAATACAAGTATGGTTGATGGAGCTTACTAGATACAAATGAATGAATAAAATACAATGGTGGTTCAGATACAAGTGAACCAACCTACCGTGCAAATCACCCTGAAATAAAAGATGTGCCAGCAAGCTACCTGGGAAACCTGTACATCAAACCTGTAAAAAAATTTGGCACAACGGGGGTGAGTTGCCAACTCGTGAGTAGAAGACATCTACGAAAAGAAATCGAATGTACGACGCTATCCTAGGTTATAATAATACACTATAATATCCCAATCATCTAGTAATAGCAGGGTAATACTACGTGTAAGTGCAGATACTCCGTGCTCGTGTCAGTGCCTCATATAGTACTATGTTATATGAATGGATATGCATGCACCATGAATGTAAAATAAGCAATCCTAAAATCCAGGTATATCGGTATAAGAAATCTTTGGCTGTTATCATAGTAAAATGTGTATAAGAATCTGAAATCTCAACAATGAAATCCATGGAAATCCGTGTCAAGCACCGACACAAACATGTAAATCTCAAGTCTCATAGTCTCAATACCTCGGGCTCCGTCAGTCCGGATCGGCCCATATCATCAAATCTCACGACAACGGTCGGTATCCTCCGGATATCCGCCGCGCCAGACATCACCGGTAGGTAGCCTTCCCCTGCCAGGCTCATCGTCTACAACTCGATCTTCTTACCCCGGGGTACCATACCGGGCCCACCATGTACCCGAGACGGTTCATCCACTCCTCGAATCGGGTCTCGAAATCCAACAGAAAACATGAAATACTCATGGTGGACGACACATACATCACGAGAAAACCGCATCTTATTTAAAAAGAGAGGAGGAGAGAGAGAGAGAAGTTTTTTATATATATTCTTACGGTTTTCCCCAAAAATCCAAAAATCTCACAGAAATCCAAATCTCAAAATCATGAGTAGTATATGATAAATGTCGGCATATGCTCATAATACTGTGTAATAACATGAAAATATGAATGCAGGAATGTCTAAGTAATGAATATCATGTCTGTACTAATGTCAGAGAATAATCACAATATTATATCTGTCTGGTTGTTAACTGATTCTATCAACAAAACATAATATGATCTAAAGTGTACGTGACATAGCAATTACCGATGATGATGTGTGTGAGCCGGCGAATAAGTGTGCGTGGAATATGCGCATCATCGGTAATAGTGCTGGTGTCCTAACAGGTAAAGTTTATACTGATTATAGCAACATATAAAAAAACATGCACCATGATGATTACAGTATGAATATAAATACAGATGTGCATTATCCACTCCTCTGCGAGATACGAGTACAACTACCACTATGTGAGTCGAACCTAAACCAGTGTCCATCTAATATCCTAAGAAACTAACCTAAGAAACTAGTCAATAAGAAACAAGCATCTACCTAAGGTCTGAACCAATATCTCTAATAGTCGGCGATCCCGCCTCAATAGCGTCACGTACGTAGTACGGCTTCCTCGAATCAAGAGTGCGGATCAATCCTCATATCTAAGCCTCGTACGGTAAAATCCATCGTACGGCATCCCAATATCGGGGTACGGTCAAGTATCTCCTAGGTGTCTCTTCATTCGTATAATGTCATTATCAACACATCTCATGATCAAGGTGCTAAACTGTAATCGCATACATCAATCATATATCATTGCCATCATGGAATAATCATTAGTTTATCCTCAGAAACATCATGTCACATGTATCATATTGTGATTAAGTCATACCGATATCTTATCGTCATCAAGTCACAAACTACAGCCCCGGTACTATTTTAGAGTCTCATGTACCTCAATATCATCACCACCCATTATAATCTATGTATACCTGTTTATTATCTCATTCTCAATGATCCGCTAACACTTAATACGAATGTATAGCCAAGGATCACGGCATCAAGCCCAGTTACACTGTTTCATCTTGCCTCAGATATCATATCACATCAATGAATCCCATGTACGTGTTGTGTATATATATATATATATATATATATATATATATATATATATATATATATATATATACCTAGTTCTATATATATATACACATACACGTATACACCATGTCGTGTTTCAGTGTGTGCGTGGGTGTGTTTCTACCTGAAACCTACGAACCTCTTCCAAGGTACTCATCCTCTGATATGGTTTTCCTAAATCAGTCTAGTCCAGCCTAGGGTCAATACTAGGGTCCTACTGATTAAGAATCTAGGGTCACATCTGGTTTCCTAATGTCAATACATACTATTCCTATCCTATGTTGCGGGGGTGCTAAACGCCATCCACCCGACTTCCCCCCGTAGATATACATCTACTCACCTGGTCCATGTCTGCCGAAGACAGTGTCGCCATCCTCCTCTTCATCGCCCGCAGTCCACATGAGGGGTACCTAAACGCAAGCAAATAAATAGCATCATAAACCGAATCACATACAAAAGTCAAACGATACAAGAAACAAGAACAGGTTAAAACCTATGTCCCGTCCACGAAAAAGAACCAAATACCGCTCGATATCGGCGTACAAACTCCGATGGATCGAGATAACATCATCAAACAAGTTGTAGTTTTAAAACACATTACTTATACCATAAAACACGATTAAATCCATCGAAACCCTAAAATCTATCAAACCGTCCAATTTCGCAAAAACCCGAAAATGCCAGTATACCGTTTTTCATCAAAACTTGACATCAAAATGAAACCAATGGTTATAAAACTCATTAAATAGTATAACTAGATTATACAAACAATTACTATATTTTTATTACACAAATTTGCATTATTTTGAAATTTCTAGTTTGCACCCTTTAACAATTTTCAACATTTTTCAAGCAAAATACCACAATTCCACCACAAAACATGATTTTGCATAAATTAATGACTTAAACCACAATTCATGATGATAATGATTTAATGAAACCATAAGTTATATTTTTAATCTCATTTATATAGAAATTTCTAAAATCTAGTTTACAAGAATAGCACATTTTGTCACAATTTATCAATTATCCATAGAAACTAGCAATCAATTTAAGTTTCCATTCCACCAACAAGTTAATACCCTTATTAAGACCAAAATCTAGTGTTACAAATATTAATTGATATTTTATTCACCAAAAATTATATTTTAGAGAAACCTAGTTAGCAAAAATTCCAAATTTTAACAATTTTAAATGAAAATTTTACAATTCAACAACCATGCAATATTTTCCAATTCTACAAGTGTTAAACTAACTATTATAACCCTAATTAATTAACAAAAATCATAACTTGAATTTACAAACCCTAACTTGAATTTAAAAAAAAAAATATAGAACTAATTCATTAAATCTAATTAAGCTTAAATGAACATCTAAAACAATAAATCAAAAGAAAGAAATTATACCTCCCAAAATATGAAATCCAAACAAGAAATGAGCCTCCAAAATGCATGCTTTCCATCTCCAAAATCCATGTAAAAATGAGTAAGAATAGAAGGGTAGAAAATATATATGATTTTGTGGAATTTTAATTGAATTTTTGATGTATTTTTGATGATTTTTGAATAAAAATGAGGTGGAAAATGGGGGGGCAGCCATGGGGGGGTTGTGGCCGGCCTAAGTGAGGGGAGTGAGAGAAAGAAGAGAGTGGAAAAAGTGTGTAGAAGTTTCAAGAGAAGAAACATCATAAAAAGTCTTTTCATGCTTATTTATTTATTTATTTATTTATTTACTATAGCAACTCAAGAAAGCTCTAGAAATTAGGAAAAATTTGCAAATAAATTTTGCATGATAAACACTAAATTATAATATGCCATGGCTCACTTTTACAAATTAAAACCATTTAAATTTGTAATTTACACTAATTTAGTGTAAAAATAAAGCTTATGTTAATATTTAAAATAATTAATTTAGGAAAAATATTTTATTAAACTAAAAATTTATAAGTGGCTAAATAAACACCATTTACTAGTAATTTCATAATTAAAATAGATATTTTAAAAATTATAATGAAAAACAATCACGGTTTGGTTTTACGAAAAATACATTTTACTTTACCGAAAATCCTAAAATTCACTTAAACACTTTTATTCATTTAATTATTTATTTAATTATTTTTAAAACGTTACATCAAGCATCTTCCGTGTTTTGTTCTGAGGAAAAGAGTATGTTCGACTCATCTTCTTCATAATGGACGAATCCGGATTGCTCGATTCCCGATCGCTTGGCTTCTTGGTCCCACTTTGTCACTGTCGAACACCTTTCCCGCTTTTTGATTTATTTTTGTCTCGACGTTGGGCCTTTTGTATGACGGGTTGATAAGGGAGAGCATTGTCATTCTCCGCGGCCTGTTGAAGGAGGCGCTGTGTCCTGGCTTTCTCGTAAATGGGCATTTTACGGTTGTGGTCATCACGGATCTTTTGACCTGCTTCCCTAATAAGCTTGTCCATTCGTTCTTCAAATGACGGACTCAGCATTTTGATTGCAGGATCTCATTTTGGTTCAGGGTCAGCGTTTTCTGACAGAGCGTCTTCTTCTTCATCGAAGTCAGATATGACGTAGCTACCATGGACTCGTTCCCGTTTCCCGGATTTCACGTATCCGAGCCCGAGCGTTTCCATTCTCCCATTGGGCAACTTGCGTTGAGTTCTAGGGACATCCCAAATCCTGTTGTAGAACCGAGCTTGTCGAATGGTCTGTTTGAAAGGTACCCTCTGGCGCCTCAACAGCCTCTTTAAGCCTTCTGTGTAATACCTAGGCAGACGGATGGGCTGGAGTCTGGCGATCGTAGAATCGGCGCCGTGCCAGATTTCTTTCTCGACTTTGGTTTCCCCAGATCGGTAGAATAGGATCGCCTGTTCACCTTCTCTCCTGGGAGGGACGTAAAATGTCTGCAGTTCTTGCACACTATAAGCTTTGAGTGCATCGAGATCTTTTTAATGCTCCCGCAGAACCATGATAATTTGCAGACTCTGGTTATTGCCAACGAAAGCTTGTATTGACGGCCGAGCAGAGAATACAGCATTAACCTCGTCTTCCGAGTCGCTGCCGAAGATCAACATGGGGGCGGACGGTCCTGGGTTGTTGCGTTGAGGCGGCCCCGAATAAATTATCTCTTCATCCTCCTCGGTATCACTCCCGAAAACTGGAATAGTGGTGATAGCTTTGTCTTTCGGTTTGTGACATCTCTCCGTGTCCTCGAAGTCTGGTAAGAAGTATTTTGCATCTTCATACTTTCGGACTTCGTTCATGGAGAATAGGTTCAACTCTCCCGTCACAGTGTACTCGAGGCCATCTTTAAAATACTTCATACACTGGTGCTGTGTAGAAGGAATAATGTTGTACTCATGTAACCAAGGCCTACTGAGCAAAGCATTATAGTATGTCTTAGCGTCAATGACGTGAAATTTAATGTCTGTGATAAGCAGCCCGAAGCGCAGCGTCAGTATTACAGACCCGAGGGTCCGTGATGACTGGGAGTCGAACCTAGAGATGGTGATCTTATCACGAGCGAGGTGTTAAACGCTCATGCAAATTTCCTTCAACACTCGCACGTTGAGGAGATTGACGGAAGACCCATTGTCGACCAAGATTTTGCTTATCTTTATATCGTGGCAGTATCCTGAGACATAGAGGGGACGGTTGTGTTCGCGCGTCCCAAGGAGGAGGTCTTCATCGCGGAAGGTGATATCGGCTGTGTGTACTTCCTCCAGCTCGTCCTTCATCTTTTCTTCGGCGAGGAAAGCTTGGAATTGCTCTGGCTCTTGCAGTGCCTTGATCAATGAATCTCTTACTTCTTTTGATAGTAAAAGGGCGTCGAGAATGCTGAGCTGCGAAGGTAACTTCCTTAGATGCGCCAGGACGTTGTAGTCCACCTTACTTTTCTTTGGCGAGTCCTTGGCGGTCAGCTCTCTCATGACTTGGTCATCTAGGGAGATACCTTCAGAGACCTTTTCTTTTCCCTTATTTTTTCTGTTTACGGGTCCGAGGTTCTTTTCTGGAAGTGTACGATTGCGTAGCTGAATATTTTCACAGGCCTCTGGTTCTTCCTCCTTCCCCAAGGTAGATTCTTTAAAGAGAGGGCCTAGAGCCATTTCCTCGTCAAAGTCGCTTCCGAAAGTGAGAACCTGCGATCCCCCGGTGTTGACCATGCAACAGTTACCGGTAGTTCTTTCATGCTCCTCGGTCGCACTTCTTTGCTCCCGACGAGTTTTGCATTTCATCCGCTTAAAATGTTGCCGGTGAGCAACATATCCCTGCCACCATCTTTTAAAAGCGTCGCACTCTTCGGTAGGGTGTGAAATCTTTCGATGATATGAGCAGTAGCTAGGATGTGTTTCTGTTTCACCAGGAGTGTTTCCTTCAGAGGGTGGTAGCTTCATTCCCATTGATATGGCTTTAGCAAACCTTTTCCTCGTCTTGAACTTGTTTTTATCCGCGACGAATGTTTCTTGATTCGGTAGGAGTGTCTCGACTCTTTCGTCTAGTCGCTGGCATTTGGCTTTTTCAAATATGGCCATCTCACGCTCCCGATTGGTTTTACTTTTCAGATGAATCTCATTCAGGAAGGTGTCGATCATTTCGTCTGACGGCCATAGAAGTTTTGGCTCGGGACCTGCCTCCAGTCTCTCTGTGCAGAGAGCTTCTTCATTGTCTAGCGATGAATGAGAGATCACATGGCAACTTGCTACGTAATCCTCAGATCTATTCGATGAGTCTTCTCCATCCTCTTCGTCCTCAAGGATGTGGCCGAGGAACTCTTGGAGCGTGATTGGAGTCCGCGCCTTCTGATTATACTCTTCCAGCGCGTCAATCTACTTCTGTAAGTCCGTGCACTTGTCGCCAGGCTTCACGGGCTTCTTGGATTTCTTCTTCTTTTTCGAAGATTTCGGCGGCTGGGTGTGAGCACTTTGGCTATCACCACCAATCTTTGGAGTTGGGCGCGGTTTCAGCATCCCTTCGATGATCTGAGGTTCCAGCGGGTTCTTCCACCTGATCGCCGGACATGTCTGAAGATCATTCAGCATCCTTTTAGTTTTGGCTGAAAGCACGACCTCCCACGGAGCTTCTTCAACAAAAGAGCACGTTGCCCCCGGTGTGTCCGTCTTCTCAGGAGTGTGCGGTTGTGGTGGGTTTACTTTCCACTTCTCAGACAACACAAACTTTCCTTGTAGGTATTGATCCTCTATCCATCCCTTAAAGATGAAGCAATTCTCGATCGGGTGACTTACCGTTTGGTGGTAAGGGCAATAATTGGGATTATTCACTTCGTTGGGTTGCGGTGGTCGCCTTGGATTCGGCAAATTGATAAGCCTGTTGCGCATAGCCAGCTCAAACAGCCTCTTCGTTTTGTCTCGTGGGAACGAATAAGGGCGCTTCATTTTCTCATTATAATAGCGCCGTCTCTCTTCCAGTTGATCCGTTAACTTTGGAGCACTGGGCTGCTGTTGAGTATTCGCAACGAAGGTCGCCTTTCCTTTACCCTTTTCATTTCGTGGCTCCGGTTTCGGGGGAGACGGTCTGTGACCCATCTGATCCATCTAGGCTAGTTTGTCGATTAAAGCCTGGAATGTGGTCGGTTTGAAGAACATCATGAACTGTGAAATAGTTGCATGAGGGTCTAGGGTGCCTACGAACATGCGCACCACTGGCGCTTCTTCGATGCGCTGTTCGCACTTTGACCACAGATTTCGCCATCGGATTGCGTATTGAACCCAAGTTTCGCCCGGCTTCACCCTTGCATTGATCAACGCTGTTATTGGGGTGCGTTCGCTGGCACTCGCGAATCGCTGGGTGAATAGCAACTCCATCTCTGCGAAAGTTTTGACGTAGTCGTTTGGAAGCTCGGAGTACCATTCAAACGCCGTTTCCGACAACCTGCCGACGAATTGACGGAGCAAAAGCTTATCATCGCCCCCGATGTTGCCGTATAGAGCTCTGAACTGGGGGACATGCTGGTGGGGATTACCTGTCCCCTTGTATACGTGGAATTTGGGGATTGTGTATCCCGGCGGGTATTTTATCTGGTCATGCCAGCCTGGATATGGTCGCCCAGTCTTCACGACCTGGCCAGCCGCTTCATTTTCCTGGTGAACTCGTATTTGTCGAGTGATATAATCATCCAGGGCAGCCTTAGAAATGGTTTCCTCCTTAGCTGCTGAAAGAGCCGAAGGAGGGTTCGACGTCTCCCCTCTGTCATCTTCAATAATGATTGGAGGGTCTTCAGCTGGGGGATCCGGCTGGATCATCATGCCCACCATATCTTGGAATATCAGGGCCATTTGCTTTATATTGGCCGCTTGCTCTGCAGCCTCTTTCTCCTTCTTCTCAAGCATTCTCTGAAGGAATTCAGCATCAATTTTCTGATCACGGCGCTGCTCCGTGGATGTTTCCGGGCTTTCTTTTAGCCCGGTGAGTGCGGCCATCGCAGTCAGCATCTCCTGAAGCTTCTGCCGCTGCTATTCCTGAGCTCTTGTGATGGATCGGGTGAGTGGTCGGTGACCTGTAGAAGCGCGGCTATCCTCCTTCCCGGATTCCATGTAAACAGTATGTACCACCATGCCCTCAGACTTAGGGCGTTTGGGCTCAGTGCCTTTGACATTTGTCGCAGGCACGGGGATCTTCTCCGGCCTTCTCTTTTTATGAGCGGTCGAAGTTGAGGGGGCCGTCGCGGTGGGCACCCAGATAGCTTTTCGTGGCTTGGCCGTATGGCTTTCTTCTTGTTGAACCTTCGCCCTTTTTTGTCGGCGAGGGTAATCTTGATCAACCACTGAGTTCCGGACCTGCCGCCAGACTTTGTAGATCTTGGAGGACAGCCGCTGAGGGGACTGTTCTGGCTTGGCTTCCGCAACATTCCCCACCGGAGGAGGAGATCTTTTCAGTACGGCGGTAGGAGAGTTCCTGCGCACCTTGTTCAGCAGCTCAAAGCCGTTCCCGGTTGGAACAGCAGCATTAATTTCCGCCGTTGGGGCCGGTGGAGTTAGCCCAGAAGGGGAGTTGCCCCCGGCCCTCCTTACTCGGCGCCAGTAGCGACGTCGAGCGTGTCGAGCTGTTGGGGTTGGTTCAGCAATGGCTTTGTCTTCCTCCCTTTCCAGGTGAAGGGTTGCTGCTGGCGTCAGCCTATTGAAGACTGATGTCCTTTGAGTAGTGGGAGCGAGAGTGAGGACAGTCGGTCTTGTAAAGACCGACCCCTTGGCAGGAGAAGCCGCTTTGACAACTTCAGGAGCAGGGACGGTTACTCTCTTCGGAATAACCTTCTCTAGAAGTGCAGGCTTCATTATGGACCCACCTGAACTTTAGCCCAATCCGGAGAAGACCGAGGCGCCGGTGCTGGACGACCCGTTGAGAGGGGCCATAGTAGCTGTAAGCCGATCGAAGACCGACTTCTTAGGAACTTCCGGCGTTGGCACAGGAACGGTGAAGCTCGTTGGCGGGAGCATGGTCCCGAAAAATAACCCCGTGGTGGCTTGAGTGACTTGTTCCACGGGCATCGTGAACAGGGAAGCAGCTTGGGGCCCGTAGGCTATGCCCCCAGTTGAGGTAGGACGCGGGTTGCAGTTGCATGTGGAACACTTTGAGCAGGTGAACGCTATTGATCCTTTGCTTTCTGCACCAAGCAAAACGCCAAATCTTAGTACCTCGAAACCTAAGGGCAACCATTAGCAAACCATGATTGGTTCGCGAACACGACACACGAAGTGTAGAGTGGAAAGTGGAAAAGGTCCCACCGGGCGTGCCAGAATCTGTTCCCCTCAAAACACAGAGACGCGACCGCGTAGGTTCGTCTTGCCTGAAATTCGGGGTAGATGCTAATTGGTGCTATCCGTCCACCTCTCCGAAGATGCCAAGTTGATTTATGGCACCATGTATCGAAGGTTTAAACGGATGCGGCCGATGTAGCAGACTTCGTCAGATTCCCCTTCGTCTGAGGGGTTTTTGATTGTGGAGACACTCTTCCCTGCAGGCGCAAGCCCCTGCAGTTAATTACGCTACCGCATCACGGTAATAACTTTCTCCTTCTCCAGATGGTCACTTCGTGTCATGGGTGTTTATTTTGTGTTTGGTTGCCCGTGGATTGTATACGGAGACTAAGTTATGTTATCGCCCGTAGGGCGTGGACTAGTCCAAATCCGTATCTTTCTTAGATTTGGGTTTGGGGGGGTTTAAGGATACGTTAGTCTCATTTGAGACTAAGATCAACTTAAATGTTTGTTAAGGATACGTTAGTCTAATTTTAGACTAAGATCAACTTAACGGGATCATTTAGATCCAACAAGAGAACAATTGGGCTCTATTGTTTAGTTTAGTGACATTGCGGTCGATAATTAGTTTAAGGACATTACGGTCCAATGTTAGTTTAAAGACATCGCGGTCGAGATTAAGGACATCATAGTCCGTGAGTTTAAGGACCTCACAGTCCGATTTTAGTTTTAAGACATCGCGGTCGAGGTTAAGGACATCATAGTCCATGAGTTTAAGGACCCCACAGTCCGATATTAGTTTTAAGGCATCACGGTCGAGGTTAAGGACATCATAGTCCATGAGTTTAAGGACCCCACAGTCCGGTGTTAGTTTAAAGACATCACGGTCGAGGTTAAGGACATCATAGTCCGTGAGTTTAAAGACCTCACAGTCAAGATTAAGGACATCATAGTCCGTGAGTTTAAGGACTCCACAGTCCAGTTTAGAAACGTCATAGTCTGTGAAGTGTGTGGTTATCGGGACCCGTCACCTCTCTGAAGACGTTGAAGGATTACAATGACAAATATCAGAGGAGTGAAGAGATGTACCCTCGAACCAAAGTGGATTAAGTGATTTGTAATCCAATTTGGAACTAAGATCAATTAATTATATTATGAGCACATTGGCTCAGTTAAGTCTGAATTGAGGACTTATGGCCTTCTTGGGCTAAGTCCAATCAAGTTTGGAATATTAGCCCTCTGTTGGTCCATTGAAGGGGAGGCTTTGCCTCTAGAAAATTAGTCAATTGGGCTGAAGCTAGTGTTCAATACTAAAGAACAACGGTGTTAAAACACTGGTAATCAGATTATCAAATTAGTATAAATGTGATCCTCAAATTAGTGTTAAACACTAACAGATAACAGTGTTAAACACTGGCAACAAAATTATCAGATTGGTGTTAAACACTAGAAGAGGGAGGGGTCACATGGGAGCACGTGATAGAATCAAAAAGTGGGGCCAGATCCCCTTATTTTGTTCTCAGGATATTCAGATAAGTGTTAAACGCTTTTGGTCTTCAGGCCATCACGTGTGGGCACGTGGTGGGCTTCCAGTCATTGATTATTAAAGCGTTTTACTAGGGGTCACGTGGGGACACGTGAGGGCACCCAAGAATGGTTCTGCCTTTGAATTTATTCTCTTTTTTTTTAGGAGTCACGTGGGAGCACGTGAGGCATTGCCTCCGAGCTTTTTCCCTTCTCATTTTGGGGATCTTTTCAGGGGTCACGTGAGGACACGTGGCCTTAATCTTTTGCATGCATGGAGATCTTTTAAATTCTCTGTTATTTTCAAGAATTGAATTCTTTAATAGGGTTAAACCCTAATTATGATTTTGGAGGAATTAAATTCCTATCGTAAAAGAATTAAATTCTTATATAGAGTGAAACCCTATTATCATTGAGGAGGAATTAAATTCCTGTAAATTTGGGAGAATTAAATTCTCATATAGGGTTAAACCCTAATTTTGTTTTGGAAGAATTAAATTCTCATATAGGGTTAAACCCTAATTTTGTTTTGGGAGAATTAAATTCTCTAAACTCAATTCTCCCTCTAAGTTTTGGATCTGCATGGCAGGATCTCAACCCGATGAGAATTAAATTCTCAACTTATGGGGAGATGTGCTCTTTGCAGATCTTCAACCAGAGGAAGAACTAAGTTCTTTTTGCAGAAGAGTTAAACTCTTAGATTGAGAATTAAATTCTCTTTTTGAAGTTTCGATCCCCTTTCCTTTCTCACCTAGGGTTTTTCTTTGTTGAGAATTAAATTCTCCTTTCTTTTTCTCTCTGAATTTTCAAGATTCCCAAAACTTTATCTCCCAAAAAAAAACTCTTTTTCTTCTCTTCTCTTGGCTCCTATTTATAGGAGAAGGAAAAAAATCAATTTGTTTAGCAAATCTTTCATTGAAAGATTTTGTTTGTTTTCATAATTAATATGAGCATTTAGATCATACAGTGAATTTTATTCACCATTAGATTTTAAATCCAAAGATATTTTGTTTGTTATTTCTGGTGAGATTTTTAGGGAAATCTTTCCTTGTCTAAAATCTTTCTATAAATTGGTGATTTTTAATCACCCCTGGATCTTTAATCCAACGGTCCCCATAATTCTTTTCCATTTGGAAAGATTTAGAAGCTTCCAGAATTTAATTCTATTAACTGTAAGGCTTTCGAAATCAGTCACGTGCTGACACATGACCCTTGGTCACGTGTGAGCACGTGACCCCCAATTGAGTCCTTTTCTCAGCGTTTACTTACGCTTCAGTTGTAACCATCACATGTCAACACGTGACCATTGGTCACGTTTGAGCACGTGACACCTCATTAAGGTATTTCCTTCAGCCGTTTGTTATTTTATTTCTGTTTTGATTGTCACGTGTCAACACGTGACCATTGGTCACGTGTGAGCACGTGATAACTCATTGAGGTAATTCCCGATTTTTAGAATTAAATTCTGTTAAGCTGTAAGGCTTCCAAAGCCTGTCACGTGCTGGCACGTGACGCTTGGTCACGTGGGAGCTCGTGACCCCAATTGAGCCATCTTTCAGCCGTTTGTTGTCATTTTTGTTTGATGGGATTTTAACCATCACGTGTCATCACGTGACCGTTGGTCACGTGTGAACACGTGATACCCCATTGAGGTAATTCCTGAATTTTAATCAGGAAACAATCTCGAACATACTTACGGAGTTGAGATACATGAAACACGTCATGAACATTCGCCAAAAATTGCGGTAACGCCAATCGATAAGCCACTTCTCCAACACGCACCAAAATCTCGAAAGGCCCTACGAATCGAGGACTAAGCTTGCCTCGACTCCCAAAATGAACCACTCCTCTAGTCCGTGATATCTTTAAGAACCCAAGATCACCAACTGTGAACTCTAGAAGTCTTCTCGATGTATCGGCCCAACTCTTCTGCCGATCTTGTGCTGCCTTCATATGATTCCGGATAGTATTAACTTTCTCCACGGTTTGCACGATCAAATCTGGTCCCAACAATCTTCTTTCTCCAACATCGTCCCAACAAACAGGTGAACGACACTTGTGACCATACAATGCTTCAAATGGAGCCATCTGAATAGTTGCCTGAAAGCTGTTATTGTAAGAAAACTCCACCAAGTGTAGATGATCCTCCCATGAACCCTTAAAGTCTAACATGCAAGCTCTCAACATGTTTTCAAGAGTTTGGATCGTTCTCTCCGACTGGCCATCTGTCTGAGGATGATAAGCTTTGCTAAACTTCAATCGCGTCCCCAAACTTTCCTGTAAACTCCTCCAGAAGTGCGATAAGAAACGGGTGTCACGGTCGGACACGATGCTCACCGGTACTCCATGCAATCTTTCAATCTCCTGCATGTACCGTTCCGCCAACGCTTCCGTTGACTGACCAACTCGAAATGGTATGAAATGATCTGCTTTGGTCAATTGATCAACAATCACCCAAACTGCATTGTTGCCCTTTAGGCTCCGCGGTAAAGCCGTCACGAAATCCATAGTTATATGTTCCCACTTCCATTGAGGAATCGAAAGTGGTTGTAATAAACCATCAACCCTTTGATGTTCAGCCTTAACTTGCTGACACACCAAGCACTTCGCTACAAAGCGGGCAATCTCCCGTTTCATGCCTTCCCACCAGAAATGTTGTCGTAGATTACGGTACATCTTCGTGCCTCCTGGATGCACGAAATACGCGGAACTGTGCACCTCCTTCATAACTTCTTCACGAATGTCTCCTTTTGCACACACAAACGGCTACCATATCGCAACGAACCATCTTCATGAATCAATAAGTCCGTTCGAAGTCCTGGTTCAACCTACTCTCGAAACTTCTGCAATCTTGGGTCATGTGACTGCGCTGCTTTAATATTCTCGATCAACGATGACTGCACTTGCAGCTGCATCAACTGTCTCGAAGAATGCGGTAACACGATCTCCAATTCGAATCTCCGAAAGTCTTCAATAAGTTCTTTCTGTGCAGTCAACATCCGAATTGCTGGCAACCGACTAAGCGCATCCGGCACAACATTAACTTTTCTCGGATGGTATTTAAGATCAAGATCGTAGTCAGCCATCAGCTCCAACCATCTACGCTGCCTCATGTTAAGTTCTTTCCGTGTGAATACATACTTTAGGCTTTTGTGATCGGTGAATACTTCGACCCTTTCGCCCAATAAGTAGTGTCTCCAAATCTTCAAACCGAAAAATCACAGCTGCTAGCTCCAAATCATGAGTTGGGTAATTCTTCTCATGGGTTTTCAACTGTCTCGATGCGTAAGCTATAACCTTCCCATGCTACATCAAAACACATCCTAATCCTTTCCCAGATGCGTCGCTGTGAATCACCAATCCTCCGGAACTGTCTGGTACGGTCAAAATTGGAGCGGTTATCAATCTCTGCTTCAATGCCTCAAAAGCTGACGCACACTTATCCGTCCATACAAATGGTACTTCCTTGCGAGTAAGCTTGGTCAGAGGCTCAGCCAAACGAGCAAAATTCTTCAAGAACCTTCTGTAGTATCCTGCAAGTCCAAGAAAACTTCTGATCTCTGCTACGTTCTTCGGAATCGGCCAATCTCGAACTGCTGCAATCTTTTTGGGATCAACGACGATTCCATCTCCAGATATGACATGCCCCAAAAACTTCACTTCTTCAAGCCAAAACTTGCACTTGCTTATCTTTGCATACAATCTTTCTTGCCTCAATGTCTGCAGTGTGATCTTCAAGTGTTCCGCATGCTCTTCAATACTCTTTGAGTAGACCAGAATATCATCGATGAACACCACTATAAACTGGTCCAAGAACGGTGAAAATATTTGGTTCATCAAGTCTATAAATATCGCCAGTGCATTCGTGACTCCGAATGGCATCACTAAATACTCGTAATGTCCATACCGAGTTCGGAACGCCGTTTTGCAAATATCTTCTGATTTAACTCGGACCTGATGATATCCGGATCGCAAATCCAGCTTCGAGAATACTCTCGCGCCACTGAGTTGCTCGAACAATTCGCCAATGCGAGGGATCGAGTACTTGTTCTTAATGGTCACCCGGTTTAATTCTCGATAGTCAATGCACATCCTCTTTGTGTCATCTTTCTTCTTTACTAGAAGAACTGGAGCTCCCCAAGGTGAATTGCTGCTGCGAATCCAACCCTTCTCAAGTAATTCAGTAACCTGCTTCTTTACTTCTTCCAACTCCACTGGTGCCATTGGATAGTACGCCTTAGAGATTGGCGCTACACCAGGAATAAGATCGATCGCGAACTCCACATCTCGTTTTGGCGGTAAACCTGAGATGTCCTCGAACACGTCCATGAAATCTCAAACTATAGCTGGCGCTTCCTCCTTATCAACTTCCATTGACGAAAGAACATTGTTTGTCGACCTAGCCCTAAACTCGACTAGCCCGACAGAACTGCTTCCTCTAGTAAAGGTAAACTCCGGATGTCCGGGAATCTGGAAAATCACTTTCTTTGCCCTACAATCAATATGAGCGTGGAAAGTGCCGAGAAAATCCATTCCCAAGACAACTTCATAACTGCCGGTATCAATCACCAAGAAATCTGCAAACAGCTCCCGTCCGCAAACAACAACTGAACAATCCTTACATTCTCTACTAGCTATGATCTTCCCATTCCCAGTGTGTATGTCCCAACAACTAGATAAGGTCGTGCAAGGAATCGAGTGTGTAGCAATAAACTTGGACGACATAAAACAATGGGATGCACCAGAATCGAATAACGCTAATGTGGGAAAACCATGAACAAGTAGGATACCTGAAACAACTTCCTCTGAAGCTTTGGCCTCTTCAGCCGTTAGGGTAAAGGCTCGAGCTTGATTGGGTCCTTGAGTCAGCTGCTTCTACCCCTGAAACTGCTTCTGCGGTGGCCTCTAAACACCATCCTTCAAACGAAGCTTCGACGGGCAAACACTGATAGTATGATCAGCTGATCCGCAAACCAAACAATGTCCAAGCTTCCTCCGACAATCCTTCTGTTGATGTCCGGGTAAATGGCAGTAATCACAAATCATGCTCCTTCTTTGATCAGCAACGACGGGCTTCTTCATAGGTGTTACGCCATGTTGATTCACCGGAATACCTCTGCGCATAGGTGCTCGGTTCGGCGCAAATGTCGGCTTCCGCACTGCAACTGCCTGCTGCTGCGTACCCCCATTCTTCACCGATAAGCTCTGCTGCTCTCGGGCCGCCTTAAGAACTTGAGAGAAAATGGTCAATCCCAGAGATATGATGTGCCTCTGGATTTCCACATCCAAACTGCGCATGAACCTCCTTGCCCTATCAGCATCGTTGGCAACCAAAGGTCCAGCGAATCTACTGAGCCGTGTCCACTCAGCCGCATGTACATCCACGGGTATGCCGTTCTGCTTCAAACTGATAAACTTTTCTTCCATTTCCTCCCGTGCAGTCTGCGGGAAGAACTTCTCTAAGAAACTCTTCGAAAAATCTGCCCAACTGATTGGTTTGGGTAAGCGGGTCTCTTCCACAAGCCACCATTCACGGGCATAGTCTACCAATTGGAAGCGTACTACATCCACTCTCTTGTCCTCTGGAATCTATGCCGCAACGAGCAAATTCTCCGTATCAACCAGCCACTGCTCCGCTGGCAACGGCTCTTCCAGACCAGTGAAAACGGATGGACCAAGTCTCCTGAAATCCGCCACAGTACCCATACGATCAACTGGTTTGGCCACAACATTATTTATGGACTGTTGGACGGTCCACAAACCTTCCTGAAAAGCTTCGGTTTGCCGCTGGTTCAGCTCG
This sequence comes from Agapanthus africanus, assembly GCA_030015575.1. NCBI lineage: Eukaryota > Viridiplantae > Streptophyta > Magnoliopsida > Asparagales > Amaryllidaceae > Agapanthus > Agapanthus africanus. The sequence goes on along the minus strand of CM057349.1, from coordinate 16,635,219 downwards.
GTCTGCCATTTCTGGTTCTCCAGCATCCCCTGAATTACTCCGAGCAAAGCGGCGTCATCAGCACGCCTCTGGTACGCTCTCAGATTTCTGTCTGCCATGCTCCTGAAACCAAAACACCGAAAAGGATTTGTATGATAACAAGATTCAAACCATAGATCAAGGATATGAATCAAGACTAGAACTCCAAGTTACTTAAATAGAGTACCGCATTGTAATCATGCCGCGGTACATAATTACAATCACTTAACTCCACTCAAGTGGCCCAAATCCTAAAGATAAACAATAGGAAAACAAAAGTTTCAAGTCGAGATGCAAAGAGGTTAGCATATCGTCAAGGTAAGGATCAAGAGGAAGTTAAGATTCAAGAATGGCAAGATGGTAAAGAGGCAGGACATGCTCCTAATCACGAGTATTCTGATTCGTGTATTAGGTCCAATACCTAACTACAAAAGAATCAAACCCGATTAACTTATATCCTACTCTCTGATACCAAACAAACCCTGTCACACTCCGCTTCCCAGAGTGCGCTAAGATTGGCCCGTGACAGAGTCAACCATGCTACCTGTGGCTAGGAAAAATCCCTCCACAGTCACATTACGGCTGTCTAGAGATATCAAGAACAGTAGAAATAATAAACAACTATCTAATACATGTCCATGAGCCAGAATAACGAGTCAAGAATAAAAATAATGCGGAAACAAAACGATCCAATACAATAATAAACTGGAACGTACGTCCCATAATGCGGGCTCACATCAGGAATGAAAATACTGAAAGGAAACTAAACTAAACTAATAACAGGTCCTCACTGCTCGGCCTGTTGATCAAAATACTCCTGAACAGACTGCGATAAGGATAAGAGATCTGGGCCATGCAAAACCCAGACGTCAGTGCGTCATAATAACAATAACTCTAAGCAAGCAGGATGTGATGAAATATGCAGGCATGAAGTATAAACAGTAACAGTAACATGAATATAGATCAGTGGACAGAATATATACAGGTGAAGTGCAGTGAGTAGTCTAAACATGCCATAGGGTTATCTACTCTAAAATTATTGAAATCAATTAGAGTAATCCTCCATGTAACTCAAAGGATATGTCCCGTTACCCCCCGGGACCACAGATCAGGAATATGTGAACCAAGAGTGGTTCTGTCCCGTTACCCCCCGGGACCACGGATCAAGATGTAAGAGTCACGAATGGCTCTATCCCGTTACCCCCCAGGACCACGGATCAAGTAATACCCTTTTAAATTACATTTTAGTTTACACTTTTGATTTCCCCATACCCCCAAGTTATGTGTTCAAGTCAGGTATTGATAAATCTGGAGCTAATGCCAACACAGGATCAAACAGGTACAGGTTTGTCTGTATAGACAACAGGATATGTCCGTAGGGACAACACGTCAAGATTGTCGGCATTAGTAATAAGATCAGGTAACATGTCAAGCTGTGGTACATTAGATCATGTCAGGTGGTGTACATGTATCAAGTCATGTCAAGTAGTACACAAGTATCAAATCATGTCAGTAGTAGTGTATCAGGTCATATCAGGTAGTGCACAAGTATCAAGTGGGTTCTCATAATTAAATTGTAATAAGTATGGGTGCACAAAATCAAGTATGGGGTACTAATATAACAATAAAATGGAATAATGTGACATGGTATGCAAATCGATATAAAATCAATGATATGGATGCACAATTATCGATTAGGGTTACATTTATAGTTCCAATACTAATTAGGATGCACTTTATTAAACATGGGGTGTTAATATCATAGTATTATGTATTATTGTGATTTATAAATGCGGTTATATATATTATAAAAGAGATGGAAGCAAACGGGTATCCGAAAACAGTAAAACTGTAACATGGTAATGTGGGATGTACAACTAAACAATATGAGATGTAAATATTTCATTGGATGCAGTATATTGTAGTATAGTATGTAACAAAATAAGTTTGCATGCGCTAGATGTAAAGTAACACGTACGGATGCAGACGGATGTCGAAAAACTGTAAAAGTCAACATGGGGTGCATAATTTGAAATACCAGTATTATATTTATTAAAATAGATGTATATAAAGTAATGTAGTATGTAGCAAGATAAACTTGCCAAGAAGGATCAAGAACGGATATGTACGGTACGTCCGACTTCGGTAAAACGTCGCGACGCACGCACGGCACACGGAACGGGTCCAAGTAATGCACGAGGGTGATCACGCAGGTAAGGTACGCTGTATGGATTGTCGGCGTCGATCCCGGCTCCGGTGAACTACGGAATACAAAAATCAAGAATCTAAAGAAAAGAAAGAAAGAAAGAGGAGGAAGAAGAAGAGGGAGAAGGGATTGCTCACTGTGGTCGTGGTGTGCTGTGGATTCAGGAAGATGACATAGTGTCGAGGGGATGATCGAAGCTCCGGCGATGAGGCTATGGTATTAGGGTTTTGTTTGCTGGGGTGTTGGTGCAGGGGTGTGCAGGGGTATTGGTGAGGGAGAATGCAGAGGAGTGGGATGTTAGTTATGTATATGCCCTAGAGGCCATTGTTGTACATATGATGTATATTATAATGGATGCTTGGATATATATAGAGATGCTTGGATACATATGATGTTACTATTATATTAGTACCCCATACTTGATAATGTGCATCATACGTAGTCATGCAGTTATAGATGTGATTCCTGAGAAACACTTGTGCATCCGTGTTTTACCGTGATTCGATACTTGCTACATTTTACTGTTGGGCATCCATTTGATACACTATGCACTACCTGACATGAAATGATACACCACTGCTTGACTTGATTCCTGATCTTATTACTAATGCCGACAACCTTGACTTGTTGTCCCAATGGATATATCATGTTGTTTATTTTTGGCAAAACCTGTACCTGCTTGATCCTGTGTTGGCATTAGCTCCAGATTTATTAGTACCTGACTTGAACACATAACTTGGGGGTAAGGAGAAATCAATGATAAAACCTGACTTGTAACTCAACAGTTCGACGCTTATACTGATCAGTTTTGGGGGGTAGGCCAGTCCCGGGATGCTGCTGCTGACATCATTCGTCTGTACATGTTTCCTGTTTTGTGCTTAGCAGCACGTCTCGGATTCAGCCCGAGAGTCTTGACCGTGGTCCCGGGCACGCACAAGATACTATTGAGTTATATCGACGATTCATTAAATTGATTTCAAAGACTTGAGAGTAATTAACCCAGCAGTATAGTTTAAATTACTCACCGCACGACAATTACTCCCATACACTTCACTGTTTTATATCCGTGCTTACCTGTTTATTTCATGTTACTGTTTATACTCATGCCTGCATATCTTGCTACCTCCTAGTTATATTTTATTGTTTGATATTATGACGCACTGACGTCTGGGTTTTGCATGGCCTAAATCCTCTGTCTCTTTCGCAGGATGATCAGGAGTATTTCCGCCATCAGACCGAGCAGTGAGGATCTTGTTAGTTTAGCTTAGTTTTATTTTCGCACTTTCATTTCCTGATGTGAGCCCGTGTTTGCGATGTATTTCCAGATGTTACTGCTTATTGGATTTATTGCTTCCGCATATATATTTCTTGACTCGTTTATTCTGGAAGATGGACATGTACTAGATAGTCTATTTTATTTTACTGTTCTTGATATCTTATAAACAGCCGTAACGTGACTGTGGAGGGATGTTTTCTAACCACAGGTAGCATGGTTCGCTCTGTCACGTGCTGATCTTAGCGCACTCTGGGAAAAGGGGCGTGACAGGGTTTGTTTGGTATCAGAACCATAGGATTTAGATGAATCGGGTTTGATTCTTTTGTAGTTGGGTATTTGACCCAATACATGAATCAGAAAACCCGTAATTAAGAGCATGTCCTGCCACATTGTTCTCGTAATCTTTGAATCTTATCTTTCTCTTGACCCTTGTCTTAACGATATGCAAATGACCTTGTATCTCGGCTTGAAATCCTTTTGGTTCCCTATTGTTTCTCCTGTCCTATTATTTTGATTCTGATACTAGGATTTGGGTAACTTGAACGGAGTTATGTGATTGTAACTATGAACTGCAATATGGTTACAATGCGGTACTCTATTTAAATAACATGGAGTCCTAGCCTTGATTCATTTCCTTATTTCATGGTCGTTATATCACCTTGCTCGGTTTCATTGCTTACCAGTTCATGTTTTCTCGCAAGCTTGAATCCTGTTTATCATGCTAATCCTCTTCAGTATCTTGGCTTCAGGTGAAGTCATTTCGGGCATCCTACTTGTTCATGATTTTCCTGCATTAGCATTATTCGATTCTGGTGCATCCCATTGTTTTTTGTCGTCCAAGTTTATTGCTGCACATTCAATTTCTTGCATGACCCTGTCTTGTCGTTGGGACATACACACTGGGAACGGGAAAATCATATCTTGTAGTAAGTGCAAGGATTGTTCTGTTGTTATCTGCGGACATGAGCTATTCGCGGATTTCTTGGTGATCGATACTGGCAATTACGATGTTGTCTTGGGAATGGATTTTCTCGGCACTTTCCATACTCACATTGATTGTAGGGCAAAGAAAGTGATTTTTCAGATTCCCAGACATCCGGAGTTCGTTTTTGCTGGAGGTAGCAGTTCTGTCGGGCCAGTCGAGTTTAGAGCTAGGCTGAAAAGCGCCGTTCTTTCGTCGATGGAAGTTGATAAGGGGGAAGCGCCAGCTGTAGTTCGAGAGTTCATGGACGTGTTTGAGGACATCTCGGGTTTACCACCAAAACGAGATGTGGAGTTCGCGATTGATCTTGTTCCTGGTGCAGCGCCAATCTCAAAGGCGTACTATCCGATGGCACCAGTGGAATTGGAGGATGCAAAGAAGCAGGTTACCGAATTGCTAGAGAAGGGTTAGATTCGCAGCAGCAATTCACCCTGGGAAGCTCCAGTTCTTCTAGTCAAGAAGAAAGATGGCATAAGGAGGATGTGCATCGATTATCGAGAATTAAATCGGGTGACTATTAAAAATAAGTACCCGATCCCTCGCATCGGCAGATTATTCGAGCAACTCAATGACGCGAGGGTATTCTTGAAGCTGGATTTGCGATCCGAATATCATCAAGTTCGAGTTAAATCAGAAGATATTTGCAAGACTGCGTTCCGAACTCGATATGGACATTACGAGTATTTAGTGATGCCATTCGGAGTCACGAATGCACCGGCGATATTTATGGACTTGATGAACCGAATATTTTCACCGTTCTTGGACCAGTTTATACTGGTGTTTATCGATGACATTCTGGTCTACTTGAGGAGCTTAGAAGAGCATGCAGAACACTTAAAGATCGCACTGCAGATATTGAGGCAAGAAAGATTATATGCGAAGATGAGTAATTGCGAGTTTTGGCTCGAAGAAGTGAAGTTTTTGGGGCATGTCGTATCCAGAGATGGAATCGCCATTGACCCTGAGAAGATTGCAGCGGTTCATGATTGGCCGATTCCGAGAAATGTAGCGGAGATCATAAGTTTTTCTTGGACTTGCCGGATATTATAGAAGGTTCGTAAAGAATTTTACTCGATTAGCTGAGACTTTGACCAAGCTTACGCGCGGAAGGATGTACCGTTCGTAAGGATGGATAGTTGTGCGTCAGCTTTTGAGGCGTTGAAGCAAACTTTGACAACCGCTCCTATTTTGACCGTACCAGACAGTTCCGGAGGATTGATGATTCACAGCGACGCGTCTGGGAAAGGTTTGGGATGTGTTTTGATGCAGCATAGGAAGGTTATAGCCTACGCATCGAGATAGTTGAAGACTCATGAGAAAAATTACCCAACTCACGATTTGGAGCTTGCAGCTGTGATTTTCGCTTTAAAGATTTGGAGACACTACTTATTGAGCGAAAGGGTCGAAATATTCACCGATCGCAAAAGCCTAAAGTACGTGTTCATGCAGAAAGAGCTCAACATGAGACAGCGTAGATGGTTGGAGTTAATGGCTGACTATGATCTTGATCTCAAGTACCATCCGGGGAAAGTTAATATAGTGCCGGATGCGCTTTGTCGGTTTCCAACAATTCGGATGTTGACTGTACAGAAGGAGCTTATCGATGATTTTCGGAGATTCGAGTTGGAGATCGTGTTACCGTATTCTTCAGGATTGTTGATGCAGCTGTAAGTACAGTCGTCGTTGATCGATAATATTAAAGCAGTGCAGTCACAGGACCCAAGATTGCAGAAGTTTTAAGAATGGGTAGAAGCGGGACTTCGAACGGACTTGTTGATTCATGAAGATGGTTCGTTGCGATATGGTAGCCGTTTGTGTGTGCCGAAAGGAGACATTCGCGAAGAAGTTATGAAGGAGGCACACTGTTCCGCATATTCCGTACATCCAGGAGGCACGAAGATGTACCGTGATCTACGACAGCATTTCTGATGGGATGGCACGAATAGGAAGATTGCCCGCTTTGTAGCGAAGTGTCATGACCCAAAGTTTGGATGTGACCGGCACTTAGATTGTATAATATCTAAAGATATCTACACAACCCGAGTAAGCCAAAAACCAAGATCAAAACTCTTTTTGCGGAACTTTAGAAAAAATTTAGTTTTTTAAGTAAAAATCGTTGTTTTAAGTATTTAAGATTTTCACAGTAATTTCCTATTGTATTTATAATAGAAGCAGTTATAAAATGTTTAATTTGGTTACATCCCTAGTTGGAAGCAACGATACTAACAATGGAAGTCAATATATACTCCTAATACTACATCAAAGAAGAATCTCAGACATACATAAAAGAAATATCATTTAATACAACTAAACGATCTCATCATTCGAAATAATATACATATAACCATATATCATTCTAAGTCATTATACAGGGTCTGATGGAGATACTATAGATTCAATATACAATACCAAAAAGAGAAGGTTACTATTTATGTAATCCACCGAGTAAAAGACGTGATAAAATCTGATAAGTGGATCTGCACCGCGGCTAACCGTCCACTCTACCCCTGCAAGGGACTGTAGCACAACGGGGGGTGAGTTGCCAACTCAGTGAATAGAATTAATATATAACGGCTGATAATGTAAATATGACGAACTATAACTAACTGCAGTGTGGATAAGTATGATGCATGATAGCATGTGTAAAACATGAATTTGTACTACTAATCACATAAACTCAAAACTGAAATCTCATCACTTTTTCCCAATAAAGTTTATCTTTTCGTGTCCAACATCGACACAAATCTTCTGTTTCTCTCAGGCATCATTCCTCGAATGATCCTGTAATCAATAACACCGGTCGGTATCATCTAGATATCCGCCGTGCACACAACTGTCTCCGGTATCGAGTATCCTCATTAGGCTCCCCGCCTAAAGTGCGGCTATCCGGCCCCTCGGTCTCGACCGGGTCCACCATGTATCCAACTGTATCCCCATCCGAGCATTATCCAAACACCTGGGGAGCTTCCCCGGCCGTTATCCAAGCATCATATGTATAACTGCATGACTACGTATGATTCACATTATCAACCACCCTTCAGCTCGCCTCTGAGCTATCACAGAACCAAGATGACTCGGCCTCCCGCTCGTACCCGAGCCTCCTGCCGAGCTCATCTTCCTCGGTCTCAACCAGACCGACACGTGGCACTGATCACTGGCGCCTCCGTCACGGCTCCGCGAATCTCGCCATGCGCGAGATATCCACCGCCCATGATCCCGCGTTCTACACCATCACGATCCCCATTAACGAGCCTGTCTCATCATTAATGCAGGACCCCGCCTATCATGCGGGCATGATGCCAGGGGCGTAACAGCCAACGTGATTCTCGTGTCCGCCTGCCCTTTGCTGCCGCTATATAAACCCCTCTCTCAAACGATCGAGGTACGCAATTCTTTCCACTATGCCGCTACTCTACCCAACTTGCACCACTAACTTGATCGTCGGAGGGTCTTCGGTGGTACAACCACCCTAGGACTTTCTTGTAGGTGGCTCGGCTTCACCTCAAATCCAAGTCCATTGAGATCCACACGCTAAAGGAGACAACCTCCAGATCAAATCTCAGCCGTCCGTCAACACGTGAAAAGATCAACGGAAGATAACATCTGAAGGAGATCCGGAGATCCATCAGTTGGCGCCGTCTGTGGGAAGATTTCCACTCAACCAAAAGTTCATCTTCCGATCTCGACTACATGGAAAGCGATCACCGTGACGATCCAAGCACCAGCCGTCGGCATCCCCGCAGTGGAGACGATGGAGAATCCCCTCCTCCACCAAATGCCATTCACGCCATATCCGCTCGGGTAGATTGACTAACGTCAGTCGTGGATCCGCTCATCCGTGTCCAAACGGCCGGGCAAGCTCCCCAGGTCGCCGCTCCCCCTCCGCAAGACCGGGACCCATTCAGTTGATAAGACTGCACTATTGATGTGACATTTTCCTCACTATTTCTATATAATAAAAGATGTTTATTATAAATATGACACATATAAGAGTTTATCCATAAAAATACTATTTTCATGTGTTTATATATTATAATTAACATTATGAAGGAAAATATAAGCATATAATATTTGGTCTATTTAAATATGCTTACCTTATTAAATATCTTTGACCCATTCTCTTAAAACTAAAATATCATGACAAATGGTTAAGATAATATCACAATAAAAACAAATTCTGCTAAAATCATTTATTGAGATAATTGTGCAGGAATTATATCATGACTGAAATCAAGGAAATCTGAGTTAGCGAGATCAAATCTGCCAAAGATATTCAAGTAAATTGAAGAAATCAATTCTGGCAGAAACGTAGAGAAGATTTTCAAAGTCTAGATATTCAAAAGATTACCAAGTGCTACAGAGATGAAGCCCTAGAAATTGAAGCCCAAGATCCCACCAGAGAGCGGCGGTTCCGTGGCCAAAACCCACTATTGGCGGCAGATCCGCGGCCTGTTAGGGGAGTTGGGATATTGGATTTTCTACGTAGGATTTTATCAACAAAGCCTAACTAACACGATCTAGGGTTTTCAACTTCTGTGACTATAAATAGAACCGAGAGCCTCTTGTAAAAATTATCAAGCCGACAAGATCACGAAGTCCAAGACGGCTCACGCATCCAGGCTGATCATCAACTGTTCATCTACCTCCTTCAGAAGAGATCGAGAAGCAAACTAGGTTTTTGTAATCATTTTCTAAAGGAACAAAAGTGTATTTGATCAAGTTGATTAATACATGTAGTTGTCTTTATTCTTATTGCATTTTATTTTCTTTATTTACATCATGATCTCTATCCGTTCTTTTATCTCCATCATGCACGAGTAATTCTCCGCTTGTTAGGGTTCGTAGGATTAGGGTAGATTAATGGATGATGAAGATCCTTAAACTCTTTTTACGTCCTATAAAGTTTATAAACTTTATCAAAAAAATCATTAACATCCTAATCGGGCGCACTACCAATTTATTGCTAGCCTTGACCGCGATTAGAGATTAGATTAACGATTATTTTGGTAAAGGCTAGACATGAACGGAGATCCATGTCAAGATAGGGGTTAAAAGTGGGAACCCTATTCCCTCCAGAAACCCTAATCTACATGCATCACTGTCAATCTAGTTTTAAATCTATTAAAGGATAAAAGGAGTAATTTTTAATTAATCATCCATGACTACTAAATCTTAACGAACCTTACAAGCCTTTTTCTTATATAACCTACATACGTAGTTGATCTAGATCTATATCCTGCATCCGTGTTCGACGTAGATCTAGAACCTACAACCATTCTTCACCATTCTTTATTCTTCCTCCCTTCCTAATCAACACGCCTAAAGTAAGACTAAAAGATTCCACGTTTCCCTGAGGACGACCCGTACTCATTTCGGTCTAGCTACACGCGACACCGTTATTGATTGCGGTTACAACACAACTTCACAAAAACATTAACCAATTAGGACCCCTACAGAGGGAGAGAAGACTCTGCCCACGTTGGCATGACCGATCACCGCCTCGCTGTCTCCAGCGGCCGCAAATCCCCTGGGCCCATATATTTGATGACCCGGTGGGCGCCGCAAAGCTTAACTCCGAGGCCTTACGCCAGAGCGCCTCGCCCCGAGCCTCATCGCGTCCCTGTCCCTCCCGAGGAGGTGTCAGTCAGCTCGCCTGCACCCAGGCATGACCGGCACCCCCTCCCTCGACGGGGTCACACGCACGGGACTCGCTACAGCAGCTCAAAAACGACCTCGCCAGGAGACCTGAGGAACATCATCGAATGGAATCGGGGCCGTCGCCACGCAGAGGTCTCCGGCAGCAGAGGCCAAAAATCTGAGTATGCCGACTCATCGGGATACCACGGCCGACTCGACGCCCTCGAAAAGAAGATCGAGGGCATGCATCGAGAAGGTCATCATTCGAGCGACGGGGCTAAGTACGCCGCCGACTCTCTCACGAAGCCCTTCACAGAAAAGCTACTCTTCGTCCATGTCCCCTCTCAGAACAAGCCCCCGAAGGTCTCACTCTTGGACGGGAAGTCCGACCCGAAGGACTATTTGGACGTGTTCACAGCCAGGATGAGTTTCCAGGACTGTTCCAACGCCGCCCAATGCCGCGCTTTCCCAGCCACTCTCATCCGCTCCGGCAGAGACTGGTTCCGAAGACTCGCTCCACACTCCATCTCAACCTTCGATGAGCTGGCCACCCAATTCCTCGGTCATTTCGTCGGGAACAGACGGCAGAAGCGGACCGTCGACTATCTCTTCACAATAAAGAGCGAGGACAAAGAAACCTTCAAAAGGTACATCACCCGCTTCTACAACGCCCTCCTCAAAGTCCCAGAACACCGGGATTAGACGGTCATATGGCACTTAGGTTGGGTCTTAGGCATAAGGAGTGGTTATGCTCCTTTGCATTAGCGTAACCTAAAACCATGGCCGAGGTAAAGGCCTGGACCAAGCGAGAGATCCAGCTAGAATCCGAGGTAAACGCCAATCTTCCCCGGACAAAAAAAGCTGATCACAAGAAAAGGGCCCGGGAAGAGAAAAATAGGCTTGAGCGGCCAAAGCCCTACTCCCCGAAGTTTCAAGAGTACACCCCGCTCAACGTCTTCCAGACGGTACTGCTGGAGGAGGCTAAGGGAGAGAAGTTCTTCAAGCTCCCCCAATCTTGAACAGGGCGGCAAAGCGCACCTAGGGCCCCTTCTGCGGTTTCCACAGGTCACAGGGCCACTCCACGGAGAATTGCAAGCAGCTTCGAGACTACATCAAGGAGCTCATTAGCTCGAGGCACCTGGCAACATACCTGCAAGACAAACGATAGGCTGACCGTTAGCAAGAGCAACGTCCCCCTCCCGGCGAATTAACGATCGGCCAAATCATGGCCATATCAACGAGGGGTACGATGAATTGACGATCAGCTCAGTTGTTTTGGCCTTCTTCCTCGGGTGGTCGCCAGTCTCCTCGGTCCGCGGGGGACACTGAGGCTCATCGGTCTAATAACGCTAAGAAGCTCAAACTGTACCGATGAAAAGAATATCTATGTGTTTTTCTTCTTCCACCAAGACAATGTAAACCTTTCTAAAGTTCTTTCTGTTTAAAAAATAAGAAGGAAACACTAGAACATTGCAGAAAGAAAATTTTTATTCATTCAAAAGGTACTACGGGCTACCATGCTCAGTCCATCCTTGGCTGGTAATTCCTTACCCTACGACGCCAAGGATCAAAGCCCTCATCAAGAGGCCACTGAGCAGCTACCCTGCTCGGTCCATCCTTGGCTGATAATTCCTTACCCCACGACGCCAAGAATCAAAGCCCTCATAAAGAGGCCACCGAGCAGCTACCCTGCTCGGTCCATCTTTGGCCGGTAATTCCTTAACCCACAACGCAAAGGATCAAAGCCCTCATCAAGAGGCCACCGAGCAGCTACCGTGCTCCGTCCATCCTTGGTTGGTAATTCCTTACCCCACGACGCCACGGATCAAAGCCCTCACCAAGAGGCCACCGAGAAGCTACCCTGCTCAGTCCAACCTTGGCTGGTAATTCCTTACCCCACAACGCTAAGGATCAAAGACCTCATCAAGAGGCCACCGAGCAACTACCCTGCTCGGTCCATCCTTGGCTGGTAATTCCTTACCCCACGACGCCAAGGATCGAAGCCCTCACCAAGAGGCAACCGGGCAGTTTCCCTGCTCAGTTATCCCTGGCTGGTAGTTCCCTACCCACCGACGCCAGTGATCAAAGCCCTCACCAAGAGGCCACCGAGCGGCTACCTCGCTCGGTCCATCCTTAGCAGGCCTCCCTATGCCCTCCCACGCTAAGGATCGAAGCCCCCACCAAGAGACAACCAGGCAGTTACCCTGCTTGGTTATCCCTGGCTGGTAGTTCCCTACCCACCGACGCCAGGGATCAAAGCCCTCACTAAGAGGCAACTGGGCAGTAACCTGCTCGGTTATCCCTGGATAGTAGTTCCTACCCACCGACGCCAAGGATCGAAGCCCTCACCAAGAGGCAACCGGGAAATTACCCTGCTTGGTTATCACTGGCTGGTAGTTCCCTACCCACCGACGCCAGGGATCAAAGCCCTCACCAAGAGACAACTGGGCAATAATCCTACCCGGTTATCCCTGGCTGGTAGTTCCTACCCACCAACGCCAGGGATCGAAACCCTCACCAAGAGGCAACTGGGCAGTTTCCCTGCTCAGTTATCCCTGGCTGGTAGTTCCCTACCCACCAACGCCAGTGATCAAAGCCCTCACCAAGAGGCCACCGAGCAGCTACCCCGCTCGTTCCATCCTTAGTAGACTTCCCTATGCCCTCCCGTGCTAAGGATCGAAGCCCTCACCAAGAGGCAACTGGGCAGTTTCCCTGCTCAGTTATCCCTGGCTGGTAGTTCCCTACCCACCGACGCCAGTGATCAAAGCCCTCACCAAGAGGCCACCGAGCGGCTACCCCGCTCGGTCCATCCTTAGCAGGCCTCCCTATGCCCTCCCGCGCTAAGGATCAAATCCCTCACCAAGAAGCAACTGGGCAGTTTCCCTGCTCAGTTATCCCTGGCTGGTAGTTCCCTACCCACCGACGCCGGTGATCAAAGCCCTTACCAAGAGACCACCGAGCAATTACCCTGCTCGGTCCATCCTTGGCTGGTAATTTCTTACCCCACGACGCCAAGGATCTAAGCCCTCACCAAGAGGCCACCGAGCAGCTACCCTGCTCGGTCCATCCATGGCGGGTAATTACTTACCCCATGACGCCAAAGGTCAAAACCCCCATCCAGAGGCCACCGAGCAGCTACCCTGCTCAGTCCATCCACGTCTATGCGATCTCTTCCTCGACTTTGGGGCCATGGAGATACTGACCTTTCACCGGTCTTTGCACACTTGGCAAACGGTCGACTTCAACTTGCAACTCGACGTGCAATCGCTAAACGAAATACCGACCTAAAGATGAAAGCAATACTGTGCAAATACAAATGTTTACCACAAACAAAAGAAAATGCGCACGCAAAGAAACTGCAAAATGGATTTTCTATTCACAAAAAATCAGAAGTCTTTACAGAGGTATTTTTGGCCCCCAGCCTTAGAAAAATGCCCAGAGGCCTACAAAATTTTAGCATAAAGAAAATGAAGAGGCGGGGAAGTTCAGGCCTCAGGGATGGGGTGAACCCAAATGAGCTGCACGTCCACTACGACCACCGGGGCGTGTCTTCAGGGTCGGTACCCGCCACGGGAGCCTCGACACCGGGAGCCGGGGCGACCGACTTGTCCCCCATGCTCCCACCAGGGGACTCTCCCACCGCGACGTTTCCAGGGACGTTCCCCTGCGCGTCTTCTTCGTGAGGGTACTCCTCTTGGAGCTTGCCATCGGGGAACTCCGGCATCTGGGCCTTAACAGCGTCGAGAGCGTCATGCCAAATGATGCCAGCGGCTTGAGCAAGATCGGCGTAGAACATGTCCGACCCCTTGTAGCTCCCCACCTCCTTCGATGCCAGAAGCTCAGCCTTCGACGTCCGAAGCTTGGCACGCCTCGTCCCCTCCTTCGCCGCCTCATTCTCCTTTCAGAGGGTGTTTGTCGTCTTCTTCAAGATAGCGACGAGCACTTGAGAGTCTTCCAACTGGGCCTCGGCGGCTCGGGAGGCCTCTCGGCACCTGGGAGCTCCTGATTCGCGGCCGCCACCCGGTCTTCCAGGACAGCGACCCACTCCCTCGCCTCCTCTAGCTCCTGCCTTGAGCTCTCCTCCCACGAGGAGAACTCGCCCGCGGCCCGCATTGCCGGGGCAATCTCCCCATCCTCCATGTTGACGACGAGGGCGACGTGCTGGAGGACCTGAAGAGAAGAAAAATGGTTAAAAAGGAGAAAGAAGCACCCAATCACATGAGAAAAAATACCAAATGAAGAATCAAGTGGGGTGCAAACACTAACCTGCACGGCCTCTTGAGCAATGGCCGCCAATTGGGTCCGGAGGGTCCCCCGAGGGATTCTGCCTCCGGCCGACCTCTCCATCTCCGAGCGCAGGCTGTCGACGACAGAAAGCCCCGAGGGCACATCGAAGCGAAGCTCCCTATCGTCCATAAGGATCGGGGAGGCCAGGGAACGGGGCTCCGTCCTGTGAGACCTCTTGAGGAGCGACGCGGAAGAGCCGGTCTCGACTCCCACCTCGGGAGCCCGGGGCTCTTGCTCCCGAGCACGCTTTCGGACTGGCGCACGGCTGGACTCGGGGGCCCGAGGCGCATTTGGGCGCCTGGATGGAGCGGCCACCGGCGGAGCCAGAACCGACGACGGACGGGAAGGGCCGGCGCCTCCGGCCTTCTTCCCCTTCTTCACGTCAACCACTGCCGCCCGGAACTTGCTTAGGTCCATGGATCCTGCATAAGGCAAAATACAAGGAGTCAGCGATGCCAGGAAAAACGAAAGAATGCACAAGTCTAAACAGGTCGCCTGAAAGCTCCTAACTTACCCGCGTAATCGGCGGGGCTAAGCCCGGCCCAACTGAGGGCCCGCTCAGACAGCGGCACATCAGCCCGAGGGAGGGGCTCCCACTTCGATACCGCCACCGTGTCGGCATCATTTGACCGACTCACCCGCGGACAGCTGGCCCCTTGCCACTGGGTGGGCACGGGCCAGTCTTTACCCTCGGGCGGTGTAATAAAGAAAAACTTCTTCTTCTATTCGTGAATGGAAGAAGGTACTACGACGATTCCCGACCCGGCAGCGTCCCCCCGTTGTATTCTAAAAGAGAGGTATACCCAGCCCGGCTCGCCTTTACGAGCATCGGGGTGGTTTTTGTTGCAAAGAGAAGACACGAGGAGGCTCAGGCTAAAAGGGATCTAACTCATTCTCAACCGGACCAGGAACCCGAGGAGGATCCTCCAAGAGTTCGGCACTAGCTGGCCCGGGGCTAATCCAAAACAATTCAACGCCGCACTCACCTCGGGGGGGAGGGGAAGGGTATACGCAACCCAGACCAAAAGGCCTCTAGGTACAAGGCAATCTTCTCGCCCCATACCTGGTTTGCCCTCTCCCCCTCCTCAGCCAGACGAAGCGAATAGCCGGGAGGAATGAGGAAACGAGTCTTGATGTTGGCAAACTCCTCCGCACGCCTCAGCGAGGAACGCAAGCCAAGGACACCCACGACCTGTGCTCTGGGGACCGCCCCCATCGCACGACCCCGAGGGAACTCCAACTCAGAGGGGGAAAAGGAAGAAGTAGAAGAGGAAGCTTCAGAAGACTCCCTAGACTCTACCCGGACCACATCTATAGATTCCTCAGAAGAAGACATCTAACCTGATCAAAGGGGAGTGTCCTCGGGAAATCAAACGCAAGAAATCCGACCTGAGGAGAAGAGCGCCGAGCTAACATGACTAGCGACGCGGGAGTTTTGAGGAGGTATGGGCCTTGATGGGGATCCCACCTCTATTTATAGCTGCCGGCGTACGCATCTTACGGCTCCGATCACCTCCCGCCAAAACAACGTTTCGCAACCAACGGCCGACAACGTTCCACCTGTCACACTCGCATTGGACACGTTCCTTCGAGCGCAGGGAACACCTGCGGCACGTCTCATCGGCCAACTAGCGCCAGACACGTGGGCCGACGCTTCGACGAACGTATGCACGATCCGGCGGTTCCCTTTTAATGTGAGATCTCTCCCGTGATCCACTGACGCCTTCAAGAAAATACTACTCTTTGCCCGGGAATGCGCGCCGACGATATCTTCGAATAAGAGCTCACCTCGGGTGATCGGTCAGACCACTCTCGACCCGACCCAGGAACGGGTCGAGATGAGAGTGGGGGGCTAATGATGAGGCTCGATATCGGCAACTCTCCAGATGCTGACACGTTGTAAATGACGTGTCCCAAAACCTACGAGAAAGGAACAAGAACTTCGGTTGGGATCACACCTCGGGCCTCCGGCCCGAGGAGTCTCCCGACCTCCGGTGGCCTCCCAAACCACCCTTCGGCTCGCCTCCGAGCTATCACAGAACCAAGACGCCTCGGCCTCCCGCTCGTACCCAAGCCTCCCGCCGAGCTCATCTTCCTCGTTCTCAACCAGGCCGACCCGTAGCACTGATCACTGGCGCCTCCACCACGGCTCCATGAATCTCGCCATACGCGAGATATCTGCTGCCTACGATCCCGCATTCCACGACATCACGATCCCCCATTAATGAACCTGTCTCATCATAAATATGGGACCCCGCCTATCACGCGGGCATGATGCCAGGAGCGTAACGGCCGGCGTGATTCTCGCGCCCGCCTGCCCTTTGTTGCCGCTATATAAACCCCTCTCTCAGACGATCGAGGTACGCAATTCTTTCCACTAAGCCGCTACTCTACCCAACTTGCACCACTAACTTGATCGTCGGAGGGTCCTCGGTGGTACAACCACCCCGGGACTTCCTTGCAGGTAGCTCGGCTTCACCTCAAATCCAAGCCCATTGAGATCCACACACTAAAGGAGACAACCTCCAGATCAAATCTCATCCGTCCGTCAACACGCGAAGAGATCAACGGAAGATAACATCTGAAAGAGATCCAGAGATCCATCATAGGGGATCAAGGGTTCTTGATCGTTGGGTCGGGATTATGGGTTGCAGGCTCGGGGTTCTCATGGGAGGTGAAGGGGAGAGGAGGAAGAAGAGAGGGTGTCGATGAGGGTGGTGATAAGGCGAGGTCGTCGAGGCTCGGCTGGGGGCATGGGTAGGGTTCTCGTGGAGGCGACAGGAACGAGACGAAGAAGAAAAGAAAGGAACAGTGAGAGAACATGGATATGGGTTTATATAGGGTTAAGAAATTATAAAAGAAAAAATATATATATAATTATGCAGAGAGAGGCAGAGGGAAAGGTGAGATTTGAGTTTAGATTTGATTTTAAAAATATGTTAGGAAATATATTTTGTTTTAAAACGTATATTAACTGCTAGAAGTATGTAAAGAATATAATATTGGTTAATTTTGAGATTTTGGCTAGTACAAAATTACTCCAAAATATGTCCGGCTTGGGTCTAAAATTATGGTTTGAAAATACGGATAATATACGTGTTAACCAAAACCAAAATAAGATACCCGGGTAACGAAAATGCATACCCCTGAGAACGGATATACGTAGCGTGTACGTAGCTATCCAAACGAGTCCGTTTCATTGAACGGGATGAGAACACGATGTACGGATGCTACCACAGGGTCAGGAGTATGATGCAAGCCAAGCTAGATATTTTTAAAATATATTATTAGATTATAATTTTATTGTTAAAAAATGCATATATATATACAGGACATGAAAGTGTACGGATCCTCATAACTAGCCGGGATAAATCATAAACAGAAATTGAGACGGGTTTCCAGCATGCGGGTCGGGTCGGATGCAAATACAGATACCAATTAAATTATTCGCACGCAAAATACAATAAATCAAGAAATAGCCATAAATAAAGAAATACCCAAAACAGAATTAGTATAAATGAACTAAGGTGTTACAGTGATCCTTAACCATCCGGATCACCGCCTGCCGAATCTCCTTGGAGCACAGCTGGTCGTACAGGTACACGTCCTCGAAAGAGATGATCTCGGGGATGGTGAAAAGGAAAGTGTCCATTCTTACGTTTAGGGGATGAAGAGAGGAGTGATCAACACGCCCTCCTTTTTATATCCCCACAGCGCTCCCAAAAGTCTAACAGTCGCTCGTTTCTCCCACTACTGCACCGCCACGCGGCGGACATCCCGCCTTTCTCAGCGAAATCAGAATGACACTGCTCTTACGCTTTGCCTCCCCCATGCGTTCATAATACGTGTCGCCCGCGATGGTCCCTCTTCCCGACGTTCACACCATGGAAGGTCGAACAGAACCTCATGAATCAACCGAGCAGCTACCCTGCTCGGTCCATCGTTGGCTGGTAATTTCTTACCCCACGATGCCAAAGATCAAAGCCCCCACTAAGAGGCCACCAAGCAGCAACCCTGCTCAGCCCATCCTTGGCTGGTAATTCCTTACCCCATGACGCTAAGGATCAAAACCCTCACCAAGAGGCAACCGGACAGCAACCCTACTCGGTCCATCCTTAGCAGGCCTCTCCATGCCCTCCCGCGCTAAAGATCAAAGCCCTCATCAAGAGACAGCCGGGCAGCAACCCTGCTCGGTCTATCCTTGGCTGGTAATTTCTTACCCCACGACGCCAAGGATCAAAGCCCTTACTAAGAGGCCACCGTGCAGCTACCCTGTTCGGTCCATCCTTGGCTGGTAATTTCTTACCCCACGACGCCAAGGATCAAAGCCCTCACCAAAATGCCACCGAGTAGCTATCCTGCTCGGTCCATTCTTAGATGGTAATTTCTTACCCCACGACGCCAAGAATCAAAGCCCTCACCAAGAGGAAACCGGACATCAACCCTGCTCGGTCCATCCTTGGCTGGTAATTTCTTACCCATGACACCAAGGATTAAAGCCCTCACCAAGAGGCAACCGGGCAGCAACCCTGCTCGGTCCATCCTTAGCAGGCCTTTCCATGCCCTCCCACGCTAAGGATCAAAGCCCTCACCAAGAGGCAACCGGGCAACAACCCTACTCGGTCCATCCTTAGCAGGCCTCTCCATGCCCTCCCACGCTAAGTATCAAAAGCCCCCACCAAGAGGCAACCGGGCAGCAACTCTGCTCGGTCCATCCTTGCCTGGTAATTTCTTACCCACCGACGCCAAGGATCAAAACCCTCACCAAGAGGCAACCAGGCAGCAACCCTGCTCATTCCATCCTTGGTTGGTAATTTCTTACCCACCGACGCCAAGGATCAAAGTCCTCACCAAGAGGAAACTGGGCATCAACCTTGCTCGGTCCATCCTTAGCAGGTCTCTCCATGCCCTCCCACGCTAAGGATCAAAGCCCTCGCCACGAGGCAACCGGGCAGCAACCCTGCTCGGTCCATCCTTGGCTGGTAATTTCTTACCCACCGACGCCAAGGATCAAAAGCCCTCATCAAGGAGCCACCGAGCAGCTACCCTGCTCGGTCCATCCACCTCTGAGCGATCTCCACCTTGACTTCGGGGCCATGAAGATACCGACCTTTTACGGGTCTTTGCACACTTGGCAAGTGATAGAATTCAACTCGACGTGCGATCACTAAATGGAAAACCGACCTAAACATGAAAGCAGTACCGCGCAAATAAAAATGTTTACCACAAACAAGAGAACACTGCAAAAAGATTTTTTATCCATAAGAAACCGGAAGTCTTTACAGAGGTATTATGGGTTTCCCAGCCATAAAAAAAGCCAGGGGGGCTTACAAAATTTTGGCGCAAAGAAAATAAGGAGGCGAGGAAGTTCATGCCTCAGGGTCGGGGAGAACCCCGATAAGCTGCGCGTCCACCGCGACAACCGGGGCGACGTCTTGAAGGTCAGCATCCGTCGCAGAAGCCTCGGTGCCGGGAACCGGGGGGACCGACTTCTCCCCAACGCTCCTACCGGGGGCCTCTTCCCCTGCAGCGTTTCCAGGGCATCATCCTCGAGAGGATACTCATCCCAGAGCTTGCCGTCAGGGAACTCCGACATCTGGGCCTTGACGGAGTCGAGGGCATCGTGCCAAACTACGGCAGCGGCTCCAGCGAGGTCGGTGTAGAACTGATCCGACTTCTTGTAGTTCTCCAGTGCCTTCGACGCTCAAACCTTCGCCGCCTCGTTCTCCCCCCGGAGGGTGTTCGCCGTCTTCTTCAGAGTAGCGACGAGCACATTGGAATCTTCCAACTGCACCTCGGCGGCTCGGGCGGCCTCTCGGTACCTGGCGGTCTCCCGATTCCCGGCCGCCACCTGGTCTTCAAGGGCAGCGACCCTCTCTATCACCGCCTCCAGCTCCAGCTTTAAGCTTTCCTCCCGTGAGGAGAGCTTGCCCGCGGCCCGCATCGCCGGGGCGATTTCCTGGTCCTCCTTGTTGACTACGAGGACAACGTGCTGAAGGACCTGAAGAAAAGAAAGAGGGTTAAAAAGGAAAGGGAAGCACCCAATCATGCGAACAAAAATGATGAATGAAGAACCAAGTGGGGTGCGAACACTAACCCGCACGACCTCTTGAGCTATGGCCGCCATTTGGGCCCGGAGGGTCCCCTGAGGGATTCTGCCCCCGGCCGGCCTTTTCATCTCCGAGAGCAGGCTATCGGCGACGGAAAGCCCCAAAGGCACCTCGAAGAGAATCTCCCCATCATCCACGAGGATTGGGGAAGCCGGGGAGAGGGGCGTCGTCCTATGAAACCTCTTGAGGAGCGACGTGGAAGAACCAGTTTCGGCTCCCGCCTCAGGAGCCCGGGGCTCTTGCTCCCGAGCACACTTTCGGCTCGGTGCACGACTGGACTCTGGGGCCTGGAGCGCGCTTGGGCGCCTGGATGGATCGGCCGCTAGTGGAGCCGCAGCCAACAACGGACAAGAAGGGCCGGCGCCTCCGGCCTTCTTCCCCTTCTTCGTGTTGACCAGGGCTGCCCGAAACTTGCCTAGGTCCATGGGTTCTGCATAAGACAAAATACAGAGGAGTCAGCAATACCAGAAAAGTAAAGAATGCATAAGTCTAAAGAGAGCGCCTGAAAACTCCTAACTTACCCGCGAACTAGACGGGGCTGAGCCCGGCCCAACTGAGGGCCCGCTCAGACAACAGCATATCAGCCCGGGGGATGGGCTCCCACTCCGACACCGCCACCGTGTCGGGATCATTCGACTGACTCACCCGCGGACAGCTGGCCCTATGCTACTGGGTGGGCACAGGACAATCCTCACCCCCGGACGGTCCAACAAACAAAAACTTCTTCTTCCATTCATGAATGGAAGAAGGTACTACGACAACCCCCAACTCGACAGCGTCCCCCCGTTGTTTTCTAAAAGAGATGTATACCCAGCTCGGCTCGCCCCTGCGAGCGCCAGGGTGGTTTTTGTAACAGAGAGAAGAAACCAGAAGACTACGGCGGAAAGGGACCGAACGTAATTTCAACCGGACCGAAACCCAAGGAGAATCCTCCAAGAGTTCGGCACTAACTGGCACGGGGCTAACTCAAAACAGTTCAACACCGCACTCATCTCAGGGGAGAAGGGCTGGCACATCCCGGCCCAAAAGGCTTCCAGGTACAAGGCAATCTCTTTTTCCCGTACCTGGTCTGCCCTCTCCCCCTCCTCGGCCAAACGAAGCAAATAGCCGGGAGGAATGTGGAAACAAGTCCGGATGGTGGCGAGCTTATCCGCGTGCCTCAACGTGGATGACGCGCCATGAACACCTGTGACTTGCGCTCTGGGGACCGCCCCCATCGCATGACCCCGGGGAGCATGACTAACCCTAACTCCCCGGGGGAACCCTGTAACAACCGAGTCCAGTTATACCAAGTTCAGTTACCGTATGTGTTGTTTGTGGTATTTATTTCATTCATCAT
Source organism: Agapanthus africanus (assembly GCA_030015575.1). Lineage (NCBI taxonomy): Eukaryota > Viridiplantae > Streptophyta > Magnoliopsida > Asparagales > Amaryllidaceae > Agapanthus > Agapanthus africanus. The sequence continues at coordinate 16,613,364 of CM057349.1, read as the reverse complement.
GTTTGGTTGCAAAATGGTAATTTACTTTATATTCGACCAGTTTACCTGAGCTCGTTGTTTCCTAATTATAGAGTACACTAACATTTCATATTCTTGCTTATAGCCATTTAAGTCACTTAAAATAATTTAAAAATACATGTCATGGCGTGCTCGATACCCCTAATCCTGTGGTAGCGTCCTTGAATTGTGTTCTCGTCCCGTTCAGTGAAACGGACGTGTTTGGACGACTACACGCACGTACGTGCGTCCGTTCTTAGGGGTATGCTTTTCTGTTACAAAATCTTTCATTTTAATTTTTGAGACTTACCAATAATTTTCATGTTTCAAATTCAAAATTTTGGACCCGATCGAGGCGCATTTCTGAATTATTTTATTTCCCGCCAAATTCTAATCATTTAAAAAAAAAAATTCTTCAAATCCATTTAACCTATTTTATCTGCTAAGGCAACAGAAGAAATATTTTTTTGTGATGAAAATCTGTTTCCCAGCAAACGAATTTATTCTTGAAAAATATTTAAAATCTTTTACAAAGTCCCAAGCCGACTTTCTTTGTCCCCAGCCAATCAAAACCCCTCGTTTCCCCCTGGGACCCACGCCTCTCTTTCTTTCTCTCCCCTTTTCTCTTTCTCTCTCTCTCTCCTCACTATTCCCTACGCTAAAATCCAATTTCATCCCTCCTTACTGTTCCTCTCTCTCTCCCATGCCTTTCGATCTCACTTCTCTCTCCTCTCGCGCGAATCTTTCTCTCTCTATATATTTATCTCCTCTTCATTATTCTTCTTTCAAGAAACCCATCCCCTGTAAACCCTAGCTGCCGTCTCCCTCTCGTCTTTGCCCTAGCGCCGACGACGCCGTCGCAGACCTCGTCGCCTCCTCACCCTCGTCACCTCCGCCTGCACTCCCTTCTTCACCGATCACCCTGCACTTGCACCGCACAGCCCGTGCACCCCTGCACACATCTGCACCGCCGGGAGATCGCCGCCGGTGACTTGTCCCGCGTTCCTGGCCCTCGAGCACACTCCAGTGAACATTGCCTCTCCCTCCTCTCCTTCTTCCTCCTTCTTTCTCCTTCTTCCATTCATTTTGTTCTGTGTCTGATTTCCTTAACTGCCTGTGGCCTCTGCAGGTATCTCGCCGGAGCTCCGTCGACGCCGTCGACCCTCACGACCCCTCTACAGACCCTTGTGAGCCTCCTCTCCTCCATACTCCTTCTCTTCTTCTCTTGTTTTCTTCCATACAGTTCTTGAAATTCTTAATGTTTACTATTTTCTGGTTCGCCGGAATCCGACCGTGCCGGCGACGATCCTGACGACCCGGCGAGGACCTCTGACCCGTGTGATTCTACTATTCGTCGTTTGGACTCATTCCGTGTACCGTGCGCGCGTCGCGACTTTTCCCGCCGACGCGAGACGTTCCGTTTACCGTATCGCGATCCGTCGAGGCAAGTGAAACTTGCTACATGCTATTCATACTATTCCTATATTAATTTATCTATTTTCCTATTAAATCTATGGATAGAATCTAAAGTCTTGAATCCCAAGTTAACAGCACAATGTTCCGTTTACATATTTCAGATCTAGAACTTGAAACTTAATTGTTGCATTTAGTTGACTATACCTAGTAATCACATTTATATGTTAGATCACATAATCACAATTGTTTTATAACCATAATACCCTTTTGTAGTTTTACCCTATCGGACGACTGGTTGCATACATCTAGCCTAATTCATATTCAATTGCATCTCTAGATTGTTTTAGTACATAATTAATATGATTTTATCATCCACATTTGCTATACTGCATTCCTGAAGTGTTAAAACTATCTCTTAAACCTAAACTGATAACCGTGCATCCTAGTAGTTTAATCCGTACCTATTTACATATCATATTACATGTGCCAGTTTCTTGTTCTGGTAATAACCATGCTTGTTTATTTATAACCATGATTTTGCTAGTTTGACTATGAGCACCCACAAAATATCTTATGCATCCTGACATGACTTGCTACCCATATTACTTGACCTGACATGGTACCGTACAACTCTTGGTATATATCGTGACACCTTTATATATTACCTGGCTTGACCTGATGTACCATGGTCTTACCTGTTACCTGATCTTGTGTCTAATGCCAACAAAGCTGACCTGTTGTCCTTACGGACCGCTCCTGTTGTCTATCCAGACAAACCTGTACCTGCCTGATCCTGTGTTGGCATTAGCTCTAGATTATTTAATACACGACTTGATCACATATAACTTGGGGGTATGAGGAAATCAATGATGAAACCTGACTTGTAACTCGACAGTTGCTTGCTTTTACTGATCAGTTTAGAGGCTAGGCCCGCCTCGGGATGATGCTGCTGACATCATTCGTCTTTACATATTTCCTGTTTTAGTGCTTAGCGACACGTCTCGGTTTCAGCCCGAAAGTCTTAAACCGTGGTCCCGGGCATGCACGGGATACTATTGAGTTACATCGATGATTCATCAAATTGATTTCAAAGACTTAAGAGTAGATAACCCAATAGACCAGTTTAGCTTACTCACTGCACACTACCCTTCACTGCCCTGTTTTTATATTGCTGTTACGCCTGCTTTACCACTTATGATTATACTTGCATGTCTTGTTACCCTGTTTATATCTTATTGCTTGATGACATGACGCGCTGACGTCTGGGTTTTGCATGGCCCAGATTCCGTACCTTTGCTGCAGTCCGAACAGGAGTACTTCAGCCAGCAGGCTGAGCAGTGAGGATTCAGTAGTAGCTAGTTCTTTTACTTTTCAACATTTTATTCCTGATGTGAGCCCGCACTATGGGACAAACATTCCAGTTATTCTTGTATTGGATCTTTTGCTTCCGCATTATTATATTCTTAACTCATTTTATTTTGGTTTATGGACATGTATTAGATAGTTTTATTTTGTTCTTGATATCTCTACAGCCATAATGTGACTGTGGATGGATACTTCCTACCCACAGGTAGCATGGTTAGCTATGTCACGTGCCCATCTTAGCGTACTCTGGGAAGCGGGGCGTGATATGGTTCTTTTGGTATCAGAGCCATAAGTTAATCGGGTTGATTCTTTTGTAGTTGGGTTTTGTACCCAATACATGAATCAGAATACTCGTGATTAGGAAACATGTCCTGCCACCTTGCCATTTTACCGTTCTTGAATCTAACCTCCTCCTGATTATACTTTTACGGTATGCAAACTTCCTTTGCATATCGACTCAAAACCTGATCCTTTGTTTATCTCTAGAACTTAGGCGACTTGGGTGGAGTTATGTAATTGTAGCTATGATACCGCGGCATGGTTACAATGCGGTAATCTATTTGAGTAACTCGGATTTCTAGCCTTGATCTACATTTTGAATCTGTTATCATGCTAATCCTTGGGTGTTTTGATTTCAGGAATATGGCAGACAAGAATCTGAAGACGTACCAAAGACGTGTTGACGAAGCCGCTATGCTTGGAGTAATACATGGGATGTTAGAGAACAAAAAGCGGCAGACCGAGCTGATCCAGCAGCAAGCTGAATCTTTTCAGGAAAGTTTGCGGACCGTTCAGCAGTCCGTGAACAATGTTGGGGCCAGACCAGTAGATCGTGTGGGGACCGTAGCAGATTTCAGGAGACTGGGTCCGTCTGTCTTTACTGGCTTGGAAGAGCCGCTGCCAGCGGAGCAGTGGCTAATTGACACATAGAACTTACTCATTGCGGCGCAGATCCCAGATGATAAAAGGGTGGATGTAGTACGCATCCATTTGGTGGACTACGCCCGTGAATGGTGGCTTGTGGAGGAGACCCGCTTGCCCAAGCCGATCAAGTGGGCGGATTTTTCAGAGAGTTTCTTGGAGAAGTTCTTCCTGCGGACTGCCAGGAGGAAATGGAGGAGAAGTTTATCAGTCTAACGTAGAACGGTGCACCTGTAGATGTACATGCTGCTGAGTGGACGCGGCTCAGTAGATTCACTGGACCGTTGGTTGCCGATGATGCTGATAGGGAAAGGAGATTCATGCGCAGTTTGGATGTGGATATCCAGAGGCAGATTGTCTCCCTGGGTTTGACCACTTTCTCACAGGTACTTACGGCAACCCGAGAACAGCAGAGCTTATCTGGGAAGACTGGGAGTTCACAGCAGATAGCAGTTACAGTAAGGAAGCCGACATTTGTACCAAACCGAGCTCATAGACGCAGAGGTATTCCAGTGGACCGTCGTAGTGTAACACCGATGAAGAAGCCTGCTGTCGTTGATCAGAGGAAGACCGTGATTTGTAGCTATTGCCACTTACCCGGACATTTGCAAAAGGAATGTCGCAAGATGCGGGGACTTTGTTTGGTTTGTGGATCGGCGGATCATACTATTAACTCTTGTCCGTCGAAGCTTCGCACAAGGGATGATGTTCAGAAGCCACAGCAGAAACCGTTTCCGGGACCGAAGCAGCTGACTCAGAGACCCAATCAGGCTCGAGCTTTTACCTTGACGGCTGAGGAAGCTAAGGCTTCAGGAGAAGTTGTTTCAGGTATTCTACTCGTTCATGGTTTTCCCGCATTAGCGTTATTTGATTCTGGTGCATCCCATTGTTTTATGTCGTCCAAGTTTATAGCTAAACACTCGATTACCTGCACGACCCTGTCTAGTTTCTGGAACATACACACTGGGAATGGGAAAATCATATCTAGTAGAGAGTGTAAAGATTGTGCAGTTGTTGTTTGCGGACGGGAGCTCTTTGCAGATTTCTTGGTGATTGATATAGGCAGCTATGAAGTCATCTTGGGAATGGATTTTCTCGGCACTTTCCATGCACACATGGATTGTAGGGCAAAGAAAGTAATTTTCCAGATTCCCGGACATCCCGAGTTTATCTTCACTGGAGGAAGCAGTTCTGTCGGGCCAGTCGAGTTTAAGGCTAGGCCGACAACTAGTGTTCTTTCGTCGATGGAGGTTGATAAAAGTGAAACGTCAGCTGTTGTTCGAGATTTCATGGACGTGTTCGAGGACATATCGGGTTTACCGCCGAAGCGAGACGTGGCGTTCGCAATTGATCTTGTTCCGGGTGCAGCGCCAGTTTCTAAAGCGTATTATCTAATGGCACCAGTGGAGTTGGAAGAAGTTAAGAAGCAGGTTACTGAGTTACTCGAGAAGGGTTAGATCCGAAGCAGTAACTCGCCTTGGGGAGCTCCAGTTCTTCTAGTCAAGAAGAAAGATGGCACAAGAAGTATGTGCATCGACTATCGAGAATTAAACTGGGTGACTATTAAGAACAAGTACCTGATCCCTCACATTGGCGAACTATTTGAGCAGCTTAGTGACGCGAGGGTATTCTCGAAGCTGGATTTGCGATCCGGATATCATCAGGTCCGAGTGAAAGCAGAGGATATTTGCAAGACGGCGTTCCGAACTCGGTTTGGACATTACGAGTATTTAGTGATGCCCTTCGGAGTAACGAATGCACTGGCGATATTCATGGACTTGATGAACCGAATCTTTTCACCATTCTTGGACCAGTTTATAGTGGTGTTCATTGATGATATTCTAGTCTATTCGAAGAGTATTGAAGAGCGTGCTGAACATTTGAAGATCGCACTGCAGACGTTAAAACAAGAGAAGTTATATGCAAAGATGAGCAGGTGGGAGTTTTGGCTGGAAGAAGTAAAGTTTTTGGGGCATGTTGTGTCTGGCGATGGAATCGCCGTCGATCCCGAAAAGATTGCAGCAGTTCGAGATTGGCCGATTCCGAAGAATGTTGCGGAGATAAGAAGTTTTCTTGGACTCGCCGGATATTACAGAATATTTATGGAGAACTTTGCTCGTCTGGCGGAGCCGTTGACCAAGCTTACGTGTAAGGAGATACCTTTTGTGTGGACGGATAGGTGTGCGTCAGCTTTTGAGGCGTTGAAGCAGAAATTGATAACCGCTCCTATTCTGACCGTGCCAGACAGTTCCGGAGGATTGGTGATTCACAGCGACGCATCTGGGAAAGGATTGGGATGTGTTTTAATGCAGCATGGGAAGGTTATAGCATGCGCATCGAGACAGTTGAAGACCCATGAGAAGAATTACCCAACTCATGACTTGGAGCTTGCGGCTGTGATCTTCGCTTTGAAGATTTGGGGACACTACCTTTTGGGCGAAAAGGTCGAGGTTTTCATGGATCATAAAAGCTTGAAGTATGTGTTCATGCAGAAGGAGCTTAATATGAGGCAACTCAGATGGTTGGAGCTGATGACTGATTACGATTTTGATCTTAAGTACCATCCGGGGAAAGTTAATGTCATGCCGGATGCGCTCAGGTTACCAGCAATTCAGACGTTGACTACACGGAAAGAACTCATTGAAGACTTTCGAAGATTTGATTTGGAGGTTGTGCTACCGCATTCTTTGGGACAGTTGATGCAGCTGCAGGTACATTCGTCGTTGATCGAGAATATCAAAGCAGCGCAATCGCAGGACCCTAGATTGCAAAAGTTTTGAAAACAGGTTGAAGCCGGACTTCGAACAGATTTACTGATCCATGAAGATGGTTTGTTGAAATATGGTAGCCGTTTGTGTGTGCCAAAGGGAGATATTCGCGAAGAGCTGATGAAGGAGGCGCACGGTTCAGCTTATTCCGTATATCCAGGAGGCACGAAGATGTACCGAGACATACGACAGCATTTCTGGTGGGAAGGCATGAAACGGGAGATTGCTCGCTTTGTGGCAAAATGTTTGGTGTGTCAGCAAGTTAAGGCTGAACATCAAAGCGTTGCTGGTTTATTGCAACCACTTCCGATTCCTCAACGGAAGTGGGAACATATAACCATGGATTTCGTGACAGCTCTACCGCGGAGTCCAAAAGGCAACAATGCAGTTTGGGTGATTGTTGATCGTTTGACCAAGGTAGCTCATTTCATTCTTTTTTGGGTTGGTCAATCAACAGAAGCTTTAGCAGAACGGTACATACAGGAGATTATAAGATTGCATGGAGTACCGGTGAGCATCGTGTCCGATCGTGACACTCGGTTCTTATCACACTTTTGGAGGAGCTTACAGGAAAGTTTGGGGACTCGATTGAAATTTAGCACAGCTTATCATCCTCAAACAGATGGCCAGTCAGAGAGAACGATCCAAACTCTTGAAAATATGTTGAGAGCTTGCATGTTGGACTTCAAGGGTTCATGGGAGGATCATCTACATTTGGTGGAGTTTTCTTACAACAACAGTTTCCAGACAACTATCCAGATGGCTCCATTCGAAGCTTGTACGGTCGCAAGTGTCGTTCACCTGTTTGTTGGGACGATGTCGGTGAACGAAGAGTGTTGGGACCAGATTTGGTTGTGCAGACCGTTGAGAAAGTTAACACTATCAGGAATCATATGAAAGCAGCACAAGACAGACAGAAGAGTTAGGTAGATACGTCGAGAAGACCTCTAGAGTTCGCCGTGGGTGATTTGGTATTCTTGAAGATATCACCAACTAGAGGGGTGATTCATTTTGGAAGTCGAGAGAAGCTCAGTCCTCGACTCGTCGGACCCTTTGAGATTTTGGAGCGTGTTGGTGAGGTAGCATATCGTTTGGCGTTACCGCAGTCCTTGGCGAATGTGCATGATGTGTTTCACGTATTTCAACTCCGTAAGTATGTTCGGGATGAAACACATGTGTTGGATCATTTGGAGCTGACTGTACGAGAAGACTTGACTTTTGAGGAGCGACCGATTGCGATTGTGGATCGGAGGGAAAAGGTTCTTAAGAACAAGGTTATCCCTCTTATACTTATTTCTTGGGGTAGTCGCTTACATGGAGAGTCAACTTGGGAACGGGAAGATGAAATCCGGCAGAAGTTTCCCCATCTTTTCTTGTAGTTTGTTGGTCATCTATCTTTTTGTGTTCTTGGAATTTCGAGGACGAAATTCTTTTTGTAGTTGGGTATAATGCAACAACCGAGTCCAGTTATACCAAGTTCAGTTACCGTATGTGTTGTTTGTGGTATTTATTTCATTCATCATGTTTGGTTGCAAAATGGTAATTTACTTTATATTCGACCCGTTTACCTGAGCTCGTTGTTTCCTAATTATAGAGTACACTAACATTTCATATTCTTGCTTATAACCATTTAAGTCACTTAAAATAATTTAAAAATACATGTCATGGCCTGCTCGATACCCCTAACCCTGTGGTAGCGTCCTTGCATCGTATTCTCGTCCCGTTCAGTGAAACGGACGTGTTTGGACGACTACGCGCACGTACATGCGTCCGTTCTTGGGGGTATGCTTTTCTGTTACAAAATCCTTCATTTTAATTTTGGGACTTGCCAATAATTTTCATGTTTCAAATTCAAAATTTTGGACCCGATCCAGGCGCATTTCTGAATTGTTTTATTTCCCGCCAAATTCTAATCATTTAAATATTTTTTTTCTTCAAATCTATTTAACCTATTTTATCTGCTAAGGCAACAGAAGAAATATTTTTTTGTGATGAAAGTCTGTTTCCCAGCAAACGAATTTATTCTTGAAAAATATTTAAAATCTTTTACAAAGTTCCCAAGCCCACTTTCTTTCTCCCCGGCCAATCAAAACCGCCCGTTTCCCCCTGGGACCCACGCCTCTCTTTCTTTCTCTCCCCTTTTCTCTTTCTCTCTCTCTCTCCTCACTATTCCCTACGCTAAAATCCAATTTCATCTCTCCTTACTGTTGCTCTCTCTCTCTCTCTCACTCCTCTCGATCTCACTTCTCTCTCCTCTCGCGCGAATCTCTCTCTCTCTCTATTTATTTCCTCATCATTATTCTTCTTTCACGAAACCCATCCCCTGTAAACCCTAGCTGCCATCTCCCTCTCGTCGTTGCCCTAGCGTCGACGACGCCGTCGCAGACCTCGTCGCCTCCTCACCCTCATCACCTCCGCCTCCACTCCCTTCTTCACCGATCATCTTGCACTTGCACCGCGCAGCCCGTGCACCCCTGCACACATCTGCACCGCCGGGAGATCGCCGCCGGTGACTTGTCCCTCGTTCCTGGCCCTCGAGCACACTCCAGTGAGCATTGCCTCTCCCTCCTCTCCTTCTTCCTCCTTCTTTCTCCTTCTTCCATTCATTTTGTTCTGTGTCTGATTTCCTTAACTGCCGGTAGCCTCTGCAGGTATCTCGCCGGAGCTCCGTCAACGCCGTCGACCCTCACGATCCCTCTACAGACCCTTGTGAGTGTAAGTCCGTGTTGCCCACCCCGGTGCTTACGGGGAGGCGGAAAACATAATAAAAATCGGATTTTTAATGACTTAGGCAACATGGACTAAGCTTGTGAGGATCTTTGCTAAACTAAAACTAGCTAAAGTAAACTAACAACTAACAAAGTTGTAGAAAGGTTATACCTTTGGTCTTTAGTCCTTCTCTCCTTGCTCCTAGGTATGGTAGAAAAGGATCACCTTGCTTGTCTTCTCCCGTCAAAGAAGGATCCACCCGAAAGCCACCACCTTTAGCTTCAACTCCAAGCTAGGAGTAACTAGAGTGCAAGAAATGCTAAGACTTGAACCCTAGAAGTGAGTAGAGAAGATCAAGAGAGGGTTTTTCTCAAGCTTTTTGTTTCTCAACACATGAGAGGGAGAGAGCTTGAGGGAGAGGATGAGCAAGAGAGAGAAAAGAAATGAGAGAATGAGAATAATAGTGAGCCATTCTCACTAATATGTGTGAGTTATTTTAATTAATCAATTAGCAAGAAAATTGTCATGGTTTAATCAAGAGGTGACCATTATCATTTCATTATTAATGCAAATTGCAAGAATCAAAGAGCATCTTCCAAATGAAATGATCATGGTCAAATTGTCAACTTGGTCAACAAGTCAACAAAGTCAAAGTGTCAACAACAACAACCATGCACAATAATTAAGCTAATTATTAATTAACAATAACACACACAAAACAATAGGGTTAATAAAATGACAATAGTCATTAACCCTAAACAAGGTCCTCTCCCTCAATCTCAAGCAACCGTGCATACGCACCCGCATTCGTGAACCGAGGAACACGAACACAATGAGAAAAACCAATCTCAAATCATATACTAGGATCCGGCTTAAACCAAAGCCCGCTAGTATAAACTGTCCGGACAGCAAACGTGCACAAGTGCGCGGATGCGAACGAACCCTGTCGCAAAACCATGCGACCTCTACTCATTTTGCCTAAAGGCGAATAGCTCTCTGTGTGGGACTCTAAAGACTCGACACTACGCTGGCAGTGGGTTTAACCACAGACCGCAAGCGGCACTAGCTGTACGTAACGGTCCCCAGGTAGATGTCGATAAGAAGACTGACGAGGTGAAACCCCATCTGCACTCCTACTGAGCCTGTATGTGACAGTCTCCGTACAGTCCGGTCTGTTCGTCTGATACATCGCATGGCGGGCCTAGGGGGGCGGTGAACGTCAGTCCCCTAATAGCGGTACAAGTCGTGTCGGAGTGAAGCCCAGAACACCCTGAGATAACACTGGAAGCCTACCAGTATATCCCGCTTGCCCTGGCCAGGGACTACTCGTGTAATGGCTCTCCTAGACACAGCGCGATGTCAACCCCCAATACCGGGAGAGACGAATCCTGTCTAACCGTCACTGCCTCCAAGTGCTTCGGGACTGTACCCAAAAACTACCTGTTTGCACAGCTCCTTTGAGCCGTGGTAGGGTAGTAATCAAAGTGCAGTGGGAACACACTCGAGGCGAAGTGACAGTGTCAAGTCAGCGGACTAAGCTGTACTCATGTCACCTGGGAACTGATAACTGACGATAGGTATATTACCAACCAACAGTTCCCGACGAGTCCTGTCCAGTGTACTCGTAACCTAACGAGCACCCGCATACTATCCCAAGTACGACGTACTAACGGCTGTGGGACAGACCGTCTCCCACACTGGGATGAGAAGCGCATACGCTAGTCTACTCCGGAGTATCGATGCCCTGTCTCGATAGTCCAACGACCAGGGACCTGTATAAGGATGTGCTTATAGATTACCCAGCTCCCACGAGTGCGAGCGCCATCACAACGCTGGTAATCAAGCAAAGATCCTAAGGGCTCTACTAATATGTATACCAGCAATATGCTAAAAGAAACACATGCACATATTAAAGCAGAGACAAACCAAGTAGCATACTACCATTTCGAGCAAGATTGTATATACAACTGTGAATATCCCAAGCTTCCATTAAGTAATATACAAGCCAGTATGATACAGTAATGGCCTCTAGGGCATATACACTAACGGTGAGCCTCCTCTCCTCCATACTCCTTCTCTTCTTCTCTTCTTTTATCCCATACAGGTCTTGAAATTCTTGATGTTTACTGTTTTCTGGTTCGCCGGAATCCGACCGTGCCGGCGACGATCCCGACGACCCAGCGAGGACCTCTGACCCGTGTGATTCCACTGTTCGTCGTTTGGACTCATTCCGTGTACCGTGCGCGCATCGCGACTTTTCCTACCGACGCGAGACGTTCCGTTTACCGTATCGCGATCCGTCGAGGCAAGTGAAACTTGCTACATGCTATTCATACTATTCCTATATTAATTTATCTATTTTCCTATTAAATCTATGGATAGAATCTAAAGTCTTGAATCCCAAGTTAACAGCACAATGTTCCGTTTACATATTTCAGATCTAGAACTTGAAACTTAATTGTTGCATTTAGTTGACTATACCTAGTAATTACATTTATATATTAGATCACATAATCACAATTGTTTTATAACCATAATACCCTTTTGTAGTTTTACCCTATCGGACGACTGGTTGCATACATCTAGCCTAATTCATATTCAATTGCATCTCTAGATTGTTTTAGTACATAATTAATATGATTTTATCATCCACATTTGGTATACTGCATTCCTGAAGTGTTAAAACTATCCCTTAAACCTAAACTGATAACCGTGCATCCTAGTAGTTTAATCCGTACCTATTTACATATCATATTACATGTGTCAGTTTCTTGTTCTGATAATAACCATGCTTGTTTATTTATAACCATGATTTTGCTAGCTTGACTATGAGCATCCACACAATATCTTGTGCACCCTGACATGACTTGCTATACATATTACTTGACCCGACATGGTACCGTATAACTCTTGGTATATATCGTGACACCTTTATATATTACCTGGCTTGACCTGATGTACCATGGTCTTACCTGTTACCTGATCTTGTATCTAATGCCAACAAACCTGACCTGTTGTCCTTACGGACCGCTCCTGTTGTCTATCCAGACAAACCTGTACCTGCTTGATCATGTGTTGGCATTAGCTCTAGATTATTTAATACACGACATGATCACATATAACTTGGGGATATGGGGAAATCAATGATGAAACCTGACTTGTAACTCGACAGTTGCTTGCTTTTACTGATCAGTTTAGAGGCTAGGCCCGCCTCGGGATGATGATGCTGACATCATTCGTCTTTACATATTCCCTGTTTTAGTGCCTAGCGGCACGTCTCGGTTTCAGCCCGAGAGTCTTAGACCGTGGTCCCGGGCATGCACGGGATACTATTGAGTTATATCGATAATTCATCAAATTGATTTCAAAGACTTGAGAGTAGATAACCCAATAGACCAGTTTAGCTTACTCACTGCACACTACCCTTCACTGCCCTGTTTTTATATTGCTGTTACACATGCTTTACCACTTATGATTATACTTGCATATCTTGTTACCCTGTTTATATCTTATTGCTTGATGATATGACGCGCTGACGTCTGGGTTTTGCATGGCCCAGATTCCGTACCTTTCCTGCAGTCCGAGCAGGAGTACTTCAGCCAGCAGGCTGAGCAGTGAGGATTCAGTAGTAACTAGTTCTTTTACTTTTCAGCATTTTATTCCTGATGTGAGCCCGCACTATGGGACATACATTCCAGTTATCCTAGTATTGGATCTTTTGCTTCCGCATTATTATTATTCTTGACTCATTTTATTTTGGCTTATGGACATGTATTAGATAGTTTTATTTTGTTCTTGATATCTCTACAGCCGTAATGTGACTGTTGATGGATACTTCCTACCCACAGATAGCATGGTTGGCTATGTCACGTGCCCATCTTAGCGTACTCTGGGAAGCAGGGCGTGATAGACCCCGACTTAGAAGAGGAAGAGGAAGAAGTAGAATAGGAACCTTCAGAAGACTCCCTAGACTCTACCCGGACTACATCTACAGACTCCTCGGATGAAGACATCTAACCTGATCGAAGGGACGTGTCCTCGGAACAGAAAATGCGAGGAATCCGACTTGAGGAGGAGAGCGTCGGGCTAACACGACTAGGGATGAGGAAATTATGAAGATGTATGAGCCCTGATGGGGATCCCACCTCTATTTATAGCTGCCGGCGTACACATCCTACGGCTCCGATCGCCTCCTGCCAAAACAACGTTTTGCAACCAACGGCCGACAACGTTCCACCTGTTGCACTCACATCGGGCGCGTCCCATCGGGCGCGGGAACGCCTGCAGCACGTCTCGCCATCCAACCAGCGCCAAACACGTGGGTTGTCGCTTCGGCGAATGTACACACGATCCAGCGCTTCCCTTTTTATTTGAGATCTCTCCCCTGATCCGCCGACGTCATCAAGAAAATACAAATGGTTGCCCGGGAATGCACACCGTCGATATCTCCAAGTGAGAGCTCACCCCGGGTGACCGGTCAGACCACTCTCGACCCGACCTAAGAACGGGTCGAGATGAGAGTGGGGAACTAATGATGATGCTCGATATCGGTGACTCCCCAGATGATGACACGTGGCAGATGACGTGTCCCAGAGCTTACGAGAAAAGATCAAGAACGTTGTGTTGGGACCACACCCCGGGTCTCCGACCCGGGGTTGATCCCAACCTTCAGCGGCCTTGCAGACCACCCCCTCCCAGCTTGCCTCCGAGCTATCACAGAACTAAGATGCCTCAGCCTCCCGCTCATTCCCGAGCCTCCCGCCGAGCTCATATTCCTCGGTCTCACCGACCGACCTACAGCAACTATCACAGACGCCTCCGCCACGGCTCCGCAAATCTCGCCAGGCGCGAGATATCCACCGCCCATGATCCCGCGTTCCACGCCATCACGATCCCCCCATTAACGAGCATGTCTCGTCATTAATGGGGGATCCCGCCTATCACGCGGGCGTGACGCCAGGGGCGTAACTGCCGGCGTGAAACTCGCGACCGCCTGCCCATTGCTACCGCTATATAAACCCCTTTCTCAGACGATTCAGGTAAGTCAATTTCACTCGAATAGGCGTTACTCTGCAAAAATACCCCATCTAACTTGATCGTCGGAGGGTTCTCGGTGGCACAACCACCTCGGGACTTCTTTGCAGGTAGCTCGGCCTCAACCACACAAACCCATTGAGATCCACACGCTCCAGGAAGCAACTTTCCAACTCAATCTCAGCCGTCCATCAGCGCTCGCAGCAGATCAACAGAAGATAATATCTGAAGGAGGTCCAGAGCTCTATCAATTTTTAACATTCAAATGCTATTAAATTAAAATAGGTTTGTGTTTTTAATATGGTCCCTTTTAGTCTGTTTTGTCGAGGAATAAGAAAAGGATAAGAAGAAAGATTAAAGTTTTGAACTTCTTAACGAGAGTTGTTGTTAAATATTTGATTTGTTGAGATATTGGATTAATTAAAAATCGATTGGAAATGTATGCATGAGGAAAGAGATGAGAATGAAAAGTTAGAAATTTATGAGAGAGAAAGATGGAGAAGAGATAGATAAGGGCGATCTGGACAATAACAAAATAGAATAATATTAAATAATATCAAAATTGTAATGCATGAATTTAAACAAAGAAATCCTTGGCACTAGGGTTTATTCACAAGTTTTCTGGATCCGAGATCCTAATCAGATAATATTTAGATCACATGGGCTAAAAGATAATTTTCCAAAATAAATAAAAATATGGGAACAAACCTTCTTAAAAAAGTGATGTAAGTTTTGCTCCTTTTGACCAGATATGAAAGTGTCGAATCTTACAGGGTTAATTGCTAAATAATATCCCAATATTTCACCAACTGTACACTTATATACCCAATTGATTTTTTCGTTGTATTTATATGCCCTTAAGTACAAACCATCAATATTTTGCTCTAGCTCCCTTCAGTTGACCTAATCCTTGATTATTTTAAACAAAGTCCATATGATTTATAAATAAATGCATCAAAGTGCCGCAAAAAAATCTATAAGGTATAGTAAGATACATAAGTGCAAAATTGGTGAAACTATTATTTGGCAATTAACCCAATCTTATGTCACATCATAGGATATTTTTGGAAACTTTATTTTTGCAGAGAGATCCTTTTCTTGTACTCGAACAAAATGAATAATCAAACTTGGTCAAACCTACAAAAATAGATGATGCTATTTTGCATGGATTCTAGGAAAGATATTTTGAGCAACTGAGATGAAGTTGTTGCCCTTCTCTCACCCACACAAAAATTGGTATAAAACTGAAAATTTCTCACATACAAAATTGGTTTAAAATTGAAAATTTGAAATCTCAACCATTTTTAACATTGAACTGCTTTTTCTTGGCAAGTAAGTTGGCGGACTCGAAACCTCTCCTATATTTTCCTGATGCTATTAGCTCCTGGCCACATTATATTGAAGCAAACCAGTTCGTATTTATTCAAGTGTTTAAGCGAGCTTAAAAACTTATTCAAGCTTGGCAAGCTTATTTTACGAACAAGCCTAAGCGAGCTCTCGGTGAATCTGAGCTGAGCCTTGAGATTTTCAGAACCTATTTGGAATGTTGAAAACTAGTGACAAAAAATTACAATAGCATATAAAAATTAAGATCGTATAAACGTCAATATTTATTTTGATAAATCTCAAAAGCCCGAAATATGGTTGTTATAACTAAACAAACGAGTTCAAAGCTTGTTTAGAAACTCGTTGAGTCTATTGATTATCCATTAAAATTTTCAATATCCTAGCATAACAATATATGACTCAATATGAATATGATTTGAGCCTCAAGTTAACATAAAACTGCTTAATAATTATGATATAAATGAAGGATAAATCATTTTATTTTTGCTACAAGTATAATACAAGATACAAATATTTGAGCCTACATGAGCCTTAAACGAGCCGAGCTTGAACCTAACCCAAACTTGAGCCTACCATGTTCGTATTTGTTTGTTTATTTCATCAAACCTATGTTCTTGTTCAAACTCGGCCCGTTCAGTCGTTGAAAGGGCTCGAAGGAGTTCTTAACAACCCGAGCACGAGCCTAACTTTGAGTTTAGATCTTCAAGCTATTTTAACAGTCCTATCTCTACATCTCTTATAAGGGAAAATATTTTGTGGACCATATTTCTTAATTTGATTTGTTTTTTAACCCAAAAAGGTTCCAAAATTATGAAAATCCAAAAAGTATATCTTGAATTTCTAGTTAAACAAATATTGATTTGTATATGTATTTTTAATAATATGATTTCATAAAATGCCTTATGATTTGATAAATAATGTTATATTATGATTAATATATTATTATTTATAACTAGCATTATGGTTTGGTAATTAGCGTTATGATTTGAGAGATAATGTTACAGTTGAATAAATAAAGTTACTAAAGATAGAATGTGTATAGCTTGCAAAAGGGTAAAACCGGTATTTTGGAAAAATGATCTCAATTAGAATATGTATTGTCTTGGAACATTTGTATTTTCTTGGTATCGGTTTTTTCTATATCAATTTTGAAAATATATGGATTTAATAACTGTGCTCGGAGGCGGAAAAAACAGATCCATTTTTAAAAATAAAGTGTCACTTGAAAGACATTCAAAAGAGCCACAATTAAAAAACAAAGTAAACAGAACAAAATAAAATATAAAACATTTCTCTTTCTTAACTCAAATGAAAAGCCAAAAAGAATTATAAAATTATGAACAGGGACCATAAAAAAAGTTGTGAAAAATTGATTTTTTGACCGATATAAATAAAACTACCATGTCGACCAAGATTTTTCATAAAATATAATTGACCGAAACGTCGAAAAATAAAGGCGGCAAAAATAAAGTACAGTTTTGAATAGCGTCCCTTCAATAATCGTCACAAGAGCAACAAAAAAACGATTTTTTTTCTTTCGTAATCCAAATCAAGTATAAAGCCAAAATGAACACTAAAGTCATACAAAAACCCAGATCTCTCATAAATGAAGGTGCGGATCATCAAAATGATTATGATAATTTCACTTTTTGACCGATATAAAAAGAACATTTCTGCTATGTTTTCGACACCCACTTTTCTCATAACAAAAACAAGAAAACCTAAAGGAAAAAGGGTTTCTGCACAACCCTTCTACACAAATCTCACAAAATCAGTAGGTCCCACACTCAAATGCATGACCCCCACACCCACCAAATGTTTATGCAGTAAAATTGACACTTTGCTCAAAACTAAGTACATGCATTCTTGAAATAAAGCATCACTTCAATGATATCCATAAGACCCATCAGAAAAAATACCAAAAGTACAAAATGAGAAAGAAAAAAGAAAGAAAGAAAAAATATTTCTTTCATCCAAATTAAGTAAAAAGGATAAAAATAAAAATAAAACGTTCATAAAAAAAGGTACGGAAACCCACGACGTCCCCAGAAAAAGACCCTTTGGGGGTCCCCCATTCTCAGCGAATCCCATCCAGCCAACTAACCCCACCATCCCCCATTCAATCACAATTCGACAACACAACCCCCAATACCATTCCGGTTTCCCAAAACCGCCTATCCGTCGCATCTCGATCTACAAACCGAACACATAAGAAGCCCCTCCATTCTTTCTTCTTTTTTCGTCTTCCAATTTTCTTCAGCCTCCATCATCATCGTTTTATTCTTAAAGAATATTATATTATTATGGGGAGGGGGAGAGTGCAGCTGAAGAGGATCGAGAACACCATCAATCGGCAGGTCACGTTCTCCAAGCGGCGGTCTGGTCTGCTCAAGAAGGCACACGAGATCTCCGTGCTGTGCGACGCCGAGGTGGCGCTGATCGTGTTCTCCACCAAGGGGAGGCTCTACGAGTACTCCACCGAATCGAGGTCAGTCTAAAATCCTGATTTCGATGTTAGTAGATGCCAAGTTTCCATTTTCCTTTTTGGATGGTTTTATCGGTTTGAAGTGACATGAGAGTATTTTAATCTTTATCAATGGTTTCCTGTTGATGTTGTGTTTGTTAGGTGTTAGATTATGAGATATTTAAATATAACTGTATTAGATATTATGATTATCATAGATCAGATACGTAGGTTCTGATATATGTTGTTGAATTAGGATTAGTGTGTTAGATTGTTAGGATTATTGGTTATCGTGTGTCTGTATAAATTGAGATGTATCTCTTAATAAAATATTATTAGGATTTGTGGTTGTTTTTCCATTTGATGTTGGGTTTTGGGCAGTACTTTCATGTAAGAACGTTTGCATGGTAACAAGGAAGGATCCTTCATGTAAACACTGCTGTTGCTGCAAATATCTTTTGTATTGACTGTTGAGCTACTGTTTTTCATTTTTCATTTCCTTTTTTAATTTCCATGTATGCATGGTGGCGTCTGAAAATCTTATAAAAGTTCATGCCATTCCAAAGTTTATTGTCATATAACTTCCTTTTGAGTCCTCAAAATATATGTATTTTCTAAGGGCCAGTTTACCAGCAAGATTATGAAATTTGGATTCCAAAATAGTACGGTTGAAAATTTCTGGATTTGGTAATTTGTTGTTTGGTTGGTTTTGGATTTCTAGTATTGGATTTGTAGATTCTTGTAATCTTTGTTTGGATGGTGAAAATAAAGTTGGATTTGGATTTGAGAATTTTAGAGAGAGATACATAAAGAGAGGATTATTAAATAAATAAAGTACACGAGTCTCATCTAAAAGTACAATAAATAGTGCAAAATCCTTGAAAATCCTTAAAAAAATTTAGGATTCAGAAATCCATGTTTTAAAAAACAAAGGAATCCTAGAACACCAAACACAAAATTATGAAATCCTAGAATTCCACAATCCAAATCCTAACAAATCCTGCAACCATGGATTTCTGATTAATGCCAAAATGAAGTCATGATGATGTATACAACTTGCATATTTATTATGTTTTGATTATGTATCGTAGCCTAAGGTTAAAACATGAAACAGTCTATGTATGCTGTTTATTGCGGGTCAAAAGAGAGATTTGTAAATTAATGCAGCGGTACCACTTTGGTAAGCACAAAGATACCACTTACACTCACTGACTGGTTATACTGTTAGAGAGGTAGCTTATGGAAACTAAGACATGACCTTTTGGCAAAGGTGAGGCTGAAACTCATTTATTGCGTTGTTTCTAGCTTGGATCAACTTCAAAAGAACTATCAGCCATTTTGTATTTTGTATAGTTTGGAAAATAATTCTTGGGATTTCATTTTGGATAAATAAATCTTGGAATTTACGTGCATTCTGTTAAATGAAATTTCCAAGGGTTTTTTTTTTTAAAAACTTATACATGTTTGGATGGTTCGGGATAAGGATATGCATTTAATGTTTACTATTTCTTTTCATGATTGAGTTAAAATATTATTTTTTTTAAAGAGAGAGAAAATAATTAGGTCTTAGTTAATTTTTTGTATTTTTTCCGCTGGATTACGCATAAAAATATCATCCAAACAACATTTTTTAAAGGATTGCACTAATCCGGGCGAAAAATAGAATCAAGCATTTTTATCATATGCATTGTGTGTATCCAAACTTGTCCTTAGATATATGTCCCTATATGGTCCAATCTACATGCTTGGGGTGCAAGTGCACTTACGACCCAAGTTTAGCGGGGTGTATATTTTGCCTGCATATACCTTCATAAGCCTGTTTGGGCTGGTTTAACTTTATTTAGAAAAAGACGTAGGGTTTGGTTTTGGGTCAAAACCTATATTTAAACCTATATCCTGTCCAACCTGCTTCAATAAAATTGAAATCCAATGCAAAACCCATCCGTTTACTAAAGTTGGTTGTTGCTTCCCAAAAATTTCATGGTATTATCGAAATTAATTATGAAACGCTATAAATTGCAGAAGGCATCTTTTTCATTTCTTTAAGCTAAAAATCAACAACTTGAGCACTATCAAATTTATTAAGAACACAAGTGATGATACTCATAAGTGGAGATTTCCTAGATCACGGCACACAGCAGATGACATGTCGTCCACGTAAATCTACTAGATTCATGAAGGCCATGGAGCGGGAATAGATATGATGCAATGGGGACATTCATCATCGTCTCGCCTATGAGGTAGCACCTGACCTTTTGGGGGCCTCCTCCTGGGTGTATTTCTTTTTCGACCAACCACCGGTCGATAACTCGTTTTTGAGATATCCTACAACAGAGCTTCCTCAGCCCCTTACCGTCCCGACCAACTCAGGACCAGTAGCACAAAGCTCGAACTTTCTTAGATTGAGCTTCCTCAATTTCCCTTTACCGAGATTTCTTGCTCGTCTCCGAGCTATTCTGAGATCACTCAGCGTCCCTGTATGACCGGAAGCACAAAGAATGAGCGTCCCCTTAACGGCTCCGTATACCTCGCCACGACCGATGTCGGATTATTTTCCTTCACAGCATGACAATCCCCTTCCTGTCACGTTGGACAACAAAGGGTTGATTTTGATACGAAAATCTGAACAGAGCTGTGACGTCAACCTTCCACCCTCGTATCCTTAGGTTCGGCAGTGGATCACGAAATCTTGGCGATTTTTTCTATCTAATGAATGAGGAGTCTGTTTGGGCTAGTGCCACCCTCAAACTGGGCAACCTCAAACGCCGGGGTCGATGCCGTTCACTAACGACCCTCGCTTTCGTTACACTCAATAGGACTCACCCGCCCAGGCTCTACGTTCCGCATTTCACGCAAGCATATTTTGCCATTAATGGGCGTATCCCGCCATCAACACGAACGTAACGTGGGGGCGTAACGGACGGCAAGAATCTTGCATCGGCTTGCTCCATACGACCCCTATATAAACCCTTCCTCCAGATGATTTAGGTAACTCGAATCGAATCCAATACGCCGCTACTGTGCCTAATTATTCCTCGGTATTTATTTGATCGTTAGAGGGTCCTACGGCGGTTTCCCATTCCGGGACTTCTTTTGTAGGTAGCTCGGCGTCAACATCAACCAGCAAACACATTGAAATCCACGTGTCTAATCCTCTATAACAAATCTCCACTGTTCAGCTCCGCTGGTCACAAGATCGACGGAGAACAACATTTGACGAAGATCCCGACCTCCATCAGTTGGCGCCGTCTGTGGGGACCACCGTTTTCCACCTAAAAAAGTTGATCTTTTGCCTTCGATACGATGGCCAGTGATCATCGCAACGAAGACCCTAACACGAGCCATCCCGTCCTCCGCAACGGAGGCGGGGACGGTTCCACTCCTCCCAATATCGTCAAAACCTTATCGGCACGGATCGACCGACCGACGGTGATGATGGACGCGCTCGCTCGTGTCCAAACTGCCAGCCACGTCCGGCAAACCGCCGCCCCTGCTCCCTAGAGCGGCGGCGTGCACGAGGCGACATAGGGACACGTTCAGGTCTCCGGCCTCGCTCGTGCCAACCACTGTTGGCTATAGTGCCCTCAAGTCAATTATTGGATCGCAGGCATGTAATTGCAATGATTGAGAGATGACCTATACCGGTAGAACAGTCTTATTCGAGATGGTAGTATGTATTTGGTTTATCTTTATCATTGTGTACATACTTCAGGTAATATTATATATCACTATTACATGTTGATAGAACCCATAGGATTCTTACTTGACTACCAGCAGGATGATGGCGATCATATATGTGGGAGCTGGGTGGTCTATAAGCACATCCTTAAAAGGTCCCTAGTCGTTGGAGTTTTAAGACTGGGTATCGATACTCCAAGAGTAGACTAGTGTATACCGATCGAAACCCCGACGAAGGGCGGTGGCCGGTCTCACAAGCCATTGATGTCAGTTGGTTCATCTAAGATATATACATGTGCTCATTGGGTTATGAGTACACCGGACAGACTCGCCGGGAACATGCTAGCTGGTATTATACCTATTGTCAGATACCAGTTCCCTGGTGACATGTGTACAGGTTAGTCTATCGACCTGAGATCGTCATTTGTCTTGTGTGAGTTCCCACCGTGCTTTGATTACTATTCTACCACGGCTCAAAAGAGTCGTGCAAACAGGTTTTAGTTGGGTACAGTCCCGAGCCACATGGAGGCAGTGAGCGATCGTCAGGAAATTCATCTCTCCCGGTATTGGAGGTTGATATCGCAGTGTGCACGGATGGCCATCATCAGAAATCCTTGGCCAAGATAGTCAAGAATTACTGATCTAGGATCGGTAGTTTCTCAGGTGGTGATAGGCTTCATATCGACACATAATGTCGCATTATTAGGGGTCTGATTTTATCCACCCTCTAGACTCGATATGCGATACTCATAGACGAACGGACCGGACTGTACGGATATTGTCACTGTCAGGCTCAGTAGGGGTTGCAAGATGGGTTTGCTCGTCGGCCTCCCTTTCGTTTAATATCTGGATAGCCGTTACGTACAGCTAGTGCCACTAACGTGCTTGCGATTAAACCCACCGCCAACGTATTGACGAGTCTTTAGAGTCCCACACAGAGGGTTTTCCTGGTTCGGGCAAAACATTGTAGAGGCCGTATGGTTTTATGGTAGGGTTTGATCGTATTCGTGCACTTGTGCAAGGATCATGATCGGACGGATAATACTAATGGGCTTTGGTTTAAGCCGGATCCTACTATTATATTGTTGGATTATTTTCGTCTCGTTGTATTCGTATTCAGTCGGAATACGGATGCTGGTATGTATATACGGATGAGAGGTATTTTTGTAATTCGTTACAAGTTTACTTTAGAAATTTCCATTTCATTTTGGATTAAACATTTAGGGTTTAAATGTTTATTTGGTGAAAAGTGTGACTCATTATTTCTAGCATGCTCTCTTAGTGATTCATGCATATCACATGGGTGTGACTCTTGGTGGGTCATGGATGACATGCTAGGGTTTTTGTTTGTGGTGTAAGATATTTGTTGTGAGCTTGGGATATTTTTTGATGAGTCGTTTTCTTTACTTGCTCACAAAATATATTACATCACACAACAAAGGAAAAGAGGCAGCCACTCATTTTTTTTACTTGCTCGTTTTCTTTTTCTTGAGCTCACACTTCTTCACTCCCATAGAATCTTCTTCAACCTCCACCCATACCCTCTCATGAGTTAAGAATCCTTGGGTGTATTGAGATAAAGTGATCACACACACTCTCTACTTCATTTTGGCTATCTAGGTTAGCAAACTAGATATCCGAGTTGCTTCGGTTTTGAGGCGGGAACCCGTATTACTAATTCTCGACGTGGATCTTCTTCGATGTGGGGAGACCGGAGATCAAACTTAATCGGAGAAGCCGCGAGGAGCTTGGGACAGAGGTTGAAGACCGAAAGACACAGATCGATCGATATAAACTCTCTAAACTCCTTTGTTGATTGTTAGTATAGGGTTAATGGTTCGATCCGGGATTCGGGTTCCGTTAATGCCGGTTTCTAAAAGTTTTTGTTCCGCATTTGGCCAAGGATTGATAGCCGGGACGCTGCTGTAACCCAATATGGTATCAAAGCCAACCCATTAACCCCATACTAACTTATTGCGGCATTAGAAATCCACCGTTTTTATCGTGCAAAACCGCCGACAAAAACAGTTCCAAAAACTGAAAGTTTGAGATGTTTGCACACCCCGCGGGCTCACGGTTTGAACTGAGAAGCAGCAGGATGGTGCATGGGCACCCCGGGGAAACCCCGAGGGGACCGAACGGCTGGGTCCACTTCCCAAGACCACCACAAGGTGGTCTTGGCGGTGGGGACCCAAAACTTCCCTATCTCAGGCAGTTTCAGGTCTGCCTCACCCCATGGCCACCTTGTGGTGGCCTCGGGGTAGGGTACCCCCTTTAGGCCCCCGACTCAAAGTTAATTTCGTGCTCGCAAAGGTTCGGGCGCGTTTCATTTTGATTCGGACTTCCAAATTGACTTTAAACGGTCGGTTTTTGGAACTTTAGCTCACTGTTTTTTCATGGTTTTGGAAATTGGTTTGGTTTGCTAATTGCATGCAGAATTCTAATATCGTAGTTTACAGTACATACATTACTATCTGCTACCGTGAATGTCATTAGAGCGGTACAACTTGTCTAATTGCTATAGTTCTTTTAGACGGGTTTGCGAACGTGACATTCATGTTGATGTTCTGTGTTGTGTTGTGTGTTGGCTGGATCTTCGTGGTGGATAGCCTGGGTGCAATGTTAGTACAGTTTAGTTTTATTTGTACATTTGATATCGCGGGACGAGCGTCTGACTTGTGGACTGCCGTCACTGCCTTCTTATATATTATTTGTTTGGGACACGACCGGGTTGAGATCGATATCACCGTTGTACTTATTTTTCTTTTCTATACTAGGATTACCCCGCGGTGGAGTGCACGGATAGCCAGGTTCTAGAGGGCAACGTGCCCGCATCTCATGGCGTTAAGACGGAGGGGGCCTCACTCTAGAATTGGTTGGCTATTCGCCGCACTCGTAGGGGGTACAGGTTGACCCAAGAAGGAGTGCTCAAGTTACCGGATTCCGTGAAGTGCCGGGTGACCCATTCACTTTGATGAAAGGGGCCGTCTCGCTTCTGGTTTTGGCGGGTAACTTGCCTCACTCGTATGGGTCTAGGTTTTCATTGCACAGGCTATCCACACGACCCGGAGAACGTCGGGTTTCAGTTGCGGCTCAAAGGAAACCCGGGGCTCACAGATTATCGGCATTGTTCTGTGATGCTTATCGCTTATCTCTTATCTGTGATGTTGCATTTATCATACCTGGAGTGATTATTGTATATTTTTATATATATACTAGTAGATGTTGTATATGTTTTGCATCCGTGCTAGTCCAGTCCCCGCTCTGTCATTAGTTAAGTAACCTAACGGGTGATGACGGGACCCAGTGGCGAATGCGGATGACATATACGTACATCATATTTTCGTTCTTTTCTGGTGTAATTAATTGATTGGACTACATTGATTCTGATCAATGCAAGGAAAACAGACATATTCGATGTTGTTGGAATATTTTTCAAAAGATGTTATTACAAAGATATTTTCTTTTGTTTTGCACAGAGGTATTCGGTTATGAATATCCAGCACCTCATTCCACGAGGAAAGGGCTGAGATCCCTTCACCGGGAGTGATCCCTTAGGCAGAAGTTTGCGTCAAGGTAATAACTTCAATATAGTCGATTAATTTTTTACTTTGCATCGCGGTATTCAGTTGGGAATATCCTGCACCTCATTCCATGAGGAAAGAGCCGAGATCCCTCCACCGGGAGTGACCTCTTTAGCAAAGGTTTTCACCACTATATATTTGTAAAGCTATCCGGTTCCTTCAACGATATCAAGTTCATTACGGTAAAGGTTTTTCGCCAAAAACCATTCGTGGCCCTCCGTCATTTCAGACAGGTAGCACTTAGTATTCATGCTATGTTTGTTGACCTTCGTCAAAGCATAGTATATGGTAAATGTTTGTTACCTTTCTGTTATAGATGCGTTGGTTTAGGACAGTCGTACAGCCTTGTTGATCTTAATCAAGGGCGAGTACGGATGGGTTCAAATTAACCTGGACAATGATGGGTAGAACTTGACATGTGACTTATGATTTGTTGACCTTCGTCAAGGTCATAAGAGTATGGGATACAAATCCACATCGGGAGTTCCTAAAGAAACTGAAACTTGCCAGGCATGCGCATACCTTCTGGAGTGTGATAACTTGATTGGATTTCATCAGGTTATCATGCGATGATAGTTGGATCCCGATTCCCACTGATGAGTTGGTTTACTCGGGTGATTTTAGATGATCCCGACTAATTCTTCTTTTGGGTTTGGAAGGAGAATTTGAGGATACAGTAGGAGACATCCTGATTAGATAAAATGATTAACCATTTTGATCTAGGTTAGAGTGCACGCTGAGTGTTTCTTTTCTCTCTCTCTTTGGCAGCGACCATGTCCTGACCCTAGACTAGAACTCAGGAACCAAGTTAACCGAACCTTCTTAAAACTTGGCTTTTGGATTGTCTAAGTTGCATACTTCATTGCCACTCTTACTTTTACCCTTTGTATTTCTCCGGAACATTCCGTATTACTACGAAGATCCCCTTTCATTGGATCTGACCATCGTTTAGTTACATACGAACTCGAAGAAACTTGTTTCAGATTCGAGAATGGTTTCCGGTTCTGGAAAAATTGAATAGGACCATTCAGTTGTCTTTTATCTTTACCTTCTCTCAGTTTGTGAGGGCTCCTACCATAGACATGTGCCAAAAGGTAGGGAAGGAAGAAAACCAATTAGCCTAAGTGAGGTGTACAGAAGGTACTAAGTAAAGACAAATAAAGGGATTAGAAAGAGGGCAAAGTAAATTGCGACTGCTATCATTCACAACAAAACCGTGTATATCATTACCACTCCTACTTCACCTTTGAATTTCTCCAGAACACTCTGTATCACTACGAAGATCCACATTTATTGGATAATCCATCGTATGGTTACATACGAACTCGAAAGAACTTGTTCTAGTTCGAGGATGGATTCTGGTTCAGTTGATATAGAATAAGAATTATTCAGTTGTCTTTTATCTTTACCTTCTCTCAGGTTGCGAGTGCTCCTAGGATTAGGAAAGTATATCCATTACGCTTATTGGATAGTCTTCTTCTAAACCATAGACTGGTGCCGAACGGTAGGGAAGGAAGAAAACCATTTAGCTTAAGGTTGGTGTACAGAAGGTAATGAGCAAAGACAAATAAAAGGATTTGGAGAGATGGCAAAGAAATATACGGTCACAGTCATGAATCTAAATAATGGAAGAGGCATTACTAGGAATACCCGGCTACCCCTTCGAAACATTTTCATGTTTCAGTTTCACTATGCGTTGTTAATTGAAAATTGATTTCCCAATTAGATTCTTACTCCAGGATATGTATTTACCAGGTTTAATTCTCACATCTGTATGGGTTTACAGATGATGAGTGGGAGTAAGTTATTGGGAATTATATGATTATATCCTCTTTATATCGGAATTCGTTGAAATTGGTGATATTTGAGGAAATCGCCCGAGGTTTTGCCTAATGACAAATGTTTGGTTTTGAATATTCGTTGTTATGCACAAATTTCAAACTGATATATCTGTATGTTTATTTTATAAAGTGATATAAATTTTTGAAATTATGTCCATGACATTTACCTATATCAGTTGATGATTGGGTAAGGAGCATTAAACAACGGTGTAATTCTTCTTAATCATAGTACAGTTTTCATCCTACGACGCACATGGTTTGAGTTATTCAACTCAGGGGACTTATACAAAGTATTGTATATTGTCCAGTGTCCATTAGGACAAAAGGATTGATGCTCGTACTATATTCTGTTTACTTGTGACTTCTCCAGTTTTAGACAAGTGTTTCGTAGAAATATAAGGTCCAAGTTTTGAGAAGTTATAGATACAAGAATAAAGTAGAGAACCATGTGTTGTAAGTATTAGGATTCTTCAAAATGATCGAAGATGCAGATACTTGTGTTTAATATTCAGTTGATAGTAATGGTTTTGAGAACTTGCTTCTCTTTCAGGTTACTCATATCTGGATGCACTCCTAGTTGAGTAATGTTGATCGGCCTCCTTCCATTTAGTTGACGTGCACTGGAAACAGCTGCATGATTTGAATCTGGTTCCAATTAAATCAGTGCCTCTGTTTCTATATTGTAAATAGAATGGTTCATATCTTAACGATGTTAAGGTATATGGAGTTATCCAGCTTATGCTTAAAACCAGACTCTGGACATACTCAAGGCAAGTTTCAGTAATGGCAGTTTGTGGGTTATCCCGGATTATGACGAGGGTTAACTTTCTACCATCTGGAAGATCAATAGTGATATTGTTCTTGACTCGCCACAGTTTTAGCAAAATGGACTTTTTCAGAAAACAGTAGTGGGAGTATGGTAGAACTGGAAGTGATTTCAGAACCACAAACGATTACTGAAAATTTAATAGAACCTAAAGATTCAATCGGGTTTGACATTTCATTAGCCACTCCGCAGATATAATGGGTAACCTCTGGCGCCTGAAGGAATTTCGGTATCCTCAAAGACGGTGACAGTGAGGTTCTTGTTTACCCAGACTTACCATTACTGATGTTCTAGACTATGAGACCCGGCAGGAGGATGGGTATAGCGTCGTTCTAAAGTAGCTTTAGAAGTGCACGTCTATATGACTCTGCCAGAGGGTTGTTATAGTCAGTGGAAGCAGCGGAAGCATAGTGGAAAAGTAGCTTCTGTCTATTTATAGACTAAAGCAAGTATAGCGGAGATAGATCATCTATTTTTGATGTGACAGCCATAAGCTTTGACTTCATCAGAATAGGAGATGGATCTGTTAAGAAGGTAGTAGGGTGTTTTGTCCAGGTATTTGGATGACATACACTTTGTAGAAAGTGAAATTCCTATACTACGATCGGTTATACTGTGGTTGTCACACAGTAGTTTCTCCACATAGGATATGTATATTATATCAGGCATTCTGGTTACTAGATCTATGGTTTTAGATCTAGATTTGGGTAGTTTCCCAATCTGGGTACTTTGACAGTATTCTAAAGGTGTTTTAGAATGGATGACTCCTGGCATGGTGGTGTACCTGCAGGTGATGGAGTCACCCTTTCTAAAGGTGTCTTACAGACTAAAGGGGAGAGGGATGTGCATGATTGGCATATCACTTGCTTAGGTAATTGAGTCAATCATGAGATGTCAAGTACCACACCAGATGTTTTTGCACAAGCTGCAATAAGTTTGTATATTAATCTAATTCTGGAGAAACGTTCGGAAGCAGTTTTAGAACATAAGTAGATGTTCTAAGGATATGGAAACGGCAGCCTCCTTCGGGAGATGGTTATCATTCTAGGCTTCCAAGGTGACCTGGATGACAGAGTGACTGTCAGAGTTATAGTTTTTCCTCTTTTGAGAGGCAGTAGTTTGGACAGTTGGTCCAAGCGGATACTGAGGAAGGCATGGCGCAAGATACTGACTAAATTCAGTGGACGACACAGTTTAAGAAGTTTGCTGGATTTGGAGTTCATTTGTGAACTGGGTCTCATCAGATATCCAGACATATTCTAAGACATGTATTGCTCATTTCGGGAGATGGCTTTTTCCGCGAATTTGAGATAAAAAGAGACATAAAAAGAAACATTGGAGCGGATCCACTCACTGAGGCTATTTCTCAAATGCAATAGTTTTACAAACAAGTTTTGTGAAACTGATTAGTAAAGAAGTTGGATGTTCGGTATCACACGGGCTGTGAGTATGCGACACCGCAATATTAGCCTTAAGTGCAAGTGGAAGATTGTTGGCTATAGTGCCCTCAAGTCAATTATCGGATCGCAAGCACGTGATTGCAATGATTGAAGGAGGACCTATACCGATAGAACAGTCTTACTCGAGATGATAGTATGCTATCCGGTTTGTCTTTATCATCGTATACATACTTCATGTGACATTACAAATCACTATTACATGTTGATAGAGCCCATAGGATTCTTGCTTGACTACCAGCAGTATGATGTCGATCATATATGTGGGAGATGGGTGGTCTATAAGCACATCCTTAAAAGGTCCCTAGTCGTGGGAGTTTCGAGACTGGGTATCGATACTCCACGAGTAGACTAGTGTATACTGATCGAGACCCCGACGAGGGGCGGTGGCCGGTCTTACAAGCCATTGGTGTCAGTTGGTTCACCTAAGATGTATACATGTGCTCATTGGGTTATGAGTACACCGGACGAACTTGCCGGGAACATGCTAGTTAGTATTATACCTATTGTCAGATAGCAGTTCCCTGGTGACATGTGTACATGTTAGTCTATCGACCTGAGATCGTCATTTTTCTCGTGTGAGTTCCCACCGTGTTTTGATTACTACCATACCACGGCTCAAAAGAGTCGTGCAAACAGGTTTTAGTTGGATACAGTCCCGAGCCACATGGAGGCAGTGGGCAGATCGTCAGGGGATTCGTCTCTTCCGGTATTAGGGGTTGATGTCGCAGTGTGCACGGATGGCCATCACCAGAAATCCTTGGCCAAGGTAGTCGAGAATTACTGATCTAGGATCGGTAGTTTCTCAGGTGGTGATAGGCTTCATACCGATACTAAATGTCGCATTATTAGGGGTCTGATTTTATCTACCCCTTAGACTCGATATGCGATACTCATAGACGAACGGACCGGACTGTACGGATATTATCACTGTCAGGCTCAATAGGGGTTTCAGGATGAGTTTGCTCGTCGGCCTCCCTTTCGCTCAATACCCGGGTAACCGTTACGTACAACTAGTGCCACTGACGTACTTGTAGTTAAACCACTGCCAGCGTATTGACGAGTCTTTAGAGCCCCACACAAAGGGTTTCCCTTGTTCGGGCGAAACATTATAGATGCCGTATAGTTTTATTGCAAGGTTTGATCATATTCGTGCACTTGTGCACGGATCATGATCGGACGGATAATACTAGTGAGTTTTGGTTTAAGCCGGATCCTACTATTATATTATTGGATTATTTTTGTCTCGTTGTATTCGTATTCATTCGGAATACGGATGCAGGTATGTATATACGGATGAGGGGTATTCTTGTAATTCGTTATAAGTTTACTTTAGAAATTGCCATTTCATTTTGGATTAAGCATTTAGGGTTTAAATGTTTATTTGGTGAAAAGTGTGACTCATTATTTCTAGCATGCTCACTTGGTGATTCATGCATATCACATGGGTGTGACTTATGGTGGGTCATGGGTGACATGCTAGGGTTTTTGTTTGTGGTGTAAGATATTTGTTGTGAGCTTGGGATATTTTTTGATGAGTCGTTTTCTTTACTTGCTCACAAAATATATTACATCACACAACAAAGGAAAAGAGGCCGCCACTCATTTTTTTTACTTGCTCCTTTTCTTTTTTTGAGCTCACACTTCTTCACTCCCATGGCATCTTCTTCAATCTCCACCCATACCCTCTCATGAGTTGAAAATCCTTGAGTGTATTGAGACAAAGTGATCACACACACTCTTTTACTTCATCTTGGCTATCTAAGCTAGCAAACTAGATACTCGAGTTGCTTCGGTTTTGAGGCGGGAACCCGTATTATTAATCCTCGACGTAGATCTTCTTCGATGTGGGGAGACCGGAGATCAAACTTGATCAGGGAAGCCACGAGGAGCTTGGGACAGAGGTTGAAGATCGAAAGACACGGATCGATCGGTATAAGCTCTCTAAACTCCTTTGTTGATTTGTTAGTATAGGGTTAATGGTTCGATCCGGAATTCGGGTTCCGTTAGCACCGGTTTCTAAAAGGTTTTGTTCCGCATTTAGCCACGGATTGATGGCCGGGGCGCTGCCGTAACCCAACAACCACGACGCCACGGAACCTCGATGTGTTGATTCCGGCAGTCACGACCCCCATACGAGAAATGATTTCATGCCTCGTTGGGCGCCGGACAATCCAACGCCGAGCTCTTAGGACCAACCGAATGGTCGCTTCAACGCTCTCCACGTTCCCCCGCACTCCGAGGCGACATTGGTCAGGTTGTCTGATTCTAAGGAAGACTGACATCGCCATAATCATCGGGGTCGTGCCCAGGGCGCACATCGGGAGGATCCACGGAGGGTTCACCCCGAAAATCTGAGGAACGTAATAGAGCGGAGCCGAAACTGCTCCATCGCCCAAGCCCGAAGCAGTGACAGCAGGGGCTCCTATTATGGAGAATCGTCGGGATACCAGCAGCGAATCGAGCTTTTCGAGTAGAAGATCGAGGACATGCGGCTCACCACCCGTTTGTCCGGCGCATTGGCAAAATACTCCGCGGACTCTCTCATGAAGCCCTTCACCGAGCAATTACTGAGGGTGTCACGACCCGCTTTCCAAAATACGTAAATACGGTACGTGACAAACCCAATCATGATACTTATGGCGAGAAAAGATCCTTCCATAGTCATATTACGGCTGCCAATCAGATATCAAGAACAGTAAACTACTAAATATATCCATCACATGTCCAATAGCCACAAGAACAATAATTGGAAAAGGTAGCGGAAGCAATAAAGATCTAAGGAATAACTAACTTGCATAAGAGCTATATCAATGAGGTGGTTCTTACTGATCGGCGATCTTCTCGAATACTCACATGCTATGTCAAGTATCCGGGCCATGCAAAACCCAGACGTCAGCGCGTCATAAATATCAAAATAATAGTGTAATCAGAACAGGATGCTATAAAGAAAATATGAGTATAAACCATAATCACATGTGTAAAACAGTAGGCTATAGGTATGTCACGTGAATCCTATAGTCTGTGCTTCTAAGTTATCTATTTTACAAGTTTTTGAAATCAATTAAATAGAATCGTCGATGTAACTCAATAATATCCCGTGCGTGCCCGGGACCAAGGTCAAGCCTCTCGGGGTTGAATCCGAGACGCGCCGCTAAGCAGTAAAATAGATATCATGTTCAGACGAATGATATCAGCAACATCATTCCAGGGCCGGCCGAAGCCCGTATCGATTGATCAGTCTCTAGAAAGTATCGAACTGTTGAGTTACAAGTCAAGTTTCATTATTGATTTCCCCTATTCTCTCAGGTTTTGTGTTCAAGTCGGGTATTGATAATATAATTCTAATGCCAACAAAGGATCAAGCAAGTACATATCTTGTCTATGTAGACAATAAGTCACGTCCGTCAGAACAATAAATCAGGATTGTCGATATTAGTAAACGATCCAAGTAATAGGCCTGATAATGTGTCGTGAACATGTTAAGTAATGTATTTTAACCAGAATAGACACCAAATGTAAAACTATAACCAATATTGAAACACGGTAACCACAACTAATGCCAGCATGTATATGTATCTAATACTCGATTCTCAAGGATACACTGTACTAGCCAATATTTGATATAATCTCGAACCATGTTAGGTTTCAAACATGCGGTTCGGGTCGTATAATAACCACGACTACTAATTGCATCATTCAGAATCCAAAAACAACAATAGTAAAGAATTTTGCCGCAAGATTTGAAATACCCAAATATATAGTATAAATGTATTAGGGTGTTACAGAGGGAGCGGGTCTCATCCCGGAACAAACCGTCCAAAGTGGCTCTCTTCGACTGGAATTCTGACCTCAAGGACCACTTGGACACGTTCACCACGGGCATGAGCTTTCAAAATAACTCGGACGCGGCTCAGTGCCGAGCATTCCCCACCACTTTCATCCGGGCCGGGCGAAATTGGTTCCGCGGCCTAACTCTACGCTCAATCTCAACCTTCAATAAGTTGGCTACTCAGTTCCTTAACCACTTCATTGGCAACCGACGGCTGAAGAGGTCAGTCGACTACCTGTTCACTATCAAGAGTGAGGACAGGAAATTATTCAAGGGCTATATCACCCGGTTCTACAATGCTCTCCTATAAGTATCTGAGCACCAGGACGAGACAGTCATAACCGCCCTGAGATCTGGTCTTAGGCACAAAGAGTGGCTCCGCTCTTTTACATTGGCACAACCTAAGACCATGGCTGAGGTGAAGGTCTGGACCGAGCGAGAAATCCAACTCGAGTTCGAGGTCAACGCTCATCTCCACCAAGGAGACCGAAAGAAGAGGGACCGAAAGAAAAGAGACCGGGCTCAAATAAAGATGGCCGCTAGGTACTACAATGCTCGGGTCAAACACCGAGCTTTTAAGACAGAAGCTTAATTCTCCGCTATAATGAATTCGAAGACCAAGGGAAGCTGCATAAATTCTCTCCAAAGTAGGAAGGTCTATTCCTCATGACCGAAGTATTGTCCGGAGGAGCTTACCGACTCCAAGATTCCTTGGGTTTAATCTTCCGCGGCCATTCAATGCAGAAAAGCTTAAATTGTATAGATGAACTTGTACTCTCTTTAAATATTGAGATTCGTGCTCTTCCGTCATCTGAACTAGTTTTTTCTCGTTTCCGAGCTAAGCCCTTGCCAGGAGGCCGGTGGACGGCTTCCGGCTTGTCGCAACCATTCACGGTGGGTAGGTTCTTGTCTGTCCTAACCAGTGAATCTTAAACCCTCACACGAATAGACTCTTGCTTGGTTAGGAGGCCGGCAGACAGCCTCCTGCTCGTCGCAACAATTCACAGCGAGTAAATTTCTGCCCAACATAAGTTGTGAATCCTAAACCCTCGCCATGAGGCCGACGGATAGCTTCCTGCCCGTCGTAACCGTTTATGGTGGGTAGATTCCTCTCCGGTCTAACCCGTGAATTCTAAGCCCTTACCATGAGGTCGGCCGACAGCTTTTTTCCCGTCATAACCATTCACAGCGAGTAGATTCCTGCACGACATAAGCTGTGAATCCTAAACCCTCGCCACGAGGCCAGCGGACAGCTTCCAGCCCGTCGCAACCATTCACGATGGGTAGATACTTACCCGGCCTAACCCGTGAATCCTAAGCCCTTACCACGAGGCCGGTGGACAGATTCCTGTCCGTTGCAACCATTCATGGTGGGTAGTTTCCTGTCCAACCTAAACCGTGAATCCAAAACCTTCATGTAAGGCCCGCGGACAGCTTCCTGCCCGTCGCAACTATTCACAGTGGGTAGATTCTTACCAAACATAAGTTGTGAATCCTAAGCCCTCGTCACGAGGCCAGCAGACAGCTTGCTGCCAGTCCCAACTGTTCACGGTGGCTAGATTCCTGTCCGGCCTAACCCATGAATTCTAAGCCTTCACCATGAGGTTGGCCAACATCTTTCTGCTCGTCGCAACCATTCACAGCGGGTAGATTCCTACCCAACATAAGTTGTGAATTCTAAGCTCTCGCCAAGAGGTCGGCCGACAGCTACCTGCTCGTCGCAACCACTCACGGAGGGTAGATTCCTGCCCGGCCTAATTCGTGAATCTTAAGCCTTCGCACGAGTAGACTCCTGCGCGATTCGAAGGCCGGCGGACAGTTTCCTGCCCGTCGCACCCATTCACAGCGGGTAGATTTCTGCCCAACATAAGTTGTGAATTCTAAGCCCTCACTACGAGGCCGACCGACAACTTCATGCACGTCGCACCCGTTCATGGCGGTAGATTTCTGCCCTGCCTAACCCGTGAATCCTTAGCCCTTGCCACGAGACCCGTGGACAGCTTTCTGCCTGACGATATGCTACGTGGATTCAGGGATCAAAGAGACACACACCAGCCAAACTTCATGTCGTTCCCGGACAACCTACCATGAAGATTTCTTGGACTAAGCTAAACAGAGAATACCGAGTAGACCACCCTTGATCCGACCCATAAATAGCCCAGAATGAGAGTGGGGAGCTAATGATGATACTCGTAAGTGGAGATTCCTCAGATCACGGCACGCAGCAGATGACGTGTCGTCCACATAAACCCACTAGATTCCCGGGGTTATAGAGCGGGAATAGATATGATGCAATGAGGACATTCATCGGCGCACCGCCTCCGAGGCAGCACCCGACCTTTTAGGGGCCTCCCCCTAGACGCATTCTTTCTTCGACCAACCACCGGTCGATAGCTCGTTTCCGAGCCATCTTAGAGCTGAGCTTCCTCGGCCCCTTACCGTCCCGACCAGCTCGGGAACGGTAGCACAAAGCTTGAGTTTCCTTGGATTGATCTTTCTCAACTTCCCTTTATTGAGCTTCTTTGCTCGTCTCCGAGCTATCCTATGGCTGAGATTCCTCAGCGTCTTTGTTTGGCCTGAAGCATGGAGCACGAGCGTCTCCATAACGGCTCTATGTATCTCACCACGACGAGATCTCCGCCGCTCCACATGCCGTATCCTATGCTAGCGTATCTCGCCATTAATGAGTGTATCTCTTTATTAATGGGTGTATCTCGTCACTAATGGACGTATCCCGCCATCAACGTGAACGTAACGCGCGGGCATAACGGACGGCGAGAATCTCACATTGGCTCGCTCTATGCGACTCCTATATAAACCCTTCCTCCAGACAATTCAGGTAACTCGAACTGAATTCAATACGCTGCTATTCTGCTCAATTATTCCTCGGTACTTACTTGATTATCGGAGGGTCCTACGGTTATTTTCTATCTCGGGCCTTCTTTTGCAGGTAGCTTGGCGTCAACATCAACTAGCAAACCCATTGAGATCCACGCCTTTAATCCTCCATAACAAATCTCTACCGTTCAGCCCCGCTGGCCACAAGATCGATGGAGAACAACATCTGAGCGAGATCCCGACCTCCATCAACAAGAGTTCTTTATAATGTTCTTAAATATTGTAAAGTACACAAGATGTCTCTAAAGTGTTTTAGATGTAACATTTCGTTACATCTATAGAATGATAGTGGATATCCTCTAGAAGGTTCTAGCTTATGATCAGGTCTTGAAACTTCTATCTTATGCTTTATGCTAAGAAGCTCTAGATTCTAAGGGTGACGCTGTTAGAGTCCGGAAAGATGTGTGGTTAGGAGATTTTCTGCTTACAATCATTTGCATATTGTTGTTCAATTTAGCAAGGTTGGGTAAAAAAATTATACTCCACCACCAAAATCAAAAAATCAAAATGTCATAGTAAAAGTCAAAGCCAAGTGGGCTCAAGCCTAAGCCCAAACCAAGTGGTCCCGAGCCCAAACCAAGTGTGCCCAAGCTCAAGGCCGAGACTAAGCCAAGTGGGCCCAAGTCCGACCCAAGCAAAGACCGGGCCTAAGCATGGAGACCGGCCCCATGCCAAGGAAAAACAGAAAGAAAAAATGTAATGAATAGGTGTGATATATAATAAGTAGGAAAAAATATACGAAAAATGGGCAAAATTCCAATTTTGTAAATCCCAAAGGCTCAGGTGCAAAAATGTAAGGGCTATTTAAATCCTACCCAAATAAAGAAATGATAACAAGTTTCATTCTTTCAATCTCAAGACTTTTGAGCCTCCATAAAAAAAGAGGTAGGTTTCTTTTTCATCTTCTTCTTCCTAAAAAAGAAAGCCCAAGAGAAAAGAAAGTTTCTTTTGGGTCTATCCCATCTGCTTCATCTTCTTCTTCTCTAAATCAACTCATAACAAAGAGAACCCATCTCTTTAAGAGAACTTCACCTCAAGAAAAGAGCAAGTTTTTTCATCAAACTTGAAGAGTCCGAGTGAAGAAGAACTCTCGAGGTGAAAGCCTATAGCTTTCACCTCGAGCAAGCTCATTGGATCATAAAGCTCCTTGAAAGCCACCGGCTTTCTCACAAGCGGGAACCCATGCCACCCATGTTTGATGGCGGATATCCCCAAAAGGGGATGTCCGCTATGATTATTCCGTAAGGAGATACACGCATCGAGTATCCTGTAAGGAGATACCCGCATGCGGGGACCTTCAAGGAGATACTCGCGACAGGCATCTCCATAAGATACCCGTGAGCAGGCATCTTTAAGGAGATACCGCGGCGGGCATCCCCACGAGATACCTGCTCGTGGGCATCTCCAAAGGGATATCAGCTATTCTCTCTCCTTCATACACTCGTCCACTGGATTTTTTTTTGTTTTGGGAAGCTGCTCTTTGTAGGGTGCTTTTCGTCACCCTATTAAGATAGGAATACGCGCGCGCTTGTCAGACGT
The DNA here is from genome assembly GCA_030015575.1 of Agapanthus africanus. Lineage (NCBI taxonomy): Eukaryota > Viridiplantae > Streptophyta > Magnoliopsida > Asparagales > Amaryllidaceae > Agapanthus > Agapanthus africanus. The sequence goes on along the minus strand of CM057349.1, from coordinate 16,575,688 downwards.
ACTACAGATTCCCCCTGCCTGGGATAGACGGGGGTTTATTGATTATGGGGATCCGAATCTCTGGCAGCCGCGGACTAAGCGGTCGTTAATTACCCCTCGCCTTTGGAGCGAAGGAACCTCCGATTGACGGGTTAAACTGGTCATGCGAACTCAATGTGCAGTGTGCATGTGTTGTGTTTTGAAAGGGGTTTTGGATATATCGAGGGCCTCGCAGAGTTTTTACGGTGGGCCCGCTTGTAGGGTTCCTAGGCACTCTAGTGGAGTCTCACAAGTGATCAAACATGCAAATTTCTAAAAATTACGGTGCCGAGGAAACCTAGAACGGATCGTTTACTAGATATCTAGGCGAAGCAATGCAAATAAACAACTTTATCTAAAAGGAAAGGAGCTACAACCTTTGTAGATCCGTTTGTCCACCTCAATAGCTCCGCAACGAAGTTCCTTCGCTGTCCAAGTGAACTCCCGGGCTCTAGCGTCGGCTTCGTCGAAGAACAAGCGAGCTAGGTCGTCGATGTCCATGCCGAAGATGATCTACGTCGAGGCATCGCTAGATCAAGCTCCACCTTCACCTTGCCATGAAAACTTGTGAAGGAAACACACTCTACTACTTGGCAAGAGGTAGAGGATGAAGAAATAGGAAGTGGGTTCATTTTAGAATTGGATTTCTCACTCATATGCTCAATATGCCATTGAAGAAGACAAGCTTCTTCATGAAGAAGAAGAAGAGCAAGAAAAAGATAAAAGTTATGATAATTTCATTTAGAATAGAAAAGAATAATAAACTTATCATAATTTTCACCATGGTTAGGTGTAGAGAATTAACTTAGGTTAGATCAATGGTTAGGGTCAAAAGAAGAAGACAAAATGGTTAAGTGGTCAAAGTTTCATGAAGCTTCATGAAGAATAAAGAAAGAAAACCATTTTGTTTTTCTTCTTTTATGCTTTAATTATTTTCCAAAATGAATAAGCAAATAATTAAAAGAATATGCAAAACCCTAATCATCATCTTGACCATAGTTTTATTCTATACACTTAACCAAAAACCATGCATCATCAAACATGATACAAGTAAGTGCACAAAACTATATCGTATATACAATGTGCACACCCGAGCAAGAAAATCCATTTAAAGTGAACCGATACTAGTTAATGCAAAGTAATATATCAAATATGTAATTATGCATTAAATCATTAAATCAACACTTGATTCAATGATCCGGTCATGTCGCACATAACCGACTGGTATCATCAGTAACAACTTATCGAATCAACACTTGATCCGATAACTCGGCTATATCGCATATAACCGATCAATGTCACATCGCGAGAATCGAATACAGTATCACATACTGGTATTATTCTCGGTCCCGCACATATCTCATATGCGCTCCTATTTCGTTTCGCTTGAGCCAGGAAACCTCTGTGTAGGACTCTAAAGACTCGTCAATACGCCGGCAGCAGATGATGATCATATCAAACATCCACAAGTCGCAAGCGGTTTGCTAAACGTAACGGCCACCCGGGTATTGAGCGATCAGAAGATCGACGAGCAAGCCCGCTCACACTCCTGCGAATCCAACCAGTAACACTTACCGTATAGTCCGGTCTGTTCGTCTGATATGTCGCATATCTCGCCTAGGGGTGGTAAACGTCAGACCCCAATAGCTCGATAAGTCATGCCGACTTGAGGTCCATAACATTCGTGAAAATACTGATAACTCTTACCAGTATATCACAGCAACCCTGGCCAGGGATTTCCTGTTATGGCCAGTCGAGCATAGCACAACATCAACCCCCAATACCGGGAGAGACGAATCCCCTCCTATCGCTCATTGCCTCCATGTGAATCGGGACTGTACCCAAAAACCACCTGTTTGCACAACTCAGTAGAGCCGTGGTAGGGTGGAAATCAAAGCACAGTGGGAGACACACAAGACTCTATGACGATCTCGGGTCAACAGACTAAGCTGTACCAGTGTCACCAGAGAACTGCCATCTGACATGAGGTATAATACCATCTGGGAGTTCTCGGCGAGTCCGTTCAGTGTACCCAGTCTCCACTGAGCACCCGCATACCATCTTCGATGTCAAACACCAATGGATATGGGATCATCCATCGCCCATCGCATGGGTCGAGAAGATATGCGCTAGTCTACTCTGGAATATCGATGCCCCGTCTCGATATTCCCTCGACTAGGAACATTTCAAGGATGTACTCATGGACTATCCAGGCCCCACTAGTATGATCTTCATCATAGTCCTGGAAGTCGAGTACACATCCTAAGGGCTTTATCAACATGTAATCAGAGAGACAGAAAGTATACTTGTTAAGATAAAGTACAACCAGATAGCGTACTATCATGTCGAGCAAGAAAGTCCTACCTATATATGTCCCAGCATCCACTACAATATACATCCAATGTACAGTAATGGCCTCTAGGGTATACATATAACTAACAATCTCCTACTTGCACTAGGGCCATCTGTAGCAGTGGTTGCAGTATCACATACTCAACCATCCCCAAAAAGTCTCTCTTTGGGAAAAGGGCCTTCGTGAGTGGATCCGCCGTGTTGTCCTCTGAGTCTACTCTCCTTACCTCGATCACCCTGGAGATCAACTATCTCCATGATCAGGTGATGCTGCCTTAGATTATGTCTGGGTCACTGATGGGACCAGGGTTCCAGGGCCGAAGCCACACCTCCATTGTTACACAATGGCAGGAACCTAGTTCATCTTATGAACCAATAAACACCCAAACTGCCTCTTTGGTAGTATCTTTAATAGCGATGTTACCAGCCTTTATCGTCTAGTTTGCCACGGTATCTAGCTTGGAACTCTTCCAACATACCGTCCCTTTACTAAGGGTAAAGACAGTGCCTGTGACTGACATTCAGTCGTCCTTATCACTCTGGAACCCTTCCAGTGATTCTCCCCAGGATCGATTGATTCCATCTCACAACTAGTAAGTATCCTAACATCCAATTAAATCTATCTCATAGATCCAAAGCTTAGGATTTAGTAGGTATCACTTTGATCCTATATGGAAAATCATTGTGATAAGCGGAGATTGATCGAGCGTAGCATAGGAAACTCCTTCCCTAACAAGAGTATGTCATCCACGTATTCTACGAGGATCGTCACCATACTCCCTACTACCTTTTTGTTTATACAAGGTTCATCTACCATTTTGATGATGTCAACTTCTTTGACTAATCCATCAAAACAGATGTTCCAACTCCGCTATGCCTGCTTTATCCTATAAAGCATCTTGCACACGTTTCCGCTGCTCCCACTGTCTACGAGGCCCTCTGGCCGTGTTCTTATAGACATTCTCTTCTAAATCATTATTTAGAAAAGTTGTCATGGCACCCAACCACCAGATATCGTAGTCATGGCAAGTAGGATCTGGATGGACTTAAGCATAGTCCCCGGAAAAGGTTTCATCATTATCCACGCCTGGTCGATGACGAAAACCTTTAACAAGTCTAGCTTTGAAAGTCTCAACTTTTCCATCTACACCAAGTAATCTTCTCAAGATATACTTGCTCCTGATGGGAATTTAACCCTTCAGATATAGCAGCTAAAGTCCATACTTTGCTGGTGTACATGGATTCCATCTCAGATCGCTAAGCATCCAGCCATTCTTACAGAGTCCCTACTCTCGATGGCCTGCTCGAAACTAGTTGGGTCATCATCTCATGATGCAATCCTTGCTCCCACTGTCATCGAGAAACCGAGGTATCTCTCAGGCGGATGAGGAACCCTACTAGATCGGCGGAGAGGCTGAGGTTCGTCGGAAACTATTGAATCCTTTGGTTCTGTCAAATCATTAGCAGTTTTGTACAGCTGGAACCTTTCCAGTTCTACAGAACTGATCTTGCCTCGATCTTGTCCGGATTTTGCTTTTGACATAGGCCGGACAACCCCAAATCTTAACTCGCTTAAGAGATGGGTTCTTCCCATACCATATCTCATATGGAGTGGTAGGCACTGATTTGATTCAAACCTAATTCAATAGGTATGCAGCTTCTCAAGTGCATAACCCCAAAAGGAAATAGGTAACTCAGTAGTACTCATCATAGAGCACACCTTATCATATAGGGTGTGATTGCTCCGCCCCGATATACCATCGTGCTATGGTTTATACGGAGGAGTAATGCTGAGAGAGAATCTCATTTTCTTTTGGAATAGTCCAGGAATGCTATGCACAAGTATTCTCCTCCCTGATCTCATCATAGGACATAACACTTCTACCCGTATTTTGGTTCTCTACTTCCAACTTATATTCTGTGAATACCTCAAAAGGTTTGGACTTATGTTTCAACAGGAACATACGACTGAATCTTGAGAGATTATCAGAGAATGTAACGAAGTATAAAGAACCAGTCCTGGCATGTGTAGACAGGAGACCTTACATACATCATCATGTATCAGTCCCAAGAGTTTACTAACTCTTTCTCTGCTTCCAGTAAACAGAGCTAGTGTCATTATATCTTTGTGACATGACTGGCAAGTTTCACAAGATGTAAATTCAAACTCATTTAAATATGCATCTAAAATGTAACTACAGCCAGTCGGGTCGCATTGATATGACCTAGTCTACAATGCCTCAAGAACGAATCGTTCATTTCTGAACTCTTCCTCTTGTGTGTGTTCTGCATATAAGGAACTGTAGTTTGATTTAGAACGTCAATGCTTTTAGATAACGTGCTTGAACCGATCAACTTTTGATATAGGAAATGTTCAAAACATTATCCAACAATACAAAATTATATCATTTCTTTACTAATAAAGAGACTGATATGATTTTGTATATCAGGTTTGGTATCTAATAGCATTTGTTCAGAATCAATGTATTCGTAATACAGGGTGACAGTGACCAACAGACTTGGCTGCAACACTTGCCCCGATTTCTGTCTCATGAAACTTATCACCCGTTCTTAGTTTTTCTACCCTTTTGTAGCCTTATGTAACAGATTACATATCTGAGATCCTGATCCGGTATCATATACCCAGGATGCAGAGGATACTGAGAAACAGTTCTTTGTAATGAACACACCCGAAGGAGATGCATCATATGCACTTTCTTCGTTTGGGCGGCATAGGAATTCTGGTATTCCCTAATTTCCTGCTCTTTCTTATAACAATTATAAGTTGGAGCGGGACCAACGTTCCCCAGCTCAGTATAACAAGCGGGTTCGGTCAAAATTCCGTTTTATTATCTTGATTAAGGCGTGATATGGTCGCTACCAGGAGAGAGAGAGAAGAAAACACTCTGCGTACGCTCTTGCAAGATTAGATTGGTTATGTATTTTATCTAATCAGGATGGCTCCCACTGTTTTTATCAAATCTTCCTTCAAACCCTAAAAGGAAAGACTAGCCGGGATTAATTACACTCTACAAGTTCGTCAATCTTTCAGCCAGGCCAGTGTCGGTACTTTGAGGGAGGTTCCCCGTGCTTTCGCACGGACCTAATTACAGTAAACCTCGTTTTCCCAGAGGCGTAACCCCGTTGACACCTTTCTAGACACCTACTTGATCGGCTAATTGTAAAGTGCAAAACTCTCCCAGGAGTAACAATTACTCGCAGTGGGTATCGGGATCCAACTATCACATAGAAGGTATGCAATCTCATTGCAAATTTCAACACTTGAAACTCCCGATAAAGGTTTTTACCCCTAGCACCTATGACCTTAACTATGGTCAACAAATCATAAGTACTAGTCAAGTTCTACCCGTCATTTCGTGATTAATTAGACCCACCCACATGACCCTTAACTAAGGTCAACAAAGTCACGCGACTGTCCTAACTAATCGCATCATATGCGGTGTAGGAAGACATCACTTAGCTACCGTACACTGTGCCTTGACTATGGTCAACAAACACAGCACGAATACTAAGTACTCTACTTCCTAAAATGACGGAGGGTTGCGGCTGGTTTTTGTGAAAACCTTTAACGCTTTGAACTTGATCTCGTTGCGGAATCAAATGGTTTTTAAATGGAATGTTTTTGAGGCTTTTCTAGTTTTGTTAAAGGGGTCACTCCCGGTGAAGGGATCGTCGGCCCTTTCCTCGTCGAATGAGGTGCGGGATATATCATATATATCGCTGTGCAAAGCAGAAACTATAGAAGCGATCAAAAGACAAACCGAGGGTTGTAGCATCTGCCAGTTATTGCTAAAGGAGTCACTCCCGGTGAAGGGATCTCGGTCCTTTCCTTATCGAATAAGGTGCAGGATGTTCTATAATGAACACCGCGATGCAAAGCAAGAACTGTAGCTACCTGTTTTATTTTGAAATTCGATTCCACAACATCAATTAGGTTTATTTTCTTTCATTAATCTCATTAATGAATATCACATCATTTAAGTCTACCTAACCATCACAGATAAATATAACGTACGCTTATGCCATCCGCATTCGCCTCGATGTCCCGTCTGCACCGTTAGGTTAGGTAACTAACGCCAGAGCGAGGCAGGGCTAGCGCGGGTGTAAAACATAAGCAACGTCTATATAATATATCATATATACTATATATAATATCTGTCACAGAACATCACATGATCACAGATAAATCACAGCAGAAGAAACATATGAAATATTGGATATATTAGGACGTCCGTGTTTTCAATACGAGCCAGTATAAAACACGGATTCCACGGTCGTGATGAATAGCCAATCCCACACCCCTAGACCCCTACGAGAGCGGCAAGCAACCCTACCAATTCTAGGGTTAGGAGACCCGGACTCGACTCCTCGAGTTGGTCTCCCACTGGACCCCAGAACCCGGTTACTTGTGCTCCGCTCTTTGGGTCTATCCTAGTGCAGAAAAGTAAATAATATACAACAACGGTGACAACTTCCGCAATCTGGAAGTGCCCCAATAAAAGAATATTACATATAAGTTTTTACATGAATGAAAATGAAAAACACTCATCTCACATAAAAAAACCCCGGCTATTCAAACACGACGATCCAATATAACATATCCAGCAACACATAACATCACATATCATCAACGTAAGTAAATATGCGCATCCCAATTGTCGTTGACATATAGCAACGAAACCGGCGATATCACATATTACACTTACGGTCACAGAAAAGAAAATGTAAAACTACAACAGTTGGAATCCGCAACCTCCTCAGACATCGCATGCCTGACCAAATGAATTACTTAGACATCGCATGCCTAACAATTATAAACCCCGCATTTTAGTTTCAAAATCGAAAACACTTTTCAATATCAAGTCGGGCAATTCAACAGGATTCCCGACATTCTGATCGAATGCTCGTCGCAAACTTCAGTAGACGGCCGCACCCCCGACGTCGTCGACAAAGTGCAACAAGGCGGAACACCGCTACCGCGAGCACCCGAACGGATGCTTTCGGCGACGGGGTTCTCCTACAGTCACTTGGTCGGGGCTATGGAGTGAGGCTGTCTATCAAGTTTACCCGGCGAGTATCCGCGTACACTACGTGATTGCGACGGACTTTTGATCACATCAAAATTCCGTGGCAACCGATCAAGTGAGACTAAACTTTTATGTTTACAATATTCATTCTGTTATCTCATAACAATTTGTGAATTCCAATTATTGTATCACATTCCGGATAAATAGAAAATGCTAAACCTTTCGATCGAACAATCGAACACCTAAGTTTTCCCGATACAGCTCAACACATGAAATAAGTCTAACAACATTCAGTTCGTGCCTCAGTACCAACGGTCCATCCGTAGAAGGGTCAAGCCAACGCCTCATATGTGGCACGCCGTACTGCCCCAAACCCGAAGGTTCAAAGGGCAGTTCAAGACGGTCACATAATCGAGTTAAGGTTTGTTGTCTTCTAGAGGGTCCATCGCGTTACTTGCACTACTTAGAACGTCGTTAAACTACGGAAAAATCCAACAATTGGAAATTTCCCGGCAGGGGAAAAAATGGGTATTTATATCCGGTCGAACCTTTTAACATATTCTAAAATTTATCCGGAAACGTACACCGACAAAATTAGACAGTCCGATCGAATACACCGAGTCCCCAATACAACTCAGAAAATGCAACTCTGGGAAAATTATTAAAAACATCCAGAACACACAAGAAATACCAAAAGAAACAACTGAAGAAAACTCACAGCATGATCATCACAGACGGCCGCGGAACCGCCGCAGAAGGGGGGTCAACGCCGCGGTTCCGCGGTCGTACTGTTGAATCAGGCTTTCGTTTTCTGCAGTTTTTCTTATAATTTCCTTCACATTTCTCTGCATATTTTTAATGTTGAAAAATCCTCGAAATTAGAAAATGTACAGAGAGCATATTCTTAGTCGGGGTTTTGGGTCGATCGGACTTCTGATTCCGTCGGGACTTCGCCTAAGGCTCTAGCCAGGCTCTGATACCACTGTAGGGTTCCTAGGCACTCTAGTGGAGTCTCACAAGTGATCAAACATGCAAATTTCTAAAAATTACGGTGCCGAGGAAACCTAGAACGGATCGTTTACTAGATATCTAGGCGAAGTAATGCAAATAAACAACTTTATCTAAAAGGAAAGGAGCTACAACCTTTGTAGATCCGTTTGTCCACCTCAATAGCTCCGCAACGAAGTGCCTTCGCTGTCCAAGTGAACTCCCGGGCTCTAGCGTCGGCTTCGTCGAAGAACAAGCGAGCTAGGTCGTCGATGTCCATGCCGAAGATGATCTACGTCGAGGTATCGCTAGATCAAGCTCCACCTTCACCTTGCCATGAAAACTTGTGAAGGAAACACACTCTACTACTTGGCAAGAGGTAGAGGATGAAGAAATAGGAAGTGGGTTCATTTTAGAATTGGATTTCTCACTCATATGCTCAATATGCCATTGTAGAAGACAAGCTTCTTCATGAAGAAGAAGAAGAGCAAGAAAAAGATAAAAGTTATGATAATTTCATTTAGAATAGAAAAGAATAATAAACTTATCATAATTTTCACCATGGTTAGGTGTAGAGAATTAACTTAGGTTAGATCAATGGTTAGGGTCAAAAGAAGAAGACAAAATGGTTAAGTGGTCAAAGTTTCATGAAGCTTCAATAAGCTTCATGAAGAATAAAGAAAGAAAACCATTTTGTTTTTCTTCTTTTATGCTTTAATTATTTTCCAAAATGAATAAGCAAATAATTAAAAGAATATGCAAAACCCTAATCATCATCTTGACCATAGTTTTATTCTATACACTTAACCAAAAACCATGCATCATCAAACATGATACAAGTAAGTGCACAAAACTATATCGTATATACAATGTGCACACCCGAACGAGAAAATCCATTTAAAGTGAACCGATACTAGTTAATGCAAAGTAATATATCAAATATGTAATTATGCATTAAATCATTAAATCAACACTTGATTCAATGATCCGGTCATGTCGCACATAACCGACTGATATCATCAGTAACAACTTATCGAATCAACACTTGATCCGATAACTCGGCTATATCGCATATAACCGATCAATGTCACATCGCGAGAATCGAATACAGTATCACATACTGGTATTATTCTCGGTCCCGCACATATCTCATATGCGCTCCTATTTCGTTTCGCTTGAGCCAGAAAACCTCTGTGTAGGACTCTAAAGACTCGTCAATACGCCGGCAGCAGATGATGATCATATCAAACATCCACAAGCCGCAAGCGGTCTGCTAAACGTAACGGCCACCCGGGTATTGAGCGATCAGAAGATCGACGAGCAAGCCCGCTCACACTCCTGCGAATCCAACCAGTAACACTTACCGTATAGTCCGGTCTGTTCGTCCGATATGTCGCATATCTCGCCTAGGGGTGGTAAACGTCAGACCCCAATAGCTCGATAAGTCATGCCGACTTGAGGTCCATAACATTCGTGAAAATACTGATAACTCTTACCAGTATATCACAGCAACCCTGGCCAGGGATTTCCTGTTATGGCCAGTCGAGCATAGCACAACATCAACCCCCAACACCGGGAGAGACGAATCCCCTCCTATCGCTCATTGCCTCCATGTGAATCGGGACTGTACCCAAAAACCACCTGTTTGCACAACTCAGTAGAGCCGTGGTAGGGTGGAAATCAAAGCACAGTGGGAGACACACAAGACTCTATGACAATCTCGGGTCAACAGACTAAGCTGTACCAGTGTCATCAGAGAACTGCCATCTGACGTGAGGTATAATACCATCTGGGAGTTCTCGGCGAGTCCGTTCAGTGTACCCAGTCTCCACTGAGCACCCGCATACCATCTTCGATGTCAAACACCAATGGATATGGGATCATCCATCGCCCATCGCATGGGTCGAAAAGATATGCGCTAGTCTACTCTGGAATATCGATGCCCCGTCTCGATATTCCCTCGACTAGGAACATTTCAAGGATGTACTCATGGACTATCCAGGCCCCACTAGTATGATCTTCATCATAGTCCTGGAAGTCGAGTACACATCCTAAGGGCTTTATCAACATGTAATCAGAGAGACAGAAAGTATACTTGTTAAGATAAAGTGCAACCAGATAGCGTACTATCATGTCGAGCAAGAAAGTCCTACCTATATATGTCCCAGCATCCACTACAATATACATCCAATGTACAGTAATAGCCTCTAGGGCATACATATAACTAACACCGCTATCCGGATAGCGGGCTGGGGGTCAAGGGGGCTAGCAGCCTCCTTGCGGGGTGCGGGGCAGTGCCCCATTAGAAATTTTTTCTAATGGGAGAGGTATATTTAGTGTGGAGTGCATATATAAAAAAAATGGGGGGAAGCGTCTTAAAGACGCATGCGTGTCACGTGGGCGCATGGTGCTCGGGATCACGTGGGCGCACATGGGCGCTTTAGCGCCCGGGATCACGTGGCTCACACGTGACCGATGGGCATCTTAGCTCCCGGGGTCATGTGGCGCGCACGTGACCATGGGAAACACCCGCGGGAAGGGGCTTTAGCCCCTAGGTTGGGGAGTTGAACTCCCAAGGGGTTTTTTGGAGTTGAACTCCTAACATAAACTAATTTATGAGTTAAACTCCAACAGATCTAGAAAGGAGTTAAAACTCCTAGGAATCTTTGGCTCTTCTTTTGAGCCTTGGATCTGTCCAAAGTTAGATTTTTGGAGATGGATCTCCTTCTTCCTTCTCTTGATCGGCGGGATCTTGGAGAAAAGGGGGTGGGACTTAAAAGTCTCCCCTTTTCGAGATCTGATTGGAGATTCGAGCTCCCCTTCGTGGGTTTTGTGGTGAAAAACTATTTATTTTTGAGAAAAGAAGAGTTAAATTCTTGATTTAATTCAAAAAAGAGGAAGAGGGTTTTCGACCTTTGAGAAAGGGGAAGAAGGCACAAAGCCTAGTTTTTGGAGAGAATGAAAAAGTCTATTAGATATTTTCTTGCCTCTTATAGGCTTACACATTTATACATAGCCCCTTGGGCTTTACAAAATGGCATTTTGCCAATCTTATGTCTTATGTGCTATTTCTTTTTGCACATAAACCATGAGCTTTACAAAAATTTGGCTTTATGCCCATTTTGCTTACATTCATGCACAAAAAATTACATCAAAATTATTTGTTACATAATTTTTATTTTGGCATGGGGAGGCCGGCCGCGGGGCTCGACTTGGGCATGGGCCCACTTGCTTGGGCTTGGGCCCGCTTACTTGGGGTTGACCTTGACTTTGACCCGGTCAACTAGGGTGCAAATTTTGACCCCAACACCCCTAACCTTCTTGATCCTCAGCTCACTGACTCCCGTGTGATGGCCCTCAATATATTCAAATAGGCCTAAAAAAATTTTTCTACACACATACACACATTTCGCATTGAGTTCGCATGATTTGCACAACCCATTAATCGGTGATTCCCTCACGTCAAAGCCAGGGGCAATTAACGATAGTTTTGTCCGCGGCTGCCGGAAATTAGAATCCCCACAATTAATAAATCCTTACCTACCATTAGACAGAGCGGATCTGTGCACACCTGACACGCGAGCTCATCCATCAGGATGACTAAAAACACTCTTCTGCAAGCATTTAAGAAGTACCGGTTTTCTCTATGAAAGAATTCATAAATATAGAATGGTTTTGGTGACTAAAATTCAGTATCTTACCTGAGAGCATCAACATGAATTAACTCTCTTATTTCAATCATTTCCTTCTCCTAACCTATTAGCACAAAAAGATATTTAGAGTTGAAATTGGAACACTTTGTGACAACCACAGTATAACCGATCGTAGTATGGGAATTTCACTTCTTATAAAATGCATGTCATCCAAATACTAGGACATCACACCCTACTACCTTCTTACCAAATCCATTTTTTATTCTGATGAAGTCAAACTCTATGACTGTCATATCAAAAATATACGATCTATCTCCGCTATACTTGCTTTGGTCTATAATAGATATAAGCTACTTGCCCACTATGCTTCCGCTGCTCCCACTGACTACAACAAGCCTCTGGCAGAGTTATATACACGTGCATTTCTAAAGCTAGTTTAAAACGACGTTATACTCATCCTTCTGCCAGATCTCATAGTCTAGAACAGCAGTAGTGACAAGTTTGGGTAAACAAGAATCTCCATTCACCATCTTTGAGGAGACCCAAATACCTCTCGGGTGCCTGAGGTTACCTACCAAATCTGCGGAGTGGCTAATGTAATGTCGAATCCAATTAAATTTTTAGGTCCTACTAAATTTTCAGTAATCGTTTGTGGTTCTGGAATCACTTCCAGTTCTACTATACCCCCACTAATGTTTTCTGAAAAGAATCAATTTTACTAAAACTGGTGGCGGGTTAAGAACAATATTACTATTGACCTTGCAGATGGTAGAGCGTTAACCCTCGTCAAAGCCCGGGATAATCCACAAACTGCCATTACTGAAACGTGCCTTGAGTTTATCCGGATTCTGATTTTAAGTATAAGCCGGACAACTCCATATACCTTAACATAATTAAGATATGATCCATTCCATATCTATTATAGAAACAAGGACACTAATTTAATTGGAACCAGATTCAAAATCATGCAGCTGTCTCCAGTGCATATCAACCAAATGGAAGGAGGCCGATCAACATTACTCATTTAGGAGTGCATCCACATATGCGTAACCCGATAGAGAAGTAAGTTTTCAAAACCACTACTATCAACGGAATACTTAGCACAAGTATCTGCATCTTCGATTCCCTTAAAGAATCCTGATACTTTGCAACACATGGTTCTCTACTTTATTCTTATACCTATGACTTCTCAAAACTTGAATCCTGTATTTCTACGAAATACTTGTCAAAAACTAGAGAATTCAAAAGTAAACAGAATATAGTACGAGTACCAACCTCTTTTGTCCTAATGGAAACTGGACACCATATAATACTTTGTATAAGTCTTCTGAGTTTAATAACTCAAACACTGTGCGTCGTAGGTTGAAAACTGTACTATGGTTAAGAAGAATTACACCGCTGTTGAATGCTCCTTACCTAATCATCAACTAATATAGGTAAATGTTACAGACATAATTTCAAAAAATTATATCTCACTTTATAAAATAAACGTAGAGATATATCAGTTTGAAATTGGTGCATAACAAGGGATATTCAAAACCAAAAATCTGCTGTCAAGCAAAACCCAGGTGATTTTCTCAAATATCACCAATTACAACGAATTCCGATATAATGAGGATATAATCACCTAATTCCCAATATCTTACTCCCACTCACCATCTGTAACGCCATACAGATGTGAGAATCATGTTAGTTGTATGTATGCCCTAGAGGCCAGTATTGTACAGATTATGTATATTATATTGGATGCTTGGACATATATAGAGATGACTTTCTTGCTCGACATGATAGTATGCTATCTGGTTGCTCTTTATCTTAACATGTACACTAGTCTCTTTATACTGTCTTATAGTTACATGTTGGTAAAGCCCTTAGGATTTGTACTTGACTACCTGGACTATGATGCAGATCATACTAGTGGGGACATGGTAGTCCATATGTACATCCTTCAAGGTCCCTAGTCGTGGGTGTATCGAGACGGGGCATCGATATACCAGAGTAGACTAGCGTATACGCTTCTCGACCCATGTGATGGGCGATAGATGATCCCATATCCATTGGTGTTTGATATCAGAGATGGTATACGGGTGCTCAGTGGAGACTGGGTACACTGGACGGACTCGCCGAGAACTCCCAGATGGTATTATACCTCACGTCAGATGGCAGTTCTCAGGTGACACTTGTACAGGTTAGTCTGTAGACCCGAGATCGTCATAGAGTCTTGTGTGATTCCCACTGTGCTTTGATCTCCACCTTACCACGTCCATGAGGGCGTGCAAAACGGTGGTCTTTGGATACAGTCCCGAGTCACATGGAGGCAATGAGCGATAGGAGGGGTTTCGTCTCTCCCGGTATTGGGGGTAGATGTTGCGCTGTGCTCGATTGGCCGTAACAGGGAAGTCCCTGGCCAGGGCTGATCAGAGATTTGCTGGTAAGTGTTACCAGTAGTTTCTCGACCCGTTACGAGCCTCACATCGGCACGACTTATCGGGTTATTGGGGTCTGACGTTTACCACCCCTAGACTTGATATGCGACGTATCAGACGAAGAGACCGGACTGTACGGTAAGTGTTACTGGTCGGATTCGCAGGAGTGTGAGCGGGCTAGCTCGTCGATCTTCTGATCGCTCAATACCCGGGTGGCCGTTACATTTAGCAGACCGCTTGCGGCTTGTGGTTGCTTGATATGATCATCATCTGCTACCGGCGTATTGACGAGTCTTTAGAGTCCTACACAGAGGTTTCCTGGTTCAAGCGAAACGAAATAGGAGCGCATATGAGATATGTGCGGGACCGAGAATAATGCGTGTATGTGATACCGTATTTCATTCTCGCGATACATGTTTCGATTGGTTATATTCGATATGACCTTGTTATCGAATCATTGATTCGATAAATCGATACATTAGATACTAGTCGGTTGTATGCGATATAACCGGATCATTGAATCAAGTGTTGATTTAATGATTTAATGTATAATTATATATTTGATATATTACTTTGCATTAACTAGTATAGGTTCACTTTAAACGGATTTTTCTCACTTGATTTGCACATTGTATATGTGATATATTTTTTGTGCACCTTTTTGTATCATGTTTAATGATACTTGATCATATGGTTAAATGAATAGAATTAAACCATGGTTATTTTGTAATTAGGGTTTTGCATATTTATTTATTCATTTATTTGTTTGTTTATGTGGATAAATTCAAGATGAGAATGGTGGCAATTCTTGTCTTATGTTGAAGCTTCATGAAGCCTTGACTTTATGCAACCATTCTTGTCCACTAGCTTAACCCTAACTCTCCAAATAACCATGGTTGATTCTCTACACTTAACCTTAGTTAGAATTATGATAAGTATAGATTTTTCTTTTCATTTTAAATGACTTATCATAATTCTAGCTCTTCTTCTTCTTCATCTTCAAAAGAAAAACTTAGATGCCATCAATGGCAACTTGAGTTCTAGTGAGAGAATTCCAAATCTAAAGTGAACCCATCTCCTATTTCTTCACCCTCTACCTCTTGCCAAGTTGTTTGGGTGTTCTCTTCACAAGTTTCACAACTTTGTGAAGTCGGAGCTTGAACTAGTGCAACCTCGACGTAGATCGTCTTTGACACGAAGCCGACGACCTATTCCGCACGTTTTTCCGATGAAGCCGACGAATGAGTCGAGGATTCATGATGGACAGCGAGGACATGACCACGTAGAGCTAAGGAGGTGGAAATCCGGATCTACAAAGGTTGTAGCTTCCGACCTTTAGTTAATTTGCTAACTAGTTTAGTTTTTCGCCTAGAATTCTAGTCTAAGATCCGTGTTAGGGTTTCTCGGCACCATAATTTTTGTAAAATGGCATGTTCGATGCCTTGTGAGACTACTATAGGGTGTCTAGGAACCTTTCAGTGGTATCAGAGCCTAGCTAGAGCCTTAGGCGAAGTCTAGACGACGTTTGAAACCCGATTGTCTCGAAACCCTAATTTCCAAGGTGCTCTCTGGAAATTTTCCGAAATTTTGGATTTTTGTCAATTAAAAATATGCCGAAAATCATGCAGGGTGTTATATGAAATACTGTGAAATACGAGGGCCTGATTCGACTTTTCCACCGCGGAACCGCGGCACGAGCTATGCATGCGCGGCGGTTCCGCGGCCGTACTGTTCCCTTGTTTAATTTTTAATTCACAGTAATTCATATATTTGTATATTATATTTTCTGGGTATTTTTATTGTGACTCCACAGAAGAGTATTTTGGGGTTGCTTTGGGGATTCGTTTATTCAATCGGGTTATCAAATTTTTGTCTAAGTGGATTTCCAGATAACTGTAGAATATGTTAAAATGTTTGACCGGATACAAATACCCAACTTTTCCCCTGCCGGAAAAATTCCAAGTGTTGGATTTTTCTGTGGTTAAAAGACGTTCGAAGTAGTGCAAGTAACGCGATGGTCCCTCTAGAAGACAACAAACCTTAACTCGATTATGTGACCGTCTTGAACTGCCCTTTGAACCTTCGGATTTGGGGCAGTACGGCGTGCCACATGTGAGGCGTTGGCTTGACCCTTCTACGGCTGGACCGTTGGTACTGAGGCATGAAGTGAATGTTTTTGAACCTATTTCATATGTTGATCGGTGTCGGGAAAACTTGGGTGTTCGAATGTTCGATCGGAAAGTTTAATATATTCTATTTATCCGGAATTGGATACAATAATTGGAATTCACAAACAGTTATGAGATAACTGGATGAATGTTATAAATCTAGCAGTTTAGTCCCATACGATATTGAAAAGAGTTTTCGATAATGAGACTAAAATGCGGGGTTTGTAACTGTTAGGCATGTGATGTCTAAAGAGGTTGCGGATTCCAACTGTTGTAGTTTTACACTTTCTTTTCTGTGACCGTAAGTGTAATATGTGATATCGCCGGTTTCGTTGCTATATGTCAACGACAATTGGGATGGACATATTTACTTACGTTGATGACATGTGATGTTATGTGTTGCTGGATATGTTATATTGGATCGTCGTGTTTGAATAGCCGGGGTTTTTTATGTGAGATGAGTGTTTTCCATTTTCATTCATGTAAAAACTCGTATGTAATATTCTTTTATTTGGGGCACTTCCAGGTAGCGGAAGCTGTCACCCTTTGTATATTATTTACTTTTCCGCATTAGGATAGACCCAAGGAGGGGAGCACAAGTAACCGGGTTCTGGGGTCCAGTGGGAGACCAACTCGAGGAGTCGAGTCCGGGTCTCCTAACCCTAGAATTGGCAGGGTTGCTTGCCGCTCTCGTAGGGGTCTAGGGGTGTGGGATTGGCTATTCATCACGACCGTGGAATCCGTGTTTTATACTGGCTCGTATTGAAAACACGGACGTCCTAGTATATCCAATATTTCATATGTTTATTCTGCTGCGATATCTGTGTTGTGATGTTCTCTGATGGATATAGTATATAGTATATATGATATATTATATAGACGTTACTTATGTTTTACACCCGCGCTAGCCCTGCCCTGCTCTGTCGTTAGTTACCTAACCTAACGGTGCACGAGGGGACATCGAGGCGAATGCGGATGGCATAAGTGTACGTCATATCTATCTGTGATGTTTAGGTATTTAAATGATGGGACTTCATTAATGTGATTAATGAAAGATAAGAAACCTAAGATGTTGTGGAATCGAATTTTAAAATAAAACAGGTAGCTACAGTTCTTGCTTTGCATAGCGGTATATGTGATATGCCCTGCACCTTATTCGATGAGGAAAGGACCGAGATCCCTTCACCGGGAGTGACTCCTTTAGCAATAACTGGCAGATGCTACACACTCGGTTTGTTTTTGATTGCTTCTATAGTTTCTGCTTTGCACAGTGATATATATGATATATCCCGCACCTCATTCGACGAGGAAAGGGCCGACGATCCCTTCACCGGGAGTGACCCTTTTAGCAAAACTAGAAAAGCCTCAAAATCACTCCATTTCAAAACTTCATTTGATTCTACAACGATATCAAGTTCATTACGCAATAGGTTTTCAGAAAAACCTGGCGTAGCCCTCCGTCATTTCAGATGAGTAGTAGTTAGTATTCGTGCTACGTTTGTTGGCCTGCGTCAAGGCGTAGTGTGCGGTAGCTAACTAGTATTTATCTGCTTATGCATATGATGCAGATTGGATTAGGGTAGTCGTGCGACTTTGTTGGCCTGCGTCAAGGGTCGTACGGGTGGGTTTAATTCAATCAGGAAATGACGGGTTGAACTTGACTAACGCACTATGGTTTGTTGGCCTGCGTCAAGATCATAGGACGCTAGGGGCAAAAGATTATCGGGAATTTCAAGTGTTGAAATTTGCAATGAGATTGCATACCTTCTATGAGATAGTTGGGTCCCGATACCCACTGCGAGTAAGAGTTACTCCTGGGAGAGTTTTACACATTACAATTAGCCGATCAAGTAGGTGTCTAGAAAGGTGTTAACGAGGTTACGCCTCTGGGAAAACGAGGTTTACATTAATTAGGTTCGTGCGAAAGCACGGGGGACCTCCCTCAAAGTACCGACACTGGCCTGGCTGAAAGATTGGCGAACTTGTAGCGTGTAATTAATCCCGGCTAGTCTTTCCTTTTAGGGTTTGAAGGAAGATTTGATAAAAAGCAGTGAAAGCCATCCTGATTAGATAAGATAATAACCAATCTGATCTTGCACGAGCATACGCTAAAGTGTTTTCTTCTCTCTCTCTCCAGGTAGCGACCATTTCATGCCCTAATGAAGATAATAATATGGATGTATTGACCGAACCCGCATGTTTTACTGTGCTGGGGAACGTTGGTTCCGTTCTTTCCTATAAGAGTTATAGGAATGAACAGGATATAGGGGAATACCAGGATTCCCATGCCACCCGAATGAAGAAAGTACATGTTGATGCATTTTCTTCAGGTGTGTTCGTTACTGAGAACTGTTTCTCTATTTGCTCTACGTCCTGGGTATTGGATACCGGGTCAGGATCCCATATATGTAATCAGTTACATGGGCTCAGGAAAGGTAGAGAACTTGGAGAAGGTGATAAAGACATTAGAGTTGGAAATGGTGCAATTGTTGCAGCTAAGACTGTCGGGGAATATCACCTTGTATTACCAACTGGTAATACATTGGTTCTGAACGAATGCTATTACATGCCGAACCTGATATGCAACATTATATCGGTTTCTTTATTAAGTAAAGAGGGATATAATTTTGTATTACAGGACAATGTTATGAACATTTTCCGTAACCAAATGTTGGTTGGATCAGGCACGTTGTGCAATGGCATTTATGTTCTAAACCAATCAACAGTTCTGAGCATAACAAACGCACACAAGAGGAAGAGTTCTGACCTCAACGAATCCTTCTTGTGGCATTGTAGACTGGGCCACATCAATGCGACACGACTAGCTAAGTTGCATAAAGATGGATATTTAAATCCGTTTGAATTTTCATCTTATGACACTTGCCAGTCATGTCTCAAAGGCAAGATGACCAAAACTCCGTTTACGGGACACGGAGAAAGAGTTACCGAACTCTTGGGACTGATACATAGTGATGTATACGGTTCCATGTCTACACATGCCAGGGATGGTTCTTCGTACTTCATTACATTCATTGACGATCTCTCTAGATTCGGATATGTGTTCCTGATGAAACACAAATCAGAAGCTTTTGAGAAATTTAGAGAACATAAACAAGAAGTCGAGAACCAAACCGGAAAAAGTATTAAAATCCTTCGATCTGATCGAGGAGGTGAATACTTGAGCAATGAATTCCTGGACTTCCTAAAAGAGAATGGGATTCTCTCTCAGCTGACTCCTCCATATACACCACAGCACAACGGTGTATCAGAACGGAGGAACCGCACCCTATTAGATATGGTGCGCTCTATGATGAGCACAGCTGAGTTACCTATTTCCTTCTGGGGATATGCACTGGAAACAGCTGCAGACCTATTGAATATGGTTCCCACCAAAACTGTGCCAACCACTCCATATGAGATATGGAAAGGAAAGAGACCATGTCTTAATTATGTTAAGATATGGGGTTGTCCGGCCTATGTAAAAACGCAAAATCCGGACAAACTCGCGGCAAGGTCTATTCTGTGTAAGTTTATTGGATATCCCAAACATTCGCGAGGGTATATCTTCTACCACCCTGAGGAACAAAGAGTATTTGTTTCTCGGCATGCCACCTTTTTAGAAAAGGAATTTCTTGAAAAAGAGATTAGTGGTCATGAGATAGAACTGGAAGAGGTTCCAGCTGCAGAAGCTACAACAGAAGATCTGGTGGAACCAGAGGATTCCGTAGTTCCCGATGAACCCCAGCCACTCCGCCGATCTAGTAGGGTTTCTCGCCAACCTGAGAGATACTATGGTTTTCTCATGGATGGTGGGAGCGAGGATTGCATCATGGAGGATGATGACCCAACTAGTTTCGAGCAGGCCATCACGAGTAGGGACTCAGTGAAATGGCTGGATGCTATGCGGTCCGAGATGGAATCCATGTACACCAACAAAGTATGGACTTTGGAAGTTGCTCCTGAAGGGGTAAAACCCATTGGGAGCAAGTGGATCTTCAAGAAGAAATTTGGTGTAGATGGGAAGGTGGAGACTTTCAAAGCTAGACTTGTAGCAAAGGGTTTTCGTCAAAGACCAGGTGTGGACTATGACGAAACCTTTTCTCCAGTGGCTATGCTTAAATCCATCCGGATCATGCTTGCCATCGCTGCTTATCATGATTACGAAATCTGGCAAATGGATGTTAAGACCGTCTTTCTAAATGGTGATTTAGAAGAGTGCGTGTACATGACTCAGCCAGAGGGCTTCGTAGACAGTGGGAGCAGCGGGAAGGTGTGCAAGCTGCTTAAATCCATTTATGGATTAAAGCAAGCATCGCGGAGTTGGAACATCTGCTTTGATGTCGTTATCAAAGAGTTTGATTTCGTCAAAAATCCAGATGAACCTTGTATCTACAAGAAGGTGGCAGAGAGTAAGGTTGTCTTCCTCGTATTGTACGTGGACGACATACTCTTGATAGGAAATGATATTCCTATGCTGCAATCGGTCAAGCTCTTCTTATCACAAAGATTCTCAATGAAAGATCTTGGTGATGCCTCCTGCATATTGGGGATTAGGATCTATAGAGATAGATCCAAATGGATTTTGGGATTGTCCCAAACCAGGTACATTGACACCATACTAAAGAGAGGTTTAGTATGGAAGAGTCCAAGCGTGGGAACTTACCCACGATCTCTGGAGTCACTCTCTCCAAAGAGATGTCTCCCAAGACTGATTTGGAGAGAGCTCGCATGCAAGGGATACCCTATGCTTCGGCAGTAGGCTCTATCATGTATGCGATGCTATGTACCAGACCCGATGTAGCATACTCACTAAGTATAGTGAGCAGATATCAAGCTGATCCTGGAGAGAGTCACTGAACAGCTGTGAAGAGCATTCTCAAGTACTTGCGAAGGACTAGAGATATGTTCTTGGTGTATGGTAACGGAGAACTCCAAGTGGAGTCTTTTACCGATTCGAGCTTCCAGAGTGATAAGGACGACTCTAAGTCGCAGTCGGGTTTTGTCTTTACCCTTTACGGAGGGGCGGTTAGCTGGAAGAGTTCCAAGCAGGAAACCGTGGCAGACTCGACGATGGAGGCTGAATACATCGCTGCCAACGATGCTGCTAAAGAAGCTGTCTGGATCAAGAAGTTCATTACTGAACTTGGAGTGGTTCCATCTATTGAGCGTCCAATACCTTTGTATTGCGATAACAATGGAGCGGTGGCTTTGGCCAAGGAACCCAGGTCCCATCAGCGATCCAGGCATATTCTGAGGCGGTATCACCTGATCCGGGAGATAGTTGATCGCCGGGAGATCGAAGTCAGGAGAGTTGACACGAAGAACAACACGGCGGATCCACTCACGAAGGCCATTCCCCAGATACAGTTTGAGAGACTCTTCGGGATGCTCGGTATGAGATACTACAGCAGCTGGCCCTAGTGCAAGTGAGAGATTGTTAGTTGTTTGTATGCCCTAGAGGCCAGTATTGTACAGATTATGTATATTATATTGGATGCTTGGACATATATAGAGATGGCTTTCTTGCTCGACATGATAGTATGCTATCTGGTTGCTCTTTATCTTAACATGTACACTAGTCTCTTTATACTGTCTTATAGTTACATGTTGGTAAAGCCCTTAAGATTTGTACTTGACTACCTGGACTATGATGCAGATCATACTAGTGGGGACATGGTAGTCCATATGTACATCCTTCAAGGTCCCTAGTCGTGGGTGTATCGAGACGGGGCATCGATATACCAGAGTAGACTAGCGTATACGCTTCTCGACCCATGTGATGGGCGATGGATGATCCCATATCCTTTAGTGTTTGACATCAGAGATGGTATACGGGTGCTCAGTGGAGACTGGGTACACTGGACGGACTCGCCGAGAACTCCCAGATGGTATTATACCTCACGTCAGATGGCAGTTCTCAGGTGATACTTGTACAGGTTAGTCTGTAGACCCGAGATCGTCATAGAGTCTTGTGTGATTCCCACTGTGCTTTGATCTCCACCTTACCACATCCATGAGGGCGTGCAAAACGGTGGTCTTTGGGTACAGTCCCGAGTCACATGGAGGCAATGAGCGATAGGAGGGGTTTCGTCTCTCCCGGTATTGGGGGTAGATGTTGCGCTGTGCTCGATTGGCCGTAACAGGGAAGTCCCTGGCCAGGGCTGATCAGAGATTTGCTGGTAAGTGTTACCAGTAGTTTCTCGACCCGTTACGAGCCTCACATCGGCCGACTTATCGGGTTATTGGGGTCTGACGTTTACCACCCCTAGACTTGATATGCGACATATCAGACGAAGAGACCGGACTGTACGGTAAGTGTTACTGGTCGGATTCGCAGGAGTGTGAGCGGGCTAGCTCGTCGATCTTCTGATCGCTCAATACCCGGGTGGCCGTTACGTTTAGCAGACCGCTTGCGGCTTGTGGGTGCTTGATATGATCATCATCTGCTACCGGCGTATTGACGAGTCTTTAGAATCCTACACAGAGGTTTCCTGGTTCAAGCGAAACGAAATAGGAGCGCATATGAGATATGTGCGGGACCGAGAATAATGCGTGTATGTGATACCGTATTTCATTCTCGCGATACATGTTTCGATTGGTTATATTCGATATGACCTTGTTATCGAATCATTGATTCGATAAATCGATACATTAGATACTAGTCGGTTGTATGCGATATAACCGGATCATTGAATCAAGTGTTGATTTAATGATTTAATGTATAATTATATATTTGATATATTACTTTGCATTAACTAGTATAGGTTCACTTTAAACGGATTTTTCTCACTTGATTTGCACATTGTATATGTGATATATTTTTTGTGCACCTTTTTGTATCATGTTTGATGATACTTGATCATATGGTTAAATGAATAGAATTAAACCATGGTTATTTTGTAATTAGGGTTTTGCATATTTATTTATTCATTTATTTGTTTGTTTATGTGGATAAATTCAAGATGAGAATGGTGGCAATTCTTGTCTTATGTTGAAGCTTCATGAAGCCTTGACTTTATGCAACCATTCTTGTCCACTAGCTTAAACCCTAACTCTCCAAATAACCATGGTTGATTCTCTACACTTAACCTTAGTTAGAATTATGATAAGTATAGATTTTTCTTTTCATTTTAAATGACTTATCATAATTCTAGCTCTTCTTCTTCTTCATCTTCAAAAGAAAAACTTAGATGCCATCAATGGCAACTTGAGTTCTAGTGAGAGAATTCCAAATCTAAAGTGAACCCATCTCCTATTTCTTCACCCTCTACCTCTTGCCAAGTTGTTTTGGGTGTTCTCTTCACAAGTTTCACAACTTTATGAAGTCGGAGCTTGAACTAGTGCAACCTCGACGTATATCGTCTTTGACACGAAGCCGACGACCTATTCCGCACGTTTTTCCGATGAAGCCGACGAATGAGTCGAGGATTCATGATGGACAGCGAGGACATGACCACGTGGAGCTAAGGAGGTGGAAATCCGGATCTACAAAGGTTGTAGCTTCCGACCTTTAGTTAATTTGCTAACTAGTTTAGTTTTTCGCCTAGAATTCTAGTCTAAGATCCGTGTTATGGTTTCTCGGCACCATAATTTTTGTAAAATGGCATGTTCGATGCCTTGTGAGACTACTATAGGGTGCCTAGGAACCTTTCAAATCAAATCTGGTAAATACATACCCTGGAGCTAGAATCTAATTGGGAAATCAGTTTTCAATTAACAACGCATAGTGAAACTGAAACATGAAAATGTTTCGGAGGGGTATCCGGGTATTCCTAGTAATGCCTCTTCCACTATTCTGATTCATGACTATAACAGTATATTTCTTTGCCATCTCTCCAATTCCTTTATATGTCTTTACCTATTACCTTCTGTACACCACACTAGACTAAATGGTTTTCTTCTTTCCATACCTTTTGGCACCAGCCTATGGTTTGGAAGAAGACTATCCAATAAGTGTAATAAGTGTATTCTCCTAATCCTAGGAGCTCACTCAACCTGAGAGAAGGTAAAGAGGAAAAGACAATGAATAATCCTATTCGATTTCTCCTGAACCAGAAACTATCCTCGAACTGGAACAAGTTCCTTCGAGTTCGTATGTTATTATACGATGGAATATCCAATAAATATGGATCTTCATAGTGATACGGAATGTTTCGGAGAAATGCAAAGGTGAAGTAGGAGTGACGATGATATATGCAGTTTCATCGTGAATTATAGCAGTCGCAATTTCCTTTTGCCCTCTTTCTAATCCCTTTATATGTCTTTACTTATTATCTTCTGTACACCATAGTTAGGCTAATTAGTTTTCTTCTTTCTCTACCTTTCGGTACCTGTCTATAGTTTGGAAGAAGACTATCCAAGAAACGTAATAGGTGTACACTCCTAAATACCAGGAGCCCTCGCAATCTGAGAGAAGGTAAAGAGAAAAGACAACTGAATAGTTCTATTCTATTTCTCCAGAACCAGAAACCATCCTCGACCTGAAACAACTTTCATCGAGTTCGTATCTAATTATATGATGGTCATATCCAATAAATGTGGATCTTCGTAGTGATACGGAATGTTTTGGAGAAATGCAAAGGGTAAAAATAGGAGCGGCAAAGATATATGCGACCCAGACAATCCAAAATCCAAAGTGTTTTAAGAAGGTTCGGTTAACATGGTTCATGAGTTATAGTCTAGGGTCGGGTCAAGGTCGTTGCCATAGAGAGAGAGAGAGAAGAAACATTCAGCGTGCACTCTAACGTAGATCAGAATGGTTATTTATTTATCTAATCAGGATGTTTTCCACTGTTTCCTCAAATTCTCCTCTAAACCCAAAAGGAAGAATTAGTCGGGATCATCTAAAATCACCCGAGAACTAATACCTACTCATCAGTAAGAATCGGGATCCAATTATCATCGCATAATAACTTGATAGAATCCACTCAAGTCACCACACTCCAGAAGGTATGCGCATGTCTGGCAAGTTTCTTATATGTTTGAAACTCCCGATGTGATTTTTACCCCTGAGACCCAAATGACCTTGACGAATAATCAACAAATCAAAAGGTCCTACTCAAGTTCAACTTGTCATTATCTTGATTGCGTTAAATCCATCTGCACGACCCTTGACGAATAATCAACAAAGTCATACGACTGTCCTAACCAATCCACATGTCCATGCGACAGAAAAGCATTACAGAGCTACCGCACACCACGTCTCGGCAAATAGCAACGACAAACGTAGCACGAATACTAAGCAATACTAATCTGAAATGACGGAGGGCTACAGCTGGTTTTTGGCGAAAAACCTTTAACGTAATGAACTTGATATCGTTGAAGGAAGCTAAGTGGTATTACAAATATATAATTGCGAAAACTTTTGCTAAAAAGGTCACTCCCTATGAAGGAATCTCGGCTCTTTTCTCGTCGAATGAGGTGCAGAATATTCCAAACTGAATACCACGATGCAAAGCAAAGGAATCGACTATAATAAAGTTATTATATTGACGCAAACTTCTGTCCAAAGGGTCACTCCCGATGAAGAGATCTCGGCCCTTGCCTCGTGGAATGAGGTGCTGGATATTCATAACCGAATATCGCCGTGCAAAACAAAAGCAAACGTCTGTAATGTCTGTTTTTAAAAACTTGGTTCCAACAATATCAAATAGGTTTGTTTTATCTTTGCATTGATCAGAATCAACCCTGTCCCATCAATTAAACATATCATACCAGATAATGGAACGAAAATATGATATATGTATATATCACCCGCATTCGCTACTGGGCCCTGTGATCACCCGTTAGGTTACTTAACTAACGGCAGAGCGGGGCTGGACTAGCACGGGTGCAAAACATATACAACATCTACTAGTATATATATATAAATATATATATATATATATAACAATCGTTCCATGCATGATATAAAGCAACATCACAGAATCACAGCCAAGTAACACAGAGTGGTAGATAATCCTAGAACCTCGGATTTCACTTGAGCCGCAAATGAGACCCGACGTTTTCTGTCGTGTGGATAGCCTGTGCAATGAAAACCTAGAGCTCTACGAGTGCGGCAAGTTACCCGCCAATCCCAAAAGCAAGGCAACCCCAATCAACAACATGAATGGGCCATCCAGTACTTCACAGAATCCAGTAACTTGAGTACCCCATCTTGGGTCAACCTGTACCCCTTACGAGTGCGGCGAATAGCCCGCCAATTCTAGAATAAGGTCCCTTCCGTCTTAACTCCATGAGATGCGGACTCGTTGCCTTCTAGAACCCGGCTATTCGTGCACTCCACCGCGGGGTAATCCTAGTACAGAAAAGAAAATAAGTACAAGGGTGATATCGACCTCAATCCGGTCGTGCCCCAAACAAATAATATACAAACTAGCAGTGACGACAGTCCACAAGTCGGACGCTTGTCCCGCAATATCAAATGTACAAATGAATCTAAACTGTACTATCATTGCACCATCTGGCTATCCACCACGATGATCCAACCACAAACACATCACAATACAGAACATCAACGTGAATGCCATGTTTGCAAACCCGTTTAAAAGAGCATATAGCAATTAGACGAGTTGTACCGCTCTAATGACATTCTCGGTCGCAGATAGTAATGCATGTACCGTAAACTTACACATTTAAAATTTCGATCGACTAAACTTTTCCAAATTGGTCACAAATGCAAATCCAACACTCAAACAAATTTAGGCCAAAACCACATATCAAAAAAATCATATTTCCATGAACTAAAGCCTCGGAAAAAATTTGGAGCACTGTAGCCCAAAAAGTGCGGCGGTTCCTCCGCAAAATGTGACATTTTTCTTCGGTTCCGCGGCGGAATTTTGGAGTTAGGTGTCCAAATTTTTTAGTAGGTTTAGTTTTGCCAGCACATATTTTTAAGATACCCAATTTTTTTTTTGAACAACTATGAAATTCGACAGCAAGCACATGAACATGGAACTGTGATCCGGAAAAATTGGTCGATCGAGATTTTAACCTAGTGCAAACTAACTAGTAAGGTTTATGGGGTGGTTTTGAGACCATGTTGGGTTATGGCAGCGTCCCGGCCATCAATCCGTGGCCAAATACGAAACAATTTTTTTCTAAATCGGCGCTACCGCGACCCCGAATACGGATCGACCATTAACCCTAATTCTAGCAAGCTATCTAAAGAGTTGAGATGTTATACCGAATGATCCGTGTCCTTCGGTCTTTAACCTCTTCCCAAGCTCCTAGTGGACACCACGATCAAGTTTGGTCGCCGGTTTCCCTCCATCGAAAATGATCCACCCGAAAGTCTATGAATCGAGCTCTTACTTCAAAACCGAAGTAACTAGGCTATCTAGTTTGCTAAACTTGATAGCCTAGAAGATGTAAAGTCTAATAGAGGATTAATTTATCTCTAAACACCTTAGGTTTCTCAACACATGAGAGGGTTAGGATGGAGGAAGAAAAAGATGCCATGGGAGATGAGAGTGAAGCTTGAGCAAAGCAACTCATGAATAATAATTGCTTAGTGTTGTGAGTGTGAGTAGACTAAATCAACTCAAGAAAAATATCTCAAGAGCTCACAACAAATACCTCACACCACAAACAAAAACCCAAGCACGCCACAATAGTGTTTCATGAGTCACACCATGAGTCATCTCATGAGTCACCAATTGTGGCATGCATGACAAATGCTAAGCACACACTCTCATCTCTCCACCTCAATTAACCATTAAACCTAAATGGTTAATAAACAAAATGAGGTGGCAACTTCTAGAAACAATCTTGTAATAAATTATAAAAATGCCCCTCATCCGTATATATATACCCGCATCCGTATTCCGAAAAATACGAATACAATGAGATGAAAATAATCCAACAATATAATATTAGGATCCGGTTTAAACCAAAGTCCACTAGTATTATCCGTCCGAATCATGATACGTGCACAAGTGCACGTATATGATTGAACCCCGTCGTAAAACCACACGGCATCTACATCGTTTCGTCTGAAGCAGAAAAACCCTCTATGTGGGACTCTAAAGACTCGCCAATGCGCTGGCAGTGCGTTTAACCACAAACACGTCAGCAGCACTAGCTGTACGTAACGGCTACCCAGGTATTGAGCGAAAGGAAGGCCGACAAGCAAACTCATCGTGACCTCTATTTAGCTTGTCCGGTGACAATATCCATACAGTACGGTCTCTTCGTCTAAGAGTATCGCATATCGAGTCTAGGGAGGTGGATAACGTCAGACCTCTAATAACGCGACATTTAGTGTCGGTATGAAGCCCATCACAAACTGAGAAACTACCGATCCTATATTAGTAATTCTCGACTATCTTGATCAAGGATTTTTGGTGATGGCCACCCGCACACAACGCGACATCAACCCCAATACCGGGAGAGACGAATTCCCGACGATCCGCTCACTGCCTCATGTGGTTCGGGACTGTACCCAACTAAAACCTGTTTACATGACTCCTTTGAGCCATGGTAGGATAGTAATCAAAATACAGTGGGAACTCACACGAGACAAATGATGATCTCAGGTCAACAGACTAATCTGTACACATGCCACTTAGGAACTGCTATCTAACAATAGGTATAATACCAACTAGCATATTCCCGGCAAGTCCGTCTAGTGTACTCATACATAACCTAATGAGCATCTGCATACTATCTTAGATGAACAAACTAACACCAATGGCTTGTGAGACCGGTCACCGCCCCTCGTCAGGGTCTCGATCAATACACACTAGTCTAGTCTGGAGTATCGATGTCCAGTCTTGATACTTACACGGCTAGGGACATTTAAGGATGTGCTTATAGACCACCCAGCTTCCACGTATATGATCGACATCATAATGCTGGAAGTCAAGAAGAAATCCTATGTGCTCTATCAACATGTAATAGTGAACTGTAATGCCACCTAAAGTATGTACATGCTGATAAAGATACACCAGATTGCATACTATCATTTTGAGTAAGACTGTTCTACCTGTATAGTTCCTTCCTCAATCATCTAATCGCGTGTCTGCGATTACAATAATTGACTTGAGGGCACTATAGACAACAAATATAGGTACCGACCATTCAGAAATCTTATCATCATGCACATGCGATCGGTGAAACTCAATGTAGTGGAAGGAAATGAAGAACACATGAGAATTTGTAGGAGCGACAGTGGAATCATGTCTCAGTGGAAATGAATGGAATTGAGAGATGAGCGAAATAATGTGGGTGAACGAAAGAGGGAACGAAATGGTGAACTGACTTGAGGATTTGTCTTAGTTAGTGCAGTTGTAATGGGCGGAAGTCTAAATCTGGAAATTTCCAACTGCGCTATTTTATTAGCATTTTGAGAGATGGGATCAAAATTCTCAAGAATCCTATGAATACATAGGATAACAGAAATTGGTGATCCAGTTGTTGGAGAGGAAGGTAAAGCATCGTCTTGCACATCAGATAGATCATTGGTAAAGATGAGCAGAAGTAAATGAGGATTATTATCGGTTAAAGGTTCGGGAGAATGTTCACATTCGATGGAAGGGGCATGATTAGTAGGTGAATCTAACTCAGCCAAGAAGTTGAGTTCATCCTCGAAAATTTCCTCTCATAATCATGGTCGGTCATGTCAAATGTTTGTTCTCAGACATCTCATCTATTATGTCATCCTCAATTGGTTGATCATGTGGCTCACTCGATTGGCATTCAAGATTAGGATTGGTGTTGGTTTGACTTGGAAGAGCCCCTTGCTCGATCTCATAATCAATGCTGGTCTAATCTAACATTTTGTTCTTAGATACCTCATTTATTATATCATCAAGTGGTTGATCAAGTAACTCACTCGGTTGGATTTTAAGATTTGAGTTGTTGAGATCAATTGGATTGGCCTTGGTTTGACTTGGAAGGGTCCTTAACTCGATCTCATTACTCATGGTGTCAAATGTTGAGATGTAAGAGACTCAAATGGTCTCATATTGAAAAAAACTATGAAAGATATGTGTATAAGATATAAGATGGGCTAAACCTCAACAAGGCTCAAGTCTTATCGTTGGAATTCTCTTATATCAAAAGCCCGTGTACACTTATAGATAAAATATATAACCACCCTCCTCGTTCTTGAATATATATAAAAAATTAATATGGTATCAGAGCCAATGGTTCGATCCAAATCCTCGACAATACCTATGAGAGAAGTAGGACACAAGCACAAAAAATGCCTCTGAAACCTAGCTCTACAAGTGCTGTGTAATCCATGTGACAAGCACACCAAGAAAAAATGATTGTTGCATGTGAGGGGGAGTGTTGATGTGTGGGAGACTAAAATAGTTTCACATTGGAAAAATTATGAGATGTACATGGATATAAAATATAAGATGGGCTAAATCTCAACAAGGATTAAATCTTATTGTTGGAACCACTTGTATCAAAAGCCCATGTACACTCATAAATAAAATATATAACCACTCCCTCTCGTTTTTGTATATGTATTAAAAAACTTTAATATCAAACAACTCTTCGTAATCACACTCGTTCTCAGACACCTCATCAATTATATCGTCCTCAATTGGTTGATCATGTAGCTCACTAGGTTGGCTCTCAAGATTGGAGGTGTCGAGATCAATAAGATTGGTGTCGGTGTGACTTGGAAGGGTTCCTTACTCAATCTCACTACTCATGGTATCTATTTGTCCTATTGCCCGATCATTTTATTAATATAGAGAGCACTAATTATAGTAGTGCTAGATTACAAGAGTGTAAATAAAAATCTTCGACATAAAAAAAAGAAATAAGTCAAAAGATTGCTAATAATCAAAAGTGAGAAATCCCTCTAAATTGATCATGATTTCAATAGATGTTTTTGTCTTATTTAGAGTTAGAATACTATCTTCAACAGCTCCTTTTTCTTTGTTTTGGCACTGGCCTGTTACCCCTAACCTATACACGCGATACACTCACGCACACATCGTAGACAAGCACACAACACACACGCACCTAGGGGGCCCATGAATTGCCCCGAAAGCATTAATTTGTGGCCACTTCCCCTCCCGGGGTTCCTGAGGCTGCACTCTCCCCAAGAGGGAAAGTGCCCGTACCAACTGACCTATAGCTCATTGGTTCTTCAACATCCTTAAGCTTAATAGAAGTGATATTTTCAATTTTCCGAGGAGATTAGCTTTAAATTGGTTGGTCCAGATGTTGAAATCTATATACAAATTTAATGCAAATCTTGATCTCTTCTATTGATTTTATAAACTATTGGATGAATTAGAACTGACCACAAATATACTTGATTCCCTCATGAAATACCAGATCCTTTCCAAATTCAATCATGCATTTGTGGTCAACACAGTTCTCTTTAGCCTTCATTTGTAACTCTTAGCTTCATTGTATTCTTATATTCTTGTAACATTCAAATGTATCTTGATGGAAACAATGCCATTTAATAAGGTAACATCAATGAAAGGTCGGCTCTCAAAACTTTTCATTTCCATTTAATTATATGCAGGAGCATGCATTTCTTAGAGATTCAACAAAGTTGTGTGATCCTCAAAAGCCTACAACCTACATGTTAGCAATTGCATTCACAAATTCACTGTTCTTATGGAGGATCCTCAATTGATATAACTCACCCAGATCACACACACACATACAAACACGCACACTGGTTCTTGCATTTGTAGATTCATTTAATAAACATTGCCTACATAAAATATCCTTTAATTTGGTTTATTTCTGTAGCATGGAAGGGATTCTTGAACGTTATGAACGTTATTCATATGCAGAGAAAGCTCTGGTTGTTACAGATCATGATTCACAGGTAATAAAGCTCTGAGATTTTTGTATGAGCCTCATTGGTCTGTATCTTTAGTTCCAATTGTTTCTACTGAGAGACAAATGACTGACTTTTTCCCGTGACGTTTTACCAAAAATCCTGCTTATGTTTGTAAAATCTGGTGCTAAATCTTGATCAATGCAGGGAAATTGGTGTGAAGATTATAGCAAACTGAAGGGTAGAATCGAGTCTCTACAGAAAAGTCAAAGGTATAAATACCACAAATTAATTAACCCATTTAAAATATGAATACATTATGCACAATTAGTAATATCTATCTATCTATCTATCTATCTATATATATATATATATACATATTTTCAGGCATTTAATGGGAGAGCAGCATGATTTGCTGTGTGTGAAAGAGCTTCAACAATTAGAGCTGAAGCTTGAAAATGCTGTGAAGCATATAAGATCAAGAAAGGTAAAAAGCATAAATTACTTTGCTTAATCTTGGACATTACAGAGCAGAGTTAAGTTACATTTTTGTTGTTTATAATGCTTTTGGAACTTTTTGTTATGCAGAACCAATTATTATTGGATTCAATTACTGAACTTCAGAAAAAGGTTAGCACTGTCACATTCTAGCTTAGATTCTTTCCACTATTTCCCCTCTCCCGCCCCTCCCAAAACATCTATGTAGCACGGATTCAGATACGAGTCGGATTCGAGGATTCTTGATTATAAAAAAAAGTTCAGGGATATGATTTGTTTGGATATGCTAGTATTTTGTTGTTTAAATACATGTAAACTTAGAATACAAGTCATTTATTTGTTTTAATGCATTGATTGTTGGTATGCTAGCCTTCGGTACATATTTGATATATAGAATACATTATTAGAATTAGGATGTGAAAAAAGTGTTTCACAGTTATCCTCAATGAATCCGAAAGAATCCGATATATAAGAATTCGATATGGATACACTCCATGAAGAATCTGTGCAAGATAGGCCAAGTTGGGTAAAATTCTTCCTTCCAGTGTTCAAAATAGCGACAGCGTACAGTATACCGTTCCACTGCTAAATAGTGAAAAGCGCAAAAAGCATTGCGCATAGCGTAAGCTACATGAATTTTTAATTATTACTATGATCATCTCATTTACAATAAATTATATTATTATAAAGGTATAAAATTAGCTTGAGAACATAAAACAATAAGTAATATAACAATATGTTTTGCGGTTGCAGTTTCTCTACTCCACAAAATTCCCTAAAAACAATATTTTCAAAATTTTCAATCCTTGAGTTCATATATATGATTCATACTAATATTAAATTTATCGAAAATCAATTAAATAATCTCTATTTAAGAAACATGGTTACTAAATATGATTTCAACTTGAGAGATTAGAACTTTAATGAGATTATCTTCATATGGTTTAAGATTAGATATTGAAATCTTAAGAACTTCAATATAAAATCTTATATGAAAATAAAGTACGCATAGCCTAGCGTATACTATTTCTTAAAACCGTAAGCTATTTGAAGAAAAAAACGTAACTTACTTTGTATTTAAGCTTTTTTCCAAAACTACGTAGCGAATAGACTAAAGTTACGTTACATAGCGTAAAATAGCGAGCTCCGTAGCGAGCTATTTTAAACATTCCTATACTGATTTTTCCTCCTATATTATAGATGGTTTTTCTAATTGTTGACCATTAAGTCTTCAGTCTAAGGAAATTTGACTGAAACAGTTTGAAAAGAAATAGTGTATTTCAAATTTTGAGCCACTTTATTCAAGAATATAACAAAATTCTGTTTGCGACGTGATTGTACAGTTTAAGTTATACAAATATTCAAATGTACCTTCTCATAAATACTTTGATTCAAATTATTTTAAAAAAGAGACAAGTTTGTCTGTACATTTCGGATTTGTGTGCATGTGTTAGAAAAAAGAGAAAAAAGAAAAAGAAATTCTTTCGATCTTTTCTTTTCTCGTTCTTTCTTCGCTAACGTTGGAGAAAACTGTTGGAGTAGGTGAGAAAATGGACAGTTAAAAATTAAAAAATTTATGCAAGGATATGTCGAGAGCTGCTATACGTTTTACAAACGCGGAGCTTAAAGCAGATTCAGCAAACCCTGGTGTAAGGATCACAAAGCCGATCTATCCCAGGAATAACAACCATGAGTTATGGTGTACACCAACCAGCAACTCTGTTCTGACCGTCATGGACGATCCGAAGGCGCACGAGCAGAGCTCTCTGGTTATAGGATATAGGTTGATTGAATTTAACGAAATTATTTTGCAGTATTGTCCGTAGTTCTGAAACTTAGAATATTTCACAATATTCTATAGAGTTCTGAATTGAGATCGGCGAGAATATTTCGTAATATTCTCTATTCTTAATTCAATTGAATTTTTCTGATTAGGATGGAATTCCTATTTAGATCTGATTAGAATTGAACAAGTAGCTATATATTTCTATTCAGTTTTCGAAGAACTACAGAGTAGTTCAGTTTTAAAGTCCAGAAGAACTATAGAAATAGTTCTTTGTTTTCTTCGATGAACTATGAAAATCGTTCCATGTTCTTCCCCTTTCAAGAACTATGTAGATAGTTCCGTTATGTAATTTTTCTAGCAACTTTGCTTTATGGTCTAAGCTCTCTGTATATAGAGATCTCAGACCCAGCCCAAAGGCCTCATCAGTTACAACTCTTTCAAACTGATGGCCAATCCAACAATCTTCACTTAATCAGCCTGAACTGCCTAGAGCAGCCCAAGATCCTCAATCCTCCTATGAGGCAGCCGCACGAGCGTCAAACTAGACAGCCTATTAGGCTGCCACATAGGTGACAACGAATGGCCAACTAGGCCACGATGCACACGTACTAAGTGCAAAGTGCTGTGCTCTTGTAAGACCGAACCCGTTCTACTGCCGCCGTCAGGTCCGAGCCAGAGCTCGAGCCACTAATATTACTTGTGCTTAATTAATTAATTAATTAATCTTGCCCACGACAAGATTTGAACCGTTGACCTCTTGTGTGCAAAATACTTACAAACCAACCGGGCTACTAGAATCTTGTTATTATTCAAAATAAATATCGTATATCATATGGTTTGAAACTTCACCCAATGTTTTTACATAAAATACCCACAAGATCCAACAGTTCCTCATAAGTTTCTAACTAGTATCCAGTTCTCAGTCACAACATATAGTGAAGATGTCACATGGACTTGAATCTCACTTAGATCAGCTAAGCTGAAGCTAGGTGCATAGTGAACCAAGTCTTGAACTAGCACTTCACTGAGAGCTCAGCGATCACACTATGACTAAACCAAACTATGCAATAGTGGACTGTGCCTTGAACTATTGCCCATTTTTTGAGTCATAGCACGTTAACAGCCCTGTGCCTTAATTAAATTTCTGCTAGAGCTTTAAGAATCCATTTCAAGATTTTATGGGAGTCAGCCAAAACTCTTTCTCAAGCATAGGCGAGTTCCTTAGGCATGCCTGCCATTAAGCACCCTGGATCCTGGATGCGCGGAACTCATTAAGGCTTCAAGCCATTCTTATTTTAATGTGTTCCTCAGGCATGCTTATTATCAAGTATCCAACATCCTAGATGTATAGCATTCATTAAGACTCCAAATCAGTCCGTCTAGTTTACATGATTTTTGAACCAGCAATCTCATTAATAGTAGCGAAGTTTTGAATTAATAATATGATTACATGGTAAATATATAATAAACTTACATAGACTTAAAGACCCATACAAGCAAAGTCTTATCAATCAGATCATTTTTCAAACCTTTGTTAAGGCATTAGCTACATTCTCTGAAGATCGGATGTCAATCACCGAGACGACTCTGTAGGTTATCAGCTCATTTAGATACATATGCTTCAGACGAATAGTCCGCTTCTTTCCATTGAATAACGAGTTTATTGCCACATCACTCGTTGCCTGGTTGTCACAATAGATAATGATCACTGCTCCTTACAGTTCATTCAATGGAAAGTCCTTCAGGAGATAACTGAACCATTCAGCTTCATCTCCTGCAATTGCCAAAGCGTAGAACTCGGATTCCATTGATAACCGTGTGATCATAGTTTGCATATTCGACTTTCAAGAGATAGCCGCTCCTCCTATTGTGAAGACAAACCCTCCAGTTGATCTGCACTACTGTGTTTCTGAGTACTAATTTGCATCAGAGAAGCCTTCAAGAGTTGTTGGGTATCCAGAATAGAACAAGTACAGCTTCAAAGTTCCCTTCAGATATCTTATCATCCTTTGGATTGCATCCCAGTGTGCTTTCCCCAGGTTGCTTGTAAACCTACTAAGCATCCCAACAACGAAAGAAATATCAAGCCTTATGCAGCTCATAGCATACATCAAACTCCCGATAACTTTTCCATACACCAGCTGTTTCACCGGTCTTCCGGTGTTAGGTTCAACCTTCTTGTAGTAGTTATATGGAATGGTTAACTCTGGCAGATCGAAGTAATCATACTTCTTAAGCATGCTCTCTATGTAGTGAAACTGTGATAGGCATAAGCCGATCTCGGTCCTCAGAATTTTGATTCTCAAAATTATATCTACGACTCTAAGATCCTTCATGTTGAATTAGACCGAAAGAAACTCCTTCGTAGAAGTGACTATCTGCAGGTCGGTCCCAACAATCAGCATGTTGTCAACATACAGGCAGATCACAACTACCTTGTGTTCAACGATCTTCACATATAAGCACTTATCATATTCGCTGACCCGGAATCCATCGCTCAGAATGATTATACTGAACTTCTCGTGTCACAACTTCGGAGCTTGCCTCAATCTATAGAGAGACTTGATTTATTTGCAAACTTTTTTGTTCAAGCAGTCAAAAATAAATCCTTCCAGTTGATCCATATAGATCTCATTCAGGAAGGCGGTCTTTACATCCATCCGATGAATGACATGACCATGTCTTATTGTCTATATAATCAGAACACGGATGGTGGTCATTCGACAGACTGAGGCGTAGATGTCAAAGAAATTGATTCCTTCTTTCTGAGTGAATCCTTTGGTCATCATTCTTGCTTTGTACTTCTCTATAGTACCATCTGCTCGCAGCTTCCTCTTGAATATCCACTTGCACCCGATCGGTCTTGCTCCCTGAGAAAGATTCATCAGTTCCCAAGTGGTTCTGAATCAGTGAGTCCATCTCATCATCTACAACTTCTTTTCAAAGAATAGAATCACTAGATTTCATTATTTCTTCGAAAGATTGACTTCATCAACTTTAACATTGAAAGTGATGAAGTCATCTTTAAATGTTTAAGCCTTTCTAAGACTCTTAAGCAGAGGTGATTCTGCAATTTCAGAAGCAACTTCGTTTTCTTCTGCCTCGAGAGGTGCAGCTCCTTGTATCAAAGACGGCTCAGGTACAACTTCTTGTACAGGAGGTGACTCTTCCAATTGAGTATTCTCATAAGAATCCTTGAGATATATGTTCTTATCTTTGATGAACTTATTCTCGAAGAATTCCGCATCACGAGCTTCAATGATTTAGTTGATTCCTAAATTTAAGAATCTATATGCATTACTGTCTGCAGCAAATCTCAGAAATACACATCTGTTTGCCTTCGGTCTTAAATTTGGCCTTCTGATATATGGCACTCTGACATATGCCAGACACCCCCACACTTTGAGTGTATCTAAGGAATCAGGATAACCCAAGAACAGTTCATGCGGAGTGGAATTGGTTTTTGCATAAGGAATTCGGTTGAATATCCAATTGGCCATTAGCAAAGCCTCTCCCCAGTAGCAGGTTAGAAGTCCCGATGTAACCAACATCGAGTTAACCATCTCAGTCAACGTGTGGTTCTTCCTCTTTGCAATTCCGTTCGATTGCGGAGAATAAGGTGCAGTTGTTTCAGCAATTATACCATGTTCCTTGAAGTAGGCTTCTGTTTGTCTAGAACGATATTCGCTTCCTTGATCACTCCTGACTTTCTTCACTGATATGCCAAGTTACTTCTCTGTTCGAGTTCGAAGCTTTTTAAATTTTCGTAACGCTTCATCTTTCGACTTCAGCAAATAGACATGGCAGAAGCAGAAGTGATCGTCGATGAAGATGATGAAGTATTTCATCCCCCATGTCATGAAGCTTTTGAAGCCGCAGGTGTCGGAATGTACTAAGTCCAACAACTCAGGGCTTGATTTTTGCTTGCACACAAGTCTTACATTTTCCCAGTTTATCACCCTACGGGTTGGTATTAAACCCAACTTAGTCATGTTATTCATTTTCTTAAAATTAACGTGATCAATTCTGTGATGTCAAAAAGCCAACTACAAACAGATATTTCATTAATAATTGAAGGATACAAGATACTTCGTTTATACATTTCATTTAAAAGAAAAGCATTTCCCAAATACTATTTCTTAAAAGACAGTACAGTTTTCTCTCCATGAAAATCCAGTCGCATTCCTGCACCACAAAGTAAGCTTCCTGGGATGAGATTCTTGATAATTGAAGGGACATGCGTCACATTCTTCAAAGACAAAGTCTTCCTTGATATCAGAGGGAGGACCACTGTTCCGATTCCATGAACGACAGTGATGGAATGATCAGCCATTGCCACAACCTCCGTAATGACACATAAGAAGTGAAAAGGTCATTGTTGGAGCATATATGACAGGTAACCCTGATGTCAAACCACTAGTCTTTGTTGGAGGGGTGTTGCATTGGAGCAATTATCGCAACAAAGTTCAG
Organism: Agapanthus africanus; assembly: GCA_030015575.1. NCBI lineage: Eukaryota > Viridiplantae > Streptophyta > Magnoliopsida > Asparagales > Amaryllidaceae > Agapanthus > Agapanthus africanus. Next base: position 16,536,519 of record CM057349.1, on the reverse strand, counting down.
AACCTGCACGACCTAATTGACGTTCTCTTTCTTCTTAGGCTCTTTGCAGGCTCTGGCGAAATGATCTGGTTTGCCGCAATTGTAGCAACCACCTTTCTTGAAATTTTTCTTCTGAACATTCAGATTGAAAGTCTTCTTGTTCTTGTTTTTGTTCTTAAAGTTCTTTTTCTTTTTCTTGAAGGAGGTGGAATCTGGTTTGGAAGAGATCAGATTTGCGGATGCCTTCTGCTTGGTAAGCAGCTCGTTTTTAGAACGAGTTTGAATTTCGTCTTCGATGCGGATGAACCTTTTAAGGTCTTCCAATGAAACCTGGCCCAACTGAGGGCCCGCTCAGACATTAGCACATCAGCCCGGGGGATGGGCTCCCACTCCGACACCGCCACCGTGTCGGGATCATTCGACCGACTCACCCGCGGACAGCTGGGACAATTCTCACCCCCGGACGGTCCAACAAACAAAACTTTTTCTTCCATTCATGAATGGAAGAAGATACTACGACGACCCCCGACTCGACAGCGTCCCCCCGTTGTTTTCTAAAAGAGATGTATACCTAGCTCGGCTCGCCCCTGCGAGCGCCAGGGTGGTTTTTGTAACAGAGAGAAGAAACCAGAAGACTACGGCGGAAAGGGATCGAACGTAATTTCAACCGGACCAGGAACCCAAGGAGAATCCTCCAAGAGTTCGGCACTAACTGGCCCGGGGCTAACTCAAAACAGTTCAACACCGCACTCACCTCAGGGGAGAAGAGCTGGCACATCCCGGCCCAAAAGGCTTCCAGGTACAAGGCAATCTCCTTTCCCCGTACCTGGTATGCCTTCTCCCCCTCCTCGGCCAGACGAAGCGAATAGCCAGGAGGAATGTGGAAACAAGTCCGGATGGTGGCGAGCTCATCCGCGTGCCTCAGCGTGGATGACGCGCCATGAACACCTGTGACTTGCGCTCTGGGGACCGCCCCCATCGCACGACCCCGGGGAGCATGACTAACCCTAACTCCCCGGGAGGACCCCGACTCAGAAGAGGAAGAGGAAGAAGTAGAAGAGGAACCTTCAGAAGACTCCCTAGACTCTACCCGGACTACATCTACAGACTCCTCGGATGAAGACATCTAACCTGATCGAAGGGACATGTCCTCGGGACAGAAAATGCGAGGAATCCGGCCTGAGGAGGAGAGCGCCGGGCTAGCACGACTAGGGACGAGGAAATTATGAAGATGTATGAGCCCTGATGGGGATCCCACCTCTATTTATAGCTGCCGGCGTACACATCCTACGGCTCCGATCGCCTCCTACCAAAACAACGTTTTGCAACCAACGGCCGACAACGTTCCACCTGTCGCACTCACATCGGGCGCGTCCCATCGGGCGCGGGAACGCCTGCGGCACGTCTCGCTAGCCAACCAGTGCCAAACACGTGGGTTGTCGCTTCGGCGAACGTACACACGATCCGACGCTTCCCTTTTTATTCGAGATCTCTCCCCTGATCCGCCGACGCCATCAAGAAAATACAAATGGTTGCCCAGGAATGCACACCGTCGATATCTTCAAGTGAGAGCTCACCCCGGGTGACCGGTCAGACCACTCTCGACCCGACCTAAGAACGGGTCGAGACGAGAGTGGGGGGCTAATGATGATGCTCGATATCGGTGGCTCCCTAGATGATGACACGTGGCAGATGATGTGTCCCAGAGCTTACGAGAAAAGATCAAGAACGTTGCGTTGGGACCACACCCCGGGTCTCCGACCCGGGGTTGATCCCAACCTTCAGCGGCCTTGCAGACCACCCCCTCCCAGCTTGCCTCCGAGCTATAACAGAACTAAGATGCCTCGGCCTCCCGCTCGTTCCCGAGCCTCCCGCCGAGCTCATATTCCTCGGTCTCACCGACCGACCTACAGCAACTATCACAGACGCCTTCGCCACGGCTCCGCAAATCTCGCAAGGCGCGAGATACCCGCCGCCCATGATCCCGCGTTCCACGCCATCACGATCCCCCCATTAACGAGCATGTCTCGTCATTAATGGGGGATCTCGTCTATCACGCGGGCGTGACGCCAGAGACATAACTGCCGGCGTGAATCTCGCGATCGCCTGCCCATTGCTACCGCTATATAAACCCCTTTCTCAGACGATTCAGGTAAGTCAATTTCACTCGAATAGGCGTTACTCTGCCAAAATACCCCATCTAACTTGATCGTCGGAGGGTTCTCGGTGGCACAACCACCTCGGGACTTCTTTGCAGGTAGCTCGGCCTCAACCACACAAATCCATTGAGATCCACACGCTCCAGGAGGCAACTTTCCAACTCAATCTCAGCCGTCCATCAGCGCTCGCAGCAGATCAACGGAAGATAATATCTGAAGGAGGTCCAGAACTCCATCAATTTTTAACATTCAAATGCTATTAAATTAAAATAGGTTTGTGTTTTTAATATGGCCCCTTTTAATCTGTTTTGTCGACGAATAAGAAAAGGATAAGAAGAAAGATTAAAGTTTTGAACTTCTTAACGAGAGTTGTTGATAAATATTTGATTTGTTGATATATTGGATTAGTTAAAAATCGATTGGAAATGTATGCATGAGGAAAGAGATGAGAATGAAAAGTTAGAAATTTATGAAAGAGAATGATGGAGAAGAGATAGATAAGGGCGATATGGACAATAACAAAATAGAATAATATTAAATAATATCAAAATTGTAATGCAGAAATTTAAACAAAGAAATCCTTGGAACTAGGGTTTATTCACAAGTTTTCTGGATCCAGGAACCTAATCAGATAATGTTTAGATCACATGGGCTTAAAGATAATTTTCCAAAATAAATAAAAATATGGTAACATACCTTCTTAAAAAAGTGAGGTAAGTTTTGCACCTTTTGACCAGATATGAAAGTGTCGAATCTTACGGGGTTAATTGCTAAATAATATCCCAATATTTCACCAACTGTACACTTATATACCCAATTGATTTTTTCATTGCATTTATATGCCGTTTAAGTACGAACTATCAATATTTTGCTCTAGCTCCCTTGAGTTGACCTAATCCTTGGTTATTTTAAACAAAATCCATATGATTTGTAAATAAATGCATCAAAAAAATCTATAAGGTATAGTAAGATACATTAGTGCAAAATTTTTGAAACTATTATTATTTGGCAATTAACCCAATCTTATGTCATATCATAGGATATTTTTGGAAACTTTCTTTTTGCAGAGAGATCCTTTTCTTGTACTCGAACAAAATGAATAATCAAACTTGGTCAAACCTACAAAAATAGATGATGCTATTTTGCATGGATTCTAGGAAAGATATTTTGAGCAACTGAGATGAAGCAAACCGGTTCGTATTTATTCAAGTGTTTAAGCGAGCTTAAAAACTTATTCAAGCTTGGCTAGTTTATTTTACGAACAAGCCTAAGCGAGCTCTCGGTGAATCTGAGCTGAGCCTTGAGATTTTCAGAACCTATTTGGAATGTTGAAAACTAGTAACAAAAAATTACAAAAGCATATAAAAATTAAGATCGTATAAACGTCAATATTTATTTTGATAAATCTGAGAAGCCCGAAATATGGTTGTTATAACTAAACAAATGTGTTCAAAGCTTGTTTAGAAGCTCGTTGAGTCTATTGATTATCCATTAAAATTTTCAATATCCTAGCATAACAATATATGACTCAATATGAATATGATTTGAGCCTCAAGTTAACATAAAACTGCTTAATAATTATGATATAAATGAAGGATAAATCATTTTATTTTTGCTACAAGTATAATACAAGATACAAATATCTGAGCCTACATGAGCCTTAAACGAGCCGAGCTTGAACCCAACCCAAACTTGAGCCTACCATGTTCGTATTTGTTTGTTTATTTCATCAAACCTATGTTCTTGTTCAAACTCGGCCCGTTCAGTCGTTGAAAGAGCTCGAAGGAGTTCTTAACAACCCGAGCACGAGCCGAACTTTGAGTTTAGAGCTTCAAGCTTTTTTAACAGTCCTATCTCTACATTTCTTATAAGGGAAATATTTTGTGGACCATATTTCTTAATTTGATTTGTTTTTAACCAAAAAGGTTCCAAAATTATGAAAATCCAAAAAGTTTATCTTGAATTTCTAGTAAAACAAATATTGATTTGTACATGTATTGGTATATGTATTTTTAATAATATCCTTTTCTGATTTCATAAAATGCGTTATGATTTGATAAATAATGTTATATTATGATTAATATATTATTATTTATAACGAGTGTTATGGTTTGGTAATTAGCGTTATGATTTGAGAAATAATGTTATAGTTGAATAAATAAAGTTACTAAAGATAGAATGTGTATAGCTTGCAAAAGGGTAAAACCGGTATTTTGGAAAAATGATCTCACTTAGAATATGTATTGTCTTGGAACATTTGTATTTTCTGGGTATCGGTTTTTTTTATAACAATTTTGAAAATATATGGATTTAAAAACCGTGTTCGGACGCGGAAAAAACAGATCCATTTTTTAAAATAAAGTGTCACTCGAAAGACATTTCAAAAGAGCCACAATTAAAAAACAAAGTAAACAAAACAAAATAAAATATAAAATATTTCTCTTTCTTAACTCAAATGAAAAGCCAAAAAGAATTATAAAATTATGAACGGGGACCATAAAAAAAAGTTGAGAAAAATTGATTTTTTGACCGATATAAATGAAACTACCATGTCTTTGACCAAGATTTTTCATAAAATATTATTGACCGAATCGTCGAAAAATAAAGACGGCAAAAATAAAGTACAGTTTTGAATAGTGTCCCTTCAATAATCGTCACAAGAGCAACAAAAAAAAAACGATTTTTTTCTTTCGTAATCCAAATCAAGTATAAAGCCAAAATGAACACAAAAGTCATACAAAAACCCAGATCTCTCATAAACGAAGGTGCGGATCATCAAAATGATTATGAAATTTTCACTTTTTGACCGATATAAAAAGAACATTTCTGCTATGTTTTCGACACCCACTTTCCTCATAACAAAAACAAGAAAAACTAAAGGAAAAAGGGTTTCTGCACAACCTTTCTACACAAAGCTCACAAAATCAGCGGGTCCCGCACTTAAATGCATGACCCCCACACCAAACGTTTATGCAGTAAAATCGACACTTTTCTCAAAACTAAGTACATGCATTCTTGAAATAAAGCATCACTTCAATGATATCCATAAGACCCATCAGAAAAAATACCAAAAGTACAAAATGAGAATGAAAAAAGAAAGAAAGAAAAAATATTTCTTTCATCCAAATTAAGTAAAAAGGATAAAAATAAAAATAAAACGTTCATAAAAAAAGGTACGGAAACCCACGACGTCTCCAGAAAAAGACCCTTTGGGGGTCCCCCATTCTCAGCGAATCCCATCCAGCCAACTAACCCCACCATCCCCCATCCAATCACAATTCGACAACACAACCCCCAATACCATTCCGGTTTCCCAAAACCGCCTATCCGTCCCATCTCGATCTACAACCCGAACACATAAGAATCCCCTCCATTCTTTCTTCTTTTTTCGTCTTCCAATTTTCTTCAGCCTCCATCATCATCGTTTTATTCTTAAAGAGTATTATATTATTATGGGGAGGGGGAGAGTGCAGCTGAAGAGGATCGAGAACACCATCAATCGGCAGGTCACGTTCTCCAAGCGGCGGTCTGGTCTGCTCAAGAAGGCACACGAGATCTCCGTGCTGTGCGACGCCGAGGTGGCGCTGATCGTGTTCTCCACCAAGGGGAGGCTCTACGAGTACTCCACCGAATCGAGGTCGGTCTAAAATCCTGATTTCGATGTTAGTAGATGCCAAGTTTCCATTTTCTTTTTTGGATGGTTTTATCGGTTTGAAGTGACATGAGAGTATTTTAATCTTTATGAATGGTTTCCTGTTGATGTTGTGTTTGTTAGGTGTTAGGCTATGAGATATTTAAATATAACTGTATTAGATATTATGGTTATCATAGATCAGATACGTTCTGATATATGTTGTTGAATTATGATTAGTGTGTTAGATTGTTAGGATTATTAGTTATTCTGTGTCTTATAAATTGAGATGATTTATCTCTTAATAAAATATTATTAGTATTTGTGGTTGTTTTTCCATTTGATGTTGGGTTTTGGGCAGTACTTTCATGTAAGAACGTTTGCATGGTTACAAGGAAGGATCCTTCATGTAAACACTGCTGTTACTGCAAATATCTTTTGTATCGACTGTTGAGCTACTGTTTTTCATTTTTCATTTCCTTTTTTAATTTCCATGTATGCATGGTGGCGTCTGAAAATCTTATAAAAGTTCATGCCATTCCAAAGTTTATTGTCATATAACTTCCTTTTGAGTCCTCAAAATATATGTATTTTCTAAGGGCCAGTTTGGTTGCAAGATTATGAAATTTGGATTCCAAAATAGTACGGTTGAAAATTTCTGGATTTGGTAATTTGTTGTTTGGTTGGTTTTGGATTTCTAGTATTGGATTTGTAGATTCTTGTAATCTTTATTTGGATGGTGAAAATAAAGTGGGATTTGGATTTGAGAATTTTAGAGAGAGATACATAAAGAGAGGATTATTAAATAAATAAAGTACACGAGTCTCATCTAAAAGTACAATAAATAGTGCAAAATCCTTGAAAATCCTTAAAAAAATTTAGGATTCAGAAATCCATGTTTTAAAAAACAAAGGAATCCTAGAACACCAAACACAAAATTATGAAATCCTAGAATTCCACAATCCAAATCCTAACAAATCCTGCAACCATGGATTTCTGATTAATGCCAAAATGTAGTCATGATGATGTATACAACTTGCATATTTATTATGTTTTGATTATGTATCGTAGCCTAAGGTTAAAACATGAAACAGTCTATGTATGCTGTTTATTGCTGGTCAAAAGAGAGATTTGTAAATTAATGCAGCGGTACCACTTTGGTAAGCACAAAGATACGACTTACACTCACTGACTGGTTATACTGTTAGAGAGGTAGCTTATGGAAACTAAGACATTACCTTTTGGCAAAGGTGAGGCTGAAACTCATTTATTGCGTTGTTTCTAGCTTGGATCAACTTCAAAAGAACTATCAGCCATTTTGTACTTTGTATAGTTTGGAAAATATTTCTTGGGATTTCATTTTTGATAAATAAATCTTGGAATTCACGTGCATTCTGTTAAATGAAATTTCCAAGGTTTTTTTTTTAAAAACTTGTACATGTTTGGATGGTTCGGGATAAGGATATGCATTTAATGCTTACTATTTCTTTTCATGCATGATTGAGATAAAATATTATTTTTTTTAAAGAGAGAAAACATAATTAGGTCTTAGTTAATTTTTTGTATTTTTTCCGCTGGATTACGCATAAAAATATCATCCAAACAACATTTTTTAAAGGATTGCACTAATCCGGGCGAAAAATAGAATCAAGCATTTTTATCATATGCATTGTGTGTATATATCCAAACTTGTCCTTAGATATATGCCCCTATATGGTCCAATCTACATGCTTGGGCTGCAAGTGCACTTACGACCCAAGTTTCGCGGGGTGTATATTTTGCCTGCATATACCTTCATAAGCCTGTTTGGGCTGGTTTAACTTTATTTAGAAAAAGACGTATGGTTTGGTTTTGGGTCAAAACCTATATTTAAACCTATATCCTGTCCAACCTGCTTCAATAAAATTGAAATCCAATGCAAAACCCATCCATTTACTAAAGTTGGTTGTTGCTTCCCAAAAATTTTATGGTATTATCGAAATTAATTATGAAACGCTATAAATTGCAGAAGGCATCCTTTTCATTTCTTTAAGCTAAAAATCAACAACTTGAGCACTATCAAATTTATTAAGAACACAAGTGATGATACTCATAAGTGGAGATTTCCTAGATCACGGCACACAGCAGATGACATGTCGTCCACGTAAATCTACTAGATTCATGAGGGCCATGGAGCGGGAATAGATATGATGCAATGGGGACATTCATCGTCGTCTCGCCTCTGAGGTAGCACCTGACCTTTTGGGGGCCTCCTCCTGGATGTATTTCTTTTTCGACCAACCACTGGTCGATAACTCGTTTTTGAGCTATCCTACAGCAGAGCTTCCTCAGCCCCTTACCGTCCCGACCAGCTCAGGACCAGTAGCACAAAGCCCGGACTTTCTTAGATTGAGCTTCCTCAATTTCCCTTTACCGAGATTTCTTGCTCGTCTCCGAGCTATTCTGAGATTACTCAGCGTCCCTGTATGACCGGAAGCACAAAGAATGAGCGTCCCCTTAACGGCTCCGTATACCTCGCCACGACCGATGTCGGATTATTTTCCTTCACAGCATGACAATCCCCTTCCTGTCACGCTGGACAACAAAGGGTTGATTTTGATACGAAAATCTGAACAGAGCTGTGACGTCAACCTTCCACCCTCGTATCCTTAGGTTCGGCAGTGGATCACGAAATCTTGGCGATCTTTTCTATCTAATGAATGAGGAGTCTGTTTAGGTTAGTGCCACCCTCAAACTGGGCAACCTCAAACGCCGGGGTCAATGTCGTTCACTAACGACCCTCGCTTTCGTTACACTCAACAAGACTCACTCACCCAGGCTCTACGTTCCGCATTTCACGCAAGCATATTTTGCCATTAATGGGCATATCTCGCCATCAACACGAACGTAACGCGGGGGCGTAACGGACGGCAAGAATCTTGCATCGGCTTGCTCCATACGACCCCTATATAAACCCTTCCTCCAGATGATTTAGGTAACTCGAATCGAATCCAATACGTCGCTACTCTGTCTAATTATTCCTCGGTATTTATTTGATCGTTAGAGGGTCCTACGGCGGTTTCCCATCCCGGGACTTCTTTTGTAGGTAGCTCGGCGTCAAAATCAACCAGCAAGCACATTGAAATCCACGTGTCTAATCCTCTATAACAAATCTCCACTGTTCAGCCCCGCTGGTCACAAGATCGACGGAGAACAACATTTGACGAAGATCCCGACCTCCATCAGTTGGCGCCGTCTGTGGGGACCACCGTTTTCCACCTAAAAAGTTGATCTTTTGCCTTCGATACGATGGCCAGTGATCATCGCAACGAAGACCCTAACACGAGCCATCCCGTCCTCCGCAACGGAGGCGGGGACGGTTCCACTCCTCCCAATATCGTCGAAACCTTATCGGCACGGATCGACCGACCGACGGTGATGATGGACGCGCTCGTTCGTGTCCAAACTGCCAGCCACGTCCGGCAAACCGCCGCCCTTGCTCCCTAGAGCGGCGGCGTGCACGAGGCGACATAGGGACACGTTCAGGTCTCCGGCCTAGCTTGTGCCAACCACTGTTGGCTATAGTGCCCTCAAGTCAATTATTGGATCGCAGGCATGTAATTGCAATGATTGAGAGATGACCTATACCGGTAGAACAGTCTTATTCGAGATGGTAGTATGTATTTGGTTTGTCTTTATCATTGTGTACATACTTCAGGTAACATTATATATCACTATTACATGTTGATAGAGCCCATAGGATTCTTACTTGATTACCAGCAGGATGATGGCGATCATATATGTGGGAGCTGGGTGGTCTATAAGCACATCCTTAAAAGGTCCCTAGTCGTTCGAGTTTCAAGACTGGGTATCGATACTCCAAGAGTAGACTAGTGTATACTGATCGAGATCCCGACGAAGGGCGGTGGCCGGTCTCACAAGCCATTGATGTCAGTTGGTTCATCTAAGATATATACATGTGCTCATTGGGTTATGAGTACACCGGACAGACTCACCGGGAACATGCTAGTTGGTATTATACCTATTGTCAGATACCAGTTCCCTGGTGACATGTGTACAGGTTAGTCTATCGACCTGAGATCGTCATTTGTCTTGTGTGAGTTCCCACCGTGCTTTGATTACCATCCTACCACGGCTCAAAAGAGTCGTGCAAACAGGTTTTAGTTGGGTACAGTCTCGAGCCACATAGAGGCAGTGAGCGATCGTCAGGAGATTCGTCTCTCCCGGTATTGGAGGTTGATATCGCAGTGTGCACGGATGGCCATCATCAGAAATCCTTGGCCAAGATAGTCGAGAATTACTGATATAGGATCGGTAGTTTCTCAGGTGGTGATAGGCTTCATACCGACACTAAATGTCGCATTATTAGGGGTCTGATTTTATCCACCCCTAGACTCGATATGCGATACTCATAGACGAACTGACCGGACTGTACGGATATTGTCACTGTCACGCTCAGTAGGGGTTTCAGGATGGGTTTGCTCGTCGGCCTCCCTTTCGCTTAATATCTGGATAGCCGTTACATACAGCTTGTGCCACTAACGTGTTTGCGATTAAACCCACCACCAACGTATTGACGAGTCTTTAGAGTCCCACACAGAGGGTTTTCCTGGTTCGGGTAAAACATTGTATAGGCCGTATGGTTTTATGGTAGGGTTCGATCATATTCGTACACTTGTGCACAGATCATGATCGGACGGATAATACTAATGGGCTTTGGTTTAAGCCGGATCCTACTATTATATTGTTGGATTATTTTCGTCTCGTTGTATTCGTATTCAGTCGGAATACGGATGCTGGTATGTATATACGGATGAGAGGATTCTTGTAATTCGTTACAAGTTTACTTTAGAAATTTCCATTTCATTTTGGATTAAACATTTAGGGTTTAAATGTTTATTTGGTGAAAAGTGTGACTCGTTATTTCTAGCATGCTCACTTGGTGATTCATGCATATCACATGGGTTGACTCTTGGTGGGTCATGGGTGACATGCTAGGGTTTTTGTTTGTGGTGTAAGATATTTGTTATGAGCTTGGGATATTTTTTGATGAGTCGTTTTCTTTACTTGCTCACAAAATATATTACATCACACAACAAAGGAAAAGAGGCAGCCACTCATTTTTTTTACTTGCTCGTTTTCTTTTTCTTGAGCTCACACTTCTTCACTTCCATAGCATCTTCTGCAACCTCCACCCATACCCTCTAATGAGTTAAGAATACTTGGGTGTATTGAGACAAAGTGATCACACACACTCTCTACTTCATTTTGGCTATCTAGGTTAGCAAACTAGATATCCAAGTTGCTTCGGTTTTGAGGCGGGAGCCCGTATTACTAATTCTCGACGTGGATCTTTTTCGATGTGGAGAGACCGGAAATCAAACTTGATCGGAGAAGCCGCGAGGAGCTTGGGACAGAGGTTGAAGACCGAGAGACAAAGATCGATCGATATAAACTCTCTAAACTCCTTTGTTGATCGTTAGTATAGGGTTAATGGTTCGATTCGGGATTCGGGTTCCGTTAACGCCGGTTTCTAAAAGTTTTTGTTCCGCATTTGGCCACGGATTGATAGCCGGGACGCTGCTGTAACCCAATATGGTATCAAAGCCAACGCATTAACCCCATACTAACTTATTGCGGCATTAGAAATCCGCCGTTTTTATCGTGCAAAACCGCCGACAAAAACAGTTCCAAAAACTGAAAGTTTGAGATGTTTGCACACCCCGCGGGCTCACGGTTTGAACTGAGAAGCAGCAGGATGGTGCATGGGCACCCCGGGGAAACCCCGGGGGGACCGAACGGCTGGGCCCACTTCCCAAGACCACCACAAGGTGGTCTTGGCGGTGGGGACCCGAAACTTCCCCATCTTGGGCAGTTTCGGGTCTGTCTCACCCCATGGCCACCTTGTGGTGGCCTCGGGTAGGGTACCCCTTTAGGCCCCCCGACTCAAAGTTAATTTCGTGCTCGTGAAGGTTCGGGCGCGTTTCGTTTTGATTCGGACTTCCAAATTGACTTTAAACGGTCGGTTTTTGGAACTTTAGCTCACTGTTTTTTCATGGTTTTGGAAATTGGTTTGGTTTGCTAATTGCATGCAGAATTCTAATGTCGTAGTTTACAGTACATATATTACTATCTGCTACCGTGAATGTCATTAGAGCGGTACAACTTGTCTAATTGCTATAGTTCTTTTAGACGGGTTTGCGAACGTAACATTCATGTTGATGTTCTGTATTGTGTTGTGTGTTGGCTGGATCGTCGTGGTGGATAGCCTGGGTGCAATGTTAGTACAGTTTAGTTTTATTTGTACATTTGATATCGCGGGACGAGCGTCTGACTTGTGGACTGCCGTCACTGCCTTCTTATATATTATTTGTTTGGGACACGACCGGGTTGAGATTGATATCACCGTTGTACTTATTTTTCTTTTCTATACTAGGATTACCCCGCGGTGGAGTGCACGGATAGCCAGGTTCTAGAGGGCAACGTGCCCGCATCTCATGACGTTGAGATGGAGGGGGCCTCATTCTAGAATTGGTTGGCTATTCGCCGCACTCGTAGGGGGTACAGGTTGACCCAAGAAGAAGTGCTCAAGTTACTGGATTCCGTGAAGTGCCTGGTGACCCATTCACTTTGATGAAAGGGGCCGCCTCGCTTCTGGTTTTGGCGGGTAACTTGCCTCACTCGTAGGGGTCTAGGTTTTCATTGCACAGGCTATCCACACGACCCGGGGGACGTCGGGTTTCAGTTGCGGCTCAAAGGAAACCCGGGGCTCACAGATTATCGGTATTGTTCTGTGATACTTATCGCTTATCTGTAATGTTGTATTTATCATACCTGGAGTGATTATTATATATTTTTATATATATACTAGTAGATGTTGTATATGTTTTGCACCCGTGCTAGTCCAGTCTCCGCTCTGTCGTTAGTTAAGTAACCTAACGGGTGATGACGGGACCCAGTGGCGAATGCGGATGACATATACATACATCATATTTTCGTTCTTTTCTGGTGTAATTAATTGATGGGACTACATTGATTCTGATCAATGCAAGGAAAACAGACCTATTCGATGTTGTTGGAATATTTTTCAAAAGATATTATTACAAAGATATTTTCTTTTGTTTTGCACAGAGGTATTCGGTTATGAATATCCAGCATCTCATTCCTCGAGGAAAGGGCTGAGATCCCTTCACCGGGAGTGATCCCTTAGGCAGAAGTTTGCGTCAAGGTAATAACTTCAATATAGTCGATTAATTTTTTACTTTGCATCGCGGTATTCAGTTGGGAATATCCTACACCTCATTCCATGAGAAAAGAGCCGAGATCTCTCCACCGAGAGTGACCTCTTTAGCAAAGGTTTTCGCCACTATATATTTGTAAAGCTATCCGGTTCTTTCAACGATATCAAGTTCATTACGTTAAAGGTTTTTCGCCAAAACCATTCGTGACCCTCCGTCATTTCAGACGGGTAGCACTTAGTATTCATGCTATATTTGTTGACCTTCGTCAAGGCATAGTATATGGTAACTGTTTGTTACCTTTCTGTTATAGATGCGTTGGTTTAGGACAGTCGTACAGCCTTGTTGACCTTAATCAAGAGCGAGTACGGATGGGTTCAAATTAACCTGGACAATGACGGGTAGAACTTGACATGTGACTTATGATTTGTTGACCTTCGTCAAGGTCATAAGAATATGGGATAAAAATCCACATCGGGAGTTTCTAAAGAAACTGAAACTTGCCAGGCATGCGCATACCTTTTGGAGTGTGATAACTTGATTGGATTTCATCAGATTATCATGCGATGATAGTTGGATCCCGATTCCCACTGATGAGTTGGTTTACTCCTCGAGTGATTTTAGATGATCCCGACTAATTCTTCTTTTGGGTTTGGAAGGAGAATTTGAGAATACAGTAGGAGACATCCTGATTAGATAAAATGATTAACCATTTTGATCTAGGTTAGAGTGCACGCTGAGTGTTTCTTTTCTCTCTTTCTGGCAGCGACCATGTCCCGACCCTAGACTAGAACTCAAGAACCAAGTTAACCGAACCTTCTTAAAACTTGGCTTTTGGATTGTCTGAGTTACATACTTCATTGCCATTTCTACTTTTACCCTTTGCATTTCTCCGGAACATTCCGTATTACTACGAAGATCCCCTTTCATTGGATCTGACCATCATATAGTTACATACGAACTCGAAGAAACTTGTTTCAGATTCAAGAAAGGTTTCCGGTTCTAGAGAAATTGAATAGGACTATTCAGTTGTCTTTTATCTTTACCTTTTCTCAGTTTGTGAGGGCTCCTACCATAGACAGGTGCCAAAAGGTAGAGAAGGAAGAAAACCAATTAGCCTAAGTGAGGTGTACAGAAGGTACTAAGTAAAGACAAATAAAGAGATTAGAAAGAGGGCAAAGTAAATTGCGACTGCTATCATTCACGACAAAACCGTGTATATCATTACCACTCCTACTTCACCTTTGAATTTCTCCAGAACACTCTGTATCACTACGAAGATCCATATTTATTGGATGATCCATCGTATGGTTACATACGAACTCGAAGGAACTTGTTCCAGTTCGAGGATGGATTCTAGTTCAGTTGAAATAGAATAAGAATTATTCAGTTGTCTTTTATCTTTACCTTCTCTCAGGTTGCGAGTGCTCCTAGGATTAGGAAAGTACATTCATTACACTTATTGGATAGCCTTCTTCTAAACCATAGACTGGTACCGAACGGAAGGGAAGGAAGAAAATCATTTAGCTTAGGGTTGGTGTACAGAAGGTAATGAGCAAAGACAAATAAAAGGATTTGGAGAGATGACAAAGAAATATACGGTCACAGTCATGAATCTGAATAATGGAAGAGGCATTACTAGGAATACCCGGCTACCCCTTCGAAACATTTTCATATTTCAGTTTCACTATGCGTTAATTGAAAATTGATTTCCCAATTAGATTCTTACTCCAGGGTATGTATTTACCAAGTTTGATTCTCACATCTGTATGGGTTTACAGATGATGGGTGGGAGTAAGTTATTGGGAATTATATGATTATATCCTCTTTATATCGGAATTCGTTGAAATTGGTGATATTTGAGAAAATCGCCCGAGGTTTTGCCTAATGACAAATATTTGGTTTTGAATATCCGTTGTTATGCACAAATTTCAAACTGATATATCTGTATGTTTATTTTATAAAGTGATATAAAATTTTGAAATTATATCCATGACATTTACCTATATCAGTTGATGATTGGGTAAGGAGCATTAAACAACGGTGTAATTCTTCTTAATCATAGTACAGTTTTCATCCTACGACGCATATGGTTTGAGTTATTCAATTCAGGGGACTTATACAAAGTATTGTATGTTGTCCAGTGTCCATTAGGACAAAAGGATTGGTGCTCGTACTATATTCTGTTTACTTGTAACTTCTCCAGTTTTAGACAAGTGTTTCGTAAAAATATAAGGTCCAAGTTTTGAGAAGTTATAGGTACAAGAATAAAGTAGAGAACCATGTGTTGCAAGTATCAGGATTCTTCAAAATGATCGAAGATGCAGATACTTATGTTTGATATTCAGTTGATAGTAATGGTTTTGAGAACTTGCTTCTCTTTCAGGTTACTCATATCTGGATGCACTCCTAGTTGAGTAATGTTGATCGGCCTCCTTCCATTTAGTTGACATGCACTGGAAACAGCTGCATGATTTGAATCTGGTTCCAATTAAATCAGTGTCTCTGTTTCTATATTGTATATAGAATGGTTCATATCTTAACGATGTTAAGGTATATGGAGTTATCCAGCTTATGCTTAAAACCAGACTCTGGACATATTCAAGGCAAGTTTCAGTAATGGCAGTTTGTGGGTTATCCCGGGCTATGACGATGGTTAACTTTCTACCATCTGGAAGATCAATAGTGATATTGTTCTTGACTCGCCACAGTTTTAGCAAAATGGACTTTTTCAGAAAACAGTAGTGGGAGTATGGTAGAACTGGAAGTGATTTCAGAACCACAAATGATTACTGAAAATTTAATAGAACCTAAATATTCAATCGGGTTTGACATTCCATTAGCCACTCCGCAGATATAGTGGGTAACCTCTGGCGCCCGAAGGCATTTTCGGTATCCTCAAAAACGGTGATAGTGAGGTTCTTGTTTACCCAGACTTACCATTACTGATGTTCTAGACTATGAGACCCGGCAGGAGGATGAGTATAGCGTCGTTCTAAACTAGTTTTAGAAGTGCACGTCTATATGACTCTGCCAGAGGGTTGTTATAGTCAGTGGGAGCAGCGGAAGCATAGTGGACAAGTAGCTTCTGTCTATTTATAGACTAAAGCAAATATAGCGGAGATAGATCATCTATTTTTTATGTGACAGCCATAGGCTTTGACTTCATCAGAATAGGAGATAGATCTGTTAAGAAAGTAGTAGGGTGTTTTGTCCAGGTATTTGGATGACATACACTTTGTAGAAAATAAAATTCCTATACTACGATCGGTTATACTGTGGTTATCACACAGTAGTTTCTCCACATAGGATATGGATATTATATCAGGCATTCTGGTTACTGGATCTATGGTTTTAGATCTAGATTTGGGTAGTTTTCCAATCTGGGTACTTTGACAGTATTCTAAAGGTGTTTTAGAATGGACGACTCCTGGCATGGTGGTGTACCTGCAGGTGGAGTCACCCTTTCTAAAGATGTCTTACAGACTAAAAGGGAGAGGGATGTGCATGATTGGCATATCACTTGCTTAGGCAATTGAGTCAATCATAAGATGTAAAGTACCACACCAGATATTTTTGCACAAGCTGCAATAAGTTTGTATATTAATCCAATTCTGGAGAAACGTTCGGAAGCAGTTTTAGAACATAAGTGGATGTTCTAAGGATATGGAAACGGCAGCCTCCTTCGGGAGATGGTTATCATTCTAGGCTTCCAAGGTGACCTGGATGACAGAGAGACTGTCAGAGTTATAGTTTTCCCTCTTTTGAGGGGCAGTAGTTTGGACAGTTGGTCCAAGCGGATACTGAGGAAGGCATGGCGCAAGATACTGACTAAATTCAGTGGACGACACAGTTTAAGAAGTTTGCTGGATTTGGAGTTCATTTGTGAACTGGGTCCCATCAGATATTCAGACATATTCTAAGACATGTATTGCTCATTTCGGGAGATGGCTTTTTCCGCGAATTTGAGATAAAAAGAGACATAAAAAGAAATATTGGAGCGGATCCACTCACTGAGGCTATTTCTCAAACGCAATAGTTTTACAAACAAGATTTGTGAAACTGATTAGTAGAGAAGTTGGGTGTTCGGTATCACACGGGCTGTGAGTATGCGACACCGCAATAATTAGGCTTAAGTGCAAGTGGAAGATTGTTGGCTATAGTGCCCTCAAGTCAATTATTGGATCGCAAGCACGTGATTGCAATGATTGAAGGAGGGCCTATACCGGTAGAACAGTCTTACTCGAGATGATAGTATGCTATCCGGTTTGTCTTTATCATCGTGTACATACTTCATGTGACATTACAAATCACTATTACATGTTGATAGAACCCATAGGATTCTTGCTTGACTACCAGCAGTATGATGTCGATCATATATGTGGGAGATGGGTGGTCTATAAGCACATCCTTAAAAGGTCCCTAGTCGTGGGAGTTTCGAGACTGGGTATCGATACTCCAAGAGTAGACTAGTGTATACTGATCGAGACCCCGACGAAAGGCGGTGGCCGGTCTCACAAGCCATTGGTGTCAGTTGGTTCACCTAAGATGTATACATATGCTCATTGGGTTATGAGTACACCGGACGAACTTGCCGGGAACATGCTAGTTAGTATTATATCTATTGTCAGATAGCAGTTCCCTGTGACATGTGTACAGGTTAGTCTATCGACCTAAGATCGTCATTTTTCTCGTGTGAGTTCCCACCGTGTTTTGATTACTACCCACGGCTCAAAAGAGGCGTGCAAACAGGTTTTAGTTGGGTACAGTCCAGAGCCATATGGAGGCAGTGAGCGGATCGTCAGGGGATTCGTCTCTTCCGGTATTAGGGGTTGATGTCGCAGTGTGCACGGATAGCTATCACCAGAAATCCTTGGCCAAGGTAGTCGAGAATTACTGATCTAGGATCGGTAGTTTCTCAGGTAGTGATAGGCTTCATACCGATACTAAATGTCGCATTATTAGGGGTCTGACTTTATCTACCCCTTAGACTCGATATGCGATACTCATAGACGAACGGACCGGACTGTACGGATATTATCACTGTCAGGCTCAGTAGGGGTTTCAGGATGAGTTTGCTCGTCGGCCTCCCTTTCGCTCAATACCTGGATAGCCGTTACGTACAACTAGTACCACTGACGTACTTGTAGTTAAACCACTGCCAGCGTATTGACGAGTCTTTAGAGCCCCACACAAAGGGTTTCCCTGGTTCGGGCGAAACGTTGTAGAGACCGTATGGTTTTATTGTAGCGTTCGATCATATTCGTGCACTTGTGCACGGATCATGATCGGACGGATAATGCTAGTGAGTTTTGGTTTAAGCCGGATCCTACTATTATATTGTTGGATTATTTTCGTCTCATTGTATTCGTATTCATTCGGAATACGGATGCAGGTATGTATATACGGATGAGGAGTATTCTTGTAATTCGTTACAAGTTTACTTTAGAAATTGCCATTTCATTTTGGATTAAGCATTTAGGGTTTAATGTTTATTTGGTGAAAAATGTGACTCATGATTTCTAGCATGCTCACTTGGTGATTCATGCATATCACATGGGTGTGACTTATGGTGGGTCATGGGTGACATGCTAGGGTTTTTGTTTGTGGTGTAAGATATTTGTTGTGAGCTTGGGATATTTTTTGATGAGTTGTTTTATTTACTTGCTCACAAAATATATTACATCACACAACAAAGGAAAAGAGGCAGCCATTCATTTTTTTTACTTGCTCCTTCTCTTTTTCTTGAGCTCACACTTCTTCACTCCCATGGCATCTTCTTCAACCTCCGCCCATACCCTCTCATGAGTTGAAAATCCTTGAGTGTATTGAGACAAAGTGATCACACACACTCTTCTACTTCATCTTGGCTATCTAAGCTAGCAAACTAGATACTCGAGTTGCTTCGGTTTTGAGGCGGGAACCCGTATTACTAATTCTCGACGTGGATCTTCTTCGATGTGGGGAGACCGGAGATCAAACTTGATCAAGGAAGCCACGAGGAGTTTGGGACAGAGGTTGAAGATCGAAGGACACGGATCGATCGGTATAAGCTCTCTAAACTCCTTTGTTGATTGTTAGTATAGGGTTAATGGTTCGATCCGGGATTCGGGTTCCGTTAGCGCCGGTTTCTAAAAGATTTTGTTCCGCATTTAGCCACGGATTGATGGCCGGGGCGCTGCCGTAACCCAATAACCACGACGCCACGGAACCTCGATGTGTTGATTCCGGCAGTCACGACCCCCATACGAGAAATGATTTCATGACTCGTTGGGCGCCGGACAATCCAACGCCGAACTCTTAGGACCAACCGAATGGTCACTTCAACGCTCTCCACGTTCCCCCGCTCTCCGAGGCGACATTGGTCAGGTTGTCTGATTCTAAGGAAGACTGACATCACCATAATCATCGGGGTCGTGCCCAGGGCGCACATCGGGAGGAGACTCGGAGGGTTCACCCCGAAAATCTGAGGAACGTAATAGAGCGGAGCCGAAACTGCTCCATCGCCCAAGCCCGAAGCAGTGACAGTAGGGGCTCCTATTATGGAGAATCGTCGGGATACCAGCAGCGAATCGAGCTTTTCGAGAAGAAGATCGAGGACATGCGGCTCACCACCCGTTTGTCCGGCGCATTGGCAAAATACTCCGCGGACTCTCTCATGAAGCCCTTCACCGAGCAATTACTGAGGGTGTCACAACCCGCTTTCCAAAATACGTAAATACGGTACGTGACAAACCCAATCATGCTACTTATGGGGAGAAAAGATCCTTCCATAGTCATATTACGGCTGCCAATCAGATATCAAGAACAGTAAACTACTAAATCTATCCATCACATGTCCAATAGCCACAAGAACAATAACTGGAAAAGGTAGCGGAAGCAATAAGGATCCAAGGAATAACTAACTCGCATAAGAGCTATATCAATGAGGTGGTTCTTACTGATCGGCGATCTTCTCGAATACTCACATGCTATGTCAAGTATCTGGGCCATGCAAAACCCAGACGTCAGTGCGTCATAAATATCAAAATAATAGTGTAATCAGAACAGGATGCTATAAAGAAAATATGAGTATAAACCATAATCACATGTGTAAACAGTGGGCTATAGGTATGTCACGTGTATCCTATAGTCTGTGCTTCTAAGTTATCTATTCTACAAGTTTTTGAAATCAATTAAATAGAATCGTCGATGTAACTCAATAATATCCCGTGCGTGCCCGGGACCAAGGTCAAGCCTCTCGGGGTTGAATCCGAGACGCGCCGCTAAGCAGTAAAATAGATATCATGTTCAGACGAATGATGTCAGCAACATCATTCCAAGGCCGGCCGAAGCCCGTATCGATTGATCAGTCTCTGGAAAGTATCGAACTGTTGAGTTACAAGTCAAGTTTCATTATTGATTTCTCCTATTCTCTCGGGTTTTGTGTTCAAGTCGGGTATTGATGATATAATTCTAATGCCAACAAAGGATCAAGCAAGTACATATCTTGTCTATGTAGACAATAAGTCACGTCCGTCAGAACAATAAATCAGGATTGTCGATATTAGTAAACGATCCAAGTAATAGGCCTGGTAATGTGTCGTGAACATGTTAAGTAATGTATTTTAACCAGAATAGACACCAAATGTAAAACTATAACCAATATCGAAACACGGTAACCACAACTAATGCCAGGATGTATATGTATCTAATACTCGATTCTCAAGGATACACTGTACTAGCCAATATTTGATATAATCTCGAACCATGTTAGGTTTCAAACATGCGGTTCGGGTCGTATAATAACCACGACTACTAATTGCATCATTCAGAATCCAAAAACAACAATAGTAAAGAATTTTGCCGCAAGATTTAAAATACCCAAATATATAGTATAAATGTATTAGGGTGTTACAGAGGGAGCGGGTCTCATCCCGGAACAAACCGTCCAAAGTTGCTTTCTTCGACTGGAATTCTGACCTAAAAGACCACTTGGACGCGTTCACCACGGGCATGAGCTTTCAAAATAACTCGGACGCGGCTCAGTGCCGAGCATTCCCAACCACTTTCATCCGGGCCGGGCGAAATTGGTTCCGCGGCTTAACTACACGCTCAATCTCAACCTTCAATAAGTTGGCTACTCAGTTCCTTAACCACTTCATTGGCAATCGACGGCTGAAGAGGTCGGTCGACTACCTGTTCACTATCAAGAGTGAGGACAGGAAATTATTCAAGGGCTATATCACCCGGTTCTACAATGCTCTCCTATAAGTATCTGAGCACCAGGACGAGACAGTCATAACCGCCCTGAGATCTGGTCTTAGGCACAAAGAGTGGCTCCGCTCTTTTACATTGGCACAACCTAAGACCATGGCTGAGGTGAAGGTCTGGACCGAGCGAAAAATCCAACTCGAGTCCGAGGTCAACGCTCATCTCCACCAAGGAGACCGAAAGAAGAGGGACCGGGAAGAAAAGAGACCGGGCTCAAATAAAGATGGCCGCTAGGTACTACAATGCTCGGGTCAAACACCGAGCTTTTAAGACATAAGCTTAATTCTCCGCTGTAATGAATTCGAAGACCAAGGGAAGCTGCATAAATTCTCTCCAAAGTAGGAAGGTCTATTCCTCATGACCGAAGTATTGTCCGGAGGAGCTTACCGACTCCAAGATTCCTTGGGTCTAATCTTCCGCGGCCATTCAATGCAGAAAAGCTTAAATTGTATAGATGAACTTGTACTCTCTTTAAATATTGAGATTCGTGCTCTTCCGTCATCTGAACTAGTTTTTTCTCGTTTCCGAGCTAAGCCCTTGCCAGGAGGCCGGCGGACGGCTTCCGGCTTGTCGCAACCATTCATGGTGGGCAGGTTCTTGTCTGTCCTAACCAGTGAATCTTAAACCCTCATACGAATAGACTCCTGCTTGGTTAGGAGGCCGGCAGACAGCCTTCTGCCCGTCGCAACAATTCACAGCGGGTAAATTCCTGCCCAACATAAGTTGTGAATCCTAAACCCTCGCTATGAGGCCGACGGATAGCTTCCTGCCCGTCGTAACCGTTTATGGTGGGTAGATTCCTCTCCGGTCTAACCCGTGAATTCTAAGCCCTAACCATGAGGTCGGCCGACAGCTTTTTACCCGTCATAACCATTCACAGCGAGTAGATTCCTACACGACATAAGCTGTGAATCCTAAACCCTCGCCACGAGGCCAGCGGACAGCTTCCTGCTCGTCGCAACCATTCACGATGGGTAGATACTTACCCGGCCTAACCCGTGAATCCTAAGCCCTTACCACGAGGCCGGTGGACAGATTCCTGTCCGTCGCAACCATTCATGGTGGGTAGTTTCCTGTCCAACCTAAACCGTGAATCCAAAACCCTCATGTAAGGCCCGCGGACAGCTTCCTGCCCGTCGTAACTATTCACAGTGGGTAGATTCTTACCAAACATAAGTTGTGAATCCTAAGCCCTCATCACGAGGCCAGCAGACAGCTTGCTGCCAGTCACAACCGTTCACGGTGGCTAGATTCCTGTCCGGACTAACCCATGAATTCTAAGCCTTCACCATGAGGTTGGCCAACATCTTTCTGCTCGTCGCAACCATTCACAGCGGGTGGATTCCTACCCAGCATAAGTTGTGAATTCTAAGCTCTCGCCAAGAGGCCGGCCGACAGCTACCTGCTCGTCGCAACCACTCACGGAGGGTAGATTCCTGCCCGGCCTAATTCGTGAATCTTAAGCCTTCGCACGAGTAGACTCCTGCGCGATTCGAAGGCCGGCGGACAGTTTCCTGCCCGTCGCACCCATTCACGGCGGGTAGATTTCTGCCCAACATAAGTTGTGAATTCTAAGCCCTCACTATGAGGCCGACCGACAACTTCATGCCCGTCGCACCTGTTCATAGCGGTAGATTTCTGCCCTGCCTAACCCGTGAATCCTTAGCCCTTGCCACGAGACCTGTGGATAGCTTTCTACCTGACGATATGTTACGTGGATTCGGGGATCAAAGAGACACACCAGCCAAACTTCATGTCGTTCCCGGACAACCTACCATGAAGATTTCTTGGACTAAGCTAAACAGAGAATACCGAGTAGACCACCCTTGATCCGACCCATAAATAGCCCAGAATGAGAGTGGGGAGTTAATGATGATACTCGTAAGTGGAGATTCCTTAGATCACGGCACGCAGCAGATGACGTGTCGTCCACATAAACCTACTAGATTCCCGGGGTTATAGAGCGGGAATAGATATGATGCAATGAGGACATTCATCGGCGCATCGCCTCCGAGGCAACACCCGACCTTTTAGGGGCCTCCCCCTAGACGCATTCTTTTCTTCGACCAACCACCGGTCGATAGCTCATTTTCGAGCCATCTTAGAGCTGAGCTTCCTTGGCCCCTTACCGTCCCGACCAGCTTAGGAACGGTAGCACAAAGCTTGAGTTTCCTTGGATTGATCTTTCTCAACTTCCCTTTATTGAGCTTCTTTGCTCGTCTCCGAGCTATCCTATGGCTGAGATTTCTCAGCGTCTTTGTTTGGCCTGGAGCATGGAGCACGAGCGTCTCCATAATGGCTCTGTGTATCTCACCACGACGAGATCTCCGCCACTCTACGTGCCGCACCCATGTTAGCGTATCTCGCCATTAATGAGTGTATCTCTCCATTAATGAGTGTATCCCGCCACTAATGGACGTATCCCGCCATCAATGTGAACGTAACGCGTGGGCATAACGGACGGCGAGAATCTCACATTGGCTCGCTCTATGCGACTCCTATATAAACCCTTCCTCCAGACAATTCGAACTGAATTCAATACGCTGCTATTTTGCTCAATTATTCCTCGGTACTTGATCATCGGAGGGTCCCACGGTTATTTTCTATCTCGGGACTTCTTTTGCAGGTAGCTTGGCGTCAACATCAACTAGCAAACCCATTGAGATCCACGCCTTTAATCCTCCATAACAAATCTCTACCGTTCAGCCCCGCTGGCCACAAGATCGATGGAGAACAACATCTGAGCGAGATCCCGATCTCCATCAACAAGAGTTCTTTATAATGTTCTTAAATATTGTAAAGTACACAAGATGTCTCTAAAGTGTTTTAGATGTAACATTTCGTTACATCTATAGAATGATAGTGGATATCCTCTAGAAGGTTCTAGCTTATGATTAGGTCTTGAAACTTCTATCTTATGCTTTATGCTAAGAAGCTCTAGATTCTAAGGGTGACGCTGTTAGAGTCCGGAAAGATGTGTGGTTAGGAGATTTTCTGCTTATAATCATTTGCATATTGTTGTTCAATTTAGCAAGTGTTGGGTAAAAAAAATTATACTCCACCACCAAAATCAAAAAATCAAAATGTCATAGTAAAAGTCAAAGCCAAGTGGGCTCAAGCCTAAGTCCAAACCAAGTGGTCCCGAGCCCAAACCAAGTGTGCCCAAGCTCAAGGCCAAGCCTAAGCTAAGTGGGCCCAAGTCCGACCCAAGCAAAGACCGGGCCTAAGCATGGAGACCGACCCCATGCCAAGGAAAAACAGAAAGAAAAAATGTAATGAATAGGTGTGATATATAATAAGTAGGAAAAAATATAAGAAAAATGGGCAAAATTCCAATTTTGTAAATCCCAAAGGCTCAGGTGCAAAAATGTAAGGGGTATTTAAATCCTGCCCAAATAAAGAAATGATAACAAATTTCATTCTTTCAATCTCAAGACTTTTGAGCCTCCATAAAAAAAGAGGTAGGTTTCTTCTTCATCTTCTTCTTCCTAAAAAAGAAAGCCCAAGAGAAAAGAAAGTTTCTTTTGGGTCTATCCCATCCGCTTCATCTTCTTCTTCTCTAAATCAACTCATAACAAAGAGAACCCATTTCTTTAAGAGAACTTCACCTCAAGAAAAGAGCAAGTTTTTTCATCAAACTTGAAGAGTCCGAGTGAAGAACTCTCGGAGTGAAAGCCTATAGCTTTCACCTCGAGCAAGCTCATTGGATCATAAAGCTCCTTGAAAGCCACCGGCTTTCTCACAAGAGGGAACCCATGCCACCCATGTTTGATGGCGGATATCCCCAAAAGGGGATGTCCGCTATGATTATTCCGTAAGGAGATACACGCATCGAGTATCCTGTAAGGAGATACCCGCATGCGGGGACCTTCAAGGAGATACCCGCGACAGGCATCTCCACAAGATACCCGTGAGCAGGCATCTTTAAGGAGATACCGCGGCGGGCATCCCCACGAGATACCTGCTCGTGGGCATCTCCAAAGGGATATCAGCTATTCTCTCTCTTTCATACACTCGTCCACTGGATTTTTTTGTTTTGGGAAGCTGCTCTTTGTAGGGTATTTTTCGTCACCCTATTAAGATAGGAATACGCGCGCGTTTGTCAGGCGTACTACAGATTCCCCCTGCCTAGGATAGGCGGGGGTTTATTGATTATGGGGATCCGAATCTCCGGCAGCCGCGGACTAAGCGGCCGTTAATTACCCCTCGCCTTTAGAGCGAAGGAACCTCCGATTGACGGGTTAAACTGGTCATGCGAACTCAATGTGCAGTGTGCCTGTGTTGTGTTTTAAAAGGGGTTTTAGATATATCGGGGGCCTCGCAGAGTTTTTACGGGGGTCCCGCTATCTGGATAGTGGGCTGGGAGTCAAGGGGGCTAGCAGCCTCCTTGCGGGGCAGTGCCCTATTAGAAATTTTTTCTAATAGGGGAGGTATATTTAGTGTGGAGTGCATATATAAAAAAAATGGGGGGAAGCGTCTTAAAGACGCGTGCGTGTCACGTGGGCGCATGGTGCACGGGGTCACGTGTGCGCACATGGGCGCTTTAGCGCCCGGGGTCACGTGGCGCACACGTAACCGATGGGTGCCTGGCACACACGTGACCGATGGGCGCCTTAGCGCCCGGGGTCACGTGGTGCACACGTGACCGATGGGCGCCTTAGCTCCCGGGGTCACGTGGCGCACACGTGACCATGGGAAACACCCGCGGGAAGGGGCTTAGCCCCTAGGTTGGGGAGTTGAACTCCCAAGGGGTTTTTGGAGTTGAACTCCTAACCTAAACTAATTTATGAGTTAAAATCCAACAGATCTAGAAAGGAGTTAAAACTCATAGGAATCTTTGGCTCTTCTTTTGAGCCTTGGATCGGTCCAAAGTTAGATTTTTGGAGATGGGTCTCCTTCTTTCTTCTCTTGATCGGCGGAATCTTGGAGAAAAGGGGTGAGACTTAAAAGTCTTCCCTTTTCGAGATCTGATTGGAGATTCGAGCCCCCCTTCGTGGGTTTTGTGGTGAAAAACTATTTATTTTTGAGAAAGGAAGAGTTAAACTCTTGATTTAATTCAAAAAAGAGGAAGAGGGTTTTAGACCCTTGAGAAAGGGAAAGGAGGCACAAACCCTAGTTTTTGGGGAGAATGAAAAAGTCTATTAGATATTTTCATCATGTTGCCTCTTATAAGCTTACACATTTATACATAGCCCCTTAGGCTTTACAAAATGGCATTTTGCCAATTCCATGTCTCATGTGCTATTTCTTTTTGCACATAAACCATGAGCTTTACAAAAATTTGGCTTTATGCCCATTTTGCTTACATTCATGCACAAAAAATTACATCAAAATTATCTGTTACATAATTTTTATTTTGGCATGGGAAGGCCAGCCGTGGGGCTCGACTTGGGCATGGGCCTACTTGCTTGGGCTTGGGCCCGCTTACTTGGGGTTGATCTTGACTTTGACCCGGTCAACTAGGGTGCAAATTTTGACCCCAACACCCCTAACCTTCTTGATCCTCAGCTCACTGACTCTTGTGTGATGGCCCTTAATATATTCAAATAGGCCTAAAAATTGTTTTCTACACACACACATTTCGCATTGAGTTCGCATGATTTGTACAACCCATTAATCGGTGATTCCCTCGCGTCAAAGCCAGAGGCAATTAACGATAGTTTTGTTCGCGGCTGCCGGAAATTAGAATCCCCACAATTAATAAATCCTTACCTACCATTAGACAGAGCGGATCTGTGCACGCCTGACACGCGAGCTCATCCATCAGGATGACTAAAAACACTCTTCTGCAAGCATTTAAGAAGTATTGGTTTTCTCTATGAAAGAATTCATAAATAGAGAATGGTTTTGGTGACTAAAATTCAGTATCTTACCGGAGAGCATCAACATGAATTAACTCTCTTATTTCAATCATTTCCTTCTCCTAACCTATTAGCACAAAAAGATATTTAGAGTTGAAATTGGAACACTTTGTGACAACCACAGTATAACCGATCGTAGTATAGGAATTTCACTTCTTATAAAATGCATGTCATCTAAATACCAGGACATCACACCCTACTACCTTCTTACCAGATCCATTTTTTATTTTGATGAAGTCAAACTCTATTACTGTCATATCAAAAATATACGATCTATCTCCGCTATACTTGCTTTAGTCTATAAATAGATATAAGCTACTTGCCTACTATGCTTCCGCTGCTCCCACTGACTACAACAAGTCTCTGGCAGAGTTATATACACGTGCATTTCTAAAGCTAGTTTAAAACGACGTTATACTCATCCTGCTGCCAGATCTCATAGTCTAGAACAGCAGTAGTGACAAGTTTGGATAAACAAGAATCTCCATTCACCGTCTTTGAGGAGACCGAAGTATCTCTCGGGTGCCTGAGGTTACCCACCAAATATGCGGAGTGGCTAATGTAATGTCGAATCCAATTAAATTTTTAGGTCCTACTAAATTTTCAGTAATCGTTTGTGGTTCTGGAATCACTTCCAGTTCTACTATTCTCCCACTAATGTTTTCTGAAAAGAATCAATTTTACTAAAACTGGTGGCGGGTTAAGAACGATATTACTATTGATCTTGCAGATGGTAGAGTGTTAACCCTCGTCAAAGCCCGGGATAATACACAAACTGCCATTACTGAAACGTGCTTTGAATTTATCCGGATTCTGATTTTAAGCATAAATCGGACAACTCCATATACCTTAACATAATTAAGATATGATCCATTCCATATCTATTATAGAAACAAGGGCACTAGTTTAATTGGAACCAGATTCAAAATCATGCAGCTGTCTCCAGTGCATATCAACCAAATGGAAGGAGACCGATCAACACTACTCATCTAGGAGTGCATCCACATATGCGTAACCCGATAGAGAAGTAAGTTTTCAAAACCACTACTATCAACGGAATACTTAGCACAAGTATCTGCAGCTTCGATTCCCTTAAAGAATCCTGATACTTTGCAACACATGGTTCTCTACTTTATTCTTATACCTATGACTTCTCAAAACTTGAACCCTGTATTTCTACGAAATACTTGTCAAAAACTAGAGAAGTCAAAAGTAAACAGAATATAGTACGAGTACCAACCTCTTTATTCTAATGGACACTGGACAACATACAATACTTTGTATAAGTTTTCTGAGTTTAATAACTCAAACCCTGTGCGTCGTAGGTTGAAAACTGTACTATGGTTAAGAAGAATTACACCGCTGTTGAATGCTCCTTACCTAATCATCAACTAATATAGGTAAATGTTACAGACATAATTTCAAAAAGTTATCTCATTTTATAAAATAAACATAGAGATATATCAGTTTGAAATTGGTGCATAACATGGGATATTCAAAACCAAAAATCTGCTGTCAAGCAAAACCCAGGTGATTTTCTCAAATATCACCAATTACAACGAATTCCGATATAATGAGGATATAATCATCTAATTCCCAATATCTTACTCCCACTCACCATCTGTAACGCCATACAGATGTGAGAATCAAATCTGGTAAATACATACCCTGGAGCTAGAATCTAATTGGGAAATCAGTTTTCAATTAACAACGCACGGTGAAACTGAAACATGAAAATGTTTCGGAGGGGTATCCGGGTATTCCTAGTAATGCCTCTTCCACTATTCTGATTCATGACTATAACAGTATATTTCTTTGCCATCTCTCCAATTCCTTTATATGTCTTTACTTATTACCTTCTGTACACCACACTAGACTAAATGGTTTTCTTCTTTCCATACATTTTGGCACCAGCCTATGGTTTGGAAGAAAACTATCCAATAAGCGTAATAAGTGTACTCTCCTAATCCTAGGAGCTTACTCAACCTGAGAGAAGATAAAGAGGAAAAGACAATGAATAATCCTATTCGATTTCTCCTGAACCGGAAACTATCCTCGAACTGGAACAAGTTCCTTCGAGTTCGTATGTTATTATACGATGGCATATCCAATAAATGTGGATCTTCGTAGTGATACAGAATGTTCCGGAGAAATGCAAAGGTGCAGTAGGGGTGACGATGATATATACGGTTTCATCGTGAATGATAGCAGTCGCAATTTCCTTTTGCCCTCTTTCTAATCCCTTTATATGTCTTTACTTATTATCTTCTGTACACCATAGTTAGGCTAATTGGTTTTCTTCTTTCTCTACGTTTCGGTACCTGTCTATAGTTTGGAAGAAGACTATCCAAGAAGCGTAATAGGTGTACACTTCTAAATACCAGGAGCCCTCGCAACCTGAAAGAAGGTAAAGAGAAAAGACAACTGAATAGTCCTATTCTATTTCTCCAGAACCAGAAACCATCCTCGACCTGAAACAACTTTCATCGAGTTCGTATCTAATTATATGATGGTCATATCCAATAAATGTGGATCTTCGTAGTGATACGGAATGTTCTGGAGAAATGCAAAGGGTAAAAATAGGAGCGGCAAAGATATATGCGACCCAGACAATCCAAAATCCAAAGTGTTTTAAGAAGGTTCGGTTAACATGGTTCATGAGTTATAGTCTAGGGTCGGGTCAAGATCGTTGCCAGAGAGAGAGAGAGAAGAAACACTCAGCATGCACTCTAACGTAGATCAGAATGGTTATTTATTTATCTAATCAGGATGTCTTCCACTGTTTCCTCAAATTCTTCTCCAAACCCAAAAGGAAGAATTAGTCGGGATCATCTAAAATCACTCGATGACTAATACCTACTCATCAATAAGAATCGGGATCCAATTATCATCACATGATAACTTGATGGAATCCACTCAAGTCACCACACTCCAGAAGGTATGCGCATGTCTGGCAAGTTTCCTGTATGTTTGAAACTCCCGATGTGATTTTTACCCCTGAACCCAAGTGACCTTGACGAATAATCAACAAATCAAAAGGTCATACTCAAGTTCAACTTGTCATTATCTTGATTGCGTTAAATCCATCTGCACAACCATTGACGAATAATCAACAAAGTCATACGACTGTCCTAACCAATCCACATGTCCATGCGGCAGAAAAGCATTACAGAGCTACCGCACACCACGTCTCGGCAAATAGCAACGACAAACGTAGCACGGATACTAAGCAATACTAATCTGAAATGACGGAGGGCTACAGCTGGTTTTTGGCGAAAAACCTTTAACGTAATGAACTTGATATCGTTGAAGGAACCTAAGTGGTTTTACAAATATATAGTGGCGAAAACTTTTGCTAAAGAGGTCACTCCCTATGAAGGAATCTCGGCTCTTTTCTTGTCGAATGAGGTGCAGAATATTCCAAACTGAATACCACGATACAAAGCAAAGGAATTGACTATAATAAAGTTATTATATTGACGCAAACTTCTGCCCAAAGGGTCACTACCGATGAAGAGATCTCGGCCCTTGCCTCGTGGAATGAGGTGCTGGATATTGATAACCGAATATCGCTGTGCAAAACAAAAGCAAACGTCTGTAATGTCTGTTTTTAAAAACTTGGTTCCAACAATATCAAATAGGTTTGTTTTATCTTTGCATTGATCAGAATCAATCCTGTCCCATCAATTAAACTTATCATACCAGATAATGGAACGAAAATATGATATATGTATATATCACCCGCATTCGCTACTGGGCCCCGTGATCACCCGTTAGGTTACTTAACTAACGGCAGAGCGGGGCTGGACTAGCGCGGGTGCAAAACATACACATCTACTAGTATATATATAAATATATATATAAAAATCGTCCCATGCATGATATAAAGCAACATCACAGAATCACAGCCAAGTAACACAGAGTGGTAGATAATCCTAGAATCTCGGGTTTCACTTGAGCCGCAAATGAGACCCGACGTTTTCTGTCGTGTGGATATCCTGTTCAATGAAAACCTAGACCCCTACGAGTGCGGCAAGTTACCCGTCAATCCCAAAAGCAAGGCAACCCCAATCAACAACATGAATGGGCCACCCAGTACTTCACAGAATCCGGTAACTTGAGCACCCCACCTTGGGTCAACCTGTACCCCTTACGAGTGCGGCGAATAGCCCGCCAATTCTAGAATAAGGTCCCTTCCGTCTCAACGCCATGAGATGCGGACTCGTTGCCTTCTAGAACCCGGCTATTCGTGCACTCCACTGCGGGGTAATCCTAGTACAGAAAAGAAAATAAGTACAAGAGTGACATCGACCTCAACCCGGTCGTGCCCCAAACAAATAATATACAAACTGGCAGTGACGACAGTCCACAAGTCGGACACTCGTCCCGCAATATCAAATGTACAAATGAATCTAAACTGTACTATCATTGCACCATCTGGCTATCCACCACGATGATCCAACCACAAACACATCACAATACAGAACATCAACGTGAATGTCATGTTTGCAAACCCGTTTAAAAGAGCATATAGCAATTAGACGAGTTGTACCGCTCTAATGACATTCTCGGTCGCAGA
Source organism: Agapanthus africanus (assembly GCA_030015575.1). Classification (NCBI taxonomy): domain Eukaryota; kingdom Viridiplantae; phylum Streptophyta; class Magnoliopsida; order Asparagales; family Amaryllidaceae; genus Agapanthus; species Agapanthus africanus. The sequence continues at coordinate 16,504,819 of CM057349.1, read as the reverse complement.
TAGTAATGCATGTACCGTAAACTTACATATTTAAAATTTCGATCGACTAAACTTTTCCAAATTGGTCATAAATGCAAATCCAGCACTCAAACAAATCTAGGCCAAAACCACATATCAAAAAAATTATATTTCCATGAACTAGAGCCCCAGAAAAAATTTGGGGCACTGTAGCCCAAAAAGCGCGGCGGTTCCTCCGCATAATGTGACATTTTTCTTCGGTTCCGTGGCGGAATTTTGGAGTTAAGTGTCCAAATTTTTTAGTAGCTTTAGTTTTGCTAGCACATATTTTTAAGATACCCAATTTTTTTTTGAACAACTATGAAATTCGACAGCAAGCACATGAACATGGAACCGTGATCCGGAAAAATTGGTCGATCGAGATTTTAACCTAGTGCAAACTAACTAGTAAGGTTTATGGGGTGGTTTTGAGACCATGTTGGGTTATGGCAGCGTCCCGGCCATCAATCCGTGGCCAAATACGGAACAATTTTTTTTCTAAATCGGCGCTACCGCGACCCCGAATACGGATCGACCATTAACCCTAATTCTAGTAAGCTATCTAAAGAGTTGAGATGTTATACCGAATGATCCGTGTCCTTCGGTCTTTAACCTCTTCCCAAGCTCCTAGTGGACACCACGATCAAGTTTGGTCGCCGGTCTCCCTCCATCGAAAATGATCCACCCGAAAGTTTATGAATCGAGCTCCTACTTCAAAACCGAAGTAACTAGGGTATCTAGTTTGCTAAACTTAATAGCCTAGATGTAGAGTCTAATGGAGGATTAATTTATCTCTAAACACCTTAGGTTTCTCAACACATGAGAGGGTTAGGATGGAGGAAGAAAAAGATGCCATGGGAGATGAGAGTGAAGCTTGAGCAAAGCAATTCATGAATAATAATTGCTTAGTGTTGTGAGTGTGAGTAGACTAAATCAACTCAAGAAAAATATCTCAAGAGCTCACAACAAATACCTCACACCACAAACAAAAACCCAAGCGCGCCACAATAGTGTTTCATGAGTCACACCATGAGTTATCTCATGAGTCACCAATTGTGGCATGCATAACAAATGCTAAGCACACACTCTCATCTCTCCACCTCAATTAACCATTTAACCTAAATGGTTAATAAACAAAATGAGGTGGCAACTTCTAGAAACAATCTTGTAATAAATTATAAAATGCCCCTCATCCGTATATATATACCCGCATCCGTATTCCGAAAAATACGAATACAATGAGATGAAAATAATCCAACAATATAATATTAGGATCCGGTTTAAATCAAAGTCCACTAGTATTATCCGTCCGAATCATGATACGTGCACAAGTGCACGTATATGATTGAACCCCGTCGTAAAACCATACGGCATCTACATCGTTTCGTCTGAAGCAGAAAAACCCTCTATGTGGGACTCTAAAGACTCGCTAATACGCTGGCAGTGCGTTTAACCACAAACACGTTAGCAGCACTAGCTGTACGTAACGGCTACCTAGGTATTGAGCGAAAGGAAGGCCGACGAGCAAACTCATCGTGACCCCTATTTAGCCTGTTCGGTGACAATATCCATACAGTACAGTCTCTTCGTCTAAGAGTATCGCATATCGAGTCTAGGGAGGTGGATAAAGTCAGACCCCGAATAACGCGACATTTAGTGTCGGTATGAAGCCCATCACAAACTGAGAAACTATTGATCCTATATTAGTAATTCTCGACTACTTTGATCAAGGATTTTTGGTGATGGCCACCCGTGCACAACGCAACATCAACCCCAATACCGGGAGAGACGAATTCCCGACGATCCGCTCACTGCCTCATGTGGTTCGGGGCTGTACCCAACTAAAACCTGTTTGCACGACTTCTTCGAGCCATGGTAGGGTAGTAATCAAAACACAGTGGGAACTCATACGAGACAAATGACGATCTCAGGTCAACAGACTAATCTGTACACATGCCACTTAGGAACTGCTATCTGACAATAGGTATAATACCAACTAGCATATTCCCGGCGAGTCCGTCTAGTGTACTCATAACCCAATGAGCATCTGCATACTATCTTAGGTGAACAAACTAACACCAATGGCTTGTGAGACTGGTCACCGCCCCTCGTCGGGGTCTCGATCAATACACACTAGTCTACTTTGGAGTATCGATGCACAGTCTCGATACTTACACGGCTAGGGACATTTAAAGATGTGCTTATAGACCATCCAGCTCCCACGTATATGATCGACATCATAATGCTGGAAGTCAAGCAGAAATCCTATGTGCTCTATCAACATGTAATAGTGAACTGTAATGCCACCTAAAGTATGTACATGCTGATAAAGATAAACCAGATAGCATACTATCATTTTGAGTAAGACTGTTCTACCTGTATAGGTCCTTCCTCAATCATCTAATCGCGTGTCTGCGATTACAATAATTGACTTGAGGGCACTATAGACAACAAATATAAGTACCGACCATTCAGAAATCTTATCATCATGCATATGTGATCGGTGAAACTCAATGTAGTGGAAGGAAATGAAGAACACATGAGAATTTGTAGGAGCGGCACTGGAATCATGTCTCAGTGGAAATGAATGGAATTGAGAGATAAGCGAAATAATGTGGGTGAACGAAAGAGGGAACGAAATGGTGAACTGACTTGAGGATTTTTCTTAGTTAGTGCAGTTGTAATGGGCGGAAGTCTAAATCTGGAAATTTCCAACTGCGCTATTTTATTAGCATTTTGAGAGATGGGATCAAAATTCTCAAGAATCGTATGAATACATAGGATAACAGAAATTGGTGATCCAATTGTTGGAGAGGAAGGTAAAGCATCGTCTTGCACATCAGATAGATCATTGGTAAAGATGAGCGGAAGTAAATGAGGATTATTATCGGTTAAAGGTTCGGGAGAATGTTCACATTCGATGGAAGGGGCATGATTAGTAGGTGAATCTAACTCAGCCAAGAAGTTGAGTTCATCCTCGAAAATTTCCTCTCATCTCATAATCATGGTCGGTCATGTCAAATGTTTGTTCTCAGACATCTCATCTATTATGTCATCCTCAATTGGTTGATCATGTGGCTCACTCGATTGGCATTCAAGATTAGGATTGGTGTTGGTTTGACTTGGAAGGGCCCCTTGCTCGATCTCATAATCAATGCTGGTCTAATCTAACATTTTGTTCTTAGATACCTCATTTATTATATCATCAAGTGGTTGATCAAGTAACCCACTCGGTTGGATTTTAAGATTTGAGTTGTTGAGATCAATTGGATTGGCCTTGGTTTGACTTGGAAGGGTCCTTAGCTCGATCTCATTACTCATGGTGTCAAATGTTGAGATGTAAGAGACCCAAATGGTCTCATATTGAAAATATCTATGAAAGATGTGTGTATAAGATATAAGATGGGCTAAACCTCAACAAGGCTCAAGTCTTATCGTTGGAATTCTCTTATATCAAAAGCCCGTGTACACTTATAGATAAAATATATAACCACCCTCCTCGTTCTTGAATATATATAAAAAATTAATATGGTATCAGAGCCAATGGCTCGATCCAAAACCTCGACAATACCTATGAGTGAAGTAGGACACAAGCACAAAAAAATGCCTCTGAAACCTAGCTCTACAAGTGCTGTGTAATCTATGTGACAAGCACACCAAGAAAAAATGATTGTTGCATGTGAGGGGGAGTGTTGATGTGTGGGAGACTAAAATAGTCTCACATTGGAAAAATTATGAGATGTACATGGATATAAAATATAAGATGGGCTAAATCTCAACAAGGATTAAGTCTTATTGTTGGAACCACTTGTATCAAAAGCCCATGTACACTCATAAATAAAATATTTAACCACTCCCTCTCGTTTTTGTATATATATTAAAAAACTTTAATATCAAACAACTCTTCGTAATCACACTCGTTCTCAGACACCTCATCAATTATATCGTCCTCAATTGGTTGATCATGTAGCTCACTAGGTTGGCTCTCAAGATTGGTGGTGTCGAGATCAATAAGATTGGTGTCGGTGTGACTTGGAATGGTTCCTTACTCAATCTCACTACTCATGGTATCTATTTGTCCTATTGCCCGATCATTTTATTAATATAGAGAGCACTAATTATAGTAGTGCTAGATTACAAGAGTGTAAATAAAAATCTTCGACATAAAAAAAAGAAATAAGTCAAAAGATTGCTAATAATTAAAAGTGAGAAATCCCTCTAAACATGTAAACTTGTTAGCCTAACAGGGAATCAAATAGATATAATTAAGGTAACCAAATTGATCATGATTTCAATAGATGTTTTTGTCTTATTTAGAGTTAGAATACTATCTTCAACAGCTCCTTTTTCTTTGTTTTGGCACTGGCCTGGCCTGTTACCCCTAACCTATACACGCGATACACCCACGCACACATCGTAGACAAGCACACAACACACACGCACCTAGGGGGCCCATGAATTGCCCCGAAAGCATTAATTTGTGGCCACTTCCCCTCCCGGGGTTCCTGAGGCTGCACTCTCCCCAAGAGGGGAAGTGCCCATACCAACTGAGCTATAGCTCATTGGTTCTTCAACATCCCTTAAGCTTAATAGAAGTGATATTTTCAATTTTCCGAGGAGATTAGCTTTAAATTGGTTGGTCCAGATGTTGAAATCTATATACAAATTTAATGCAAATCTTGATCTCTTCTATTGATTTTATAAACTATTGGATGAATTAGAACTGACCACAAATATACTTGATTCCCTCATGAAATACCAGATCCTTTCCAAATTCAATCATGCATTTGTGGTCGACACAGTTCTCTTTAGCCTTCATTTGTAACTCTTAGCTTCATTGTATTCTTATATTCTTGTAACATTCAAATGTGTCTTGATGGAAACAATGCCATTTAATAAGGTAACATCAATGAAAGGTCGGCTCTCAAAACTTTTCATTTCCATTTAATTATATGCAGGAGCATGCATTTCTTAGAGATTCAACAAAGTTGTGTGATCCTCAAAAGCCTACAACCTACATGTTAGCAATTGCATTCACAAATTCACTGTTCTTATGGAGGATCCTCAATTGATATAACTCACCCAGATCACGCACACACATACAAACACGCACACTGGTTCTTGCATTTGTAGATTCATTTAATAAACATTGCCTACATAAAATATCCTTTAATTTGGTTTATTTCTGTAGCATGGAAGGGATTCTTGAACGTTATGAACGTTATTCATATGCAGAGAAAGCTCTGGTTGTTACAGATCATGATTCACAGGTAATAAAGCTCTGAGATTTTTGTATGAGCCTCATTGGTCTGTATCTTTAGTTCCAATTGTTTCTACTGAGAGACAAATGACTGACTTTTTCCCGTGATGTTTTACCAAAAATCCTGCTTATGTTTGTAAAATCTGGTGCTAAATCTTGATCAATGCAGGGAAATTGGTGTGAAGATTATAGCAAACTGAAGGGTAGAATCGAGTCTCTACAGAAAAGTCAAAGGTATAAATACCACAAATTAATTAACCCATTTAAAAATATGAATACATTATGCACAATTAGTAATATATATATATATATATATATATATATATATATATATATATATATTTTCAGGCATTTAATGGGAGAGCAGCTTGATTTGCTGTGTGTGAAAGAGCTTCAACAATTAGAGCTGAAGCTTGAAAATGCTGTGAAGCATATAAGATCAAGAAAGGTAAAAAGCATAAATTACTTTGCTTAATCTTGGACATTACAGAGCAGAGTTAAGTTACATTTTTGTTGTTTATAATGCCTTTGGAACTTTTTGTCATGCAGAACCAATTATTATTGGATTCAATTACTGAACTTCAGAAAAAGGTTAGCACTGTCACATTCTAGCTTAGATTCTTTCCACTATTTCCCCTCTCCCGCCCCTCCCAAAACATCTATGTAGCACGGATTCAGATACGAGTCGGATTCGAGGATTCGTGATTATAAAAAAAAGTTCAGGGATATGATTTGTTTGGATATGCTAGTATTTTGTTGTTTAAATACATATAAACTTAGAATACAAGTCATTTATTTGTTTTGATGCATTGATTGTTGGTATGCTAGCCTTCGGTACATATTTGATATATAGAATACATTATTAGAATTAGGATGTGAAAAAAGTGTTTCACAGTTATCCTCAATGAATCTGAAAGAATCCGATATATAAGAATTCGATATGGATACACTCCATGAAGAATCTGTGCAAGATAGGCCAAGTTGAGTTAAATTCTTCCTTCCAGTGTTCAAAATAGCGACAGCGTACAGTATAGCGTTCCACTGCTAAATAGCGAAAAGCGCAAAAAGCATTGCGTATAGCGTAAGCTACATGAATTTTTAATTATTACTATGATCATCTCATTTACAATAAATTATATTATTATAAAGATATAAAATTAGCTTGAGAACATAAAACAATAAGTAATATAACAATATGTTTTGCGGTTGCAGTTTCTCTACTCTCCAAAATTCCCCAAAAACAATATTCTCAAAATTTTCAATCCTTGAGTTCATATATATGATTCATACTAGTATTAAATTTATCGAAAATCAATTAAATAATCTCTATTTAAGAAACATGGTTACTAAATATGATTTCAACTTGAGAGATTAGAACTTTAATGAGATTATCTTCATATAGTTTAAGATTAGATATTGAAATCTTAAGAACTTTAATATAAAATCTTATATGAAAATAAAGTACGCATAGCCTAGCGTATACTATTTCTTAAACCCGTAAGCTATTTGAAGAAAAAACGTAACTTACTTTGTATTTAAGCTTTTTTCTAAAACTACGTAGCGAATAGACTAAGTTACGTTACATAGCGAGCTCCGTAGCGAGCTATTTTAAACATTCCTTTACTGATTTTTCCTTCTATATTATAGATGGTTTTTCTAATTATTGACCATTAAGTCTTCAGTCTAAGGAAATTTGAGTTGCAACAGTTTGAAAAGAAATAGTGTATTTCAAACTTTGAGCCACTTTATTCAAGAATATAACAAAATTCCGTTTGCGACGTGATTGTACAGTTTAAGTTATACAAATATTCAAATGTACCTTCTCATAAATACTTTGATTCAAATTATTTTTAAAAAGAGACAAGTTTGTCTGTACATTTCGAATTTGTGTGCATGTGTTAGAAAAAAGAGAAAAAAGAAAAAGAAATTCTTTCGATCTTTTCTTTTCTCGTTCTTTCTTCGCTAACGTTGGAGAAAACTATTGGAGTAGGTGAGAAAATGGACAGTTAAAAATTAAAAAAATTATGCAAGGATATGTCGAGAGCTGCTATACGTTTACAAACGCGGAGCTTAAAGCAGATTCAGCAAACTCTGGTGTAAGGATCACAAAGCCGATCTATCCCAGGAACAACAACCATGAGTTATGGTGTACACCAACCAGCAACTCTGTTCTGACCGTGATGGACGATCCAATGGCGCACGAGCAGAGCTCTCTGGTTATAGGAGATAGGTTGATTGAATTTAACGAAATTATTTTGCAGTACTGTCCGTAGTTCTGAAACTTAGAATATTTCACAATATTCTATTGAGTTCTGAATTGAGATCGGCGAGAATATTTCGTAATATTCTCTATTCTTAATTCAATTGAATTTTTCTGATTAGGATGGAATTCCTATTTAGATCTGATTAGAATTGAACAAGTAGCTATATATTTCTATTCAGTTTTCGAAGAACTACAGAGTAGTTCAGTTTTAAAGTCCAGAAGAACTATAGAAATAGTTCTTTGTTTTCTTCGATGAACTATGAAAATCGTTCTATGTTCTTCCCCTTTCAAGAACTATGAAGATAGTTCCGTTCTGTAATTTTTCTAGCAACTTTGCTTTATGGTCTAAGCTCTCTGTATATAGAGATCTCAGACCCAGCCTAAAGGCCTCATCAGTTACAACTCTTTCAAACTGATGGCCAATCCAACAATCTTCACTTAATCAGCCTGAACTGCCCAGAAGAGCCCAAGATCCTCAATCCTCCTATGAGGCAGCCACACGAGCGTCAACTAGACAGCCTATTAGGCAGCCATATAGGTGACAACGAATGGCCAACTAGGCCACGATGCACACGTACTAAGTGCAAAGTGCTGTGCTCTTGTAAGCCCGAACCCGTTCTACTGCCGCCGTCAGGTCCGAGCCAGAGCTCGAGCCACTAATATTACTTGTGGTTAGTTAATTAATTAATCTTGCCCATGACAATATTTGAACCGTTGACCTCTTGTGTGCAAAATACTTACAAACCAACCGGGCTACTAGAATCTTGTTATTATTCAAAATAAATATCATATATCATATGGTTTGAAACTTCACCCAATGTTTTTACATAAAATACCCACAAGATCCAACAGTCCCTCATAAGTTTCTAACTGGTATCCAGTTCTTAGTCACAACATATAGTGAAGATGTCACATGGACTTGAATCTCACTTAGATCAGCTAAGCTGAAACTAGGTGCATAGTGAACCAAGTCTTGAACTAGCACTTCACTGAGAGCTCAGCGATCACACTATGACTAAACCAAACTATGCAATAGTGGACTGTGCCTTGAACTATTGCCCATTTTTTGAGTCATAGCACGTTAACAGCCCTGTGCCTTAATTAAATTTCTGCTAGAGCTTTAAGAATCCATCTCAAGATTCTATGGGAGTCGGCCAAAACTCTTTCTCAAGCATAGGTGAGTTCCTTATGCATGCCTGCCTTTAAGCACCCTGGATCTTGGATGCGCGGAACTCATTAAGGCGTCAAGCCATTCTTATTTTAATGTGTTCCTCAGGCATGCTTATTTCCAAGTATCCAACATCCCAGATGTATAGAATTCATTAAGACTCCAAATCAGTCCGTCTAGTTTACATGATTTTTGAACCAGCAATCTCATTAATAGTAGCGAAGTTTTGAATTAATAATATGATTACATGGTAAATATATAATAAACTTACATAGACTTAAAGACCCATACAAGCAAGGTTTTATCAATCAGATCATTTTTCAAACCTTTGTTAAGGCATCAGCTACATTCTCTGAAGATCGGATGTCAATCACCGAGACGACTCTGTAGGTTATCAGCTCATTTAGATACATATGCTTTAGACGAATAGTCCGCTTCTTTCTATTGAATAACGAGTTTATTGCCACATCACTCGTTGCCTGGTTGTCACAATAGATAATGATCACTGCTCCTTACAGTTCATTCAATGGAAGGTCCTTCAGGAGATAACTGAACCATTCAGCTTCATCTCCTGCAATTGCCAAAGCGTAGAACTCGGATTCCATTGATAATCGTGTGATCATAGTTTGCATATTCGACTTTCAAGAGATAGCCGCTCCTCCTATTGTGAAGACAAACCCTCCAGTTGATCTGCACTACTGTGTTTCTGAGCACCAATTTGCATCAGAGAAGCCTTCAAGAGTTGTTGGGTACCCAGAATAGAACAAGTACAGCTTCAAAATTCCCTTCAGATATCTTATCATCCTTTGGATTGCATCCCAGTGTGCTTTCCCCGGGTTGCTTGTAAACCTACTAAGCATCCCAACAACGAAAGAAATATCAAGCCTTATGCAGCTCATAGCATACATCAAACTCCCGATAACTCGTCCATACTCTAGCTGTTTCACCGGTCTTCCGGTGTTAGGTTGAACCTTCTTGTAGTAGTTATATGGAATGGTTAACTCTGGCAGATCGAAGTAATCATACTTCTTAAGCATGCTCTCTATGTAGTGAAACTGAGATAGGCATAAGCCGATCTCGGTCCTCAGAATTTTGATTCTCAAAATTATATCTACGACTCTAAGATCCTTCATGTTGAATTAGACCGAAAGAAACTCCTTCGTAGAAGTGACTATCTGCAAGTCGGTCCCAACAATCAGCATGTTGTCAACATACAGGCAGATCACAACTACCTTGTGTTCAACGATCTTCATATATAAGCACTTATCATATTCGCTGACCCGGAATCCATCGCTCAGAATGATTATACTGAACTTCTCGTGTCACAACTTCGGAGCTTGCCTCAATCTATAGAGAGACTTGATTTATTTGCAAACTTTTTTGTTCAAGCAATCAAAAATAAATCCTTCCGGTTGATCCATATAGATCTCATTCAGGAAGGCGGTCTTTACATCCATCCGATGAATGACATGACCATGTCTTATTGTCCATATAATCAGAACACGGATGGTGGTCATTCGACAGACTGAGGCGTAGATGTCAAAGAAATTGATTCCTTCTTTCTGAGTGAATCCTTTGGCCATCATTCTTGCTTTGTACTTCTCTATAGTACCATCTGCTCGCAGCTTCCTCTTGAATATCCACTTGCACCCGATCGGTCTTGCTCCCTGAGAAAGATTCATCAGTTCCCTGGTGGTTCTGAATCAGTGAGTCCATCTCATCATCTACAACTTCTTTTCAAAGAATAGAATCACTAGATTTCATTATTTCTTCGAAAGATTGACTTCATCAACTTTAACATTGAAAGTGATGAAGTCATCTCTAAATGTTTAAGCCTTTCTAAGACTCTTAAGCAGAAGTGATTCTGCAATTTCAGAAGCAACTTCGTTTTCTTTTGCCTCGAGAGGTGCAGCTCCTTGTATCAAAGACGGCTCAGGTACAACTTCTTGTACAGGAGGTGACTCTTCCACTTGAGTATTCTCATAAGAATCCTTGAGATATATGTCCTTATCTTTGATGAACTTATTCTCGAAGAATTCCGCATCACGAGCTTCAATGATTTAGTTGATTCCTAAATTTAAGAATCTACATGCATTACTGTCTACAGCAAATCTCAGAAATACACATCTGTTTGCCTTCGGTCTTAAATTTGGCCTTCTGATATATGGCACTCTGACATATGCCAGACACCCCCACACTTTGAGTGTATCTAAGGAATCAGGATAACCCAAGAACAGTTCATGCGGAGTGGAATTGGTTTTTGCATAAGGAATCCGGTTGAATATCCAATTGGCCACTAGAAAAGCCTCTCCCCAGTAGCAGGTTGGAAGTCCTGATGTAACCAACATCGAGTTAACCATCTCAGTCAACGTGTGGTTCTTCCTCTTTGCAATTCCATTCGATTGCGGAGAATAAGGTGCAGTTGTTTCAGCAATTATACCATGTTCCTTGAAGTAGGCTTCTGTTTGTCTAGAACGATATTCGCTTCCTCGATCACTCCTGAGTTTCTTCACTGATATGCCAAGTTACTTCTCTGTTCGAGTTCGAAGCTTTTTAAATATTCTTAACGCTTCATCTTTCGACTTCAGCAAATAGACATGGCAGAAGCAGGAGTGATCGTCGATGAAGATGATGAAGTATTTCATCCCCCATGTCATGAAGCTTTTGAAGCCGCAGGTGTCGGAATGTACTTAGTCCAACAACTCGGGGCTTGATTTTTGCTTGCACACAAGTCTTACATTTTCCCGGTTTATCACCCCTACGGGTTGGTATTAAACCCAACTTAGTCATGTTATTCATTTTCTTAAAATTAACGTGATCAAGTCTGTGATGTCAAAAAGCCAACTACAAACAGATATTTCATTAATAATTGAAGGGTACAAGATACTTCGTTTATACATTTCATTTAAAAGAAAAGCATTTCCCAAATACTATTTCTTAAAAGACAGTACAATTTTTTCTCCATGAAAATCCAGTCGCATTCCTGCACCACAAAGTAAGCTTCCTGAGATGAGATTCTTGATAATTGAAGGGACATGCTTCACATTCTTCAAAGACAAAGTCTTCCTTGATATCAGAGGGAGGACCACTGTTCCAATTCCATGAACGACAGTGATGGAATGATCAGCCATTGCCACAACCTCCGTAATGACACATAAGAAGTGAAAAGGTCATTGTTGGAGCATATATGACAGGTAACCCTGATGTCAAGCCACTAGTCTTTGTTGGAGGGGTGTTGCATTGGAGCAATTATCGCAACAAAGTTCAGAACCTGCACGACCTAATTGACGTTCTCTTTCTTCTTAGGCTCTTTGCAGGCTCTGGCGAAATGATCTGGTTTGCCGCAATTGTAGCAACCATCTTTCTTGAAATTTTTCTTCTGAACATTCAGATTGAAAGTCTTCTTGTTCTTGTTTTTGTTCTTAAAGTTCTTTTTCTTTTTCTTGAAGGAGGTGGAATCTGGTTTGGAAGAGATCAGATTTGCGGATGCCTTCTTCTTGGTAAGCAGCTCGTTTTTAGAACGAGTTTGAATTTCGTCTTTGATGCGGATGAACCTTTTAAGGTCCTCCAATGAAGCCTGCCTTTTCCTTCTATGCATGCCCGTTGAAAACGACATCCACAAAAGAGGAAGTTTGTTGATGACAACCCCCGCCCGCAGTGAAAGCATTGGCTAATACAATCTTTTCAACTTTTAATTTCTTCACAAGTTTTTCAAGTTCTTTAACTTTAGGGAGCACTTCTTTGCCATTTTCAAATTTGAGGTCGAGAAAGTTGTCGATCAAATGAGTTTTCGACAATTTCTCCTCATCCTTATACTGTTTTCCCAACAAGTCCTAGGTCTCCTTCGCAGAAGATTCGCGGGAATAGGCATCGGCGAGATGATCGGCGAGGCAGTTGAGGAGATAACTAACGCAAAAACGGTTACGTATTTCCATTTCTCTTCGGCCTTCTCATCTTCATCATCATCAAAATTCGGCTTGTCTTCGGAGACAATATAAAGAGGGTAAATTGTTGAAACAACCCCGACCCTTTAAAAAAGGTCAAAAGTTCCCTGAGCTTTTTGAACTTGTTGAAAACCCCTTAGGCCTATCAATTTTTTTTCCAGAAATACTCTAAATTTGTGTATTTTGGTATATCCCAAAACTGCCAATTTGTGAGCACTTAACGCCTCTCTTCATTGTCACCCTCGTCTTCCTCGTTACAACCTCGCCTCCCTAAGTCGACATTAAAACTCCCCGCCCCAAATCGTCTCTCGTCGTCGAAAGAAAGGGGTTCTCACCGAGAGCAGGCAGTTTTAGCCCCCACAACGCCGCTGCCGACGGAGATGCGGACGTAGCTGAAGTAGTCGAGGTCTGTTGTTGAAGATGGAGGCGAGATTGTCGGAGAGACGACGGAGGGGGTCGATGTCGGCGGGGGGCGAGGCGTTGTGAGGAGAGAACCCATCAATAAATTCGATCAAAATCTCAAATCTTAGAGCCAAATCTAGACCCATATTATAAAAAGAGAAGCAAAAATACATTTCTCTAATGGGAACCATAGAGAAAGCTCTGATGAGCATGACATTTATGAGAATACAAGCAATTCTCGGATGATTTTAGACCAGAACAGATTTTGAGAGCTCCAGAAGCCATGGCCACAGCCATTAAAGAAGAAAAAAACTAAACTAAAAATTGATCTCCTTTCTCTATCTTTTATTTACAAGCAAGGAGTTATTGGCCACAACTATTAAAGAAGTATGATTGAACATGTAACATTTAGATACTTGCCTGTAATTTCTGATAGGTTGCCTTTAACTTATAAGAAGTTGCATGTAACTTCAACTTAGTTGCCAGACGACTGAGGCCAGGCGTCCACAGTTCAAAAATTTTCTAGAAACATCTGTCCCAAACGTCTCTTTTAAAAACAAAAACCGACATATTGAAAAGTTCATTTAGCAGATGTCTGTACCAAACGTCTGCAGTTTATTAGAAATTACAGGCAACTGTTTAGAAATTACAGGCAACTGGTTGGCGAAGAAAACGAAAGGTCTAATTTTGCAAGTTCTTAATGAGTTGTGTTGGAAAATATTGATGGGTTGTGTTGGAAAATATTGATGGGTTACGTTGGAGCAAAATATTGATGGGTTGTGTTGGAATTGTAAGGAAAAAAGAAAAAAGAAGTTACATGCAACTGAAAATTTAATTTCATTCCTCTTCTCTTCATTCTTTTCCCACACATTCATTCTCTGTCTCTCTCTCACAGACATATCTCCTTAACACCAACAATTCAACAATTAAGAAGCTCAAGGCGGAAAAAATGGAAAGACACAATCTTGTTGCTACAGGTAGAAGCACATGCTTGTAACTTTTAATAAGTTTCCTGTAACTTCGATGTCTGTAGTTTATTAAAAATTACAGGCAACTGCTTAGAAGTTACAGGCAACTGGTTAGTGAAGAAAATGAAATGTCTAATTTTGCAAGTTCTTAATGGATTGTGTTGGAAAATATTGATGGGTTGCATTGGAAAAGGATGATGATGAGAGAAGTAAAATATTGATGGGCTGTGTTGGAATTGTAAGTAGAAAAGAAAAAGGAAGTTACATGCAACTCAATATTTAATTTCATTACTCTTTTATTAATTTTTTTTCCTACACATTCATTCTCTCACTCACACACACATATCTTCTCAACATCAACAACTCAACAATTAAGATTTTTAAAGGGGTGAAAATGGAGACACAATCTTGTTGTTATAAGCAGAAACACTTGCTTGTAAGTTCTGATAAGTTGCCTGTAATTTATAAGCAGTTGCCTATAACATCTAATCAGTTGTCAGACATCTGGGGCAGACGTTTGTAGAAAATTTTTGAACTATAGACGTCTGACCCAGACATTTGGCAACTAATTAGAAATTACAGGCAACTGCCTAGAAGTTACATGCAACTGCCTAGAAGTTACATGCAACTTGTCAGAAGTTACAGACAATTTATCAGAACTTACAGGCAAGTGCTTCTGCTTGAAGCAATAAAATTGCATCTTCCCATTTTTCCTCCTTTAATCTTCTTAATTGTTGAGTTGATTGTGTTGAGGAGATGTGTGTGTGAGAAACATAGGATGAATATGTGGGAAAAGAATACAAAGAAGAGGAATGGAATTAAGTTTTGAGTTGCATATAACTTCTTTTCTCTTTTCTTCTTTCAATTCCAACACAACCCATTAATATTTTGCTCTTCTCATCGGCATTCTTTTCCAACACAACCCATCAATATTTTCCCATTAAGTACTTGCAAAATTAGATGTTTCTTTTTCTCCACTAACCAGTTTCCTGTAACTTCTACTAAGTTGCATACAACTTCTATTAAATTGCCTGTAACTTCTAAACTGCCGCCTCTAAGTATTAAGACATTGCAAAGCAAAAGCATTATCCATGATCTTTGTAAGCAAATTCCAAACATGTGATGTTTCTTTGCACCAAAAGCTTCGCCACATAATGACTCCATGGCACTAGCCATACCAATCTACAAATATGTTAAAATGCAGGCAATTAGTATGGTTTTGCACATGGAACCAAACAGAGGTATAAACTTTTAAGTTTAAATTAGGAGGAAAATTTACAGAAGCAAAATATCAAATATCTGGAGTGCATCTATCAAATTTCCATATCAACAAACATGAACTGACACGGTAACCTTTCCATGCATAGAAATGGAACTCCCCATCTTTACACCCAAACAACATTACAACAACCACCACGTACCAACAACAAAAACAAAAACAATTGATCCAATCTTCATTCTTTCCTCTAAATTTGTTGATGGAACTGGAGCCCATATGTAACTCTATGAGCCTATAAAAAAGAATTAGAATCTATAACTCGGTGAACCAAAACAGTTTAGAAGTTACAGGCAACCGTTTAGAAGTTACAGGTAACTGCTTAGAAGCAACTTCTAAGCAGTTGCCTGTAACTTATAATTAATTACATGTAACTTCTAAGCAGTTTAGAAGTTACAGGCAACCGGTTAGAAGTCACAGGTAACTTCTTAGAAGCAACTTCTAAGCAGTTGTCTGTAACTTATAATTAATTACATGTAACCGGTTAGAAGCTACAGGTAACATGTAAATTTCTGCAGATGTCTGTACCAGACGTCTTAAAATTTTTTTGAACTGCAGACGTCTGGTACAGAGGTTTGCTAAAGGAAATTTTCAATATGTCAGTTTATGTTTTTAAAAAGAGACGTCTGAGGCAGTCGTCTCTAGAAAAAAGAAAAAATTTGAATTGCAGACGTTTGGTCCTAGACGTCTGGCAACTAATTAGAGGTTCCTGGCAACTGCTTATAAGTTACAGTTGTCTAGAAGTTACAGACAACTTATCTGAAGTTACAGGCAAATGCCTAAATTTTACATGCAACTATTAGAAATTACAGGAAAGTTAAAAATTACAGGCAAGTGCTTGCAAGTTACAGACAACTTATTAGGAATTACAGGATACTAATTAGAAGTTACAGAAAAATGGTTAGAAATTAAAGGTAAGTGCATAAAAGTTATATACGTTTCCTGTAACCTGTAAGCAGTTGCCTGTAACTTATAATTAATTATATCCAACTTCGAACCATTTACCTGCAACTTCTAACCACTTGTCTGCAACTTCTAATTAGTTGCATGTAATTTCATATCACAGTATCGGCTAGCATTGGCTATATAAAACATATAACATTAATAAAAATATCATTTGTATCACAATATTGGCCAACATCGGCGATATTAAAGTAAATATGTCAACAATATTTACATTCAATAGGTAAACCGGTAATATATAAGCAATATGTCATTCTCACTCAAAACAATTAATAATATCGGCAGACATCGACCAAATACAAATAGATGAATACATGTATGAATAATAAAGAGTTCAAATTTCGGCCAATCAAAAACTGAAACAATATCAAGCCATTTCTTTCTCGGTCGCCAATAGAATTTGTGCACTTCCTTTTTCGCACAAATATTCTTCCAATGCATCGTCAGTACTTGAAAGGACATGCCCTTCATATTGTCCTTCTCATCCGGTTTCTCAACAAATCATTTCTCCAGAATCTGCACCAATAAATACCACAATATGTTATAATCAAGTTATTAGAGGCTAAATACAACAAATTAGAAGTTACAGTCAACTCACTATATGTTACCGGTTTGTCTAAGGGAAAGCATGGATGGAAATTTCATTTATACCACGCAGACCGCTCCATTTACCAAAAACTTTACCAGATGGAACCACGAATGATCTTCTTTTTTGAATTTCCTCCTCCAAAAGTGCAGCAAATTCTCGATGAAACTTTACTTTCGTGGTTCCTCTTGTCTTGGCATGTGTGATTAGAGGTTGAAGACCTATATACCAATCTATAGCTCCCGGTCCATTCTGTTGAGAATGTGGTTAACATAGTCCAACATCACCTTGAGCTTAAACTCGAGATCCCACTCTTTGGATGTCGGCCTGATGCAAGCTAGCGATAGGCAATTCACCGAAGCAACATCGGGCCTATTGACCATAATATTGTTGAAAAGAAAAATAGACACCCGTCCTTCCCATTCAAAACATGAAACGGTTCTTCTTGTTATATGTAAATAGTATTGAATCTGCTGTAGCGGAAGTACCATAAGTCCACGTTATGTCCTGAGCTTTAGTGAAGTGAAAGCTTCGGCGTTGGGCCTTTGAATGCGCAATCATGCATGGGGCAGTAGTAAGGCGTATATTGGCAAGTCTGTTCGTAGCTATTGATTTTTGTGTAGGGTAAGGTTTCCTTGCAGATGAATTTGGAGTTCTGGCATGAAACTTAGGCAGATTTGATCATCGATTCAAGCACCAGACAACAGATGGAGCCGGTTGCAAGAGAGCAAATATTGCATTTTTTCTTGAGCTTGGTACAACATTCAGAGCAAAAAACGTAACCATTTTGGCACTGAAACAGAGAAAATTGTGATGGCTTGTGGCATACAGGGTAATCATGGATGCTTCGGTCTATTCTCATTTTAATAAGACTAGTAGTGTTTCCATCTTCATTATCATCATCATCACTCTCCTCTGCTTCCTCTTCCTCTTCATGATCATCACCATTTTCATATTCATCTTCTCCACTTTCATCTTTCTCCATATCCTGTTTCACACTGACATGTTTCTCTCGTGTTTTTCGCTTCATCTTTGATTAGTTGCTACTATTCTCCTTAGGCCTTCCTTCTATGTCTCTTGGCTCTTTCAGGCTATTTTTGTTGTCGTTGCTGGGGAGAGTGCGGAATTTGAACCTCGATAACCCCGATGTTGTAGTCAATAGACCCGATGTTGCTTCGAGGAATTGTCTATCGTTAGCTTTTCATCAAGCCGACATCTAAGGAGTGGGATCTCGAGTATGAGCTCAAGGTGATGTGGGACTATATTAACCACATGCTCCACAATGGCAATCGGGATATTGTTCCTCATTATTTGATCATCTTGCCTCAGTTCTAAGCTGTTATAGGCAACTGGTTAGAAATTATAGGCAACTGCTTACAAATTACACACAAGTTCTTACAAGTTATAGGCAACTGCTTATAAGTTAGAGGCAACTGCTTACAAGTCTGAGGCATGTGATTAGAAATTAAAGGCAAGTGCATAGAACTTATAAGCAACAAATTAGAAGCTACACACAACTGCCTACAAGCTACACATAATTGCTTTCAAAATTTAGTCATACTGCAGACGTACGTATACTTAAGAAATTTTTGACAACCAGACATCTGGTGAAGAAAACTTCCATTTTCAAATCTATTTGAAGTTAATGTAAGTGCTTAGAAGTTATATGCAACTGTTTAGAAGTTGTAGGCAACTGCTTCCAGGTTACAGGCAACTGTTTAGAAGTCAGAGGCAAGTGGTTATATGCAATCCATATGGTTAGAATGAAAATCAGTTACATAGAAAAAATAACAATAAGTATCTATACTAAAATGAAATCCAAGAACTTTATTCTATAAAGAAATTAAGAAAATTCTGATGCACTTAGCAAAAGCATGGCCTCTAATTCCACTTAATTTTAGATTAATTCCAATATGGTTCCAGTTTGCTCAATTTGACTATACAACTAAACATCAAACTTAGTGATCAATTTCAACTATAACCATTTGACCAAATGAATTAAAATTTAAAACTAAGCATAACAACAACGTCTGAATCCAATTTTAAAATCCATTTTACAACTGAAATAAACCCTAATCCCCATAATCTTTAAGGACCTATTTCAAGTTATCAATAAAAGTTCAATAATTAACCAAAACTCAAATAAATTAATCAAGATACTAACCTTTGCAATCCATCTCCTTAAGCTCTGAAGGAATTAGTCACAATCCAGTGACGCAGAGCATTAAATCGAACGAATCCTGAAGAGAGCTTGCCATCGCCAACCCTACGGTTTGAGCTTCCATGAATTCTTCGGGCTTGAGAAAAGAAAAAAATCGTAGAAAGAGAAGGGTTTGCCTTTTTCTTTGTTCTTGGCTTGGGAGGCGAGGTTGCGATGACGACGATGACGAAGGTGATGACGATGATGGCAAAGCCTGCCACGACGACGAGGAAAGATGAATTGGGTTCTCTGAGTGATACGAGAGGAATAGCTCATCTTTATGACGACAATGACGACGGCAACGATGAGGAGGTTAGGGTTAGGGTTTTCGAGGACGAGGGTGTTTGCGACAGCGAGAAAGAGAAATGAGAAGAAATTTGGACACGGTAGATTTGAGATGGGGTATTTTCGTCTCTGCATCGAAATATAATACCCAGGCCTTGGGCCAGAGTTTTTTCGACCAAGTTTTGAAACAGTAGGGCTTTTCTCCCTATTTCGAAAATTCAGGGGTCTTTTTAACCCATTTTTCTTGGGCCAAGGGCTTTTCAACAATTTACCCATAAAAAATATTTAGGAGTTGCATCCCAAATATTGTTATGCGACGTTAAGCGTTGAAGTCGCTTCCATTGAAACTCGTGAGTTTCAGGCATTCAAGTCCCATAGTTCTTGTAGCGTCCATTTCAGATTGTTCGGTATTGCTTTAAGATTGTTGGAGTAGGTGAGAAAATGGACAGTTAAAAAATAAAAAATTTCTGCAAGGATATGTCGAGAGATGCTATGTGTTTTACAAATGCGGAGTTTAAAGCGGATTCAGCCTACTCCGGTGCAAAGATCATAAAGCCGATCTACCCCAGGAATATCAACTATGAGTTCTGGTGTGAATCAACCATCAACTCTATTCTGGCCGTGATGGACGATCCGATAGTGCATGGGCAGAGCTCTCTGGTTATGGACTGATTGAATTTAACGAAAGTATTTTGCAATACTTTCTGGAGTTATGAAACTTTAGAATATTTCACAATATTTTATAGAGTTCTGAATTGAGATCGGCGAGAATATTTCGTAATATTCTCTATTCTCAATTCAATTGAATTCTCTTGATCAGAATGGAATTCCTATTCAGTTCTTATTAGAATAGAACTACAAGCAGTTCTATATTTCTATTCAGTTTTCGAAGAACTACAGAATAGTTCAGTTTCAGAGTCATGAACCATAGAAATAGTTCTTTGTTTTCTCATTGAATTTGAAAATAGTTCTATGTTCTTTCTCTTTCAAGAACTATGAAAGTTCTGTTCTGCAATTTTTCTAGTAACTTTGCTTTATGGTCTGAGCTCTCTATATATAGAGATCTCAAACCTAGCTCAAATGCCTCATCAGTTATAAGTCTGGCCAGCCCAACGGTCTCCACTTAATCCGCCCGAACTGCCCAGAGTAGCCCAAGAGCCTCAATCCTCCTGCGAGTCAGCCACGCGAGCGCCACACGACGTTCAACTAGACAGCCTATTAGGCCACGATGCACACGTGCAAGTGCTATGCTCCTGAACCCATGCCACGGCTCAAGCCCAAGCTCGAGCCACTAGTATTAATAGTGGTTAATTAATTAATTAATACTTGTGGTTAATTAATTAATTAATAACCGCTGGCCTCTTGTGTAGCAAAACACTTACAAACCAATTGGGCAACTAGAGACTTCTGTTATTATTCAAAATAAATAACATATATCATATAGTTTGAAACTTCATTCAATGTTTTTACATATAACACCCACAAGATCAAACAAAAACCGTTTGAAATGTTGATTTCCAAAGATGCAGGTGACACTTGCCGAGCTAACATCATCAGGTTATTGTTTGAACCTTGTGAAAAACTTTACGTTTATCAAGTTATTTTAAATTCGAACAAAAAAGAATAATATAGAATTAGATCATTTTCTTTTCTTTTGGTTTTAGTAACGCAAGATTCTGTTCATGTTTTATACAGGAGAAAGAGCTGCATGATCACAACAGAGATTTGGCAAAGAAGGTAAAACCAATGCTAATAATAATTTTGAACAAGATGATGATTAAAATTATATGATTTTTCATAAAAAGAAAACAAACAAACAAACATGACATTAAACTTGTCTACTTGTTATCGATTCGCAAAGCAGCTCATTGAAAAGGAAAAGGCAAAGGCTTTAACCCAACAGGCACATACAAGCTCTTCTTCACCATCACCACCACCACCACCACCACCACAAGATGCTCCTCCCTCTCTAAACATGAGGTATCATAAATCCTTCGCAATTTGATATATATTTTCTTACATCATGAAATGATATATATGGAATCTTCTTCTGGTTTATATTAGCAGCTATCATATTAGTACTGCAAATTTATGATAGTGTTGTGCACTTAAATGCCTTTTCTTTAACCGTCTTTCCCATGTCAGAATAGTTGAGGATTGCGTCAGGTAGCCAACAGTTAGCGTAAAACATAGTCAGATCTGTATGAATGATCCCTAAAAGAAGAAATGGTTTCATATAGCCGACCTTAAAAGTTTGGGGAAAAAATCTATTCTTGCTGATGATTATTTGTCCAGATAGGATTTATAAATTGTTATTTTGTACTTGTAGACGGATCGGTATGATCAAGAGGGAATGCAATTAGTATGATTCATTATGAATATATACGGAAGCATAACTTGAACATCGAGTAATGAGTAAATCTATGCAATAACTCAAAAGCCTGATCATGTATAACCGTGATCCTAATTAATATCTAGGATTGACTGTTGAGAGTATGGATAGAAAATCTCGAGCTAGAATATGCAATCTGCGAAGCGATGACGACAACAAACATAATGTTTGCCAACGTTGAGCAAAGCAGAATAATTCAAATTGCAGTCTCTTTCATGACCACGACCGCTTTTTTCATGTGTATCATGATAGATTAATACATATCACAGCCTTTCTTTTGCAAACAATGAACTCGAAACCGGTTGAGATCTCTACTTTTAAACGCAGAGTCTGTCCGGATAACGTCAGCTCCGAAGGAGAGGAAGAAGCAGCAGCGCAGCAACTGACACATGTCAACAGAAGCGGGCTACCACCATGGATGACTCGCTCTGTCATGGAACAATGATCCATACCTATGCATCATGGATTTTGTGACATGAGTAAACTAATATGGCTGCTATCAAATTAATGAAGAACATGTAGGTGGTGAGCTGCAACTTTCTGTATCAGTTCTTTGAATCCTTTTTGTTCATATGATAATGTGATGTAGATTTCTGCTGTATTTTGTTATTTAATTTCCTTAAGTTGTTCCTAAATATTCAATCAAAATGCCCTGTTGAAATGTATAGCTGGAAACTGAGGGTACATTAATCAAATGTGATCAGCCATGAAACAAAACTTTATGAAAAGCTATGATTAAATTTTATGATCGGTTGCCGATCTGAACCCATGCTTTACTTAAGCAGAGTGCAACTTGTGTATAGGCTCCGTACGTAAATGCATTTGAACGTAACATGACTGTGATATACCTCATATATTATATTCAAACAAGTGTGAGTTATTCATGTTACTTTATGAGGAACTCTGATAAAACTCTATTATCGGTTGTCGATCTGACCTGACGTCATACTTTACATCACTGTAAAACAATTTGTAAAATGTCTGTCGTAAATGCATCTGAATACCACATGACTATAGCAAACCTGATATATTTAAAGAAGTCGGAGTTATGTTGAATTTGATTTAAATTCGGACCAGTTAGGGGTTAGTTAGGATTTAAATCTAATCTTTTTAGTTTAGATTTAAATCTTTAAATTCATTTTTATCTCTAATTTAAATATCGATTTATCTCCTAAGATTTAGTTAGTCTATAAATATAAGGCTTTCTCTAGGGCTTTGAGTGTATCCATAATTCTTTAATAAGTTAGGGTTTGAGTAGAATGGGAGAGGATGCCAGGTGCGGTTGCAGATAGAGAGAGGTTTGTAAGAGTGTAATCTTTTGTAATTCTTTTTCATTGTGGAAGTTCTTGTTGCGGGTTGCAGGATTATGTGCTAATTGCGCCGAACCTGAATAAATCTTGTGTTTGCTGTGTTGGTTTTTTTTCGTGTGACTTGATATCCGTCGGATAGTTGTTTTTCAATCTACCCTAAAACAAAGGCCTTGGATTCCCGCTGTGCATAAATACGTGATCCTTACATCAAGTGGTATCAGAGCGTCAAGTTCGCATTTTAGAGTTGATTGAGTAGATGACGTCTACAAATTAAGAGATTGAAAAGTTCCATGGGTGCAATAGTGCAATAGTTTCGGTCTATGAGATTGAAGATGACGATGCCGCTAAAATAATGTTACGTCCCGCTTCCTAAAATACGGAATACGAGGGGTGACAAGGCCATCCATACTCCTACGGTCAAGGTAATATCCTGCTGTAGTCACACTTCGGCTTCTAGCATTACGTGGGAATCAGTAATCATAGCACAAGTAATAAGAAATGCAGTCACTAATTCTATCAAAATAGATATAAAACCAATCGGATAGAGTCAAGGGAATGGTAGCGCTGACGTCGCTGATCTATATGTCCGCAATGTCCTCAAGATAAGGAAAGTCCTGATCCGAGCTAAGTCCACTTCTCACTCTGAGCATGCATACTTAGGTCGTCAGAGTGACACAGTAGCAATATATACATATATAACGTGCAACGATGATAAACATAAACAGTAAGTATAGGGTAATGACGCGAGCATGAAATAACTGATACATGTAACGATAAAGTAAGTGTATCAGATCAGTGATCAATGCAATGTCCATATCACTAAAGCAATCAGTCTCTAAGTCTCAATGTCCAAGCCACTAAACTTATCGTCAGTCAAAATGAGAGCGTCAACCACCGCAGAAATATCCCCAACCCAAGGGTAAGCCCCAAGAGTAAGGGAACACGGGCCCGAATCACTATCAGTAAGAATCAGAAACTCTATCAGCACAACTCCCGAAACACTACATAAGCCGGCAGTGGGACTCCTGAGATTCCGTTGATTGAACTCACAGTCAAACTACCCCATCCCCGCGGTCTACATCAAACACCGACCACGAATCTAAATACTAGTCGCATAATGACAAGTCTACGCGAGAACTGGAGACAGGGTCTCCATCAAGCATGTCTCGACCGGTATCCAAGATAAATGGACAGTGCTCGATGTCTTACCTATGACATTAATATAAGTACTCTCATACCCGTCCCATACCAGTTATAGTCACACTTATATATGTCCCATAGGCGTCGATAATGCAATAACTAACCGGTTCCGCTAATTATGTATAAGTACGTATCACTTCCATTATTCAATTATGCTTTTACACTAACGTACTTACCACAATCCAATCACTAACATTTATCACTGGGTAATCTAAGAAAGTCACTAGGGTATCGATGCAAATGACACTATTTATAAGGATATAATAGTCATGCAACATGATGTGGATACAGTAAATGTACTACTGAATACATATGAGCAACCGGTGTCGGTTAGATTAGAAAAATCACATAAAATTACACGTGCATAATTTGGCGAAACAATATGAAAGGTGTAAACAGTGTATTAAATTTTCCGTATGGAAAAATTGGTTTCGAGTTAATCGGGTTTCAGGTTTGTGAGTTATGGTCATTTCATTTTAAGTGTTTACTGCTGGAAATCTAATTCCTGAACTGGAAGTCCGTTTCGTAACACGTTTTACTCTCTATTGGGATCATAATTAGGCAATACTACTGTTCAACTAATTGTAGGGCTATGAGTTAACTTTATAGCGCAGGAGACAGATCAACAGTAGTCATCTTGGCTTAGGAGTTATGATCAGATTACTGCTGAATGGTGCAAACTGAAATGACAGAAATCTGCTGTACATATCATCCGTTTAAAATATGATTTAAATACCAAATGATTTTGGAATTTAGTGAAACCGGTACTATTGGAAAGCTAAAACAATTTCCTACGCAACGGTAATTGGCTCCGCACACCATCACAATTAAACATTAGTACTTCAGTTGTGTAAATGCATGTCAAGGGTAAGTTCCTGCTCTGGACTGTAGTCCAAGATCAGGTGAGTTTTTTGTTTTCGATATTCAGAGAATATATCTAACAGGAAACTTACACGTCGTGTTAAAGAGTATGCAGTACCCTTTACAAAGAACCCAGGCACGCTGCGATTGGATTTTCTGAAATTAATTAGGAATTTAACAGGGTCACGTATTCTGTAAAACACACGTTTCGGTATTGAAGTTAGGGCGTCACATTATGTGTGAAACGACATCGATTTGCAACCAAATTTCTACAGAGTGTTTGTTAACATTATTAGGGTCTAAACATCATGAGTTCCGCTATTCTAGATTTTGTTTTTGTATAAGGTTCGTATCGAACACCTAAGATAAACATTCGGTTATCGATCGAAACTAACGTTTCTTTTAACAAACTAAATTAGATGTTAACCATTTAATTGATACGTGTTGCCAACATAGTAATAAGCCCGAGTCGGGCTCCACTCAAGTAAAACGACATGATGGTTCGCTACATAAAATTCAAGTATAGATTTCGATCTAATTATATTTATTTATATATCTAGTTATAATATGGTTTCTTTAGCGAACACTTATTATAGTATGTTAAACAAGTGAATATGGAATTCACTTGCCTTTGGCGATGGTGGCATAGCAATGACGACGAACGTGGCACGGGCACGTCGCACGTACGGGCAGCAACCAACAAGATAGCAGCAACAATGACGGCAACAACAAGCTTGGGCTCGGCTCTCAGCAACAACGACGGTGATATATGGCACGACAGCGACAACGGCTAGGTTTGGGCTTGGCTACACAACGGAGAGCTCGGTTCGGCGTTGGTGCTTGGAGGCTTGGCTATGGTGTTGGAGTCTCGGTGCAGTGTTGGTGGTCGGTGTTGAGACAGCGACGAGATGGCTGTGGAGGTGACGGCAAGGAGCCTTATGGCCTCAGCAGTGGGTGTGGGCGGTAAGGCGGTCGGGGTGCAGAGAAGGTGGTGACGGAGGTAGTGTCATTGGGAGCTGGAAGTGCTCGGTTGAGGAAGAGAGTGGCGGTGGCAGTGAGGAGAGTGGTGGGGCTGCTCGGGTCTGGGAGGAGGAAGTGTGGTTGCGGTTGAGAGGGAGAAGGGCAGGCGAGGGGATCCCGGGGAAGTAGGCGACGTTGTGGTTGTTAAGGAGATGGAGGGGTTCGGCGAGTGAATCCCGGGTAGTTGAGGGAGAGGGCTTCGTCGTCGTGGCCGTTGGGGAGCGGGACTCGTAGGTAGCCTGAGGGAGGGGAGGACGTGGGGCGAGGACGTGGGTACGAGGAAGAGGTCGCGGGGAGGAGTGGGTCGTGGGGGCATCCATGCAAAAAAGGCGGGAAAGAGAAGTAGAGGGGGAAGAAGAAGAGGAAGCGGGGGAGTTGGGTCGGGTCGGGTCGGGTCGGGTCGGTTAGGGGTTTGGGTTCGTGGGCTGGGCTGGGGTAGCTTAGGGTTTGGGTTAGATTAGGAAAAATAACAAGGGGTTGCGGTTTTGAGGTTTTGGTTAGGGAAAATATAGAAATTATATTAAGAAAATATAAGAAATATTAATGGTAAAAATTAAATAGAAAATTTTTGGGGAAATCATTTATTTAAAATATAGAAGATATTTATAGAGGACCTGAGTATTACAAATAACAAGGTGTGCATAAAATTGAATTTGCAAAATACAGGATTCCAGCGACGGCCACGGTAGCGGAAAGTGTAGAGACGGAGGACAAAGCCCACAGTTTGATCTAACTTTCAATGGTCAATAAGATTCTTTGCGAAGTGGCGTAAGAGACGACAGCGACAGAATTGTGGAACAATTTGGAGTCCGCTTACATGAAAAAATATCTTACTAACCAATTCTATCTAAAACAGTCTGGAAAGCGCGTAAAGGTTCTTTGGTTCGGATTAGACCGAGAGTTCACTTCTTAGGAGTTCTCAGGATTGTGCAGGCTAGGAGGATCGCACATCAGTACGCTACGTTAGAAGATCCTCGGTCAGATAGTATTACATGACAGATGGTTCAGACAGTTGGGAATAACAGAATTTTACGGCTTACCATTGATTTTCCGAAGGAGTTTCGAGATGGAGCCCTATCTACTATCGAGTACCTCATTGATCAGTCACTATCGACGGTGGTAGATGTGGAAATTCTTAAGGAAGTATGGACTAGAGGGGCTAGAGATTACTCAGGGCTTCGTGAAATTCGATGTATCGAGAAACCGAGGATCAAGAGATGTTTTCTTATTGGCTTCGGAGGCGGAGCAAAAGGGTACAGGTTGTGGTGTCTTGGTATCCAGTTAGCCGAGTGACATTCGTTGAATCTGCGATGCTTCGAACAAGACAAACTCTATCAGATGATGAACGGAGAACATGTATACCTCCAAGCGAGGTGGAGTTCGAAATCTCAGTCCAAGTTATGAAATATAAGGTGGTTGGTACTCTGATTTAGGTGGAGAGTCCAGAAAAGCCAGTGGTGTAGAGGCCGACAGTTCGGCGTACAGGAGTGGTTAGGGACAAGTCTCTAAGACAAAAGGATTGTGAGTTCGACAGAAAGTGTGCACGTTTGATTCGTGGTATGGATTGTGTCATGGATGGAGAGTTCTGTTGGTTGTAGCAGAGTATCGAGCATGTTTTAGCTTGGTATGGGATGAAGAAAACTCAGCCTCTGTCTTCTCACTTAGAGGCACACTTCAGTTTTTTGACGATGTTATCATCAGGTATCAATTACGCTGGTGATAGGGGCAGATGGAGGTTGACGACGGGTTACATGTTGGGCACGGATACAGTGCCAGGTAGATCGATGCTTCATTCTGTTATCGCGGTTTTAACAATGGAGGCATGATTGACATCCGTCATGGAGACGGTTATGGAGGCCATCGATTTGTGGAGATTATTGGGTTTGGGAGTTCCACAGGTGGTGAGAGTGTTCTTCTTGGTGGATGAGAAGAAGGTAATGTTTTTTTTACGAAGATTGGTATCCTAGAGGATCTGGCAAACACGTTTCTGAGATGGTTCCGGTGCAAGTTCAAGCTTTGCTAAATATATTGTTGAGGTGCCCTTAGGCACATGGCGACAAGAACGGAATTCTAAAGTGTTGAGAAAATGAATAGATTATGATGAATTTGAATCAAGGTAGAGATTGTTGAATTTAATTTAAATTTGTATTAGTTAGGATTTAAATCTAATATTTTTAGTTTAGATTTAAATATAATCCCTAGTTTAAATTCATATTTATCTCTAATTTAAATACGGATTTATCTTCAAACATTTATTTACCCTATAAATATAAGGCTTTCTTTAAGGTTTTGAGTTTATCCATAATTCTTTAATAACCTAGAGTTTGATTAGACTGGGAAAGGCAGTCAAGTGCGGTCGCAGATAGAGAGGTTTTGTAAGAGAGCGTAATTCTTTGTAAAAGAGGGGTGAGAAGTCGGTGTAATTTCTTGTAATTCTTTTTCATAGTGAAAGTTCTCGTTGCGGGTTGCAGGATTAGGTGCTAGTTGCGCCAAACCTGGGTAAATCCTGTGGTTGTTCTGTTGGTGTTCTTTTCGTGTGATTTGGTATCCGCCGGATAGTTCTTTTTCAATCTACCCTAAAACAAAGGTCTTGGATTTCTGCTGCGCATAGATACGTAATCCTTACAACAAATTGTCCATCATAATCATTATTAAAAAGAAAAGGCCAAAAATGTGGCCGTGAAATTCATAGGGCCCGTTTGGCCTATCTTATAAGTATCACTTATAAGTCATGGTCACTTATAAGTCACTTGTAATTTTAGAGTAATAAGTGAATAAAGTGTTTGGTAAAATTTGACTTATTAGTAATTGAAATGTTTGGTAAACTTGATTATAATCATGTGTTATGTCAAAATGACCAAAAAGTACATGTTATTCATTTGTATATAAAATGTTATTTTAATTGCATTTGTTTACATTTGGAATGTATTTAATATAAAATAATTGAAACCAGTTCATAATAATAAAATAATTGAAACCATCACCAATCTAATTAAAAAAATAATTAAAATTTTTAAAATAATATATTTAGCTAAAAAATAATTAAATAATATATTTAATTAACAAATTAATTAGAATATATTTAATAATCAATTAATTGAGCAAAAGGATTAAGATGTCATGCGGTAATATTAATAAAGTAATGGGTAAATAAGTTTTTTACTTGGTCAAACTTGCTTAACTTATAAGCGCTAAAAAAATTAAGTACCAATTTGGTTTTTAATTTTTGGCACATATAAGTGACTTACAAGTCATTTATAAGTTAAATTGCTAAACACAAATAATTTGACTTATAAATCGGATTTGACCACTTATAAGCCAAACAGGCCCACAGCCGAAGTTGCAGGTTGTGAACTTCACTCATAATTTAGTGTTTGGATCCTGTTCCAACTTAAAAAATGTGATCCATATAAATAATATAAATAATAATCCGGAAGTGAAATTCACGACCAATTTGGCTAACTTCACAACAATATTAACCTCAGATAAAAAAAACATTTTGAAGCACAAGTCCCCTTGACAGAACAACCGTAGGCATGTTGAGCCCATGCCCTTTGGCCAAGTCCACACGTGTTTGTTTGTTTTTTTCTTTTTTTCAAAAAGACATTGGGAAGTTAAAATCCAATTGCCATTGCCTAGCAGTACTTTAATTTAGACATTTTTGTTACTTGTTGGATTATTGGACCATTCTCTTTCTATAAAGAATCATATGAATTTAAATGGAAGGTGCTAAAGCAAACCCTAAGGTCTAGTCAGGCAACAAGGTTTTCCGAAGCCTCGGCTTTCTTTAAGGTAAATTGAAAGCGCGGTTTGTATGCATTCAAACCGCCCTTTCGTGAAAATTAGGTTTGGCAAAGTTTAAGGTTTGGTAACATGGTTTTTAAACTACGGGTTCACTTAAAAATGATATTTAAAAAGAGAGCAGTTTGAACCTTTTCGAAACCCTGGTTTTGGAGTTTAAAAGTGGGGGTTTGAGCCCTTCGAAACTGCGGTTTTGGAAAACTCTATTTTGGTTCCCAAATGAGTTGCTGACACAGGACGACGGAACTATAAGGCCGAAATAAAATATCCATGTCTATCTAAATGCAAGCACACACATAGTCACAAATTCGTGATTCAGCAATAATTCGGCGAGGTCGAAAATTCGGATTCGGAGAACTATTCGGAAAAAATCGGCAGGTATTCGGGAAATGTTCGGGAAGGATTTCGAGCAAAAAATTAATATAAAATTAATATATGAGACGCTAGATTTTGATTTCGTGAATTATTTGCTGTTTTTTTGAATGATTCGCTTTTTTTTAATAATTCGGGAATTATTCATGAATAATTCGGCAATAATTCGATGCGTTCGGTGATGGCGAATAATTCGCAGATTTAATCGGCAGTCATATAATTCACGAATTATTCATGAATTCACCGAATAATTCACGAATTATGTGACTATTAGCACACACCTCATAAGCTCCAACAATTACTATTGTGATAAACAAATAATATAAAATATGAGGATAAATATTCCCAATTGAACATTAAATCTAAAGATTTGATCAGATTGGTGTCAGATTATTATAGTGTAAATCAACCAAACAATAAACAATCTAGATAAGTTCTGTAAAACTCGGTTTGGGCCCACACATGGATACACATGATCTTATAATATAGTGAGATTCCATCCAAAAAACTCAAATTCTTATGGAGCATTATCCCAACTCATATTTTATACCCATACGCATCCCACAATTTCTCCGATGTGAGACCTCATATGTGCAACACCCGAGCTCTAATGCCATGTAAAACTCGGTTTGAGCCTACAACACATGGGCCCACACGTGGATACACATGAGCTTTTAATATAGTGAGACCCCATCCAAAAGACTCAAGCCTTATGAAGGCTTATCCTAATTTATATTTTATACACACATGCATCCCAAAAATTTTCCGATGTTAATTCTCAACAGCATACAAATATTATATTAATGCAAATTAAAGATCAATTGAACCTAGAATGAGATACATAAAAAAAAAAGTGTGGGGATGCATGAGGACTTGAAGCCATAAATCAATCTTTCTATATATATATATATAGAGAGAGAGAGAGAGTGAGTGAGTGAGAGAGAGAATAACAGAGGAAAGATGCTATAGTAGGGAATTTCCTCCTATGGCGTCGAAAAAATACAATCTCCATCGTGTTTTCCGACGATCGGCACCTATCATCTTCATCGTTATCATCTAAGATATGGTAATACCAAATTTCATGTGATTCTACAACCATTTCACCGTTGAATTAGTGGGTTCAAAATTAACGGTTTACCGACAATAGAATTTTTTACATTGTTAAATCAACGGTGAAAAGGTTGTAGAATCACATGAAATTTGGCGTACCCACGTCTTAGATGATAACGATGAAGATGATGGATTCCGATCGTCGGAAAACACGATGGAAGGCATATTTTTTCGACGCCATAGTCGAATTCCCTCCCATGGCCACTTTACTCCATTATTCTCATATATAAAAGCCTAATTCAAGCTTTCAAGCTGGAATTCAAGCATTGTGTTCCCTAAATTGCCCCTTGAATTTCCCTAAATGCGCTTATGTCCTCATGTGTTGGAAAATTAGCTCCGCCCTTTCCATTTTAATGAATTTGCTTTATGAATTCTTATTATATGCGCTGGAAAAATTAGCCTCTAACCCTTGCATCTTCTGTTTAAATGAAATTTGTGTTTGGGTCCCTCATTTTCAATTAATGAAGATCGGTGATTCTCCAAAAAATTATGAACAGCTTATCTTAATGATAGCGACTTTTAAATATCTGACCTCGCTCATATATTCATCTCTCTTATGAAATATGAACATAACTAAGAAAAGTAACTTAATTAAGAAGAGTATGCGATGGTTTTCCGTCTCACCGTCAAATTTCTTTTTCCCAAAATAAAACGTAAAAAAAAACACTTATTCTTTTCTGTAAAATATTCATTCAACAAAGAAAATCTAATTGAACTGATTAATGCACTTCAATAGCAAAGAAATTTTATTGATACCTATAAAGTAGTTTTTTCCTATATAAAAATTTAATATTGTGATTGTGTGCTATATTTTGATAAGGGAAATCAAGGATAATGGAAGCCTCTCGACAGATATATGATTCTATTTCAATGCTTTTGCGAAATTATTTATTTAAAATATTAAGTTATCTTTCTTTATTTAGTTTTGGTTTGAAATCTCTATCTGAGACAACTTTCAATTTCGTTAAAATTTTTCATGTTCTCTTCTTCTAGATTGAAATTGAGTTATGTTTAGAGCTATTGTATTAACTTATATATTTTTAGTCAAAACAAGATAGAATTGACTTAGTTTAGAACATGCTAAAAAGCAAACTCTAAAATGCATCCACATAAATAAATACATGCCTTATTTTCAAATTCTCACAAAACCTTACACAAAAAATGAATTTAAAATGCAATTTATTTCAGGAAAATTCAACACATTTTGTTCAGATGTGCCGTCCTTAATTGTTTTCAGTAAATTTTGTTTTAATTCAAATACGCGCACATATTTTCAGACTAATTAACCGTATTTATTTTCGCATGAAGCATATGTATAGTTGCAAAACATCTATGGAAGGTATTTTTTTCCTGCACAACCATCCACGTGCATGGTGCGGGGTCACTGGCTAGTCTCTAATTAAATTCATACTAATTATTCATGTGAAAAGCCAATCCCTTGTTACCAAATTAGCTTGTGACTTTTCTCACTGATTTGCCTCGCAATTTTCTTTCCCTGTACATGGGGTTCTGAAATAATGCCAGAGAATGATGACGGCTAAGGCTGTTGCTTCTTTCTTTCACAAATGGATCCTGTGGTGGCTGATGCAAGCGGATAATCCGAAGACAAATCGACGACTTCAAAGACGAACTTTTGATTCGATTGTTGATGTTGTTGACGATGTTGGACGGCGATAGCCGATAATATATCGACCGCAGCAAATGGAGCTCTGGATCTCCTTCAGATGTTATCCTCCGTTGATCTGCTGCAAGGGCTGACGGACGACTGAGATTGAGTTGGGAGGTTGAAGCGTGTGGATCTCAATGAGCTTTGGATGGTTGTGGCCGAGCCACCTGCAAGGAAGTCCCGGGGTGGTTATACCACCGAGGACCCTCCGACGATCAAGTTAGTGGTGCAAATTGGACAGAGTAGCGGTTTAGTCGAAAGAATCGCGTACCTCGATCATCTGAGAGAAGGGTATATATAGCGGCAGCAATGGGCAGGCAAGCGTGAGAATCACGCCGGCCGTTACGCCCATGACGTCACGCCCGCATGATAGGCGGGATCCCGCATTAATGGCGATACATGCTCATTAATGGGGGATCACGATGGCGTGGAACGTGGGATCATGGACGGCGGATATCTCGCACATGGTGAGATTCGCGGAGCCGTGGTGTAGGTGCCTGTGATCAGCGCTGTGGGTCGGTCAGGATGAGACTGAAGAGGATGAGCTCGGCGGGAGGCTCGGGAACGAGTGGAAGGCCGAGGCATCTTTGTACCATGATAGCTCGGAGCGAGCCGGGAGAGGTCTGGAAGGTTGCCAAAGGTCGGGGGATTCCTCGGTCTGGAATCCGAGGTGCCACCCCAACTGAAGTTCTTGATCCTTTCTTATAGTTCTGGGGCACGTCATCTGCCACGTGTCTATATTTGGAGAGTCACGATATCGAGTCTCATCATTAGCCCCCCACTCTCGTCTCGACCCGCTCCCGGGTCGGGTCGAGAGTGGTCTGACCGATTATCCAAGGTGAGTTCTCGTTCGAAGATATCATTTTTCGTGCATTCCTGGACAGAGAGTGGTATTTTCCTGATGCATCAGCGGATCGGGGGAGAGATCTCGCATTAAAAGGGGAGCACCGGATTGTGTGTATGCCCGTTGAAGTGACGGCCCACGTATCTGGTGTAGGTTGGCTGGCGAGACGCGTCGCAGACGTCCTTGCGCTCGAAGGGGCGGGTCCAATGCGGGTGCGACAGGTGGAACGCTGTTGGCCGTTGGTCGTGAAACGTTGCTTTGGCGGGAGTCGATCGGAGCTGTAGGATGCGTGCTCCGGCAGTTATAAATAGAGGTGAGATCCCCATCAGGGCCCATACCTCTTCACAATTTCTTCGTCCTTAGCGTGTCAGCTCGGCGCTCTTCTCCTTAGTTCAGATTCCGTGCTATCAATCTCTCGGGGATACCTTCTTTTGATCAGTTTAGATGTATTCTTCAGAGGAGTTGGTAGATGTAGTGCGGGTAGAGTCTAGGGGGTCTTCTGAAGCTTCCTCTTCTACTTCCTCCTCTTCCCCCTCTGAGATGGAGTTCACCCGAGAAGATAGGGTGGTCTCCAGAGTTCAGGCCGCGGGTGTTCTTGGCGTGCGATCCTCGTTGAGGCGTGCGTAGGAGCTCGCTAACATCAAGACCCGTTTCTTCATTCCTCTCGGCTATTCGCTTCGTCTGGCTAAGGAGGGGGAGAGGGCAAACCAGGTACAGGGCAAGGAGATTGCCTTGTACCTGGAGGCCTTTTGGGCCGGGGTGCGTCTGCCTTTCTCCTCTGAAGTGAGTGAGGCGTTGAATTGTTTCGGATTAGCCCCGGGCCAGCTAGTGCCGAACTCTTGGAGGATCCTCCTCGGATTTCTAGTCTGGTTGAAAATGAGTCAGATCCCTTTCAGCCCGAACCTTCTCTTCTCTTCTCTTCTATTTGCTACAAAAACCACCCCGGCGTCCGTAGGGACGAGCCGAGCTGGGTGTATCTCTCTTTTAGAAGACAACGGGGGGATGCTCCTGGATCGGGAGTCGTCGTAGTACCTTCTTCCATTCACGAATGGAAGAAGAAGTTTTTCTTTATCGCCCCACCCGAGGGTGAGGACTGGCCTGTGCCCATCCAGTGGCAAAGGACCAGCTGTCCACGGGTGGGTCGGTCCAATGACCCTGATGTGGTAGCGGTGTCGACGTGGGAGCTCCTCCCCCGGGCCGATGTGCTGCTGTCTGAGCGGGCCCTCAGTTAGGCCGGGCTTAGCCCCGTCAAGTACACGGGTAAGTTAGGGGATTTCAGGCGGCATCTTTAGACCTGTGCATTTTTCATTTTTCCCGGCGTTGCTGACTCCTCTTATTTTCGTCTTATGCAGTACCCATGGACATGAGCAAATTTCGGGCGGCAGTGGTCGACGTCAAGAAGGGGAAGAAGGCCGGAAGCGCCGGCCCTTCTCGCCAGTCGTCGGTTCCGGCTCTGCCGGTGGCTACTTCGTCCAGGCGCCCAAATGCGCCCCGGGCCCCCGAATCCAGTCGCGCACCTGTCCGAAAGCATGCTCGGGAACAAGAGCCCCGGGCTGTCGAGGAGGGGGGTGAGACCGGTTCTCTCGCGTCGCTCCTCAAGAGGTTCCATAGGACGTCTCCCCACACCCCGGCTTCCCTGATCCTCGTGGACGACGGGGATCTTCGCTTTGAGATGCCCTCGGGGCTTTCCGTCGCCAACAGCCTCCTCTCGAAGATGGAGAGGTCGGCCGGGGGCAGAATCCCTCGAGGTACCCTCCATGCCCAAATGGAGGCCATTGCCCAAGAGGCCGTGCAGGTTAGTGTTCGCACCCTACTCGGTTCTTTATTCAGCATTTTTGTTCGCGTAGTTGAGTGCCTTCCTTTCCCTCTTAACCCCCTTTCTTTTCTTCAGGTCCTCCACCACGTCGCCCTCGTCGTTAACATGGAAGACGAGGAGATTGCCCCATCGATGTGGGTCGCGGGCGAGTTCTCCTCACGGGAGGAGAGCTCGAGGCTGGAGTTGGAGACGGCGAGGGAGAGGATCACTGCTCTTGAAGACCAGGTGGCGGCCGCGAGTCGGGAGACCGCCAGGTTCCGAGAGGCCGCCCGAGCCACCGAGTCCCAGTTGGAGGACTGCAAGGTGCTCGTCTCCACCATGAAGAAGACGGCGAGCACCCTCCGGAAGGAGAACGATGCGGCGAAGGACCGGGCGCTGAAGGCGGTGGAGAACTATAAGAAGTCGGATCAGTTCTACGCTGACTTTGCTAGAGCCGGGGGCGTCATTTGGCAGGACGCCCTCGACTCTGTCAAGGTTCAGATGCCGGAGTTCCCCGACGCTGAGCTCTGGGCCGTGTACCCTCTCGAGGACGATGCGCAGGGGACCGCTCCTGGACACGATGCGGGAAAAGCGGCCCCCAGCGGGAGCGTGAGGGGAAAGTCGGTCGCCCCGGCTGCCGGCATCGAAATTCCTGCCGTTGGTGCCGACCCTAAAGATGCCGCTCCAGTGGTCGTAGTGGAGGCGCGGCTCGTTGAGGTCCTCCCCGCCCCTGAGGCTTGAAGCCCCTCGTCTTCTTATTTCTCTCTTTGGCTCTGAAACTTTGTAAGCCTCCGGGCACTTTGTTTGGCTGGGGAGCCCATAATACCTTTGTAGAGACTTTTGATTTTTGTGAATAAAAAATCTTTTTGCAGTTTCTTTGCATGCGTATTTTCCTTTCGTTTGTGGTAAACATCTGTATTTGCACGATGCTACTTTCATGTCAGGTCGGTTCTTCGTCTAGCGATCGCACGTCGAGTTGAATTCGATCATTTGCCAAGTGTGCAAAGACCGGTGAAGGGTCGGTATCTCCATGGCCCCAAAGTCGAGGTGGGGATCGCTTAGATGTGGATGGCCACTTGACGAGGGCTTTGATCCCTGGCGTCGGTGGGTAGTAATTACCAACCATGGATGACCGAGCAGGGTAGCTGCTCAATTGCCTCTTGGTGAGGGCTTTGATCCTTAGCGGGAAGGCATAGGGAAGCATGCTAAGGATGGATAGGGCTATGAAGCTGCTCAGTTTCCCCTTGGAGAGGGCTTGGATCCCTGGCATCGTGGGGTAGGGAACTACCAGCTAGGGATAACCGAGTAAGGGCAAGCCCGGTTGCCTCTTGGCGAGGGCTTCGATCCTTAGCGCGGGAGGGGCCGTAAGAGGCCTGCTAAGGACGGGCCGAGCAGGGTTGCTGCTCGGTGCCTCTTGGCGAGGGCTTAGATCCTTAAGGACGGGTCGAGCAGGGTTGCTGACCGGTGCCTCTTGGCGAGGGTTTGGATCCCTGGCGTCGTGTGGTAGGGAACTACCAGCCAGGGATAACCGAGTAAGAGCGAGCTCGGTTGCCTCTTGGAGAGGGCTTCAATCCTTAGCGCGAGAGGAGCCGTAAGAGGCCTGCTAAGAACGGGCCGAGCAGGGTTGCTGCTCGGTGCCTCTTGGCGAGGGCTTAGATCCTTAAGGATG
The DNA here is from genome assembly GCA_030015575.1 of Agapanthus africanus. NCBI lineage: Eukaryota > Viridiplantae > Streptophyta > Magnoliopsida > Asparagales > Amaryllidaceae > Agapanthus > Agapanthus africanus. The sequence continues at coordinate 16,467,467 of CM057349.1, read as the reverse complement.
GGCCGAGCAGGGTTGCTTCCCGGAGCCTCTTGGTGAGGGCTTTGATCCTTAGCACGAGAGGGGCTGTAAGAGGCCTGCTAAGGACGGGTCGAGCAGGGTTGCTTCCTGGTGCCTCTTGGCGAGGGCTTGGATCCTTAGCGCAGGAAAGGCCGTAAGAGGCCTGCTAAGGACGGGCCGAGCGGGGTTGCTGCTCGGTGCCTCTTGGCGAGGGCTTAGATCCTTAAGGACGGGTTGAGCAGGATTGCTGACCGGTGCCTCTTGGCGAGGGCTTTGATCCCTGGCGTCATGGGGTAGGGAACTACCAGCCAGGGATAACCGAGCAGGGTAGCTGCCCGGTGCCTCTTGGCGAGGTCTTAGATCCCTGGTGTCATGGGGTAAGGAACTACCAGCCAGGGATAACCAAGCAGTGAAGTTGCTCCGCTGAGTCGTGAGGCTCTATCCGATCTTCCACGACGTTCAGGCACCGGGAAGAGTGACCGTCGTGGTCGACACATGTCATTAACACGTGGGGGGAGGCGGAGCGTAATATCCGCGTCGTTCCGATTTCACCGAGAAAGGCAGGACGCCCGCCACGTGGCGGTACAGTTTTGGAAGGCACTAGCGACTGTTGGACTCCTGAGGGCGCAACGGGGCTATAAAGCGGAGGGAGCGTTGAGCACTCCTTTCTCTACCCCCAAGACGTAAGAATGGAGGACTTCCCTTTTACCATACCAGATATCATAAACATAGAAGATGTTTACCTATACGACCAGTATTGTACCGAGGATACAGTGCAGTTGGTTATAGGCTGCATCGAAGACCACTTCGGCCGGCTCCTCTACCGGCGCTCGCCCCTGCTTTAGCTGTTGATGTATACCATCTGGAGGGCATCGCCGGGGCTGTATAACCCACTATCCGAGCAGCTGAAGGCGAGGCTGTCGGTAAGCTGAGGTCCTTGTGCCGCTTCGGTCTGATCTCAGCGGGTCGGTGTGATCGCTCGGTAGCACTCGTCCTTGAGTGCTACCAACCGAGGCATCACGCCGACATTCGCGGGCGGCATCAGAGGCAAAGGTCCGAGGCGGTGAGGGCTCGACTGGCGGAAATATGCTCGGAGTACTACGAACAATGTTTTCTGCACCCCTTCCCCCACTATTGTAGCTTTTCTTTTATTTCAATGTATGGCTGAGGAGCCCATAGTACCCTTGTGAATAAATAAAACTCTTCTTTTTGCAATGTCTTATTGTTCCCTTCTTATTATATGAACAGAAAGAACTTGAGAAAAGTGCACATTACTTTAATAAAAGAAGTGCACGCTAGTAGAAGCTCTTTTTACTGGTACAGTTTGAGTTTCTCGGCGTTGTAAGGCCGTGGAAACTTGCGTCCTTCCACGTCTTGCAAACGGTAGGCTCCGCCGGGAAGTACCTCGGAGACGAGGAAAGGACCGTTCTATCTTGGGGAAAACTTATGCAGCCTGCCTTGGTCGACAAACTCGTTCCGCCTCAAGACTAAGTCTCCGGCCTTGAAGAGGCGACGCTTGACCCGTGCATTGTAGTAGTGGGCGGTTTGTTGTTGATAGGCGGCAGCTCTAATCTGAGCCCGGTCTCGTTTCTCTAACAAGATGTCCAGGTTGTTTCGTAGTGCCGAGATGTTTGCTTCATCGTCGAAGTGTTCAACCCGGTGACTGGGTAGCCCGATCTCCGCTGCGACCATTGCCTCGGTCCTGTAGCAGAGACTGAAAGGGGTTTTCCCGGTGGGGGTCTTCTTTGACGTACGTAGGGCCTATAGGACCCGGGGCAATTCCTCTACCCAGCTGTCTTGGCGTCCTACTAGGCGTGTCCGGAGACCTCGGAGGACGTCCCGATTAGCGACTTCTGCTTGTCCGTTGCATTGAGGATGTACGACCGCGGCAAACTTCATGAGGATATGATATTCATTGCAGAATTCTTTCACTTTTTCATTCTCGAAGTTCGTCCCGTGGTCGGTAATGATACACCTCGGGATGCCAAACCGGAGTATCACGTTGTTATGCAGAAACTTGATCGTTGTGGTGGCATCTGGTTTCCTGATGGGGATGGCTTCAATCCACTTCGTGAAGTAATCCACCGCGACTAGGATGTACTTATGCCCGCCCGTGTCGGTAGGGAACTGGCTTATCATGTCCATTCCACACTGGGCGAACGGCCACGGTGAGGTTAGGGCGGTCAGCTCGGTAGCTGGAAGGCGAGGTACACTTCCATGAAGTTGGCAATTTTTGCATCTCCTGGCGAGCTTCTGGGCGTCTTGGTGAATAGTTGGCCAGTAGTATCCCTGGAGCAATGTCTTTTGGATTAAAGTGCGGCCCCCTTGGTGTGCGCCGCCGACCCTTTCGTGGATCTCCCGGAGGACGTAGTCGGCTTCGTGGGGGTCGACACACCGGAGCAAGGGATGAGTGAAGGACTTCTTATAGAGGTTCCCATTGCTCCAGACGAAGTGACGGTCTTTGGCTCGGAGACGGCGGGCTTCTCCCCAATCTTCTGGGAGTGTGCCCTCCCTTAGAAATTCCACGAGGGGCTTCCTCCAGTCCCGGTCTTCTTCCCGGGCTGTGTATACATGAAGTGTTATTGCCCCGTCTTCTACACTAGGCCGTGGCAAAATCTCGAAGAGGATGGACCGCTTGTTGTTGGCCGAGTAGGATGAAGCCAGCTTACTCAGGGCATCGGTTTGGGCGTTGAGCTATCTGGGGATCTGCTCTACCTGGACTTTGTCGAAGTTCTTTCGAAGTCTTCTTACCTCGGCCAGATATTTCACCATCAGAGGTTCCCGAGCCTCGAAATGACCGGTCACTTGGCCAACAACTAGGGTTGAGTCGCTGCGGATCCGAATTGTTTTCAGTCCCAGCCCGGAGGCTATGCGCGGTCCGGCCAGCAGGGCTTCGTATTCCACCGCGTTATTTAAGGCCTTGAACCCGAGCATCAGAGAATACTCCATTTCTGCCTCGTTTGGGCCCTGAATGATGAGGCCGACACCACACCCTTCCTCGGTCGAGGACCCGTCAACATAAAGGATCTAATCAGGAACTGAGTCGTGCTTCCCATCGACAGAGGGCTGAGCTGCGGGGGCCGGTGTTGCCTCCGGCTCCTTGCTGGGGATAATGCACTCAACGAAAAAATCGACCAGGGCTTATGCTTTGATGGCCTGCCTCGGGCGGTATTTTATGTCGAACTGGGACAACTCCCACCTCCACTTCTCCAGGCGGCCAGAGGACTCGGGTGAGGCGAGGATATCCCCCAAGGGGCGCTCGGTAAGAACAAGGATGGTGTAAGCCTGGAAATAGTGTCGCGGTTTCCTTGAGGCCACGATGAGTGCCAAGACGATTTTCTCTATCGCTGGGTATCTCGTTTCTGCGTCTTTGAAGACGTGGCTCACATAGTATACCGGCCTTTGGACTCCATCGATCTCACGGACGAGCACTGCGCCCGCTGCTTGGTCGGATACTACCAGATACAGCGATAGCTCGTCCCCTTCCGCTGGTCGGGTGAGCAGAGGTGGAGTTGCAAGGTGCCTCTTTAATTGGTCAAAGGCAGTCTGGCACTCCACCGGCCACTCGAACATCAGAATTTGCCTTAGAGCTTTGAAGAACAAGATGCACTTCTCGCCAGACCTCGACATGAAACGTGATAGAGCTGCTACTCGCCCTGTCAGCCGCATTATCTCGACGTTAGTCTTGGACACGACCATGTTGAGGATGGCGTTGATTTTCTCTGGGTTAGCCTCGATCCCGCTGTGAGTGACCATGAAACCGAGGAACTTTCCCCCAGTGACCCCGAATGCGCATTTGGCAGGGTTCAGTTTCATCTTGAACTTGCGGAGTACTTCGAAGGCCTCGCCCAGATCCTTGGCGTGGTCGATTGACGGCCGATTTGACGAGCATATCGTCGACGTAAACTTCCATGTTCCTACCGATCTGCGGCTTAAACATGTGATTGACCAAGCGTTGGTACGTAGCTCCAGCGTTTTTGAGGCCGAAAGGCATTACCTTGTAGCAATATACCCCCCGGTCCGTTGTGAATGTGGTGAGATCTTCTTTTGCCGGATTCATACGGATCTGATTGTAGCCGGAGAGGCGTCCATGAAGCTAAGTAGCTCATGGACTGCCGAGTTGTCGACGAGCTGATCTATCCGAAGGAGGGTATAGTTGTCTTTCGGGCATGCCTTGTTGAGGTCGGTGATGTCGACGCACATTCACCACTTCCCGCTTGACTTTTTCACTATAACCACGTTTGCCAACCATTCAGAGTAAGGAACATTCCGAATGAAGTTGGCGGCGAGGAGCCTGTCTACCTCGTCCTCAATTGCTTTCTGCTTGACCGGGGCAAAGCCTTTTCTTCTGTCTGACGGGTCGGGTCGTAGGGTCCATCCCGAGCTTATGGGATATGATCTTGGGGTCGATCCCAGGCATGTCAGTAGGAGCCCAGACGAAGACGTCGGCGTTGTTTCTGAGAAAGCCAACTAGGTCATCGTGCTGAGTCTTTGTCAGAAGTGAACTGATCTGAACGGTACGTTCAATGTCCCCTTCTACGAGGGGGGCCTCTGTCAATAGCTCCACCGAGGTCCCTCAGACCTCCTTTTGCTCGTCCCGAGTTTCCAGGGAACCCCTGATTTCAGTCTCGGCCACAACGTCGTTGTTCGCCCGTTCAGAGGAAGATGCTGCGGTGAAGCAAACCTTTGCAATTTGCTGGTCTCCGTAGGACCGACCTACCCCGCCTTGGTCGAGCGGGAATTTCATAGCCAAGTGGAAGGTCGATATTTAGGCCTTGAGGGAGTTCAGCGTTGGGCGGCCGAGGAGGATGTTGTAGGCCGATGGGATTCTCGCTACGATGAATTCCACGGGCACTGTTCGTGTACGGACAGCCTCTCCGACATTAAACTGCAGGGTGATTACCCCTTCTGCCGGGATGGAGTGATTGGTGAATCCTGACAGGACGTGAGAGGTCGACCGCAGGTCTGCCGGGGTAAGCCCCATGTGCAGAAAGCAGTCATAAAAGAGTATATCCGCCGAGCATCCCGAGTCAACCAGTATCCTCTGCACTTCGTATTGGTGGAAACGAGCCGTAATCACCAGAGGGTCGTTGTAGGGTAGGGATATACCATGGAGGTCCTCATCGTTGAAAATGATAGGCTCGGTATCCCTGGACCTCTTCCTCGGACGGCTGTTAGACTCCACGACCGGCGTGGGATGCTGAGCCTCGTAGGTACCCGACGTACCCCCCACTGACAAGACCATGATTTGGCCGATTGTCAACTCACTGGGAGGGGGACGTGGCTCTTGCTCGCGGTCCGTCTGCCGCTTATCTCGCAAGTATGTCACCAGTACCCCGAACAGATGAGCTCCTCGATGTAATCTCGGAGCTGCTTACAGATTTCCGTGGAGTGGCCTTGCGACCTGTGGAAGCCGCAGAAGGGGCCCCGGGTGTGCTTTGCCGCCATGTGTTCATATCATAATATTGCAGTTTATATTCCCCAATTCTTATTCGTTTTATAAATAAACAGGTGCTTTTGACGCATGTCTGCTGCATGTTACAGGTTATAGGTTCTTGGAGCGAAAACGGTGAAACAGACGAAAGTTGATATAGAAAAGGGACTTTTGACCAATAAGTAGACGGATCCTAGTCAAGCCTAGATAAAGAACAGTGCAAGGTCCAAAATGTCAAGGAAAACGGTTAAAAGATCGCTACAAGTTTTCACTAAAAGATCTGGAGTAGAATAAGAAGCCAAACAGAGAAATGAATTATGGAAATAAAAAGCCCAAAGTATGAAGAACCAGCCCAGGAAGTTTGGTGAGACGATCTCACCAAAGGGCCGCGGAACCGCAGCCTAAGCCCACTAATGCCGCGGTTCCGCGGCCATTTAAAGCCCGTGTTGGTGTATTTTTTTGGTGTCGGTGCGTCGGTGCGGGGGTTTGGATTTTTCGTGGACAAATCTGTAATTGCACATGTGCGAATCCCGTAACCCTAAATTCTCTTGTTTAATTATAAATTGTAATCAGAAATTGTAAAACCCTATGCCTCTTTTCATTTTCACAAATTCAGATCTGTTCTGTATTCTTGCTTGGAGAGAGCCATCAATAAAAATTAGTAAGTTACTTTTAATTCTTTGTTTTAATTCTCTTTTAATTAGAATGTCTTTTAATCCCCTAATGAGCGAGTAATCTCCTTGCTTGTTAGGGTTAGCCTTAGGGAAAGGTTTGAGAGATGAGATCTCTCACCCCTTTCATGCCATTTCATACCTAAGAATTAGAACTCCATGCATTCACGCACACCCCGCTCTCTACGGCACCTTATCCCTCGAGGTAATGGGGACACCGTAGTGTAAAGGACCGGTTGCGCGTGTTTTCCATGGAAGTTAGGGTAAGGATCTCTAAAGGAAGGACAAGAACCTAGAGGAAGGAACACCTTCCCGAATGGATCTAATCCCCTTTATTGATAATTACCATAACTCCTCACAGATCTTCATTCGGGTATAGAAAGCGTTGAGGTTTACTTGCATTTCCAAACCATCCCTAAACCTAGCCTTAGCAAGAATAGATCTAGATAATTAGTATAGAATAATTAGATTTTTAGATTTAATAAACCAATCCGAACACCTTTCGGAATTAACTCGTTAGCGCGATTAGGAGATTCACAAAATCCCTGTGGACCGACCCGTACTCACCGGCTAGCTTCATGCAACGCCGTTCTTGATTGCGGTACTAGATAGTTTTTGACATAAGAATCAAATGGCGCCGTTGCCGGGGATGGCGTAAAATTTCTTTCTGTGTAATTTCGGATTGATATAAATTTTAAAAATTATAAAAATCTGAAAATAAAAAAAGGAAATAAAAAATTATCAATTTTGATCTGTTTGAAGGGTGTATCTTTTGAATTTTGCAGGAATAGCGAAGATTCTCGGATCTGAAATTTTACAGAGGTCAAATCGGAAAAGTGAACATCAGAACAGAGGAGGAGTGGTACAAGGGTGCAGCACAAATTTTTTCAGAGCCTGATCCATCCATAAGACCGTGATTTCGCCACAAATCTGCTCCCCAGACCGCGGTTCCGCGCTCTGACTGCCACGTCAGCGCACCAAATTTTCTGGTCTGTTTCCTCATTCTCCCCTCTGTAACCTACAATATATCCACTGTGAAAATTTTCTGCAGGAATTCTTTGCGCTAAAAATCTTCTCTCCCCTTCTAAATAACAGATTTTCTGCAGGTTTCTTTGCGCCGCGCTAAAAAAATTTGATTGCAAGTGAATTTATTGTTTTGCATAATTTAATAGGACTTTAAGGGGCTAATTGACCAAACTCAGATTGGGTGGGGATTTCATCACCTTTCCAATACCCCAGAAATCACTTTAAAGCATTTGCATTGACCACAATTAATTAAAAAATATTAGACTCAGCCCTAAGGACGTCGAGCTCAATAGGAAAAAGGACTAGTATAGGCATCGACCATTTATCCTAACTGACTTTGCGGTGTCTAGGCAAGTGTGTCTAGGCTAGTGGTTATTCATTAGGCCCACTACTGTGGTTACTTCCCACTTACCTGGCACTTACCTGGCCGTAATTGGCGGTGAAGAGGCGGTTTGAGGTCCTATTTCTAGCCCTAGTTAGGAGCTGTTTAGCAGACCTAGGTGACCCTAGATCTAGGCCTGATTGTGCATGTGTGGTTGATAGCAATTGTGTCACAAGTCTCTTTTCAAAAATCTCTTTGCAAAACTCTTACATAAAAAAAAAAGAAAAATCTTTTCAAAACTTGCAACTTCCCTAAAGGAAACTTGCACCTCACTTCCACCATTTCTTCTCATTGACGTTTTCTTACCTCCACATTCTGTCTTTTATTTTTTCTGACTACACTACCCCTTTTAGTGTATGTCACTTTGGACTAGGGATACTAACGCCCGATTAGTCTGTGTTTCGTTGGTACCGACTGACGAACCTTTCGACACTGAAGTCGAAATTCCCTCCATTTCCTTACCTCCACCTTCAAATTCTTCTTTCGAAGGTATGTCGGGATTCAACCCCAATGATACCTTACCGACGGGAATGATTCCACCTCCGTTAGGTGCGAATAACCCGAATATTCCGCCTGTTGTAGCGCCCCAACGAATCGCGCTCCAGGATCTCTTTTACCCCGTCCGCACGTCTTTACCTACCTGTCTTTCACCCCCACCGGCAAATGGGGACAACTTTGAAATAAAACCACATTTCATCAATATGCTGCCAAAATTTCATGGTTTGGAATCAGAAGATGCGTATATTTTTATTAATAAATTCCAAAATGTGTGCGCTATGATGAAAACGACCCAATTAAGTGATGACGCTATAAGGCTAAGGGTCATTCCTTTCACCTTATGTGACCTAGCCAAGAAGTGGCTATACAGCACCGCATCACATTCTATTAGAAATTGGGACGAGTTTGTGAAAGCTTTTCTAAAAAAGTTCTATTCTCATCACAAAACTGCTAGAATCCGTAACGAGATTATACAATTTTCACAGCTTCCTTCCGAACCATTTTGGAAGTGCTTCGAGAGATTTAAAGACCTACTCGTTCAATGCCCTCATCATGGGATCGAAAGTTGGCAACTTTGCCAAACATTATATGAGGGATTGAACTTGGCAACGAAGCAGTTGCTAGAAACCATATGTCAAGGTCATTTTCTCTCCAAGTCTAGCGACGAAGCGTGGCAGTTTCTTGAGGATCTTAGTGAACAAACAATTCAGTGGGAGAGCACAAAGACCACCTCATCTTCTTCTATTGGTCAATTTAGGGCAGGCATACATCAAGTAGATATGTCGATTGCTATAAAGGCCGAGATGGCCGCACTTATGAAAAAGCTAGAAGCCATTGAGACCAAAATCTCATCGTCTTCTCCTGCCCCTGCTTTACCCACACGAACTGTTTGTGCTTGTTGTTCGGATCCATCGCATCTAACCGAAGAGTGTCCTTATAATGCATCTACTCAAGGATAGGATCAAGTCAATGCTGCATTTCAGCAACGACAAAGAAACGATCTATACTCTTCAACATACAATCCGGGGTGGAGGAGTCACCCAAATTTCGCTTGGAACCAAAATCAACAATTCCAAGGAAATAATAATTTTCAAAGACCTCCTCCTCCACAACAACAACAAGCACCTTCACAAACTCAAAACCAGCAACCTTTCCAACAACAACCTTATACAAATCAAACGAACAATTTGGTTCAACCAAATGATGATAAGGTTATCTCGCTAGAAAAAAGTCTAGATGCATTTCTCAAGCAATCTACAGAATCCGCAGCAAGATTTGAAAATTATGTTCAATCTTTGATGCATAACAATGCTTCACACGATCAAAGTATCAAATCTATTGAGGCACAAATTGCACAATTAACTGCTGCGTTGAGCGAGAGAGAAAAGGGAAAGCTTCCATATCAACCATTGCCAAATCCCGGTCACACACAAAACGCATATCACAATCACAATGTAAATGCGGTGACCACGTTGAGATCCGAAAAAGTGTTGCAGAATAATGTGGGTACTAGTGATGACATCCCCGCCGGTAGATCTTCTTCTTCTTCTTCTCCATCGTCACCTTCTCCTTCTTCTCCTCCTCCTTTTTCACCCTCATCTCCTCCGCTAGAGCCTATTCTCCATTCTTCAAAAGGCTCTTCTTCTTCTAATCCGAACGGACCCACACTGGGATCCGTTCCTACTCCACATTCTACTCCACAGACATTTGACTCAACGAATTTTCAAAATGCTCCATTTCCAAACAGGTTGAGTCCCAATAAACCAACTGCACAAGTGGAGAAGATTGTGGAGTTATTTAAGCAGCTTAGCATAAATATACCTCTCTTGGATGCAATCCAACAAGTCCCTTCATACGCGAAAATCTTAAAGGGTTTATGCACCTCGAAGAGAAAGTCATCTCAAATACCCAAGAAAGTGCTAGTGGCTAGTGCAGTGAGCAATGCTATTAACCACCCTCAACCCTTACCCCAAAAACGAAAGGACCCCGGCTGTCCTACGATTTCAATCACAATTGGGGATAAGAAAATTAATCGAGCACTTTTAGATCTTGGGTCGAGTGTTAACCTGCTTCCCTACTCCGTGTACGAACAATTAGGGGTTGGAGAGTTGAAACCCACTCGTTGTACTCTCCAAATGGCTGATCGATCAATCACCCATCCAAGGGGTGAGCTAGAGGATGTGTTGATCAAAGTTGGGGAGTTCATATTCCCCGTTGATTTTATTGTTATGGATACACAACCTGTTGCTAACCCAAGAAACCAAATTCCGGTGATTCTCGGTCGACCATTTTTGGCCACTTCCAATGCCGTAATAAACTGTCGCAATGGCTCCATGACTCTATCCTTCGGGAAGACGTCTAGTGAGTTCAATATTTATAAGTTAAGAAGTATGCCCCCCGTGCCTAAAACTAGTACACGAGAAGTTTGCTCTATTCACGAAATCACGCAGGAGGACTGCGAGCTTGAAAGATTCTTGTTCGATGAAAACAGTTTTGACACCACTAGTGCGTCCCTCCTTGAGCTTAGCACCGTTGACACAACCGATATGGATTATGAATGTTTCACTTTTTTGGATGATGACGACTCACAACCCGAATATGAGTCTTTTGAATTTTTGGATGAGTTAGTTGAACCATCCGAATCGGTTGTTTGCAGTGATTTCGAACCTGTGTTGGAGTCCTTTGAGTTCGAGGTAGATTCCGCATTGATTCTTTCGCCTCCGAAACTCGAACTCACGCCCTTGCCGTCTCACCTTAAATATACTTACATAGGTGAGAATGAGACTTTTCCCATTATAATATCAGCCTCTCTAGCCTTCGAGCAAGAGAACGCTATTTTAAAGGTCTTACAAGATAGGCGGCAAGTTTTTGGTTGGACTATGGCGAACATCGAAGAGATCAGTTCCCTTATAATTGAATATCATATGCAATTGATGGATGATGCCAAGTCAATAGAGGACCCACAGGAACATTTTGGGGGTATTGTGGTTAGTCAACCTCCTCCTTTAGAAGTTGAACCACCCCCATTTCTTTTAATAAGCTACGAGAATGCCAATATTCCACTGATTGTTGATCATTCACATTCTCGTTTTGATGCATCACCACCTCCTGTATATTCACCTCCACACCTTCCATACCACCACTTCTATCTTCCCCAATTCTTTTTGGATCGCTACAACTTATTCTTCCACCAACCAATACTCTTTACTGATAAATTTTTCAACTGGTTGGTGTTGACGTTTGGTCTATGCAAAGTTTGGCAGTAATGTCTAACATTGTTTAAATGAAGTTTGGGGGGGGGGCCTTTCTGTATATATTTGTTTTTTCTTAACAATAAAAAAAAATGCAAATAAATAAACAGGGGAGTGCCGGCGTTTTGACCCTCTTGGTTTAGCATGACAGTGAGGACACTGTCAAGTTCAAGTTCTGGGGTATCTCGGTAAGTCTTCTTCTTTCGCATTCATTTGTATATATTTTTGCATTTGCATACTTATTTGAAAATCCATAAAAAATGAAAAATTTCAAAAATTATAAAAATTATTGTATTCAATTTTGGCTAATTGACTAGAGTTTGACAAATAGGTTAACTAGCTAGGAAAAACTAGATCTTAGATTTAGTGAATTAAAAACCCTAAAAATAACATTCCTTAAAATTTAACGGTAGAAAGTATATGTCTTGTAGTTTATTTAGAAATAGGCAAATTTTGGGTTCACTTCTTGGGCTAAGTCAAAACAAGGGAAGAGTATTGATGTTCTTATTAGAGTATAAGTTTGAAAAATAATTCCTAGCTTAAGTCTAAATTCTGAAAATGTATATCCTACAACTTGCACAATCACGCATCTTGAAACTTGGAATAGTAGAAGAGACCTTGAAATGCTCTTGTCTAAAGTCCGTGGTACGAAGAAAATAAAAGAAAAAAAAGGGTGAATAAAGAAAAAAATGGACACTAGTTTTTGTGATTACTTAAGGCGGTAAAAATAAAAAAATATTTAGCGAGTGTGCCTTATCACCTAGTGCCTTAGACCAACTGGTTTGGGAGTCACTGCTAAAGCCTTGGGTGTTGCAAAACTAGGAAGTACGCCTTAAAGTGCTAACGCATCTTGTAATCGGTTGTTGGTAGCTCAAGAAGTATTAACGATCGCATGAAGGATGTGTAAGCAAATTTCATTTAAAAATTCACTAATTAATAAGTGCTTTGGACAATGGACGAGAGTACGATTGCTTGATTTGAATTTCCAAGTGTAGGGGTGATATTTACACACACGTAGGGATATGTGATTAGAGTTTAGATAAGAGAAAGGAATGAAGAATAAAACTTGTATCTTTAATAGAGTTGATAGAAATTCCTAAGTGGAGATGGAACTTTAGAAGGAAAACTTAAGAGATGCCGAAAGCTATGTAGGTCTACATAACATATATAATCTTAAGTCAAATGATGAGGAGGCGTGAAGAATATGGGTGGATAATTTGCGAGTCAAAAGATAATAGAATTCCTTCTTAGAAAACCTAATTGGAGAACAAAAGTCAATGGGCCGAATTGATAGGATTTTGTGGGTGTAATCCGTTGAAAACCCTCAGGAGATAACACTCCTCTTACTAGGGACACCTAGAGTTTTAACGGCTTGTTGCACGTGCTCAGTGCAATCGCGTTTCCCTGCGAAAGTGTGGTTAGGATTTTAGTGAATAAAATAATAAGTTTGCTCGAGGACGAGCAAAAGATAAGTTTGGGGGTATTTGTTCATATCATAATATTCCAGTTTATATTCCCCAATTCTTATTCGTTTTATAAATAAACAGGTGCTTTTGACGCATATCTGCTGCATGTTACAGGTTATAGGTTCTTGGAGCGAAAACGGTGAAACAGACGAAAGTTGATACAGAAAAGGGACTTTTGACCAACAAGTAGACGGATCCTAGTCAAGCCTAGATGAAGAACAGTGTAAGGTCCAAAATGTCAAGGCAAACGGTTAAAAGATCGCTACAAGTTTTCACTGAAAGATCTGGAGTAGAATAAGAAGCCAAACAGAGAATAGAATTATGGAAATAAAAAGCCCAAAGTATAAAGAACCAGCCCAGGAAGTTTGGTGAGATGATCTCACCAAAGGGCCGAGGAACCGTGGCCCAAGCCCACTAATGCCGCGGTTCCGTGGCCATTTAAAGCCCGTTTCGGTGTATTTTTTTGGTGTCGGTGCGTCGGTGCGGGGGTTTGGATTTTTCGTGGGCAAATCTGTAATTGCACATGTGCGAATCCCGTAACCCTAAATTCTCCTGTTTAATTATAAATTGTAATCAGAAATTGTAAAACCCTATGCCTCTTTTCATTTTCACAAATTCAGATCTGTTCTGTATTCTTGCTTGGAGAGAGCCATCAATAAAAATTAGTAAGTTACTTTTAATTCTTTGTTTTAATTCTCTTTTAATTAGAATGTCTTTTAATCCCCTAATGAGCGAGTAATCTCCTCGCTTGTTAAGGTTAGCCTTAGGGAAATGTTTGAGAGATGAGATCTCTCACCCCTTTCATGCCATTTCATACCTAAGAATTAGAACTCCATGCATGCACGCACACCCCGCTCCCTATGGCACCTTATCCCTCGAGGTAATGGTGACACCGTAGTGTAAAGGACCGGTTGTGCGTGTTTTCCATGGAGGTTAGGGTAAGGATCTCTAAAGGAAGGACAAGAACCTAGAGGAAGGAACACCTTCCCGAATGGATCTAATCCCCTTTATTGATAATTACCATAACTCCTCACAGATCTTCATTCGGGTATAGAAAGCGTTGAGGTTTACTTGCATTTCCAAACCATCCCTAAACCTAGCCTTAGCAAGAATAGATCTAGATAATTAGTATAGAATAATTAGATTTTTAGATTTAATAAACCAATCCGAACACCTTTCGGAATTAACTCATTAGCACGATTAGGAGATTCACAAAATCCCTGTGGACCGACCCGTACTCATCGGCTAGCTTCATGCGACGCCGTTCTTGATTGCGGTACTAGATAGTTTTTGACATAAGAATCACCATGCGTGGGACCAGGGGGAGTTTGAAGAACCTCCCGCCTTTGGCCTCTTCCAGCAGTACCGTTTGGGAGAAGTTGAGCGGGGTGTACTCCTGAAATTTTGGGGAGTAAGGCTTTGGCCGCTCAAGCCTCTTTTTCTCTTCTCGGGCCCTTTTCTTATGATCTGTCTATTCTGTCTGAGGCAAATTGGCGTTCACCTCGGATTCGAGCTGGATCTCACGTTCAGTCCAGGTCTTGACCTCGGCCATGGTCTTAGGTTGCGCTAATGCAAAGGATCGTAACCACTCCTTGTGTCTAAGACCCGACCTAAGTGCCGTGATGACCGTCTCGTCCCGGTGTTCCAGGACTTCGAGGAGGGCGTTGTAGAAGCGAGTGACGTACCCTTTGAAGGTCTTCTTGTCCCCGCTCTTTATTGTGAAGAGATGGTCGACGGTCCGCTTCTGCCGTCTGTTCCCGACGAAGTGGCCGAGGAATTAGGTAGCCAGCTCACTGAAGGTCGAGATGGATCGTAGTGCGAGTCCTCGGAACTAGTCTCGTCCGGAGTGGATGAGAGTGGCCGGGAAAGCGCGGCATTGGGCGGCGTTGGAACAGTCGTGGAAACTCATCCCAACTGTGAACGCGTCCAGATGGTCTTTTGGGTCAGACTTCTCGTCGAAGAGTGAGACCTTCAGGGGCTAGTTCCGTGAGGAGACATGGACGACGAGAAGCTCCTCGGTGAAAGGCTTCATGAGCGAGTCGGCGGTGTATTTAGCCCCGTTGCTCGAATGACGACATTCCCGATGCATGCCTTCGATCTTCTTCTCGAGGGCGTCAAGTCGGCCGTGGTATCCTGATGAGTCGGCATACTCATATTTCTGGCCTCGGCTGCCAGAGGTCTCTTTGTGGACACAGCCCCGGTTCCGTTCGATGATGTTCGTCAGGTCTCCTGGCGAGGTCATTTTCGAGCTGCTGTGGTGAGTCTCGTATGCGTGACCCCGTTGAGGGAGGGGGTGCCGGTCATGCCTTAGAGCAGGCGAGCTGACCGAAACCTCCTCGGGAAGGACAGGGGAACGACGAGACTCGAGGCGAGGCGCTCTGGCGTAAGACCTTGGAGTTAAACTTTGCGGTACCCATCGGGTCATTGAATATGTCGGCACGGATGATCCGCGGCTGCCGGAGACAGCGAGGCGGTGATCGGTCGCGCCAACTCGTGCAGAGTCTTCTCTCCCTCTGTAGGGCTCCCGGTCCCGCGGAAGGGGAGCGACGACCTGGGGAGCTTGCTCTGCCGCTTGGACGCAGACGAGCGCATCCACGACGGACATGAGTCGATCTATCCGAGCGGATAGGGCGTTATAGACGCTCAGCGGAGGAGGGGATTCTCCCTCATCTCCACTGTGGGGAGGCCGACAGAGGGTGCTTGGATTATCGTGGTGACCGCTTGCCATGTAGTTGAGATCGGAGGATGAACTTTCGGTTCAGTGGAACGAGAGGTTTCTTACAGACGGCGCCAACTGATGGAGCTTTGGATCTCCTTCAGATGTTATCCTCCGTTGATCTGCTGCAAGGGCTGATGGACAACTGAGATTGAGTTGGGGGGTTGAAGCGTGTGGATCTCAATGGGCTTTGAGTGGTTGTGGTCGAGCTACCTGCAAGGAAGTCTTGGGGTGGTTGTGCCACCGAGGACCCTCCGACGATTAAGTTAGTGGTGCAAATTAGGCAGAGTAACGGCTTAGTTGAAAGAATTGCGTACCTCGATCGTCTGAGAGAAGGATATATATAGCAGCAACAATGAGCAGGCAGGCGTGAGAATCATGCCGGCCATTACACCCATGACGTCACGCCCGCGTGATAGGCGGGATCCTGCATTAATGGCGAGACAGGCTCGTTAATGGGGGTCGCGATGGCATGGAACGTGGAATCGTGGGCGGCGGATATCTTGCGCATGGAGAGATTCGCGGAGCTGTGGCGTAGGTGCCTGTGATCAGCGCTGTGGGTCGGTCAGGATGAGACCGAGGAGAATGAGCTCGGCGGGAGGCTCGGGAACGAGTGGAAGGCGAGGCATCTTTGTACTATGATAGCTCGGAGCGAGCCGGAAGAAGTCTGGAAGGTCGCCAAAGGTCAGGGGACTCCTCGGTCCGAATTCCGAGGTGCCATCCCAACTAAAGTTCTTGATCCCTTCTTGTAGTTCTGGGGCACGTCATCTGCCACGTGTCTGTATTTGGAGAGTCACGATATCGATCCTCATCAGCAGCCAAAGACAAGGGGATCGACCGGAGCCGAAGACACTCCGCAGAGTCGTACAAAATTCTTAATCTCATAGATACAATTTTCAATAACAAAATTATTTAATCATTAGTTCATCAACACAAAAAAAAAAAAACCCTAACCTTCCTATTGCAAATTTTGTAGAAATATCCAAATAAAAATAAAATTGCAAAAAAGTGCAACTTATTAAAATGCAAAAAATTTTAAACTAAACTTTAAATGGTGGCCCCGCATCAGTTTCTGTTATGATTTTTTAAAGTTTAGTCTCGAAACTCCAAAGGCTCTCACTTTCGTCCTAAAAGCAGCAAAGCTCCACCTCTTGCACGTGATGAATTTGTATCTCTATAATAGCTCTCTTCTTCTTCTTCTTCTTCTTCTTCTTTCCTAACATAACACTCTTTAACTCGCTGTTACCTTCTGCCGTCTCACTTTCACACTCCCTCCAAAATAAGCAGTGATGATCGGAATATCGATGAAAATGCCCTAACCCTAATCCAAGCCCTAAAATGACGAGATCTAAAGAGGCATTCGAAAAAAGCCCTAAGCTCAGCAATCATAACCTAATTAGGGTTTGTTTGGATATAAAGTTAGGATAATTGTGGTTTATTTGTAAGTGGAGATAAAGAGGATGCAAACTTTGGTTTGCAAGCCCCAAACTCCAAAAATGGAGTTTGCAAAACTTTGGTTAGATTAGAATTTGTTATCTCAAGTTTTAGGCTGACATAACTGCAGTTATCTCAACTTCAAAATGGTTCCCAAACAAGGAAAACTTAGCATTTTGGAGTTAAGTTTTGCTAAATTTATGAAACTGCTGTTTATAAAATTAAACTCCATTCCCAAACAGGGCCTTAGAAACGCTAAACCAACACCCAATCGAAATTCTACATCAACTCTAAATGATGTTCACAAGTGGTGTCTTATCAGATTACGACACGTGGCGGATGACGTGCCTCGAACGCTACGGGGGTAGAATAATTAAGTCGCATCGGGGACATTCCTCGGGACCCCTTCTTGAGGAATGTATCCGACCTTTCGGGAGACCTCCTTGAAGACATTCCACCTTCACCTAGGAAACTACCAACAGCTCGTCTCCGAGCTTCCTCGGCATCCAGTCTCGCCTCCGAGCCGTCTGACGTACCGAGCTTCCTCGGCCTCCCGCTCGTCTTCGGGCTCTTCACATGCCGAGCTTCCTCGGTTAACTCTGATCAACCGAGAACGAAACCCAAGCGCCTCCGCAACAGCTCCACGTATATCGCCAAGGCAAAATATCTGCCTCCCCACGATTCGCATCCCTCCATTAATGGGCGCATCCCACCATCGATGGGCGTATCCCGCTATTTAAGGCGGGGATAATGCGGGGGCATAACTGAAGGCAAGGATCTCGTGCATGTTCGCTTCACGCGGACACTATATAAACCCCTCTCTCTGACGACTCAGGTAACACGAATTTTATTCCAATACGCCGCTACTCTACACATATACCTCAGCTCTAACTTGATCGTCGGAGGGTCCTACGGTGGTTACCCAACCCGGGACTTCTTTGCAGGTAGCTCGGCGTCCAGCACTAACCCATTGAGATCCACAATCTCAACAACCTCCAAACAAATCTTAGCAGTCAAAGATCGCCATCGCAGGATCGACGGAGGACAACATCTGAAGGAGATCCGAAGCTTCATCAGTTGGCGCCGTCTGTGGGAACGTCTCAAAAGTTTCTTCCACCCATCGAAGTTGATCTTCCGCCCTCGACCCGATGACAAGCGAGAACTGCGACGGTCTGAATACGAGCCGCCACAACGGAGGCGGGAGCGGCTTGTCTCCTCTTCCTAATCCCATCCATGCCTTGTCTACCCGGGCAGATAGTCTCACCTCGCTGGTGGGTGCCCTCGTCCGTATTCAAGCGGCGGGCAGAGCGTGGCTCCCCCTCCTTGGGATAACGACGTCCGCCGAAGGACGGACGTGCGCGCTCTCACCCTCGACCTCCCTCACCCTCATCATAGCGACACCGAGCGCCGGTGGGCCGACTCCAGCCACCTCAACCCGTATGCAGCAATTGATTCCATGACCCACTGGGCACCGAACAGCTCTATGCCATGGTCCCAGGAAAGGCCAGGCCGTCGCTCCAATGCTCGCCGTGCATTCTCCCTCCTGAGGAGGTGTCGATCAGCTTGCCTGCCTCCAGGCATGACCGATGACCCCACTCTCGCCTGGGTCGTGCGAACGACGAGCGCAGGGATTACTTGAGAAGGGCCTCGCTCGAGGATTTGAGACACTTAATAGAGTGAAATCGAAGCCGCTCCCTCGCACAGACCCGAATCGGAGGTAGCCAACACTTTGACTGTGCAGAATCCTCGGGGTACCACCACCGGCTTGAAGCCCTCGAGAAGAAGATTGAAGGCATACGAAGGGATAGCCATACATCCGGCGAAGGAGCCAGATACTCCGCCGACTCACTAACGAAGCCCTTCACAGAGGTGCTGCTAGCCGAGCACGTCTCATCCAGGAACAAACCGCCAAAAGTAGCCCTTTTCGACGGGAAATCCGACCCGAAGGACCACCTGGATGCATTTACGCGCGGGCATGAGCTTCCAGGATAACTCCAATGCAGCTCAATGCCGAGCTTTCCCCGCCACCCTCATCCGGGCTGGCCAGGACTGGTTTCGAGGACTTACGTCATGCTCCATCTTGACCTTCGATAAGCTGGCCACCCAATTTCTTGGCCACTTCATCGGGAATCGACGACAGAAGAGGACGGTCGACTACTTATTCACCGTCAAGAGCGGAGACAAAGAATCCTTCAAAGGGTATGTCACCCGCTTCTACAACGCTCTCCTCAAGATCCCCGAGCACCGCGATGAAACATTGATCACCACACTGAGGTCGGGTCTTAGGCACAAAGAGTGGCTCCGCTCTTTTGCATTAGCGCAACCTAAAACCATGGCTAAAGTAAAAGCCTAGACTGAGCGGGAGATCCAACTCAAGTCGGAGGTGAACTCAAATCTGCCCAGAGACGAACAAACCGAGCAAAAGAAAAGGGTCAGAGAATAGAAAAAGAGGGTTGACCGACCAAAACCCTACTCCCCGAAGTTCTAGGAGTACACTCCTCTTAACATCTCCCAGACCGAGCTGTTGGAGGAAGCGAAGAGCGAAAGGTTCTTTAAGCTCCCGCCAGTCACCCAAAGGACGGGAAAGCGTCTCCATGGTCCATACCGCGCCTTCCATAGGTCGCAAGGACATCCGACCGAAAACTGCAAACAACTCCGCGACTGCATCGAGGAGTTAATCCGCTCCAGCTACCTGGCAAAGTACTTGCGGGAAAAGCGGCAAGCAGAACGGGAGCAATAGAACCAAACCCCTCCCGGGGAGTTAACGATCGGTCTAATCATGGTCGTTACCTCGGATTATGCTCGGGAAGATGGCGGAAACCACCGCCTCCTACCGGTCGGAAGTGTAGGTGATCTACCCCAGAAGAAGTGCAGGAAGGAACGAGTTTGTGGACAAAGTAAGGCTGCATAAATTCTCCCCGAAATGGGACAAACCGTTCCTTGCAGCAAAAGTATTTCCCGGTGGAGCATATCGCTTACAAGACACCGGGGAGCGCAAGTTTCTTCGTCCCTACAACGCCGATAAACTCAAATTGTTCAAATAAGCATGTCTTCTTCTTTTGAAACAATATAATTCGTATTGACATTGAATTAAATCTCCTGAGCTAGGTCCTCTCATAAAGGAGACCTTTTGCACAACTTTTGTTTCTTTTCTCGGTTCCGAGACCCCTAGGTTTGTTTTAAAAATTGTGTAAAATATACTGAGGGGATAAAAAGAGACAATACACATCAAAAAAGAAGAACGTTATTCATTAAGAAGGCATTATGAGCTCTTCAGCCTTACAAAAATTACAACAAAGGGGGCTGTAGATTAAGGTAGCGTTGTCGATGGTGTACCGAGGAAACCTCCTCCAACCGATCCACTGCAGCATCGATCCGTTCCCTTTGGCGGTACTCACGAACCCTAGACGCCGTGGACTCCCCAGGTTCCTCGTCCGCTGAGTTTGACGCAACGACCAATTTTTGCTGGAAACTCTCGAGCAAAAGGGCCACCGAGCAGCTTCCTTGTCCGGTCCATCCCTAGCGGGTAGGTTCCTACCCATCTATGCTAAGGATCTAAAGCCCTCCTCTCGAGACCACCGAGCAGCTTCCCTGCCCGGTCCATCCCTAGTGGGTGGTTCCTACCCATTTACGCTATGGATCTAAAGCCCTCCACTCAAGGTCACCGAGCAGCTTTCGTGCCCGGTCCATCCCTAGCGGGTAGCTTCCTACCCATTTACGCTAAGGATCTAAAGCCCTCCTCTCGAAGCTACCGAGCAGCTTCTCTGCCCGGTCTATCCCTAGCGGGTAGTTTCCTACCCATCTACACTAAGGATCTAAAGCCCTCCTCTCGAGGCCACCAAGAAGCTTCCCTGCCCGGTCCATCCTTAGCGGATAGTTTCCTACCCATCTACGCTAAGGATCTAAAGCCTTTCTCTCAAGGCCACCGAGTAGCTTCCTTGCCCGGTCCATCCCTAGTGAGTAGTTTCCTATCCATCTACGCTAAGGATCTAAAGCCCTCCTCTCGAGGCCACTGAGTAGCTTCCTTGTCCGGTCCATCCCTAGCGGGTAGTTTCCTACCCATCTACGCTAAGGATCTAAAGCCCTCCTACAAAGGCCACCGTGCAGATTTCTGCTTGGCTAATCTCCGAGGGGTAGATTCGTACCCTACAAAAACATGGATCTAGGACCCACATTAAGGAAGAATCAGTTATGGCCGACCTATTCTAACTTGGCTGAACTTCTACTCATGCTAAAACACGCGGTCGTCACCTCGACTCCGAGGTATGGACTGATACCGACCTTCCTAACCTTGGGATATTTGTTGATTCACGCTAAATGAATGATCGCCGCCTCGACTCCGGGGAACGGGAGGGTACCGACCTTCCTACACTATTCTGAAATTCGACTTGCACTCGACACACGATCGTCACATAAAAAGAATGAAAACTGGGCAAGAAAAAGACTGACAAGCTAAAGTACTCACGCAGAAAGCAGACAATCATGCAGAAGAAAATAAGCCCAACTTTATTTATATTCCAAAATTTTACAAGGTATTCTAGACTCCTCAGCCTTGCAAAAATGCCCGGAGGCTTACAAAATTTTAAAAGAAGAAGAAGAAGAAAAACAAAAACTCCCAAAGGTAGATAGCTTAGGCCGTGGGCTCCGCCGGGATTTCGCCCTGCTCGACACCACTCTCGGGGGTCGGAGCTTCGGTCTCTTGGACTGCTTTTCCCCCTACAACCACTTCGGCGCCCTCCTCCTGCGGCACGTCCTCGGAGAGCGGGTACTTAACGCGGAGCTCACCATCGGCAAACTCCGTCATCGACGCCTTAACAGCTTCGAGGGCCTCGTGCCAAACGATGGCCGAGGCTTCTGCGAGGTCGGCGTAGAACTGGTTAGACTCCTTATACCTCTCCACGGACTTCACCGCCCGGACCTCGGCAAGCTTCACCGCCTCGAGCGCCACTCGAGCATCCTTCCTGCCGGAATCCCTCGACTTCTTCATTGCGTTATAGAGGTTGTCAACCTCCTCCAACTTAGCCTGGATGGCCCGGTTGGATTCACTCAAAAGTTGGTGAGACTCCTTGTACTTGGAATTCGTCAGCTCCTTGGCGGCCACTCAAGCTTCGAGGGCGACTATCTTCTCCTTCGCCTGCTGCAGGTGAAGGCGCAGATCCTCCTCCAGCGAGGACAATTCGCCCGCCTTCTTCATGGCCGGGGTTATCTCCTTGGATTCCAAATTGACAATGAGGGCGCAGTGGCGGAGGACCTGAGGAAAGCATCAAAAGGAGTTAGAAATGTTCGAACTGAAAAGAAAAAAATATACTTAAGAAAATTCTTAAAGGAAAACGGATACCGACCTAAACTGCCTCCTGAGCAATGGCTGCCACCTGGGCCTTCACGGTCCCACGGGGAATCTTGCCCCTAGCTGCTTGCTCCATGTCGGAGAGCAAGCTGTCGGCGACAGAGAGCCCCGAGGGCACCCGACGCAGAAGTCCCCTTCCTGCACTGCAATTCCGGTGGAGGGCGCCCGAGAGACCATTCTTTTTTCCTTTTGAGGGGAATGTCGGTGGTCTCCTCCTCCTCCTCTTTCGTCCGGGGCGTCGGGTCCCGTGCATGCTTCTGGCTCCCCCCGTGGCTGCTTTCCGGGGCTCGGGGGGAGGGGGGAAGGGCAGTGAAAGACTTTGCCGGTGGAGTTGGCTTCGGAGCTGAGCTCGGGCCAGGCCGGGATGAGCTTCCGCCCCCGGTCTTCCTCTGAGACTTCGCGACCATGGCGGCTAGGAACTTGGTTCAGTCCATTTGTTCTGCAAAAAGGAGAATATACAAGAGACTTAGTAACGCTGAAAAAGGATAGAGTAAATTTATCAAAGTCTAAATAGGTCATCTACGGCCCTAACTTACCCAGAAAGCGCGCAGCCCAGCTCAGAGCCTGCTCAGAAAGTAGGATGTCAGCGCGTTGGATCGATTCCCATAACGACACCACCCTTTCCTCAGGTGAAGATGACGGTTTTGCCCTCAGGCAGTCGGCCATGTGCCACTGTGTAGGCACAGGACAATCCTTTCCCTTAGGAGGCCCAACGAATATGAACTTCTCCTTCTATTCATGAATGGAAGAAGGGACGACTACCACTCCCGACCCAGCCATACTGCCCTTACGTTTTTTGAAGGAAAAATACACCCATCTCGGCTCATCCTTGCTAGTGCCAGGGTGATTCTTATAACAGAGGAAGGAAACGAGGAGGGTCAAACTGAAGGGGATGTTTTCAAGTTTCAACCGGACCAGAAATCCGAGGAGGATTCTCCACGAGTTCGACGCTAGCTGGCCCGGGGCAAGGTAGAAACAACGAAGCACCCCGCATACCTTAGTTGAGAAGGACAGATGCATTCCGGCCCGGAATACTTCCAAATACAGGGCAATCTCCTTGTCCTGCATCTGGTCCGCCCACTCACCCTCTCTAGCTAAGCGAAGTGAATAGTTGAAGGGAATATGGAATCGAGCCTGAATCTCGGTAAGCTCGTTCACATTCCTCAAGACGGAGGGTGCATCACGGACATTCTCGATGCGCACCTTAGGGGCCCTTGTCGCCGCCCGACGGCGAATGACACGACCATCCCTGGCTCTAGGGGCGAGCTCGACACAGATGACGTAGCAGAAGAACCTTCTCGGCTATCTGAAGCCGGAAGGGAGGAAGACCCACTGGACTCGGCTCCAACAACTGGAGCCTCATCGTCCGACTCTACCCTAACTATCTCTACAAACTCCTCAGACGAAGATATCTAACCTGATTCAATGGAATGGGCTCGCTGAGGAAAAATCATGGGTGATCCGATCTAAAGGGAAGGAGCGTCGTGCAATCTTTGATAACGAGAGTGAATTAGGGTAAAAGTGTTGGCCCTAGGATGGTCCCTCCTATTTATACACCCGAAAGAAAGCATCCAATGGCCCTGATTGATTCCCGCCAAAAAGAAACGTCACTCCCAGTGACCGACGCGGCTCCACGTGGCTATCAGCCATTGGGGGTGTCTTTTCGACTGCAGGAGTCAGGTACAGCCTATCACTTCCGCCAACCAACGCCCAACACGTGGCCCGTATCCTAACTGGCGATCGGCTGGAACGGTGCCTGATTGAAACGATTTTCCGTTGTGTATGTAGAAAATAGAATAGAAATCACAACCAAAAATATTTGACCTCAATCAATAACGGTGTCGAATGTAGCGCGTTAGTAAGTGCGGATCGTCCACAGGGAAAGTGTAATCGTTAGTCTTTCGAATTAGATGAATTGAAACTTTAAAGAAAAGAAAACAAACAATTCATGATTTATATTTGAAGTTCAAGAATTAGAAAATATAGATCTAATAACAAGAAAAAGATAGAATCAAGAATTTATAGTTTGATGATTTTTCCAAACCAAATATCAAGAATCGAAATGAGGCTCGTAGGAATCGATCGAATCTATAGATGTGATGCAATCTTACAATGACGTATTCTTATCCTTCGATGAATTGATACTAGATCGATGATGATCGATCGAGAATTAGGGATTTCTTATGAAACTAGGGTTTCATCTTATCCCTTGTTCTTTCGTCGATATCATTCACATTCTAGCCTCTAGTAAATTCAAGAAACGATCGTAGATCCCTAATTTCGAGCGATCACAATCAAGAAAGCATCGCTACGAAACTAGGTCATCGATTCTTGAACTTGCTAGGGTTTACAAAACTCGTAGGACTCAAGAATCGTTTAAAGATTTGTTACATCATCATTCTATTGATCGTCTCGACTCCTTAACGAGCGGAGTTTTACTCAAACATCACAACAAGAACTACAATCATAAATTGAGATCGAATCATGATGCAAGAATTTAAAAGAAAGCAAGATTAAAGAATTTCACCTTTTATTTATATCAACAATTTCATTACATTCGCTCAAGAACTACAAGAGGAAGAACTCGATTGTCGATTTGGCTTCGCTCGTCCCCGTGGGTCGCGGATCGGCATGGATCACTTGCCCGATTGAAGATCGGCTCGGCTCCTAAAAGGTTGAAGGCTTCTTGCTTGATTGGTACTCAAGATCTTGAATTTGGAGTGGAATTGGGGTTAGGGTTTCGCACAAGCCTTGTCACTAGACTTATGGAAGAAGATGAAGAAGACTAAAGATTATTGAACTAATGATGAACTAATCGAATCCCTCAACCCTTAGATCTAGGTTCCTATTTATAGCCATCAAAACCCTAGATCTAGGATTTGAATTTTAAGTTTCCCTCCAAAAGTTTGTTAGATGAAATTTGAATTTCCCTCCAAAAGTTTGTTGGATGAAATTTGAATTTCCCTCCAAAAGTTTGTTAGAGGAGAAGCTTCTAGATGTGATTAGTTAGGAGGGAGCTTCTAGAAGAGGTTAGTTAGGAGCTTAATTAGGATTAGCTTTGCTTAATGATCTTTGCTGATCTGGCAGAAGACTCTGGAGAATTCTGGAATTTGACGTGTCAAAATGAGGTGTAGGCCTTGAGAAAGGAATTATGCCCAAAAATTGCAATGCTGACGTGGCAGAAGCGCCGCGGAACCGCGGCGCAAGCCGGCTCCCGCCGCGGTTCTGCGGCGCTTTTGAAGAGTTGGGGCTCGGGCTCTCTGGTGCTTGTTGGGCTTTAGTTGTGGGCCTTTCTTTGATATGTTTAATTGTATTTCTCCCTTTGGATTGCTACCAGATCTCAAAACTTGGAGTTGGTGTAATGTTTGATCAGCAAAATGACAATTTTGGCTTTTCTTCCGGATTTTCCTGCACAATTTCTCAAGACAAGTGTTGCGCAATATAGAGATGATGCGATGCCATGAAATGCAGTCAATTTCCTTTATAGTGCCGGTTTTAGAGTCTAACACATGCAATCTGATATTTTACGACTGATTTGCTAATATGTGAAATATGAATACCGAACACTTCTAAATGAGTGAAAATGATAGGGAAATTGCCGTGTTAAAAATACATTATTTTCGACTGATCAGTGCCCCCTCTTTAATGCGCGATCATTTCATTGATCCGCTGACGTCATCGGGGATATGAGCGAAGATTCAGGCGAATGACAAGGCAACACATGGGCCCAAAGATCGAAACGATGTAACCACCAAACGACATGCCATTCCTGGACAATCTGCATTATGATTCCTTGGCGCCAAAATGAGTAAAAGAAAAACTGAACATGCCACTTTCGACCCGATCAATGAATAGGTCGGAACGAGAGTGGGGGGTTAATGATGATGCTCACAAGTGGTGTCTCCTCAGATTACGACACATAGCGGATGGCATGTCTCGAACACTACGAGGGTGGAATAATTGATTCGCATCGGGGACATTTCTCGGGACCCCTTCTCGAGGAACGTATTCGACCTTTCTGGAGACTTCCCTGAAGACATTCCACCTTCACCTAGGAAACTACCAACAGCTCATCTCCGAGCTTCCTCGGCATCCAGGCTCACCTCCGAGACATCTGACGTACTGAGCATCCTCGTCCTCCCACTCATCTCCAGGCTCCTCACATGCTGAGCTTCCTCGGTTACCTTCGATCAACCGAGAATGGAACCCAAGCGCCTCCGCAACGGCTCCACGTATATCGCCAGGGAGAGATATCCGCCTCCCCACGATCCGAATCCCTCCATTAATGGGTGCATCCCACCATCGATGGGGGTATCCTACCATTTAAGGCGAGGATAATGTGGGGGTGTAACTGAAGGCAAGGATCTCGCACCCGCTCGCTTCACACGGCCACTATATAAACCCCTCTTTCAGACGACTCAGGTAACACGAATTTTCTTCCAATACGCCGCTACTTTGCACATATACCTCGGCTCTAACTTGATCATCGGAGGGTCCTACAGTGTTCACCCACCCAGGGACTTCTTTGCAGGTAGCTCAGCGTCCAGCACCAACCCATTGAGATCCACACTCTCAACAACCTCCAAACAAATCTCAGCTGTCAAAGACCGCCATCGCAGGATCGACGGAGGACAATATCTGAAGGAGATCCGAAGATCCATCAACAAGTGTTAATCAAAACCTTAAATCAAAACTCCAAGCAAAACCCAAACTTCATAAAGAAGAAATGAGTTCGGGTTCGCTGAGGGGAGGTGATGGAGGTTTGGATCTCCTTCAGATGTTGTCCTCCGTCGATCTGTCGCGAGCATTGGTGAACGGCTGATATTGGTGTTGAGGGTTTCCTCCTTGAGCGTGTGGATCTCAGTGGGCTTGTTTTGAGGCGAAGCCGAGCTATCTGCAAAAGAAGTCCCGGGGTGGTTGTACCACCGTGGACCCTCCGACGATCAAGTTAGCCGAGGAATTTAGGCAGAGTAGCGGCTTTTTAAAATAAAATTGCATTACCTGAGTCTTCTGGAAGAGGGGTCTTTATAGTGGTTGCTTGGAGCGAGCTGGCACGAGATCTTTGCCGTCGGTTACGCCATTGGCGTTATGCCCGCGTGATTGACGGGATCCCTCCATTAATGACGAGATACGCTTGTTAATAGGGGGATATGGAGGCGTAGAATGCGGGATGTTGGGTGGCGGATATCTCGCTTCTGGAGAGATACGCGGAGCCGTGGCGGAGGCGCTTGGGCTCTGCGTCCTTGGTTGCTCGGTAGAACCGGGAAGGCTTAGCTCGTTGGGAGGCTCGGAAACGAGCAGGATGCCGAGGAAGCTCGGTTCTGTGATAGCTTGGAGGCGAGCGGGAGGCTGAGGAAGCTTGGCGTGCAGGAGGGCTCGGAGGTGAGCCAATAGTTATTTACATGGAGAGCATAAGAGTGTTCAGGGATCCATCGGAGGTCGGGTCATGCCTCGGGATGATAGCCTGGGGGACACTTTCAATGTGTGGTGCTTGCCCTGTTCTCGTGAGCCCTGGGACACGTCAGCTACCACATGTCATGATCTCGGGAGTTCTCACTTATGAGCATCATCATTAGCCCCCCACTCTCGTCCCGACCTATTTATGGGTCGGGTCGATAGTGGTCTGGATTGGTTTCCCGAGCTCAGCCTGTTGTTATGAATTTGTCAGCGCGGATTTCTGGGGCGACTCGGTGTAGGGCGGTTGCGTCATTCAGATCTTTGAGCCCACCTGTCATATCCCGGGCGCTTAGATCTCTGCGTATCTTGGATGAAGTCCGCGGATCAGGGGAAAGGACCATGCATTTAAAAAGGAGCGCCGATCCGCTTGCACGTTCGTTGAGGCGTAGGCTATGTGTCCGATGCGGATTGGTGGACGTGATAAGCTATCGCTGTCGCCTACGCCCGAAGGGACGTCTCCAATGGTCGTTCGACACGTGGGGTGTCGACGGCTGTCAGACGCGAAGCTTGATTTTAGCGAGAAACGATCTGAGCCGTCGGATGCGTTCCCCAAGCAGTATAAATAGGGGTGGCATCCCCCTAGGGTTCATATTTTCGCTACTATTTTCCTTTGCTGCGAGAGATTGCTCGGTGCTCCATCCTTTAGATCGGATCCTTCGCGCTCTTTCCTCGGAGAATCCTTCTTCCTTTGAATCAGGTTAGATGTCTTCTTCTGAGGAGTCAGTTGAGATAGTTAGGGTATTGTCTAGGGAGTCTTCCATCTCTTCCCGAGAGGGTTCCCTTGCCGCCGCCTCATTGTTGGGCTCGCCCCGCAGAGTCAGGGTCACCCGCGCCGCTCGTCGCCAGGCGACGGCAAGGGCCCCCAAGGTGCGCATTGGGAACGCCTGCGATGCGCCCTCCATCTTGAGACACGTGGACGAGCTTATTGAGATTCGGGCTCGCTTCCATATTCCTCCTAGCTATTCGCTACGTTTAGCTAGGGCGGACGAGAGGGCGGATCAGGAGCAGAGCAAGGAGATTGCTCTGTAATTGGACGCATTCTGAGCTGGGATGTGTCTGCCCTTTCCAACTGAGATATGCGAGATACTTTGTTGTTTCCAAGTCTCGCCGGGCTAGCTTGTGCCGAACTCATGGAGGATTCTCCTCGGGTTTCTGGTCTTGCTGAAGCTTGAGGAGATTCCCTTCAGCTTGACCCTTCTTACTTCCTTTCTCTGTTATAAAAATCATCCCGGCACCAGCAAGAGCGAGCCGAGCTGGGTGTACTTTTCCTTTAAAAAGCATAAGGGTGGGGCGACCGGGTCAGGTGTGGTAGTCGTTCCTTCCTCCATTCACAAATGGAAAGAGAAATTCATTTTCGTCAGGCCACCCGAGGGCGAGGATTGGCCTATGCCTACACAGCAGCACATGGCCGATTGCCCAAGGGCGAAGTAGTTGTCCTCACCCGAGGCGAGGGCGGTATCCATGTGGGAGCTGATCCGGCAGGCCGACATCCTCCTTTCCAAACAGATCCTTAGCTGGGCCATGCTTAGCCCCGCACATTTCGTGGGTAAGTTAGGAGATTGGACAACCTATTTAGATTTGAATAATTTTCCTTTTGCCCTTTTAACATCACTAACCTTTTCGTGTACTCTTTGTTTGCAGGGCAAATGGACCACGCTAAGATCCTTGCTGTCATTGGCGCTATGACCCAGAAGAAGGCTAGGGGAATGACCTTGTCCCGGGCAGGCCTGAGCTCGCCCCTGAAACCGTCCCCACCGGCGAAGTCCTTCGCAGCTCCCCGGGCCCCCGATGACCATCGCGGGGGCAGCCAGAAGCACGCTCGAGACCCGGAACCCCGTGTGAGGGAGGAGGAGGAGGTGACCGAGGTCCCCCTCAAGAGGAAAATGACGCTCTCCCACACGCTGCCGACTGACATCCCCAAGGGGATTCCGGTGCAGGAGGGGAACGCCTGCTTTGTAGTCCCCTCAGGGCTTTCCGTCGCCGATAGCTTCCTCGCGGACATGGAGCAAAGTCGGCCGGAGGAAAGATTCCGTGAGGGACCCTGAAGGCCCAAGTGTCCGCCATCGCTTATGAGGTTGTTCAGGTCGGTATTCGTTTAGTTGTTGTCTTGATTGCACCCCACTTTTTTTTAGCCCGGACATTTCTAAATCCATCGGTTGCTTTTCTTAGGTCCTCCAACACTGCGCCATCATCGTCAACATGGAAGCTGAGGAGATCGCCCCAGCCATGAAGAAGGTGGGCGAATCATTTTCGGAGGCATAGGATCTGCGCCTCCAGCTACTGCGGGAGAAGGAGAAGACGGCCGCCCTTGAGACCCGGTTGGCCGCTGGGGAGCTCATACTTTCCAAGAGCTAGGAGTCCTACCGGCTCCTGGGCGAGTCTCACCGAGCCATGGAGGGCAAGTTGGAAGAGCTGGGTAAACGCCACACCTTAATGAAGAAGGCGAAAAATGCCAGCAAGAGGGAGACCGAGGCTGCGCTTAAGGCAGTGAAGATCGCCGAGCTTCGGGCTCGCAAGTCGGTGTACGTGTACAAAGCGTCAGACCAGTTCTACACCGACCTCGGCGAAGTCTCCGCCATCATTTGGTATGTAGCCTTTGATGCCGTCAAGGAGTTGATGCTGGAGTTTGCGGATGGTGAGCTCCGGGCTTGGGTCCCTCTCTCGGTGGAAACGCCGCAGGCGAATGGCGCCGCAGGCGGGGCGACTACGGAAGCAGAAACCCCGGCCCCAGAGGGCGGTGTCGAACAAGGCGAGGTCCCGGCGGAGCCTGCTGCCTGAGCTCCTCTTTATTTTTTCTTTTTAGTGAGCCTCCAAGCAATTTTTGTATGGCTGGGGAGCCCAAAATACCTTGTAAAAATTTTGGAACATGAAATAAACCGAGTTTATTTTCCTTTTGGAACATGAAATAAACTGAGTTTATTTTCCTCGCCAAGATAATGCGTTCCTCTTAGATGACTATTGCGCGTTGAGTATAAGTCAATTAATCACCAAGTGCAGGAAGGTCGGTGCCTTTCCCACCCCCGGAGTCGGCGATCATTTACTTAGAACTCATTGGAAGATCCCTCATTGTAGGAAGGTCGGTATCTGCCCATTCCTTAGGGTCGGGCCGATGACCATGACTCTTAGCGTGAGTTGAATAATAGACAAGTTATGATTGGTCGGCGTTGACTGATGAGGGCTTTGGATCCTTAGCGTAAGTGGGTAGGAGTTACCCGCTAAGGATTGACCGAGCAGGGAATCTGCTCGGTGGCCTCGTGAGGAGGGCTTCGATCCTTAGCGTAGGTGGGCAGGATGTGCCCTCTAAGGATTGACCGGGCAGGGAAGCTGCTCGGTAACCTTGTGAGGAAGGCTTCGATCCTTAGCGTAGGTGGACAGGATGTGCCCCCTAAGGATTGACCGGGCAGGGAAGATGCTCGATAGCCTCGTAAGGAGTGCTTCGATTCTTAGCATAGGTGGGCAGGATGTGCCCGCTAAGGATTGACTGAGCAGGGAAGCTGCTTGGTGGCCTCGTGAGGAGGGCCTTGATCCTTAGCGTAGGTGGGCAAGATGTGCCCGCTAAGGATTGGCCGAGCAGGGAAGCTACTCGGTGTCCTCATGAGGAGGGCTTCGATCCTTAGCGTAGGTGGGCGGTATGTGACCGCTAAGGATTGACCGAGCAGGGAAGCTGCTCGGTGGTTTCATGAGGAGGGCTTTGGTCCTTAGCGTAGGTGGACAGGATGTGCCCGCTAAGGATTGCCCGAGCAGAAAAGCTGTTCGGTGGCCTCGTGATGAGGGCTTTCGATCCTTGACATAGATGGGTAGGAGCTACCCGCCAGGGATTGGCCGAGCAGGGAAGCTGCTCGGTGGTCTCGTGAGGAGAGCTTTGATCCTTAGCGTAGATGGGCATGATGTGCCTGCTAAGGATTGACCGAGCAGGGAAGCTGCTTGGTGGCCTCGTGATGAGGGCTTTCGATCCTTGGCGTGGATGGGTAGGAGCCACCCGCCAGGGATTGACCGAGCAGGGAAGCTGCTCGGTGGCCTTGTGAGGTGGGCTTCGATCCTTAGCGTAGGTGGGCAGGATGTGCCCGCTAAGGATTGACCGAACAGGGAAGCTGCTCGGTGGCCTCATGAGGAGGGTTTCAATCCTTGACGTGGATGGGTAGAAGCTACCCGCCAGGGATTGATCGAGCAGGGAAGCTGCTCGGTGGCCTCGTGAGCAGGGCTTCGATCATTGGCGTGGGTGGGGAGGAGCTACCCACCAGGGATTGAATGAGCAGGGAAGCTGCTCGGTGGCTTCGTGAGGAGGGCTTTCGATCCTTGGCATGGATGGGTAGGAGCTACCCTCCAGGGATCGACCGAGCAAGGAAGCTGCTCGGTGGCCACATGAGGAGGGCTTCTTAGAATCTCGAAGAGTGACCGTCGCGGACGACACGTGGCTGAAATGCATAGGTGAGGCGAGGTGCTCCAAGATCCGCGTCGTTCTGACTTCCGTTGACCGCGTAGGGGCTTGTGAGATACGGCATGGTCACTATGTTGCAGCCCTGTATTATGAAATATGAAAATATCCCATGATTCGTACCGATGCACGCGCAAATTTCGGCCCTTGGGGATTCTGTTGAGGCTATAAATAGTGAAGGTATGTTGGTTTCTTTGCATTTCTGAAAATGGCTGGGCTCATCTACTCCATCGGAGAGATCATCTCCCGCGATGACATGTACCTCTATGACTAGGAGTGCATGGAGGAGACGTACCGAACAGTAGTCGAATGCATAGAGGACCACTTCGGCCGCCTACTTCCTCGGCGGTCGCCTTTCCTCCAATTGCTCATGTACACCATTTGGAGGATGTCCCTGGGTTTGTTCAATGAATTGTTTCCGCAGTTGCAGGATAAGGCGCTCGATAAGCTGCACACGCTCTACGTCCGCGGCCTTATCTCGAAGAACAGACATGATCGATCGGCGGCGTTTCTTTTGGTGTGTTTCCAAAAGAGGCAGATCGCGGACTCTTGCCCAGCGAACGGGAGTTTCTGTGCTTCCGTGGTGTCTCGAATACATGGGCAGCATCAGAGGGAGCGGGCTAAAGAGGCTAGGGCTCGACTGGCAGAGTTCTCCTTGGAGTACTATTAGCAGTTCTTTCTCGACCCCGTACCCCCTCTGCTGTAATTTAAATTTCTTGTGTAAGGCCGAGGATCCCATAATACCTCTCAATGAATAAAATTCTTCTTTTCCGATGTATTTTTGTCTTCTCTTATCCCTTAGCATTTTGTATTTTCTCTCAGAAATGAATCCAGTGATCTCAGAACCGTGAAAGAGAACAAAATTTATGGAAGAAGTCTCTTACAACTTGGGAGACTTAATAAAAACTACATTGCTTCGAAAAGAAGGAAATACATTCATTTGTAAAGTTTGAGTTTTTCAGCATTGTAGGGCCGAAGAAACTTTCGTCCCCCTGCGTCTTGTAAGCGATAGGCTCCACCGGGCAATACTTCAGAGACGAGGAAAGGGTCGTCCCAGCTCGGGGAAAACTTGTGCAGTCTTCTGTGATCTACGAACTCATTCCGCCTTAAAACCAAATCTCCTGTCTTGAAGGCGCGATGCTTAACTCGGGCGTTATAGTAGCGAGCAGTTTGTTGTTGATAAGTGGCGGCTTTGATCTGTGCCCGGTACTGCTTCTCTAGCAAGATGTCCAAATTAGTCCGGAGCGCCGAGGTGTTTGCTTCACCATCGAAGTGTTCGACTCTGTAACTGGGCAGTCCAATCTCCGCTGGGACCATTGCCTCGGTACCGTAGCAGAGGCTAAAGGGGGTCTTTCCCGTGGGCGTCTTCTTCGATGTGTGTAAGGCCCATAACACGCGTAGTAGTTCTTCGACCCAGCTGCCCTGTCTGCCTTCTAGGAGAGTTTGAAGACCTCGGATGATGTCTCGGTTCGCAACTTCGGCCCGCCCATTGCATTATGGATGCGCGACCGTGGCAAACTTCATCAGTATGTGGTATTCGCTGCAGAACCCTTTGACTTTGTCGTTTTCGAAATTTGTCCCGTGGTCGGTAACGATGCACCTCGGGATCCCGAATCGGGAGATTATGTTGTTCTGCAGGATTTTGATGGTCATGGTGGCGTCTGGTTTTCTGATGGGGACGGCCTCAATCCACTTTGTGAAAATAGTCTACTGCGGCGAGGATGTATTTATGCCCGCCCGTACCAGTGGGGAGTTGGCCCACTATGTCTATCCCCCACTGGGTAAACGACCAAGGGGAGGTGAGGGCATTAGCTCGGTAGCGGGAAGACGGGGTATGCTGCAGTGTAGTTGGCAGCTTTTGCATCTTCTGATGAGCTTTTGAGCGTCTTGGTGAATCGTCGGCCAATAATACCCCTGGAGCAGCGTCTTCTGGACTAAGGTATAGGTCCCTTGATGTGCTTCACCGACCCCTCCATGTATCTCACACAGGACGTAATCGGCTTCGTGGGGGTCGACGCATGGAGCAGAGGCTGTGTGTATGACTTCTTGTAAAGGTTTTCATTGCTCCATAAGAAATGGCGGGATTTAGCTCGAAGGCGGCGTGCTTCCCCTCGGTCCTCTGGAAGTGTACCCTCCTTCAGGAACTCCACGAGGGCCTTTCTCCAATCCCGGCCTTCCTCCTGAGTAGTGTATACTTGAAGTGTTGCCTCTCTGTCTTCCACGCTGGGCCATGGCAAGAATTTAAAAAGGATATTCCTCTTATTGTTGGCCGTGTAAGAAGAGGCTAGCTTGGTCAGTGCGTCGTCCTGGGCATTCAGGTGCCGAGGGATCTGCTCCACTTGAACTTCATCGAAACTTTTTCGTAGTCTCTTTACCTCAGCTAAGTACTTCACCATGATCGGCTCTCGGGCCTTAAAGCGCCTAGTCACTTGTCCGACGACCAGGGTGGAGTCGCTGCGAATTCAGATCGTCTTCAGCCCCACTCCAGAAGCGATTCGCAACCCGGCGAGCAAGGCCTCGTATTCCGCGGCGTTATTTGACGCTCTGAACCCGAGCTTCAAAGAGTACTCCATTTCTGCCTCGTTCGGGTCTCGATGATAAGGATGGCACCGCTCCCCTCCTCGGTAGAGGATCCATCGACGTAGAGGACCCAGTCGGGGACGGAGTCGGACACTTCCTCGACCGAGGGTCGGGACCCGGGGACGGGCGCCGATGCTGCTTCCTTGTTGGGGATAGTACACTCAACAACAAAGTCTGCCAGGACTTATGCTTTAATGGCTTGCTTGGGGTGGTATTTGATGTCGAATTGGGATAACTCCCACCTCCATTTCTCCAGACGACCAGACGATTCGGGAGAGGCGAGAATAGTCCCTATGGGCCGCTCGGTGAGCATGAGGATGGTGTGTGCCTGGAAGTAGTGCCGTAGCTTCCTTGATGGGACGATAAGCGCCAAGACAATCTTTTCTATGGCCGGGTACCTCGTTTCCGCGTCTTTAAAGACATGGCTCACATAGTAGACCGGCTTCTGTACTCCTTCGACTTCTCGAACGAGCACCGAGCCAACAGCATGATCGGATACTGCAAGGTACAGTAAAAGCTCGTCTCCTTCGATTGGCCGGGTGAGTGATGGGGGAGTTTCCAGGTGCGCTTTGAGTTGCTTGAAAGCGTTTTGACACTTTTCTGACCATTCGAACCTTAGGATCTTTCTCAGGGCTTTGAAGAATCGGAGGCACTTTTCTCCGGACCTCGACATGAAGTGGCTAAGAGCGGCCACTCTCCCCGTGAGTCGCATGATCTCTACGTTGCTCTTCGGCGTGGCCATATTGAGAATGGCGTTGATCTTCTCTGGGTTAGCTTCGATTCCACGGTGGGTAACCATGAACCCGAGGAATTTCCCGCTAGTGTGTCCTAATTTCATAATATATGGTATATTTTTGTAATATTGGAATTGTATGGTATTTGTTTGTAAATGGAATGTTTTTCTTGAATTTTGGAAATGTGGAATATTATAATATTAAAAATAGATATTTTGATATTAATTACATATATATTTATTTATTAAAAATATAAGTTTTATTTATAATAGAAATCACATTTTCTAAAGAAAAATGTATTTTAAATCTTTCGAGATCGTATGTTCCTTGCGGAGGTCTGCATCTCGCACTACTAAGCCCGAGGATGTGCGATAATCCGCACCATCCCGAACGGGTTCCCCGAAATGGGTTGTAGCGGAACATTGCAAAGATTTGTTAAAAATACACATCTTGTAGAAAAAGGTTTTTATAAGTCGGAGGTAGTTATGTGTAAAATCGTATTTTTTCCCCAAAACTATGTTCCCAAATATTATCGTGCTATGTTACATATGTGTGTTGTGAGGATGTAGGTCATTACCTCGTGAACTATCTAAAGGTATAGCAAGGGGTAATGATATTTTATGTCGAAACTAAATTATATGGTATTTTTTTGTAAAAGTGCTATAAAAATTGAAATATAAATTCTTTTGATATGAAACTTATCAATATGTTTTGTTAATATTTAATGATCATGATGTGAGAGTTTGGTATTATTGTGTTTAAGAAAATATGATTTTAAAGGAAAAAATCGAATCGGAAGTCGGATTAACTCCACTTCCGTCGGGTTTTAGAATTCTAAGTTTTTAGAATAGTAGAAAGGGGAGAAAGGACTTACAGGATTGCAGTGTAGATAAGAGGAAAAAGAAGAAGGGAAAGGTGCCAGTGCGTCGTTTCGTTGCCGGAATCTCCTCGGATCACCACCGGAAGTTCGTCGGAGCTTCGCCCTTTGCTAACTCCGCTTGCACACAAAAGACTTGGGATTTTTCTTGAGAGTTTGGGTAGAGATTTGAGAGTGAGGAGGGGTGATTTTAGGTGTGGTATTTATATGAAAAATTAGGGTTTAGGGATGTGAAAAGGTGTATTAAAAATGGTTTAATTAGGTGTTTTAAATTACTCTGTAAATGTGCAGGGAATTTAAATATTACAGAGGTTATGGGGAGTTAAAGAGTCGCACAAAAATCAACGAATTTAGGGTTTCGGCCGAGTCAGGCCGTGTCTCGACGCCACGTGTCCCTTACCTCTTGGTCTACCTCGTGGACCCGTTTGTTTAAGCTGCGACTCTTCATTTTACGTGTTTTGCACGTGTAGACCTTTGGGCTTCTAAGAAAAATTAAAAGAAATCAAATTAAAAATAATGTGGCTGGTGGGATTTGAACTCTGGTTCTTTGGTTCAGCAGTGCAAGGTCTTACCAATGAGCTGCAAGCTCTTGCTTGCTGTTCAAAAGTAAATCAAATACTTATAGTACTCATAGGAAATGTAAATACCCCAAGTATACATTAACTTTAAATCAATTTTATGTACAAAAGAATTTGAGTTGTTACAGTGACTCCGAACGCGCACTTGGCTGGATTTAGCTTCATTTTGTACTTATGGAGGATGTCGAATGTCTCGCTAAGATCTTTGGTGTGCTCATCCGATAAGGTTAATTTCACGAGCATGTCGTCGACGTAAACCTCCATGTTCTTCCCGATCTGCGGTTTGAACATTTTGTTAACTAGGTGCTGGTACGTAGCCCCGGCGTTCTTGAGGCCGAATGGCATCACCTTGTAGCAATATACCCCCGTTCCGTGGTGAACGCGATTAGTTCTTCATCTGCCGGGTTCATACGGATATGGTTGTAGCTGGAGAAAGCGTTCATGAAACTAAGCAATTCGTAGCCTGCCGAGCTGTCACCAAGCTGGTCTATCCGAGAGAGGGGATAGCTGTCTTTCGGGCAGGCCTTGTTCAAATATGTGAAGTCGACGCACATGCGCCACTTCCCGCTCGCCTTTTTAACCATGACCACATTCGCGAGCCATTCCGAGTATGCCATGTTTTGAATGAAGTTGGATGCAACAACCTATCGACCTCGTCCTCGATTGCCTTTTGTTTGATCGGAGCGAAACTTCGCTTCTTTTGTCTGACGGGTCGGGCCGTCGGGTCGACCCTGAGCTTGTGTGATATTACCTTGGGGTCGATCTCGGGCATGTCAGCAGGATCCCAGGAAAAAACGTCCGAGTTGAGTGGTTGGTAAACCCCGAAAGGTTTGCGCCGGGCACCCGTCAAAAGAGATCCTATCTGGATAGTTCGTTCCTTGTTCCCCTCGACGAGGGGGACCTCTGTTAGCGCTTCCACCGGGGCCTCTCAGATTTCCTTCTGCTCGTCACGAGTATCCAAGGACTCCTGGAAATCATTTGCTCTTCCGAGGTCGTCGCTTTACTCTTCAGTGGTGGAGGTCGCCGTGAAGCAAATCTTAGCGATTTGCTGGTTCCCGTAGGCCCGACCTATCCCACCTTTATCCAACGGAAACTTGATCGCGAGGTGGAGAGTTTAACATCGGACGTTCCAAGAGGATGTTGTATGAAGAGGGGATCCTGGCGACGATGAATTCCACTGGTACGGTCTTCGTACGGCCCGCTTCCCTAATGTTAAGGAGGAGGGTAACCACTCCCTCAGCCGGGATGGAGTGGTTGGTAAACCCCGACAGGATGTGGGCGGTTGGCCATATGTCGGACGGGCCGAGCCCTATACGCTGGAAGCATTCATAGAAAAGGATATCTGCCGAGCTTCCTTAGTTGACCAATATCTTTTGAACCTCGTAGCGGTAGACCCGTGCCGTAATCACGAGGGGGTCGCTGTGAGGTAAGGATATTCCATAGAGGTCTTCATCAGTGAAGGTTATGGGCTCGACGGTCTTGCATTTCTTCCGGGGATGGTCGCTTGTTCCTTCGACGGGTAGGAGGCGACGAATCTCGTCGGCTCCATGTGCGCACCCCGAAGAAACGACCATGATTTGGCCAATCGTTAATTCGCTGGGAGGGAGATGGTTGTCATACTCCCGGTCCGCCTGTCATTTGTCCTGCAGGTATTTCGCCAGGTGGCCTGAGCGGACCAACTCCTCGATATAGTCATGGAGTTGTTTGCAGTTCTCGGTCGGGTGTCCCAGCGACCTATGGAAGGCGCAGCACGGGCCCCGGGTTCATTTAGCCGCTCTATTGGTGACTGGAGGGAGCTTGAAGAATCGCTCACCCTTCGCCTCCTCCAACAGCTCGGTCTGAGAGATGTTGAGTAGAGTATACTCCTGGAACTTCGGGGAGTATGGCTTTGGCCGGTCGACCTTCTTCTTCTCTTCCCTGTCCCTCTTCTTTTGGTCGGCTTAGTCTCCCCAGGGTAGGTTTGTGTTTACCTCAGACTCGAGTTGGATTTATCGCTCGGTCCAAGCTTTTACCTCAGCCATGGTCTTAGGTTGCGCTAATGCAAAGGAGCGGAGCCACTCCTTGTGCCTAAGACCCGACCTCAGGGCAGTGATGACAGTTTTGTCCCGGTGCTCGGGAACTTCGAGCAGAGCGTTGTAGAAGCGAGTGACGTATCCTTTAAAGGATTCCTTGTTCCCGCTCTTTATAGTGAAGAGGTAATCGACAATCCTCTTCTGTCTTCTATTCCTGACGAAATGTCCGAGGAACTGGACGGCCAGCCATCGAAGGTAGAGATGGAGCGTGGTATGAGTCCTCGGAACCAGTCTCGTCCAGCCCGGATGAGAGTGGCGGGAAATGCTCAGCATTGGACAGCGTCGGAGTTATCTTGGAAGCTCATGCCCGCAGTGAATGCGTCCAGATGGTCCTTTGGGTCGAACTTCCCGTCGAAGAGGGCCACCTTAGGAGGTTTGTTTCTGGACGAGATGTGTATGACGAGCAACTCTTCAGTGAAGGGCTTTGTAAGCGAGTCGGTGGCATACCTGGCCCCCTCGCTCGACGGATGACCTTCCCGATGTATACCCTCGATTTTCTTTTCGAGGGCGTCGAGACGATTGTGGTACCCCAAGGATTCGGCGTGGTTGGAGAAATGGCTCCACTTGCTCGTGGCCTGCGCCAGGCTGTGACTCCGGTTCTGTTCTATCAAATTCCTTAGGTCCCCAGGTGAGGCCCTCCTTGAATCTTCTCGGCGTGGACTGTGCGCGCCATCCCATCGAGGGAGAAAGTGTCGATCACGCCTGGGAGCAGGCGAGCTGACCGATACCTCCTCGGGAGGGTCGAGAACGCGACGGCCCTTGGTGCGACGGGTTCTTTAGCGAGGCCGCGGTGTGGAGCCTCACGGCGCCCAGCAGGTCATGGAATCAGTTGCGGCGTGGGAGCCGTGGTGGCCGGAGTCGGCACGCCGATGTTCGGCGGTACCGAGGGGAGCGATTGTGGTCGCTTTTCTGTTGGCGTCGAAGTCCCCGGAGGAGAGGGCGGCTTTGGGGGCATGGCCCGCTGTTTGGACACGAACTAGGGCGTGTTCTCTTATAAAAAAATAAATAAATAACGAACCAAAAAGCGATGGAAGAATTCCCCAAAAGGAGCATCACGTGCCCACACGTGATGCGCCTTGGAGCAAAAATTATAAGCATTACACTTAACAGATAAGGCTGAAGTTGAGCCTCACATGTCACACGTGAGCATCTATATACAAAAGTATATATGCGCCTTCGTGAAACAAATAACAGGCAGAAGGCACATCACGTGCCAACACGTGATGCTCTGGGACTACTGTATATAGGCAAACCGGCCTAGTGCTATTGGATCTCGTGCTACACGTGAGGATTCCTAATACCTTCTGAGCCGATAGAATTAAATTCTATATAAAAGGGATCAGAACCTTATTTTGGAAATATTTTCCCAATCTTTCAAAACAAAAAAGATTGTGCTCTGTAAATCAGAGCACCGTTGGATTAAATATCCAATGGTGATTAAAAATCACCAAGCTACAGAATAAGCTCTGTATGGGAAAATATTTTCCCAATCTTTCTAAACAAGAAAAATTATGCTCTATAAATCAGAGCACCATTGGATCAAAGATCCAATGGTAATAAAAAATCACCAAGATACAGAATAAGCTTTGTATGGGAAAATATTTTCCCAATCTTGTTAAAAACAAGAAAAATGTCTTCTGTAAAACAGAGGTCCCTGGATCAAAGATCCAACGGTGGATAAAATCCCCGAATTAATCAAAAATCTCTCAATGAGAGATTTTCTTAACAAAAATCAACAAACTTGCCTCTGCTATATAAAGGACTCGAGACTGAAGAGAGGGAGATGGAGAGAAAAAGGAGAGACCCCCCATAAGATTTGAGAAAACAAAAAGAAGATGAGTTCTCTTTAGAGAAAAAGAAACCCTAGGTGAGGAAAAGACACAGAGATCATTTCATCTCCTTTTACAAGAGTTTAACTCTTCCAAAAAAAGAACTTAGTTCTTCTTTTGGTTGAGATTTGCAGAAGCAGATCTCCCCATAAGTTGAGAATTTAATTCTCATCGGGGAGATTCTGTTATGCAGTCCCAAAACTTAGAGGAAAGAATTAGGTTTGAAGAATTTAATTCTTCCAATGATATAGAAATTTAATTCCTCTGATAAAACTAGGGTTTAACCCTACATAAGAATTTAATTCTTATAAAACAAAGGACTTGAAATTCTTAAGACTAAGATCAAGAGCCCCATGCATATTAGCATTTAAACGCTACAACGACAGATCACGTGTTCCCACGTGAGCACTTCTGAGAAACAAAATGGAACGACTGAGATTGAGTCACGTGATCCCACGTGACCTCCAATAGTGCTTAGCACTTAAAAAAAATAGGAAGATAAATTCAAAGGAGACAGTGCCTAACTTAGTGGCGCCTCACGTGTCTACACGTGATGGTTGCAAGACATAAGTGTTTAACACTTACATGTACAGAACGAGGGAATAAGCCCAAAGATACAGTGCCCAATATTCAGGTGCCACACGTGAGCGCTCCAAGTTTCAGTGTTTAACACTGCTTAAGAGCCTCACGTGGGAGCACGTGAGCGCCAAACATTTAGCAGTGTTTAACACTGTGAGAGGCTAACCCTAGCCCAAATCAGCCAAGTCTCTTAAGGCCAAAAACCTTTTGACTATCAATCAACCGAGCCTTCCTATACTCAGCTCCCCCCAAATCGATCTTGGTCCCAGAGATGGCCAATGATCTCCTGACACGTGGCATCTAAAATAACGTTCATTCCACCATGATCTCTCCCTTCAGTCTGGAGTTCGGTTCAAGGGTACTTCTCTCCACACCTCTGATATATGTCGTTGTAATTCTTCAATGATATCAGAGAGGTGGAGGGTCCCGACAACCAACAGCTCTTAGATGCACTATCAAACCCAGGAGCATATCCCAATGGACCGTGATGTCCTTAAACTAGCCCATGGACCGCAACGTCCTTAAACTAGCTATGGACCGCAACGTTCTTAAACTACGATCTCACCGCCAAATGGTGATCTGTGGACTGCAACGTCTTTAAACTAGCTATAGACCGCAACGTCCTTAAACTATGACCTCACCGCCAAATGGTGATCTATGGACCGTAATGTCCTTAAACTAGCTACGGACCGTAATGTCCTTAAACTAGCTGTGGACCGCAACGTCCTGAAACTAAAACGATAGTGCCCAAATGCTCTTTCGTTGGATCAAAAATGATCCTGAACCCCCGTTAAGTAGATCTTAGTCTAATATCGAATTAACATACCTTAACAAATGTGTAAGTTATTCTTAATCTCAAACAAAGTTAACGGTCCTTAAATCGACCCAAACCCAAATCTAAGAAAATACGGATTTGGACTAATCCATGCCCTACGGGCGACAACACAAATTAGTCTCCGTATACAATCCACGGGCAACCAAAAATAAAACAAACACACACACACGACATGAAGTGACCTTCTGGAGCAGGAGAAAGTGGTTATCACTATGCGGTAACGTAATTAACTGCAGGGGCTTGCGCCTGCAGGGAAGAGCGTCCCCACAATCAAAAAACCCTCACAACGAGGGGAAATCTAACGAAGTCCGCTACAACGGCCCCATCCGTCCAAACCCCTGATATAGGGTGCCATAATTCAACTTGGCATCTTCGGAGAGGTGGACGGATAAAACCAAATAGCATCTACCTCCAAAATTTAGGCCAGATGTCCTAACGTCCCGGTCGCGTCTTTCGGTGGTAAACAGATTCTGGCATGCCCGGTGGGACCTTTTCCTCATTCCACTCCACACTTCGTGTGTCGTGATCATGAACGAATCGCGGTTTAATATGGTTTCCCCTGGATTCGAGGTACTAAGATTTGGTGTCTTGCTCCGTGCAGATGAGAAGATGACGTCGATGGCTTCCAACTGCACCAATTGCAACAACATCTCCCACTCCGTACGCTGGAGGAATAACTTATAGGCCCCAAGCGGCTTCCATCTTCGCAATTCCAGTGGAGTAGGTGACTCAGGCCGTAACTGGACTGTTCTTCGGAACCATGCTCCCGCCAATGAGCTTCAATGCTTCAATGCCATTACAAGAGGCTCTAAAGAAGTCGGTCTTCGATCGGCTTGCAACTACCACGGCCCCTCTCAACGGGTCGTCCAATTCTCATGCCTCAGTCTTCAACAGGCTAAGCCAAAGTTCCAGTGAACACGTAAAGAGGCCCGCAATACTTGAAGGAGTTATCCCGAAGCAGATAGCCATTCCAGCTCTGTTAGACAAAGTCGTCAAAGAGGCTTCTCCTATTAAGAGATCGGTCTTCGCAAGACTGGCCGTTCCAACTTTTGCTGCAGGCGACGTCGTTAAAAATGCTTCCCCTGCCAAAAAATCAGCCTTTGCAAGATTGACCGTTCCCTCTCAGCGGATGTCGGTCTTCGACAGGTTGACACCACAATACCCCATCAGAGTAGGGGCATGATGAAGCCACTCCCATAACTGAACCATCCCCATTTGCACGACATGCTCGACGTCGCCACTGGCGCCGAGTAAGGAAGGCTGGGGGTATCTCTCCTTCTGGACTTACCCCACCAGCTCCAACGGTGGAAATTGATGCTGCTGTTCCAACTGAGAACAGCTTCGAGTTACTCAGGAGGGTGCGCAAGAACTCTCCAACCGCTATACTGAAGAAGTCTCCTTCGCCTGTCGAAAACACAACACAGGTAAAGCCGGAATAGCCTCCTCAGCGGTTGTCCTCCAAGATCCACAGAGTTTGGCGGAAAGTCTAAGACTTTGTAATTGACAAAGATTACTCTCGCCGGTTGAAGAAGACGAAGGCTCGGCAAGAGGAAGACCATCCAATTGCCATACCATGAAAGGTATCATCTGCATGGGAGCCTGCCACAACGGCCCCCTCAACCTCATCCTCCCACAAAAAGAGAAGGCCTGAGAATCTCCCACCACTGGCGGCAAATATCAAAGGCAGTGGACCCAAATGTCCCAAGTCTGGGGGCATGGTTATGCATACCGTCTACATGGCATCCGGAAAAGAGGATAGTCGTGCTTCCGTAAGTCATCGACCACTCACACGGTCTGTGACGAAAGCTCGGGAGCAAAAACAAAAGCTCCAGGAGATGTTGAAAAGGATGGCCGTACTTACTGGGCAGAAAGAAAGCACGGAAGTATCGTCGGAACAACGCCAGGAGAAAGAGACCGACACCGAATTCCTACGGAGGGTTCTTGAAAAGAAAGACAAAGAGCCCGCGGAACAAGCAGCTAATATAAAACAGATAGCGCTTCTGTTCCATGACATGGTTGGGATGATGATACAGCCGGATCCTCCAGCCGAAGATCCGCTAATAATCATTAAAGATGACAGAGGAGAGACATCGAACCCTCCTCCGACTCTATCAACAGCCAGAGAGGAGACGATCTCCAAAGCTGCCCTTGACGACTACATAGCTCAGCAGATTCGAGCTTATCAAGCAAACGAAGCGGCAAGCCAATTCGTTAGAACTGGGCGACCTTACCTTGGCCGGTATGACCAAATTAAGTACCCGCCAGGATATACGATCCCCAAATTCCATGCGTATAAGGGGATGGGAAATCCACATCAACACGTTGCTCAATTCAGAGCTCTATGCGGAAATACTGGAGGCGATGACAAACTATTGCTTCGCCAATTT
Organism: Agapanthus africanus; assembly: GCA_030015575.1. Taxonomy (NCBI): domain Eukaryota; kingdom Viridiplantae; phylum Streptophyta; class Magnoliopsida; order Asparagales; family Amaryllidaceae; genus Agapanthus; species Agapanthus africanus. The sequence continues at coordinate 16,422,882 of CM057349.1, read as the reverse complement.
GTCAGCAGCTTGTCGGAGACGGCATTTGAATGGTACTCCGAGCTTCCGAATGATTCCATCAAGACATTTGCAGAAATGGAGCTACTGTTTACACAGTGGTTCGCAAGCGCAAGCGAGTGCACCCTAATCATGGTATTAATCAACGCCAGGTTGAAACCAGGAGAAACCTGGGTTCAGTATGCGATTCAGTGGCGGAACCTATGGTTGAAGTGTGAACAACGCATAGAAGAAGCTCCTGCTGTGGACATGTTCGTGGGGACCCTTGATCCTCAGGCAACTATATCCCAGTTTATGATGTTTTTCAAGACGACCACTTTCCAGGCCTTGATCGAAAAATTGGCCCAAATGGACCAAATGGGCCATAGGCCGTCCTCTTCAAAGACAGATCTTCGGAATGAAAAGGGTAAACGGAAAGCGACCTTCGTCGCCAATGCTCAACAACAACTGAGTGACCCAAAACCGGTTATTCGCCAAAATAGCAGACTGCGAGCCCTCGAAGAGAAATTGAGACGTCCTTACTTGCTTCCCCGAGACAAAACAAGGAAACTATTCGAATTAGCGGTGCTCAACAGACTCATCACTCTGCTGGATTCGAGACGCCCGCTGCAATCAGGCGACGTCAACAATCCTAATTACTGCCCCTACCACCGAATAGTGGGCCACCCAATCGAAGATTGCTACGTCTTTAAAAACTGGGTCCAGACCAGTACCAGAAGGGAAAGTTCGCGTTATCCAAAAACTGGAAGGTAAACCTGCCGCGGTAGCACGTTCCTAAAAAGGTGGATACGCCGGGGGCTGTTTCCCCAATCAGAGCAAAGCTCTGTTTGAATTTCAAAATTCAAAAATTGAAGCAACGCTTCAGATCCCTTGCGCTGCGCGCCACGTGTCAAAAGCAGACATGCCAGCGCCAGGAGCGCTGCGCCCTAGGCAGCGCACCCCCAATCAGAGCAAAGCTCTGTTTCAATATTCAAATTTTAAAAATTGAAGCAACGCTTCAGATCCCTTGGGCTCTGCGCTGCGCGCCACGTGTCAAGCACAGGCGCGCTAGTGCAGTTGCGCTGCGCTCTGCGCTGCGCGCCACGTGTCAAGCACAGGCGCGCTAGAGCAGTTGCGCTGCGCGCCACGTGTCAAATGCAGGCGCGCTAGCGCCAATTGCGCCAGCTCTGGAATTTAAAGAATTCCCCACCGTTAGATCAAAAGATCTAATAATAATAATAAATTATTAATTAACCAGAATTAAAATTCTGTTCTGGAAAGATCTTTCCAATCTTATTAAAATAAGAAGATTATTTTCTGTAAAACAGAAGCCTTAGGATCAACGATCCAACGGTGGGAAATATTCCCAAATCAATCAGAGAAAGATCTCTGTAACTAATTTAACAAATCAATTAGCCCTATATAAAGGCCCCAAGACTTCAAGTCTCAGATAGAAAAAACCCTCTGCAAGTTTTGAGAAGAACTCAAAAAGAAAGAAAGGCAAGCCTTTGAAAAAAGAAGATCATTTTCTTCATCTTTAAAGGTAAAGAATGATATTCTCGAAAAACAGAGATGAAATCATCTCATTAAAAAAGAAGAACCATTTTCTAAAAAGATCAGAGATCTAAGAACAAGATCAAGATCTTCAATAGAAAAGAAAGAGATCAAAAAAGATCTAATCATAAAAGATTAAAAAAGTAGTTTACTTCATTCACAGATCTTTTGATCTATAAAGGCATAGCCTTTTGATAAGAACAAGAACTTTGGTTCTTGGATCTTGAGGCAAGGCCTCCTTTGAAGAACAAAAAACTTGTTCTTTGATCTTAATTTGATCAAAAATGCGCTTTGCGCTATTGGACAGTGCCTTGCACTCTTGAATTGCGCCTTTGCACTTATTGGATTGGCGCATAGCGCCAAAATGCGCCACGTCTCAACCATAGAACCGTTTGCGCTTTGCGCTTCTAAAAATAGCGCACTGCGCTCTTGAACTGGCGCACTGCACCAGAGCACGCCACGTGTCACTCACTGGCAAACCCATAAATTGGCGCAGCGCACTTATAAAGCGTAGTGCGCTAACAGACTTGTGCTTAGCGCTGAGCGTGACACGTGTCACCTTTGCATGCGCTAGCGCAATGCGCTCTTTGATTGGCGCAAAGCGTCTGACAAGCCACGTGGCGCACTATCAGACCACTTTTTTGCCCCTGATAAATGCTATGCATTTAATTACATCCAATATCAGAGCCCAATGCTATGCATTATTAAAAGGGTAGAGCCCAAATAAAGGCCTAACAGGCCAAACATGAATAAAATATTAAACATTTTTAACTGGACTTAGCCCAATTCTGACCATAAGTCCTCAATATAAATTGAACTGAGCACAACTGCTCTTCCAATCAATTTACACCCGGTTCGAGGGTACATCTCTTTACTCCTCTGATATCCGTCGTTGTAATCCTTCAACATCGTCAGAGAGGTGACGGGTCCCGACGGCCACACATTGCTACGGACTGTGGGGTCCTTAAACTCATGGACTTTGACGTTCTTAACCTCGACCATGATGTCTTAAAACTAATACCGGACTGTGGAGTCCTTAAATCCACGGACTATGACGTCCTTAACCTTGACCGTGTGTCTTAAAACTAATACCGGACTGTGGAGTCCTTAAATCCACGGACTATGATGTCCTTAACCTTGACCGTGATGTCTTAAAACTAATATCGGACTGTGAGGTCCTTAAACTCATGGACTATGATGTCCTTAACCTCGACCGTGATGTCTTAAAACTAACACCGGACTGTGAGGTCCTTAAACTCATGGACTATGATGTCCTTAACCTTGACCGCAATGTCTTAAAACTAACATTGGACCGTAATGTCCTTAAACTAATTATCGACCGCAATGTCATTAAACTAAACAATAGAGCCCAATTGCTCTCTTGTCGGATCTAAATGATCCTGTTAAGTTGATCTTAGTCTAGAATTAGACCAACGTGTCCTTAACGAACGTTTAAGTTGATCTTAGCCCCAAATAAGGCTAACGTATCCTTAAACACAACCCCCCAAACCCAAATCTACGAAAAATACGGATTTGGACTAATCTACGTCCTACGGGCAACGACATAAATTAGTCTCCGTATACAATCCACGGGCAACCGAACACAAAACAAACACCTACGACACGAAGTGACCATATGGAGAAAGAGAAAGTTGTTACCGCGATATGGTAGCGTAATTAACTGCAGGGGCTTGCGCCTGCAGAGAAAAGCGACCCCACAATCAAAACCCCTCAAACGAGGGGGAATCTGACGAAGTCTGCTACATCGGCCGCATCCATTTAAACCTTCGATACATGATGCCATAAATCAACTTGGCATCTTCGAAGAGGTGGACGGATAGCACCAGTTAGCATCTGCCCCGAATTTCAGGCAAGACGGACCTGCGCGGTCGCGTCTCCGTTGTCCGGCGGGGAACAGATTCTGGCGCGCCCAGTGGGACTTTTTCCTCTTTCCACTCCATACTTCGTGTGTCGTGTTCGCGAACCAATCGCGGTTTGCTAATAGTTGCCCTTGGGTTTCGAGGTACTAAGATTTGGTTTCTTGCTTGGCGCAGAAAGCAAAACAGCAATGGCGTTCACCTGCTCAAAGTGTTCCACATGCAACTGCAACCCGCATCTTGCCTCAACTGGGGGCATAGCCTACGGGCCCCAAGCTGCTTCCCTGTTCACGATGCCCATGGAACAGGTTACTCAAGCCACCACAGGGTTGTTTTTCGGGACCATGCTCCCGCCAGCAAACTTCACCGCTCCCGTGCCAGTACCGAAAGCTCCCAAGAAGTCGGTCTTTGATCGGCTTACAACTACTGCGGCCCCTCTCAACGGGTCGTCCAGCACCGGCAACTCGGTCTTCTCCAGATTGGGCCAAAATTGTTGTGGGCCCACAATGAAGCCTGCAATCCCAGAGAAGGTTATTTTGAAGAGAGTAACCAACCCTGCTCCTGAAGTCGTCAAGGCGGCTTCTCCTACCAAGGGGTTGGTCTTTACAAGACTGACTGTCCCAACTCCCGCTCCTACTACTCAAAGGACATCAGTCTTCAATAGGCTGACGCCAGCAGCAACCCTTCACCTGGAAAGGGGGGAAGACAAAGCCATTGCTGAACCAACCCCAACAGCTCGACACGCTCGACGTCGCCACTGGCGCCGAGTGAGGAAGGCCGGAGGCAACTCCCCTTCTGGGCTAACTCTACCAGCCCCGACGGCGGAAATTAATGCCGCTGTTCCAACTGGGAACAGCTTTGAACTGTTAAATAAGGTGCGTAGGAATTCTCCTACCGCCGTACTGAAAAGATCTCTTCCTCCGGTGGAGAATGTTGCGGAAGCCAAGCCAGAACAGTCCCCTCAGCGGCTGTCTTCTAAAATCTACAAAGTCTAGCGGCAGGTCCGGAACTCAGTGGTTGATCAAGACTACCCCCACCAGCAGAAGAAGCTGAAGGCCCGACATGAAGAAAACCGTCCAGTTAAGCCACAAAAGATGATGACTACTTGGGTGCCCACTGCAGCGGCCCCCTCAACGTCAACCACTCAGAAAAGAAGGAGGCCAGAGAAAGCCCCTGTGAACGTGGCAGACCATAAAAACGTCGAGCCCAAACGCCCTAAGTCTGGGGGCATAACGGTCCATACCGTTTACATGGCATCCGAGAAGGAGGATAGCCGTGCTTCTACGGGCCACCGACCACTCACCCAATCCATCACAAGAGCCCAGGAACAGCAGCAGCAGAAGCTCCAGGAGATGCTGACTGCGATGGCCGCACTCACCGGGCCAAAAGAAAGCCCGGAGGCGTCATCAGAACAACGTCGCGAACACGAGACTGATGCGGAGTTCCTTCGTAGAATGCTCGAAAAGAAGGACAAGGAGGCTGCGGAACAAGCGGCCAATATAAAGCAAATGGCTCTTCTCTTCCAAGACATGGTGGGTATGATGATACAGCCGGATCCTCCAGCCGAAGACCCTCCGGTCATAATTGAAGATGATAGAGGAGAAACATCGAATCCTCTGCCGGCTCTGTCAACGGCCAAAGAGAAAACAATCTCTAAAGCCGCCCTGGATGATTATATTGCTCAACAAATACGAGTTCACCAGGCAAATGAAGCGGCTGGCCAGGTCGTGAAGATTGGGCGACCGTATCCAGGCTGGTATGATCAAATAAAGTACCCACCGGGCTACACAATCCCGAAATTCCATGTATACAAGGGGACAGGCAATCCCCACCAGCACGTTGCCCAGTTCAGGGCTCTGTGCGGCAACACCGGGGGCGATGATAAGCTTTTGCTCCGACAATTCGTCGGCAGCTTGTCGGAAACGGCGTTTGAGTGGTACTCCGAACTTCCAAACGACTCCGTCAAAACTTTCGCAGAGATGGAGTTGCTATTCACCCAGTGATTCGCGAGCGCCAGCGAATGCACCCCAATAACGGCGTTGATTAATGCAAGGGTGAAGCCAGGCGAAACTTGGGTTCGATATGCAATCCGATGGCGGAACCTGTGGTCGATGTGCGAACAACACATCGAAGAAGCACCAGCGGTGGGCATGTTCATGGGCACCCTAGACCCTCATGCAACTATTTCACAGTTCATGATGTTCTTTAAATCGACCACGTTCCAGGCTTTAATCGATAAGCTAGCCCAGATGGATCAAATGGGTCACAGACCGTCTTCCCCAAAGCCGGAACCTCGGAACGACAAGGGCAAAGGGAAGGCGACCTTCGTTGCGAACACCCAACAGCAGCCCAGTGCCCCAAAGCTAGCGGATCAACTGGAGGAGAGACGGCGCTATTACAATGAGAAAATGAAGCGTCCTTATTCATTCCCACGGGACAAAACGAAGAGGCTTTTCGAACTAGCTATGCGCAACAGGCTTATCAACTTGCCAAATCCAAGGCGACCACCGCAACCCAGCGAAGTGAATAATCCCAATTATTGCCCTTACCACCAAACAGTAAGCCATCCGATCAAGGATTGCTTCGTCTTTAAGGGGTGGATCGAGGATCAGTACCTACAAGGCAAGTTTACGCTGTCTGAGAAGTGGAAAGTAAACCCACCACAACTGCACACTCCTAAGAAGATGGACACGCCGGGGGCAACGTGCTCTTTTGTTGAAGAAGCTCCATGGAAGGTGGCTCTTTCGGCCAAAACCAAAAGGATGCTGAAGGATCTCCAGACATGCCCAGCGATCAGATGGAAGAATCCGTTGGAACCTGGGATCATCGAGGGGATGCTGAAGCCGCGCCCAACTCCAAAGATTGGTGGTGATAGCCAAAGCATTCATTCTCATCCGTCGAAATCTTCGAAAAAGAAGAAGAAATCCAAAAAGCCCTTGAAGCCTGGCGACAAGCGCACGGACCTGCAGAAACAAATCGACGCGCTGGAAGAGTATAATCAGAAGGCGCGGACTCCAATCACACTCCAAGAGTTCCTCAGCTACGTCCTTGAGGACAAAGATGATGGAGAAGACTCGTCGGATGGATCTGAGGATTACGTAGCAAGTTGCCATGTGATCTCTCATTCATCGCTAGACAATGAAGAAGCTCCCTGCACAGAGAGACTGGGGGCAGGTCCCGAGCCGGAACTTTTATGGCCGTTAGACGAAATGATCGACGCCTTCTTAAATGAGATTCATCTGAAAAGTAAAGCCGATCGGGAGCGTGAGATCGCCATATTTGAAAGAGCCAAACGCCGGCGACTAGACGAAAGAGTCGAGACACTCCCGCCGAATCAAGGAACATCCGTCGCGGATAAAAACAAGTTCAAGACGAGGAAAAGGTTTGCTAAAGCCATATTAATGGGAATGAAGCTACCACCCTCCGAAGGAAACATTCTTGGTGAAGCAGAGATGCATCCTAGCTACTGCTCATATCATCGAAAGATTTCGCACCCCACCGAGGAGTGCAATGCTTTTAAAAGATGGTGGCAGGGATATGTTGCTCACCGGCAACATTTTAAGCGGATGAAACGCAAAACTCAGCGGGAGCAAAGAAGTCCGACTGAGGATCATAAAAGAGATACCGGTAACTGTCGCATGGTCAACACCGGGGAATCTCAAATTCTCACTTTTGGAAGTGACTCTGACGAAGAAATGGCTTTTGGCCCCCTCTTTAAAGAATCCGCATTGGGGAAGGAGCAAGAACCGAAGGCCTGTGAAAACATCCAGCTGCGCAATCGCACGCTTCCGGAAAAGAATCTCGGATCCACGAGTAAAAAAGATAAGGGAAAAGAAAAGGTCTCCGAGGATATCGCTCTGGACGACCAAGTCATGAAAGAGCTGACTGCCAAGGACCCGCCAAAGAAGAATAAGGTGGACTATAACGTTCTGGCGCACTTGAGGAAGTTACCCTCGCAGCTCAGTATTCTCGACGCCCTTCTATTATCCAAAGAAACGAGAGATTCATTAATCAAGGTGCTACAAGAACCAGAGCAATTCCAAGCTTTTCTCGCTGAAGAAAAGATGAAAGACGAGTTGGAAGAAGTACACACTGCTAACGTCACTTTCGGCGATGAAGATCTCCTCCTTGGGACGTGCGAGCACAACCGTCCCCTCTATGTCTCAGGATACTGCTACGATATAAAGATAGGCAAAATCCTGGTCGACAATGGGTCTTCCGTCAATCTCCTCAACGTGCGAGTGTTGAAGAAAATCTGCATGAGCATCCAGCACCTCGCTCGTGATAAAATCACCATCTCCGGTTTTGACTCCCAATCATCACGGACTCTCGGTTCTGTGATATTGACATTACGATTCGGGCTACTTGTCACGGATATTAAATTTCATGTCATTGACGCCAAGACATGCTATAACGCTTTGCTCGGCCAGCCTTGGTTACACGAGTACAACATCATCCCTTCTACACAACATCAGTGCATGAAATACTTTAAGGATGGCCTCGAGTATACCGTAACGGAAGAGCTGAACCCATTCTCTGTGAACGAAGTCCGCAAGTACGAAGATGCAAAATACTTTTTGCCATATTTCGAGGACACGGAGAGATGTCGCAAACCGGAGAACAAAGCTATCACCACCATTCCTGTCTTCGGGAGTGATACAGAGGAAGAGGAAGAGATAGTTTATCCAGGCCCGCCCCAGTACAACGACCCAGGACCGTCCGCTCCTATGTTGATCTTTGGCAGCGACTCGGAAGATGAGGTCCATGCTATATTCTCTGCTCGGCCACCAATACAAGCATTCGCTGGTGATAATCAGAGTTTGCAAATTACCATGATTCCGCGGGAGCATTACAAAGATCTCGACGCACTTGAAGCTTATAGCGTCCAAGAGCTACAAACATTTTACGTCCCTCCCAGGCGAAAAGGTGAACAGGCAATCCTATTCTACCGATCCACGGAAACCAAAGTGGAGAAAGAAATCTGGCATGGCGCGGATTCTACACTTGACAGGCTCCAGCCCATCCGTCTGCCTAGATATTATATGGAAGGCTTGAAAAGGCTATTGAAGCGCCAAGGGATACCCTTCAAACAGATCGCTCGAAAAGCTAAGTTCTATGATAGGATCTGGAATGTTCCCGGAACTCAGCGCAAGTTGCCCAACGGGAGAATGGAGGCGATCGGGCTTGGATATATTCGGTCCAAGAAATGGGAGCTACTCCGCGACTGCTACGTCGTACATGACTTTGATGAAGAAGGAGATGCTCAATGGGAGAATGCCAACCCTGAACCAGAAAGAGCCCCTGACATGAAAATGCCCAGTCCATCGTTCGAAGAACAAATGGAGAAGCTTATAAGGGAAGCTGGTCAGAAGGTTCGAGACGACCATAATCGCGAAATGGCCATCTACGAGAAAGCCAGGATGCAACGCCTTCTTCAACAGGCTGCGAAGGATGGAAATGCCCCTCCCTGTCAACCTGTTGTACAAAAGGCTCGACGCAGAGGTAGAAACAAGTCAGAGAGTGGAAAAGGCGTTCGACAGCGGCAAAGCGGGACCAAGAAGTCATACGATCGAGAATCGAGCGGTCCGGATTTGTCCGATATGAAGAAGATGAGTCGAGCATACTCTTTTCCTCAAGTCAAGACAAAGAAGATACTTGATCTTGCCATAAGACATCAAATGCTTACACTTCCGGAGTCCAAGCACCCCGAGCAAGCTAACGAGGTCTCTCATCCAGACTATTGCTCTTATCACCGAGCAGTAGGACACCCTCTCGAAGACTGCTTCACCTTCAAGAACTGGGTCGAAGACCAATATCAGCTCGGCAAGTTTGCTCTGTCCAGCAGTTGGAGGATAACTCCGCCGCAGAAGCATGAACCCAAAGCCGTGAGAGTAGAACCAGATCAACATCGGTCATGGAAGCGAGCTCGTACTTGTCATATGATAACAATATCAAAAGAAGAGCCTGAGAATATGGATGACCTCCCTTGGTGCTTCGAAAACAATGATGACGAGGTGATCTCAGAATTTCCACCGGCGCCAAAAGAGCTGGAAGATGGAATACACACTACTGCAGATAACCTCAAGAAAATTGATTTGGGGATGGCGAACGACCCGCGGCCTACATTCGTCAGTGAACTGCTATCTGAAGAAAGGGTGGCTGCATTAAAAGACGTGCTTATAGAGCATAGAGATTGCTTCGCATGGAACTATTCCGAAATTCCAGGATTAGATCCAAAGATTGTGGTCCACAAATTGGCGATATCTCCCGACGTCAAGCCAATCAAACAAGCACCGAGAAGAATGCGGCTCGAGCTTGAGATGAGCATCAACGCTGAGGTCAAGAAATTAATCGACTCCGGCTTCATCCAAGAGGTTCAATATCCTGACTGGATCGCCAACATCGTCCCAGTGATGAAGAAAAATGGGACGGTGCGCATCTGTGTGGACTTTCGGGATCTCAATAAAGCCAGCTCGAAAGACGATTTCCCAGTACCGGTCACTGAGCTGATGATAGACAACACGTCCACTCACGAAGTTTTCTCCTTCATGGACGGCTCATCAGGATATAATCAGATAAAGATACATCCCGAAGACCAGAAGCACACCGTTTTCCGGACCCCTTTGGGTATATTCTGCTACAAGGTGATACCCTTCGGTCTAAAGAACGCCGGCGCCACCTATCAGAGGGCCATGACGAGGATCTTTGATGACCTCATACATGAAATCGTCGAATGTTATATCGACGACCTTGTGGTGAAAAGCAAATCATACGAGGAGCATTTAGAGCATCTGAAGATCGTGTTTCAACGCCTCCGGCAACACAACTTAAAGATGAACCCTCTCAAATGCGCGTTCGGTGTTTCCTCGGGCAAATTCCTAGGATCCATCGTCCGACACCGAGGTATCGAGATAGATTCGTCAAAGATCAAGGCAATTATAGAGATGCCCCCGCCAAGGATTCTCAAGCAACTGCGGTCTCTCCAAGGAAAGCTCGCGTATATCTAGCAATTTATAGCCAATCTTTCAGGCAAGTGCCGCCCTTACAGTCACCTGATGAAGAAGGGAACCCCTTTCGTTTGGGATCACAAATGCTAAGGCGCACTAGACGAAATCAAGCAGTATCTGCAGAACCCGCCAGTGCTGGCTGCTCCGGTCAAGGGAAAGCCTCTCATTCTGTATACAACCACCCTTGAAGGTTCCTTAGGCGCATTATGGGCACAAGAGAACGACCAGGGGAAGGAGAGAGCCCTCTACTATTTGAGTCGAGTTCTACTGGGGGCAGAAAGCAATTATTCTCCCATCGAAAAACACTACGTGGCGTTGATCTTCGCGATAAAGAAACTCCGGCACTATGCATTGGCGCATGAAGTCCGTCTCATATCGAAGGTGGACCCTCTCAAATACTTGATGTCGAAGGCCATATTGACGGGGCAACTCGCTAAATGGGCCTTGCTCTTGATGGAGTTCTCAATAACTTATCAGCCTCTTAAGGCAGTGAAAGGCCAGGCCATCGCCGACTTCCTCTCTGAACATCCGATACTGGCCGATTCCCCTTTGAATTGCGAACTGCCAGACGAACATGCGTTTGATGCGATCGACGGTGGTGGTATCCGGTGGGAACTTTATTTTGATGGAGCATCCTCCATGAAGAAGCGCGAACAAAACACCCCCATAATCAAATCGGGGGTAGGCCTCATCTTCGTGACCCCACAAGGAGGGATAATGCGCTTTGCTTTCTCCTTAACAGAGCCGAGGACGAACAATGAAGCCGAATACGAAGCTTTGATAGCAGGCCTCGAGATCGCCATTGACATGGGAATTGAAAACCTCCTCATATACGGAGACTCCCAACTGGTCGTTAGTCAAGTAAATGGTGACTATCAGACGTGCAAGCCAGAGCTGGTGAAGTATGGCGAGAGAGTACAGCAACTGCTGACTCAAATTCCCTCTTACATGCTGGAAAGCATACCGCGTGCGGAAAATAGCAAAGCGGATGCATTAGCCAAGCTTGCTAAAGAATTGGCCGATGAGAACCTCGATGATGTAAAAATCGTGGTACAAAGCCGTCGGGTTCTTACACCGGCGGAGATATCTCCGGAGTCGTCCGAAGAAAAGGAAGCGACCAAGCAGACAGCCCTGCAAATAAAAGACCAAGAAACGGTTGAGGATTGGAGAGAAGTCTTTATAGACTACTTCAAATCCCATCGAAAGCCTGAAGATGCGTCCTCAAGACATCAGCTCATGAAACGAGCTCTGTCTTTCGCTTTCTTCAATGATACCCTGTACAAGAGGTTATTTGATGCTTTGTGGTTGAGATGGCTGGGACCTGAAGAGGCAAAAAGATTCGTCCAAGAAGTTCACGACGGACTCTGCGGTTCTCACCAAGCAGGCCCGAAGATGAAGTTGAAGATCAAACAGATGGGTTATTATTGGCCCACGATGATCCATGACTGCCTCGAGTATGCGAAGTACTGCCACTCGTGCCAGATTCATGGGGACTTTATCCATCAGCATCCAAATCCACTACATCCAACGGTCGCTATCTGGCTATTCGAAATGTGGGGAACTGACATAATCAGCCCCATCGAACCAGCATCATCCAGAGGACATCGTTTCATTTTGGCGACAACTGATCACTTCTCCAAATGGGCAGAAGCAGTACCGCTGAGGGAAGTGAAGACGGAGAATATCCTCCATTTCTTCAAAACACACGTCATTTACCGGTTTGGAACTCCGAGACGGATCATATCCGATAACGGGCCAGCCTACAGAAGCCACAAGATCAGCCGCTTCGCACAACAACATAACATAAACTGGAGATACTCCTCAGTTTATAATCCCCGAGCCAACGGTCTAGCTGAAGCTTTTAACAAGACTCTGACAAAAATCGTGAAGAAGATGGTGTCCCGAAATAAGAAGGACTGGCACGAGAGAATGCAAGAAGCTCTCTGGGCGTATCGAACTACATTCAAGACGGCCACGAACACAACGCCGTACGCGTTGGTATTCGGTACAGAAGCGTTACTTCCCCTCGAGATAGAGTTACCCTCTCTACGAGTGGCGGTTCATTACGAGCTGACGGACCAGGAGAACGCTCACCTTCGGCTTGAGGAGCTCGATGCCCTTGATGAAACCCGGCTCATGGCGCAACAAAATCTGGAAGCTTATAAAGCGAAGATGACGCACTCATATGAAAGATTGACCAGGTCGAGGATATTCAGCCAAGGCAAACTCGTGCTAGTGGTCAAAAGACTTATGATCCCCAATCGCGCCAAGCGGGGAAAATTCGAGCCGAACTATGAAGGCCCGTACATCATAGACAAGGTCTACCAGGGTGGAGCTTATCTACTCATGGACATGAATGGTGAAAGACTTTTCAGGCCAATAAACGGTCGCTTCCTGAAGAAGTACTACGCTTGACGAGTCACGGCCTAGGTCAATGATAGATGACGACGACTATGTCCGCTCGCTATCTTCCTAAGCCCAAACTCTATAAGTAGTAACCGGCTTACTTTACAACGGACCGAAACGTTCTTAAACTAACAGTGGAACGAAACGTCCTTAAACTAACAACGGACCGAAACGTCCTTAAAATTAACAGTGGACCGAAACGTCCTTAAACTAATGACGGACCACTATATCCTAAAACTAGCTGCTAACCGAGATGTCGATAAACTACGGTGGATTACAGCATCCCAAAGCTGATACAAAAAAAGAATAAAAAAAGAGAGAAAAGAAAATGGTATGTCCATAAGCAAAATGGGCACGGATGAAAACCCGAAAGGGCTCCGTGAGTAAAAACAGCAGGGCTACCGGCGAGTGTTTGTGAAAACCCGAAAGAGCGCAACCTCGTTAGAAAAAAAGAAAGAATAAAAAAAAGAAGGAAAACGGTATGTCCATAAGCAAAGTGGGCACGGATGAAAACTCGAAAGGGCTCCATGAGTAAAAACAGCAGGGCTATCGGCGAGTGTTTGTGAAAACCCGAAAGGGCGCAACCTCGTTAAAAGACACTTGCAGGGTCCTCTCGACTCTGTAAGGAGAAACCACCCACATGAGATCCTTACGAATCATAAGGGAGCAACACACTTAGGGATCCCCACGATTCCTAAAGAGAAATTGCACTTGCGAGATCCTCACGACTCGTAAGGAGAACTCTCTTACGGGACCCTCACGGCTCATAAGATTTGAAAGTATTAAGTTACAGAGACCTGAACCTATTCTTAAGCAACCCCCACAACCTCCGATACTGCCCTATAAGTGGCTCAATACTGACCATTGTATACAATCCACGGGCGCGAATAAACATTCCCTAACAAAGTCCCATCTGTGATTAGGGATATGTCTATATGGTGAACAACCCTTGTAAGTCATCTCGACTTATAAGAAGAAAACCCTTTTGTAAGATCCTTATGACTTACAGGAGGACATGCACTTAGGAATCCTCACAATTCCTAAGGAGAAAACACACCTACGAGATCCTCACAACTTGTAGGGAGAAATACCTTTGTGAGATCCTTACGGCTCATGAAGTTAAAAGCCTTAGTCGACAGAATCCTAACTCTGTTCGCTAAGCCACCTTTGTTCGATATCGACAGAGGCAAATGATGATTCGCTCCTGGCAATATCCCAGTTGTAGCGGTGCTAATGCCGAAATCGGTGTCTAATCCCAAGCCTGCGGCAAAAATCTAGCGAGCCACACATGCATACGAAATAGCCGAAATGATAGGGCAACTTGCAACAAAATCAGCAAGTAAAAATGTATGCATGTAAAATAGCTAAAATGATTGGGCAACTCGCAATAAAAAGCAGCGAGTAAAAATAAAACAGATAGCCGAAATGATTGGGCACCGCGAAAAATATCCGAAATGATTGGGCAATCGCGACCTTCGCGATATAAAAAGCTGAAATGATAGAGCATCGCGGAAAGAAATAAAATAAAAATAAAAATGAAATTTATGCCCTACAGGTGATATCACAGCAGTCCCTGTATACAATCCAGGAGCACAAACAAAGAAGGAATCACACTCCTCCTCCCCAGGTTTCATCAGAAGAAGAAGCCAAATCTCGGCGGTTCACAGATAGCCTAGGGATCATCTCAACATTCGTCTCATTGCAGCACACAGAACATCAAGCAAAGCGGAACAGCGGCAACCCCCAGTTCCATAACTCGGCGGTGTACAGATGACCGAGAGTCAAATTCCAACTCCGTGAAGTGGGGATAAAGTCAACCCTTCCTGGCTAAGTGGAACGCGGATTATGTCACTTCTGAGCCCGTGGAAAACGTCCAGAGCGGATCCTGGTCCTCGCAGAGCACGGGAGTGAACCCGTGTGAAGCATCCAGAGCGGAGCCTAGTCCTTGCCGAACACGGAAGTGAACCCGTGGGAAGCATCTGAGCAAAATTCCTGGTTACGTGGAACACGGATAACGTCACTTCTGACCCCGTGGAAAACGTCCAGAGCGGATCCTGGTCCTCGCAGAGCACGGCAGTGAACCCGTGTGAAGCATCCAGAGTGGAGCCTAGTCCTCGCCGAACACGGCAGTGAACCCGTGGGAAGCATCTAGAGCAAAATTCCTGGTTACGTGGAACACGGATAACGTCACTTCTGACCCCGTGGAAAACGTCCAGAACAGATCCTGGTCCTCGCAGAGCACGGCAGTGAACCCATGTGAAGCATCCAGAGCGGAACCTAGTCCTCGCCGAACACGGCAGTGAACCCGTGGGAAGCATCTAGAGCAAAATTCCTGGTCACGTGGAACGCGGATAACATCACTTCTGACCCCGTGGAAAACGTCCAGAGCGGATCCTGGTCCTCGCAGAGCACAACAGTGAACCCGTATGAAGCATCCAGAGCAGAGCCTAGTCCTCGCCGAACACGGCAGTGAACCTGTGGGAAGTATCTAGAGCAAAATTCCTGGTCACGTGGAACACGGATAACGTCACTTCTGACCCCATGGAAAACGTTCAGAGCGGATCCTGGTCCTCGCAGAGCACGGCAGTGAACCCGTGTAAAGTATCCAGAGTGGAGCCTGGTCCTCGCCAAACAAGGCAGTGAACCCGTGGGAAGCATCCAGAGTAAACATCGGACTGTGAGGTCCTTAAACTCACGGACTATGATGTCCTTAACCTCGACCGTGATGTCTTAAAACTAACAATCAACCATAATGATTTTACACTAATTTTACCGTGGTTCAAGGGTACATCTCTTTACTCCTTTGATATTTGTCGTTGTAATTCCTCAACGTCTTCAAAGAGGTGACGGGTCCCAACAACCACACATTTCACGGACCGTGGAGTCATTAAATCCACGGACTATGATGTCCTTAACCTCGACCGTGATGTCTTAAAACTAACATTGGACTGTGGAGTCCTTAAATCCACGGACTATGATGTCCTTAACCTCGACCGTGATGTCTTAAAACTAATATTGGACTGTGGAGTCCTTAAATCCATGGACTATGATGTCCTTAACCTCGACCGCAATATCTTAAAACTAATATCGGACTGTGGAGTCCTTAAATCCACAGACTATGATATCCTTAACCTCGACCGTGATGTCTTAAAACTAACATCGGACTGTGGAGTCCTTAAACTCTTGGACTATGATGTCCTTAACTTCGACCGCAATGTCTTAAAACTAACAACGGACTGTGAGGTCCTTAAACTCATAGACTATGATGTCCTTAACCTCGACCGCAATGTCTTTAAACTACGGTATCCAGGAAAACGTCCAGAGCGGAGCCTGGTCCTCGCCAAACACGGCAGGGAACCCGTGGGAAGCATCCAGAGCAACTTCTGACTCCGTGAAATGCAGATAAGGGCAACTTCACCCGTCACTTGCGAGACCGCATGACACGTAAGGGAGTAAATTCTCTTGTGAGATCCTTACGACTCTCAAGAGAAAACTGTAACGTTTTAAAATAAATAAATAAATAAATAAATAAAATTCTTTAAGTGAATTTTATGATTTTCGGTAAAGCAAAACGTAGTTTTCATAAAACTAAACCGTAATTATTCTTCACTATAAATTTAAAAATACCTATTTTAATTATATTATTATTAGTAAATGGTGTTTATTTAGCCACTTATAAATTTTTAGTTTAATTAAATATTTTTCTTAAATTAATTATTTTAAATATTAATATAAGCTTTATTTTTACACTAAATTAGTGTAAGTTACAAATTTGAATGGGTTAAATTTGCAAAAATGAACCATTGCATCTTAGTATCAAGTGTGTTTCATGCAAAAAAATTTTTCAAAATTTTACAATGGTTCTAGACCATTTTAGGTCAAATGGAGTGAAGAAAATAAAGAATTTTTAAATAAATTCATGAAAAGACTTAATTGTGTGATATTTTTATGAAACCTTCTACACTTTTCTTCACCTTTTATCACCCTCCTCTCTTTTCCTCACCTCATGGCCGGCCTCACCTCCATGGGCATCCCCAAAATTTTCCCCCGTCATTTTTGCATTAAAAATCATCAAAATTCATCAAAAATTCAATAAAAAATCCACAAAATCCTAATAAATTCCTACCCTCTATTCTTTGCTCATCTTTACATGAATTTTGGAGATGGAAAGCATTCATTTTGGAGGCTTATTTTCATGTTTGGATCTCATATTGTGGAGGTATAAATCTCCTTCTTTTGATTTATTGTTATTAGATGTTTCATTTAAGCATAATTAGATTTAATAAATAATTTCTATCTACAAGTTTTAAAATTCAAGTTAGGGTTTATAAAATTAAGTTATGGTTTTTATTAATTAAGTAGGGTTATAATAACTAGTTTAATATTTTTAGAAGTGGAAAATCTTGTATGGATGATATATTGTAAATTGTTTATCCAAAATTGTTTAAATTAATCCATTTTGCAAACTCGATTTATGTATATTATATTTATTGGTGAGATAAAATTTCAATTAATGTTTATAACACTAGAGTGTGGTTTTAAAGAGGATATTAACTTGTTGGTGGAACGAAAAACTTAATTTGGTTACTAGTTTCTTTTGATAATTGAAAAATACTAATAAAAATGCTATTTTTGCTAACTAGTTTTTGGGAATTCTTAAATAAATGAGAGTTAAAATCTAATTTATGGTTTAATTATACTATTATCATCATGAATTGTAGTTTAGTAAGTTAATTCATGTAAAATCATGTTTAGTTGTGATATGTGAAATTTTGCTTAAAAGTATCGAAATCGGGCAAGTTTGCAAACTAAAATTTTCAAACTAATGTAAAGTAGGGTGTTAAAAATATGGTAATGGTTTCTATAATCTAGTTAGGTTATTTAATGAATATTATGACCATTAGTTTCTTTTAAACATCGAGTTTTGAAGTAAAACGGTAAATTGGCGTTTTCGGGTTTTTCGAAATCGGACGATTTGATCGATTTTTAGGGTTTCGATGAATTAAATTATGTTTTGTATTATAAGTGATGAGTTTTAAAACTATGAGTTGTTTGTTGATATTTATCTCGATCAATCGGCGTTTGTACGCCGATATCGAGCGATATTTGGTTCTTTTGCATGAGCGGGACATAGGTTTTAACCTATGCGCATTTCGTGCATCGTTTTGATGTTGTTCGTGATCCAGTTAACGATATTATATGTGTTTGCGTATAGGTACCCCTCATGTGGACTACAGGCGATGAAGAAGAGGATAGCGACATCGTTTTCGACAGACAAGGACCGGGTGAGTAGATGTATATCTACGGGGGGAAGTCGGGTGGATGGCGTTTATCACCCCCGCAAGCGTAGAATAGAAATAAGTACTTATTGTCATTAGGAAACTAGACGTGACCTTAGAATTTCGGTGAGTAGGACCCTAGTAGTGACCCTAGACTGATTTAGAAAGACCATACCAGAGGATGAATACTTTGGAAGAGATTCGTAGGTTTTAGGTAGATACACACACGCACATACACTGAGACTCGACGTGGTGTATACGTGTATGTGTGTATATATATATATAGGACTAGGTGTAGGTATATATATATATACACAATACGTATATGTGATACAAGGATGTGATATGATACATGGGAATGAAACAATATAACTGGGCTGATACCGTGATTCTTGGCTATACAGTTGTGTTTTGATGTTAGCGGATCATTAGAAAATGAAATAATGGATTTGTATACATGAACAATAATAAAGGGTGGTGACGATATTGAAGTACATGGGACTCTAAAATAGAACCTGGACCGTAACCTGTGCCTGAAATTCTGATATGATATTATATAGGTGTGACTTGATTACGACATCATATAGGTGTGACTTGATTTCGACATGATATATGTGTAACTTGATTACGATATCATATTGGGGTGACTTGATTATGATATGATCTAAGTGTGACTTAATCATAATATGATACATATACATGATATTTCTGAGGATAAATTAACGATGTATATTTATACTGGCAATGATATATGATGTATGTGATTACAGTATAGCACCTTGATCTTGACATGTGTTGATGATGATATCATACGAATGATGAGACACGTAGGGGATACTTGACCCGTACCCCGATATTGGGATGCCGTATGATGGATTTTACCGTACGAGGCGTAGATATGATGATTGATCCGCACTCTTGATTCGAGGAAGCCGTACTACGTACGTGACGCTATTGAGGCTGGATCGTCGACTATTAGAGATATGGATTCAGACCTTAGGTGGACCCTTACTTTTTATCGACTGGTTTCTTAGGTTTAGTTCCTTAGGAGGTTAGATGGACACTAGATTAGGTTCGAGTCATATAGTGGTAGTTGTACTTGTATATCGCAGATGAGTGGTTATTACACATCCGTCTTTACATTCATACCGTAATCATAATGTTGCATGTTCATGCATATGTTTCTAATCAGAATAAAACTTTGCCTGTTAGGACACCAGCACCATTACCGATGATGCGCATATTCCACGCACACTTATTTGCCGGCTCACACACATCATCATCGGTAATTGCTATGTCACGTACACTTTAGATCATATTATCTTTTATTGATACAATCAGCTAACAGCTAGATCGATATAATACTGTAATTACTCTCTGGTGTTAGTATAGATATGGTATTTATTAGTTAGGCATTTCATGCATTCGCATTTTCATGTTATCATGCAGTATTATGGGGCATATGCCGACACTTATCATATGCTTACTCATGATTTTGGGATTTTGGATTTCTATGAGATTTCTGGATTTTTGGGGAAAACCGCAAGAATATATAAAAACTTCTCTCTCTCTCCTCCTCTCTTTTTAAAACATAAGATGCGGTTTTCTCGTGATGTATGTATCGTCCACCATGAGATTTCATGTTTTCTGTTGGATTTCGAAACCCGATTCGAGGAGTGGATGAACCGTCTCGGGTACATGGTGGGCCCGGTATGGTACCCCGGGGTAAGAAGATCGTGTTGTAGACGATGAGCCTGGCAGGGGAGGACTACCTACCGGTGATGTCTGGCACGGCGGATATCCGGAGGATACCGACCGTTGTCGTGAGATTTGATGATATGGGCCGATCCGGACTGACGGAGTCCGAGATATTGAGACTATGAGACATTGAGATTACGAGGTATTGAGACTTGAGATTTACATGTTTTGTGTCGATACTTGACACGGATTTCCATGGATTTCATCGTTGATATTTCAGATTTCTATACATATTTTACCATGATAAAAGCTAAAGATTTCTTATACAGATATATCTAGATTTCAGGATTGGTTATTTCACATTCATGGTGCATGCATACTCATTCACATGACATAGTTCTATATGAGGCACTGATACGAGCACGGAGCATTTGCACTTACACGTAGTTTATTATCCTGTCTTTACTTGATGACTAGTAGTATATTAGTATATTATTATGACCTAGGATAGCGTCGTGCATTCGATTTCTTTTCGCAGATATCTTCTACTCACGAGTTGGCAACTCACCCCCGTTGTGCCAAATTTTATTACAGGTTCGATATACAGGTTTTCCTGGCAGCTTGCTGGCACATCTTTTCATTCAGGGTGATTTGCACGGTAGGTTGGTTCACTTGTATCTGGACCGCCATTGTACTTTTATTATTTCATTTATATCTAGAATGCTCCATCAACCAAACTTGTATTACTTGATAGTTTACTGGATCAGTTGTTTATTTCGACCTTAGAGTCGCGCTTGTATTATTATGATATCTGGTGGTTTGTTTTCTTTTTAAGTTTTGAGCCTCGCCCTTTGGCGTTGTATACTATTGTGTATTGGTGTGGTTGTTTCTGCCTGTTGGCGTAGAGCTTGCTCCCGTTTGGGGATGCTTTTTATTGTTTATATGTATTTATACTTGTTTGTACCCGTTTGGGGCCAGTTTTTACAAAGGAGACTCTGCCGAAATTTTTGAGAAAATTTGATCTTGTTTTTTTAAACTTGTTTTCTACATGTTTTCCTTCTTCTTCTTCTTTTATGGTTTAGATTTCTGGGCTTCGGCTTACTTAGGTTACGTTGTGCCTCTAGACGCTTCGTAATCTAAGTGCCGGTCATGTTCCGTACTTTCGGGTCGTGACAAAGTTGGTATCAGAGCGCTAGGTTTAACCTTGTATAAGTCTAGGTGACCCTTGGTTGTTGGAGTAGGCGATTTAGGTTGAGTGACGTACCGTGGGTATGATCCGCGGTATAGTTAAGATACGCTACTCTTCTTAAGTAGCCTTAGGATGTACATTTTTTTGCACCGCATTTCATTCGTTCCTTGATCAATCTTCGTCGATATCGGAGAGTGGTTTCTGTTACCACGGGCGCACGGGCAGAGGGAGCTGCGGCTCGAATGCGATAACCACTAGGGTATCGTTCATTCTTGAGGATTGGAGCATTGTTTAGCATGCGGACGAAGGGTATTCACATGCCCTCCAGACGAAGTTAAAGGATTCGAACGATTGTCAGAAACCCATTTTCCTATGTTTAAAGTATTCGGAAGAACATGCAAATATTTCTATGGACCCTTTAGAAGAATGAAACCCTAACTCGACATAATGACCACGAGAACGCTCTTGAACCTTAGGGTTTACGGCAGTTCCGCGGTGCCATTAGTGAGGCTTGGGTTTGCCCTTCTATGGTTGGACCATCGATACTGGGGTATGTACCGGATGTTTTTAAACTGTACTTGAGTGTTGAGCTCTCGGGGAATTATGGGATTTTGATGGATTGATTGAAAAGTTTAATGTAGTCCGGATATCAGGTGAAGGGATCGACTACGTGGGAGACTCTAGATATGAGTATTGCCGTTGGTAGCGCAGTCAGCACACCCATGAAGAGACGAGTTCGAAGCAGTTGACACCAGAGGAAAGGGGGAAAGAGGCGCACATTGACGACAGTGCTTACGATTGTGATTTGGTGATTTGAATTACATATTTCCGTTGATTGGATTTTGGTATTTTGAGGACTTTGTTCTACGGTATTTCCTATGTGTACCTTCATTACATTCTATTTGTGTTTCATATATCAGTGGTATTGATATTGTTTAGTACGTACCCAGTGCACTTGACTTGGTTTTTATACATTTTGAGATTTTGATTTGATTTCGTGCATATGGTTACACATGATTTTGACATATGCTTCGACCTAGTTTTCATGCATTTTCGTACTGTGATTTCGATTTTGATATTCGGTGTATGTTTTCGTGCACCATGTGCACCTGATTGAGATTCTTGTGCACATTCGGTGCACCTGATACGATTTGTGCACACCAGATGCACTAAATCGTGGTTTTGTGCAGATTAGATGCACCTGATATTAGAGTCGTGCACGCCCGTTGCACTTGACAGATGTTTTTGGTGCACACCTGTTGCACTCGGTTTTGTTTTTGTGTGTATTCGTGGCATCTGTATTTGGTTTCGATTTCAGTGCGCACCGGACGCACATGATATTTTTATGATGTGATTGGGATTGATTTCAGTTTGAGCAGTATGTTTTTATAATCATTACTATTGATTTGGTAACCAGGTGGGACGTGTATGTTAAATAAAAGATATATATATATATATATATATATATATATAGCTATTTTTTATAAAAATAAACGTCCGCTACTTATGCCGTGGCACATGCATCACACGGCGATTTTCAAAAGGGGTTCTTGCATGCTTCTTTATCCAGATATTTGGACGATTTTACTATGATGCACACTATAGATAAGTTGTAGTTTTGATATATATTATGTTGGTTTTCATATTGTGTTTTGATATTTTATTCTCGCCATAACTCCGATGATTGCGTTATGCTTGACGGAGTTGATTTTAGTTTTGTGTTGATGATTTCGGAGCCCCGACGATTTGAGTGTTTTGGCTGAATGTTTTAGTATTTGGGGGGAGTTTTAATTTAAATTCGGGGACCGAATTTCTTAAAGGGGAGAAGATTGTAACGTTTTAAAATAAATAAATAAATAAATAAAATTCTTTAAGTGAATTTTATGATTTTCGGTAAAGCAAAACGTAGTTTTCATAAAACTAAACCGTAATTATTCTTCACTATAAATTTAAAAATACCTATTTTAATTATCTTATTATTAGTAAATGGTGTTTATTTAGCCACTTATAAATTTTTAGTTTAATTAAATATTTTTCTTAAATTAATTATTTTAAATATTAACATAAGCTTTATTTTTACACTAAATTAGTGTAAGTTACAAATTTGAATGGGTTAAATTTGCAAAAATGAACCATTGCATCTTAGAATCAAGTGTGTTCCATGCAAAATTTATTTTCAAAATTTTACAATGGTTCTAGACCATTCTAGGTCAAATGGAGTGAAGAAAATAAAGAATTTTTAAATAAATTCATGAAAAGACTTAATTGTGTGATATTTTTGTGAAACCTTCTACACTTTTCTTCACCTTTTCTCACTCTCCTCTATTTTCCTCACCTCATGGCCAGCCTCACCTCCATGGGCAGCCCTAAAATTTTCCCCCATCATTTTTGCATTAAAAATTATCAAAATTCATCAAAAATTCAATAAAAAATCCACAAAATCCTAATAAATTCCTACCCTCTATTCTTTGCTCATCTTTACATGAATTTTGGAGATGGAAAGCATTCATTTTGGAGGCTTATTTTCATGTTTGGATCTCATGTTGTGGAGGTATAAATCTTCTCCTTTTGATTTATTGTTATTAGATGTTTCATTTAAGCATAATTAGATTTAATAAATAATTTCTATCTACAAGTTTTAAAATTCAAGTTAGGGTTTATAAAATTAAGTTATGCTTTTTATTAATTAAGTAGGGTTATAATAACTAGTTTACCATTTTTAGAAGTGGAAAATCTTGTATGGATGATATATTGTAAATTGTTTATCCAAAATTGTTTAAATTAATCCATTTTGCAAACTAGATTTATGTATATTATATTTATTGGTGAGATAAAATTTCAATTAATGTTTATAAAACTAGAGTGTGGTTTTAAAGAGGATATTAACTTGTTGGTGGAACGAAAAACTTAATTTGGTTACTAGTTTGTTTTGATAATTGAAAAATACTAATAAAAATACTATTTTTGGTAACTAGTTTTTGGGAATTCTTAAATAAATGAGAGTTAAAATCTAATTTATGGTTTCATTATACTATTATCATCATGAATTGTAGTTTAGTAAGTTAATTCATGTAAAATCATGTTTAGTTGTGATATTGTGAAATTTTGCTTAAAAATATCGAAATCGGGCAAGTTTGCAAACTAGAATTTTCAAACTAATGTAAAGTAGGATGTTAAAAATATGGTAATAGTTTCTATAATCTAGTTAGGTTATTTAATGAATATTATGACCATTAGTTTCTTTTGAACATCGAGTTTTGAAGTACAACGGTAAATTGGCGTTTTCGGGTTTTTCGAAATCGGACGATTTGATCGATTTTTAGGGTTTCGATGAATTAAATCATGTTTTGTATTATAAGTGATGAGTTTTAAAACTATGAGTTGTTTGTTGATATTTATCTCGATCAATCGGCGTTTGTACGCCGATATCGAGCGATATTTGGTTCTTTTGCATGAGCGGGACATAGGTTTTAACCTATGCGCGTTTTGTGCGTCGTTTTGATGTTGTTCGGGATCCAGTTTACGATATTATATGTGTTTGCGTATAGTTACCTCTCATGTGGACTGGGGGCGATGAAGAAGAGGATGGCGACATCGTTTTTGGCAGACAAGGACCAGGTGAGTAGATGTATATCTAAGGGGGGAAGTCGGGTGGATGGCGTTTAGCACCCCCGCAAGCGTAGAATATGAATAAGTACTTATTGTCATTAGGAAGCCAGACATGACCTTAGAATTTCGGTGAGTAGGACCCTAGTAGTGACCCTAGGTGGGACTTGACTGATTTAGAAAGACCATACCAGAGGATGAATACTTTGGAAGAGATTCGTAGGTTTTAGGTAGATACACACACACGCACACACTGAGACTCGACGTGGTGTATACGTGTATGTGTATATATATATATAGGACTAGGTGTAGGTATATATATATATATATATATATACACACACACACACACACACACAATACGTATATGTGATACAAGGATGTGATATGATACATGGGAATGAAACAATATAACTGGGCTGATGCCGTGATTCTTGGCTATACAGTCGTGTTTTGATGTTAGCGGATCATTAGAAAATGAAATAATGGATTTGTATACATGAACAATAATAAAGGGTGGTGACGATATTGAAGTACATGGGACTCTAAAATAGAACCTGGACCGCAACCTGTGCCTGAAATTCTGATATGATATCATATAGGTGTGACTTGATTACGACATCATATAGGTGTGACTTGATTTCGACATGATATATGTGTAACTTGATTACGATATCATATAGGTGTAACTTGATTACGATATGATCTAAGTGTGACTTAATCACAATATGATACATATACATGATATTTCTGAGGATAAATTAACGATGTATATTTATACTGGCAATGATATATGATGTATGTGATTACAGTATAGCACCTTGATCTTGACATGTGTTGATGATGATATCATACGAATGATGAGACACGTAGGGGATACTTGACCCGTACCCCGATATTGGGATGCCGTACGATGGATTTTACCGTACGAGGCGTAGATATGATGATTGATCCGCACTCTTGATTCGAGGAAGCCGTACTACGTACGTGACGCTATTGAGGCTGGATCGCCGACTATTAGAGATATGGATTCAGACCTTAGGTGGACTCTTACTTCTTATCGACTAGTTTCTTAGGTTTAGTTCCTTAGGAGGTTAGATGGACACTAGATTAGGTTCGAGTCATATAGTGGTAGTTGTACTTGTATATCGCAGATGAGTGGTTATTACACATCCGTCTTTACATTCATACCGTAATCATAATGTTACATGTTCATACATATGTTTCTAATCAGAATAAAACTTTGCCTGTTAGGACACCAGCACCATTACCGATGATGCGCATATTCCATGCACACTTATTTGCCGGCTCACACACATTATCATCGGTAATTGCTATGTCACGTACACTTTAGATCATATTATCTTTTATTGATACAATCAGCTAACAGCTAGATCGATATAATATTGTGATTACTCTCTGGTGTTAGTATAGATATGGTATTTATTACTTAGACATTTCATGCATTCGCATTTTCTTGTTATCATGCAGTATTATGGGGCATATGCCGACACTTATCATATACTTACTCATGATTTTGGGATTTTGGATTTCTATGAGATTTCTGGATTTTTGGGGAAAACCGCAAGAATATATAAAAACTTCTCTTTTTCCTCCTCTCTTTTTAAAACATAAGATGCGGTTTTCTCGTGATGTATGTGTCGTCCACCATGAGATTTCATGTTTTCTGTTGGATTTCGAAACCCGATTCGAGGAGTGGATGAACCGTCTCGGGTACATGGTGGGCCCGGTATGGTACCCCGGGGCAAGAAGATCGAGTTGTAGACGATGAGCCTGGCAGGGGAGGACTACCTATCGGTGATGTCTGGCGCGGCGGATATCCGGAGGATACCGACCATTGTCGTGAGATTTGATGATATGGGCCGATCCGGACTGACGGAGCCCGAGATATTGAGACTATGAGACATTGAGATTACGAGGTATTGAGACTTGAGATTTACATGTTTTGTGTCGATACTTGACACGGATTTCCATGGATTTCATCGTTGATATTTCAGATTTCTATACACATTTTACCATGATAAAAGCCAAAGATTTCTTATACAGATATATCTAGATTTCAGGATTGGTTATTTCACATTCATGGTGCTTGCATACTCATTCACATGACATAGTTCTATATGAGGCACTGATACGAGCACGGAGCATTTGCACTTACACGTAGTTTAATATCCTGTCTTTACTTGATGACTAGTAGTATATTAGTATATTATTATGACCTAGGATAGCGTCGTGCATTCGATTTCTTTTCGCAGATATCTTCTACTCACGAGTTGGCAACTCACCCCCGTTGTGCCAAATTTTATTACAGGTTCGATGTACAGGTTTTCCTGGCAGCTTGCTGGCACATCTTTTCATTCAGGGTGATTTGCACGGTAGGTTGGTTCACTTGTATCTGGACCTCCATTGTAATTTTATTATTTCATTTGTATCTAGAAAGCTCCATCAACCAAACTTGTATTACTTGATAGTTTACTGGATCAGTTGTTTATTTCGACCTTAGAGTCGCGCTTGTATTATTATGATATCTGGTGGTTTGTTTTCTTTTTAAGTTTTGAGCCTCGCCCTTTGGCGTTGTATACTATTGTGCATTGGTGTGGTTGTTTCCGCCTGTTAGCGTAGAGCTTGCTCCCGTTTGGGGATGCTTTTTATTGTTTATATGTATTTATACTTGTTTGGGGCCAGTTTTTACAAAGGAGACTCTGCCGAAATTTTTGAGAAAATTTGATATTGTTTTTTTTAAACTTGTTTTCTACATGTTTTCCTTCTTCTTCTTCTTTTATGGTTTAGATTTCTGGGCTTCGGCTTACTTAGGTTACGTTGCGCCTCTAGACGCTTCGTAATCTAAGTGCCGGTCACGTTCCGTACTTTTGGGTCGTGACAAAAACACACTTACGAATCCTCACGATTCTTAAGGAGAAAATTACACCTACGGGATCCTCTCGACCGGTAGGGAGAAAATTCTTTATGAGACCCTCACGGCTCATAAAGTTAAAAAGTCTTAGGTGACGGATCCTAACCCTGTTTGCTAAGCCATCACTACCTTACCAAGAGCACAAGATTGACAGTTATATACTATCTACAGACCACACTCGTTAAAGTCACAGGGCAAACAACACAGCAAGAATGAAGAAAGCAGAGAAATGACACAAGACATTGTGAAGAACGTGTATCTTTTATTCATGAATTCGATTGGATACAAAATACATCGTATTAAAGAATAAAAGAACAAATATATTTATTCAAAATTACAAATGATACAAAATTTTCATTGAGAGGAAAGCGCTTTTAGTAGTCCAACCAGCCGCTCGCGCACTTCCCTCAGCCCCTCTTCCTGATCGGCTGCCGCGGCCAACTCTACTTCGACCTGGGCTCGCTGCTGCAAGTAAGATGAGAGTTGTTCCTCGACGGCTCGCTGAGCTGCTTCACAATCTTGTGCATCACGCTCAGCGACATCGAGCTTCAGCTTCAATGTTAACCCATCAGAGATACGTTGCAGAAGGCCCTCGAAGATAACTTTCACCTGGGCAGCGTTCGTGTCGACTTCAGCACGCAGTCGAGCAGACTCGCTTGAAGTTTCTTTGCATTCCCTTCGCTTTAAAACTACTTCTTGTTCGAGATGGCGGAAGTAAGAAGCGCTCTGCTCGATCCATGCCGCCCGTTGAGTACTTGTGGCTAGAATCTCAGGTGCCGGACGCTTAAGCTCAAGCTCATACAAGCAAGCCTCGACCTCCCGGCAGCGATTAACCCAAGACTCAACGACGTCCTCACCATGAAAGTTCATGAGCATCAACAGCATAGGGTTAATCTCTACGGCAAAATCCGCGGCAGATGTGGGAGCCTCTACGTCTAACTCCTCGATATACTCGCTTAGCATGCGTAGGCTGGTCGCAGCACCCTTGGATGATGGACGCCTTAAAAAGGGCCCGGCCGGCATTATAATACGGGACTCGAACGGAGTTGGAGTCGATGTGATTGCTGCAAAATAGATCATAATCAGATGTCGGCTCAAGAAATAAAGAAAACAAGCAAAAAGTAGAGTCTACTATACCGGCTGCAGCAGGGGGCAGAGCTGGGAGTACTGGTGGCGCAACGACAGCCTCGTCCCCTCCTTCGATTCGTAAGGCTACAAGCAATATAAAGAAGAGATTAGCAATAATGCGACTACCCGTTAAAGGAGAGGACATCGTTTAGAGAAAACACTCACCGACATCAGCAGGCGGACTCATCTCGGACAAGAAGGAGAAGTGTGGGTGCAACACCTGGTATAGGTGGTCAAGAAGAACTCCTGGAAAAACGCGATAACTCGACGTCAATACACGAATTATATGCCCGAGGGATAAGACTAATGGGTTACAAATCCATACCTTCCAGCATTTGCGACGGTGCGAGAGAAGGCAGAGGGGTGGTCACCGTCAGGGCGGTAACTGGCGGCGCTGTCTCGAGCAGCTCGATTTCAGCACTAGCCACACCTGCGTTAGAAACAAGATAAACTTTATTAGGAAAGATTGCAGAATAAAGAAAGAAGGGCGGTGACCCAAGATTTACCTGAAAAGTCGCCGGCCGGAGCCCTAACGAGGGCGTCACTTGATGCAACGGTGGCATCTCTGTAACTTTTTAAAAATAATTAAATAAATAATTAAATAAATAAAATCCTTTAAGTGAATTTTATAATTTTCGGTAAAGTAAAACGTAGTTTTCATAAAACTAAACCGTAATTATTTTTCATTATAAATTTAAAAATATCTATTTTAATTATGTAATTACTAGTAAATGGTGTTTATTTAGTCACTTATAAATTTTTAGTTTAATTAAATATTTTTCCTAAATTAATTATTTTAAATATTAACATAAGCTTATTTATGCATTAAATTAGTGTAAATTACAAATTTGAAATGGGTTAATTTTACAAAATGAACCATTACATATTAGAATCAAGTGTTTTTATGCAAAATTCTTTTTCAAATATTTTCATGATTCTAGATTTTTCTAGGATCAAATTGTATAAGAAGAAAATTATTAAATAAAGAATTTCATGAAAAGACATAAAGATGATGATATTTTGGAGAAGTTTCTACACCATTCCTCATTCATTTCTTTCTCTCTTTTTCCCACCCTAAGTGGCCGGCCTCCTCATCCCTTGGCTGCCCCAAAAATCCACCCCCTTCACTTTGCATAAAAAATCAACAAAATTCCATCAAAAATTCCAAAATAAACCTCAAAATCCATATTCAATCTTTATCCAATATTCTTTAACCTTTTTGGCATGGATCTTGGAGATGGAAACCATTATTTTGGAGGCTTATTTTCATGTTTGGATTTCATGTTGTGGAGGCACCCCTCATGTGGACTGCGGGCGGTGAAGAAGAGGATGGCGACACCGTCTTCGGCAGAAAAGGACCAGGTGAGTAGATGTATATCTACGGGGGAAATCGGGTGGATGGCGTTTAGCACCCCCGCAACGTAGAATAGGAATAAGTACTTATTGCCATTAGGAAGCCAGACGTGACCTTAGAATTTCGGTGAGTAGGACCCTAGTAGTGACCTTAGGTTGGACTAGATTGATTTAGAAAGACCTTACCCGAGGATGAATATCTTGGAGGAGATTCGTAGGTTTCAGGTAGATACACACACGCACACACTGAGACTCGACGTGGTGTATATGTGTATGTGTGTATATATATATAGGACTAGGTGTAGGTATATATACATACACAATACGTATATGTGATACAAGGATGTGATATGATACACGGGGATGAAACAATATAACTGGGCTTGATGCCGTGATTCTTGGCTATACGGTCGTGTTATGATGTTAGCGGATCATTAGGAAATGAGATAATGAATAGGTATACATAAATAATAAAGGGTGGTGATGATATTGAAGTACATAGGACTCTAAAATAGAACTCGGACCGTAACCTGTGCCCAAAATTCTGGTATGATATAGGTGTGACTTGACTACGACATCATGTAGGTGCGACTTGATTTCGATATCATATATGTGTGACTTGATTACGATATCATATAGATGTGACTTGATTACGATATGATATAAGTGTGACCTTATCACAATATGATACATGTGACATGATATTTCTGAGGATAACTTAACGATGTATGTTTATGCTGGCAATGATATATGATTGTTGTATGCGATTACAGTATAGTACCTCGATCATGACATGAATTGATGATGATATTATACGAATGATGAGACATGTAGGTGATACTTGACCCGTACCCCGATATTGGGATGCCGTACGATGGATTTTACCGTACGGGGCATAGATGCGATGATTGATCCGCAC
Source organism: Agapanthus africanus (assembly GCA_030015575.1). Taxonomy (NCBI): domain Eukaryota; kingdom Viridiplantae; phylum Streptophyta; class Magnoliopsida; order Asparagales; family Amaryllidaceae; genus Agapanthus; species Agapanthus africanus. The sequence goes on along the minus strand of CM057349.1, from coordinate 16,391,955 downwards.
TCTTGATTTGAGAAAGCCATACTACGTACGTGACGCTATTGAGGCTGGATCGCCGACTATTAGAGATATGGACTCAGATTTTAGGTGTACTCTTATTTCTTATCGATTAGTTTCTTAGGTTTAGTTCCTTAGGAGGTTAAATGGACACTAGTTTAGGCTCGAGACATATAGTTGCAGTTATACTTGTATATCAAATGAGTGGATAATACACATCCGTCTTTAGTTTCAGACTGTAATCATCATGGCGCATGTTCATTCATATGTTTCTATAATCAGTATAAAACTCTGTCTGTTAGGACACCAGCACCATTACCGATGATGCGCATATTCCACGCACACTTATTTGCCGGCTCACACACATCATCATCGGTAATTGCTATGTCACGTACACTTTAGAACATATTATCTTTTATTGATAGAATCAGTTAGCAACTAGATCGATATAATATTGTGATTACTCTCTGGTGTTAGTATAGGCATGGCATTTATTATTTAGACATTTCATGCATTCACATTTTCATGTTATCATGCAGTATTATGGGGCATATGCCGACACTTATCATATACTTACTCATGATTTTGGGATTTTGGATTTCTATGAGATTTCTGGATTTTGGGAAAAACCGTAAGAATATATAAAAACTTCTCTGTCTCTCCTCCTTTCTTTTTAAAATATAAGATGCGGTTTTCTCGTGATGTATGTGTCGTCCACCATGAGATTTCATGTTTTCTGTTGGATTTCGAGACCCGATTCGAGGAGTGGATGAACCGTCTCGGGTACATGGTGGGCCCGGTATGGTACCCCGGGGCAAGAAGATCGAGTTGTAGACGATGAGCCTGGCAGAGGAGGACTACCTACCGTTGATGTCTGGCGCGGCGGATATCCGGAGGATACCGACCGTTGTCGTGAGATTTGATGATATGGGCCGATCCGGACTGACGGAGCCCGAGATATTGAGACTATGAGACATTGAGATTATGAGGTATTGAGACTTGAGATTTACATGTTTTGTGTCGATGCTTGACACGGATTTCCATGGATTTCATCGTTGATATTTCAGATTTCTATACACATTTTACCATGATAAAAGCTAAAGATTTTTTTTATACAGATATATCTAGATTTCAGGATTGGTTATTTCACATTCATGGTGCATGCATACTCATTCACATGACATAGTACTATATGAGGCACTGATACGAGCACGGAGCATTTGCACTTACACGTAGCTTATTATCCTGTCTTTACTTGATGACTAGTAGTATATTAGTATATTATTATGACCTAGGATATCGACGTGCATTCGATTTCTTTTCGCAGATATCTTCCACTCACGAGTTGGCAACTCACCCCCGTTGTGCCAAATTTTATTACAGGTTTGATGTACAGGGTTCCTTGGCAGTTTGCTGGCACATCATTTCATTCCGGGTGATTTGCACGGTAGGTTGGTTCATTTGTATCTGGACCGCCGTTGTATTTTTATTAATTCATATGTATCTAGTAAGCTCCATCAACCAAACTTGTATTACTTGATAAGTTTACTGGACCAGTTTTTATTTCGACCTTAGAGTCGCGCATGTATTATTATGATATCTGGTGGATCTGTTTTCTTTTAAGTTTTGAGGCTCGCCCTTTGGCGTTGTATACTATTGTGCATTGGTGTGGTTGTTTCCGCCTATTGGCGTAGAGCTAGCTCCCGCTTGGGGATGCCTTTTTATTGTTTATATGTATTTATACTTGTTTGTACCCGTTTGGGGCCAGTTTTTATAAAGGAGACTCTGCCGAAATTTTTGAGAAAATTTGATTTGTTTTTAAACTTTTTTTTTTTATGTTTTCCTTTACTCTTTCTTCTTCTTTTTATGGTTTAGATTTCTGGGCTTCGGCTTACTTAGGTTACGTTGCGCCTCTAGACGCTTCGTAATCTAAGTGCCGGTCACGTTCCGTACTTTTGGGTCGTGATAAAGTTGGTATCAGAGCGCTATGTTTAACCTTGTATAAGTCTAGGGTGACTCTTGGTTGATGGAGTAGGTGGCTTAGGTAGAGTGACGTACCGTGGGTATGATCCGCGGTATACTTACGATACGCTACTCTACTTAAGGGGCCTTAGGATGTACATTTGTTTGCACCGCATTTCATTCGTTCTTTTGATCTATCTTCGTCGATATCGGATGGTGGTTTCTGTTACCATGGGCACACTGGCAGAGGGAGCTGCGGCTCGAATGCGATAACTATTAGGGTATTGGTTATTCTTGAGGAGTGAAGCATTGTTTAGCGTGCGGGTGAAGGGTATTCACATGCCGTCCCGATGAAGTTAAAGGATTCGAACGATTGTCAGAAACCCATTTTCCCAAGTTTAAGGTATTCGGAAGAACATGCAGGTATTTCTATGGACCCTCTAGAAGAATGAAGCCCTAACTCGACATAATGACCATGAGAACGCCCTTGAACCTTAGGGTTTACGGCAGTTCCGCGGTGCTATTAGTGAGGCTTGGGTTTGCCCTTCTACGGCTGGACCATCGATACTGGGGTATGTACTGGATATTTTTAAACTGTACTTGAGTGTTGAACTCTCGGGGAATTATGGGATTTTGATGAATCGATCGAAAAGTTTAATGTAGTCCGGATATCAGGTGAAGGGATAGATTACGTGGGAGACTCTAGATATGAGTATTGCCGTTGGTAGCGCAGTCAGCACAGCTACGAAGAGATGAGTTCGAAGCAATCGACATCAGAGAAAAGAGGCGCACATTGACGATAGTGTTTACGATTGTGATTTGGTGATTTGAATTTCATATTTTCGTTGATTGGATTTTGGTATTTTGAGGACTTTGTTCCACGATTGGTATTTCTTATGTGTACCTTCATTACATTCTATTTGTGTTTCATATATCAGTTGTATTGATGTTGTTTAGTACATACCCAGTGCACTTGATTTGGTTTTAATACATTTTGAGATTTTGATTTGATTTCGTGCATATGGTTACACATGATTTTGACATATGCTTCGACCTAGTTTTCATGCACTTTCGTACTGTGAATTCGATTTTGATATTCGGTGTATGTTTTGGTGCACCATGTGCACCTGATTGAGATTCTTGCGCACACTTGGCGCACTTGATGCGATTTTGTGCACACCAGATGCACTAAATCGGGGTTTTGTGCAGATTAGATGCACCTGATATTTAGTCATGCACGCCCGTTGCACTTGACAGATGTTTTTGGTGCACACCTGTTGCACTCAGTTTTGTTTTTGTGTGTATTCGTGGCATCTGTATTTGGTTTCGATTTCAGTGCGCACCGGACCCACATGATATTTTTATGATGAGATTGGGATTGATTTCAGTTTGATCAGTATGTTTTTATAATCATTACTATTTGATTCAGTAACCAGGAGGGACGTGTATGTTAAATAAAAGATATATATTTATAGTTATTTTTTTAAAAATAAATGTCCTCTACTTATGCCGTGACACGTGCATCACACGGCGATTTTCAAAAGGGGTTCTTGCATGCTTCTTTATCCAGATATTTGGACGATTTTACTATGATGCGCACTTTAGATAAGTTGTAGTTTTGATGTATATTATGTTGGTTTTCATATTGGGTTTTGATATTTTATTTTCGCCATAACTCCGATGATTGCGTTATGCTTGACGGAGTTGATTTTAGTTTTGTATTGATGATTTCGAAGCCCCGACGATTTGAGTATTTTGGCTGAATGTTTTAGTAATTGGGGGGAGTTTTAATTTAAATTCGGGGACCGAATTTCTTAAAGGGGGGAAGATTGTAACGTTTTAAAAATAATTAAATAAATAATTAAATAAATAAAATCGTTTAAGTGAATTTTATAATTTTCGGTAAAGTAAAATGTAGTTTTCATAAAACTAAACCGTAATTATTTTTCATTATAAATTTAAAAATACCTATTTTAATTATGTAATTACTAGTAAATAGTGTTTATTTAGTCACTTATAAATTTTTAGTTTAATTAAATATTTTTCCTAAATTAATTATTTTAAATATTAACATAAGCTTATTTATGCATTAAATTAGTGTAAATTATAAATTTGAAATGGGTTAATTTTACAAAATGAACCATTACATATTAGAATCAAGTGTTTTTATGCAAAATTCTTTTTCAAATATTTTCATGATTCTAGATTTTTCTAGGATCAAATTGTATAAGAAGAAAATTATTAAATAAAGAATTTCATAAAAAGACATAAAGATGATGATATTTTGGAGAAGTTTCTACACCATTCCTCATTCATTTCTTTCTCTCTTTTTCCCACCCTAAGTGGCCAGCCTCCTCATCCCTTGGCTACCCCAAAAATCCACCCCCTTCACTTTGCATAAAAAATCAACAAATTCCATCAAAAATTCCAAAATAAACCTCAAAATCTATATTCAATCTTTATCCAATATTCTTTAACCTTTTTGGCATGGATCTTGGAGATGGAAACCATTATTTTGGAGGCTTATTTTCATTGTTTGTATTTCATGTTGTGGAGGTACCCCTCACGTGGACTGTGGGCGATGAAGAAGAGGATGACGACACCGTCTTCGGCAGACAAGGACCAGGTGAGTAGATGTATATCTACGGGGGAAATCGGGTGGATGGCGTTTAGCACCCCCGCAACGTAGAATAAGAATAAGTACTTATTTCCATTAGGAAGCCAGACGTGACCTTAGAATTTCGGTGAGTAGGACCCTAGTAGTGACCTTAGGTTGGACTAGATTGATTTAGAAAGACCTTACCCGAGAACGAATATCTTGGAGGAGATTCGTAGGTTTTAGGTAGATACACACACATGCACACACTGAGACTCGACGTGGTGTATACGTGTATGTGTATATATATATAGGACTAGGTGTGGGTATATATATATACACAATACGTATATGTGATACAAGGATGTGATATGATACACGGGGATGAAACAATATAACTAGGCTTGATGCTGTGATTCTTGGCTATACGGTCGTGTTATGATGTTAGCGGATCATTAGGAAATGAGATAATGAATAGGTATACATAAATAAAAAAGGGTGGTGATGATATTGAAGTATATGGGACTCTAAAATAGAACCCGGACCGTAACCTGTGCCCAAAATTCTGGTATGATATAGGTGTGACTTGATTACGACATCATGTAGGTGCGACTTGATTTCGATATCATATATGTGTGACTTGATTACGATATCATATAGATGTGACTTGATTACGATATGATATAAGTGTGACCTTATCACAATATGATACATGTGACATGATATTTCTGAGGATAACTTAACGATGTATGTTTATGCTGGCAATGATATATGATTGATGTATGCGATTACAGTACAGTACCTCGATCATGACATGAATTGATGATGATATTATACGAATGACGAGACATGTAGGTGATACTTGACCCGTACCCCGATATTGGGATGCTGTACGATGGATTTTACCGTACGGGGCATAGATGTGATGATTGATCCGCACTCTTGATTTGAGGAAGCCGTACTACGTACGTGACGCTATTGAGGCCGGATCGCCGACTATTAGAGATATGGACTCAGACTTTAGGTGTACTCTTATTTCTTATCGATTAGTTTCGTAGGTTTAGTTCCTTAGGAGGTTAAATGGACACTAGTTTAGGCTCGAGACATATAGTTGTAGTTATACTTGTATATCAAATGAGTGGATAATACACATCCGTCTTTAGTTTCAGACTGTAATCATCATGGTGCATGTTCATTCATATGTTTCTATAATCAGTATAAAACTATGCATGTTAGGACACCCGCACCATTATCGATGATGCGCATATTCCACGCACACTTATTTGCCGGCTCACACACATCATCATCGGTAATTGCTATGTCACGTACACTTTAGAACATATTATCTTTTATTGATAGAATCAGCTAGCAACTAGATCGATATAATATTGTGATTACTCTCTGGTGTTAGTATAGACATGGCATTTATTACTTAGACATTCCATGCATTCATATTTTCATGTTATCATGCAGTATTATGGGGCATATGCCGACATTTATCATATACTTACTCATGATTTTGGGATTTTGGATTTCTATGAGATTTCTGGATTTTGGGTAAAACAGCAAGAATATATAAAAACTTCTCTCTCTCTCCTCCTCTCTTTTTAAAATATAAGATGCGGTTTTCTCGTGATGTATGTGTTGTCCACCATGAGATTTCATGTTTTCTGTTGGATTTCGAAACCCGATTCGAGGAGTGGATGAACCGTCTCGGGTACATGGTGGGCCCGGTATGGTACCCCGGGGCAAGAAGATCGAGTTGTAGACGATGGGCCTGGCAGGGGAGGACTACCTACCGGTGATGTCTGGCACGGTGGATATCCGGAGGATACCGACCGTTGTCGTGAGATTTGATGATATGGGCCGATCCGGACTGACGGAGCCCGAGATATTGAGACTATGAGACATTGAGATTATGAAGTATTGAGACTTGAGATTTACATGTTTTGTGTCGATGCTTGACACGGATTTGCATGGATTTCATCGTTGATATTTCAGATTTCTATACACATTTTACCATGATAAAAGCTAAAGATTTTTTTTTATACAGATATATCTAGATTTCAGGATTGGTTATTTCACATTCATGGTGCATGCATACTCATTCACATGACATAGTACTATATGAGGCACTGATACGAACACGGAGCATTTGCACTTACACGTAGCATATTATCCTGTCTTTACTTGATGACTAGTAGTATATTAGTATATTATTATGACCTAGGATAGCGACGTGCATTCGATTTCTTTTCGCAGATATCTTCCACTCACGAGTTGGCAACTCACCCCCGTTGTGCCAAATTTTATTACAGGTTTGATGTACAGGGTTCCTTGGCAGTTTGTTGGCACATCATTTCATTCCGGGTGATTTGCACGGTAGGTTGGTTCATTTGTATCTGGATCGCCGTTGTATTTTTATTAATTCATATGTATCTAGTAAGCTCCATCAACCAAACTTGTATTACTTGATAAGTTTACTGGACCAGTTTTTATTTCGACCTTAGAGTCGCGCATGTATTATTATGATATCTGGTGGATCTGTTTTCTTTTAAGTTTTGAACCTCGCCCTTTGGCGTTGTATACTATTGTGCATTGGTGTGGTTGTTTCCGCCTATTGGGGTAGAGCTAGCTCCCGCTTGGGGATGCCTTTTTATTGTTTATATGTATTTATACTTGTTTGTACCCGTTTGGGGCCAGTTTTTACAAAGGAGACTCTGCCGAAATTTTTGAGAAAATTTGATCTGTTTTTAAACTTGTTTTTTTTTATGTTTTCCTTTACTCCTTCTTCTTCTTTTTCTGGTTTAGATTTCTGGGTTTCGGTTTACTTAGGTTACATTGCGCCTCTAGACGCTTCGTAATCTAAGTGCCGGTCACGTTCCGTACTTTCGGGTCGTGACAATCTCCCTCTTCCATTGGGACGGTCTCACCTCCCGTTGCCTCATCGCCCGACTCTACAGGAGCCGTCGTCACGATCGCGACACCGGGAGACGACAAGGAACCGTAAGCAGGGAGAGCGATGATCAAAGCGGTACCCGACTCTTGAGAAAGAGCGGCCATCTCATGCTCAGCGATCATGCCCGCTTCGCCCATTACCACCTCGGGCTCAGTGGTCGCAGCCGCTTCATCCTCTGCCGCCTCATGCTCGGCCATAGCAGCCGTCTCACCCGCTACCACCTCGAGCTCAGCGGTCGCAGCCGTCTCGTCCACCGCTGCCATAGGTTCGTCCGTAGCAACCATTTCATCCACTGCTGCCTCAGGCTCGGCCGTAGCAGCCGTCTCACCCTCCTCCCCTTCGGGCTCGTCATTGGCAGCCATCTCGGGCATAGCAGTCATGACTGTCTCGTCAGCCACTATCTCGGGCCTGGCAACCCCGGCTACATCGCCTACCGTTGCCTTGGGTTCAGCCGCTACCTCTTCCACCGTCCCCTCAGGCTTGACGGTCGCCGCCACTCCTTCAGTAAGACTCGGCCCTGCAGGACAAGATATATGAGAACTGATAGTTTAAAACTTTGACAACAAAGCCTCAAAAACACATTACCTGAGGCGGATTTACCGTTGGCTTCCCGAGCTGCATGTGCCGCCCGTCTATGAGCAGTAGACAAGGCGACTGGGAGCTCCTCTGAAGGAGTAGCGCTGGGAGTAACAACGCTTGAGCCTGCTCCCCAAGCCAAAGCAGTACTACGCTCCCTTGCTGCGCGCCTCAGACGCTTCCTTTCCTCCCGGGCCGTCACGACAGACCTTTTGGAAGCCTCCTTTAGCAAGGCGTTATCTTCCGCATTCAGGGTTGCCTCCAGAGCCGTCAAAGCTTCCATCATCGGCTTTTTAAGTAGGGCCTCTTGCGGCAATCCCGAAGAGGCCGGGACTTCGGTAGCTGGCCCGGGGAGGATTCCCGCATCGGCTCGCGAAGTAGGTCTTGAGGTCCCTGCAATGAGATAAGGAAAGGGTTAGATTGTCCATAAAATGGAGAATGAAGACTCAATGAGCCGAGACGTACCAATGCTCAATAGAGCGCGATTCCTCTCTTCCTCCTCGAATGTCCTGAGGGAAGCCGCTAGAACCTCCTCAGTAGTGAAGCCTGTTACAAAAAGAAGAATGTTAGTCAAGACATGATAATAAAAATATAACGCAATGACAAAAGTACGACTAATATTTACTTGATTGCGCGAGGGTGTCTATTTTTGCTTGGTGCCTCGCTAGTCGCTTAGAAGCAGCAATAGTGGCATCGAGATCAGTGTCTGCTGGCTCTATGAAGAGACCCTCATTGGTTCCATACTCACTTAGGCCTTCGGTAAGAGGGGCCTGAGGCTCTAGGCCAAGTACGGCATCAAGGGAGAGGACCGACTTCTTCTTCTTCTTCTTCTGTGCGCGAGTTCCGGTCGTGGCCAAAATCAGCTTACGCATCGTAGGCACCTTGGGACGGTGGGTCCCGATGTCCGAGCCCACGCCGGATTCGGGCGAAACCACGTTTACCGTCTCCACGGGAGCACGGGGCGCCGAAGGCACGTCCACAGGATCACGGGGCAATCCACGCGTGGGGCTTAGCACACGTGGAGGATCATCTCCAGCATCTCCTCTTAGTGGAAGAGGGACAGGGGTCCTTCGCTTCAAGGGGACGTTGCGATCGCTGGCGGGGGGCGCACCCTTGCGATCAAGTAATAGCCGCTTCTCTTCCCTGATAACAGCATCCATCGCGTGCTGATACCAGGCCCCGTATACGTTGAGGGCCCTTGGAATGCAAGTCGGCTCGCTAATGAAGAAGTGGGAGCCCGTGTTTAGCCGCATAAAGTGATGTAGTGCACTCCGTATCCCCTCTCCGCAGGCTCTTTCAAAAACGCCTCCAGTGGGACCCCCTGATTATAACTTAGTTTTTGGGCGAAACGATGGGGGTTGTACCTTATAAAAAGCGCTGCCTCGTTCTGCCTGAACACGAGGAAGCCCGACCGGATGGAGTATAGATGTAGAATCTCCCGGGCTTTCAATACGGAGGCCCCGTCCTTGAAATTATCGCGCAACGCCAACACCGCCTTGGAGGTCTCCGGGCCGATTGTCAGGACCATGTCCATGAAAGAAATACCCGCTCCAACCGTGCGCGGATGAAGAAGCAACCCCCTAGCCTCCCACGGAGGCGGATTCACGATAGAAGCACCGATCAGCCACATAACTCTTGGGAATCTGTACTTCTCATAAAACGAGGGTCTTTTATGAATACCAAACACCCCGAGCACGTGCATTTCCATCCACGAAGTAAAGTAGTGCATCGAGAAGTTAGCGGGTTGCACCCCCAGTTTAGTTGCGTCCGCCGCCACGTTAAGACCATGGTACAAGTGGGCCAACCCGGCAATTCCGATGGCCAATTGTATGCCAGCCACCATTCGATGTGCTGGGTAGAAGACGGACGACCTCATATAGCGAGGGTGCATGGGGAGCGCGAACCAGCACAGCCATAGCCCCAGAAACATGAGAAAGAAAGTCTTCTCGTCGATGCCCAGAGCAGCGATTTCCGACAATGGGATGATTGCAGCATCGGGGAGGTAAAAACCTTTTTGATCGGCTTCTAGTGCTGGTCGACGATCTAAGCCAAGGATGAAAGGGTCGTCAAGCTTGGCAAATTTTTCGCCCCGTTGTGATAGAATCTCCGGCCAAAGAAAGCGGGTGATGAAGTCTGCGAAACTAACTCCCCAGCCTCCTGATTCCAAGTAAAGACTTTCATACATATTCAGAATCTTTACCAGACTCGGAAACTGGTGTTGAATAGCGTTCTTCGGCGTTAAGTCCATCACCAATGGCTTGGTGGCAAAAACATATTCGTCCGGAGGAAGTAGCTCCTCATAGTGCTCCCCCCTACCGGCAGACCGGCAATCTCAGCAAATTCTTCCAGAGGGATGGAAACTTCCCTGTCCATCAGAAGAAAGGTATGGGTGGGGATGTTCCATTGCTCCACGAACGGCGAGGCGTAAACTGCAGGGTATAGACCAATCTTCAGCAGATGCACCTTCTTCGCTGACAAAATGTATCTGACCCACTGCAGATACCCTACCAAGTGTCGAGGGGTCAACCCGATGTTGTAGGGTTGTCCCTAAGGGCGCGACTCGCCCTGGCATATGCGCCATCCCAAAATATCCAAGGCTGCCGGCAACTGCATGGGTATGGCAGCAATCGAGGGTTGAAGAAGACCCTCCGAAGTCCAGTTAACGACCTCCACGGCATAGCTCACCGGGGGTATATCCGCGTACGAAATCGACGAGATCGGATCCGATGGCGTCGCACAAGAGAAGCTTCGGCGACCTTTAATTATTTGTTCGTACCACCTACCCCACAAGTGAAGGCGTTTGTACTCCGGGTCATAATCCTTAATAAGAGCAAGAACCTCCCGATCCACCGGTGCCTCAGGGAATCCTCCCTCTGAGCGGAAAAACGGGAACGAAAGATCAGATGACATGTCGCCTGCGAAAAAGAAAAGAATTCAATTATCAGTACTATAATTTAATCTTAAAATTCTGAGCGACACTTTAAAATTTGTACTACACTGCAATGCAGTGGAAAGGGGACCAAAGGTGGACCCACAAAATCCAGATGACAACGAATTAATTAATAAGACAGCCTCATCATTGGATAAGACTGTCAGTTAATAAGGAAATCCTCAAAGAATGTTCTCATTGAATGAGAAATCCCTCGAGACAAGGAGAAAATCTCCCTTTCAGAGCAAAGCTCTGTAACAGAGTGACACTTGTCAAACTCTGGTCACGAGGAAATAAATTCCTTAAAGAGCCTAGCTCTGTAATGAAGATGGAAAATCCATCAAAAGTTAATGAAAGTTAATTCCCAAGAATTAAAATTCTAGGATCTTAAAGATCCATAAAAAACTCTTAAGAGTTCCTCATCAAAAGATCATATTGTCAAAAGAGCAGAGCTCTGACCCATGGGCTAAGAAACCCTAAGAAAAGATCTATTCAGATTTATGGGTTCTTGAGAGCAAAGCTCTGTTTATGAAACCCCAAAGGGGTTTTCTTTAGATCAAAAGATCTATAAGAGCAAGGCTCTGTTAATTAGAATTAATTTAATTTAATTTAATTTTTACCTAAAGAATTTTCTAGAGTTCTAACTCTTGAAGTTCTTGGAAAGAAGAACAAGGCTCTGAGATAAAAATTCTTGAAGATGATAATCATCTGAGGACCAAGGGTCCTATTTATAGGTGCTGAAGCGCCTCCTCAACTTCTGAGTTAATCCAATGGCTCAGATGTTGCCACCGCTGCACTCACGTGTGCGCCACGTGAGCGCAACAGTGGGGGGGGCATTTGTTTCCCCAATCAGAGCAAAGCTCTGTTTGAATTTCAAAATTCAAAAATTGAAGCAACGCTTCAGATCCCTTGCGCTGCGTGCTGAGCGCCACGTGTCAAAAGCAGACACGCCAGCGCCAGGAGCGCTGCGCCATAGGCAGCACACCCCCAATCAGAGCAAAGCTCTGTTTCAATATTCAATTTTAAAAATTGAAGCAACGCTTCATATCCCTTACGCTTTGCGCTGCGCGCCATGTGTCAAGCGCAGTTGCGCTAGCGCAGTTGCGCTGCGCTCTGCGCTGCGCGCCACGTGTCAAGCGCAGGCGCGCTAGCGCAGCTGCGTTGCGCTGTGCTCTACGCTGCGCGGCAGGTGCGCTAGCGCAGTTGTGCTGCGCTCTGCGCTGCGCGCCATGTGTCAAACGCAGGTGCGCTAGTGCCAATTGCGCCAGATCTGGAATTTAATGAATTCCCCACCGTTAGATCAAAACATCTAATAATAATAATAAATTATTAATTAACCAGAATTAAAATTCTGTTCTGGAAAGATCTTTCCAATCTTATTAAAATAAGAAGATTATCTTCTGTAAAACAGAAGCCTTAGGATCAAATATCCAACGGTGTGAAATATTCCCAAATCAATCAGAGAAAGATCTCTGTAACTAATTTAACAAATCAATTGGCCCTATATAAAGGCCCCAAGACTTCATGTCTCAGATAGAAAAAACCCTCTGCAAGTTTTGAGAAGAACTCAAAAAGAAAGAAAGGCAAGCCTTTGAAGAAAGAAGATCATTTTCTTCATCTTTAAAGGTAAAGAATGATATTCTCGAAAAACAGAGATGAAATTATCTCATTAAAAAAGAAGAACCATCTTCTAAAAAGATCAGAGATCTAAGAACAAGATCAAGATCTTCAATAGAAAAGAAAAAGATCAAAAAAGATCTAATCATAAAAGATTAAAAAAGAAGTAGTTTACTTCATTCACAGATCTTTGATCTATAAAGGCATAGCCTTTTGATAAGAACAAGAACTTTGGTTCTTGGATCTTGAGGCAAGGCCTCCTTTGAAGAACAAAAAACTTGTTCTTTGATCTTAATTTGATCAAAAATGCGCTTTGCGCTATTGGACAGTGCCTTACACTCTTGAATTGCGCCTTTGCGCTTATTGGACTGGTGCACAGCGCCAAAATGCGCCACGTGTCAACCACAGAACCGTTTGCGCTTTGCGCTTCTAAAAATAGCGCACTGCGCTCTTGGACTGGCGCACTGCGCCAGAGCACGCCACTTGTCACTCACTGGCACACCCATAAATTGGCGCAGCGCACTTATAAAGCGCAGTGTGCTAACAGACTTGCGCTTAGCGCTGAGCGTGACATGTGTCACCTTTGCATGTGCTAGCGCAATGCGCTCTTTGATTGGCGCAAAGCGCCTGACAAGCCACGTGGTGCACTATCAGACCACTTTTTTGCCCTTGATAAATGCTATGCATTTAATTACATCCAATGTCAGAGTCCAATGCTATGCATTATTAAAAGGGTAGAGCCCAAATAAAGGCCTAACAGGCCAAACATGAATAAAATGTTAAACATTTTTTACTGGACTTAGCCCAATTCTGGCCATAAGTCCTCAATATAAATTGAACTGAGCACAACTGCTCTTCCAATCAATTTACACCCGGTTCGAGGGTACATCTCTTTACTCCTCTGACATCCGTCGTTGTAATCCTTCAACGTCGTCAGAGAGGTGACGGGTCCCGACGCCCACACATTGCTACGGACTGTGGGGTCCTTAAACTCATGGACTATGACGTCCTTAACCTCGACCGTGATGTCTTAAAACTAATACTGGACTGTGGAGTCCTTAAATCCATGGACTATGACGTCCTTAACCTTGAACGTGATGTCTTAAAACTAATACTGGACTGTGGAGTCCTTAAATCCACGGACTATGACGTCCTTAACCTTGACCGTGATATCTTAAAACTAATATCGGACTGTGAGGTCCTTAAACTCACGGACTATGATGTCCTTAACCTCGACCGTGATGTCTTAAAACTAACACCGGACTGTGAGGTCCTTAAACTCATGGACTATGATGTCCTTAACCTTGACCGCAATGTCTTAAAACTAACATTGGACCGTAATATCCTTAAGCTAATTATCGACCGCAATGTTATTAAACTAAACAATAGAGCCCAATTGCTCTCTTGTCGGATCTAAACGATCCTTTTAAGTTGATCTTAGTCTAGAATTAGACTAACGTGTCCTTAACGAACGTTTAAGTTGATCTTAGCCTCAAATAAGGCTAACGTATCCTTAAACACAACCCCCCAAAATGAAATCTAAGAAAAATACGGATTTGGACTAATCCATGACCTACGGGCGACAGCATAAATTAGTCTCCGTATACAATCCACGGGCAACCGAACATAAAACAAACACCCACGACACGAAGTGACCATATGGAGAAGGAGAAAGTTGTTACCGCGATGCAGTAGCGTAATTAACTGTAGGGGATTGCGCCTGCAGGGAAAAGTATCCCCAAAATCAAAAACCCTTCAAACGAGGGGGAATCTGACGAAGTCTGCTACATCGGCCGCATCCGTTTAAACCTTCGATACATGATGCCATAAATCAACTTGGCATCTTCGAAGAGGTGGACGGATAGCACCAATTAGCATCTGCCCCGAATTTCAGGCAAGACGGACCTGCGCGGTCGCGTCTCCGTTGTCCGGCGGGGAACAGAGGCATCATGCTCATTTATAAAAGAAGCTCCGTGGGAAGTGGTCCTTTCAGCTAAAACTAAAAGAATGCTGAAGGATCTTCAAGCATGTCCGGTGATTAGGTGGAAGAGCCCGCTGGATCCAGAGATCATTGACGGAATGCTGAAGCCGCGTCCAACGCTGAAAGTTGGAAACGATGGACAAAACCTCCAAGCCAAGACTCCGAAGTCTTCAAAGAAAAAGAAGAAGGCCAAGAAGCCCGTGCATCTCGACGGCAATCGTACGGGTCTGCAAAAGTATATCGACGCGTTGGAGGAATACAACCCAAAAGCGCGGACCACGGTCACACTGGAAGAGTTCTTCAAGCATGTTCTTAAGAATGGAGACAGTGACATTGATGAACGAGATGACTCGTCAGAAGAACCCGAGGAGTATGTGGCGAGCTGCTACATAATCTCTTACTCGTCGATAAACTACAAAGAAGCTCCCGATATAAAGAAATTAAGGGCAGATCCGGAACTAGAAAGAACCGTCAGATGACCTCATCGATAAGCTGCTGAACGAAGCTCTTTAAAAGAGAAAAGCCGTCTGAGAGCATGAAACGACCACATTGGAAAAGGTTAAGCGTCGGCGTCAGGACGAAGAAACTGCGGTGAGGAAGGGTCACAAAGTACTCCAACCAGATCGAAGCGCACCCACAGCAGACAAAAGCAGGTTTAAGATGGGGAAACGGTTCGCCAAAGCCCTGCCATTGGGTATGAAGCTGCCACCTTTCAAAGAAAATACTCCCGAGGATACGTACCTTGACGAAGCGGATGTTCATCTGAGCTACTGCTTATACCATTGGAAGGTTACACATCCCACTGAAGAATGCAATACCTTCAAGAAATGGTGGCAAGGATACGTTGCTTACCGACAACATTTCAGGCGGTTGAAACGCAAAACTTTTCGGGAGCAGAGAAATACGATAGATGAGCACAAAAGAACTGCCGACAACTGTCACATGGTTGATACCAGTTTAACAAGAGCAAAATCTCAAGTCCTTACCTTCGGGAGTGATTCTAACGAAGAAATAGCCCTCGAACCTCTCTTCAAGGAATCCACCTCCGAAAAAGAAGAAGAGATAAAGAACCGTGAGAACATTCAACTGTGTAGCCGTACATTGCCTGAAAAGAATCTCGGACCTTCAAACAAAGGTTCGGACAAAAGAGACAAAGGGAAGGAAAATGTCCCTGAGGAGATAGCCCTTGATGATAGAGTCGTCGAAGAGCTCACAGCCAAAGACCCGCCTAAAAAGAACAAGGTGGATTACAATAACCTGACACATCTGAGGAAGATACCCTCACAATTGAGTATTTTAGATGCCCTTCTCCTATCTAAAGAGGCACGAGATTCTCTGATCGGGACGTTACAAGAGCCCGATCAGTATCAGGCATTCCTAGCGGAAGAAAAGATGAAAGACGAGCTGGAAGAAGTTCATACAGCGGACATCACCTTCAGCGATGAAAACCTTCTCCTCGAAACATGCGAGCACAATCGTCCATTATATATAACTGGATATTGTCATGATATCAAGATAGGAAGGATCCTGGTCGACAACGGGTCCTCCGTCAACCTTCTCAACGTAAGGGTGTTGAAGAAGATTTGCATGAACGTGCAGCACCTGGCTCGGGATAAGATTACCATCTCCGGTTTTGACTCCCAATCATCATAAATGCTCGGGTCTATAATACTAACATTACACTTCGGGCTGCTCGTCACTGACATCAAGTTCCATGTTATTGATACCAAGACTTGCTACAACACTCTGCTTGGCAGGCCTTGGTTACATGAGTACAACATCATCCCTTCTACACAACATCAGTGTATGAAGTACTTCAAGGATAGCATCGAATACACAGTTACAGGGGAGCTGAACCTATTCTCCATAAATGAAGTCCGCAAATATGAAGATGCCAAATACTTCTTATCAGACTTCGAAGACATGGACAGATGTCGCAAACCGGAGAATAAACAAAAAGCCATCACCACTATCCGGATATTTGGGAGCGATACCAAAGAGGATGAAGAGATGATCTACTCGGGACAACCCTAAGGTAATAGGCCAGGACCATCTACCCCTATTCTGGTCTTTGGCAGTGACTTTGAGGATGAGACCAACGCAGTGTTCTCCGTCCGTCCGTCAATGCAGACCTTTGCTGGAGCTGACCAGAGTTTACAGATTACCCTGGTTCCGCGGCAGCATTACAAAGAACTTGATGTGCTTGATACATACAGCGTGCAAGAATTGCAGACCTTCTACGTCCCTCCTCGCCAAAGAAGTGAGAAGGCGACCTTTTCTACCAATCCATGGAGACTAAAATAGAGAAAGAAGCATGGCACGGTGCCGAACCTGCGCTCGACGGGCTTCAACCAATCCGTCTGTCTAGATACTTCGCAGAGGGACTGAAAAGGCTATTACAACGCCAATGCGTACCCTTCAAACAGACTACTCGACAAACCCAGTTTTATAACAAGATTTGGGATGTTCCCGGGACTCAGCGGAAGATGCCCAACGGAAAAATAGAGATGACCAGCCTTGGATACGATCGGTCCAAGAAACAGGAGCGATTCCATGGCTGTCATGTCATAAATAACTCCGGTGGAGAAGCGAATACATTTCCGGAAAGCGCTGACGTCGAACCAGAATAAGATCCCGACGTACGAATATCAAGTCCGTCATTCAAAAAGCAGATCGACAAGCTAATAAGAGAAGCAGGTCAAAGGGTTCGGTATGACCACAGCAGTGAAATGGCCATTTACGAAAAAGCCAGGATGCAACGTATCATTCAGCAGGCTACAGAAGACGACGATCCCTTTCACTCCCAACCCGCTGTGTGCTCTCGTGGCAAAAAGAAATCCCGATGTAGAAACAACAGCAAGGTCAAGAACAGGGATGGCATTCCAAGACAGCAAAGCAGATCCAAGAAGCTACGTGAGCGAGAAAAAGTCAGCTGGAACCCATCTTTCATGAAGAAGATGGGTCGGGAATACTGATTTCCCTCAAGACAAGACAAGGAAAATCATCGACCTTGTCATAAAACATCAAAGATAGTGCTCCCGGAGTCTCGATACCCCGAACAGATAAACGAAGTCCATCACCCGGATTATTGTTCCTACCACCGAGTAGTGGGACATCCTCTTGAAGACTGCTTTACCTTCAAAGACTGGGTTGAAGATCAGTATCAGCAAGGCAGGTTCGCTCTATTCGACAGTTGGAGGGTAGCCCCGCCACAAAAGCATGAGCCGAGAGCAACTTATACTGCGAGGGAAAGTCTAGATCAACATCCATCTTGGAAACGGATTTGTACCTGACATATGATAACATTCTTAAAGGAAAGAAAGTACGAGAATAAGAACGACCTCCCCCAGTGCTTCGCAAATGAAGATGAGAATGAGGTGATCTCAGAATTTCCACCGGCGCCAAAAGAGCTAGAAGATGGTATACACACCACAGCAGCAGACAACTTGAGAAAAATCGAATTGGGGATGGCAAACGATCCAAGGCCAACGTTCGTCAGTGAGCCGCTGTCTAAGAAACATGTGGCCGCGTTAAAGGATGTGCTTATGCAGTACAAAGACTGTTTCGCATGGAACTATTCCAAGATGCCGGGATTAGATCCAGAGATAGCCGTGCATAAACTGGCAATATCGCCGGACATCAAGCCAGTCAAACAGGCGCCAAGAAGAATGCGGCTCGAGCTTGAGATGAGTATCAACGCCGAAGTCAAGAAGCTAATCGACTCCGGCTTCATCCAAGAAATTCAATACCCCGACTGGATCTCCAATATCGTTCCGGTAATGAAGAAAAATGGGACAGTACACATTTGCGTAGATTTTCGGGATCTCAACAAAGCTTGTCCGAAAGATGACTTCCCAGTGCCTGTCACCGAGTTGATGATTGATAATACATCCACCCATGAAGTCTTCTCCTTCATGGACGGATCCTCAGGGTACAACCAAATCAAGATGCATCCTGAAGACCAAAAGCACACTGCTTTCCGGACTCCGCTGGGTATATTCTGCTACAAAGTGATGTCATTCGGTCTGAAGAACGCTGGCGCCACCTACCAGAGGTCTATGACAAAGATCTTCGATGACCTCGTACATGAGATTGTTGAATGTTATATAGACGACATCGTAGTGAAAAGCAAATCATACGAGGAACACTGGGAGCATTTGAAAATGGTGTTCCAGCGTCTTCGGAAATATAATCTGAAAATGAACCCTCTGAAATGCGCATTTGGAGTTTCCTCAGGCAAATTCCTAGGATTCATCGTGCGACACTGGGGCATCAAAATAGACCCGTCGAAGATCAGGGCGATTATGGAAATGCCCGCGCCAAGAACTCTCAAACAACTGCGATCTCTTCAAGGAAAGCTCGCGTATATCCGGCGGTTCATAGCTAACCTATCCGGCAAATGCCACCCCTACAGTCATCTAATGAAGAAGGGGACCCCATTCGTTTGGGATGGTAATTGCTAAAGCGCACTGGACGAAATCAAGAAATATTTGCAGAACCCGCCGGTACTGACCGCTCCAGTCAAGGGAAAGCTCATCATCCTATACACAACAGCCCTTGAAGATTCTTGAGGCGCGCTGTGGGCACAAGACAACAACCAGGGGAAAGAGAGAGTTCTCTATTATTTGAGTCAAGTTCTCCTGGGGGCAGAAAATAACTACTTCCCCATCGAAAAGCATTTCCTGGCACTGATCTTCGCAGTAACAAAGCTCCGACATTACGCCTTAGCAAATGAGGTCCATCTCATATCAAAGGTGGATCCTCTCAAGTATTTGATGTCAAGAGCCATGCTAACAGGAAGGCTTGCTAAATGGGCCCTCCTCTTGATGGAGTTCTCGATAGTATATCAACCCCTCAAGGCAATAAAAGGCCAGGCCATCACCGACTTCCTCGCTGAACATCCGATACCTGCCAACTCTCTCTTGAACTGCGAGTTGCCGGACAAACAAGTGTTTGACGCAATTGATAGGGAGAAAGAAGGGAATGATAACTGATGGGAACTTTACTTCGATGGAGCGTCCTCTTTGAAGAAGCGAAAGCAAAACACCCCCATGATTAAAGCCGGGGTGGGCCTTATCTTCGTGACTCCACAAGGAGAGATTATGTGTTTTGCCCTTTCCTTAAAGGAGCCAAGAACAAACAATGAAGCCGAGTATGAAGCTTTGATAGCAGGTCTTGAGATTACTGTAGACATGGGTGTTGAAAACCTTCTCATATATGGAGACTCCCAGCTGGTCGTTAGCCAAGTGAATGGCGACTACCGGATGTGCAAGCCAGAATTGATCAGGTATGGTGAAAGAGTGCAGCAATTGCTGACGCAAATCCCTTCCTACACCCTGGAAAGCATACCACGTACGGAAAATAGCAAGGCGGATGCGTTAGCCAAGCTCGCTAAAGAACTGACCGACGAAAACCTTGACGACGTAAAGATCATTGTGCAAAGCTGCCGGATTCTCGCACCAGCAGAAATATCTTCGAAGACATTTAAAAGAAAGGAAGCATCCGAACAAGAGGCCTTTCAATTAGAGGATGAAGAAAGGGTGAAGGATTAGAGAGAAGTCTTCATAGACTACTTCAAATCCCATCGAATGCCCGAAGACGCGTCGTCAAGACATCAATCCATGAAAAGAGCCCTGTCTTTCGCCTTCTTCAATGGTACTCTTTATAAGAGATCATTAGATGGTCTATGGCTGAGATACCTAGGACCAAAAGAAGCAAAAAGGGTCGTTCAAGAAACTCATGACGGACTCTGCGGTTCCCATCAAGCCGGGCCAAAGATGAAGCCGAAGATCAAAAGAACGGGCAACTATTGGCCCACAATAGTTCAAGACTGCCTCGAATATGCAAAGCAGTGTCACTCGTGCTAAATTCACGGGGACTTCATCCACCAGCATCCAAATCCGCTACACCCAATATTGACTAGCTGGCCAATCGAAATGTGGGGAACCGATATAATTGGGCCCATCGAGCCAACATCATCCAATGGACATCGGTTCAT
The DNA here is from genome assembly GCA_030015575.1 of Agapanthus africanus. Lineage (NCBI taxonomy): Eukaryota > Viridiplantae > Streptophyta > Magnoliopsida > Asparagales > Amaryllidaceae > Agapanthus > Agapanthus africanus. Next base: position 16,371,343 of record CM057349.1, on the reverse strand, counting down.
ACTAGCAACAACCGATTACTTCTCTAAGTGGGCAGAAGCAACACCGTTAAGAGATGTGAAGATGGAGAACATCCTCCATTTCTTCAAGACACATGTCATCTATCGGTTCGGTACTTCACGACGGATCATCTCGGATAATGGGCCGGTCTACAGAAGCCATAAGATCAGTCGCTTCACACAACAACATAATATAGATTAGAGATATTCTTCAGTTTATAATCCCCGAGCTAACGGTATAGCTGAGGCTTTCAACAATACCTTGACAAAGATCATAAAGGAAACGGTGTCCAGAAATAAGAAGGACTGGCACAAAAAACTACATGAAGCTCTCTGGGGTTATCGGACCACGTTCAAAACGGCCACAAATACAATACCATTCGCGTTGGTATTCGGTACAGAAGCGATACTTCCCTTGGAGATAGAGCTCTACGAGTAGCAGTTCAATATGAGCTGACGGATGAAGAAAATGCCCATCTTCGACTTGAGGAGCTCGATGCCCTCGATGAAACTCGTCTCATGGCGCAGAAAAACCTGGAGGCTAACAAAGCAAGGATGACACGCTCATACGAGAGATTGACTAGGCCGAGAACATTCCACCAAGGTGAACTCATGTTAGTCGTAAAAAGACCTATGATCCCCAACCGTGCTAAACTATAAAGATCCGTACATCATAGACAAGGTCTACCAAGGTGGCGCCTATTTGCTCATAGATATGCATGGCGAAAGACCCTTCCGGCCAATAAACGACCGATTCTTGAAAAAATACTACACCTGACGAGTCACGGCCCAGGTCAATGATAAATGACGACGCTTATGTCCGCTCGTTATCTTCCCGAGTCCAAACTCTATAAGTAGTATCCAGCGAAACCTCGCCTCAAAATCCCAACGGAGCGCAACATCCTTATACTAGCTATGGATCGTAATGGCTTTAAACTAGCTATGGACCGTAATGTCCTTAAACTAACAATGGACCGTAATGTCCTTAAACTAGCCATGGACCGTAATGTCCTTAAACTAACAACGGACCGCAACGCCCTTAAACTAGATATGGACTATAATGTCCTTAAACTAACAACGGACCGTAATGTCCTTAAACTAACAACGGACCGCAATATCCTTAAACTAGCTGTAGACCGAGATGACTTTAAACTAACATTGGATCGAGATGTCCTTAAACTAATATTGGACCGAGATGTCCTTAAACTAACAACAATGGACCGAGATGTCCCTAAACTAACAATGTCACCTTAAATACGGCGATAGTGGAATGCAAGTCCACAAGTCCCAGCAGTAAAGTCTGCGACCCAAATCCCATCGGCAAACAGATGGATCACATGCGGAGAAACTATTCTCGAGAGCTTCATCGTGCAAAAAAAAGGTACGTCCACAAGCGAAATAGGCACGGATGAAAACCCGAAAGGGCGCCGTGAGTAAAAACAGCAGGACTGCCGGCGAGTTTGTGAAAACCCGAAAGGGCTCAATTTTGTTAAAATAAAGACACCTGCAAGGTCCTCCTGACCTTGTGGGGAGAAAATACCTGCTTAAGATCCTTACGACCCATAAAGGATCAATACACTTGGGGATCCCTATGATTCCTAAGGAGAAATTACACTTATGAGATCCTCACGACTCGTAAGAAGATTCCCCCGATGAGACCTTCATGGCTCGTAGGATTCAAAAAGCCTTAAGCTACAGGGATCTGAACCTGTTCTTAAGCCATCACATTTCCCAAATTGCCCTACAAGCGGTTTAATATTGACCCTTGTATACAATCCACGGGAACAAATAAATGTTTTCCTCACTGAGTTCCACCAATGGCGCGAAATTTCCCCATTTTGCAAAACGACACTTGTAAGTCCTCTCAATTTATAAGGAGAAAACACTCTTGTAAGATCCTTACGACTTATAAGAGAACACACACTTAAGAATCCTCACGATTCCTAAGGAAAAAACACACCTACGAGATCCTCACGACTCGTAGGGAGAAACACCTTTATGAGACCCTTACGGCTCGTAAAGTCGAAAGCCTTAGTCAACATGATCCTAACCCTGTTTGCTAAGCCACATTTGTTCGAATCGACAAAGGCAAATGATGATTCGCTCCTGGCAATGTCCCAGTGGTAGCGATGCTGATGACAAAATCGGTTTCAAATTCCAAGTCCGCTCACGGCAAATGATGATTCGCTCCTGGCAATATTCCAGTCGCAGCGATACTGATGCTAAGATTGGTATCAGATCTTAAGTTCCATACTCGCAGCAAAAAATTAGCAAGCCAAAAATGCATATCAAATAGCCGAAATGACAGGGCAACTTGCAACAAAAATCATCAAGTAAAATATATGCATACAAAAATAGCCGAAATGATTGGGCAACTCGCAATAAAAAGCAGCGAGTAAAGAAAAGGAAAAATAACTGAAATGATTGGGCACCGCAGAAAAATAGCCGAAATGATTGGGAAATTGCGACTTTCGCGATATAAAAAGTTGAAATGATAGAGCATCGCGGAAAGAAATAAAATAAAATAAAACTTTTGCCCTGCAGGTGATATCATATTGACCCCTGTATACAATCCATGGGCACAACCAGAAAAGGAACCCCATTGTCCTACCAAACCTCGTCAATGGGAAGCCAGATCTCGATGGCTATTTCTGCAGCCTAGAAATCAACAATGGCGTTCCTTCTCAGTCCAACCAGAAGCAGATACGATGTCAGCAAATCAGAGCCACGGCAAAGTCCCCTAGTTCCAAATCTCGACGGTTCACAGAAAGCCTAAAGACTACCTCGGAATCATGGCAAAGTCCCTAGTTACAAGTCTCGACGGCTACATTTACAGCCTAGAGATCAACCAACAGCGTTCTTCTTCCCTCCGGCAGGATACAGACGCGACACCAACAAACGGAGCCACGACAAAGTCCCCTAGTTCCAAATCTTGACGGTTCACAGACAGCCTAGAGACTACCTCGGAATCATGGCAAAGTCCCTAGTTCCAAGTCTCGATGGCTACATCTACAGCCTAGAGATTAACCAACAATGTTTTTCTTCCCTCCAACAGGATACAGACACGACGCCAACAAATGGAGCCACGGCAAAGTCCCCTAGTTCCAAACCTCGACGGTTCACAAACAACCCAGAGACAACCTTGACGTTCGTCACAATATTGTAGACACGATGTCAAAAAACGAAGTAAAGGAAGATCCCTAGCTTCAGGGTCCTGACGGCAACTCAAATAAGACCTGAAAGACTATCAGAGATCATCCCCCTCCAGCGCGGAGTGGTCATGACTCATCGGGGCTCCCAAACCGAGCCTAACCTCAAGTAAAAAGCGCCATGGAATATCCCTAATGCTTTCTCTTTCGATGGTAATATTACCTGGAAGATTACTTGAAGACGTCTTGTCCAGTCCCCGAAGGGATCAGAGACACGACAGTCGCGGGGCTACCCGAACAACAAGATTGCATATCGGGGAATACATCGGCCAACGCGACGGTACGACGGGTAGAAAACCCTAGTACCACAGACCCTAACGGACTTCTATTAGCAGGAGTTAACTGTGACGTTAGGAAACCCTTGTGAGAACTTCTCGATTAGTCTCGACTCGTAGGGGAAAGCCTTAGGCAATGGGGATAAGGACCTGTTTCCTAAGCACTGGGGCCCAGCAAATTGGTCCAAGACGGACTATTGCATATTATTCACGGGCCACACTCTCCAAAATTGAATATCGACGAGGAGGGAAATAACCACTTACGAGTCCTCTCGACTTGTAAAGGGGAAAAGTTCTCTTGTGAGATCCTTACGACTCTCAAGAGAAAACACACACTTAGGAATCCTCACGATTCCTAAGGAGAAAATACACCTACGGGATCCTCTCGACTCGTAGGAAAAAAAATCTTTATGAGACCCTCACGGCTCATAAAGTTGAAAAGTCTTAGGTGACAGATCTAAACCTGTCTCCTAAGCCATCGCTGTCCTGCAAGGAGATCATGTACACTATCTACAAGACGCATTTGCTAAAGAGACACGATAGTACAACTGCGTATGTGCTTAAATAGAAATGGTGTCCAAAGCATGCTGATTTATGTACGACGCTACGATAAGCGCTCGCACTTAAAAGAAAAGTCCTAAGGGTAAAGTATAAAAGCTCATGTAGAAAGGTACAATACACGTACGAATATATGATGAACAGAAAACATTCAGCAGAAAACATTCAACAGTCGATAATAAGAAAAATACATCGATATAAATATACTACTCTACAGGGAAAAGGTCACCAAATATGAGATTAGAGATACAGGGGTTAACAAAACAAAATACAAAGTTTTCCAATTCCCTCTCTGCCCTCTCCACCATGTCGAAGCGACGATCTTCGCGAGGAGTTGATCCCCACCGATTAGCGCCATGCTCATCAGCAAAAGCAGACATGATAGCCCACTGGGATCTTATCTGACTTAGTAAATGAACTGAGCGATCCTTCAGAGCCTGGGTAATTAAGCGTGCCTCATGGAAACACTCAATTTTATCCTCCGCCGTATCAAGAATTGCCGGGGTCATCTCTGCCGGATGAGGAGGAATGTCGGCGAGCACGGATAGAAAGATCATCCGGAGCTAAATGGAGCCCATAGGAAGAGGAGAGCCCCTACGGGTCAGGAGCTCATACATCACCGTGTCACACTGTGCGTCGGTGAGAAGGGGATCTACTAGCCGCGCAGCAAAGCGAGGAATCGTTTTCTCGATGGGCACCTCCCATGGTTGCCGACAAGCGTGAGGGCGATTGCAGGCCGTAGCTCTTGGTTTGTTTGAGTTCTGTTAATAAAAAAGATGGGTTTCTCTTTGAAGAGAAGAAGGAAGATATAATCTCGGGTTATAAAGAGACGCATTCAAAGCTATGCACAAAAAACGTCGTGCATGGTGGAGCTATTCCTAAGGCCGGAAAAAGGGGGCATGGGAAAAGAAAAGGGTAACTCATTGGAATTAGGGTAGGGAGGCGAAACGACCTCATCAGCGGAGCCTCACGTGCATGGCACGTGAGCACCCGCATTGATCCCTTTCGAAAACTAAAAGGGCACCGCACGTGCATAACCCGTGAGCGCCGACATTGGTTCAAGATCAAACCCCCTAGCAGCACCTCACGTGCAAAACACGCGAACACCAATAACAGTATAACGACACTTCATGCAGAATACACGTGAGCAAAAATAAAGGGGGAAATGGGAAGTTTTGTCATTCATACTCCAAGAACTTATACATGGCATAAAAAAAACAACACAAAAGAAAATGTTTACAATGGTAAAATGCTTGATCCTGGACATGGATTGAGGAATTCAAAAGCAAGACCGAGTAAAATGCTTCTGGCTTCTCTGACCATTTTCGTGTGCATTTTCTCACGAGCGCAAGCGTCAGGATTCTCGCTAATGTCATTCGTCCTCTGATAGGCAGAGATTATCATCGTCTGCTGGAAAACTTGATGCAAGATATCAACAAGACCATCTCGCCGCCTCTTTGAGATCAAGCCCATCAGATATACTGAGTGCACCTTGTCTTCGGCATCATCAAGCGCCCCTAGCGGCATGGCTTCGTAAAATCCAGGAAGGGCTTCCCAAATCGCTCCCATGATGATCTTCAATAAAGCGGAACGACGGGGGAGTAGTCAACCGTTGTATTCATCGAAACGACGCATAACCTCAGCGCATTGAGCATCCGTAAACTCCTGGTTTTGACAGCGGCCTTGGACGCGAATGTCTTCATACGGGACAATTTCGTCAAGATCATACAAATAAACGACCATAGTGTCTGAACAGAAAAATCAGCAAGAGTTTAGCAATCGAGATGATCAAGAAAATAATTATTATGAGAATCTAAAAAGATTCTCATTAAACGGACACGAGGGTTTAAACAACCATTGACATCCTCATAGAGAAAGCAAGTTCAGTTAAAGTACTCAACAAATTTGAATTTATGCAAGTAATGAAAAACCCTGTGAAAATGTTCTCGAGACCACCAGGGAATAAAATTCCTGAGGGGCCCTTTTGATCTTCAGAGAAGAGCTCTTTGGTGAGAAATTAAATTCCTTTTATGCAAAGGAATTAAATTCCAGAAACCCCCACAAAGAGGAAATGAAAAATCAAATGCCATGAATCTTTAAAGGTCAGAGGAGGAATGCCCAAAGCATTGAGAGTTATTACTCAAAAATCACGTCTTTGGATCTCTAAGAGATGTGTTTCAAAGGAGAGCAAAGCTCTCATGATGGATTTAAAATCCAGAAGTTTCTTTAAAGAAAAGGGTTTCTCTAAATGTTCGAGATCTTTACTTAGAAAAGGTTCCTTTTTCTAACAGAGTTTAACTCTGGAATTGCAATGAACAGAGAACTACGCTCTGAAAAAGAGAATTAAATTCTCGAAGAAAACAAAGAAGGAAGAAGATGAAAGAACAGTGGCTTCCCAAAAGCCAAACCCATGCATTTATAAGACGTGACAAGGGCGGTTCACCTCCCCGTTCCCCTAGGCCGTCCAATGGCTGTAAAGGTGACAGCGTTGCACGCACATGCAAGCCACGTGAGAACAACGCTATGGGGGCATTTGTTCTCTCATAAAAAAATAAATAAATAATGAACCAAAAAGCGATGGAAGAATTCTCTAAAGGAGCATCACTTGCCTCACATGTGATGTGCCTTGGAGAAAAAATTATAAGCATTACACTTAACAGATAAGACTGAAGTTGAGCCTCACGTGCCATACGTGAGCATCTATATACAAAAGTATATAGGCGCCTTCGTGAAATAAATAACAGGCAGAAGGCGCATCACGTGCCAACATGTGATGCTCTGGGACTGCTGCATATAGGCAAACCGGCCTAGTGCCATTAGGCCACGTGCTACACGTAAGGATTCCTAATACCTTCTGAGCTGATAGAATTAAATTCTATATAAAAGGGATCAGAACCCTATTTTGGAAATATTTTCCCAATCTTTCTAAACAAGAAAGATTGTGCTCTGTAAATCAGAGCACCGTTGGATTAAAGATCCAATGGTAATTAAAAATCACCAAGCTACAGAATAAGCTCTGTATGAGAAAATATTTTCCCAATCTTTCTAAATAAGAAAGATTGTGCTCTGTAAATCAGAGAACCGTTGGATCAAATATCTAATGGTGATTAAAAATCATCCAAATACAGAATAAGCTATGTATGGGAAAGTATTTTCCCCAATCTTTCTAAACCAGAAAGATTGTGCTCTGTAAATCAGAGCACCGTTGGATCAAAGATCCAATAGTGATTAAAAATCACCAAGATACAGAATAAGCTCTATATGGGAAAATATTTTCCCAATCTTGTTAAAAAGAAGAAAAATATCTTCTGTAAAACAGAGGTCCCTGGATCAAAGATCCAACGGTGGATAAAATCCCCGAATTAATCAAAAATCTCTCAATGAGAGATTTCTTTAGAAAAAATCAACAAACTTGCCTCTGCTATATAAAAGACTCGAGACTGAAGAGGGGGAGACGGAGAGAAAAAGGAGAGACCCCCATAAGATTTGAGAAAAAAAGAAAAAGAGGAGTTCTCTTTAGAGAAAAAGAAACCCTAGGTGAGGAAAAGACACAGAGATCATTTCATTTCCTTTTACAAGAGTTTAACTCTTCCAAAAAAAGAACTTAGTTCTTCTTCCGGTTGAAATTTGCAGAAGCAAATCTCCGCATAAGTTGAGAATTTAATTCTCATCGGGAAGATTCTGTTATGCAGACCCAAAACTTAGAGGAAAGAATTAGGTTTGAAGAATTTAATTCTTCCAAAAATATAGGAATTTAATTTCTCTGATAAAACTAAGATTTAACCCTAGATAAGAATTTAATTCTTATGAAACAAAGGACTTGAAATTCTCAAGACTAAGATCAAGAGCCCCATGCATATTAGCGTTTAAATGCTACAACGACAGATCACGCGTTCTCACGTGAGCACCTATGAGAAACAAAAAGGAACGACTGAGATTGAGTCACGTGATCCCACGCGACCTCCAGTAGTGCTTAGCACTTAGAAAAGAATAGGAAGATAAATTCAAAGGAGGCAGTGCCTAACTTAGTGGCGCCTCACGTGTCTATACGTGATGGTTGCAAGACTTAAGTGTTTAACACTTACATGTGCAGAACGAGGGAATAAGCCCAAAGATACGGTGCCCAATATTCAGGTGCCACACGTGAGCGCTCCAAGTTTCAGTGTTCAACACTGCTTAAGAGCCTCACGTGGGAACACGTGAGAACCAAACATTTAGCAGTGTTTAATACTGTGAGATGCCAACCCTAGCCCAAATCAGCTAAGTCTCTTAAGGCTAAAAACCTTTTGACCATCAATCAACCGAGCCTTCCTATACTCAGATCCCCCTAAATCGATCTTGGTCCCAGAGATGGCCAATGATCTCCTGACACGTGGCATCTAAAATAACGTTCATCCCTCCATGATCTCTCCCTTCAGTCTGGAGTTCGGTTCAAGTGTACATCTCTCCATACCTCTGATATATGTCATTGTAATTCTTCAACGATATCAAAGAGATGGAAGGTCCAGACAACCAACAGCTCTTGGATGCACTCTCAAACCCAAGAGCATATCCCAATAGACCGTGATGTCCTTAAACTAGCCCATGAACCGCAACGTCCTTAAACTAGCTATGGACCGCAACGTCCTTAAACTACGACCTCACCGCCAAATGGCGATCTATGGACCGCAATGTCCTTAAACTAGCTATGGACCGCAATGTCCTTAAACTACGACCTCACCGCCAAATGGTGATCTATGTACCGTAATGTCCTTAAACTAGCTACGGACCATAATGTCGTTAAACTAGCTGTGGACCGCAACGTCCTAAAACTAAAACGATAGTGCCCAAATGCTCTTTCGTTGGATCAAAAATGATCCTGAACCCCCGTTAAGTAGATCTTAGTCCAATATCGGATTAACGTATCCTTAACAAATGTTTAAGTTAATTTTAATCTCAAACAAGGTTAACGGTCCTTAAATCGATCCAAACCCAAATCTAAGAAAATACGGATTTAGACTAATCCACGCCTTACGGGTGACAACAAAAATTAGTCTCCGTATACAATTCACGAGCAACCAAAAATAAAACAAACAAACACACGACATGAAGTGACCTTCTGAAGCAAGAGAAAGTGATTATCGCGATGCGGTAATGTAATTAACTGCAGAGGCTTGCGCCTGCAGGGAAAAGCGTTCCCACAATCAAAAACCCCTCACAACGAGGGGGGATCTGACGAAGTCCGCTACAACGGCCGCATCCTTCCAAACCCCCGATACACGGTGTCATAATTCAACTTGGCATCTTTGGAGAGGTGGACGGATAAATCCAAATAGTATCTGCCCCCAAAATTCAGGCCAGACGTCCTAACGTCTCGGTTGCGTCTTTCGGCGGTAAATAGGGAGTCCACTATCGACGCGAGCCTGTCGATCCTCGCCTAAAGGGCATGGATGGCATTCAGTGGGGGAGTAGATTCTTCCGCGCCTACATTATGCGGAGGGCAGCGGCTTGTGCTGGGATCGCCATGGTCTTCGTTCGCCATGTAGTTAAGAGCGGAAGATCAATATTTGATGGGTGGAAGAAATTTTCGACGTTCTCACAGACGGCGCCAACTGATGGAGATTTGGATCTCCTTCAGATGTTGTCGTCTGTCGATCTGTCACGAGCGTTGGTGAACGGCTGATATTGATGTTGAGGGTTGCCTCCTTGAGCGTGTGGATCTCAGTGGGTTTGTTTTGAGGCAAACCCGAGCTATTTATAAAAGAAGTCTCGGGATGGTTGTACCACCGTAGACTCTCCAACGATCAAGTTAGCTAAGGAATTTGGACAGAGAGGCGGCTTTTTGGAATAAAATTGCGTTACCTGAGTCGTATGGGAGATGGGTCTTTATAGTGGTCGCTTGGAGCGAGCTGGCACGAGATCTTCGCGGTCGGTTACGCCTCTGGCGTTACGCCTGTGTGATTGACGAGATCCCCCCATTAATGACGAGATACGCTTGTTAATGCGGGGATACGGCGACATGGAACGCGAGATGTTGGGTGGCGGATATCTCGCTTCTGGAGAAATACCGTGGCGGAGGCGCTTGGGCTCTGCGTCCTTGGTTGCTCGGTAGAACCGGGGAGGCTTAGCTTGGTGGGAGGCTCGGAGATGAGCGGGAGGCCGAGGAAGCTCGGTTCTGTGATAGCTCGGAGGCGAGTGGGAGGCCGAGGAATCTCGGCGTGTAGGAGGGCTTAAAGGCGAGCCAATGATTATTTACATGGTGAGCATAGGAGTGTTCAGGGATCCATCGGAGGTCGGGTCATGCCTCGGGATGATAGGCCGGGGGATGCCTTCAATGTGTGGTGCTTGCCCTGTTCCGTGAGTCCCTGGACACGTCAGCTACCACGTGTCATGATCTGGGGAGTTTCTACTTATGAGCATCGTCAGGAGGGCTTGGGTTGCTATAGAGGGTAGGGTCAAGGTTGCCGGAGATTCCGGAAGGGAAGAAAGGATCCTTTTTCTCGTTTCAATTTATATATTTGGAGTTTTTTGGTCCAAAACAACTCGCGTGCCGGTCACAATGACTTCTGGTCCGAAAATTTAACAAAAGCCGATAGAAGTGTTCATATAGCTAAGCTAAAAGTTATTTGCATGATCATACTTGCCGCGACTCATATACAACGATTATTTACAACTCCCGCTATTAGAATCCATCCATCTATATTCGACCCTAAAAGATCAGGAGAAAGGTTTGATGTTGTTCTCGTCCTAATTAACCCGTCTATACTCATTAACTACAACGATGGTGCCACGTGGGATGTTGTAGCCTGCTACTTTGCACTCGGCGGATGACTGATGCAGCAGTATCAACGGACCTCCAGGATACAGTCGAAGAGTCTCCTTGATGACATTGTTGAGGTAGTGAAGATTTGGAAGGTCGGAATCTGCTATCAGGCGCTTATGGCCTACACAAGTATCTATTTCGACACGAAGCTTAGCTAATGCTTCTGGATGATTTAAAAGAAGGTTCATTGCCCATTCCACAGTGCCAGCATTTGTGTCGATTTCAGTTAAAATGAGAGTCTACAGGATAAAAGAGTTTATTAATCATTGGTAATTAAGAAAGGAAGTTTGCCATGCTATTAAAAATTCAGTTTCACTTCTTGATTTGGTGATTGGAATGCCATGGCCTAAAAGCTAGAACCATGCATGAAAAACATTATTATTTTCATGCTTGTTCGTATGTGTAGAAATGGACAGTGTCCTACTGCAGAGAAACCACTAATACTGCAAGCTATTCGACAAAATGTTGATAAAGAGTTTTAAAAAAACACATCTGCAGTCTTGGGTAAAGATCCTGTAAAATTCATATCTGAAATTTTAATCTGTACATTAACTTATGAACGGCGGATTGCCCGCTTCTACCTAAAAATACCGAATGTGAATCCTACGGTTCTTATGCATAAATCTTTACCGATAAAGGTTAATAAACTAAACAATGTCATTCAAACGAAGTGTTGAGATATGAGGATAGCATGGTCTCTCACATTGGAAAATGTATGAGAGGTACATGAGTATAAAATGTAAGATGAGACAAACCACCATAATGCTTTTGAGTCTTTTGGATGAAACCCGATTATGTTGAAAGCCCGACGTGACAACCACGTTGCATGTGAGGAGGAGTATTTGAGATATGTAGATAACATAGTCCCACATTGAAAAAAGTACGAGAGAAACATGAGTATATGATTTAAAATGGGACAAACCACCATAAGGCTTTAGTATTTTGGATAGAACCTGTTTATATTGAAACCCCGTGTGTGTCCTCATATAAATAAATATAATTGGTCTTGCTGGTTCGACTTTTGGGACGAGAGCATGACATCTAGAATAGTTTTATTCTCCTTTCCTGTCCCTCGAATGTATGAGGTTACATCTTGTAAAGTTGAAAGCAGATGGCTGTAGTGATGCCACTGTCACGTTGGAAAAAAAATATGTACCACTTTTTTTAATTGAAAGTTTGATCTGGAAATTCTGGTATAAATTTTAATCTGAGCTTGCTAAGTTTTTAGATTATTGTTTCCTAAATTGTGTACATATCTCTGATTGCATCTCATATAACCTTATTTACAGTATTATTATATGACATATATAATCATGAAAACCATGGTTTATCTAATCATAGAAATCATATTTCTCTTATCTAATCATGAAAATTGTTTCCGGGTCAGTGTGGAGGGGAGATGGTTTATTTTTAAACCCATCTATTTTCAAATCATGAAAAAATCCAATACTTAAATAGATTTTGTGTATTATACATAGAGAATTTTTTGAAAAAATTCAAGATTTGCCCTCATCCTTTTTTATCAAATACATATGATTATTCTCTTAAAAGAAATTATTCGTATGATTTTCTCTTACCAGCTCGCTTCTCCAATGGTGTTTCTCTCTCAATTCCCCATTTTTTCTTCTCAATCCCCTCTTCCAGAATCTGCATCGTTTTCAAATCTCTCATCTCCAATCTAATTACTTCGATTCTCTCATATCCATTTCCATTTTTTGCACCTCTCCTTTCAAATCGTTAATTCCAATCCAATTCTCCGATTCTCCTATCTCCACTTCGAATCCCCCAATCTTCTTTCGGCATCTCCACTTTCTTGATAGCTGAAAATAGGATAGTCAAAAGATAGAATAATAAAAAAAGTCGGAAACTAGAGCAAGCAAATATAAAGAATGTAAACAATAATAAAGAAGATATGTTTAAAAAAAAGAAATTATGGCAACAATGATAAAGAGAGCATAATTAAGAAGCCACGAAAAACTATAGGTATCAAAATTCTCATGTTTTAATATCTTGGGAAATCTAAAAAATTCTCTTGTTTTAATATCTTAAAAAATACTAAAAGGGTGTTATGGTACATACATACATAAATACGTATACAAATCCGGGTTTGGATTTAAAACGATGTCGATATATAATTTTGAGCTTTTTTACAATTCCGAAATTTTGCGGGTTTAAGAATAAGTCCTTTCTCCAAACCGGGACAGGAAACAATTTTCCTGATTATCTTATTTATGGAATAAATAGATAGCTCTAATTAGATAAGTTTGGTGATTATACTTTTTCTAAAGTAAGTTAACTAAGCCATAACCAGCTTTTGGTTTGCAGTTTGATTAAAACTGTCGCTTTAATGAAACACAGGAGAGTTTACCGTCGTTTGTATCACAACTAAGCCATATCAAATTAATATTAATAAATTAGATAATCAGGATATCGTCTCAAAATATAATGGTATAGATTAGATACAACAATAAGACTCCATTACATATTTTATGACACGATTTTATTCATGGTTCTGAAATGCAGGTTTTAGCAAGCTTCAGGTCGGTCTCCGTGATCAAAGTCGGGACAGTACGTCAATCATGACCGGGCGAGGCTTGTACAAGGCCTCTAACGGCGCAATCTTTGGCAAGTTCAGCCCTTGTCCTTCGGTCAAGTCCACCTCTTCTTCTCCGGTTCGCTTCCACTCGAAGCACTGAATCAAAGTTCCCAAAGCTAATCCCATCAATCGATTGGCCATTAACTCACCTGGACAACTCCGCCTTCCGGATCCGAATGGCATCAGTTTAAAGCCCTTCCCTTCATTACCTCCTTCAAACCTATCCGGCTTAAAACTCGTTGGATCCTCCCACAGCGCGGGATCCCTATGGATTGCATATGCATTAACCAATAAAATCGTGCCGCGCGAGATATCGTACCCTGCGACTGTGCAGTCGGCAGAGGCCTCATGCGGCACTAACAAGGGACCTGCAGGAAATAGCCTGAGAGTCTCTTTTATGACACTGTGAAGGTAGGGGAGGTTCGGAAGATCGGAATCTGCTACTAGGCATCGGTGACCGACATTAGCATCTATTTCAGCACGGACCTTATCTAATACGTCTTGATGGTTAAGAAGAAGACTTAATGCCCATTCGATTGTTCCGGCGGATGTGTCGGTGCCTGCTGTAATCAGATCCTGCAAAACAAACATGGCCGGAGGCCATCTTCTATAGCTGTTAGTTAAATGGAGATTTTTTCCGTATTTATTTCAGGAAAACAAATACCTGGATCAATGCTTTAATAATTTTATCAGTAAAATATTCTCCCTCGGTTTCTTGCAACGAGAGCAAGACATCTAAAAGGGTTTTATGCTCCTCTTCCTTCTCCTTTTCCATCGCCCGGCTGCACCGCCGCTCCTCGAGCATCTTTTGCAAGAACTCGCTAATCTCTTTTGCGAGTTTTATTATTCTTTTCTTGTGTTTGTTTATTCCGAGAAATCTCATCGCAGGCAAGAAGTCTTCTGGATTTGATGCCCCGCTCAAGCGAAATGCTTCCTTTATGATCTCACGAAACCTAGAGCCCTCTGTCGCATCCGCCACGCCGCTCTCCCCATAGTATCTGTCACAAAGTTTAAATATATAACTTTCTTAGGTAAAACGAGTTGATATCAGGTTGACAACCATTAGAATACATTAGAATATGTTAAAGATCATTTTTGAAGTACTACAAAACTAAAAAAAATAAATTAACTTACAATCAAGAAAATACTGCTCTAAACATGAACTCGATTGTTTACAACGATCTCAAGCTTGCGTTTTATATTAATTAGTCGACACTATCTACAAAGAACCTAAATTGTATCACATGCGGAAGGATAAAATAAAAAATTGTTACCGTTTTGTGAGCATCGTAAGAGATTTCAAAAGATAAATATACTAGTTTATATAGTTTATAGAAGTGACAAAATCATAGTTAATAACAAAGATATGTGGATTTTAACTGGTGATAAAATTAATTGATGCCTGATTAGAAAATGGCGTACATAGATGTGCATTTAATAACTTAATTAGATATATAATAAAATTAATTTGGAATTTGGAATTTGTTGTGTTTGTTATACCTTTTTCCGGCAATCATCTGTGTGATCATGTTTGCGGTGAGTTCAAAAAGCTTTGCCTTCAGCTCTACCTGCTGGAATGCGTCCTTAGACAAGAAAAACAGCTGTCGGATGAGCGCTCGGACCTCTCCTTCACGAAGAGAGGAGAGGGAAGCCGTACGAGTACTTGAGAATATCTCTAAGGCAGAAAAACGACGAAGGTTCCGCCAGTGAGGGCCATAAGGTGCGGAACCAAGGGTTGAGCAGTCGAATGAGAGGTGCTTAAAGGCAAGCAGTTGCGGCCGATTCGCGAAAACGATGTCATTTTTGGTGAAGCATTCTTCTGCTGCCGAGGGAGAGGAGACGAGAAGAACATGACGTGAGCCGAAACGAAGGAGGAGGACCGGGCCGTAAGTGGCTGAAATGCGGGCCAGACATTGGTGGATCGGCGATGACAGCAGATAGAGATGGCCAAGGATGGGGAGTGCATAAGGACCACTAGGCGGTAGATTACGACGCGAATGAGAGCGACGGAGGTGATTGAGGAGAAGAAAGGCGAAGAAGGCAGCCGCAAGAGAAGAGCATATGATTGTGTAGTTCTCCATTTATGGTTGCTATATATGTCACACTTTATTTTGTGTACTGAGAGTGTAAATTGATGCCCTATATATCTGATGAAAAATCTTGAGAAATTTAAGTTGCATGCACAACTTGTAATTTCATTGAAGAGATTTTTGTCCTTGTTGTCTGATAAATGGACTTTTCTTCTCTTTTCCTACACATGTAACGATTCTGTTGATTTAGATCCTTTGTAGTGATATTTTCGAGCCAACAAATGCAAAGTGCCAAAATTATTTAATTATTAACTAAGGGAAAGGGACAACAATAGATATTTTTTCCCTTAAAAATTGGTTTTAAGTTTATAAACATCCTCATTTACATCGACAAATTAGTTTGGCATTACTCGTATATATAATGACTATTAACATAGATTGGATCATACAGAATTGAAGTTGATAAAAGAAGACAGGGGGAAAAAATGCAAGTGATGGACAGCAACTGGATGTCTCCTATTAGCATATCATTCTGTCAAAAAGGTCGATCGGAATCCCAAGTACCTTTTTCGTTTGCTTTGCCAATTATAGACATGGATCATTCCTTCAAACATAACTCAAGTCCTCTAAAAACAAGAACCAAGCTATTTGTTTAGAGATACAAGGCACTCTTACAGACGGGGGCATTCGTAACGGTTAGAACCATTATGCAAACCTCTATTGGTAACAGTTTAAGCCGTTGCGCAACCGTTATGAATAACCGTGTCACCAGAAGTATGGCAACGGTTCCAACCGTTATGAATGATCCCATTTGGTAACGGTTTGAACCATTACCAATATGAAGCTGTTACCAATATTCAGCAGGATCTGATATATTTCAGATATCAGTACCCTGTATATGGTAACGGTTAGAACCGTTATGAATGATCCCCTCTGGTAACGGTTCCAATCGTTACCAACATGAAGCCGTTACCAATATTTAGCAGGATCTGATATATATTAGATTTCATAACCCTGTACTTACCGTTGCTAACCACTATGGCAACGATAAACGCCTGTAGTTGCTGTCGCGTCCGCTGATGAACCTCCTGCTGCTGCACCATCTGCTCGTGGAGTGATCGAATCTCCTCTGCGGACGCTGCTGCCGCATCTGCCCGCGTCTGGATCACAACGTACTTATGGACGGCGTCACGTTCGGCAAAGAGTCGATGGGCCCTAGGACCAACCCCGCTCTCATACCTACCATGATGCCCGCCGGATAGCTCATCGAGAACAGGGGCAATAACCGTAATCGGGTCATTTGGGCCAAATCCTAAGGGGGCAGTCTTCTTTTGAAATTAGCTTTGCAAATAATATATATAGATATATAAATATGTGTTAACTTAAAATACATAATTGACTTGATTATATGAAATTTACCATGAACACGTCGGTGCCCTTGTGTAACGCGGCCCACCCAGCGGCAGGATTGTGATCTTTCTTTTTTTGCGATAAAATTAGGATTTATTTTAATAAGTAATTTGCGACAAATAAAACATATATATTTTAAGCGCTGAATTACTCACGAGGAGGTACTGTGCGCTTCCTTTTGACGTGGGATCTCACACCGTTATTTCGGCTCTGCGTGTTGCGAACCGACTCCGCCTTGCAAATACAAAAAAGGTTATATTATATTTCAGAATATAATTTCATGTTATATTGTTATAATTTTTAAAATTAAATTTATACCCGAACATCAGTGCGAGAAAACCAATCGACCAGCCGCGGCCAATTAGGTCTCGGGACTTCCGCCGCTATCTGATCCATCATCTGCCTTCGCTGCTTCTCAGTTGCCTCTACCCAGGCATGATAGTGAAACTTCTTTACTTCCCATCGGCGTCTTTTTTTGATATTCTGCATCTCGTCTATAACCCAGGCAAGGGCGCGATATGCATCGAACGACACATGCACACCATCATCACCAGGAACGCCGATGAACCTGTAATGTCGCCGGGTCTGAAATTACAAAATTATATTGTCACGCCCTGCTTTCCAAAGTACGGGTGAGAGGACGCGGCGAGGCCCACTACGTATTTACTCAAAAATAAACACGCTAAGCGTATTTAAGCAATATAATGTAAAATATACACAAGAGATATTAATGTAAATGAACAACAACTTTATTTATTAACATTCTTTTATAAGTACAACTGAAATGTAAATACAAGAATGGAAAACAATGCCTAAACAATGGCATAACTGAAAAAGAAAATATATACAAGTATCTAGAGCTCTGGGTCAAAGGAGAACTGCTCCAAGTCTTCGGTGCTGGGCTCGATCTCTAGTAAGTCGAATCCACCTGACAACATTCTAAAGAAAGAAGAGAACGAATGTCATTAGCGAACAATCGCTCAGTAAGTCCCAAAGAAAAGTATGAATATAATCGACGGATAAAAGAATATGTAACTTGATAAAATTTGATTATTATGTTAACGCAGTTTGTTTACCCCAATCAGAGCAAAAGCTTTATTCAAATTCCAAGGTGGGAAAAGAAGCAATACTTCTGTTTTTCTCCGATCAGAGAAAAGCTCTGTCTTGAAAATTAAAGTGAAAATTAAAGTTAAAATAAATGAAACAACGCTTCAGATCCCCTGCGCTGCACGCAGAGCGCCACGTGTCAAAATCAGACACGTTAGCGCAGGGAGCGCAGCGCCCAAGGCAGCGCACCCAATCTTCATGTGTCGGAGGCGGATTAGACGTCTCTCCTCTATCGTCTTCAGTAATGATCGGAGGGTCTTCAACTGGAGGGTCCGGCTGTAGCATCATCCCTACCATATCTTGGAAGAGGAGCGCCATTTGTTTTATGTTAGCCGCTTGCTCTGCGGCTTCTCTGTCCTTCTTTTCGAGGACTCTGCGTAAGAAGTCAGCATCAGTTTCTTGTTCGTGACGCTGCTCTGATGATGCCTCCGGGCTTTCTTTTGGCTCGGTGAGTGCGGCCATTGCAATCATCATCTCCTGAAGCTTCTGTTGCTGCTCCTGGGTTTTCGTCATGGATCGGGTGAGCGGTCGGTGACCCGTCGAAGCACGGCTTTCCTCCTTTCCAGAAGCCATGTATACGGTGTGCACCACCATGCCCACAGACTTGGGGCGTTTGGGCTTAGCGTCTTTATGCTTCGCCATGTTCACAGGGGCTTTTTGCGGCTTCCTTTTCTTTTGAGTGATTGGAGTTAAGGGGGCCGTTGTAGTGGGCACCCGAGTAGCTATTGTTTTTTGTGGCTTGACGGAGTAATCCTTCTCCTGCCGTACCTTCATCTTTTCTTGTCGGCGGAGATAGTTTTTATCAATTACCGACTCTTGGACCTGTTGCCAGACTCTGTAAATTTTAGAGGACAGCCGTTGAGGGGGCTGTTCTAGCTTCTTCTCTGGAGTATTCTCCATAGGTGAAGGAGTTCGCTTCAGCACCGCAGTAGGAGAGTTTCTGCGCACCGTGTTTAGCAATTCAAAGCTGTTCCCGGTTGGAACAGCAGCATCGGTCCCCACCGTTGGAGCTGGCGGAGTTATCCCAGAGGGGGAGTTGCCCCCTGCCTTCCTCACTCGTTGCCAATGGCGACGTCGAGCACAGCGAGCCGTTGGGATTGGCTCAGAGATTGAGATAGTTTCTTTTTGCCCCCTGTTTGAGTGTGGGGCGGTTGCCGGTGTCAACCTATTGAAGATTGATGTCTTCTGACCAGCAGGAGCAGGAGTGGGAATCGTCAGTCTTGCAAAGACTGACTCTTTGACAGGAGAAGCCGCCTTAACGACTTCCGGAGCAGCGGCCGTTGCCCTCCTTGGGATAGCCACTTTAGAGTTCTGATCTAGCCTGGTGAAAACAGAGGCCGTTGGTTTAGCATTGTGCGACCCGTTGACAGGGGCCGCAGTAATTGAAAGTCGATCGAAGACCGACTTCTTAGGAGCTTCTTGTACGGGCACAGGAGTGCTGAAGCTTGTTGGCGGAAGCATAGTTTCGAAGAACAACCCCGTGGTGGGTTGAGTAATCTGCTCCACAGGCATGGTGAACAAAGAGGCCGCTTGGGGCCCGTAGGTTATGCCCCCAGTTGAGGCCGGACGCGAGCTGCAACCGTAGCTGGAGCACTTCGAACAGGTTGAGGCCATCGATGCTTGATTTCTCTTCTACACCAAGTGAGAGACCAAATCTTAGTAAACTTGAAATCCAAAGGCAACCATTTAACAAACCGCGATTGGTTCGCGAAGACGACACATGAAGTGTGGAGTGGAAAGAGGAAAAGGTCCCACCGGGCGTGCCAGAATCTGTTCCCCTCCGAAGGACGGTGCACAAGACTGCGATGTCCCCTGACGCTGAGATTCGGGGCAGATGCTAATTGGTTTTATCCGTCCACCTCTCCGAAGATGCCAAGTTGATTTATGACACCGTGTATCGGAGATTTAGACGGATGCGGCCGATGTAGCAGACTTCGTCAGATTCCCCCTCGCTTGAGGGGTTTTTTATTGTGGGGACGCTCTTCCCTGCAGGCGCAAGCCCCTGCAGTTAATTACGCTACCGCATCGCGGTAACAACTTTCTCCTTCTCCAGAATTTCACTTTGTGTCGTGGGTGTTTGTTTTGTTTGTGGTTGCCCGTGGATTGTATACGGAGACTGAGTAATGCCGTCGCCCGTAGGACGTGGATTAGTCCAAATCCGTATTTACTTAGATTTGGGTTTGGTGTTTTTAGTTTAAGGATGCATTAGTCGCGTTGCGGCTAAGATCAACTTAAACGTTCGTTAAGGATACGATAGTCCTGCTTGAGACTAAGATCAACTTAACATGATAATCCATTTAATATCTGGCCATCGGGACTCGTCGCCTCTCTAACGTCGTTGAAGGATTACAACGGCAGATGTTAGAGGAGTTCAGAGATGTACCCTTGAACCAAGGTCGATTTGGAGTTTTATAGTCCGTTTGGATGTTTAAGGATACATTAGCCGTGTTTGGGGGCTAAGATCAACTTAAACGAGATCGTTTAGATCCGGAAAAAGAGCATTTGGAGACTCTATTGTTCCAGTTTAGGGACGTGGTGGTCCATTATTAGTTTAAGGACGTTTCAGTCCATGCTCCAGTTTAGGGACGTGGTGGTCCATATTCCAGTTTAGGGACGTGATGGTCCGACATTAGTTTAAGGACGTTTCGGTCCAACATTAGTTTAAGGACTTTCCGGTCCATATTCCAGTTTAGGGACGTGGTGGTCCGATTTTAGTTTAGGGACGTTACGGTCCGATATTAGTTTAGGGACGTTACGGTCCACGAGTTTAAGGACCCCGCAGTCCGGATTGATGTGTGGTCGTTGGGATCCGTCGCCTCTCTGACGACGTTGAATGATTACAACGACGCATGTCAGAGGAGTTCGGAGATGTACCCTCGAACTGGATGTAAATTGATTTAAGGGGGAGCTATGCTCAATCAATTTAATTTGAGGACTTACGGCCAAAATTGGGCTAAGTCCAGTTGAAAATGTTCAACACTTTTATTAAATAATGCATTGCATTTCTTCCATTTTTTTTTTGTTTGGGCTTTGCCCATAAAAATGCAGAGCATCAATTTGTTCTGGGCTCTGCTCATTTATGAATGATGCAAGGCATCTGTTTTGTCTGGGCTTTGCCCCCTGTATAGCATTTTTATTATTTCGTTTGGGCTCTGCCCATTTATAAATGATGCAGAGCATCAATTTAATTGGGCCTGTTTGGTCTTTTAATTGGGCCTGGCCCTTCAGTAAAAGAAATGCATTGCATTTGTCAGGCACTTTGCGCCAATTACTGAGCGCAAGCGCTTGTGGCGAGAACACGTGTCGTGCTCTGGCGAGCGCAAGCGCAACAGTGCAGTGCGCTGCGCTAGTGCGCTGCGCTGGTGCGCTGCTGACACGTGGCGCGCTCTGGTGAGTTGCGCCAATTCCAGAGAGCAAAACTTTATTTCAAGAGCGCGTAGCGCAAGTGGTTCTATAGCTGACACGTGGCGCTCTCTTAAGAGCGCAACAGCGCAGTTTGGAAGTGCAGAGCACTAAGAATCTTTTAGATTCAAGAATAGAAGTGCAAAGCACTATTTGATTTTTTGATCTAAATTAGATCAAAGAAAATAAATTTTTCTTTGTTTTTTCTTATCTCAGAGAACCAAAGGTTCATAAAAAAGTGTAAAGCACTATTTTATTTTATATATTTTTTTTATTTGAAGATCATTGATCTTGTTTTTAGATCTATGATCTGTTCATAAGAGAACTTTCTCTTTTTCTAAAGGTTTTTACCTTTTTGTTCTTGAGGAGTTTTTTTCCAGAGTTCTATTTTTTTTATAGAAAATGTTCATGCCTTTGAATTGAGGCATAGGGTCCTTTTTATAGTGCCCATAAATTAGTTAAATTTGTTAAAGAGATCTTTCTCTGAGTGATTTGGGAAATTTTCCCCACCGTCGGATCTTTGATCCAAGTGCTTCTGTTTTATAGAAGAAAATCTTCTTGTTTTAACAAGAACAGAAAAGATTTCTTTAGAATTTTAATTCTGTTTGGCGCAAATGCCCCAGCGCGTGACACGTGTCGCGCAGCGCACAGCGCAGCGCAACTGCGCTAGCGCATCTGCGCTGACACGTGTCGCGCAGCGCACAGCGCAGCGCAACTGCGCTGCCACGTGGCGTGCAGCGCAGAGCGCAGGCCAGCTGAAGCGTTACTTCTTTAATTAAAGTTTGAATTTTAAACAGAGCCTTGCTCTGATTGGGTGCGCTGCCTTGGGCGCTGCGCTCCCTGCGCTAACGTGTCTGATTTTGACACGTGGCGCTCTGCGTGCAGCGCAGGGGATCTGAAGCGTTGCTTCATTTATTTTAACTTTAATTTTCACTTTAATTTTCAAGACAGAGCTTTGCTCTGATCGGAGAAAAACAGAAGCATTGCTTCTTTTCCCACCTTGGAATTTGAATAGAGCTTTTGCTCTGATTAGGGTAAACAAATGCCCCCCCACCGATGCGCTTACGTGGCCTCCTAACGTGAGCGTAGCGGTGGCAAACTCCGAACTATCGCGCCATCCCTTGGAAGCTGAAAGGGCACTTGATGCCTATAAATAGGACCTTTGGTCCCTTAGATGATTTTCATCTCTAAAAATTTTACTTTCAGAACTCAGAGCCCTGCTCTTTATTTTCAAGAACTTCAAGAGTTAAACTCTTAAAACTTTTAGGCGAAAATTTTAATTTGGCTTGAATTAAATTAAATTAATTTTCATTGATAGAGTCTCGCTCTCAATAGATCCCTGATATAAAGGAAATCTATTTAGGGTTTCACTTAGCAGAGCTTTGCTCTATAGGTCTTAAAGGGATCTAAAGAGAACTAAAGGGGACCCTACTAGGGTTCCATAGAGCTCTGCTCTCTGAAAGATTTTCCTTGGATTTTCTTAATTCATTAATGGAGCTTTGCACCTCCCAAATCATATAGAAGAACTCTTAAGAATTCTTCATGGATCTTGGAACTTAAAGATGGCATTTTATTCCTCAGTGCATTATATCGTTTTGCTTAATCAGTCTTTCTGATAATTTTTGTTGATTTTCTTTTACAGAAACAATGAACGCCCACATGTACAATCTTGACGAGATCATCTCTTACGGGGACATCCGCCGACTTGGCCGCTCTCAAAATCGAGAGTTCACAAACGCGGAGTGTGCTGAAATCATGAGCCGCTTCGACGCATACAACGGTCTCCTGCTTTCCCGGCGTTCCTCCCTTCTTAAGCTTATCGTGGGAGCCATATGGGAAGCGCTTCCCCTGTTCTGTTCCGGTGTGCCGCTTAGGGCGCTGGATGCCGCTGAGGATAAGGTGCACTCGGTGTACCTGTTGAACTTTATCTCAAAGAGACGGCGAGACAGTCTTATCGATCTCTTGCACGAGGTCTTTCAACAGTCTGCCATACTCGCTGCTTATCGGAGGGTGGAAGACATCAGGGGGGACCCTGACGCTTGTGTTCGCGAAAGAAAGCACATTAGGATGGTCCACGAGGCTTGGAAAGTCATAGATAGGGCCGCTTTCGAGTTCCTCAATCCATGTCCTGGGTTCGAGGTTATTCCCTTATAATAATGTTTTTCGTTTATTGCTTTTATGATTGTAAGAACTTCTCGCAATATTAATGGAAATTTTTGTTTTTCCTAGCCTGTCTTATCTTTTGTTCTGAGTCTTTTGCTTATGCATGACTGAATGTGTCTCGAACGCTTGATCGAATGTAAATCGGATACTCTTTCTGTTGCTTTCTTCTTCCCCTTATTATCAGCATGTCGTCACAATTAGCAGGTAATAGAGTAAGCTTCTTGATTTCTTCACGAGATAGCGAGGGCTTAGGCTGCGGGTTCAGATCTGCTGCCTAAGACTTTTCAACTCTATGAGCCGTGAGGGTCTCATAGAGACTTTTCTCCCTACGGATCGAGAGGATCTCGTAGGTGGGTTTTCTCCTTAGGAATCGTGAGGATCCCTAAGTGTGTTTTCTCTTATAAGTCGTAAGGATCTTATAAGAGATTTTTCCCTCTTACGAGTCGAGAGGACTTGTAAGCGGTTGTTCCCCTCCTTGTTGAAGTTCGACGTTGGAGAGTGAGACCCGTGGATGGTATGCAAGAGACCGTTTTGGGTCAACTTGCAGGGTCCCAGTGCTTAGGAAACATGTTTCTTTTATGCCCACTGCCTAAGGCTTTATCTCACGAGTCGAGCCGCCTCGACAATTTTTTCACAAGTCGAGGCTAATCGAGCGTTTCTCACAAGAACATCTTAACGTCGCATTTAACCTCTGCTCTTTACGACAGAAGCCCGTTAAGGTTGGTGGTACTTAGGGTTTTGGCCATCGTACCGTCGCATAAGCTGATATAGTCCTCGATAGGCAATCGTGCTGTTCGAGTAGCCCTGCGACTGCCGTGTCTCTGATTCCTTCGGGGGCTGGACAAGACGTCTTCAAGCAATCCTCCTTGGCAGTTTGACCGTCAGAAGAGCAAGCGTTAGGAATTTGCCATGTCGCTTTTTACTTGAGGTTAGGCTTATTTTGGTGAGCCCCGATGAGTCATAACCACTCCGTGCTGGTGTGGGGATGATCTCCGATAGTCTTTCGGGCTTTATGTGAGTTGCCGTCAAGACCCTGAAGCTAGGAATTTGGCCTTTGCTTCGTTTGCTGGCATTGCGTCTGCTGTATCGAGACGAATGTTGCGGTGGGAACTAGGGATTTTGCCGTGGCTCCGTTTGTTTGATGACGTTGCGTCTGCTGTGTCGAGACGAACGTTGGGGTGATATCTCGTCTGCTGTATCGAGACGGACGTCGAGGTTGTCTCTAGGTTGCTGGTGAGCCGTCGAGGTTTGGAACTAGGGATTTTGTCGTGGCTCCTTTTGGTGATGTTGCGTCTGCTGTATCGAGACGAACGTCGAGGTGGTGACCACTCCGCGCTTGTGCGAGATGATCTCCGATTGTCTTTCAGGCTTTATATGACTTGCCGTTAAGACCCTGAAGCTAGGAATTTGGCCTTCGCTTCGTTTGCTTTGTCATGTGCGAATCCTGTTGGAGGAAGAACGCTGTCGTGACATCTCGTCTGCTGTATCGAGACGAGCGTCGAGGTGGTGACCACTCCACGCTGGTGTGGGATGATCTCTGATGGTCTTTCAGGCTTTATATGACTTGCCGTCAAGACGTTGAAGCTAGGAATTTGGCCTTCGCTTCGTTTGCTGGCATCGCGTCCTTTGTATCGAGACGAATGTCATGGTTGTCTCTAGGTTGCTGGTGAACCGTCGAGCTCTGGAACCAGGGATTTTGCCGTGACTCCTTTCGGTGATGTTGCGTCTGCTATGTCGAGACGAACGTCGAGGTGGTGATTACTCCATGTTGGTATGAGATGATCTCTGATTGTATTTCCGGTTTTATATGACTTACCGTTAAGACCCTGGAGCTAGGAATTTGGCCTTCGCTTCGTTTGCTTTGGTGTGTCTAAATCCTGTTGGAGGAGGAACGCTGGGGTTGACATTTCGTCTGCTGTATCGAGACGAACGTCAAGGTGGTGACCACTCTGTGCTGGTGCGAGATGATCTCCGATTTTCTTTCCGGTTTTATGTGAGTTACCGTAAAGACGTTGAAGCTAGGAATGTGGCCTTCGCTTCGTTTGCTTCGTCACGTCAGAATCCCTGCTGGAGGAAGAACGCTGAGGTGACAACTCGTCTGCTGTATCGAAACGAACGTCGAGGAGGTGGCCACTCCATGTGAGATGATCTCCGGTGGTCTTTCAGGCTTTATATGACTTGCCGTTAAGACCTTGAAGCTAGGAATTTGGCCTTCGCTTCATTTGCTTACACTGCGTCTGGTGTATTGAAATGAATGCTGAGGTGGAGTTGGGATTTTGCCGTCACTCCGCTTGGTTTCGACCATGGGGTCTTTTGTTAACTTTGCATGTACACCCTGCTGGACTGCGAAGGAACGCCGTTGTTGACATTGCGTCTGCTGTAACGAAACGAATGCTAAAGTGGAGTTGGGATTTTGCCGTTACTCCGCTTTGTTTCGACCGTAAGGTCTTTTGTTGACGTTGCATCTGCCTCCAGCTGGACTGCGGAGGAACGCTGTTGTTGACATTGCGTCTACTGTATCGAGACGAATGCTGAGGTGAAGCTGGGATTTTGCCATCGCTCCGCTTGATGGTGTAACATCTGTGTCCTGCTGGAATGAGGAGGCACACCGTTGTTGGTCTCCAGGCTGCAGATGTGGCCATTGAGATTTAGAACTAGAGACTTTGCCAGGGTTCCGTTTCGTTGCGATTCTGAGGTCGGTTGTTGACGTCATGTCTGCATCTAGTTGGAGTGAGGAGAAATGCCATTGGTGATCTCTAAGTTGTCGATGTTGACGTCGAGACCCTGAAACTCGGGATCTTCGTTTGCTTCATTTGTTGACATCGTGTCTGTAATATTGCGACAAATGTCGAGATTGTCTCTAGGTTGTCTATGAACCGTCGAGATTTGGCTTCGCTTTCTGATGGAGCCTGTTGGGAAGGTATGGTTCCCTCTTTATCTGTGCCCCTGGATTGTATACAGGAATCGATGTGATTTCACCTGTAGGGCAAAAAGTTTCATTCTTTCATTTTTTTTATTCTTTCCGCGATGCTTTATCATTTCAGCTTTTTATATCGCGAAAATCGCGATTGCCCAATCATTTCGGCTATTTTTCGCGGTGCCCAATCATTTCGGCTATTTTTTCTTTTTACTCGCTGCTTTTTATTGCGAGTTGCCTAATCATTTTGGCTATTTATTTTATTTTTACTCGCTGCTTTTTATTGCGAATTGCCCAATCATTTCGGCTATTTTTCGCGGTGCCCAATCATTTCGGCTATTTTTTCTTTTTACTCGCTGCTTTTTATCGCGAGCGTAGAACTTGGAATCTGGTGCCAATCTCAGCATCAGCATCGCTACAACCGGAATATTGCCAGGAGCGAATCATCATCTGCCATGAAAGGACTTGGAATTTGATACCGATTTAGGCATCAGTATCGCTACAACTGGGATATTGCCAGGAGCGAATCATCATCTGCCTCCGTCGATGTCGAACAAAGATGGCTTAGCGAACAAGGTTAAGGTCCTGTTGACTAAGGCTTTTGACTTCATGAACCGTAAGGGTTTCACAAAGGTATTTCTTCCTACAAGTCGTGAGGATCTTATAGGTGTATTTTCTCCTTAGGAATCGTGAGGATTCCTAAGTGTTTGTTCCTCTGTAAGTCGTAAGGATCCTACAGGAAGGTTTTATCCTTGTAAATCGAGAGGATTTACAGGGGTTGTTCATCATGCGAAAATATCCCTAGCCTCGGATGGGACTTAGTTAGGGAAATGTTTATTCGCGCCCGTGGATTGTATACAAGGGCCAGTATTGAGCCACTTGTAGGGCATTATCGGAAGTTTGTGGGGGTTTGCTTAAGCACGGGTTTAGGTCTCTGTAACTTAAGACTTTCAAATCCTATGAGCCGTGAGGGTCCCATAAGAGAGTTCTCCTTACGAGTCGTGAGGATCTCGCAAGTGTATTTTCTCCTTAGGAATCGTGGGGATCCCTAAGTGTGTTGCTCCCTTGTGAGTCGTAAGGATCTCACGCGGGTGGTTTCTCCTTACAAGGTCAAGAGGATCTTGTAAGTGTTCTTTAACGAGCTTGCGCCCTTTCGGGTTTTCACAAACACTCGCCGGTAGTCCTGCTGTTTTTACTCACGGAGCCCTTTCGGGTTTTCATCCCTGCCCATTTTGCTTATGTACATACCGTTTTTTTTTTTATTTTCTTTTTCTCTTTGTTTTTTTACGAGTTCGCGCCCTTTCGGGTTTTCACGAACACTCGCCGGTAGCCCTGCTGTTTTTACTCACGGAGCCCTTTCGGGTTTTCATCCGTACCCTTTTTGCTTATGGACATACCGTTTTTTTTTTGTTTTTTTTTCTTTTCTTTTCTTTTATATTTTTTTTATTCACCTCGTTAGCCTAAAGATGCTGTGGTATTAGTTTAAGGACGTTTCGGTCCTTTGCAAGTTTTAGGACATTGCGGTCCATCATTAGTTTAAGGACATCTCGGTCCGCCGTCGCCGTATTTGAGGCGAATATTTAGTTTATTGACTTTTCGGTCTATGGGGCTTTCTCTATGACTGATCACGATGCCCCCGGCGTATCCATCTTTCTCAGAGCATGCGGTTGTGGTGGGTTCACCTTCCAATTTTCGGACAACGCGAACTTGCCCTGTTGGTATTGATCTTCAACCCAGTTCTTGAAGACGTAGCAGTCCTCGATCAGGTGACCGACTGTTTGGTGGTAAGGGAAATAATTAGGATTATTAACATCGCCTGGCCGCAACGGACGTTTTGGACCCGGCAGATTAATGAGTCTGTCGCACACTGCCAGCTCGAACAGTCCCCTTGTTTTATCTTGCGGAAACGAGTAAGGACGTTTCAACTTTTCCTGGAGGGGTTGCCGCTTGTTGCTTTGGCAAGCAACCGGTCTAGGGTTACCTGATTGTTGTTGAGCGCTGGCAACGAGGGCCGTTTTTCCTTTTCTTTTATCCTTTTTGTTTGCTCCGTTGTTTACGGGGCCGAGATTTTTTTCGAATAGCATGCGATTACATGGCTGAACGTTCTCGCAGCTTCTCAATTCCTTTATTTTTGAAATAGATTCCCCGAGGGAAAAGTTGGGGATAGCTTCTTCGTCAGAGTCGCTTCCAAAGGTGATAATTTGTGATCCCTTGAAGTTGGCTATATGACAGTCTACGGCGGCTCCTTTGCGCTCATATATCGCATTTTTCCGCTGTCCACAAGCTTCACACTTTGTCCTGTCGAAGTGTTGCTTTTGAGCGACATACCCTTGCCACCAACAGTTAAAGGACTCGTAGTCTTCGGTAGGATGTATGATCTTCTGATGATATAAATAGAAGTTAAGGTGCATCTCTACCTCAGAGAGAGAATTTTCTTCAGAGGGCGGTAGCTTCATTCCTACTGATAGAGCTTTGGCGAACCGTTTCCTCGTCTCGAATTTGTTTTTATCCACAGTGGATGGCTTTTGATTTGATGGGAATGCCTTGGCTCTTTCCAGTATGGCCATTTCATGCTCTTGATTGGCTTTTGCTTTCAGACGAATTTCATTTAGGAAGACATCGATCAACTCGTCTGATGGCTGTAGGATCTCCGGCTCAGGATTCGCTATTGGTTTCTCAGCGCAAGGAGCCTCCTCATCGTCCGTTAGTGAATGAGAGATCACATGACAAGTCGCTATGTATTCTTTGGCTTCATCTGATGAATTTTCTCCATCGTCTTCGTCCTCAACAAAAGAACACGCTGCCCCCGACATATCCGTCTTCTTTAGAGAGTGCGGCTGTGGTGGGTTTACCTTCCAGTTTTCCGACAGCACGAACTTGCCTTGTAGGTATTGATCCTCGATCCATCCCTTAAAGACGAAACAATCCTCAATTGGGTGACTTACCGTTTGGTGCTAAGAGCAATAATTGGGATTATTAAGATCGCCTGGCTGCGACAGACGCTTTGGACTCGGCAGATTAATGAGTCTGTTGCGCACTGCCAGCTCGAACAGTCTTCTCGTTTTATTCTGAGGAAACGAGTAAGGACGTCCTAGCCTCTCTTCGAGGGATGGGCGTGGATGCACGTTGTTTTGGCGAACGACCGGCTTTGAGTTGCTCGACTGTCGTTGAGCGTTGGCGACGATGATCGCTTTCCCTTTTTCTTTCTCATTTCGGGGATCGGGTCTTGGAGGAGACGGTCCATGGCCCATCTGGTCCATTTAGGCTAATTTGTCGATTAAGGCCTGAAAAGTGGTCGGCCTGAAAAACATCATGAATTGCGAGATGGTCGCCTGCGGATCGAGAGTGCCCACAAACATGCCTACCGCAGGTGCCTCTTCTATGCGTTGTTTGCATTTCGACCATAGGTTTCGCCATCGTGTTGCGTATTGGACCCACGTTTCGCCCGACCTTATCCTGGCATTTATCAGTGCTGTAATCGGGGTGCGTTCACTAGCACTCGCGAATCTTTGTGTGAACAGCAGCTCCATCTCTGCAAATGTTTTGACAGAGTCGTTAGGTAGCTCTGAATACCATTCAAAGGCTGTTTTTGCTAAGCTGCCGACCAATTGACGTAGCAACAGTTTGTCATCGCCTCCAGTATTGCCGCATAAGGCCCTGAATTGAGCGACATGCTGATGCGGATTCCCTGTCCCTTTATATACGTGGAATTTAGGGATCGTATATCCCGGCGGGTAACTGATTTGGTCGTGCCAGCTCGGATACGGTCGTCCGGTTCTAACAATTTACCCAACCGCTTCATTCGCCTGATGAACCCGGATCTGCTGAGCTATATATTCATCCAGCGCAGCCTTGGAAATGGTTTCATCTTTGGCTGTTGAAAGAGTCGGAAGCGGATTAGACGTCTCTCCTCTATCGTCTTCAGTAATGATCGGAGGGTCTTCAACTGGAGGGTCCGGCTGTAGCATCATCCCTACCATATCTTGGAAGAGGAGCGCCATTTGCTTTATGCTAGCCGCTTGCTCTGCGGCTTCTCTGTCCTTATTTTCGAGGACTCTGCGTAAGAAGTCAACATCAGTTTCTTGTTCGTGACGCTGCTCTGATGATGCCTCCGGGCTTTCTTTTGGCTCGGTGAGTACGGCCATTGCAATCATCATCTCCTGAAGCTTCTGTTGCTGCTCCTGGATTTTCGTCATGGATCGGGTGAGCGGTCGGTGACCCGTCGAAGCACGGCTTTCCTCCTTTCCAGAAGCCATGTATACGGTGTGCACCACCATGCCCATAGACTTGGGGCGTTTGGGCTTAGCGTCTTTATGCTTCGCCATGTTCACAGGGGCTTTTTGCGGCTTCCTTTTCTTTTGAGTGATTGGAGTTAAGGGAACGTTGTAGTGGGCACCCGAGTAGCTATTGTTTTTTGTGGCTTGACGGAGTAATCCTTCTCCTGCCGTACCTTCATCTTTTCTTGTCGGCGGAGATAGTTTTTATCAATTACCGACTCTTGGACCTGTCGCCAGACTCTGTAAATTTTAGAGGACAGCCGTTGAGGGGGCTGTTCTAGCTTCTTCTCTGGAGTATTCTCCATAGGTGAAGGAATTCGCTTCAGCACCGCAGTAGGAGAGTTTCTGTGCACCGTGTTTAGCAATTCAAAGCTGTTCCCGGTTGGAACAGCAGCATCGGTCCCCACCGTTGGAGCTGGCGGAGTTATCCCAGAGGGGGAGTTGCCCCCTGCCTTCCTCACTCGTTGCCAATGGCGACGTCGAGCACAGCGAGCCGTTGGGATTGGCTCAGAGATTGAGATAGTTTCTTTTTTCCCCCTGTTTGAGTGTGGGGCGGTTGCCGGTGTCAACCTATTGAAGATTGATGTCTTCTGACCAGCAGGAGCAGGAGTGGGAATCGTCGGTCTTGCAAAGACTGACTCTTTGACGGGAGAAGCCGCCTTAACGACTTCCGGAGCAGCGGCCGTTGCCCTCCTTGGGATAGCCACTTTAGAGTTCTGATCTAGCCTGGTGAAAACAGAGACCGTTGGTTTAGCATTGTGCGACCCGTTGACAGGGGCCGCAGTAATTGAAAGTCGATCGAAGACCGACTTCTTAGGAGCTTCTTGTACGGGCATAGGAGTGCTGAAGATTGTTGGCAGAAGCATAGTCCCGAAGAACAACCCCGTGGTGGCTTGAGTAATCTGCTCCACAGGCATGGTGAACAAAGAGGCCGCTTGGGGCCCGTAGGTTATGCCCCCAGTTGAGGCCGAACGCGAGCTGCAACCGTAGCTGGAGCACTTCGAACAGGTTGAGGCCATCGATGCTTGATTTCTCTTCTACACCAAGTGAGAGACCAAATCTTAGTAAACTTGAACTCCAAAGGCAACCATTTAACAAACCGCGATTGGTTCGCGAAGACGACACATGAAGTGTGGAGTGGAAAGAGGAAAAGGTCCCACCGGGCGTGCCAGAATCTGTTCCCCTCCGAAGGACGGCGCACAAGACTGCGGTATCCCCTGACGCTGAGATTCGGGGCAGATGCTAATTGGTTTTATCCGTCCACCTCTCCGAAGATGCCAAGTTGATTTATGACACCGTGTATCGAAGGTTTAGACGGATGCGGCCGATATAGCAGACTTTGTCAGATTCCCCCTCGCTTGAGGGGTTTTTGATTGTGGGGACGCTCTTCCCTGCAGGCGCAAGCCCCTGCAGTTAATTACGCTACCGCATCGCGATAACAACTTTCTCCTTCTCCAGAATTTCACTTCGTGTCGTGGGTGTTTGTTTTGTTTGTGGTTGCCCGTGGATTGTATACGGAGACTGAGTAATGCCGTCGCCCGTAGGACGTGGATTAGTCCAAATCCGTATTTACTTAGATTTGGATTTGGTGTTTTTAGTTTAAGGATGAATTAGTCGCGTTGCGGCAAAGATCAACTTAAACGTTCGTTAAGGATACGATAGTCCTGCTTGAGACTAAGATCAACTTAACGTGATAATCCATTTAATATCTGGCCATCGGGACTCGTCGCCTCTCTAACGTCGTTGAAGGATTACAACGACAGATGTTAGAGGAGTTCAGAGATGTACCCTTGAACCAAGGTCGATTTGGAGTTTTATAGTCCGTTTGGATGTTTAAGGATACATTAGCCGTGTTTGGGGGCTAAGATCAACTTAAACGGGATCGTTTAGATCCAGAAAAAGAGCATTTGGAGACTCTATTGTTCCAGTTTAGGGACGTGGTTGTCCATTATTAGTTTAAGGACGTTTCAGTCCATGCTCCAGTTTAGGGACGTGGTGGTCCATATTCCAGTTTAGGGACGTGATGGTCCGACATTAGTTTAAGGACGTTTCGGTCCAACATTAGTTTAAGGACTTTCCGGTCCATATTCCAGTTTAGGGACGTGGTGGTCCGATTTTAGTTTAGGGACGTTACGGTCCGATATTAGTTTAGGGACGTTATGGTCCACGAGTTTAAGGACCCCGCAGTCCGGATTGATGTGTGGTCGTTGGGACCCGTCGCCTCTCTGACAACGTTGAATGATTACAACGACGCATGTCAGAGGAGTTCAGAGATGTACTCTCGAACCGGATATAAATTGATTTAAGGGGGAGCTATGCTCAATCAATTTAATTTGAGGACTTACGGCCAAAATTGGGCTAAGTCCAGTTGAAAATGTTCAACACTTTTATTAAATAATGCATTGCATTTCTTCCATTTTTTTTGTTTGGGCTTTGCCCATAAAAATGCAGAGCATCAATTTGTTCTGGGCTCTGCTCATTTATGAATGATGCAAGGCATCTGTTTTGTCTGGGCTTTGCCCCCTGTATAGCATTTTTATTATTTCGTTTGGGCTCTGCCCATTTATAAATGATGCAGAGCATCAATTTAATTAGGCCTGTTTGGTCTTTTAATTGGGCCTGGCCCTTCAGTAAAAGAAATGCATTGCATTTGTCAGGCGCTTTGCGCCAATTACTGAGCGCAAGCGCTTGTGGCGAGGACACGTGTCGTGCTCTGGCGAGCGCAAGCGCAACAGCGCGGTGCGCTGCGCTAGTGCGCTGTGTGTTGCGCTGCTGACACGTGGCGCGCTCTGGTGAGTTGCGCCAATTCCAGAGAGCAAAACTCTATTTCAAGAGCGCGTAGCGCAAGTGGTTCTATAGCTGACACGTGGCGCTCTCTTAAGAGCGCAAAAGCGCAGTTTGGAAGTGCAGAGCACTAAGAATCTTTTAGATTCAAGAATAGAAGTGCAAAACACTATTTGATTTTTTGATCTAAATTAGATCAAAGAAAATAAATTTTTCTTTGTTTTTTCTTATCTCAGAGAACCAAAAGTTCATAAAAAAGTGCAAAGCACTATTTTATTTTATTTTATTTTATATATTTTTTTTATTTGAAGATCATTGATCTTGTTTTTAGATCTATGATCTGTTCATAAGAGAACTTTCTCTTTTTCTAAAGGTTTTTACCTTTTTGTTCTTGAGGAGTTTTTTTCAGAGTTCTCTTTTTTTTAAGAAAATGTTCATGCCTTTGAATTAAGGCCTAGGGTCCTTTTTATAGTGCCCATAAATTAGTTAAATTTGTTAAAGAGATCTTTCTCTGAGTGATTTGGGAAATTTTCCCCACCGTCGGATCTTTGATCCAAGCGCTTCTGTTTTACAGAAGAAAATCTTCTTGTTTTAACAAGAACAGAAAAGATTTCTTTAGAATTTTAATTCTGTTTGGCGCAAATGCCCCAGCGCGTGACACGTGTCGCGCAGCGCACAGCGCAGCGCAACTGCGCTTGCGCAACTGCGCTGCCACGTGGCCTGCAGTGCAGAGCGCAGGCCAGCTGAAGCGTTGCTTGTTTAATTAAAGTTTGAATTTTAAACAGAGCCTTGCTCTGATTGGGTGCGCTGCCTTGGGCGCTGCGCTCCCTGCGCTAACGTGTCTGATTTTGACACGTGGCGCTCTGCATGCACCGCAGGGGATCTGAAGCGTTGCTTTATTTATTTTAACTTTAATTTTCACTTTAATTTTCAAGACAGAGCTTTGCTCTAATCGGAGAAAAACAGAAGCATTGCTTCTTTTCCCACCTTGGAATTTGAATAGAGCTTTTGCTCTGATTGGGGTAAACACAGTTGTTTGTAGCTTGGTACAGAATATGCCAATGTGTACGAGCGGAGTCCAACTTTCCCCGAGGACTAAGGTATACGGAGCACAAGGAACCGTTAATCCACGATACAACGACAATAGATATTCAGGTTAGGTGTATTAAAGTAACCGTCTCGTGCCATTTCTAACACATTCTGTACCAGTCTACCCCTTTAAAAACCCCGTAATGTCTTTTGTATTAATTGTATTGTTTTGTTTTGATGTGTAAATAGAAAACTTGTCGAAATCTTGATACCATGTAAACGGAATGGATATAAATGGATAGTCATGTAATCAGAGTATATCCATGGTTCGGTTTAAGTCATGTTCATATTGATACAGATTGTATTCGGGTATTCATGGATTCATGTTGTATTGGAGTTATACTTGAATTGAATTCAATTTATATTGTATTCAGATTTGACCGTGACTCGAACTGAGTCATACACTTAAACAAATTTGAAGTCCTGATTTATGTTTTGGAGTTATCGGTAACTGCTCCACATGGACGGCAGGATTTGTGTCTTTTTCCAAGACAATTACCGTATGATAATCCCGTTTTTAGTTATCTATCTTAAATAGGCAAGCACCCACTTTCTCCGGCTCTCTGAGGCTCAAAAGAATTGGTCCCGCTTAAGCTTATATTTACTAGGGTCCTTATTGTAAATTGATATAACTTGAGGGGGTTTATACAAAAATAGTTTTGTATATTTTCAAAATAGTCATCAAGTATTTATTTATCATCTTTAGGGTTTTCATAGATGTAATTTTTAAATATGAAGTATTTTCCTGTTAATATATACCTAGTAATAATTGTATAAGGTATTTTAATGTAATATTTGAATTGTATTGATTTGTAATGGTGGTTTCATGAAATTTTTGGATTCTTATCTTTGATTTAGAAAGCATAGAATATATTTTATATGAAAATAGATATTTTGAGAATATATATATATATATATATAATTATTTATTAAAAATATAATTGTATTTATTTATAGAAATCTCGTTTTTCTTAAAAATTGTAATAAAAATTCCATCGGGATTTGAATGCTCCGTGAGGAGGTCTGAATCCCGCCCCACTAGACCGAGAACGTAGGATAACCCGCACCATCATAACCGGGTTCCCCAAAAATGGGTTGTAAGGACGTAATTTGTATGAAATTTATTAATACACTTTTAAAGAAAACGGTTTTTGATAGTTTATGGTATTTAAATATAATGTCGTATTTTGTCCCAAAAGAATGTTTTGTAAGCCATCATACTATATCAAGAATGAGTGTTGTGATGAGGTAGGTCATTACCTTGTGAGTTTTCTAAAGGTAATATGATCAAAATGAATAAACAATGTCGTATGTAAATATGATGGTATTTTACCGTAAAAATGCAATAAAAGTTGCAATACATATTATTTGAGATGAAATTTATTCTAATATGTTTGTTTATGATTTCTAAACAATATATGAAGAATTGGTAGATTTGTTATTAATAAAATTTGAGTTTTTAAAGAAAAGAGAATCGGAAGTCGGAATAACTCCGCTTCCGACGAGTTTTAAAAAGTGAGAGTTTTAGACTAGAAATTGAGAAGGGGAGAGGGGACTTACATATTGAAGATAAAGAGAAGAGATAGAGAAAGATTAGGAAGGCATCGTGGAGTCATTTCGTCGCCGGATTCTTTCCGAAACGTCGCCGGAACTTTGACCTTTGCTCACTTCACCTGTATAACTTTTTGGACTTGAAATTTTTTTGAGTTTTGACACTAGATTTCAGAATGAGGAGGGCCAAAGTATAGGGTTGTATTTATAGGATAGGATTAGGGTTTTGTGAGTGAAGAAAGAATTAAAAATACATTAAAATTTTGGATTAATGCATCATTTTAATTCTCTGTTAATGTGCAGGGAAAAAAACAGACTGGGATTAAAGGGGGGAGTCCAAGGGGTGTTAGGGCATAAAAAATTGTATTTCACCCTGATAGAACCGGCGGCGCCGGCCCAAGCTTGAATCTCGCCTGTCGGATCCGAGGAGAGGGGCTCTAGATTGGGGCCACGTGTCCTAGGCTGCTTAATTAATATTTTCCACATGTTTGATTTTTGAGACTTTTCACTTTTACGTGCAGTGCACGTGCAAACTTTTGAGCTTCTAAAATGTTAAAAAGAAAAATCAGCAAAAATTTAATGTGGCTGGGGGGATTTGATTACAGGGGCTATGTCACATTAGTGCAAGTCTTTACCAATGAGCTACAAGTGTTTTCTTGTTGTTCAAAAGCAATTTAAATACTTATAGTGTATACAGGTTGCCAATACTCCATCTGTACATTAATTTTTTAAATAAATTTTCTGTACATTAAAATAGAGTCGTTACATTCTACACTCCTTATAAAAATTTCGTCCTCGAAATTTACAATTATTTTAAGGACTAATTTACAAACAAGCGAGGGTATCTTACACGCATTTCATCTTCCCTTTCCCACGTTGATTCTCCTAGTGTGTCTTTCCTCCACATCACCCGGACTAAGTTTACTTCCTTGTTCCGAAGTGACTTCACCTTTCTGTCCAGGATTTTAACGGTTTGTTGCTCACAAGATAAATCTGGTTGTACAGTGAGTTCGGAGTGATCAATAATATGGCTGGGGTCACTCACATACCTTCGGAGCTGGGATATGTGGAATACGTTGTGCACTCCTTCCAATGAAGGTGGACGTGCCAAGCGATAAGCCACTTTTCCGACTCATTCGAGTATGTAGAACGGTCCAATATATCTCGGACCGAGCTTACCCCGTATTCCAAAGCAAATCACTCCACGGTTTGGGGGAATCTTCAGAAAGACATGATCTTCCGGTTGGAACTCCAAGTGACGGCGCTTTGCATCAGCCCAGTGCTTCTGTCGGTCTTGGGTTATGCGCATTCTTTCCCTGATAGTGCAACTACATCCACTATTGCCACTATCATCTCAGGTCGAAGAAGTTCTCTATCTCCGATCTCGTCCCAACTTAATGGTGGACGACACTTCCGTCCATAAAGAGCTGCAAAAGGTGCCATTCAAATGCTTGCTTGGTAGCTGTTGTTGTACGAAAATTCCACAAGATGTAGTTGATCTTCCCACGATCCTCCGAAGTCTATCATACAAGCTCTTAGCATATCCTTTAAGATCTGAATCGTTCGCTCAGACTGACCATCTGTTTGTGGATGATAAGCTGTGCTAAAGTTCAGACTTATAACCAAGCTTGTAACGACCCTAATATTACTATACCTTCGAGTTTTCTTTCTTTAATAAAATATTGTATTTATTTATTCTTAGTATTTTTTCGTATATTTTGTTTTATATTAAATATATTATTTTATTATTCCATCTATTTTTCCCAAACTCATTTCTTTAAACTAAATCTTAATCCATTTCAAATTAAACGCAAGACCTGACACAGCCCATAACCCAAATCCAATCTCATTTTCATTTTCTTTTATAAAGCTATGCGCCCAAAAGCCCACTTTCTTTTCAAGAAACATCATGTATTTAATTCTAATTAAATATGTGCATGAACAACTTTGTAGCTCATTGATTAAGTTTTTGCATTATTATTCTATAGATCACATGTTCAAATCCCCATTTTTGCAATTATTTTTTTTATCAATTCTTTTATTCTTCTCATAACTTACAAATGAGACCTTTCATTTCCAAAATGAATGGCGACCTTTCAATTCTCTTTTAATTCCCATGTTGAATGCATATATTATTATAGATAATTCACCATTACATTATCTTTATTTGTTCTCCTCTTTCTTTTTCTTCCTCATATTTTTCTATCTCTCCCTTCTCCCTCTTCACCTAGAGTTCTAGAAGAAGAACACAAAGAAGTTTTTAAGAAGGTCTCGCTAGTAACGCGGGGCTATCAGCGGATAGACAAGCCCGGTGACAATACCGGCTTGTGTATGTAAGTCTCTTCTCTCTCTCCCCCTCCATCTCTTTATTCTCCTCTTGTCATATCTCGTGAACTCGCTATTCTTTTCATATCATAATCCATAAGAGAAGATAAACATAAACATATACATATATATAAGTTTAGATATATATAGTTTTATATGGTTTAATAATACCTTATTATCTTTTGTTCAAATTAAAGTGTTTTCAATTCTTTGTTCATGATTATGAATGTTTATTATGAGTTGTGAGAACATAAATTTCATGCAACAATAGATCTACAATATCTCATGGAATTGGTTTTCTTATTAAAAGAAAATGAGAAGCTTGCATAAAAAAATACTAGTTGATCTTTTTGCCGATTTTAGCATACATATCAATAGCTTTACCTTTAAAATAAATTTTAGAAATTAATTTTTACTTCAGAAAATTTCAGAAAATTTACATATGATAGAATATATTTTTCTGTACATGCTGTAAAATTTTTTAGATCGAATCACTTAACGGTTTAGAAATTATATCGTTTTTATTCACTGTTCGTAAAATAGAAAACTGTAGTTATCGGTCAATTTGTAGGACCCATAACTTGGTATACCGGTATCCAAATTGAGTAAAATTAGGTGTTTTTGATATCTACATCGAAAGATATATATTTCCTTAGTTTTAAGTTTTTATTGAAAACCAACGTAAGATAAAGAAAACCGCGTTACAATATTAAACGATGGATCTGGACAGAATATGTTCTGATTCGCACACTGTTTTTAAATTAGACATAACTCAAACTCCCGATGTCCGTTCGTGACAAAATTTAGATGTGTAGATGCACAATTGATATAAATATAATTTTCTATATACTAGATTATTTAGAAATGCATGAAACAACCCGATATAGGCTTTGCAATATAACATATAGTTGCTGTCCAGAAATCTGAATTTCGGTTTTAAACGCTGATATTAAAACGATCATACCTAGAGGTTCAGAAATCAAAATCGTGCGAATCTTGGTGTTTTGAATAAGTACATCGAAATACCTACAATTTTCGAATAATCTTTGCAACCTGAAACCTGATGAGAATTAACTCAAACCGCGTTTTAAAAATATATGACGGTGCCGAACAGATTCTGATCTGTTTTGCGCGACGATACGAAAACAGATATACCTCCGAAACCGGTAGTCGTATTTATGTGGAACTGGAACTCACGCATGAAAAATACTTAGAGCAATATTTTTTTTTTATATTTCCGCATTCGTTCAACTTGATTAATTGGTCGTAAATAATATTTCTTTACAGCATTGTTTATGGTAGTTACTTGAATAATATACTTGACTCATTTCATGCTATTCGAACATGTATACATATTTATCTTGATCATTAAATTGTTGTATGTACATAAAGACGATAATTAAATACTTGAGTTGTATTTTAAAAACTATACAAAATTATTTTTACATAAAACCCCCTCGAGTTTTATAAATTACAATAATGACCCTAGTAAATATAGGTTTAAGCGGGACCAGTCTCTTGAGCCTCAGGGAGCCAGAGATATGGGTGCTTTCCTATTTAAGGTAGACAACATAACAAACGGTGTTATCAACACGGTAATCGTCTTTGAAAAAGACACAAATCCTGCCGTCCATGTGCAGCGGTTACCGATAACACAAAAACCTAATTCAGGACCTCAATTTCTTTTCTAATTGTCTGACTCGGACTGAGTCTCATTATAAATAATCTGACTTGAATACGATTCAAGTACAAACTACAATTCAACATGAATCCATATATTCAACTTACTCAATATATACAATTTGACTGAACCGAACCATTGATATACTCCATTTTCATGTTCATCCATTATATCTGTTCCATTTACCGATATCATGGTTTCGGTAAGTCATCCATCTGTACAATCTATAATACAAGACAATACAATTTACAATACAATACAAACAATACAATCAAGACATCGCGGGTTTTTAAGGGGTAGATTGGTCGGAAGGTGTTAAAAGTGGCACGAGACTGCAAGATTTAAGACACCTAACCTGAATTCATTTGCTGTTGTACCATGGCATAAATGGTTCCTTGTACATTCCGTTCATCTTAGTCTCTGGTCTACTGAGACTCCTCTCGTATACACTGGCATCCTTCTGTACCAAGCTACAAACAACAGCGTTAACAATATAATACAACTTTAAAAGTTACACTCTCTCTGTCTATTCTATTTCTCCCTCATCTTTGGGACTTACCGAGCGATTGTTCGCTGACGACATTTCTTCTCTTTTTTCTTTGGAATGTTGTCAGGTGATTCGGACCTTCAGGAGATCGAGCCCACCAGCGAGGACTTGGATCAGCTAGTCTACGACCCAGAGCTTTAGATTCATTGTACACATTTCATTTCAGTACTTTCCATTTCTGTTATGCCACTGTTTATGCACTGTTTTCATTCAGATGTATTTACTTTTCCATGTACTGTAAAGGAATGTTAATAAATAAAGTTGTTGTTCATTACATTTTGTTTCTTGTGTATATTTATTTTATATTGCTTAGTTACGCTTAGCGTATTTACTTCTGAGTAAGTACATAGCGGCCAGTCGCGCCCTCTGTCCGTACACTGGGAAGCGGGGCGTTACAAAGCTAGCTTGCAGACTCTGCCAAAATTGCGATCGGAATCTGGTATCACGATTAGAGACAATGCAAACCGGTACTCCATGTAATCTCACGATTTCCTGCATGAGTTTATGGGTATCAGGGATAATATAATATGAAGAGTTTAAATTTTACTTAGATTCTTACCTCCATGTACTTCTTTGCTACTGTCTTGGTAGATTGGCCAACTCGAAATGGGATGAAGTGAGCCGACTTTGTGAGTCGATCCATAATGACCCATACCAGATCGTTACCTTTCGTGCCGTGAGGAAGTGCAGTCATGAAATCTATAGTGATGTGTTACCACTTCCATTCTTGGATAGGTAACGGTCGAAGTAGACCAGCTATCATGTGTTCAGCCTTTACTTGCTGACACACTAAGCATTTAGCAACGCTTCTGGCTACTTCACGTTTCATTCCATGCCACTAGTAATGTTGACGCAGATATTTGTACATTTTTGTACCACCAGGGTGTACCGAATAAGGAGAGTTGTGAGCTTCTTTCATCAACTCTTCCCACACAGAACCTTTTGGTACACACAACCTGCTTCCGTATCTCAACGATCTGTCGTCGTGTATGATGAAGTCCGATCTAAGTCCACTTTCTACTTGTTCTCTGATATTTTGCAACTTGGCATCACTTGCTTGAGCTGCTTTGATCTGATTAACTATTAGGAATATGTATGCCATAGAGGCCATTATTGTTGATATAATGGATGCTTGTACATATATAGAGAGGACTTTCTTGCTCGACATGATAGTATGCTATCTGGTTATCTTTATCTTAACATGTTGACTGGTATTCTTTACTGTCCTTCTCTCACATGTTGAT
This sequence comes from Agapanthus africanus, assembly GCA_030015575.1. NCBI lineage: Eukaryota > Viridiplantae > Streptophyta > Magnoliopsida > Asparagales > Amaryllidaceae > Agapanthus > Agapanthus africanus. Next base: position 16,329,379 of record CM057349.1, on the reverse strand, counting down.
AAAGCTCTTAGGATATGTACTTGACCACCAGGACTATGATGAGATCATACTAGTGGGGCCACGGTTGTCCAAAAGTACATCCTTTAATCAGTTCCTAGTCAAGAGAATATCGAGATACAGGGCATCGATATTACCAGAGTAGACTAGTGTGTACGTTTTTTGTCCCTTAGAGGGCGATGGTTGATCCCACAACCATTGGTGTGTGACATCAAAGATTGTACACAGGTGCTCATTGGAGAATGGTACACCAAACAGGACTCGCCGAGGACTCCTAGTTGGTAGTATACCTATCGTCAGATAGCAGTCCTTTAGTGACACTGGTACAGGTTAGTCTGTAAACCCGAGATCGTCATAGAGTCTTATGTGGCTCTCACTGTGCTTTGATTTCCTCCCTACCACGCTCAAAGGAGACGTGCAAACATGTGGATTTTGGGTACAGTCCCGAGTCACATGGAGGCAATGAGCGATATGAGGGGTTTCGTCTCTCCCGGTATCGGGGGTTGATGTTGCGCTATGCTTGATTGGCTATAACTGGAAGTGCCTGGCCAGGGCTGCTGCTGAGATTTACTGATAAGGGTTATCGGTAGTTTCTCGAACCGTTATAGGCCAGACATCGGCATGACTTGTCACGTTACTTGGGACTGACGTTTACCACCCCTAGACATGATATGCAACATATCAGATGAAAAGACCGGACTGTATGGTAGTGTTACTGATAGGCTTCATGGAGAGTATGGACGAGCTTGCTTGTTGATCTTCATATCGCTCAATACCTGGGTAGCCGTTACATCCAGCTAGTACTGCTGACGGCTTGCGGGTGACTGATGTGATCATCACCTACTGCCGGCGTATTGACGAGTCTTTAGAGTCCCACACAGAAGTTTCCTGGTTCAAGCGAAACGAAGTAGGGTCCATATGTGATATGTGCGGGGGCCTGATTAAATACGTGTATGTGATACCGTATTGTAATCTGGCAGTTATCTGATACCGGTCAGGTTATATGCGATATAACCGGATTATCAAATCAAGTGTTGATTTGATAATGTGATATACAGATAAATGATATTTGTCGGTTATATGTGATATAACCGGATTATTAAATCAAGTGTTGATTTAATAATATGATATATATTATATTTGATATAATTATATCTTAACTAATATTATTACCTCACTAATTATTTGCTTAACATAATATATATATATATATATATATATATATATATATATTATGTAGCATGGTTATATATATTCTATTTTATGAAAATAGAATAATGAGATGGAAAAAGAGAAGGCATGGAGAGTATGGGTGATGCATGGCTTTTGCTATATTTTATTGCCTCTTGACTCACTATTCAAGTACAGCTCTATTTTTCAATTTGAAAAATATTGAATGCTTGAATAAGTGAGGGGTTGTCATATGGAGCCATTCATTCATTCATTCATTGATTCTTTGAGACTTATCCATTTTTCATGAGCTCATTCTTGAGTTGCTCTTATTATTCTCACATCTTCTTCTTCCTCCTCTTCATGCATCAAAGTTCCAACTCCTCACATGAGATGTGAACCATGGAATCTTGAACACAAACCAATGAGCTTCTAAACCCCTACTTCACTATTCTACACTTGACTAGCGATCAAGTGTAGCATGTTTCCTACACTAAAAGAGTTTAGTGTAGAGATAGCTTGAGTTGGAAGGACTTCACGTGGATCATCTTCGGCACGAAGGTCATCGGAGGAAGCCCGTCCAAACCCTCAAGTGGAGCCTAGTGGAGTCGCGGGACTACTACACGGGGCATGTGAAGTGAAGGACTCAATCTACGAGGGTATAGCCATCTTCACTTCTTATAGTTTATTTAGTTATCAAACCTAAACCCTAATCATCTAGTAACGATCTAGGTTAATGTTAGTTAACATCCCAGAAATTTTTTTAAATGGCATGCTTGTGTTGGGGTCGAAATTTATACCCCGGTTGACCAAGTTAAAATCAAAGTCAACCCCAAGCCAAGTGGGTCAATGCCCGGGTCGAGCCCGAACACGAAGTGTCTGGCCTTCCGCCATGCCAAAATAAGAATTTTTGTAATAAATAATTTTGGTGTATTTCCTTTTTTTTATTTTTTTTGAATAAATGTAAGAGAAATGGGTATAAAGCCAAATTTTTGTAAAGCCCATGGCTTATGTGCAAAAAGATATAGCACATGAGGCATGTGGTGGGCAAAATGCCATTTTGTGAAGCCCAAGAGGCTATGTGTAAACTGTATAGTCTATAAAGGCAAAGATAATGAAAATATCTCAACAACTTTTTCTCTCTCACAAAAAGAATCAAGATCTGTGATTTTCTCCTTCCTCAAGGTTCAAAAACTTCTTCTTTCTTTTGAATTAAATCAAGAGTTTTACTCTTTCTTTTCCAAAATTAAATAATTTTTCACCATAAAACCCACAAAGGGGAGCTCGGATCTTCCATCAGATCTTAAAAAAGAGGGATTTTAAAATCTCACCCTTCTTGTTTTTCAAGATCCGACCAACAGAGGAGGAAGAAGGAGACCCATCTCCAAAGACCCCACTTTGGAGAAGATCCAGGGCTCAAGGGAGAAGCCCCTTCATCAGCTCCAAGAATATCTTAGGAGTTTAACTCCTCAAAATATATATATACACACACACACACACAAAATAATAATTATATTCTTTCTGGGAGTACAACTCCCAGTGAAGGGACCAACTCCCTTTTTGCGCCCAAGTGCCCAAAGCGCTAGCGCCCCCGTGCCTGGCACGTGAGGCGCTAGCGCCCACGTGCCGGGAACGTAATGCGCTAGCGCCCTTGTGCTCAAAGCGCCAGCGTCCGAGCGCCCACGTGCCTGGCACGTGAGGCGCTAGCGCCCGAGCGCCTAAAGCGCTAGCGCCCAAAGCGCTAGCGCCCGAACGCCCACGTGTCTGGCATGTGAGGCACTGGCGCTTTTTCCTATGCATCCTCTGGATTCTATTTCCCCCTTATATGTATGTGTGTGTATGTATGTAGATATATATGTATATAGACATATACACACACACATACTCTACAACACTGTCTCCCGTGCTGCCTCGCACCCTGCAAGGGGGATGCTAGCCCTCTTGCCCCGTAGCCCGCTATCCGGGTAGCGGAACCCCCGTAAAAACTCTGCGGGCCCCCGATATATCCAAAATCTCTTTCAAAACACAACACACGTACACTGCACATTGAGTTCGCATGACCTGTTTGACTCGTCAATCGGAGGTTCTCTCGCTTCAAAGGCGAGGAGTAATTAACGGCAGTTTAGTCCGCGGCTGTCGGAGATTTGGATCCCTATAATCAATAAACCCCAGCCTACCCTAGGCAGGAGGAATCTGTAATGCGCCTGACAAGCGCGTGCGCATTCCCATCTCAATGGGGTGACGAAAACACCCTACAGATTCTGGCACGCCCGGTGGGACCTTTATCTCCTCCCATATCTCGGGTCAAGTATTCATGCGAATTCATTTAACATATATGACGATGGTTGTACTGAAATAATGTTTTTCTCTTCGTGCAGCAATCAACTTTCAACGACAATGTCTCCCAAGACGAATTCAGCTTCCAACGCGACCCCGATCTCGTACGTGGTCAAGATCAATGCTCGTGTGGTTCTCCCTGCAAACCCCAATCGACAGTGAGAGGAACTGCCCCGCCAGTTTGGTTCCGTCGTCATCTACCCTGCCGGAAGCGCACATCTGGCAGAAGAACCAGCAAAAAAGGTGGCCAAGCCGGTCTTAAGGGGCAAGAGACCGAATGTTGTGATCGCTAAGGCACCACAACCGAAACTTAAGACGGTGTCTGAACGACTCTCTTATGCTCCAGCTGGAGGCAAGACTTCTGGTACAAGGGGCAACATCAAACGTTGCGGACGAGCTCAGGCGATGACTCCAACAAATGCACAATCAGGCGTATCTCCAAAGTCCTCCATCGCCCGGCCTACGACGGCTTCCGGAAGAGCCATAGCCAACCAAGTGCTCAAAACAGAAAGGCTGAGACAGAAGCGGCTTAGGTATCGAGCCAACAAGAGGGCCAGGACTTCGGCCATGTGGAATCTTGTGAGGTTCCAAGAGCAGGGTTACTCCGCAACGATGGCTAAGTCGGCCATAAAAATCAGCAATTCCTTCGAACCTCTGAAGTGGGTTCAGAAAAATGCTATGGCCGCCAGAATCAATAAAACAGCGGTCCGAACATTGCTACGAAGGGACGTGTCCCGACCCCAACAGAAAAAGTATGACACTGCCTCTTTAAGAGTCTATCAGGCGCTCTGTGCCGTGCGAAAACAGCGGGGCAAAACCAAAAAGGAAGCGTCAGCACTATTCAAGAATCAGGCCAGGCCAGCCGCCTTCAATCGACTGCCCGCTACCGAAACAGGGGGGTCAAGACAGCGATATGTGAAATCAGCCGCCGATAATAAAAAGATGGATGGATATATTATCCATACAGTCTATATGGAGGGCGGGCGCCCCAGCGACAACCTTCGCAGCAAAAGCAAGGATGGGGACACCACATCCCAAGCCCAATCTGGCTTGAATGTGGTTGTCGCTTCCCAAGAACAGTCGCCTCCGCTGGATGATGAAAACCCTCTCGATGAGGACGATAGGCAGAAAGACCCTTCGGTCCAGGCAGAGTCAAGCTTGGATAGCGAGGAAGAGCCTACTTTCCGCCCCAGGACCGCGGAGCAAGAGCTGTTTCAAGAGCTTCGAAAACAGCTCAAGAGCAAAGATAAAGAGATGGCCAAGCTCATTCGAAAACTGACGACCTAAAGAACGTTGTGATGCAGCTTCCGGCTCAAATTGCTCGAGCACCTCCAAATCATGCACACATCGCTACTCATGAGTCGGATGATGACAACCCGAAGAGGCCGATGCCTGTCCCATTGGGTCCAAGATTGGTCGAGCCGCACGAAAGCCGGCCACATTCTGCTTCTGGGGATGCCTTGGCCCCAGATAACACTATCCCACTAACACAAGATCGGATAATGGATTTGGTCACCAGGAATGTTAAAACATTAGTGGCCGAAGCTGAAGCTCAGAAAGAAATTGGTAGTAGTGGGCGGCCATATCCCACACAGTACGATTTGATCGAGTTCTCGAACGGCTACGTCATTACTAAGTTCGGAAGATTTGACGGGACGGGAAATGTAAATCAGCACGTCGCCCACTTTAAAACATCGTGCGGAAATACAGGGGGCAATGATGCGCTCCTTCTTCGTCAGTTTGTCAACAGCCTGATCGGTGTCGCTTTTGACTGGTACGCGAGTATACCAGAGAGGTCCATCATTACCTTTGCCCAAATGGAGTCTCTGTTTCGGCAAAGATTCATGAGTGTCAGTGATAAAATCTCCATTGCCGACCTTGTAAGGACCAAGCCGGGGAAGAATGAAAGCAACACCGACTTTATCGCCCGATGACGTAATCTCACAGTCAAGTGCGAACTGCCGTTGGAGCAGGACCAGTCCGTCAGCCTTCTCATTGAGAACCTCAACAATTGGATGGAACCATTCTTGTGTACAGCAGGCCTCAAGATGTTTCAAGAGCTAACCAAGAAAGTCTAAATGCTGGAACGCTCGAAGCAAGAGTCCACCCCGGACTCTCAGAGAAACAAGACTTGGAAAAGCAAGCGGGACGACAACCGTAGAAGCGGGAGTTCCAGCAGTACCAATGTCCTCAATGCGTCTGACAATGAAGAAAAGCGAAGGGCAGGCGAATCCAAAACCAACCGGTCTCAAAAGCCAGTGCTGGGAGGAGAAGGGCCTTCTCTAGAGGAGAAAAAGAACCAGGTTTACTCTTTCAGGAGGGACAAGGTCTGAAAGATATTTAAAGATGTCTTGAACAACGGTCTACAGTTGCCAGAGTCGAAAAGACCCCAAGAAGCAAAAATGACCGACAATCCCCTGTATGGCCCGTACCACCGAGTAGTGAGCCATGCGATCGAGGATTGCTATATCTTCAAAGACTGGGTCGAGAAGCAGTACAAGGCTGGAGAGATCGAGCTGTCCAAAAGCGTGTTGGTGAACAATCAAGTTGCAACCACCAACTTTATACAGACAGAAGCTGAAGCCTTCTGGGAGCAGACAGCCGAACTCGCTGTCCTGAGAAATGAAACGGACTCACCGCGGCCTTCGTGGAGTACGCACATATCTAATAAGACGAAGAAGATGATAAAGCTACTTCAGAAAGAGCCCAGGACGGAATGGGAAGGGCAGAAGAAGCCTACCATCCCAGCGGCCAATGCGGCTCCATCAGGCTCAAAATCAAAAAAGCTCAAGAAGAAGAAAAGTGCAGCTCGGCGCGAAAAAGAGTCTGTAGGGAGATCAACCATTCAAAAATATATCGATTCCCTAGAAGACTATGAACAGAAGGAAAGAAATCTGATTCATTTGAAGGAGTTCCTCCCTATAGAAATGGCTGAAATTCTAGAGGAGTTAGAGGAAGACTCCAATGAAGAGATCCCTATAGTGACCTGCTACGCCATCCATCTTGGCAGCGACTCTAAGGAGGAGCTCTGTTTTCCCGAAGAGGACGATGAGCTCGCCACAAGGGCCGACCAAATCCAGCTCAGAAGCGGCAGGGCTCTGCCGCCAAATCAGGGCAACGCCCCAAAAGGAAAGGAAAAGCAGGTGGCTAATGAGGAAGATGGCAGAGAACCGGCTAATGAAAACTCAAGTCCTTCCTCGGTGGACTATAATGTCTTGGCTCATCTCCGGAAGCTTCCGTCTCTCCTGAGCATCTACGATGCCTTGGTCCTATCTAAGGAACTTAGAGATGTTCTCATTCACGCTCTACAAAACCCCGAGAGGTATCAGGCTCACTTTGAGGAGATTAATATGAAAGAAGCCCAGTACGCTCTGCATGCCGCCACAGTCACGTTTAAGGATGAAGACTTGCTACTGGGAACAGCTGAGCATAATCGGCTGCTTTACGTGACAGGGTACAGCGACGAAGATCGGATTAATTGCATATTGATTGATCCGGGGTCCTCAGTGAACATCATGAACTTGCGGACTCTGAAGAGTTTGTCAATGGACGTCCGACACCTGTCAAGGGAAAAGATTGTCATTCAAGGTTTCAATCAAAACTGCCAGCAAGTTCCGAGGTTTATAGCTCTGCCAATCAAATTTGGGGATCTGCAAACCGAAGCTAAGATATACGTGATCGACGCTGACACGTCTTATAAAATTCTCTTAGGACGGCTGTGGCTCCACGATTACGGCATCATTCCGTCAACTCTCCATCAATGCATGAAGTATACTAAAAATAGCGAAGAAAGACGTATTGACGGAGACATCCAACCGTTCAGCGTGCATGAAGTCCGATATGAAGATTCTCTGTACTTCATGAACCACCAAAATGCTAAGCCACAACTGACTGAGGATAGAGCGACACCAAGAATCAAAAGAAAATCTGAGCCGGCTGTCACTTTCAAAAGCAAAAACGCCCAAGTGCGCCCGCGTTTCGGTAGTGACACTGATGAGTCCGACGCTGGAAGTCCGTCCTTCCGTAAATCTCGCCCTCATTTCGGTAGAGATACGGACGAATCCGATACTGAAAGCCCATCTAGCAGCAAAGTCCGCCCTCATCATGGTAGCGAAACTGAAGAGTCGGAGGAAGAGGACCTGCCGTGCAACAGCTGTGCAGATTGGACCCCCATGCAGCAAGCGAAACTACGAGAGACCTTCGAAATTGCAGAAGGGTCCCTGGCCATCACAAGTGTGCCGGAACGGATGTGCAAAGAGCTCGATGCATTGTCAGTCTCTACCGTGGACCAGCTGAAAACTTTCTACATTTCTGGGAGGAAAAGTGGACAGAAGGGTATCCTGTTTTATGGGTCAAACCCCGTTGTACACCCGGGCGATTTTTCTGTCGCGTGCCTTCCCAATGAGAGAGGCATAAGAGCCGTCCTCAATCCCAGATACTATGCACCCGAGATACGGGAATATTTCAAAAGGTGCGGATGCCGGTTGTATCAAACAGAGTCCGAAGCAAAGTTTTATGAAGGGCTATGGCATCCGCCTCAGGTCTGAGCACTCATCGATGGACGAATTCCAGATAGACGGGGCATAGGCTTCATTCAACCTGATTCCAAAGCATGCTACATGATCTATGTTGGTGAAGCCAGGGAAAGATCAAATGATGACGACGAGATAGACGAGCTAGAAGAAGCTCCTCAAGAGCTCGAAGATGGCGGAAAAGCAACCTTTGACGAGCTAACCGAGATTGACTTAGGAACGCCCGATAATCCAAGGCCGACCTACATCAGCTCACTCTTTTCAGAGGAAATGAAAAAGCAGATAATTGCCCTGCTGCATGAGTTCGTCGACTGCTTCATGTGGACATACAAAGAAATGCCTGGCCTTTCCCCTGAAGTAGCCGTGCATAAACTGGCTATATCTCCTGATGCTAAGCCAGTCAAACAAGCTCCTCGAAGAATGAGAAGGGAACTAGAAGAAAAGGTCATCGAGGAAACCAAGAAGCTCATCGATGCCGGCTTCATCAGGGAAGAGAAATATGCGGACCGGATCGCATGCATAGTCCCAGTGAAGAAGAAAATGGGCAGATCCGAGTTTGTGTCAATTTCAGGGACCTCAACAAGGCATGTCCTAAAGAAGACTTCCCACTACCGATCATGGAAATGATGGTCGATGACACCTCAAATTACGAGCTGTTCACCTTTATAGATGGCTCGTCTGGGTATAATCAGATCAAGATGTCACCTGAGGATGAGAAGCACACAGCATTTCGAACCCCGATCGGAATATACTGCTACAAAGTGATGCCGTTCGGACTGAAGAACGCATATGCTACATATCAAAGGGCAATGACCAATATCTTTGATGACCTAATTCATAAGGTCGTCGAATGTTATGTTGATGATCTGGTCGTCAAGACTAAAGTCAAGGCCGATCACATCCAAGATCTTAGGACCGTTCTCACCAGACTAAGGGAGTACGATCTGAAAATGAATCCTCTGACGTGCGCTTTTGGCGTGTCATCGGGAAAATTCCTGGGCTTCATAGTCCGACGTCGAGGGATTGAAGTTGACCCATCCAAGATAAAGGCCATCATGGAGAGGCCCCCTCCGAAGAATCTGACGCAGCTAAGATCTTTTCAAGGCAAGCTTGCTTATATACAAAGGTTTATCTCAAATTTATCGGGGAGATGTAGGCTCTTCTCAAAGCTCATGAAGAAAGGAGCTCATTTTTTCTGGGATACCGAATGTCAAGAAGCGTTCGAAGGTGTCAAACAATACTTTTTGTGTCCTCTAGTGCTGGCCGCTCCCATTCTAAATAAACCGCTGGTTCTCTATACTGTCGCACTAGATGAATCACTCGGTGCGCTCCTTTCCCAGAACAACGAGGAGGGAAAAGAAAATGACCTCTACTACCTCAGTCGAACTTTAGTTGGGGCGGAACACAACTATTCCTCGATTGAAAAGCAATGCCTGGCCCTGATATTCTCTGTGAAGAAACTGAGGCACTATCTGCTTGCTCATCGGGTTATGCTGATCTCCAAGGTCGACCCGCTCAAACAGTTAATGACCAAAGCAAGCTTAGCCAGTAGAATGTCAAGATGGGCTGTCATGCTGCTTGAGTTTGACATAGCTTATACTTCTCAGAAAGCAGTAAAAGGGCAAGCTCTTGCGGACTTTCTCGCTGCTCATCCCATACCAGAAGGGTCACCGCTCAATTGCGAGTTACCCGACGAACGAGTGCTGCACCTCGAGAATGACGAGCCATGTTGGGAACTCTACTTCGATGGGGCCTTATCAATAAGGACCTCCGGCAAATCAAGCATCCCACAGATAAAAGCGGGGATAGGATTGGTGTTTATCATGCCATCGATGGGAACCCTACGATGTTCTTTTGCTCTCACCGACCCTCGTACAAACAACGAGGCTGAGTACGAGGCTCTGATAACTGGTCTGGAGCTCGCTATAGAAATGGAAATTCTTCGGCTACGAGTCTACGGTGATTCCCAGCTTGTCGTCAACCAAGTAAGCGGCAATTATAAGATATACAAACCCGAGTTAGCTCGATATAGAAGCTGAGCGGTGGAATTCATGAAACGATTCACTCACATTGAACTAATGAGAGTTTTTAAGGCGTTGAATGGAAAGGCTGACGTACTCGCTCGCTTAGCCAAGGAGCTGGCTGATCCTGACATGGACGAAATTCTGTTCACAGTCAGGAGCCGGCAAATTCTACCACTAGCCTCTCTACGAGAAGAGGAAAGCACGGAACAGAAGAGCAGTCCTGCCGAAGAAGCTTCGATCATCTAAGACGAGCCCGATTTGAGAGAACCCTTCATAGAGTACCTCCGATACGACAAGCTGCCCGAAGGAAAATCTGCAAGGATTCAGCTGAAGAAGACAGCTCTCTGATACGTATTTGTAAATGACACGCTATACCGCAGGTCATATGACCAATTCTGGCTTAGGTGTCTGTCATTGGCCGAAGCCCAAAACGTCATGAAAAAAGTTCACTCGGGCGTTTGCGGTGCTCACCAATCTGGCCCCAAGATGCGACTTCAAAATAAACGGCTTGGGTATTACTGGCTGACCATGATACGGGATTGCGGAGAGCAAGCTAAAAAATGTTATATCTGCCAAATTCACGGTGATTTCACTCACAAGCATCCCAATCTGTTGCATCCTACGGTGGCGTCATGGCCCTTCGAAGTCTGAGGAACCGACATAGTTGGCCCAATTGATCCTCCGTCATCCAGAGGCTACCGGTTCATACTGGCCGCAATAGACTACTTCTCCAGATGGGCTGAAGCTGTCCCGCTAAAGAAAGTCAAGATAGAAGATATTCTGACATTCTTCCATCATAATATTCTATACCGCTTCGGTACACCAAGAAGAATCATTTCTGACAACGTGCCTTCTTTCAAGAGCTTCAAAGTCTCAAGGTTCGCTACTCAGCACAAAATAGACTGGAGATATTCCTCCATCTATAATCCAAGAGCCAATAGGCTAGCCGAAGCCTTCAATAAGACTCTATGCAAGCTCCTGAGGAAAAATGCTTCAGCCAACAAGAGAGACTGGAATCTCAATCTTCACGAGGCGTTGTGGGCATATTGTACCACGCACCGTACTCCAACTCAGTGCACTCCATACTCATTGCTCTTCGGAATGGAGGCGGTCCTCCCGCTCGAAGTCGAAGTTCCAAGCTTAAGAATGGCCGTTCAGCACGAGTTGACGGAGAAGGAAAACGTGCTCCTTCGGCTTGAAGAGCTCGACTCCCTCGAAGAAAAAAGGCTCGCGGTACAACAAAATCTGGAGCTGTACCGAGCCCAAATGTCATGGGCCTATGACAAGATGACTCGTCTCCGCGCTTTCAATAAAGGCAAATTGGTGTTGGTCCTCAAAAGACCGATCATCCCCAATCGACATGCTAAGGGAAAATTCGAGCCAAACTGGGAAGGACCATACGTCATCGAGAAAGTATTCGACGGAGGATCCTGCCAACTAATAAATGCCGAGGGAGAAAGGCCCATGCCACCCATCAATAGCCGATATCTGAAGAAATACTACGTGTGAATGCTCCAAGTCACAGGAGAATTGAGCACACCAGCCCTACGGTCTAGATCATACATCCTGTAAAACCGTATACAATCCACGGGCGTAAACGACCCCTATCTATCCCAAGTCCTACCGGTGAGACTACTTTTAAAGTCCCACCAGCGGCAAAAAAAAGGGTATGTCCACAAGAAAAACGGGCACGGATGAAAACCCGAAAGGGCTCGGTGAGTAAAAACAGCAGGACTGCCGGCGAGTTTGTGAAAACCTGAAAGGGCGCAAACTCGTGAAAGGAGATAAAATACACTCACAAAGTCCTCTCGACCTTATGAGGAGAAAATCCCTGCGTGAGATCCTTACGACCCACAAAGGAGCAACACACTTAGGAATCCCCACGATTCCTAAGGAGAACATACACCTGCGAGATCCTCTCGCCTCGTAGGGAGAAAATGCTTTTATGATTACGGCTCATAAAATTGAAAAGCCTTAGGTGATAGGGATCTAAACCTGTCTCCTGAGCCATTGCTCCCCAACGGGCAACGGCAAATGATGAGTCGCTCCTGGCATTTCGCTTCAGTGTTAGTGGTGCTGATGCCGACCAAAAACCCAAATCCCAAGTCCTCCCAAGGCAAATGATGAGTTGCTCCTGGCATCATTCCAGTGCAGCAATGCTGATGCCCAACAAGATCCAAATTCCAAGTCACCAAACGGCGAATGATAAGTCGCTCCTGGTACCATATTCCAGTGCAGCGATACAGACGCCAACCAAACTCTGAATGTCCCGATGGCGAATGATGAGTCGCTCCTGGTACCATATTCCAATGCAGCGATGCAGACGCCAACCAAAATCCAATTTCTCAAAATTCTCTCAGCCCTACGGATGGTCTCCAAACTGGCTACCGTATACAATCCACGGGCTCAAATAATTCTCATCATACCCATGCCCCACCGCAATCACCAATCAGCGGCCGGTCTCCGCCCTTGGACTTATGCTCCATTTTAGAAGACCCACTCATGTGTCCTACGATACATGAGGAGAACCCACTTACGGGATCCTCACGACTCGTAAGAAAACACCTTCGTGGGATCCTTATGACTCACAAAAGAAAAACACACTTGGAAGTCACCACGACTCCTAAGGAGAAAGTACACCTACAAGATCCTTTCGACTCGTAGGGAGAAAATGCTTTTATGGGACCCTTACGGCTCATAAAATTGAAAAGCCTTATGTGATAGGGACCTAAACCTGTCTCCTAAGCCACCGCTTCCCAACAGGAAAAGGCAAATGATGAATTGCTCCTGGCACATGTGCTTCAGTGTTAGCAACGTTGATGCCTACCCTAACCACAAAATTCCAAACTCCAATCCAATAGACCCCTAAGTCTTTAAACTGGGAACAAATGACCTCTAAGTCGTTAAACTGGGAGCAGATGACCCCTAAGTCGTTAAACTGGGAACGAGGGAAATTCCCTCACGGCAAATGATGATTCGCACCTGGTACCATATTCCAGTATAGCGGTGCTGATGCCAAACCAAAACCAAAATCCCCAAACCTTGTCATGGAAGATGATGATTCGCTCCTGGTACCATATTTCAGTATAGCGATGCTGATTTCAACCCAAATCATATCAAGTCGGCAAGACAACCAACAAACTCCCTAGCGAAATAATGCTCCACCTCGGAAACAAGTCAAATCCCGACACCGAAGAAAGCGGAGCAAGTCAAATCAGAACATTCGACTGTCTAAGTCGCTAAAAGGGCAGCACCGACCGTCCACGTCGCTAAAAGGGCAGCACCGACCTTCCAAGTCGCTAAAAGGGCAGCACCGACCGTCCAAGTCGCAAAAGGGGCAGCATCGACCGTCCAAGTCGCTAAAAGGGCAGCACCGACCGTCCAAGTCGCAAAAAGGGTAGTATCGACCGTCCAAGTCGCTAAAAGGGCAGCACCAACCGTCCAAGTCGCAAAAAGGACAGTATCAACCGTCCAAGTCGCTAAAAGGGCAGCACCGACCATCCATGTCGCTAAAAGGGCAGCACCGACCGTTCATGTCATAAAAAGGGCAGTGCCAGCTTCCCCAAAAAGAGGGAACCAAATCAAGTCGCCTCCAAGTGAAAGAAGATCCATCAATTTCATGCACACGACCCATATATGCTGTGTGCATTTATTGATGGGGGCACTTTGTTGGGGTCGAAATTTACACCCTAGTTGACCAAGTTAAAATCAAAGTCAACCCCAAGCTAAGTGGGCCAATGCCCGGGTCGAGCTCGAACACGAAGCTTCCGGCCTTCCGCCATGCCAAAATAAGAATTTTTGTAATAAATAATTTTGGTGTATTTCCTTTTTATTTTTTTTGAATAAATGTAAGAGAAATGGGCATAAAGCCAAATTTTTTTAAAGCCCATGGCTTATGTGCAAAAAGAAATAGCACATGAGGCATGTGGTGGGCAAAATGCCATTTTGTGAAGCCCAAGGGGCTATGTGTAAAGTGTATAGCCTATAAAGGCAAAGATAATGAAAATATCTCAACAACTTTTTCTCTCTCCCAAAAAGAATCAAGATCTGTGATCTTCTCCTTCCTCAAGGTTCAAAACCTTCTTCTTTCTTTTGAATTAAATCAAGAGTTTTACTCTTTCTTTTCCAAAATTAAATAGTTTTTCACCACAAAACCCACAAAGGGGAGCTCGGATCTTCCATCAGATCTTTAAAAAGAGGGATTTTTAAAATCTCACCCCTCTTGTTCTTCAAGATCCGGTCAACAGAGGAGGAAGAAGGAGACCCATCTCCAAAGACCCCACTTTGGGGAAGATCCAGAGCTTAAGGGAGAAGCCCCTTCATCAGCTCCAAGAATATCTTAGGAGTTTAAATCCTCAAAATACACACACACACACACACATACACACACACACACAAAATAATAAGTATATTCTTTCTGGGAGTACAACTCCCAGTGAAGGGACCAACTCCGCGCCCACGTGCCTGGCACGTGAGGCGCTAGCGCCCAAAGCGCTAGCGTCCTTGCGCTTAAAGCGCTAGCGCCCAAAGCACCAGCGCCCGAGCGCGCACGTGCCTGGCACGTGAGGGGCTCACGCCCAAAGCGCCAGCGCCCGAGCGCCCACGTGCCTGGCACGTGAGGGGCTAGCGCCCTTGCGCCCAAGGCGCTGGCGCTATTTCCCACGCATCCTCTGGATGCCCTTTCCCCCTTATACACACACACACATACTCTACAACACTGTCTCCCCGTAAAAACTCTGCGGGGCCCCAGATATATCCAAAACCCCTTTCAAAACACAACACACGTACACTGCACATTGAGTTCACATGACCTGTTTGACCCGTCAATCGGAGGTTCTCTCACTCCAAAGGCGAGGGGTAATTAACGGCATCTTAGTTCACGGCTGCCGGAGATTTCGATCCCCACAATCAATAAACCCCAGCCTATCCTAGGCAGAAGGAATCTGTAATGCGCCTGACAAGTGCGCGCGCATTCCTATCTCAATGGGGTAACGAAAAACACCCTACAGCTTGATGCTTGTAAAACCTAGTGGGGTGGTAACGTACACTTTTATGGTATCAGAGCCAAAACTAGAAGATTAGACGATGTTAGATAAGTCGCGAAACCGAAACAACTCCGGAAACCGAAACCCTAAAACCTGTTCTCTGTCGATTTTAAAATGATCTCTGAAAATTATTTAAACAACTGCAGAGTGTTGTATGTGATACAACTAGAACACTGGAAAAATTCGAGACCAAATCACTTTTTTCACCCGATAAAAAGCACAAAAAATCCGGCCTGGCCGGTCTAATATTCATGTCTGGGTCTCGAAAATTTTTGGTGTTCTTATGACTTTGGTTTAGGGTTTCAGCTATTGTTTGATTAGCCCAAAATTGCATATGATGTTAATTTAGTTATGGGGCTAATACGGAGTGTTTCATATTCGTAATTTAACGTCGTTTCGGGTTTATTTTGATATGTGATGCAATGGTTTGAATCCACATCTGATTAGTTTTTAGAAAACTTGTTAGTTAATTATAAATCTAGTGTTTTAGTCTCGGATAATTGGTTGCCACAGAGTTTTGATTCGGATCGAAACTCTGTCGCAATCGCGTATAGTACGCGAATACTTACCGGATTACTTTGCTAGATAGCCACGCCTCACAGCCCTGACCAAGTGACTGTAGGAGAACCCCGTTGCCAAAAGCATCCACTGGGGTGCTTACGGCCACGATGTTCCTCCTTAGTGCACTTCGTCGACGGCATCGGGGGTGTGGCCATCTATTAAAGTTTCCGACGAGTATTCGATAATGTAGTCGGGAATCTTGTTGAATCCCTGACTAAGCAATTAAAAAGTGTTTTCAATTTGAGACTAAAATACAAGATTTATCTGGTTAGGCATGAAATTCGGAGTATGAGATATTCCGGGTTTATGATGTCTAAAGATATGTGGATTCTAATTATTGCATTTTTACATTTCTTTTCTGTGACCGTAAGTGTAATATGTGGGGTATCCCAAATCTCGTTGCTATATGTCAACAGAATTTTACGTTGATGATATGTGATATTATGTGTCGCTGATATGTTTTATTGGATCCTCGTGATTGAATAGCCGGGGGGTTTTATGTGAGATGAGAGTTTTTCAATTTTCATTCATGTAAAATTTGTATATAATATTCTTTTA
Organism: Agapanthus africanus; assembly: GCA_030015575.1. Taxonomy (NCBI): domain Eukaryota; kingdom Viridiplantae; phylum Streptophyta; class Magnoliopsida; order Asparagales; family Amaryllidaceae; genus Agapanthus; species Agapanthus africanus. The sequence continues at coordinate 16,313,155 of CM057349.1, read as the reverse complement.
CACTTCCGGGTTGAGGATGATGTCGCCATTCATGTATATTATTTACTTTTTCGCATTAGGATAGACCCAAGGCGGGGAGCACAAGTAGCCGGGTTCTAGAGTCCAGTGGGAGACCATCTCAAGAAGTTGAGACCGGATCTCCTAAATCTAGAATTGGCTGGTTTCTTGCCGCTCTCGTAGGGGTCTATGGGATGTGGGTTTGGCTATTCATCACGACCATAGAATCCGTGTTTTACATTACTGGATGAATTTAAAACACGGACATCCTGGTATATCCAATATTTCATATGTTACTTCTGCTGCTTGGTTATGTGATGTGATCATATAACTGCGTGAGACGAATGTTATATTATATATATGATATATAATAAACATTGCTTATGTTTTGTACCCGCGCTAGTTCAGCCCCTTATCTGCCGGTAGTTAAGTAACCTAACGGTGAATGACGGGGCCCCGTGGCAAATGCGGATAGCATAAGCGTACGTTCTATTTTCGTTTCACTTTTCTGTAATGTTTAGGAAACATTAAATTATGGGATTTCGTTAATGAGATTAATGAAAAGAAAATAAACCTAAAGATGTTTTGGAATCAGAATTTTAAAAACAGGTAGCTCTAGTACTTGCTTTGCATAGTGGTATTCCTGATGAATATCCAGCACCTCATTCGATGAGCAAAGAGACGGGATCCCTTCACCGGGAGTGACCTCTTTAGCGAAACTAGCAAATGCTACAACACACTCGATTTGTTTTACCAGTTGCACTAGCTCTTGTTTTCCATAGTGGTATTCCTTGTAGAATATCCAACACCTCATTCGATGAGGAAAGAGCCGAGATCCCTTCACCGGGAGTGAGCTCTTTAGCAAAACTAGCAAACTCTACAAAACTATTCAATTTTTTAAAAACGGAGCTTAAAACACTCCAAATCACTAGATTCTACAACGATATCAAGTTCATTACGCTCATGGTTTTCTTAAAAACCTGCGTAGTCCTCCGTCATTTCAGATAAGTACTATTTAGTATTCGTGTTGCGTTTGTTGACCTCCGTCAAGACATAATGTGCGGTAGCTAATTAGTGTTTATCTGTCGCATGTGATGCGATTGGATTAGGGTAGTCGTACAGCCTTGTTGACCTTCGTCAAGGGTCGTGTGGGTGGATTTAATTCAATCATAAAGGGAACGGGTTGAACTTGACTAGCCGCCTATGGTTTGTTAACCTCCGTCAAGGTCATAGGATGCTAGGAGTAAAAACTATTATCGGGAATTTCAAGTGTTGAAATTTGCAATGAGATTGCATACCTTCTATATAATAGTTGGATCCCGATACCCACTGCGAGTAAGAGTTACTCCTGAGAGAGTTTTTCACTTTACAATTAGCTGATCCAGTAAATGTCTAAAAATGTGTCAACGGGGTTATGCCTCTAGGAAAACGAAGTTTATTTTAATTAGGTCCATGCGAAAGCACGGGGAACCTCTCTTGGAGTACAGACACTGACCTGGCTGACCGGTTAGCGAACTTGTAGAATGTAATTAATCACGGCTAATCTTATATTTTTGGGTTTGAAGGAAGATTTGATAAAAACAGTGGGAGACATCCTGATTAGATAAAATAATAACCAATCTGATCTTGCAAAGAGCGCACGCATAGTGATTATCCTTCTCTCTCTCCTGGCATAGGGTGTTTTTCGTCACCCCATTGAGATGGGAATACGCGCGCGCTTGTCGGGCGTACTATAGATTCCCCCTGCCTAGGGTAGGCCGGGGTTTAATGATTGTGGGGATCCGAATCTCCGGCAGCCGCGGACTAAGCTGCCGTTAATTACCCCTCGCCTTTGGAGCGAGGGAAACTCCGATTGACTGGTCAAACTGGTCATGCGAACTCAATGTACAGTGTGCGTATGTGTTGTGTTTTGGAGGGGGCTTGAATATATCGGGAGCCTCGCAGAGTTTACGGGGGGGTGTCTCTCTCTCTCTCTCTCTATATATATATATATATATATATATATATATATATACACACACACATATACACATATATATAAAAAAGGGAAAAAGCGTCCAAAGGACGCGTGAGGGCCAGCGCCTCATGTGTGCGGCACGCGGGCGCCGGGCGCCATGCGCCAGCGCCTCACGTACGTGGCACGCAGGCGCTGGGCGCTAGCGAGAAAAAGGGGCTTAACCCCTGCACAGGAAGTTGTACCCTTGATTGACTTTTAGAGTTGAACTCCTAGAAAGAAAGACTTTTTTATATGGAGTTAAACTTCCAGAAGTTTTGATTTGTGGAGTTAAACTCTAAGAAATCTTTGTAAATGCTCAAGGGGACCCTTTTCTTCTTCCTTGAGCCTTGGATATTTCCCAAAATGGGGTCTTTGGAGATGGGTCTCCTTCTTCCTTCTCTCTATTGGCCGGATCTTGGAGAAAAGAGGATGAGATTTAAAAATCTCCCCTTTTTAAAATCTGATGGAAGATCTGAGTTCCCCTTTGTGGGTTTTGTGGTGAAAAGCTTTTTATTTTTTGGAAAGGAAGAGTTATACTCTTGATTTAATTCAAAAGGGGGAAGAAGGTTTTAGAACCTTGAGGAAGGAGCAAGAGGCACAAAAACCCAAACTTTTTTTAGAGGAAAAAGTCCTTTTTTATTTTATTATCAAGTTTCCTTATATAGGCTTACAAATTTACATATATCCCCTTGGGCTTTTCAAAATGGCATTTTGCCCATCCCATGCCTCATATGCTCATTTCTTTTGCACATGAGCCATGAGCTTTACAAAAATTTAGCTTTATGCCCATTTTGCTTACATTCATGCATAAAAAATTACATCAAAATTATTTATTATATGATTTCATTTTGGCATGGGGGAGATTGGCCGCGGGGATCGACTTGGGCATAGGCCCTCTTGACATGGGCTTGGGCCCGCTTGCTTGGAGTTGACTTTGATTTTGGCTTGGTCAACCGGGGTGCAATTTTTGACCCCAACACCTGGTAGCGACCGATGACACGCCTTAATCAAGATAATAATATGGATGTATTGATCGAACCTACTTATTATACTGGGCTAGATTCCGCTCTATCTTATGACTGTCATAAGTCTGAGCAACGAATAGGGGCATACCCGGATTTCCATGCCACCCGTACGATTAAGGAACTTGCTGATGCATCTTCTTCGGGAGTGTTCGTTACTGAAAACTGTTTCTCGATTTACTCTACGTCCTGGGTATTAGATACCCGATCAGGATCCCGCGTATGTAATTTGTTACATGGGCTAAGGAAAGATAGAGAACTGAGAAAGGGTGATAAGTCCCTAAAGTAGGGAACGAAGTAATTTTTGCAGCCAAAGCAGTTGGCGATTATCACCTTATATTACCAACTGGTAATACATTGATTCTGAGTGACTGTTATTATGTACCAAAATTATCGTGAACATTTTCCTAAATCAAGTGTTGATTGGGTTTGGTACGTTGTGTAACGATATATACGTTCTGAATCAAAGTACAGTTCTTAACGTATATAACACAAACAAGAGGAAAAGTTCAGATATGAACGAAGCCTTCTTGAGGTATTGTAGACTTGGTCATATCAATGAGACAAGACTAGCTAAGTTCCATATAGATATATATTTGAATCCGTTCGAATTTACATCTTATAAAACTTGTCAGTCATGTCTCAAAGGTAAAATGACCAAAATTCCGTTTACTGGAAATGGAGAATGAGCTAGTCAACTCTTAGGACTGATACATAGTGATGTATGAGGTCTTATGTCTACACATGCCAGTAATGATTCCGCGTACTTTATTACATTCACCGATGATCTCTCAAGGTTCGGACATGTGTTCTTGTTGAAACACAAGTCTGAAGCTTTTGAGAAATTCAAGGAATATAAGTATGAAGTAGAGAACCGGACGGGTAAAAGTATTAGAGTCCTTCGATTTGATCGAGGATGAGAATACTTGAGCACGGAATTCCGAGACTATTTAAAAGAGAATGAGATTCTTTCTCATATTACTCCTTTAGGTACACCACAGCACAACGGTGTATCGGGGCGGAGAAATCGCACCCTATTAGATATGGTGCGCTCTATGCTGAGTTGCCTATTTCCTTTTTGGGGTTATGCACTTGAGATAGCTGTATTCCTATTGAATAGAGTTCCGACCAACTTCGTTGCCTACCACTCCATATGAGATATGGAATGGGAAGAGACCATCTCTTAAACAAGTTAAGATATGGGGTTGTCCGGCCTATGTTGAAAAATAAAATCCGGACAAGCTTGAGGCAAGATCGGTTCTGTGCAAGTTTGTAGAATATTCTAAACTTTCGAGAGGATATATCTTCTACCACACCGAGAAACAAAATGTGTTTGTTTCTCGAATTGCCACCTTTTTTAGAAAAGGGATTTCTTGTGAAGAAATAAGTGGCAATAAGGTAGAACTGGAAGAATTTCCAGCTACACAAACTATAACTGACGATTTGGTGGAAACCGGAGGATTCAATAGTACCCGACGAATCTCAGCCACTCCGCTGATCTAGTAGGGTTCCTCATCCATCTGAGAGATACTGTTGTTTTCTCGTAGACGGTGGGAGGGAGGATTGCATCATGGTAGATGATGACCCAACTAGTTTCGAGCAGGCCATCACGAGTGGGGACTCTATGAAATGGATGGATACTATGTGATCTGAGATGGAATCCATGTACACCAACAAAGTATGGTCTTTGGAAGTCGCTCCTGAAGGAGTAAAACCCATCGGGAGCAAGTATATCTTAAGAAGATAATTGGTGTTGATGGAAAAGTTGAGACTTTCAAAGCTAGACTTGTAGCAAAAGGTTTTTCGTCAATGACCAAGTGTTGGCTGTGACGAAAGCTTTTCTCCAGTGGCTATGCTTAAGTCCATCAGGATCCTACTTGTCATTGTTGCATACCATAACTGCGAAATCTGGCAGTTGGACGTCAAGACCGCTTTTCTAAATGGTGATTTAGAAGAGAGCATGTACATGACACAGCCAGAGGGTTTTGTAGATAGCGGGGGCAGCGGAAGCGTGAGCAAGCTGCTTAAATCTATCTACGGATCAAAGCAGGCATCGCGGAGCTGGAACATCTGTTTTGATGAAGTTATCAAAGAGTTTGACTTCATCAAAAATGTAGATGAACCTTGTATATATAAGAAGGCTGTAGAGAGTAAGGCTGTCTTCCTCGTATTGTACATGGATAACATACTCTTGATAGGAAATTTTGTTCCTATGCTACACTCGGTCAAGCTCCTCTTATCACATAAGTTCTCCATAAAGGATCTAAGTGATGCCTCCTACATACTGGGGATAAAGATCTATAAAGATAGATCTAAACAGATATTGGGATTGTCCCAATCCAGGTACATACACACCATACTAAAGGGGTTTAGTATGGAAGATTCTAAGCGTGGTAATGTACCCGCTTGTTCAGGAATCACTCTCTCCAACAAGATGTCTTCCGAGACTGATTTGAAGAGGGCTCGCATACAAGAGATACCCTATGCTTAGGCAGTAGGCTCTATCATGTATGCGATGTTATGTACCAGACTAGATATAGATAACTCACTAGGTGTAGTGAGCAGGTATCAATCAGATCCTGGAGAAAACCACTGGGAGCTGTGAAGAACATTCTTAAATACTTGAGAAAGACTAAAAAAATGTTCTTGGTATATGGTAACAGTGAACTCCTGGGAGGTGTCCTTTATCGATTTGAGCTTCCAGAATGATAAGGACGACGGTTTGTCGGTCTCGGGTTTTGTCTATACCCTCAGTGGGGGGCGGTATATTGGAAGAGTTCCAATCCATATACCGTAGCAGACTCGAACAGCACTCGCTGAGGACATGTGTGACATCAAAAATTGTACACAGGTGCTCCTTGGAGAATGGGTACACCGAACAGCACTCGCTGAGGACTCCTAGTTGGTAGTATACCTATCGTCAGATAGCAGTCCTCTGGTGACACTGGTACAGGTTAGCCTGTAGACCCAAGATCGTCATAGAGTCTTGTGTGGCTCCTACTGTGCTTTGATTTCCTCCCTACCATGCTCAAAGGAGACGTGCAAACAGGTGGATTTTTGGTACAGCCCGAGTCACATGGAGGCAATGAGCGATATGAGGGGTTTCACCTCTCCCGGTATTAGGGGTTGGTGTTGCGCTGTCCTCGATTGGCTATAACTGGAAGTCCCTGGCCAGGGCTGCTGCTGAGATTTACTGATAAGAGTTATCAGTAGTTTCTCGAACCGTTATAGGCCAGACTTCGGCATGACTTATCACGTTACTTGGGTCTGACGTTTACCACCCCTAGACATGATATGCGACATATCAGACAAAAAGACCGGACTGTACGGTAGTGTTACTGATAGGCTTCATAGAGAGTATGGACGAGCTTGCTTGTTGATCTTCATATCGCTCAATACCTGGGCAGCCTTTACGTCTAGCTAGTACCGCTGACGGCTTGTAGGTGACTGATGTGATCATCACCTACTGCCGGCGTATTGACGAGTCTTTAAGGTCCCACACAGAAGTTTCTTGGTTCAAGCGAAACGAAGTAAGACACATATGTGATGTGTGCGGGGGCCTGATTAAATACGTGTATGTGATACCGTATTGTAATCAGGCAGTTATCTGATATCGGTCAGGTTATATGCGATATAACCAGATTATCGAATCAAGTGTTGATTTGATAATGTGATATACAGATAAATGATATTAGTCCGTTATATATGATATAACCGGATTATTAAATCAAGTGTTGATTTAATAAAATGATATATATTATATTTGATATAATTATATCTTAACTAATATTATTAGCTCACTAATTATTTGCTTAACATAATATATATATATATTAATATATATATATATATATATATACTTCCGGAGCAGCGCCCACGTGTCTGGCACGTGAGGCACTGGCGCTTTTTCCTATGCATCCTCTGGATTCTATTTCCCCCTTATATGTGTGTGTGTGTGTATGTATGTATATATATATGTATATAGACATATACACACACACATACTCTACATCACTGTCTCCCGCGCTGCCCCGCACCCCGCAAGGGGGATGCTAGCCCTCTTGCCCCCTAGCCCGCTATCCGGGTAGCGGAACCCCCGTAAAAACTCTGCGGGCCCCCGATATATCCAAAACCTCTTTCAAAAAACAACACACGTACACTGCACATTGAGTTCGCATGACCTGTTTGACTCGTCAATCGGAGGTTCTCTCGCTTCAAAGGCGAGGAGTAATTAACGGCAGCTTAGTCCGCGGCTGTCGGAGATTTAGATCCCTATAATCAATAAACCCCAGCCTACCCTAGGCAGAAGAAATCTGTAATGCGCCTGACAAGCGCGTGCGCATTCCCATCTCAATAGGGTGACGAAAAACACCCTACAGATTCTGGCACGCCCGGTGGGACCTTTATCTCCTCCCATATCTCGGGTCAAGTGTTCATGCGAACTCATTTAACATATATGACGATGTTTGTACTGAAATAATGTTTTTCTCTTCGTGCAGCAATCAACTTTCAACGACAATGTCTCCCAAGACGAATTCAACTTCCAACGCGACCCCGATCTCGTACGTGGTCAAGATCAATGCTCTTGTGGTTCTCCCTGCAAACCCCAATCGACAGTGAGAGGAACTGCCCCGCCAGTTTGGTTCCGTCGTCATCTACCCTGCCGAAAGCGCACATCTGGCAGAAGAACCAGCAAAAAAGGTGGCCAAGCCGGTCTTAAGGGGCAAGAGACCGAATGTTGTGATCGCTAAGGCACCACAACCGAAACTTAAGACGGTGTCTGAACGACTCTCTTATGCTCCAGCTGGAGGCAAGACTTCTGGTACAAGGGGCAACATCAAACGTTGCGGACGAGCTCAGGCGATGACTCCAACAAATGCACAATCAGGCGTATCTCCAAAGTCCTCCATCGCCCGGCCTACGGTGGCTTCCGGAAGAGCCATAGCCAGCCAAGTGCTCAAAACAGAAAGGCTGAGACAGAAGCGGCTCAGGTATCGAGCCAACAAGAGGGCCAGGACTTCGGCCATGTGGAATCTTGTGAGGTTCCAAGAGCAGGGTTACTCCGCGATGACGGCTAAGTCGGCCGTAAAAATCAGCAATTCCTTCGAACCTCTGAAGTAGGTTCAGAAAAATGCTATGGCCGCCAGAATCAATAAAACAGCGGTCCGAACATTGCTACGAAGGGACGTGTCCCGACCCCAACAGAAAAAGTATGACACTGCCTCTTTAAGAGTCTATCAGGCGCTCTGTGCCGTGCGAAAACAGCGGGGCAAAACCAAAAAGGAAGCGTCAGCACCATTCAAGAATCCGGCCAGGCCAGCCGCCTTCAATCGACTGCCCGCTACCGAAACAGGGGGGTCAAGACAGCGATATGTGAAATCAGCCGCCGATAATAAAATGATGGATGGATATATTATCCATATGGTCTATATGGAGGGCGGGCGCCCCAGCGACAACCTTCGCAGCAAAAGCAAGGATGGGGCCAGCACATCCCAAGCCCAATCTGGCTTGAATGTAGTTGTCGCTTCCCAAGAACAGTCGCCTCCGCTGGATGATGAAAACCCTCTCGATGAGGACGATAGGCAGAAAGACCCTTCGGTCCAGGCAGAGTCAAGCTTGGATAGCGAGGAAGAGCCTACTTTCCGCCCCAGGACCGCGGAGCAAGAGCTGCTTCAAGAGCTTCGAAAACAGCTCAAGAGCAAAGATAAAGAGATGGCCAAGCTCATTCGAAAACTGACGACCTAAAGAACGTTGTGATGCAGCTTACGGCTCAAATTGCTCGAGCGCCTCCAAATCAAGCACAAGTCGCTACTCATGAGTCGGATGATGACAACCCGAAGAGGCCGATGCCTGTCCCATTGGGTCTAAGATTGGTCGAGCCGTACGAAAGCCGGCCACATTCTGCTTCTGGGGATGCCTTGGCCCCAGATAACACTATCCCACTAACACAAGATCGGATAATGGATTTGGTCACCAGGAATGTTAAAACATTGGTGGCCGAAGCTGAAGCTCAGAAAGAAATTGGTAGTAGTGGGCGGCCATATCCCACACAGTACGATCTGATCGAGTTCTCGAGCAGCTACGTCATTACTAAGTTCGGAAGATTTGATGGGACGGGAAATGTAAATCAGCACATCGCCCACTTTAAAACATCGTGCGGAAATACAGGGGGCAATGATGCGCTCCTTCTTCGTCAGTTTGTCAATAGCCTGATCGGTGTCGCTTTTGACTGGTACACGAGTATACCAGAGAGGTCCGTCATTACCTTTGCCCAAATGGAGTCTCTGTTTCGGCAAAGATTCATGAGTGTCAGTGATAAAATCTCCATTGCCGACCTTGTGAGGACCAAGCCGGGGAAGAATGAAAGCAACACCGACTTTATCGCCCGATGGCGTAATCTCACAGTCAAGTGCGAACTGCCGTTGGAGCAGGACCAGTCCGTCAGCCTTCTCATTGAGAACCTCAACAATTGGATGGTCCCATTCTTGTGTACAGCAGGCCTCAAGACGTTTCAAGAGCTAACCAAGAAAGTCCAAATGCTGGAACGCTCGAAGCAAGAGTCCACCCCGGACTCTCAGAGAGACAAGACTTGGAAAAGCAAGCGGGACGACAACCGTAGAAGCGGGAGTTCCAGCAGTACCAATGTCCTCAATGCGTCTGACAATGAAGAAAAGCGAAGGGCAGGCGAATCCAAAACCAACCGGTCTCGAAAGCCAGTGCTGGGAGGAGAAGGGCTTTCTCTAGAGGAGAAAAAGAACCAGGTTTACTCTTTCAGGAGGGACAAGGTCCGAAAGATATTTAAAGATGTCTTGAACAACGGTCTACAGTTGCCAGAGTCGAAAAGACCCCAAGAAGCAAAAATAACCGACAAGCCCCTGTATTGCCCGTACCACCGAGTAGTGAGCCATGCGATCGAGGATTGCTATATCTTCAAAGACTGGGTCGAGAAGCAGTACAAGGCTGGAGAGATCGAGTAGTCCAAAAGTGTGTTGGTGAACAATCAAGTTGCAATCACCAATTTTATACAGACAGAAGCTGAAGCCTTCTGGGAGCAGACAGCCGAACTCGCTGTCCTGAGAAATGAAACGGACTCACCGCGGCCTCCGTGGAGTACGCACATATCTAATAAGACGAAGAAGATGATAAAGCTACTTCAGAAAGAGCCCAGGACGGAATGGGAAGGGCAGAAGAAGCCTACCATCCCAGCGGCCAATGCGGCTCCATCAGGCTCAAAATCCAAAAAGCTCAAGAAGAAGAAAAGTGCAGCTCGGCGCGAAAAAGAGTCTGTAGGGAGATCGACCATTTAAAAATATATCGATTCCCTAGAAGACTATGAACAGAAGGAAAGAAATCTGATTCAGTTGAAGGAGTTCCTCCCTATAGAAATGGCTGAAATTCTGGAGGAGTTAGAGGAAGACTCCAATGAAGAGATCCCTATAGTGACCTGCTACGCCATCCATCTTGGCAGCGACTCTAAGGAGGAGCTCTGTTTTCCCAAAGAGGACGATGAGCTCGCCACAAGGGCCGACCAAATCCAGCTCAGAAGCGGCAGGGCACTGCCGCCAAATCAGGGCAACGCCCCAAAAGGAAAGGAAAAGCAGGTGGCTAATGAGGAAGATGGCAGAGAACCGGCTAATGAAAACTCAAGTCCTTCCTCGGTGGACTATAATGTCTTGGCTCATCTCCGGAAGCTTCCGTCTCTCCTGAGCATCTACGATGCCTTAGTCCTATCTAAGGAACTTAGAGATGTTCTCATTCACGCTCTACAAAACCCCGAGAGGTATCAGGCTCACTTTGAGGAGATTAATATGAAAGAAGCCCAGTACGCTCTGCATGCCGCCACAGTCACGTTTAAGGATGAAGACTTGCTACTGGGAACAGCTGAGCATAATCGGCTGCTTTACGTGACAGGGTACAGCGACGAAGATCGGATTAATTGCATATTGATTGATCCGGGGTCCTCAGTGAACATCATGAACTTGCGGACTCTGAAGAGTTTGTCAATGGACGTCCGACACCTGTCAAGGGAAAAGATTGTCATTCAAGGTTTCAATCAAAACTGCCAGCAAGTTCCGAGGTTTATAGCTCTGCCAATCAAATTTGGGGATCTGCAAACCGAAGCTAAGATATACGTGATCGACGCTGACACGTCTTATAAAATTCTCTTAGGACGGCTGTGGCTCCACGATTACGGCATCATTCCGTCAACTCTCCATCAATGCATGAAGTATACTAAAAATAGCAAAGAAAGACGTATTGACGGAGACATCCAAACGTTCAGCGTGCATGAAGTCCGATATGAAGATTCTTGGTACTTCATGAACCACCAAAATGCTAAGCCACAACTGACTGAGGATAGAGCGACACCAAGACTCAAAAGAAAATCTGAGCCGGCTGTCACTTTCAAAAGCAAAAACGCCCAAGTGCGCCCGCGTTTCGGTAGTGACACTGATGAGTCCGACGCTGGAAGTCCGTCCTTCCGTAAATCTCGCCCTCATTTCGGTAGAGATACGGACGAATCCGATACTGAAATCCCATCTAGCAGCAAAGTCCGCCCTCATCATGGTAGCGAAACTGAAGAGTCGGAGGAAGAGGACCTGCCGTGCAACAGCTGTGCAGATTGGACCCCCATGCAGCAAGCGAAACTACGAGAGACCTTCGAAATTGCAGAAGGGTCCCTGGCCATCATAAGTGTGCCGGAACGGATGTGCAAAGAGCTCGATGGATTGTCAGTCTCTACCGTGGACCAGCTGAAAACTTTCTACATTTCTGGGAGGAAAAGTGGACAGAAGGGTATCCTGTTTTATGGGTCAAACCCCGTTGTACACCCGGGCGATTTTTCTGTCGCGTGCCTTCCCAATGAGAGATGCATAAGAGCCGTCCTCAATCCCAGATACTATGCACCCGAGATACGGGAATATTTCAAAAGGTGCGGATGCCGGTTGTATCAAACGGAGTCCGAAGCAAAGTTTTATGAAGGGCTATGGTATCCGCCTCAGGTCTGAGCACTCATCGATGGACGAATTCCAGATAGACGGGGCATAGGCTTCATTCAACCTGATTCCAAAGCATGCTACATGATCTATGTTGGTGAAGCCAGCGAAAGATCAAATGATGACGACGAGATAGCCGAGCCAGAAGAAGCTCCTCAAGAGCTCGAAGATGGCGGAAAAGCAACCTTTGACGAGCTAACCGAGATTGACTTAGGAACGCCCGATAATCCAAGGCCGACCTACATCAGCTCACTCTTTTCAGAGGAAATGAAAAGCAGATAATTGCCCTGCTGCATGAGTTCGTCGACTGCTTCATGTGGACATACAAAGAAATGCCTGGCCTTTCCCCTGAAGTGGCCGTGCATAAACTGGCTATATCTCCTGATGCTAAGCCAGTCAAACAAGCTCCTCGAAGAATGAGAAGGGAACTAGAAGAAAAGGTCATCGAGGAAACCAAGAAGCTCATCGATGTCGGCTTCATCAGGGAAGAGAAATATGCGGACCGGATCGCATGCATAGTCCCAGTGAAGAAGAAAATGGGCAGATCCGAGTTTGTGTCAATTTCAGGGACCTCAACAAGGCATGTCCTAAAGACGACTTCCCACTACCGGTCATGGAAATGATGGTCGATGACACCTCAAATTACGAGCTGTTCTCCTTTATAGATGGCTCGTCTGGGTATAATCAGATCAAGATGTCACCTGAGGATGAGAAGCACACAGCATTTCGAACCCCGATCGGAATATACTGCTACAAAGTGATGCCGTTCGGACTGAAGAACGCATATGCTACATATCAAAGGGCAATGACCAATATCTTTGATGACCTAATTCATAAGGTCATCGAATGTTATGTTGATGATCTGGTCGTCAAGACTAAAGTCAAGGCCGATCACATCCAAGATCTTAGGACCGTTCTCACCAGACTAAGGGAGTACGATCTGAAAATGAATCCTCTGACGTGCGCTTTTGGCGTGTCATCGGGAAAATTCCTGGGCTTCATAGTCCGACGTCGAGGGATTGAAGTTGACCCATCCAAGATAAAGGCCATCATGGAGATGCCCCCTCCGAAGAATCTGACGCAGCTAAGATCTTTTCAAGGCAAGCTTGCTTATACACAAAGGTTTATCTCAAATTTATCGGGGAGATGTAGGCTCTTCTCAAAGCTCATGAAGAAAGGAGCTCATTTTGTCTGGGATGCCGAATGTCAAGAAGCGTTCGAAGGTGTCAAACAGCACTTTTTGCGTCCTCTAGTGCTGGCCGCTCCCATTCTAAATAAACCGCTGGTTCTCTATACTGTCGCGCTAGATGAATCACTCGGTGCGCTCCTTTCCCAGAACAACGAGGAGGGAAAAGAAAATGATCTCTACTACCTCAGTCGAACTTTAGTTGGGGCGGAACACAACTATTCCTCGATTGAAAAGCAATGCCTGGCCCTGATATTCTCTGTGAAGTGTAAGTCCATATTGCGACCCCCGGTACTTACGGGAAGGCGGAAACGGTATAAAAAACGAATTTTTATCGCAAGAGGCAACATGGACTAAACTATGTCGGGATCGTTGTCTAAACTAAAACTAGTATACAAGCTAAAGAGAGTTAGCTACTATGGAAGATGGTTATACCTAAACTTGAACTCCTTCTTCTTCAAACCTTGTAGAGGTTGATGGTTCTCTTTTCGTCGCCTTCTCCCGTCGAAGATGGATCCACCTCGAAGGTTCGACCTTTGGGCTCTTCCTCGATCTTTGAGTGAACTAGGGTTTCCGGCTTGCTAAACCTTCATCCTAGAATGAGTAGAGAGTGATTAGGGTTTGCTTTTCTTTCTAAAGAGAATGATTCTCAACACATGAGAAGGTTTCTCTTTGCTAGAGGAAGAAGAAGATGAAATGAGGAGAGAGAGAGGTTATGATAGAATGAGCTCAATTATTTCTTTCTTGCAACCATATTGCAAAAGAAAAATATTATCTAAATGATAATAATTGAAAATGAGAATAGTTGATGGTAGTATTTGGAATGACCACAACCATGCTTCATTTAATAAAAAGTAAGCATGAATCAAGGAAGACTTTTTAAAGCATGATGGTAGTCAATGGTCAACAAGTCAACCAAGGTCAACAAGTCAACATAAAATCAACCATAACATAATTCTCATTTAATTACTATTATTAATAGATAATATATAAATCCATTAGGGTTTGGAAAATGAAGACTGTCAACTGTGCATACGCACCCGTTCCGAAACCCTAATGAAAAACCTCATTCTCCGCCTCAAGCAACTGTGCATACACACCTGCATTCTCGTTCCGAGGAACAAGAATACCAAGATATAAAAGCAACCCCCAAAACATATACCAGTATCTGGCTCAAACCAGAGCCTGCCAGTATAATCCGTCCGGACTCCAAACGTGCACAAGTGCGCGGATGAGAACGAACCCTGTCGCAAAACCATGCGACCTCTACTCTGTTTTGCCCAGAGGCGAATACCCTCTGTGTGGGACTCTAAAGACTCGACACTACGCTGGCAGTGGGTTTAACCACAGACCGCAAGCGGCACTAGCTGTGCATAACGGTCCCCAGGTAGATGCCGACAAGAAGGCTGACGAGGTGAAACCCCATCTGAACTCCTACTGAGTCTGAATGTGACATTCTCCGTACAGTCCGGTCTGTTCGTCTGATACATCGCATGGCGGGCCTAGGGGGCGGTAAAACGTCAGTCCCCCAATAGCGGTACAAGTCGTGTCGGAGTGAAGCCCAAAACACCCTGAGATAACACTGGAAACCTACCAGTATATCTCGCTTGCCCTGGCCAGGGACTACTCGTGTAATGGCTCTCCTAGACACAGCGCGATGTCAACCCCCAATACCGGGAGAGACGAATCCTGTCTAACCGTCACTGCCTCCAAGTGCTTCGGGACTGCACCCAACCACCACCTGTTTGCACGACTCCTTTGAGCCGTGGTAGGGTAGTGATCAAAGTGCAGTGGGAACACACTCGAGGCGAAGTGTCAGTGTCAAGTCAGCGGACTAAGCTGTACTCATGTCACCTGGGAACTGATAACTGACGATAGGTATAATACCAACCTGTCAGTTCCCGACGAGTCCTGTCCAGTGTACTCGTAACCCAACGAGCACCCGTATACTATCTCTAGTACGACGTACTGATGGCTGTGGGACAGACCATCTCCCACACTGGGATGAGAAGCGCATACGCTAGTCTACTCCGGAGTATCGATGCCCTGTCTCGATAGTCCTACGACTAGGGACCTGTATAAGGATGTGCCTATAGATTACCCAGCCCCCACTAGTGTGACTGCCATCACAACGCTGGTAATCAAGCAAAGATCCTAAGGGCTCCACTAATGCGTATAAGTGATATACTGAAATAAACACAAGTACACATTGAAGTAGAAACAAACCAAGTAGCATACTACTATATTGAGCAAGATTGTTTATACAAGGTGAATATCCCAAGCTTCCATCAAGTAATATACAAACTAGTATGATACAGTAATGGCCTCTAGGGCATATACACTAACAATCTCCCACTTGCACTAAGGCCATGTACTGGCGTATCGAAGACCTATCATCTCGATCAGCCGCTCGAACTGAGTCTGGGGTAGGGCCTTGGTGAATGGATCTGCAGTGTTCTCTTCTGAAGCAACCCTCCGAACCTCGATCTCCTTGCGATCCACGATCTCCCTGATCAGGTGATACCGCCTCAAGATGTGCCTGGATCTCTGATGGGACCTGGGTTCCTTTGCTAAAGCTATAGCCCCGTTGTTGTCGCAATACAGAGGTACTGGGTCAACAATGGACGGAACCACCTGAAGTTCTTTTAAGAACTTCCTTATCCAGATAGCTTCTTTTGCGGCATCAGATGCAGCGATGTATTCCGCTTCCATAGTCGAGTCTGCAACGGTTTCCTGTTTGGAACTCTTCCAACACACCGCCCCTCCATTGAGGGTAAAGACAAAACCCGACATGGACTTGGAATCATCCTTGTCACTCTGGAAGCTGGAGTCAGCAAAGGCCTCAATCTGGAGGTCTTTTCCGCCATACACCAAGAACATCTCCTTAGTCCTCCTCAGGTACTTGAGAATGTTCTTTACCGCTATCCAATGTTTCTCCCCAGGGTTTGACTGATACCGGCTTACTACACTCAGTGCATAAGCTACATCCGGTCTGGTACACAACATCGCATACATTATAGAGCCTACCGCAGAAGCGTAGGGTATAATAGACATGCGATCCCTCTCCAAATCAGTCTTGGGAGACATCTCTTTAGAGAGGGTGATCCCGTGACAAGCCGGTAAGTTACCGCGCTTGGAATCTTCCATACTGAATCTTTTCAGTACGGTGTCGATGTACCTGGACTGTGAAAGTCCTAATATCCTCTTGGATCTATCACGATGGATCCGGATCCCCAGGATGTAAGAGGCATCACCCAGGTCTTTCATGGAGAACCTGTGTGACAAGAAACCCTTGACAGATTGTAGCATAGGAATGTCATTTCCTATTAAGAGAATGTCATCCACGTATAAAACAAGGAATACCACAGTTCTCGCTACAAATCTACTATAGATGCATGGTTCATCTGGATTTTTGATAAAGTCAAATTCCTTGACCGTCTCATCAAAACAGATGTTCCAACTCCGCGATGCCTGCTTTAGTCCATAGATGGACTTAAGCAACTTGCACACCTTTCCGCTGCTCCCACTCTGAATGAAACCCTCTGGCTGATCCATATAGACACACTCCTCTAAATTTCCATTTAGAAAAGCGGTTTTTACGTCCATCTGCCAAATCTCATAATCGTGGAAGGCAGCAATGGCAAGAAGGATCCGAATGGATTTCAGCATAGCCACTGGAGAAAAGGTTTCGTCGTAGTCCAAGCCAGGTCTTTGACGGAAACCCTTTGCTACAAGTTTAGCTTTATAGGTCTCAACCTGTCCATCTACACCAATCTTCCTTTTGAAGATCCACTTGCATCCTACGGGTTTTACCCCGTCTGGAGCAATGTCCAACGTCCATACTTTGTTGGTGTACATGGACTCCATTTCGGTCCGCATTGCATCCAGCCATTTTACCGAGTCAACGCTCTGAACGGCCTGCTGGAAGTTAGTAGGCTCATCATAATCTATGATGCAATCCTCTCGATCCCCGTCTATGAGAAAACCGTAGTATCTCTCGGGCGGATGAGACTGCCTACTACTTCTGCGGAGCGGCATAGGAATGTCCTGTTCATTTGAACCCTCTGGTTCCATTAAGCTTTCAGTAATAGTCTGTGGTTCTGGAATTTCTTCCAGTTCTACTGTGCTCCCACTTATCTGGTTTTCCAAAAACTCAGTTTCCAAAAAGTAGGCATGACGAGAAACAAGGACTTTTTGTTCCTCTTCACAGTAGAAGAAATATCCCTTGGAGTTCTTTGGATATCCCACGAACTTACACTGTACTGAGCGTGCCTCGAGCTTGTCCGCATGCTGCTTTTTAACAAAAGCTGGACATCCCCAAGTCTTGATGTGACTGAGATGGGGTATCTTCCCACACCACATCTCATATGGTGTAGTAGGCACAGTCTTAGTAGGAACTCGGTTCAAAAGGTACGCAGCTGATTCTAGTGCATACCCCCAGAATGATCGCGGTAACTCAGCGTTACTCATCATGGACCGTACCATATCCAATAGGGTTCGGTTCTGTCTCTCCGATACACCGTTGTGTTGCGGGGTGTATGGAGGAGTAAGCTGAGAGAGAATCCCATTCTCTTTTAAATAATTCAGGAACTCGGCACTTAAGTATTCTCCACCTCGATCCGATCTTAGAATCTTGATACTTTTGCCGGTTTGTTTTTCTACTTCATTCTTAAATTCCTGGAATTTTTCAAAAGCTTCGGACTTATGTTTCATTAAGAAGACATAACCGTATCTTGAAAAATCATCCGTAAAAGTAATGAAGTAAGAATAACCGCTTCGCGCATGTGTAGACATTGGACCGCACACGTCGCTGTGTACGAGTCCCAAGAGCTCGCTCGCTCTTACTCCGTGTCCAGTGAACGGAGTCTTTGTCATCTTTCCTTTGAGACAGGATTGACAAGTGGCATATGATTGATATTCGAACGGATCCAAATATCCTTCTGTATGTAACTTAGTCAACCTTCTCTCATTGATGTGACCCAGTCTACAATGCCATAAGAAAGTCTGATTAATATCTGGTGACTTTCTTTTGTGTGTATTCTGGACATTGAAAATCTGTGGTTGGTTTAATACGTATATACCATTGCTCAATGTACCTGACCCAATCAGAACTTGATTAAGGTGAATGTTTACAACATTACTTACAAACGCAAATTCATAACCTTCTTTAGAAACCAAAGATACAGAAATGATATTACAAGTTGCGTTGGGTACAAAAAAGCAATTACGCAAAACCAAAACATGCCCATCTGACATTCCCAGGTGATAGTCCCCCACGGCTTTAGCATCCATGCTAGCTCCGTTCGCAACTCTGAGGGTCATGTCACCTGCCTTCAAAACCCTACGGTTTCTCAACGCCTGCAAAGAATTACAGATATGAGATCCTGATCCGGTATCCAATACCCAGGAAGTAGAGTTTATAGAAAGACAGTTTTCAATAACATACACACCTGAAGCTGAAGCCGCAACCTGCTTCAGTTCCTGTGTCCTGGCTTTCCAAGCCCTGCAATCTTTCTTCCAGTGTCCACTCTTGTGACAATAGAAGCATTCCTCTTTACCAACAAGCTTCCCCGCTATCTTTGTTGCCTTTTCCTTTCCCTTCGCACCCACTTTACTAACACCGCCTCTTGGTTTGGCGGGGGCTTTCTTCTTCTTTCCCTTGGCTTTCGCCTTGGACCTAGAAGAAGAAGATCCTCCTACAAACAAAGTGGATGTATCCCTACCCTTCTGTAGGGTGCCCTCTGCGCTCCTCAGCAGGTTGAGGAGTTCTGAAAGTTCAACTTCCTTTTCTTGCAAGTTGAAATTCAGTATGAACTGGGCGTAAGTGGATGGAAGGGACTGGAGAATTATATCCGTATAAAGTTCACTATCCAACGTGGTCCCAAGTTCCGCGAGCTCCTCAGTGTAGCCAATCATCTTAAGCACGTGGTCCGCTACCGATGATCCGACGGCCAACTTTGTCGAAAATAACTTCTTCGACACTTCGTATCTTGCGATACGAGACTGCTCTCCATACAGTTCTTTTGTATGAAGAAATATGGATTCCAAATCCATATTCTCGTGCCTCCTCTGATGGTCATTGTCCATCGAGGCAAGTACGAGGCATCTGGCCTTCGCGCTGTCAATCTCCCAAGTCTTACGGATTTCCTTATCCGCGACGCTGGAGGTGGGACCTGGGACGGGGGGAGCTTTGGTGGTAAGAAGATACCCCAGCTTGTCGTAAGAGATTGCCAATTTGACATTCCTGAGCCAATCTTTGTAGTTTGGTCCTGTCAATATGTTTTTATCTAGAAGTAACTTAAGTCCAGTCATTTCGATTTGGTCGCTGCAGGGGGAGAGAAGAAACACTTAGCACGATGCTCTTGCAAGTTTAGAATAGTTTTTAATTTGTCTAAACAGGATGGCTCCCACTGTCTCTCGAATCCCTCCTCAAACCACAAAGGAAGAATTAGCCGGGATCAATCCCACCGTACAATACTTGCTTAACCGTTCAGCCAGGCCAGTGTCGGTACTTCGAGGGAGGTTTTCCAACGCTTTCGCGAAGTTCCTTAATTTAAGAACCTCTTTTCCCTGGGGGCGTAGCCCCGCTAACACCTTTCTAGGCACCTACTAGGTTTATAGCATTGATCGTTTAGTGAGAAATTTCCCGAGGAGTAGCATATACTCACAGTAGGATCGGGATCCAAATATCATCGCGTGACGAAAATGAAGGAATCCTACCATAATCATCACACTCCAAATGGTATGCAAATCTAGCAAGTTTCAGTACTTATGAAACTCCCGATGTGGATTTTTGCCCCATGCTCTTATGACCTTGACTTTGGCCAACAAATCATAAGTCACATGTCAAGTTCTTCCCGTCGTTCTCCAGGTTAATTTGAATCCACCCGTACATACCCTTGACTTTGGCCAACAAGGCAGTACGACTGTTCCAAATCAACGCATCTATCTATGCTGCACATGAATATCCAATAGCTACCAATCACTATGCCTTGACTTTGGCCAACAAACACAGCTTGAATACTATTGACTATTTATGTGAAACGACGGAGGGCTACGAATGGTTTTGGCGAAACCGTGAACGTAGTGAACTTGATATAATCGATGGAACGAGATAGCTTTTAGAAGGAGTGGCTCAAGCTCCGCATTTAAAAGTTAGTTTTTGAAAAGAACCGAGTGGTTTTTCGAAAGTGTTCCATCGACTTAAACTTGGTTTATTATCTTGCATTAGTTCTTTTAATGCGTGATATTCTTGCATTAGTTCTTTTAATGCGTCCCATCATTTAATCCTACCATTGCAGAAAACAACCAAAATATGACGTACGCTTATGCCATTCGCATTCGCCACGGGGTCCCGTCATCACTCGTTAGGTTACTTAACTAACGACAGAGCGGGGGCTGGGCTAGCGCGGCTGTAAAACATAAGCAACGCCTAAATAGAAAGCAATGATAGACATTACAGATCACAGATGAATACATTGGATATACTAGCAATCCGCAATCCTTTCGAGCCTGAAACGAAAAGCGGATAACACGGTCGCGGTGAATAGCCAAATACCCCACCCAAGACCCCTACGGGTGCGGCAAACTACCCGCCAAGTTCCCGGTAGTTTGTGCACCCCACCATGGGTCTATCCTAGGAGCAAAAACAGTAAAAAGAATTATACAATGACGGCTACAACCCCGACCCGGTTGTGCGGCCAAACAAATAATATTATTACATCAATTTACATTTACAATGAATGAAAGAAAAACAAAAGCTCATCTCACATCCACCCCGGCTATTCACCCGCGACAGTCCAACAGATTCATATACACATTCCAGCACATTACAGATCATGTATAACCCCGACTAATCGACTTATAGCGATTAGCCGACGTTCAATACATGCAAACATCACAGATATAACCAACATAGCCAAAGTGCAGTGAAGTTCGGAAAAAAATACGGAATTATAGGACCCCAAAAGTGAATTTCTGTTCTGGAAAATCTGGGTACATATAATATATCTTAAAAATCCCAAAACCAATACAGAAGAACACTGCACGAAAAACGATGCAAAGATGACACCAACTTGCGGCGGTTCCGCGGCCAGATGAATAGGTGAGGCCGCGGAAGGGCGGCGGTTTGGAGGAAACATGCTATCGTATTTGGTGGGTGTTCTTACAAAACCCTGAGACGAATTTACAAGTATAAAGTTTTTCATTTTGAGCAGAAAAAAATTCAACAGAAACTTAGGGTTTTGATTTTCCGGTTTTGCGATTTTTCGGTTCCGAACTTCGTTACACTTCACTACCAAGCTAGTTTAAGTTTAGTTAAGCTCTGATACCACTGTAAGTCCATATTGCGACCCCCGGTACTTACGGGGAGGCGGAAACGGTATAAAAAACGAATTTTTATCG
This sequence comes from Agapanthus africanus, assembly GCA_030015575.1. NCBI lineage: Eukaryota > Viridiplantae > Streptophyta > Magnoliopsida > Asparagales > Amaryllidaceae > Agapanthus > Agapanthus africanus. The sequence goes on along the minus strand of CM057349.1, from coordinate 16,291,558 downwards.
CAAGAGGCAACATGGACTAAACTATGTCGGGATCGTTGTCTAAACTAAAACTAGTATACAAGCTAAAGAGAGTTAGCTACTATGGAAGATGGTTATACCTAAACTTGAACTCCTTCTTCTTCAAACCTTGTAGAGGTTGATGGTTCTCTTTTCGTCGCCTTCTCCCGTCGAAGATGGATCCACCTCGAAGGTTCGACCTTTGGGCTCTTCCTCGATCTTTGAGTGAACTAGGGTTTCCGGCTTGCTAAACCTTCATCCTAGAATGAGTAGAGAGTGATTAGGGTTTGCTTTTCTTTCTAAAGAGAATGATTCTCAACACATGAGAAGGTTTCTCTTTGCTAGAGGAAGAAGAAGATGAAATGAGGAGAGAGAGAGGTTATGATAGAATGAGCTCAATTATTTCTTTCTTGCAACCATATTGCAAAAGAAAAATATTATCTAAATGATAATAATTGAAAATGAGAATAGTTGATGGTAGTATTTGGAATGACCACAACCATGCTTCATTTAATAAAAAGTAAGCATGAATCAAGGAAGACTTTTTAAAGCATGATGGTAGTCAATGGTCAACAAGTCAACCAAGGTCAACAAGTCAACATAAAATCAACCATAACATAATTCTCATTTAATTACTATTATTAATAGATAATATATAAATCCATTAGGGTTTGGAAAATGAAGACTGTCAACTGTGCATACGCACCCGTTCCGAAACCCTAATGAAAAACCTCATTCTCCGCCTCAAGCAACTGTGCATACACACCTGCATTCTCGTTCCGAGGAACAAGAATACCAAGATATAAAAGCAACCCCCAAAACATATACCAGTATCTGGCTCAAACCAGAGCCTGCCAGTATAATCCGTCCGGACTCCAAACGTGCACAAGTGCGCGGATGAGAACGAATCCTGTCGCAAAACCATGCGACCTCTACTCTGTTTTGCCCAGAGGCGAATACCCTCTGTGTGGGACTCTAAAGACTCGACACTACACTGGCAGTGGGTTTAACCACAGACCGCAAGCGGCACTAGCTGTGCATAACGGTCCCCAGGTAGATGCCGACAAGAAGGCTGACGAGGTGAAACCCCATCTGAACTCCTACTGAGTCTGAATGTGACATTCTCCGTACAGTCCGGTCTGTTCGTCTGATACATCGCATGGCGGGCCTAGGGGGCGGTAAAACGTCAGTCCCCCAATAGCGGTACAAGTCGTGTCGGAGTGAAGCCCAAAACACCCTGAGATAACACTGGAAACCTACCAGTATATCTCGCTTGCCCTGGCCAGGGACTACTCGTGTAATGGCTCTCCTAGACACAGCGCGATGTCAACCCCCAATACCGGGAGAGACGAATCCTGTCTAACCGTCACTGCCTCCAAGTGCTTCGGGACTGCACCCAACCACCACCTGTTTGCACGACTCCTTTGAGCCGTGGTAGGGTAGTGATCAAAGTGCAGTGGGAACACACTCGAGGCGAAGTGTCAGTGTCAAGTCAGCGGACTAAGCTGTACTCATGTCACCTGGGAACTGATAACTGACGATAGGTATAATACCAACCTGTCAGTTCCCGACGAGTCCTGTCCAGTGTACTCGTAACCCAACGAGCACCCGTATACTATCTCTAGTACGACGTACTGATGGCTGTGGGACAGACCATCTCCCATACTGGGATGAGAAGCGCATACGCTAGTCTACTCCGGAGTATCGATGCCCTGTCTCAATAGTCCTACGACTAGGGACCTGTATAAGGATGTGCCTATAGATTACCCAGCCCCCACTAGTGTGACTGCCATCACAACGCTGGTAATCAAGCAAAGATCCTAAGGGCTCCACTAATGCGTATAAGTGATATACTGAAATAAACACAAGTACACATTGAAGTAGAAACAAACCAAGTAGCATACTACTATATTGAGCAAGATTGTTTATACAAGGTGAATATCCCAAGCTTCCATCAAGTAATATACAAACTAGTATGATACAGTAATGGCCTCTAGGGCATATACACTAACATGAAGAAACTGAGGCACTATCTGCTTGCTCATCGGGTTATGCTGATCTCCAAGGTCGACCCGCTCAAACATTTAATGACCAAAGCAAGCCTAGCCGGTAGAATGTCAAGATGGGCTGTCATGCTGCTTGAGTTTGACATAGCTTATACTCCTCAGAAAGCAGTAAAAGGGCAAGCTCTTGCGGACTTTCTCGCTGCTCATCCCATACCAGAAGGGTCACCGCTCAATTGCGAGTTACCCGACGAACAAGTGCTGCACCTCGAGAATGACGAGCCATGTTGAGAACTCTACTTCGATGGGGCCTTATCAATAAGGACCTCCGGCAAATCAAGCATCCCACAGATAAAAGCGGGGATAGGATTGCTGTTTATCATGCCATCGATGGGAACCCTACGATGTTCTTTTGCTCTCACCGACCCTCGTACAAACAACGAGGCTGAGTACGAGGCTCTGATAACTGGTTTGGAGCTCGCTATAGAAATGGAAATTCTTCGGCTACGAGTCTACGGTGATTCCCAGCTTGTCGTCAACCAAGTAAGCGGCGATTATAAGATATACAAACCCGAGTTAGCTCGATATAGAAGCTGAGCGGTGGAATTCATGAAACGGTTCACTCACATTGAACTAATGAGAGTCTCTAACGCGTTGAATGGAAAGGCTGACGTACTCGCTCGCTTAGCCAAGGAGCTGGCTGATCCTGACATGGACGAAATTCTGTTCACAGTCAGGAGCCGGCAAATTCTACCACTAGTCTCTCTACGAGAAGAGGAAAGCACGGAACAGAAGTGCAGTCCTGCCGAAGAAGCTTCGATCATCTAAGACGAGCCCGATTTGAGAGAACCCTTCATAGAGTACCTCCGATACGACAAGCTGCCCGAAGGAAAATCTGCAAGGATTCAGCTGAAGAAGAGAGCTCTCTGATACGGGTTTGTAAATGACACGCTATACCGCAGGTAATATGACCAATTCTGGCTCAGGTGTCTGTCATTGGCCGAAGCCCAAAAGGTCATGAAAAAAGTTCACTCGGGCGTTTGCGGTGCTACCAATCTGGCCCCAAGATGCGACTTCAAATTAAACGGCTTGGGTATTACTGGCTGACCATGATACGGGATTGCAGAGAGCAAGCTAAAAAATGTTATATCTGCCAAATTCATGGTGATTTCACTCACATGCATCCCAATCTGTTGCATCCTACGGTGGCGTCATGGCCCTTCGAAGTCTGAGGAACCGACATAGTTGGCCCAATTGATCCTCCGTCATCCAGAGGCCACCGGTTCATACTGGCCGCAACAGACTACTTCTCCAGATGGGCTGAAGCTGTCCCGCTAAAGGAAGTCAAGATAGAAGATATTCTGACATTCTTCCATCATAATATTCTATACCGCTTCGGTACACCAAGAAGAATCATTTCTGACAACGTGCCTTCTTTTAAGAGCTTCAAAGTCTCAAGGTTCGCTACTCAGCACAAAATAGACTGGAGATATTCCTCCATCTATAATCCAAGAGCCAATGGGCTAGCCGAAGCCTTCAATAAGACTCTATGCAAGCTCCTGAGGAAAAATGCTTCAGCCAACAAGAGAGACTGGAATCTCAAACTTCACGAGGCATTGTGGGCATATTGTACCACGCACCGTACTCCAACTCAGTGCACTCCATACTCATTGCTCTTCGGAGTGGAGGCGGTCCTCCCGCTCGAAGTCGAAGTTCCAAGCTTAAGAATGGCGGTTCAGCACGAGTTGACGGAGAAGGAAAACGTGCTCCTTCGGCTTGAAGAGCTCGACTCCCTCGAAGAAAAAAGGCTCACGGTACAACAAAATCTGGAGCTGTACCGAGCCCAAATGTCATGGGCCTATGACAAGATGACTCGTCTCTGCGCTTTCAATAAAGGCGAATTGGTGTTGGTCCTCAAAAGACCGATCATCCCCTATCGACATGCTAAGGGAAAATTCGAGCCAAACTGGGAAGGACCATACGTCATCGAGAAAGTATTCGACGGAGGATCCTACCAACTAATAAATGCCGAGGGAGAAAGGCCCATGCCACCCATCAATATCCGATATCTGAAGAAATACTACGCGTGAATGCTCCAAGTCACAGGCAAATTGAGCACACCAGCCCTACGGTCTAGATCATACATCCTGTAAAACCGTATACAATCCACGGGCGTAAACGACCCCAATCTCTCCCAAGTCCTACCGGTGAGACTACTTTTAAAGTCCCACCAGCGGCAAAAAAAAGGGTATGTCCACAAGAAAAACGGGCACAGATGAAAACCCGAAAGGGCTCTGTGAGTAAAAACAGCAGGACTGGCGGCGAGTTTGTGAAAACCCGAAAGGGCGCAAACTCATGAAAGGAGATAAAATACACTCACAAAGTCCTCTCGACCTTGTGAGGAGAAAATCCCTGCGTGAGATCCTTACGACCCATAAAGGAGTAACACACTTAGGAATCCCCACGATTCCTAAGGAGAACATACACCTGCGAGATCCTCTCCCCTCATAGGGAGAAAATGCTTTTATGAGACCCTAACGGCTCATAAAATTGAAAAGCCTTAGGTGATAGGGATCTAAACCTGTCTCCTGAGCCATCGCTCCCCAACGGGCAACGGCAAATGATGAGTTGCTCCTGGCATTTCGCTTCAGTGTTAGTGGTGCTGATGCCGACCAAAAACCCAAATCCCAAGTCCTTCCAAGGCAAATGATGAGTTGCTCCTGGCATCATTCCAGTGCAGCAATGCTGATGCCCAACAAGATCCAAATTCCAAGTCACCAAACGGCGAATGATAAGTCGCTCCTGGTACTATATTCCAGTGCAGCGATACAGACGCCAACCAAACTCTGAATGTCCCGACGGCGAATGATGAGTCGCTCCTGGTACCATATTCCAATGCAGCGATGCAGACGCCAACCAAAATCCAATTTCTCAAAATTCTCTCAGCCCTACGGATGGTCTCTAAACTGGCTACCGTATACAATCCACGGGCTCAAATAATTCTCATCATACCCATGCCCCACCGCAATCACCAATCAGCGGCCGGTCTCCGCCCTTAGACTTATGCTCCATTTTAGAAGACCCACTCATGTGTCCTACGATACATGAGGAGAACCAACTTACGGGATCCTCACGACTCGTAAGAAAACACCTTCGTGGGATCCTTATGACTCACAAAGGAAAAACACACTTGGGAGTCCCCACGACTCCTAAGGAGAAAGTACACCTACAAGATCCTTTCACTCGTAGGGAGAAAATGCTTTTATGGGACCCTTACGGCTCATAAAATTGAAAAGCCTTATGTGATAGGGACCTAAACCTGTCTCCTAAGCCACCGCTTCCCAACAGGAAAAGGCAAATGATGAATTGCTCCAGGCACATGTGCTTCAGTGTTAGCAACGTTGATGCCTACCCTAACCCCAAAATTCCAAACTCCAATCCAATAGACCCCTAAGTCTTTAAACTGGGAACAGATGACCTCTAAGTCGTTAAACTGGGAGCAGATGACCCCTAAGTCGTTAAACTGGGAACGAGGGAAATTCCCTCATGGCAAATGATGATTCGCTCCTAGTACCATATTCCAGTATAGCGGTGCTGATGCCAAACCAAAACCAAAATCCCCAAACCTTGTCATGGAAGATGATGATTCGCTCCTGGTACCATATTCCAGTATAGCGATGCTGATTTCAACCCAAATCATATCAAGTCGGCAAGACAACCAACAAACTCCCTGGCGAAATCATGCTCCACCTCGGAAACAAGTCAAATCCTGACACCGAAGAAAGCGGAGCAAGTCAAATCAGAACATTCGACCGTCTAAGTCGCTAAAAGGGCAGCACCGACCGTCCACGTCGCTAAAAGGGCAGCACCGACCGTCCAAGTCGCTAAAAGGGCAGCACCGACCGTCCAAGTCGCAAAAGGGGCAGCATCGACCGTCCAAGTGGCTAAAAGGGCAGCACCGACCGTCCAAGTCGCAAAAAGGGTAGTATCGACCGTCCAAGTCGCTAAAAGGGCAGCACCAACCGTCCAAGTCGCAAAAAGGACAGTATCAACCGTCCAAGTCGGTAAAAGGGCAGCACCGACCATCCATGTCGCTAAAAGGGCAGAATCGACCATTCATGTCATAAAAAGGGCAGTGCCAGCTTCCCCAAAAAGAGGGAACCAAATCAAGTCGCCTCCAAGTGAAAGAAGATCCATCAATTTCATGCACACGACCCATATATGCTGTGTGCATTTATTGATGGGGGCACTTTGTTGCAGTCGAAATTTACACCCCAGTTGACCAAGTTAAAATCAAAGTCAACCCCAAGCTAAGTGGGCCAATGCCCGGGTCGAGCCCGAACACGAAGCTTCCGGCCTTCCGCCATGCCAAAATAAGAATTTTCGTAATAAATAATTTTGGTGTATTTCCTTTTTATTTTTTTTTGAATAAATGTAAGAGAAATGGGCATAAAGCCAAATTTTTGTAAAGCCCATGGCTTATGTGCAAAAAGAAATAGCACATGAGGCATGTGGTGGGCAAAATGCCATTTTGTGAAGCCCAAGGGGCTATGTGTAAAGTGTATAGCCTATAAAGGCAAAGATAATGAAAATATCTCAACAACTTTTTCTCTCTCCGAAAAAGAATCAAGATCTGTGATCTTCTCCTTCCTCACGGTTCAAAACCTTCTTCTTTCTTTTGAATTAAATCAAGAGTTTTACTCTTTCTTTTCCAAAATTAAATAGTTTTTCACCACAAAACCCACAAAGGGGAGTTTGGATCTTCCATCAGATCTTTAAAAAGAGGGATTTTTAAAATCTCACCCCTCTTGTTCTTCAAGATCCGTTCAACAGAGGAGGAAGAAGGAGACCCATCTCCAAAGACCCCACTTAGGGGAAGATCCAGGGCTTAAGGGAGAAGCCCCTTCATCAGCTCCAAGAATATCTTAGGAGTTTAAATCCTCAAAACACACACACACACACACACATACACACACACACACACACAACATAATAAGTATATTCTTTCTGGGAGTACAACTCCCAGTGAAGGGACCAACTCCGCGCCCACGTGCCTGGCACGTGAGGCGCCAGCGCCCAAAGCGCTAGCGTCCTTGCGCTTAAAGCGCTAGCGCCGAAAGCACCAACGCCTGAGCGCGCACGTGCCTGGCACGTGAAGCGCTAGCGCCCAAAGCGCCAGCGCCCGAGCGCCCACGTGCCTGGCACGTGAGGGGCTAGTGCCCTTGCGCCCAAGGCGCTGGCGCTATTTCCAACACATCCTCTAGATGCCCTTTCCCCCTTACACACACACACACATACTCTACAACACTGTCTCCCCGTAAAAACTCTGCGGGGCCCCAGATATATCCAAAACCCCTTTCAAAACACAACACACGTACACTGCACATTGAGTTCGCATGACCTGTTTGACCCGTCAATCGGAGGTTCTCTCACTCCAAAGGCGAGGGATAATTAACGACATCTTAGTTCACGGTTGCCGGAGATTTCGATCCCCACAATCAATAAACCCCAGCCTACCCTAGGCAGAGGAAATCTGTAATGCGCCTGACAAGTGCGCGCGCATTCCTATCTCAATGGGGTAACGAAAAACACCCTACAGCTTGATGCTTGTAAAACCTAGTGGGGTGGTAACGTACACTTTTATGGTATCAGAGCCAAAACTAGAAGATTAGACGATGTTAGATAAGTCGCGAAACCGAAACAACTCTGGAAACCGAAACCCTAAAACCTGTTCTCTGTCGATTTTAAAATGATCTCTGAAAATTATTTTAACAACTGCAGAGTGTTGTATGTGATACAACTAGAACACTGGAAAAATTCGAGACCAAATCACTTTTTTCACCCGACAAAAAGCACAAAAAATCCGGCCTGGCCGGTCTACTATTCATGTCTGGGTCTCGAAAATTTTTGGTGTTCTTATGGCTTTGGTTTAGGGTTTCAGCTATTGTTTGATTAGCCCAAAATTGCATATGATGTTAATTTAGTTATGGGGCTAATACGGAGTGTTTCATATTCGTAATTTAACGTCGTTTCGGGTTTATTTTGATATGCGATGCAATGTTTTGAATCCACATCTGATTAGTTTTTAGAAAACTTGTTAGTTAATTATAAATCTAGTGTTTTAGTCTCGGATAATTGGTTGCCACGGAGTTTTGATTCGGATCGAAACTCTGTCGCAATCGCGTATAGTACGCGAATACTTACCGGATTACTTTGCTAGATAGCCACGCCTCACAGCCCTGACCAAGTGACTGTAGGAGAACCCCGTTGCCAAAAGCATCCACTGGGGTGCTTACGGCCACGATGTTCCTCCTTAGTGCACTTCGTCGACGGCATCGGGGGTGTGGCCATCTATTAAAGTTTCCGACGAGTATTCGATAATGTAGTCGGGAATCTTGTTGAATCCCTGACTAAGCAATTAAAAAGTGTTTTCAATTTGAGACTAAAATACAAGATTTATCTGGTTAGGCATGAAATTCGGAGTATGAGATATTCCGGGTTTATGATGTCTAAAGATATGTGGATTCTAATTATTGCATTTTTACATTTCTTTTCTGTGACCGTAAGTGTAATATGTGGGGTATCCCAAATCTCGTTGCTATATGTCAACAGAATTTTACGTTGATGATATGTGATATTATGTGTCGCTGATATGTTTTATTGGATCCTCGTGATTGAATAGCCGGGGGGTTTTATGTGAGATGAGAGTTTTTCAATTTTCATTCATGTAAAATTTGTATATAATATTCTTTTACACTTCCGGGTTGAGGATGATGTCGCCATTCATGTATATTATTTACTTTTTCGCATTAGGATAGACCCAAGGCGGGGAGCACAAGTAGCCGGGTTCTAGAGTCCAGTGGGAGACCATCTCAAGAAGTTGAGACCGGGTCTCCTAACTCTAGAATTGGCTGGGTTACTTGCCGCTCTCGTAGGGGTCTATGGGATGTGGGTTTGACTATTCATCACGACCATAGAATCCGTGTTTTACATTACTGGCTGAATTTAAAACACGGACATCCTGGTATATCCAATATTTCATATGTTACTTCTGCTGCTTGGTTATGTGATGTGATCATATAACTGCGTGAGACGAATGTTATATTATATATATGATATATAATAAACATTGCTTATGTTTTGAACCCGCGCTAGTTCAGCCCCTTATCTGCCGGTAGTTAAGTAACCTAACGGTGAATGACGGGGCCCCGTGGCAAATGCGGATAGCATAAGCGTACGTTCTATTTTCGTTTCACTTTTCTGTAATGTTTAGGAAACATTAAATTATGGGATTTCGTTAATGAGATTAATGAAAAGAAAATAAACCTAAAGATGTTGTGGAATCAGAATTTTAAAAACAGGTAGCTCTAGTTCTTGCTTTGCATAGTGGTATTCCTGATGAATATCCAGCACCTAATTCGATGAGCAAAGAGACGGGATCCCTTCACCGGGAGTGACCTCTTTAGCGAAACTAGCAAATGCTACAACACACTCGATTTGTTTTACCAGTTGCACTAGCTCTTGTTTTCCATAGTGGTATTCCTTGTAGAATATCCAACACCTCATTCTTGTTTTCCATAGTGGTATTCCTTGTAGAATATCCAACACCTCATTCGATGAGGAAAGAGCCGAGATCCCTTCACCGGGAGTGAGCTCTTTAGCAAAACTAGCAAACGCTACAAAACTATTCGATTTTTTAAAAACGGAGCTTAAAACACTCCAAATCACTAGATTCTACAACGATATCAAATTCATTACGCTCATGGTTTTCTTAAAAACCTGCGTAGTCCTCCGTCATTTCAGATAAGTACTATTTAGTATTCGTGTTGCGTTTGTTGACCTCCGTCAAGACATAATGTGCGGTAGCTAATTAGTGTTTATCTGTCGCATGTGATGCGATTGGATTAGGGTAGTCGTACAGCCTTGTTGACCTTCGTCAAGGGTCGTGTGGGTGGATTTAATTCAATCATAAAAGGAACGGGTTGAACTTGACTAGCCGCCTATGGTTTGTTAACCTCCGTCAAGGTCATAGGATGCTAGGAGTAAAAACTATTATCGGGAATTTCAAGTGTTAAAATTTGCAATGAGATTGCATATCTTCTATATAATAGTTGGATCCCGATACCCACTGCGAGTAAGAGTTACTCCTGAGAGAGTTTTTCACTTTACAATTAGTTGATCCAGTAAATGTCTAAAAATGTGTCAACGGGGTTATGCCTCTAGGAAAACGAAGTTTATTTTAATTAGGTCCATGCGAAAGCACGGGGAACCTCTCTTGGAGTACAGACACTGACCTGGCTGACCGGTTAGCGAACTTGTAGAATGTAATTAATCACGGCTAATCTTATATTTTTGGGTTTGAAGGAAGATTTGATAAAAACAGTGGGAGACATCCTGATTAGATAAAATAATAACCAATCTAATCTTGCAAAGAGCGCACGCATAGTGATTATCCTTCTCTCTCTCTCCTGGCATAGGGTGTTTTTTGTCACCCCATTGAGATGGGAATACGCGCGCGCTTGTCGGGCGTACTATAGATTCCCCCTGCCTAAGGTAGGCCGGGGTTTAATAATTGTGGGGATCCGAATCTCCGGCAGCCGCGGACTAAGCTGCCGTTAATTACCCCTCGCCTTTGGAGCGAGGGAAACTCCGATTGACTGGTCAAACTGGTCATGCGAACTCAATGTGCAGTGTGCGTGTGTGTTGTGTTTTGGAGGGGGCTTGAATATATCGGGAGCCTCGCAGAGTTTACGGGGGGGTGTCTCTCTCTCTCTCTCTCTCTCTCTCTCTCTCTATATATATATATATATATATATATACATACACACACATATACACATATATATAAAAAAGGGAAAAAGCGTCCAAAGGACGCGTGAGGGCCAGCGCCTCATGTGTGTGGCACGCGGGCATCGGGCGCCATGCGCCAGCGCCTCACGTACGTGGCACGCAGGCGCTGGGCGCTAGCGAGAAAAAGGGGCTTAACCCCTGCACAGGAAGTTGTACCCCTGATTGACTTTTAGAGTTGAACTCCTAGAAAGAAAGACTTTTTTATATGGAGTTAAACTCCCAGAAGTTTTGATTTGTGGAGTTAAACTCTAAGAAATCTTTGTAAATGCTCAAGGGGACCCTTTTCTTCTTCCTTGAGCCTTGGATATTTCCCAAAATGGGGTCTTTGGAGATGGGTCTCCTTCTTCCTCCTCTCTGTTGGCCGGATCTTGGAGAAAAGGGGATGAGATTTAAAAATCTCCCCTTTTTAAAATCTGATGGAAGATCTGAGTTCCCCTTTGTGGGTTTTGTGGTGAAAAACTATTTATTTTTTGGAAAGGAAGAGTTATACTCTTGATTTAATTCAAAAGGGGGAAGAAGGTTTTAGAACCTTGAGGAAGGAGAAGGAGGCACAAAAACCATAACTTTTTTTAGAGGAAAAAGTCCTTTTTTATTTTATTATCAAGTTTCCTTATATAGGCTTACAAATTTACATATATCCCCTTGGGCTTTACAAAATGGCATTTTGCCCATCCTATGCCTTATGTGCTCATTTCTTTTGCATATGAGCCATGAGCTTTACAAAAATTTAGCTTTATGCCCATTTTGCTTACATTCATGCATAAAAAATTACATCAAAATTATTTATTATATGATTTCATTTTGGTATGGGGGAGATTGGCCGTGGGGATCGACTTGGGCATAGGCCCTCTTGACATGGGCTTGGGCCCGCTTGCTTGGAGTTGACTTTGATTTTGGCTTGGTCAACCGGGGTGCAATTTTTGACCCCAACACCTGGTAGCGACCGATGACACGCCTTAATCAAGATAATAATATGGATGTATTGATCGAACCTACTTATTATACTGGGCTAGATTCCGCTCTATCTTATGACTGTCATAAGTCTGAGCAACGAATAGGGGCATACCCGGATTTCCATGCCACCCGTACGAAGAAGGAACATGCTGATGCATCTTCTTCGGGAGTGTTCGTTACTGAAAACTGTTTCTCGATTTACTCTATGTCCTGGGTATTAGATACCCGATCAGGATCCCACGTATGTAATTTGTTACATGGGCTAAGGAAAGATAGAGAACTGAGAAAGGGTGATAAGTCCCTAAAGTAAGGAACGAAGTAATTTTTGCAGCCAAAGCAGTTGGCGATTATCACCTTATATTACCAACTGGTAATACATTAATTCTGAGCGACTGTTATTATGTACCAAAATTATTGTGAACATTTTCCTAAATCAAGTGTTGATTGGGTTTGGTACGTTGTGTAACGATATATACGTTCTGAATCAAAGTACAGTTCTTAACGTATATAACACAAACAAGAGGAAAAGTTCAGATATGAACGAAGCCTTCTTGAGGTATTGTAGACTTGGTCATATCAATGAGACAAGACTAGCTAAGTTCCATATAGATATATATTTGAATCCGTTCGAATTTACATCTTATAAAACTTGTCAGTCATGTCTCAAAGGTAAAATGACCAAAATTCCGTTTACTGGAAATGGAGAATGAGCTAGTCAACTCTTAGGACTGATACAAAGTGATGTATGAGGTTATATGTCTACACATGCCAGTAATGATTCCGCGTACTTTATTACATTCACCGATGATCTCTCAAGGTTCGGACATGTGTTCTTGTTGAAACACAAGTCTGAAGCTTTTGAGAAATTCAAGGAATATAAGTATGAAGTAGAGAACCGGACGGGTAAAAGTATTAGAGTCCTTCAATTTGATCGAGGATGAGAATACTTGAGCACGGAATTCCGAGACTATTTAAAAAAGAATGAGATTCTTTCTCAGCTTACTCCTTTAGGTACACCACAGCACAACGGTGTATCGGGGCGGAGAAATCGCACCCTATTAGATATGGTGCGCTCTATGCTGAGTTGCCTATTTCCTTTTTGGGGTTATGCACTTGAGATAGCTGTATTCCTATTGAATAGAGTTCCGACCAACTTCGTTGCCTACCACTCCATATGAGATATGGAATGGGAAGAGACCATCTCTTAAACAAGTTAAGATATGGGGTTGTCCGGCTTATGTTGAAAAATAAAATCCGGACAAGCTTGAGGCAAGGTCGGTTCTGTGCAAGTTTGTAGAATATTCTAAACTTTCGAGAGGATATATCTTCTACCACACCGAGGAACAAAATGTGTTTGTTTCTCGAATTGCCACCTTTTTTAGAAAAGGGATTTCTTGTGAAGAAATAAGTGGCAATAAGGTAGAACTGGAAGAATTTCCAGCTACACAAACTATAACTGACGATTTGGTGGAAACCGGAGGATTCAATAGTACCCGACGAATCTCAGCCACTCCGCTGATCTAGTAGGGTTCCTCATCCATCTGAGAGGTACTGCTGTTTTCTCGTAGACGGTGGGAGCGAGGATTGCATCATGGTAGATGATGACCCAACTATTTTCGAGCAGGCCATCACGAGTGGGGACTCTATGAAATGGATGGATATTATGTGATCTGAGATGGAATCCATGTACACCAACAAAGTATGGTCTTTGGAAGTCGCTCCTGAAGGAGTAAAACCCATCGGGAGCAAGTATATCTTGAGAAAATAATTGGTGTTGATGGAAAAGTTGAGACTTTCAAAGCTAGACTTGTAGCAAAAGGTTTTTCGTCAATGACCAAGTGTTGGCTGTGACGAAACCTTTTCTCCAGTGGCTATGCTTAAGTCCATCAGGATCCTACTTGCCATTGTTGCATACCATAACTGCGAAATCTGGCACTTGGACGTCAAGATCGCTTTTCTAAATGGTGATTTAGAAGAGAGCATGTACATGACACAGCCAGAGGGTTTTGTAGATAGTGGGAGCAGCGGAAGCGTGAGCAAGCTGCTTAAATCTATCTACGGATCAAAGCAGGCATCGCGGAGCTGGAACATCTGTTTTGATGAAGTTATCAAAGAGTTTGACTCATCAAAAATGTTGATGAACCTTGTATATATAAGAAGGCTGTAGAGAGTAAGGCTGTCTTCCTCGTATTGTACATGGATAACATACTCTTGATAGGAAATTTTGTTCCTATGCTACACTCGGTCAAGCTCCAATTATCACATAAGTTCTCCATAAAGGATCTAAGTGATGCATCCTACATACTGGGGATAAAGATCTATAAAGATAGATCTAAACAGATATTGGGATTGTCCCAGTCCAGGTACATACACACCATACTAAAGGGGTTTAGTATGGAAGATTCTAAGCGTGGTAATGTACCCGCTTGTTCAGGAATCACTCTCTCCAACAAGATGTCTTCCGAGACTGATTTGGAGAGGGCTCGCATACAAGAGATACCCTATGCTTAGGCAGTAGGCTCTATCATGTATGCGATGTTATGTACCAGACCAGATATAGATAACTCACTAGGTGTAGTGAGCAGGTATCAATCAGATCCTGGAGAAAACCACTGGGAGCTGTGAAGAACATTCTTAAATACTTGAGAAAGACTAAAAAAATGTTCTTGGTATATGGTAACAGTGAACTCCTGGGAGGTGTCCTTTATCGATTTGAGCTTCCAGAATGATAAGGACGACGGTTTGTCGGTCTCGGGTTTTGTCTATACCCTCAGTGGGGGGCGGTATATTGGAAGAGTTCCAATCCATATACCGTAGCAGACTCGACAATGAAGGCTACATACATCGCTACCTATGATGCTGCCAAAGAGGCTGTCTGGATAAATTAGTTCATATGATGAACTTGGTTCCTACCATTGAGCATCCAATACCTGTGTATTGTGATAACAATGGAGTTGTTGCTTTAGGCTTAGGAACCCCGGTCCCATCAGCTATTCAGACATATTCTTACGCAATATCACCTGATCAGGGAGATAGTTTATCTCCGGAAGATCGAGGTCAGGAGAGTTGACACAGATGATAACACGGCGGATCCACCCACCAAGGCCTACCCTCAAATGTGATTCGAGAGACTTTTGGGTTGTTGGGTATGAGATACTACAACAACTGGCCTTAGTGCAAGTGGGAGATTTTTAGGAATATGTATGCCCTAGAGGCCATTATTGTTGATATAGTGGATACTTGGACATATATATAGAGGACTTTCTTGCTCGAAATGATAGTATGCTATCTGGTTATCTTTATCTTAACATGTTGACTGGTATTCTTTATTGTCTTTCTCTCACATGTAGATAAAGTCCTTAGGATATGTACTTGACCACCAGTACTATGATGAAATCATACTAGTAGGGCCAGGGTGGTCTAAAAGTACATCCTTTAATCAGTTCCTAGTTTAGGGGATATCAAGACACAGGGCATCGATATTACCAGAGTAGACTAGTGTGTATGTTTCTTGTCCCTTAGAGGGTGATGGTTGATCCCACAACCATTGGTGTGTGACATCAAAGATTGTACACAGGTGCTCCTTGGAGAATGGATACACCGAACAGCACTCGCTGAGGACTCCTAGTTGGTAGTATACCTATCGTCAGATAGCAGTCCTCTGGTGACACTGGTACAGGTTAGCCTGTAGACCCAAGATCGTCATAGAGTCTTGTGTGGCTCCTACTGTGCTTTGATTTCCTCCCTACCATGCTCAAAGGAGACGTGCAAACAGGTGGATTTTTGGTACAGCCCGAGTCACATGGAGGCAATGAGCGATATAAGGGGTTTCACCTCTCCCGGTATTAGGGGTTGATGTTGCGCTGTCCTCGATTGGCTATAACTGGAAGTCCCTGGCCAGGGCTGCTGCTGAGATTTACTGATAAGAGTTATCAGTAGTTTCTCGAACCGTTATAGTCCAGACTTCGGCATGACTTATCACGTTACTTGGGTCTGACGTTTACCACCCCTAGACATGATATGCGACATATCAGACAAAAAGACCGGACTGTACGGTAGTGTTACTGATAGGCTTCATAGAGAGTATGGACGAGCTTGCTTGTTGATCTTCATATCGCTCAATACCTGGGTAGCCTTTACGTCCAGCTAGTACCGCTGACGGCTTGTAGGTGACTGATGTGATCATCACCTACTGCCGGCGTATTGACGAGTCTTTAAGGTCCCACACAGAATTTTCTTGGTTCAAGCGAAACGAAGTAAGACACATATATGATGTGTGCGGGGGCCTGATTAAATACGTGTATGTGATACCGTATTGTAATCAGGCAGTTATCTGATATCGGTCAGGTTATATGCGATATAACCAGATTATCGAATCAAGTGTTGATTTGATAATGTGATATACAGATAAATGATATTAGTCCGTTATATGTGATATAACCGGATTATTAAATCAAGTGTTGATTTAATAAAATGATATATATTATATTTGATATAATTATATCTTAACTAATATTATTAGCTCACTAATTATTTGCTTAACATAATATATATATATATATATATTAATATATATATATATATATTATATGTAGCATGGTTATTTATTATATATATTCTATTTTATGAAAATAGAATAATGAGGTGAAAAAAGAGAAGGTATGGAGAGTATGGGTGATGCATGGCTTTTACTATATTTTATTGCCTCTTGACTCACTATTCAAGTATGGCTCTATTTTTCAATTTGAAAAAAATTAGATTCTTGAATAAGTGAGGGGTTGTCATATGGAACCATTCATTCATTCATTCATTGATTCTTTGAGACTTAGCCATTTTTCATGAGCACATTCTTGAGTTGCTCTCATTATGCTCACATCTTCTTCTTCCTTCTCTTCATGCATCAAGGTTCCAACCCCTCACATGAGATGTGAACCATGGAACCTTGAACACAAACTAGTGAGCCTCTAAACCCCTACTTCACCATCCTACAGTTGACTAGCGATCAAGTGTAGCGTGTTTCCTACAGTAAAAGAGTTTAGTGTAGAGATAGTTTGAGTTGGAGGGACTTCGCGTGAATCATCTTCGGCACGAAGGTCATCGGAGAAAGCTCGTCCAAACCCTCAAGTGGAGCCTAGTGGAGTCGCGGGACTACTACACGGAACATGTGAAGTGAAGGACTCGATCTATGAGGGTATAGCCATCTTCACTTCTTATAGTTTACTTAGATATCAAACCTAAACCCTAATCATCTAGTTAACGATCTAGGTTAGTGTTAGTTAGCACCCCGGGAAATTTTTTAAATGGCATACTTGATGCTTGTAAAACCCAGTGGGGTGGTAATGTACACTTTCATTAACAATTGTAGATTGAACTTGTAAGTTCATCAAACTTGAAGCGTTACTTGGCATGACCACTTCAATCTCCATTTGATACAAATCTTGTTGAAGCTTCCACTGTGCGGTGAGATTAAATGCTAATGGTTGGCGACTAAGGGTATCAGGTACTACATTCACCTTCCCTGGATGATATTGTAGGTTGATGTCGAAGTCCGCCATAAGTTCTAACCATCTTCTCTGCCGCATATTCAACTCTTTCTGAGTAAACACATATTTCAGTCTCTTGTGGTCCGTGTATATGTCCACTCGTTCTCCAAGGAGATAATGACGCCAAATTTTGAGTGCAAAGATTATAGCTGCCAACTACAAATCATGCGTCGGATAGTTGCGCTCATGAACTTTCAACTGTCTTGATGCATAGGCTACAACTTTACCGTGCTGATGTAGAACACATCACCTTTACCGGATGCATCGCAATGCACTACTAAACCTCCAGATTGGTACGGTATGACAAGGATAGGTGCTGATGTCAATCTAGAATTGAGTTCTACGAAAGATCGTTCGCATGCTTCTGACCACACATACTCTTCATCTTTACGTGTGAGTTTGGTCAGGGGTGTTGCAATCTTCGAGAATCCTTCAATGAATCTTCCGTAATATCTTGCTAAACCCTAGGAACTTTGAATGTCCTTCACTATCTTCGGTATTGACCATTCGCTTATTGCTAATACTTTCGCTGGATCTACAGAGATTCCTTCGCCTGAAACGATATGTCCGAGAAATCCAACCTGATCTAGCCAAAACTCGCACTTGCTGTATTTGGAATAAAGCTGATGCTGTCACAAAGTCTCCAGGACAATTCTTAAGTGTTTGGCGTATTCTTTCCGACTTTTTGAACACACCAGGAAATCGTTGATGAAGATGAAAACAAACCTGTCGAGGTACTCTCAGAAAACTTGATTCATCAGGTTCATAAATATTGCTGGTGCGTTGGTCACTCCAAATGGCATCACGAGATATTCGTAATGTCCATAGTGAGTTCTAAATGCTGTTTTATGAATATCAGCTTCTTTGACCTTCACCCGATAATATCCTAAACGAAGATCTAACTTGGAGAAAACGCAAGATCCACTTAGCTGATCGAACAAATCATCGATGCGTGGTAGTGGATACTTATTCTTTATAGTTACTTCGCTCAAAGCTCTATAATCAACGCACATTCTGTATGAACCTTCCTTCTTCTTTACCAGCAAAAATGGAGATCCCCAACTTGAAGTGATGGGACGAATCCATCCTTTCTTCAATAATTCGTTCAATTGAGTACGGATCTCCTTCAAACCTTCTGCACTTAGGCGATATGATGCTTTTATCACCGGTTGTGCTCCAGGAACTAAATAAATGCTGAATTCAAGAGCTCAATCGGGAGGCAAACCTGATATGTCTTCAGGAAATGCGTCGTCGAACTCTCGAACTACTTTTGGCTTTTCTTCTCCTGCCTGAAGTGTAGCAATCATTGCCTTCCTTGGTTTAGCTTTGTAAGTACCAGGCTCCAGGGTATGGTCTCCACTTTTGAAATAAAAGACCGGATGGTCTAGAAGCTCAAACACTACCATCCTTTGACGATAGTCGATGGTAGCGTAGAAAGTTCCGAGCCAATCCATACCCAGAACTACGTCAAAGTTCGGTATGTCCAGTACCTTGAAGTCAGTATAGAATTCTCTGCTGCAGACGACCACTAGACACAGGTCGTATCCCATTGTTGCCTTTAGAACGACGTTCCTTGAACTGACATTCTAGCTGGATACAAGCGGTTTGACTGGAATCGCATGGGTTCGGACGAACCGTTGCGACATAAAGCAATAAGATGCTCCAGTATCGAATAGTGTGAGTGCAGAGAGTGAGACTACTAAGATTGTACCTAAGTTATGTGGGATAGGTTTTAGGTATAGTGAAAAGAATAATTTGATATGTATAAAGATTGAAAAGAACTTTTGAAAGAAAAGAGTTGCCAGTAATGATTTGTCCAGTAGCTTCAACTTCTTCCACAGTCATTGTGAAAGCCTGTCGCCTCGGTACATTCCTCCTAGCTGGAGGAGCATTCCTCTGTCTGTCCCGTTGCCCTTGAGGTGGGTTCTGTTGTGCTTTATGGAACTGACGAGGAGGAGGTGCAATCGGTCCACGAGGAGGTGGAGCTGGGAGATCCAGTCGTGGAGCAGGTGCCTGGATAGCTGGCCGCTGCAGATAGGTGAGTGCTGGTCTGGATGCAGCATTTGGATTGAGTCTACGAGGACAAGATCCAATATCATGAATGGGTGAACCACAGACCAAACAAAGACGATTTTCACGCCGGCAGTCCTTCGCCAGGTGTCCATTCCTCCTGCAGTAGGTACAAAAGGCTGGGCTAGGCCGGTTGAATGGTGTTCCCCTCAGAAGGACGGCGCACAAGACTGCGGTGTCCTGACGCTGAGATTCGGGGCAGATGCTAATTGGTTTTATCCGTCCACCTCTCCGAAGATGCCAAGTTGATTTATGACACCGTGTATCGGAGGTTTAGACGGATGCGGCCGATGTAGCAGACTTCGTCAGATTCCCCCTCGCTTGAGGGGTTTTTGATTGTGGGGACGCTCTTCCCTGCAGGCGCAAGCCCCTGCAGTTAATTACGCCACCGCATCGCGGTAACAACTTTCTCCTTCTCCAGAATTCCACTTCGTGTCGTGGGTGTTTGTTTTGTTTGTGGTTGCCCGTGGATTGTATACGGAGACTGAGTAATGCCGTCGCCCGTAGGACGTGGATTAGTCCGAATCCGTATTTACTTAGATTTGGGTTTGGTGTTTTTAGTTTAAGGATGCATTAGTCGCGTTGCGGCTAAGATCAACTTAAACGTTCGTTAAGGATACGATAGTCCTGCTTGAGACTAAGATCAACTTAACGTGATAATCCATTTAATATCTGGCCATCGGGACTCGTCGCCTCTCTAACGTCGTTGAAGGATTACAACGGCAGATGTTAGAGGAGTTCAGAGATGTACCCTTGAACAAAGGTCGATTTGGAGTTTTATAGTCCGTTTGGATGTTTAAGGATACATTAGCCATGTTTGGGGGCTAAGATCAACTTAAACGGGATAGCTTAGATCCGAAAAAAGAGCATTTGGAGACTCTATTGTTCCAGTTTAGGGACGTGGTGGTCCATTATTAGTTTAAGGACGTTTCAGTCCATGCTCCAGTTTAGGGACGTGATGGTCCATATTCCAGTTTAGGGACGTGATGGTCCGACATTAGTTTAAGGACGTTTCGGTCCAACATTAGTTTAAGGACTTTCCGGTCCATATTCCAGTTTAGGGACGTGGTGGTCCGATTTTAGTTTAGGGACGTTACGTTCCGATATTAGTTTAGGGACGTTACGGTCCACGAGTTTAAGGACCCCGCAGTCCGGATTGATGTGTGGTCGTTGGGACCCGTCGCCTCTCTGACGACGTTGAATGATTACAACGACACGTGTCAGAGGAGTTCGGAGATGTACCCTCGAACCGGATATAAATTGATTTAAGGGGGAGCTATGCTCAATCAATTTAATTTGAGGACTTACGGCCAAAATTGGGCTAAGTCCAGTTGAAAATGTTCAACACTTTTATTAAATAATGCATTGCATTTCTTCCTTTTTTTTGTTTGGGCTTTGCCCATAAAAATGCAGAGCATCAATTTGTTCTGGGCTCTGCTCATTTATGAATGATGCAAGGCATCTGTTTTGTCTGGGCTTTGCCCCCTGTATAGCATTTTTATTATTTCGTTTGGGCTCTGCCCATTTATAAATGATGCAGAGCATCAATTTAATTAGGCCTGTTTGGTCTTTTAATTGGGCCTGGCCCTTCAGTAAAAGAAATGCATTGCATTTGTCAGGCGCTTTGCGCCAATTACTGAGCGCAAGCGCTTGTGGCGAGGACACGTGTTGTGCTCTGGCGAGCGCAAGCGCACCAGCGCAGTGCGCTGCGCTGTTGCGCTGCTGACGCGTGGCGCGCTCTGGTGAGTTGTGCCAATTCCAGAGAGCAAAACTCTATTTCAAGAGCGCGTAGCGCAAGTGGTTCTATAGCTGACACGTGGCGCTCTCTTAAGAACGCAACAGCGCAGTTTGAAAGTGCAGAGCACTAAGAATCTTTTAGATTCAAGAATAGAAGTGCAAAGCACTATTTGATTTTTTGATCTAAATTAGATCAAAGAAAATAAATTTTTCTTTGTTTTTTCTTATCTCAGAGAACCAAAGGTTCATAAAAAAGTGCAAAGCACTATTTTATTTTATTTTATTTTATATATTTTTTTATTTGAAGATCATTGATCTTGTTTTTAGATCTATAATCTGTTCATAAGAGAACTTTCTCTTTTTCTAAAGGTTTTTACCTTTTTGTTCTTGAGGAGTTTTTTTCAGAGTTCTCTTTTTTTTTAGAAAATGTTCATGCCTTTGAATTGAGGCCTAGGGTCCTTTTTATAGTGCCCATAAATTAGTTAAATTTGTTAAAGAGATCTTTCTCTGAGTGATTTGGGAAATTTTCCCCACCGTCGGATCTTTGATCCAAGCGCTTCTGTTTTACAGAAGAAAATCTTCTTGTTTTAACAAGAACAGAAAAGATTTCTTTAGAATTTTAATTCTGTTTGGCGCAAATGCCCCAGCGCGTGACACGTGTCGCGCAGCGCATCTGCGCTAGCGCATCTGCGCTGACACGTGTCGCGCAGCGCACAGCGCAGCGCAACTGCGCTTGCGCAACTGCTCTGCCACGTGGCGTGCAGCGCAGAGCGCAGGCCAGCTGAAGCGTTGCTTCTTTAATTAAAGTTTGAATTTTAAACAGAGCCTTGCTCTGATTGGGTGCGCTGCCTTGGGGGCTGCGCTCCCTACGCTAACGTGTCTGATTTTGACACGTGGCGCTCTGCGTGCAGCGCAGGGGATCTGAAGCGTTGCTTCATTTATTTTAACTTTAATTTTCACTTTAATTTTCAAGACAGAGCTTTGCTCTGATCGGAGAAAAACAGAAGCATTGCTTCTTTTCCCACCTTGGAGTTTGAATAGAGCTTTTGCTCTGATTGGGGTAAACAAATGCCCCCCCACCGATGCGCTTACGTGGCCTCCTAACGTGAGCGCAGCGGTGGCAGACTCCGAACCATCGCGCCATCCCTTGGAAGCTGAAAGGGCACTTGATGCCTATAAATATGACCTTTGGTCCCTTAGATGATTTTCATCTCTAAAAATTTTACTTTCAGAACTCAGAGCCCTGCTCTTTATTTTCAAGAACTTCAAGAGTTAAACTCTTAAAACTTTTAGGCGAAAATTTTAATTTGGCTTGAATTAAATTAAATTAATTTTCATTGATAGAGCCTCGCTCTCAATAGATCCCTGATATAAAAGAAACCTATTTAGGGTTTCACTTAGCAGAGCTTTGCTCTACAGGTCTTAAAGGGATCTAAAAAGAACTAAAGGGAACCCTACTAAGGTTCCATAGAGCTCTGCTCTCTGAAAGATTTTCCTTGGATTTTCTTAATTCATTAATGGAGCTTTGCTCCTCCCAAATCATATAGAAGAACTCTTAAGAATTCTTCATGGATCTTGGAACTTAAAGATGGCATTTTATTCCTCAGTACATTATATTGTTTTGCTTAATCAGTCTTTCTGATAATTTTTGTTGATTTTCTTTTACAGAAACAATGAACGCCCACATGTACAATCTTGACGAGATCATCTCTTACGGAGACATCCCCCAACTTGGCCGCTCTCAAAATCGAGAGTTCACAAACGCGGAGTGTGCTGAAATCATGAGCCGCTTCGACGCATACAACGGTCCCCTGCTTCCCCGGCGTTCCTCCCTTCTTAAGCTTATCGTGGGAGCCATCTGGGAAGCGCTTCCCCTGTTCTGTTCCGGTGTGCCGCTTAGGGCGCTGGATGCCGCTGAGGATAAGGTGCACTCGGTGTACCTGTTGAACTTTATCTCAAAGAGACGGCGAGACAGTCTTATCGATCTCTTGCACGAGGTCTTTCAACAGTCTCCCATACTCGCTGCTTATCGGAGGGTGGAAGACATCAGGGGGGATCCTGACGCTTGTGTTCGCGAAAGAAAGCACACTAGGATGGTCCGCGAGGCTTGGAAAGTCATAGATAGGGCCGCTTTCGAGTTCCTCAATCCATGTCCTGGGTTCGAGGTTATTCCCTTGTAATAATATTTTTCGTTTATTGTTTTTATGATTGTAAGAACTTCTGGCAATATTAATGGAAATTTTTGTTTTTCCTAGCCTGTCTTATCTTTTGTTCTGAGTCTTTTGCTTATGCATGACTGAATGTGTCTCGAACGCTTGATCAAATGTAAATCGGATACTCTTTCTGTTGCTTTCTTCTTCCCCTTATTATCAGCATGTCGTCACAATTAGCAGGTAATAGAGTAAGCTTCTTGATTTCTTCACGAGATAGCGAGGGCTTAGGCTGCGGGTTCAGATCTTCTACCTAAGACTTTTCAACTCTATGAGCCGTGAGGGTCTCATAGAGACTTTTCTCCCTACGGATCGAGAGGATCTCGTAGATGGGTTTTCTCCTTAGGAATCGTGAGGATCCCTAAGTGTGTTTTCTCTTATAAGTCGTAAGGATCTTATAAGAGATTTTTCCCTCTTACGAGTCGAGAGGACTTGTAAGCGGTTGTTCCCCTCCTTGTTGAAGTTCGACGTTGGAGAGTGAGACCCGTGGATGGTATGCAAGAGACCGTTTTGGGTCAACTTGCGGGGTCCCGGTGCTTAGGAAACAGGTTTCTTTTATGCCCACTGCCTAAGGCTTTATCTCACGAGTCGAGCCGCCTCGACAATTTTTTCACAAGTCGAGGCGAATCGAGCGTTTCTCACAAGAACATCTTAACGTCGCATTTAACCTCTGCTCTTTACGACAGAAGCCCGTTAAGGTTGGTGGTACTTAGGGTTTTGGCCATCATACTGTCGCATAAGCTGATATAGTCCTCGATAGACAATCGTGCTGTTCGAGTAGCCCTGCGACTGCCGTGTCTCTGATCCCTTCGGGGGCTGGACAAGACGTCTTCAAGCAATCCTCCTTGGCAGTTTGACCGTCGGAAGAGCAAGCGTTAGGAATTTGCCATGTCGCTTTTTACTTGAGGTTAGGCTTATTTTGGTGAGCCCCGATGAGTCATAACCACTCCGCGCTGGTGTGGGGATGATCTCCGATAGTCTTTCGGGCTTTATGTGAGTTGCCGTCAAGACCCTGAAGGTAGGAATTTGGCCTTTGCTTCGTTTGCTGGCATTGCGTCTGCTGTATCGAGACGAATGTTGCGGTGGGAACTAGGGATTTTGCCGTGGCTCCGTTTGTTTGATAACGTTGAGTCTGCTGTGTCGAGACGAACGTTGGGGTGACATCTCGTCTGCTGTATCGAGACGGACGTCGAGGTTGTCTCTAGGTTGCTGGTGAGCCGTCGAGGTTTGGAACTAGGGATTTTGCCGTGGCTCCTTTTGGTGATGTTGCGTCTGCTGTATCGAGACGAACGTCAAGGTGGTGACCACTCCGCGCTTGTGCGAGATGATCTCCGATTGTTTTTCAGGCTTTATATGACTTGCCGTTAAGACCCTGAAGCTAGGAATTTGGCCTTCGCTTCGTTTGCTTTGTCATGTGCGAATCCTGTTGGAGGAAGAACGCTGTCGTGACATCTCGTCTGCTGTATCGAGACGAACGTCGAGGTGGTAACCACTCCACGCTGGTGTGGGATGATCTCTGATGGTCTTTCAGGCTTTATATGACTTGCCGTCAAGACGTTGAAGCTAGGAATTTGGCCTTCGCTTCGTTTGCTGGCATCGCGTCCTCTGTATCGAGACGAATGTCATGGTTGTCTCTAGGTTGCTGGTGAACCGTCGAGCTCTGGAACCAGGGATTTTGCCGTGACTCCTTTCGGTGATGTTGCGTCTGCTATGTCGAGACGAACGTCGAGGTGGTGATTACTCCATGTTGGTATGAGATGATCTCTGATTGTCTTTCCGGTTTTATATGACTTACCGTTAAGACCCTGGAGCTAGGAATTTGGCCTTCGCTTCGTTTGCTTTGGTGTGTCCAAATCCTGTTGGAGGAGGAACGCTGGGGTTGACAATTCGTCTGATGTATCGAGACGAACGTCAAGGTGGTGAACACTCTATGCTGGTGCGAGATGATCTCCGATTGTCTATCCGGTTTTATGTGAGTTACCGTAAAGACGTTGAAGTTAGGAATGTGGCCTTCGCTTCGTTTGCTTTGTCACGTCCGAATCCCTGCTGGAGGAAGAACGCTGAGGTGACAACTCGTCTGCTGTATCGAAACGAACGTCGAGGAGGTGACCACTCCATGTGAGATGATCTCCGGTGGTCTTTCAGGCTTTATATGACTTGCCGTTAAGACCTTGAAGCTAGGAATTTGGCCTTCGCTTCATTTGCTTACACTGCGTCTAGTGTATTGAAACGAATGCTGAGGTGGAGCTGGGATTTTGCCGTCACTCCGCTTGGTTTCGACTATGGGGTCTTTTGTTAACTTTGCATGTACACCCTGCTGGACTGCTAAGGAACGCCGTTGTTGACATTGCGTCTGCTGTAACGAAACGAATGCTAAAGTGGAGTTGGGATTTTGCCGTTACTCCGCTTTGTTTCGATCGTAAGGTCTTTTGTTGACGTTGCATCTGCCTCCAGCTAGACTGCGGAGGAACGCTGTTGTTGACATTGCGTCTACTGTATCGAGACGAATGCTGAGGTGAAGCTGGGATTTTGCCATCGCTCCGCTTGATGGTGTACATTCTGTGTCCTGCTGGAATGAGGAGGCACACCGTTGTTGGTCTCCAGGCTGCAGATGTGGCCATTGAGATTTGGAACTAGAGACTTTGCCAGGGTTCCATTTCGTTGCGATTCTGAGGTCGGTTGTTGACGTCATGTCTGCATCTAGTTGGAGTGAGGAGAAACGCCGTTGGTGATCTCTAAGTTGTCGATGTTGACGTCGAGACCCTGAAGCTCGGGATCTTCGTTTGCTTCATTTGTTGACATCGTGTCTGTAATATTGCGACAAATGTCGAGATTGTCTTTAGGTTGTCTATAAACCATCGAGATTTGGCTTCGCTTTCTGATGGAGCCTGTTGGGAAGGTATGGTTCCCTCTTTATCTGTGCCCCTGGATTGTATACAGGAATCGATGTGATTTCACCTGTAGGGCAAAAAGTTTCATTCTTTCATTTTTTTTATTCTTTCCGTGATGCTTTATCATTTCAGCTTTTTATATCGCGAAAATCGCGATTGCCAAATCATTTCGGCTATTTTTCGCGGTGCCCAATCATTTCGGCTATTTTTTCTTTTTACTCGCTGCTTTTTATTGCGAGTTGCCTAATCATTTTGGCTATTTATTTTATTTTTACTTGTTGCTTTTTATTGGGAGTTGCCCAATCATTTCGGCTATTTTTCGCGGTGCCCAATCATTTCGGCTATTTTTTCTTTTTACTCGCTGCTTTTTATCGCGAGCGTGGAACTTGGAATCTGGTGCCAATCTCAGCATCAGCATCGCTACAACCGGAATATTGCCAGGAGCGAATCATCATCTGCCATGAAAGGACTTGGAATTTGATACCGATTTAGGCATCAGTATCGCTACAACTGGGATATTGCCAGGAGCGAATCATCATCTGCCTCCGTCGATGTCGAACAAAGGTGGCTTAGCGAACAGGGTTAAGGTCCTGTTGACTAAGGCTTTTGACTTCATGAACCGTAAGGGTTTCACAAAGGTATTTCTTCCTACAAGTCGTGAGGATCTTATAGGTGTATTTTCTCCTTAGGAATCGTGAGGATTCCTAAGTGTTTGTTCCTCTGTAAGTCGTAAGGATCCTACAGGAAGGTTTTATCCTTGTAAATCGAGAGGATTTACAGGGGTTGTTCATCATGCGAACATATCCCTAGCCTCGGATGGGACTTAGTTAGGGAAATGTTTATTCGCGCCCGAGGATTGTATACAAGGGCCAGTATTGAGCCACTTGTAGGGCATTATCGGAAGTTTGTGGGGGTTTGCTTAAGCACAGGTTTAGGTCTCTGTAACTTAAGACTTTCAAATCCTATGAGCCGTGAGGGTCCTATAAGAGAGTTCTCCTTACGAGTCGTGAGGATCTCGCAAGTGTATTTTCTCCTTAGGAATCGTGGGGATCCTTAAGTGTGTTGCTCCCTTGTGAGTCGTAAGGATCTCACGCGGGTGGTTTCTCCTTACAAGGTCAAGAGGATCTTGTAAGTGTTCTTTAACGAGCTTGCGCCCTTTCGGGTTTTCACAAACACTCGCCGGTAGTCCTGCTGTTTTTACTCACGGAGCCCTTTCGGGTTTTCATCCGTGCCCATTTAGCTTATGGACATACTGTTTTTTTTTTTGTTTTTTTTATTATTTTTG
Source organism: Agapanthus africanus (assembly GCA_030015575.1). Classification (NCBI taxonomy): domain Eukaryota; kingdom Viridiplantae; phylum Streptophyta; class Magnoliopsida; order Asparagales; family Amaryllidaceae; genus Agapanthus; species Agapanthus africanus. The sequence goes on along the minus strand of CM057349.1, from coordinate 16,264,018 downwards.
TATTTTCTTTTTCTCTTTTTTTTTTTACGAGGTCGCGCCCTTTCGGGTTTTCACGAACACTCGCCGGTAGCCCTGCTGTTTTTACTCACGGAGCCCTTTCGGGTTTTCATACGTGCCCTTTTTGCTTATGGACATACCGTTTTTATTTATTATATTTTTCTTTATTTATATTTTTTTTATTCACGTCGTCAGCCTAAAGATGATGCAGTATTAGTTTAAGGACGTTTCGGTCCTTTGCAAGTTTTAGGACATTGCGGTCCATCATTAGTTTAAGGACATCTCGGTCCGCCGTCGCCGTATTTGAGGCGAATATCTGGTTTATTGACTTTTCGGTCTATGGGGCTTTCTCTATGACTGATCACGATGCCCCCGGCGTATCCATCTTTCTCAGAGCGTGCGGTTGTGGTGGGTTCACCTTCCATTTTTCGGACAACGCGAACTTGCCCTGTTGGTATTGATCTTCAACCCAGTTCTTGAAGACGTAGCAGTCCTCGATCAGGTGACCGACTGTTTGGTGGTAAGGGCAATAATTAGGATTATTAACATCGCCTGGCCGCAACGGACGTTTTGGACCCGGCAGATTGATGAGTCTGTCGCACACTGCCAGCTCGAACAGTCCCCTTGTTTTATCTTGCGGAAACGAGTAAGGACGTTTCAACTTTTCCTGGAGGGGTTGCCGCTTGTTGCTTTGGCAAGCAACCGGTCTAGGTTTACCTGATTGTTGTCGAGCGCTGGCGACGAGGGCCGTTTTTCCTTTTCTTTTATCCTTTTTGTTCGCTCCGTTGTTTACGGGGCCGAGATTTTTTTCGAATAGCATGCAATTACATGGCTGAACGTTTTCGCAGCTTCTCAATTCCTTTATTTTCGAAATAGATTCCCCGAGGGAAAAGTTAGGGATAGCTTCTTCGTCAGAGTCGCTTCCAAAGGTGATAATTTGTGATCCCTTGAAGTTGGCTATATGATTGTCTACGGCGGCTCCTTTGCGCTCATATATCGCATTTTTCCGCTGTCCACAAGCTTCACACTTTGTCCTGTCGAAGTGTTGCTTTTGAGCAACATACCCTTGCCACCAACAGTTAAAGGACTCGCAGTCTTCGGTAGGATGTATGATCTTCTGATGATATAAACAGAAGTTAAGGTGCATCTCTACCTCAGAGAGAGAATTTTCTTCAGAGGGCGGTAGCTTCATTCCTACTGATAGAGCTTTGGTGAACCGTTTCCTCGTCTCGAATTTGTTTTTATCCACAGTGGATGGCTTTTGATTTGATGGGAATGCCTTGGCTCTTTCCAGTATGGCCATTTCATGCTCTTAATTGGCTTTTGCTTTCAGACGAATTTCATTTAGGAAGGCATCGATCAACTCGTCTGATGGCTGTAGGATCTCCGGCTCAAGATTCGCTATTGGTTTCTCAGCGCAAGGAGCCTCCTCATCGTCCGTTAGTGAATGAGAGATCACATGACAAGTCGCTATGTATTCTTTGGCTTCATCTGATGAATTTTCTCCATCGTCTTCGTCCTCAACAAAAGAACACGCTGCCCCCGGCGTATCCGTCTTCTTTAGAGAGTGCGGCTATGGTGGGTTTACCTTCCAGTTTTCCGACAGCGCGAACTTACCTTGTAGGTATTGATCCTCGATCCATCCCTTAAAGACGAAACAATCCTCAATTGGGTGACTTACCGTTTGGTGGTAAGAGCAATAATTGGGATTATTAAGATCACCTGGCTGCGACAGATGCTTTGGACTCGGCAGATTAATGAGTCTGTTGCGCACTGCCAGCTCGAACAGTCTTCTCGTTTTAATCTGAGGAAACGAGTAAGGACGTCCTAGCCTCTCTTCGAGGGATGGGCGTGGATGCACGTTGTTTTGGCGAACGACCGGCTTTGAGTTGCTCGACTGTCGCTGAGCGTTGGCGACGATGATCGCTTTCCCTTTTCCTTTCTCATTTCGGGGATCGGGTCTTGGAGGAGACGGTCCATGGCCCATCTGGTCCATTTGGGCTAATTTGTCGATTAAGGCCTGAAAAGTGGTCGGCCTGAAGAACATCATGAATTGCGAGATGGTCGCCTGCGGATCGAGAGTGCCCACAAACATGCCTACCGCAGGCGCCTCTTCTATGCGTTGTTCGCATTTCGACCATAGGTTTCGCCATCGTGTTGCATATTGGACCCACGTTTCGCCCGGCCTTATCCTGGCATTTATCAGTGCTGTAATCGGGGTGCGTTCACTAGCACTCGCGAATCTTTGTGTGAACAGCAGCTCCATCTCTGCAAATGTTTTGACAGAGTCGTTAGGTAGCTCCGAATACCATTCAAAGGCTGTTTCTGCTAAGCTGCCGACGAATTGACGTAGCAACAGTTTGTCATCGCCTCCAGTATTTCCGCATAAGGCCCTGAATTGAGCGACATGCTGATGCGGATTCCCTGTCCCTTTATATACGTGGAATTTAGGGATCGTATATCCCGGCGGGTAACTGATTTGGTCGTACCAGCTCGGATACGGTCGTCCGGTTCTAACAATTTGCCCAACCGCTTCATTCGTCTGATGAACCCGGATCTGCTGAGCTATATATTCATCCAGCGCAGCCTTGGAAATGGTTTCATCTTTGGCTGTTGAAAGAGTCGGAGGCGGATTAGACGTCTCTCCTCTATCGTCTTCAGTAATGATCGGAGGGTCTTCAACTGGAGGGTCCGGCTGTAGCATCATCCCTACCATATCTTGGAAGAGGAGCGCCGTTTGCTTTATGTTAGCCGCTTGCTCTGCGGCTTCTCTGTCCTTCTTTTCGAGGACTCTGCGTAAGAAGTCAGCATCAGTTTCTTGTTCGTGACGCTGCTCTGATGATGCCTCCGGGCTTTCTTTTGGCTCGGTGAGTGCGGCCATTGCAATCATCATCTCCTGAAGCTTCTGTTGCTGCTCCTGGGTTTTCGTCATAGATCGGGTGAGCGGTCGGTGACCCGTCGAAGCACGGCTTTCCTCCTTTCCAGAAGCCATGTATACGGTGTGCACCACCATGCCCACAGACTTGGGGCGTTTGGGCTTAGCGTCTTTATGCTTCGCCATGTTCACAGGGGCTTTTTGCGGCTTCCTTTTCTTTTGAGTGATTGGAGTTAAGGGGGCCGTTGTAGTGGGCACCCGAGTAGCTATTGTTTTTTGTGGCTTGACGGAGTAATCCTTCTCCTACCGTACCTTCATCTTTTCTTATCGGCGGAGATAGTTTTTATCAATTACCGACTCTTGGACCTGTCGCCAGACTCTGTAAATTTTAGAGGACAGCCGTTGAGGGGGCTGTTCTAGCTTCTTCTCCGGAGTATTCTCCATAGGTGAAGGAGTTCGCTTCAGCACCGCAGTAGGAGAGTTTCTGCGCACCGTGTTTAGCAATTCAAAGCTGTTCCCGGTTGGAACAGCAGCATCGGTCCCCACCGTTGGAGCTGGCGGAGTTATCCCAGAGGGGGAGTTGCCCCCTGCCTTCCTCACTCGTTGCCAATGGCGACGTCGAGCACAGCGAGCCATTGGGATTGGCTCAGAGATTGAGATAGTTTCTTTTTGCCCCCTGTTTGAGTGTGGGGCGGTTGCCGGTGTCAACCTATTGAAGATTGATGTCTTCTGACCAGCAGGAGCAGGAGTGGGAATCGTCAGTCTTGCAAAGACTGACTCTTTGACGGGAGAAGCCGCCTTAACGACTTCCGGAGCAGCGGCCGTTGCCCTCCTTGGGATAGCCACTTTAGAGTTCTGATCTAGCCTGGTGAAAACAGAGGCCGTTGGTTTAGCATTGTGCGACCCGTTGACAGGGGCCGCAGTAATTGAAAGTCGATCGAAGAACGATTTCTTAGGAGCTTCTTGTACGGGAACAGGAGTGCTGAAGCTTGTTGGCGGAAGCATAGTTCCAAAGAATAACCCCGTGGTGGCTTGAGTAATCTGCTCCACAGGCATGGTGAACAAAGAGGCCGCTTGGGGCCCGTAGGTTATGCCCCCAGTTGAGGCCGGACGCGAGCTGCAACCGTAGCTGGAGCACTTCGAACAGGTTGAGGCCATCGATGCTTGATTTCTCTTCTACACCAAGTGAGAGACCAAATCTTAGTAAACTTGAAATCCAAAGGCAACCATTTAACAAACCGCGATTGGTTCGCGAAGACGACACATGAAGTGTGGAGTGGAAAGAGAAAAAGGTCCCACCGGGCGTGCCAAAATCTGTTCCCCTCCGAAGGACGGCGCACAAGACTGCGGTGTCCTGACGCTGAGATTCGGGGCAGATGCTAATTGGTTTTATCCGTCCACCTCTCCGAAGATGCCAAGTTGATTTATGACACCGTGTATCGGAGGTTTAGACGGATGCGGCCGATGTAGCAGACTTCGTCAGATTCCCCCTCGCTTGAGGGGTTTTTGATTGTGGGGACGCTCTTCCCTGCAGGCGCAAGCCCCTGCAGTTAATTACGCTACCGCATCGCGGTAACAACTTTCTCCTTCTCCAGAATTCCACTTCGTTTCGTGGGTGTTTGTTTTGTTTGTGGTTGCCCGTGGATTGTATACGGAGACTGAGTAATGCCGTCGCCCATAGGACGTGGATTAGTCCAAATCCGTATTTACTTAGATTTGGGTTTGGTGTTTTTAGTTTAAGGATGCATTAGTCGCGTTGCGGCTAAGATCAACTTAAACGTTCGTTAAGGATACGATAGTCCTGCTTGAGACTAAGATCAACTTAACGTGATAATCCATTTAATATCTGGCCATCGGGACTCGTCGCCTCTCTAACGTCGTTGAAAGATTACAACGGCAGATGTTAGAGGAGTTCAGAGATGTACCCTTGAACAAAGGTCGATTTGGAGTTTTATAGTCCGTTTGGATGTTTAAGGATACATTAGCCGTGTTTGGGGGCTAAGATCAACTTAAACGGGATAGTTTAGATCCGGAAAAAGAGCATTTAGAGACTCTATTGTTCCAGTTTAGGGACGTGGTGGTCCATTATTAGTTTAAGGACGTTTCAGTCCATGCTCCAGTTTAGGGACGTGATGATCCGACATTAGTTTAAGGACGTTTCGGTCCAATATTAGTTTAAGGACTTTCCGGTCCATATTCCAGTTTAGGGACGTGGTGGTCCGATTTTAGTTTAGGGACGTTACGGTCCGATATTAGTTTAGGGACGTTACGGTCCACGAGTTTAAGGACGCCGCAGTCCGGATTGATGTGTGGTCGTTGGGACCCGTCGCCTCTCTGACGACGTTGAATGATTACAACGACGCGTGTCAGAGGAGTTCGGAGATGTACCCTCGAACCGGATATAAATTGATTTAAGGGGGAGCTATGCTCAATCAATTTAATTTGAGGACTTACGGCCAAAATTGGGCTAAGTCCAGTTGAAAATGTTCAACACTTTTATTAAATAATGCATTGCATTTCTTCCATTTTTTTTTGTTTGGGCTTTGCCCATAAAAATGCAGAGCATCAATTTGTTCTGGGCTCTGCTCATTTATGAATGATGCAAGGCATCTGTTTTGTCTGGGCTTTGCCCCCTGTATAGCATTTTTATTATTTCGTTTGGGCTCTGCCCATTTATAAATGATGCAGAGCATCAATTTAATTAGGCCTGTTTGGTCTTTTAATTGGGCCTGGCCCTTCAGTAAAAGAAATGCATTGCATTTGTCAGGCGCTTTGCGCCAATTACTGAGCGCAAGCGCTTGTGGCGAGGACACGTGTCGTGCTCTGGCGAGCGCAAGCGCAACAGCGCAGTGCGCTGCGCTGTTGCGCTGCTGACACGTGGCGCGCTCTGGTGAGTTGCGCCAATTCCAGAGAGCAAAACTCTATTTCAAGAGCGCGTAGCGCAAGTGGTTCTATAGCTGACACGTGGCGCTCTCTTAAGAGCGCAACAGCGCAGTTTGGAAGTGCAGAGCACTAAGAATCTTTTAGATTCAAGAATAGAAGTGCAAAGCACTATTTGATTTTTTGATCTAAATTAGATCAAAGAAAATAAATTTTTCTTTGTTTTTTCTTATCTCAGAGAACCAAAGGTTCATAAAAAAGTGCAAAGCACTATTTTATTTTATATATTTTTTTTATTTGAAGATCATTGATCTTGTTTTTAGATCTATGATCTGTTCATAAGAGAACTTTCTCTTTTTCTAAAGGTTTTTACCTTTTTGTTCTTGAGGAGTTTTTTTCAGAGTTCTCTTTTTTTTTAGAAAATGTTCATGCCTTTGAATTGAGGCCTAGGGTCCTTTTTATAGTGCCCATAAATTAGTTAAATTTGTTAAAGAGATATTTCTCTGAGTGATTTGGGAAATTTTCCCCACCGTCGGATCTTTGATCCAAGCGCTTCTGTTTTACAAAAGAAAATCTTCTTGTTTTAATAAGAACAGAAAAGATTTCTTTAGAATTTTAATTCTGTTTGGCGCAAATGCCCCAGCGCGTGACACGTGTCGCGCAGCGCACAGCGCAGCGCAACTGCGCTAGCGCATCCGCGCTGACACGTGTCGCGCAGCGCAACTGCGCTGCCACGTGGCGTGCAGCGCAGAGCGCAGGCCAGCTGAAGCGTTACTTCTTTAATTAAAGTTTGAATTTTAAACAGAGCCTTGCTCTGATTGGGTGCGCTGCCTTGGGCGCTGCGCTCCCTGCGCTAACGTGTCTGATTTTGACACGTGGCGCTCTGCGTGCAGCGCAGGAGATCTGAAGCGTTGCTTCATTTATTTTAACTTTAATTTTCACTTTAATTTTCAAGACAGAGCTTTGCTCTGATCGGAGAAAAACAAAAGCATTGCTTCTTTTCCCACCTTGGAATTTGAATAAAGCTTTTGCTCTGATTGGGGTAAACAAATGGCACTTCCGGTCTCCTGGGTACAAAAGGTGGCCTTGAAGAGGCTCCTCCTGCCACCGGCAGATTGGGGTCTGCCCTTCATCTTCACTACTGTCTCATATCGACGGGCAGCTTTCAGAGCCAGGTCGTGAGTTGGGAAATCCCCTATAGCTAAGGCAGGTTGGATCTCCGGATCTAACCCTTACTGAAATCGTCTGGACCTAATCTCAGCAGTCGGAATGAGGTGCGATGCGAACCTGTTAAGGTCTTGTGTTAGCTGTGTAGTATGTGGTAATAGAAAATCGAATAATTGAGACATATCTTACCTACTCAACATAGTAAATTCAGCGTCATACTCATCCACCGATTTGCTCCACATAAAGCCTTGTTGTAGGTGGATAAATTGCTGCTCCATATCGAATCGGGCAGTCTCTAAGAAATACTTCGCGTCGAACATGTCGCGAAAAGTTCTCCATTCGAAAGGCTGGACAAGACGGCTTTCTTCCGCCTTCCACCAGACTCGAGCGTTGTCGGTGAGTTGCAGCTTTGCAACCCTAACCCAAGCGATCTATGGCACTTGTGCTGCTTCCAGATCATCCTTAATGATCTGAGCCCATTCCTTAGCTTCCAGAGGGCTCTTTTTCCCTGAAATTGCTTCGGGTGCAATGCCCGGAATTGCTTCACTCCGGGTACTTCTGGTTCTGGACGGTTTAGTAGAATAGCAGTCTGCTGCTGCTGTCCTTCCAAGAGGCTTCAGATTGTCTCAAGTAGTACCGTTTGCTTGTTGATCGGAGCAGCAACCGTAGGTGTAAGTGGTAGCGGTGGAAGTGGGGTGTTCCCATTCACGTTTGTACTCGTGTTGTTCGGGGAATCCATAACCTTGAAAGAAAAATATGGTTAGGATAGAATCAAAGAATAAGATTCAAGGAATATGAAATGTAAAGAATGTTTTTAGTTGATGTTTCTTGTGTTATATTGCTTAGGAATTCATGCAGAATTGACCTGCATGTCCATGCAGAACTGACCTGCATGGGCCACCAAAAAAACCTGTCACGCCCCGCTTCCCAAAGTACGGGTGAGAGGACGCGGTAAGGCCCACTATGTATTTACTCAGAAGTAAATAGGCTAAGCGTATCTAAGCAATATAATGTAAAATATACACAAGAGACATGAATGTAAATGAACATCAACTTTATTTATTAACATTATTTTACAAGTACAACTGAAATGTAAATACAGGAATGGAAAACAATGCCTAAACAATGACATAACTGAAAAGAAAATGTATACAAATATCTAGAGCTCTAGGTCAAAGGCGAACTGCTCCAAGTCTTCGGTGCTGGGCTCGATTTCTAGTGAGTCGGATCCACTTAACAACATTCCAAAGAAAGAAAAGAAGGAATGTCGTCAGCGAACAATTGCTCGGTAAGTCCCAAAGAAAAGTATGAATATAATAGACGGATAAAAGAATATGTAACTGGATAAAGTTTCATTATTATGTTAACGCGTTTGTTTGTAGCTTGGTACATGTTCCCTGATAAAATATCAGGAAATACCCCAATGGGGTATCACGTGCTCACACGTGACAAACAGTCACGTGCTGACACGTGATGGTTTCCTGGGGACTCTGCTATATAAGAATGAAATTCTAATCAACAAGAGTCACGTGCCCACACGTGACGGGCCTTTCAACCCCCTGAAAAAGGATTAAAAGATATAATACAACAGCAAGGAATGCCCAAATGGGGTATCACGTGCCCACACGTGACCGGAGGTCACGTGCAGACACGTGATGGGTTCCTAAGCTCTTTAATTAATAGAATTAAATTCTATGTAAATGATCAATCAGTGGAGTCACGTGGCCACACGTGATGGGCCCTTCAACCTACTAGAAAGGAATTAAAAGATATAATAAAAACTAAGGAAAAACCCCATTGAGTCATCACGTGCTGACACGTGATGATTCTTTAGTTCTTTAAAGCAACAGAATTAAATTCTGGTTAAATGCTTAATCGAGAGGGGGTCACGTGTCAACACGTGATGGGTTCCTAAACTCTTTAATTGATAAGAATTAAATTCTATTTCAATGATCAAACAGTGGGATCACGTGCCAACATGTGATGAGCTTTTAATCCTTCTGAACTAATAGAATTAAATTCTAATTAAATGGGAATCCAGAACCTTAACTGGAAAAAGATCTCTCTAAATCTTTCCAAACAAAAAAGATGGTGCTCTGTAAAATGGAGCACCGTTAGATTAAAAAATCCAAGGGTGATTAAAAATCACCAATTTATGGAAAGATTTTATACAAGGAAAGATTTTCCTAAAATTCACCAAGAATAACAGACAGAATATCTTCTGGATTAAAAATCCAATGGTGAATAAAATTCACTGAGTGATCTAAAAGATCATGTTAGTTACAGAAACAACCAAGATTTTTCAATGAAAGATTGATTAAACAAATTGATTCTTTTCTTTCTCCTATAAATAGGAGCCAAGAAGAGAAGAGAAGGGATCTTGGAATTTTGGATTTTTGGAGGAAAAAACAACAACAGAGAGAAAAAAGAAAGGAGAATTTAATTCTCAAGAGAAGAAACCCTAGGTGAGAAAGGGGAAAGAGATCTAAGCTCCATAAGAAAAAGAGAATTTAATTCTCAAATTAAGAGTTTAACTCTTCTGAATAAGAACTTAGTTCTTCCTTTGGTTGAAGATCTGCAGAAGCAGATCTCCCCACAAGTTGAGAATTTAATTCTCATCGGGGAAATTCTGCCATGCAGATCCAAAACTTAGAGGGAGAATTGATTTTGAGGAATTTAATTCCCCCAAATTTATAGGAATTTAATTCCTCCAGATGAAACTAGGGTTTAACCCTAGATGAGAATTTAATTCTCCCAAATTCATAGGAATTTAATTCCTCTAGATGTAACTAGGGTTTAACCCTAGATGAGAATTTAATTCTCCCAAATTCATAGGAATTTAATTCCTCTAAACAGAACTAGGGTTTAACCCTATAAAAGAATTTAATTCTTAAAAACAAGAGACTTGAAGCTCTTCATGCACATAAAGATCAAAGTATCCAATGTGATCACGTGGTAACACGTGACCCTTCATCCCAACGAATGAAAAAGAACTAATAAGACTAGATCACGTGCCCCCACGTGACCCTTTAAATGGACTCCTCAGAATAAGAAGGAATTAGCTCAGAGGCAATGCCTCACGTGCTCCCACGTGACCTTCAAAATAAAAGGGAACAAAGCCAAAGGCAGAACCATTTTTGGGCGCCCTCACGTGTCCCCACGTGCCCCCTTAATAAACACTTTAATAAGTAATACATGGATACCCCTCACGTGCCAACACGTGATGGCCTGACGACTAAAAGTGTTTAACACTTATTTGAATATTCTAAGAAAAAAATAAAGGAGGTTTGGCCCAATTCTCAGGTCCTCACGTGACCCCACGTGACCACCCCACTTTTAGCATTTGACACTATTTTGAGCACTTTGTCGCCAGTGTTTAACACTGTTTTAAAGCACATCACGTGGGAACACGTGATCGCCAAATATGTGTTAGTGTTTAACACTATTCTCAAACCGGTCTTAGCCTAAATTGACTAAGTCTTTCTGAGTCAAGACTCCCCTTTGATTAAACCCCGACTGCATTCTTTCAAACTTGATCATTTCATATGACATTCAAAGAAAACACCAGGGCCATGATGAATGGTCAATGCCTAATAAAAGACAAGGTGTTGTCAGAGTCCTCAAACCCATGTTTAGCATTGCTAAATAATAGGGGAGTTGAACCCAGACAAATGTTCAATAGTCCAACTAAGGGCCAACATTCCAAACTTAATTGGACTTAGCCCAAATTGGCCATAAGTCCTCAATTCAGATTTAATTGAGCCAATGTGCTCATAATCTAATTAATTAATTTTAGTTCCAAATTGGACTACAGATTTCCCAATCAACTTTGGTTCAAGGGTACATCTTTTCACTCCTTTGATATTTGTCGTTGTAATCCTTCAACGTCTTCAAAGAGGTGACGGGTCCCGATAACCAATCATTCCACGGATTGTGGGGTCCTTTAAACCCATGGACTATGATGTCCTTAACCTTGGACCGAGATGTCCTTAAATTAACGTTGGACCGAGATGTCCTTAAACTAACAATGGACCACCATGTCCTTAAACTGATAATCGACCGCAATGTTCCTAAACTAAACAACAGAGCCCAAATGCTCTTTTTTTGGACTTAAACGATCCCGTTAAGTTGATCTTAGTCTAAAAATTAGATTAATGTATCCTTAACAAACGTTTAAGTTGATCTTAGTCTCAAATGAGACTAATGTATCCTTAAAACCAACCCCCAAACCCAAATCTAAGAAAATACGGATTTGGACTAATCCACGTCCTACGGGCGACAAAATAAATTAGTCTCCGTATACAATCCACGGGCAACCAAAAACAAAACAAACACACACGACACGAAGTGACCGCCTGGAGAAGGAGAAAGTGGTTACCGCGATGCGGTAGCTTAATTAACTGCAGAGGCTTGCGCCTGCAGGGAAGAGCGTCCCCACAATCAAAAACCCCTCTATGAGGGGGAATCTGACGAAGTCTGCTACATCGGCCGCATCCGTTTAAACCTTCGATACGCGGTGCTATAAATCAACTTGGCATCTTCGGAGAGGTGGACGGATAGCACTAATTAGCATTTGCCCCCAAATTTAGGCAAGACGAACCTACGCGGTTCCGTCTTTGTGTTTCGGAGGAGAACAGATTCTGGCACGCCCGGTGGGACCTTTTCCTCTTTCCACTCCACACTTCGTTTGTCGTATTCGTGAACGAATCGTGGTTTTTATATGGTTGCCCTTGGGTTCGAGGTACTAGGATTTGGTGTCTTACTCCGTGCAGAAAAAAGAAGATCAAATGGCTTTCAACTGCACAAGCTGCAACAATGGCAATAACTCTCACTTCGCCCCCGCAGGAGGAGTGACCTACGGGCCTCAGGCGGCCTCTGTTTTCACAATGCTGGTGGACCAGGTGACTCAGGCCACCACTGGGCTATTCTTCAGGACCATGCTCCCACCCATGAACTTCAATTCCCCACTGCCGTTGCAGGAAACCCCAAAGAAGTCGGTCTTTGATCGACTTACCACTACTGCGGCCCCTCTCAACGGGTCATCCAGCTCCAATGCCTCAGTCTTTGACAGACTGGGCCAAAGCTCATTTGGGCCCATGATGAAGCCCGTAATACCAGAAAGGGTTATCCCTAAACGGATAGCCATCCCTGCTCCAGAAGTCATCAAAGCGGCTTCTCCTGCCAAGGAGTCGGTCTTCGCAAGATTGACTGTTCCGGCTTTCACCCCAAACGAAGTTATCAAAACTTCTCCTCCTGCGCTAAAGTCTGCTTTGATAGGTTAGCCGTCCCTGCTCAACGGGCGTCGGTCTTCAAGAGGCTGATACCGGCAACACCAGACCAGAACAGGGGGCACGATGAAGCCATCCCCATAGCTGAACCAACACCATCCGTGCGACATGCTCTCCGTCGTCACTGGCGCCGAGTAAGAAAGGCTGGGGGCAGCTCTCCGTCTGGACTTACTCCACCAGCTCCAACGGTGGAAATCAATGTTGCTGTTCGAACTGGGAACAGCTTCGAACCGCTTAGGAGGGTTCGCAAGAACTCTCCGACTGCCGTGCTGAAAAGATCTCCTCCACCTATGGAGATTACTACAGAAAAGAAGCCAGAGCAGCCCCCTCAGCGGCTGTCCTCTAAAATTTACAAAGTCTGGCGACAGGTCCAGGAATCGGTGATCGACCAGGACTACTCTCGCCGATCAAAGAATCTTAAAGCTCGACAAGGAGAAAACCATCCTATCAAGCCGCAAAAGGCGACATCCGTCTGGGTGCCCGCTGCAACGGCCCCCTCGACTTCAAATGCTCACAAGAGATGGAGGCCAGAGAAAGCCCCTGTGACCGCGGCAAACCGCAAGGACGCTGAACTTAAGCGCCCCATGTCTGGGGGCATGGTAACACATACCGTTCATATGGCTTTCGGTAAAGAGGAAAGCCGTGCTTCCACGGGTCATCGACCGCTTAACTGATCGATAACGAAGGCTCAGGAACAACAGCAGCAGAAACTTCAGGAGATGCTGACTGTAATGGACGCACTCACTGGGCCAAAAGAAAATCCAGAAACTTCGGAGCAGCGTCGGGAACAAGAAACTGATACCGAGTTCCTCCGAAGAATGCTCGAGAGGAAAGAAAAAGAGGCTGCAGAGCAGGCAACCAATATAAAACGAATGGCTCTTTTGTTCTAAGACATGGCTGGCATGATGTTACAGCCGGAACCTCCAGCTGAAGACCCCCCGATCATCGTTGAAAACGACAGGGGAGAGACATCGAACCCTTCTCAGGCTCTTTCAACAGCCAAAGAGGAGACCATCTCCAAGGCCACTCTGGATGATTACATTGCTCAGCAAATATGAGCTCACCAAGCAAACAAAGTGGCTGGACAGATCATTAAGACAGGACGACCCTATCCAGGCCGGTATGACCAAATAAGGTACCCACCAGGATATACGATCCCCAAATTCCACGTATATAAGGGGACGGGAAATCCGCATCAGCACGTCGCTCAATTCAGATACTTGTGTGGCAACAGTAGAGGTGACGACAAACTGCTACTCGCCAGTTCGTCGGCAACTTGTCAGAGACGGCGTTCGAATAGTACTCTGAGCTCCCAAACGACTCCGTCAAGACTTTTGTAGAGATGGAGCTACTATTCACCCAGCGTTTCGCGAGTGCTAGTGAACGCACCCCAATAACGACATTGATAATGCCAGGGAGAGGCCAGGTGAAACGTAGGTACAATATGCAATACGATGGCGAAATTTATGGTCAAAATGTGAGCAGCGCATCGAGGAAGCGCCGGCAGTGGGCATGTTCGTGGGCACTCTTGACCCTTAAGCAACTATTTCCCAATTCATGATGTTCTTCAAGCCAACCATGTTTCAGGCCTTGATTGACAAACTGGCCCAAATAGACCAGATGGGTCATAAACCCTCTCCTTCAAAGCCGGGGCCGCGGAACGAAAAGGGAAAAAGGAAGGCAACCTTCGTCGCGTATACTCAACAGCAGCCTAGTGGCCCAAAACTAACTGATCGCCTAGACGAGAAACGACAATTCTATAATGAGAAGATAAAGCGCCCTTATTCGTTTCCCCGAGACAAAACGAAGAGATTGTTCGAGCTAGCAGTGCGTAACAGGCTCATCAATCTGCCGAATCCAAAACGACCGTTGCAACCCGGCGATGCTAATAATCTAAATTATTGCCCATATCACCAAGCGATAGGCCATCCAATTGAAGATTGCTTCATCTTTAAGGGCTGGATTGAAGACAAGTATCGACAGAGCAAATTCGCACTGTCTGAGAAGTGGAAAGTAAGCCCGTCTCAACCGCATGCTCTTAAAAGGGGGGCGTACCGGGGGCATCATGCTCTTTTGTTGAAGAAGCTCCATGGGAGATCGTTCTTTCAGCCAAGACTAAAAGAATGCTGAAGGATCTCCAAATATGTCCGGTGATTAGGTGGAAAAATCCACTGGAACCTGTTCACACCATAATATTGTATTATTATATTCCCCATTCTTATTCGTTTTACAAATAAACATGTTCTTTTGACGCATGTCTGCTACATGTTACAGGTTACAGGTTCTTGGAGCGAAAACAGTGAAAAAGACATAAGACGGTACAAAAGAAGGACTTTTGACCAACAAATAGACGGATCTTGATCAAGCCTACATCGAAGGACAGTTCACAATTAACAAGGCAACTCAAGTTCCAAAATTACAAAACGAACGGTTAAAAGTCCACCGCAATTATTCACTGGAGATCTAGAGAAGACCTAAAAGCCCATTTGAGAAAAGACCTGCAGAAACAGGAAGCACAAGACAGCAAGAGCCCATGACAGAATTTGCAAAGCCCAACTCTTCTGTTTGGCCGCGGAACCGTAGCCAAACCAGGCCTGGTGCCACGGTTCCGCGGCCGGGTTAGGGATTTATGAGCATTAAATTTTTAGTAAATATGGTGGCGGCGTTGACTGGTCTTTGCAGGGCTATTTTTGTAAATGTAGACATGCGAGTCATTGTAACCCTAGGGTTTCCTATTCTTTATAAATAGGAACTCTAATCATTGTAATTTCTTATGCCTCCTTTTAATAATAAAATACAGATCTCTTTATGGAGAGCATCGGTGTTTCTTTTCAACTCATGAATTCAGATCTGACAAACCTGCGTTGATGATTGGAGAGATGCATCTGTAAGTAGATTTAATTCCTTGCTCTAGTTTAGATTTCAATTCTTTGCCCTAAGTAGATTTAATTCCTTGCCTTAGATAAATTGTTTAGAGTTAGCTTTGGGGAAGGATTTTGAGAGATGAGATCTCTCATCCCTTTCTTACCCATAATATATTTTCAATAGGACTCCATGCATACACGCACACACCGTGCCCTACGGCACCCTATCCCTCGAGGTAGCGGTGATACCGTAGTAAAAAAGCCCGGTTGCGCGCGTTTTCCATGGAGGTTAGGGTAAGGATCTCTAAAGGAAGGACAAGAACCTAGAGGAAGGAACACCTTCCCGAACGGATCTAATCCCCTTTATTGATAATTACCATAACTCCTCATAGATCTTCATTCGGGTAGAGAAAGCGTTGAGATTTACTTGCATTTCCAAACCATCCCTAAACCTAACCCTAGCAAGACTAGATCTAGTTAATCTTAGATAGATAGATTTAGATTTTAGATTTAATAATCAATCCGAACACCCTTCAGAATTAACTCGTTAGCGCGAATAGGAGATTCACAACATCCCTGTAGACCGACCCGTACTCACCGGCTAGCTACATGCGACGCCGTTCTTGATTGCGGTTAGTAGATAGTTTTTTAGATCAAATCAAATGGCGCCATTGCCGGGGATGGCGTGTTATTTTCTTTTTGCAATTTCGGGTTAATCAAAATTAGAAAAATCATAAAAATCTAAAAAAATCCAAAAATTATAAAAATAAATCAATTGTTTTTTTTTTTTTTTGGAAAGGGTACTTTGTTGTGTGAATCTTGCAGGAACAATCGAGACGGATCTGAAAATTTCCAGAAAGCGAAACAGAAAACGGGATATCGGAACAGAAGAGATTTTAAACAACAGAACAGTGGAATTTTTCTAGAGATCTGAACCCCTCATTTCGCTGCTAAACCGCCGCGGAAACCACCCTTATACCGCGGATCCGCCGCTGTCTTGGAAGATCAGAACGTAGGAAAAATTCTTGGGAACCGTTACGGCTTTTTGACCGTGAAAACGCGGCACTAAGGCTCTTTGGCCGCGGAATGGCGGCGCGCTGTTGACATCATCTTCTGAAAAAATTTCTGTAAGACTCTCTGTTCTTCCTCTGTAAAAATCTTCATATATTTTCTGGAAATTACTGCAGAATTCCGTGAGCTATAAAATATATTCCCTTCCATATAACAAATCTTGTGCAGGATTTTTGCGCCTAGTTAAATTAGAAATAGATTGCAAGTAATATTTTTCTGTTGTATATCTTTTATCAAAATCTTTTTTTGCAACAATTTCCAAATAAAGAGGAAAAAAAAGGAAAATTTTTATTAGAAAACTTGCAAACTTTTGCCGCAAATAAATCCTTGCACCACCACCCAACTTTCTTTCTTTCACCCTTTCTTCTTACAACATGGGTACCCCACATCATAAATCACTTGCCGAACTTTGGTATCCCGAACCTAATTTTGCGTCGTACTTCAATTTGTTCGGTCAATTTAAAGACGATCCTTCCTTGCCTAAAAAATCTTTGAAAGATCAAATAGAGGCGTCTAGGAGAAACAGTTTGACTTTTCAACCCACTTTATGTCAACCAAGTCAACCTTCAACACCTCCATATGTTGATACCACTTTTTCAAGTCTTTCTGTCACTCCTAAGCCGATGTCTATTGCTGAGCATATTGCTCAATCTCGCAGCCGATCTTTCACCCCTCTACACTCATCTAGTTCTAGGGATCCACATTATTATTCACCTTTTTATCCACATGTTGACCCTACCCCTGTCCAATCACCCACTTCCTACCAGTCCTACCCGACCTTCCTACCTCCACTAGACATTGATTCTACACAGCCATTAGGGAGTTTCACATATCCAACCAATTTTGAATCTTTTACCGAAACCCCCTTACCACCCAAGTCTAGTTTGGAAGAGTCGTTGGAGGCGTATATCGCAGCAACAAACAAAATGGTTAGGAATATGGAAGCATCCATGGCCGCCCTTATGCAACCTAGTGAACCGGTAGCTAGTTTCCAACTAGCTCCAAATTTTTCAATGTATAAGAAGGCGGTTGGACAGAGTGAGAATGTGAGAGGATTTCCAAATCAAACCTACCCATACCCAATTGAATCCAACAACTCCAGTTTTCAAACATGTGTCCAAAATGATGAGTTGTGCGACTTTGTAGTGTTTGATTTGCCAAATTGTGAGGAACCCCTTTCGAGTGAAACCACACCTAATCCTTTCGATCTTTACACCTCCCATCTAGAACCTAAATCGATAAATATCCATACTTTTGATGAGGTGTCTAAGAAAATTGATTTTCACTTGATTGAAGATATAGACGCCGGGAATATTTCGGATGATGAACTAGTAGATTTAATTGAAATTTTATGTTCAATTCATCATCCCGAGTCATTAAAGGTTTCTCCCGAACTTCATTTGCGTCTTGATTTTGATGATAATGGCATGGAAGAGTTGAATTTTGAGGAGAATTGTGATGATAGTATTGAGGAGAGTTTTGAGGATCATATTGAGGTTGAACCATTTTTGTTTGATGTGTCGGATTTTCCAGCTCATCCTCTTAAACCTTTACCTAAATCACCCTCCCTCCTTTCCATCGTTCCGACCATGCTTGAAGACTATGAGCTTGAAAAAATTTCCTTTGAATCCGATACTGTTCTCACAGATGATAACACTTACGAGTGTTTCACTTTTTCGGACGATGTTGATGACTCACCGCCCGAGTTTGAGTCCTTTACATTTTCTGATGAGTTAGTTGAACCATCAGACTCGGTTGATTACAGTAGTTTCGAACCATTGATGGAATCTTTTAAGTTCGAGACAGTTTACTACAGTGAGAATGATACTATCCCTAATTCACTTCCTTTCGTCATTCCTATTGTTCTGACCGTACAAGTGACCGTTACGCTTTCATCTCCTATACCAAGTTCGGCGTACCCATGTTTTCTTGCGAATCTTGAGGGATTTGATCCCATTTCTCGACGAGTTGATAGGTTAGCGCAATCGCTTTTAACACATCGGTCATCATAAATTGCGCTAATTTATTCACTCGATTTACACCCTCAAGATCGTGTCACCCTTCTTTCTCCTTTCCGCCATTCTGCTCCTCCACCGAGACCATATTCTACCATTCTTCTTTCCACACGGTCTCGCGTGTTTTTCATTTCTTTCTTCTACACCCCATTATTTCACCAACTTAGCCATTACCATGATAAGATTTTTGAATGGTTGGTGCTAATCTTTGGCTTGTGTAAGGCCAAGCTTAAGTTTGGGGGGAACTTTGTATATATGTATATATATTTTTGTTTTCTTTTTCTATAAAAAAATATTTAAAAAATTTCAAAACATTAAAAATATAAAATAAATTGTAAATAAATAAACAGGGGAGTACCGGCATTTTTGACCCTCTTGGTTTAGCATGACAGTGAGGACACTCTCAGGTTCAAGTTTGGAGGTATGCTCGGTACATCTTCTTCCTTCGTATTCATTTGTACATATTTTTGCATTTGCATATTTATTTGAAAACCAATAAAAATTGAAAAATTTCAAAAATTATAAAAATTATTGTATTCAATTTTGGTCTAATTGACTTGAGTTTGACAAATAGGTTAACTGACTAGGAACAACTAGATCTTAGACTTAGTAAATTTAAAACCCTAAAAATAACCTTCCTTAAAGTTTAACGGTAGAGAGTATATGTCTTTGTAGTTTATTTAGAAATAGGCAAATTTTGGGTTCACTTCTTGGGCTAAGTCGAAACAAGGGAAGAGTATTGATGTTCTTATTAGAGTATAAGTTTGAAAAATAGTTCCTCGCTTAAGTCTAGATTCTGAAAACGTATACCCTACAATTTGCACAATCACGCACCTTGAAACTTGGAATAGTAGAAGAGACCTTGAAATGCTCTTGTCTAAAGTCCTTAGTACGAAGAAAATAAAAGAAAAGAAAAGTGAGAATAAAAAAAAAATGAACACTGGTTTTTGCGATTACTTAAGGCTGTAAAAATAGAAAAATATTTAGCGAGGGTGCTTCATCACCTAGTGCCTTAGACCAACTGGTTTGGGAGTCACTGTTAAAAAGCCTTGGGGGTTGCAAGACTAGGAATTACGCTTTAAAAGTGCAAACACATCTTATAATCGGTCGTTGGTACCTCAAGAAGTATTAACGGTCGCATGAAGGATGTGTAAGCAAAATTCAATTAAAAATTCACCAATTAAGAAGTGCTTTGGACAACGGACGAAAGTATGATTGCTTGATTTGAATTTCCAAGTGTAGGGGTAACTTATACACACACGTGGGGATATGAGATTGGAGTTTAGATGAGAGAAAGGAGTGAAGAATAGAACTTGTATCTTTAGTAGAGTTGATAGAAATTCCTAAGTGGAGATGGAACCCTAGAAGGAAAACTTAAGAAATGCCGAAAGCTAAGTAAGTCTGCATAACATATATAATCTTAAGTTAAATGATGAGGAAGTGTGAAGAATGTGGGTGGATAATTTACGAGTCGACGATAATAGAATTCCTTTTTAGAAAACCTAATTGGAGAATGAAAGTCGAAAAGCCAATTGATAGGATTTTGTGGGTAGTATCCGCTGAAAACCCTCAGGAGACAACACTCCTCCTACTAGGGACACCTAGAGGTTTAACGGCTTGTTGCACGAGCTTAGTGCAATCGCGTTTCCCTGCGAAAGTACGGTTAGGTTAGATTTTAGTGAATAAAAAAGATAAGTTTGCTCGAGGACGAGCAAAAGATAAGTTTGGGGGTATTTGTTCACACCATAATATTGTATTATTATATTCCCCATTCTTATTCGTTTTACAAATAAACAGGTGCTTTTGACGCATGTCTGCTACATGTTACAGGTTACAGGTTCTTGGAGCGAAAACAGTGAAAAAGACATAAGACGGTACAAAAGAAGGACTTTTGACCAACAAATAGACGGATCTTGATCAAGCCTACATCGAAGGACAGTTCACAATTAACAAGGCAACTCAAGTTCCAAAATTACAAAGCGAATAGTTAAAAGTCCACCATAATTATTCACTGGAGATCTGGAGAAGACCTAAAAGCCCATTTAAGAAAAGACCTGCAGAAACAGGAAGCACAAGACAGCAAGAGCCCATGACAGAATTTGCAAAGCCCAACTCGTCTGTTTGGCCGTGGAACCGCAGCCAAACCAGGCCTGGGGCCGCGGTTCCACGGCCGGGTTAGGGATTTATGAGCATTAAATTTTTGGTAAATATGGTGGCGGCGTTGACTGGTCTTTGCAGGGCTATTTTTGTAAATGTAGACATGCGAGTCATTGTAACCCTAGGGTTTCCTATTCTTTATAAATAGGAACTCTAATCATTGTAATTTCTTATGCCTCCTTTTAATAATAAAATACAGATCTCTTTATGGAGAGCATCGGTGTTTCATTTCAACTCATGAATTCAGATCTGACAAACCTGCGTTGATGATTGGAGAGATGCATATGTAAGTAGATTTAATTCCTTGCTCTAGTTTAGATTTCAATTCTTTGCCCTAGGTAGATTTAATTCCTTGCCTTAGATAAATTGTTTAGAGTTAGCTTTGGGGAAGGATTTTGAGAGATGAGATCTCTCATCCCTTTCTTACCCATAATATATTTTCAATAGGACTCCATGCATACACGCACACACCGCGCCCTACGGCACCCTATCCCTCGAGGTAGCGGTGATACCGTAGTATAAAAGCCCGGTTGCGCGCGTTTTCCATGGAGGTTAGGGTAAGGATCTCTAAAGGAAGGACAAGAACCTAGAGGAAGGAACACCTTCCCGAACGGATCTAATTCCCTTTATTGATAATTACCATAACTCCTCATAGATCTTCATTCGGGTAGAGAAAGCGTTGAGATTTACTTGCATTTCCAAACCATCCCTAAACCTAACCCTAGCAAGACTAGATCTAGTTAATCTTAGATAGATAGATTTAGATTTTAGATTTAATAATCAATCCGAACACCCTTCGGAATTAACTCGTTAGCGCGAATAGGAGATTCACAACATCCCTGTGGACCGACCCGTACTCACCGGCTAGCTACATGCGACGCCGTTCTTGATTGTGGTTAGTAGATAGTTTTTGAGATCAAATCAAATGATGGGTTTTCAAATAAATATGCAAATGCAAAAATATGTACAAATGAATGCGAAGGAAGAAGACGTACCGAGCATACCCCTAAACTTGTTTTCAACAGTGTCCTCACTGTTGCTATCTACTGGATCACAAAAATCTGTAAGCTTGGGAGGACATTATTAATGGGGGCAAGAATATATGAAAGTGAAAATCCTCCCCCAAACTTATTTTTGGCTCACAAATTTGAGGACAAAAGTTATGTTCAAGAGCCAAAAATATACCCCCCCCCTCAAACATGAGTTAGACAATACGAAGCATTTTAAGAGGGGGTGAGTCATTTGGTCAAAGTAAGATTTTACAAAGACCAAATGTTAACACCAACCATTCAAAGATTTTATCAGTATAGCGTATAGGTTGGTGGAAGAATGTGTTGTATCGAGTCAAGAAAAAATGGGGAAGGGATAAGAGGTGGTCTGGAAAGGGTTTGAAATTAGAAAAAAAAAAGAATGAGGATGAATGTGAATGATTAGGAAGAAGGAATGGTGACGGTTCAAGCTCTATAGGTGGAGATTGATTGATCACAAAATCCGTATTGTTTAAAAATTCAAGTTCGTCAGCAAAAAGTTCTTCAAAACTTTTATCAATGGTGTGATTGAACATTTTGCCGTCAAAGAGTTTTGTGCCAGAATTTATCCTACTTGATTCATCAAAAGTCATTGAGGTAGAGGACTCGAAAAACTCATCTACCTCATTTTCAAAAATATCCAAATCAAGTTGAATTTCTGGTATTATTAAAATTGAATTAACAGATTGTGATTCATCAAAACTCACTGAAACTATAGGAACAGAAGAAGAACCGGAGAAAATAGAAAGTGAAATGGGTAAACAAATTGGTGTGTCGAGTGTTGCTGTACCAGATGTGGAAGATGGAGGCTGTATTTCTTCGGGTATACCTTTATCATCAACTTCAAGACATATTTGGGGTTCGGGAAGAATTAAAGGCTTAAGATGATGACCACAAGGAAGTGAAAGGATTTGATGAATTGGTGGGACAAAATCATCCAAAATTTCGGGTTCATCAATCAATATATCTCCAACGTCAATCACCTCATTCAAGTGAAGGTTAAAATTCTCAAACACCTCATCAAAAGTATGGTTTTCAATCAGTTTTGGTTCAAGAGTGGAGGTGTAGAGATCACAAGGGTTGGGTATGGTTTCACTTGAAATGGACCCTTCACAGTCGGGTAAATCAAACACTAAAAAGTCACACAACTTATCAGACATTCTATTTGGTGTACTTGATGAATCTATGAAACTGGAGTTATGGATTTCAGTTTGGAATGGGGAGGTTTTGATTAGGAAAGGTGTACAGTTCTGTCTCACTACCCAAATTCTCATTTTGTTCTATGCCCGAATCATATACTGAAAATTTTTGGGCAGGTTTGAAATTCTTTGCTTGCATCCACTCTGTTGTTTCCTTCCTAATTTGGTTCGACAATTCCAGAAATTTTTCTAATGTCTGCTCCAGACTAGTCTTGGGTTGATAAGGGGTTTCAGTATAAGATTGAAATTCCTGTGGATAATTAAAACTCCCAAATGACTGATTAGAAGAACTGTCTTGAGAAGGTGGAAAAGTCGGATTGGATTGATAGGAATGGAATGGTTGCGGAACTTGGGTAGGAGTAGGATCAATATTATGATAAGAAGAATATTGATTTGGGTTGGTTGGTTGGCTATTTTCAATAGACATCTTATATGCCACAAACCGCCTATCAAACTCTTCTCTGGACAGTAGTGGTGATGGTTGATATTGGTCCGGGTTGAAACTTTGGCCTCTAGCCCTAGCTATATGCTCAGCAATGGACATTCGTCTAGGGGCTTCCTCACTCTGGGTATGAACTGAAACAGGTGTAGGATTAGGATACGGTTGATAAGACCTAGACTGAGGTGGCCAACCGTTTCTTTCTGCTTGTTCTATATGATCTCTTAAGGACATGGAAGAGCCAGACGGTATACCGAAGGGATTACGAAAACAAGAGATATCTGGTTGTGGACAGCAAAGCTCGGCAAGTGTTCTTCTGTTTAGGTCACCCATTATAAGAAGAGAAGAAGGTGGAAGGGGTAAAAAGGGGAAAAAATAATTGGTTTGTTTTGAAAAATGACGGATTTAGACAAATCACACAAAAATACACAAACAACCCTAGAACTATGGTTACCTAGGTCCAGACTCTAGACCGCTCCTAGACTTCCAAAGGACAAGCCGTAGGATCAATCCTCTACCGCCTCTTTACTACCCTTGTAGCCAGGTAAGTGTCAGGTGAGTGGGAGGCTCCCCACTACGAAAGTAGTGGTCCTAATTAAGTAACCACTTGCCTTAGACACACTTGCCTAGACACCACAAAAGTAATGCGGATAAGCGATAGATTACCCGCGACCTTCCTCTGTCCTTATTGAGCGCGACAGTCCTCAGAGTCTGGTCTAGATATTTTTTAAATTAATGTAGGGTTGATGCAGATGCTCGGTTTGTGATTTGTGGGACTTAGGAAGGGTGATGAAATCCCCACCTAATCTGAATTTTGGTCTTGCCCCTTAAAAATCCGTATTAAAGTATGAAATAACAAACCGCAAAACAAAACTTTGCAAAAAGGATTTTTGAGCGGCGATATTTTGCAAAGAATCATGCAGAAAAGATATTTTATTGGATTTCAGAGGAGAGAGAAGGAGGTCAGAATCTTACCAGAGAAGACTGAAGCCCTAGATCTCCTAACTGGCCGCGCTTCCGCCGCCGATGTACACTTCCGGCCGCGGTTCCACTGCAAGAGGGAGAGATCAATTGATGAATTTTTTTTCTGTGGCCTTCCCTACTTCTTTGGATCTCAATGAATGTATTTGTCTCCTGTTTCCTCAAGTCTGTGACTCCAGATTCCCTTGCAAAATTCACACAATAATCATTAAATATACAATTTGCAGTTTTGTTTTATTTATGATACAGATCGTATAAGAATTCAACACAAATAGTAAGAATAAAAAATTACGCACGTATCCCCGGCAATGGCGCCATTTGATTGATGTGAAAAACTATCTATTAACCGCAATCAAGAATGGCGTCGCATGTAGCTTGCCGGTGAGTATGGGTCGGTCCACAAGGATGTTGTGAATCTCCTATTCGCGCTAACGAGTTAATTCCGAAGGGTGTTCGGATTGATTATTAAATCTAAAATCTAAATCTATCTATCTAAGATTAACTAGATCTAGTCTTGCTAGGGTTAGGTTTAGGGATGGTTTGGAAATGCAAGTAAATCTCAACGCTTTCTCTACCCGAATGAAGATCTATGAGGAGTTATGGTAATTATCAATAAAGGGAATTAGATCCGTTCGGGAAGGTGTTCCTTCCTCTAGGTTCTTGTCCTTCCTTTAGAGATCCTTACCCTAACCTCCATGGAAAACACGCGCAACCGGGCTTTTATACTACGGTATCACCGCTACCTCGAGGGATAGGGTGCCGTAGGGCGCGGTGTGTGCGTGTATGCATGGAGTCCTATTGAAAATATATTATGGGTAAGAAAAGGATGAGAGATCTCATCTCTCAAAATCCTTCCCCAAAGCTAACTCTAAACAATTTATCTAAGGCAAGAAATTAAATCTACCTAGGGCAAAGAATTGAAATCTAAACTAGAGCAAGGAATTAAATCTACTTACAGATGCATCTCACCAATCATCAACGCAGGTTTGTCAAATCTGAATTCATGAGTTGAAAAGAAACACCGATGCTCTCCATAAAGAGATCTGTATTTTATTATTAAAAGGAGGCATAAGAAATTACAATGATTAGAGTTTCTATTTATAAAGAATAGGAAACCCTAGGGTTACAATGACTCGCATGTCTACATTTACAAAAATAGCCCTGCAAAGACCAGTCAACGCCGCCACCATATTTACCAAAAATTTAATGCTCATAAATCCCTAACCCGGCCGCGGAACCGCCGCCCCAGGCCAGGTTTGGCCGTGGTTCCGCGGCCAAACAGAAGAGTTGGGCTTTGCAAATTCTGTCATGGGCTCTTGCTGTCTTGTGCTTCCTGTTTCTGCAGGTCTTTTCTCAAATGGGCTTTTAAGTCTTCTCCAGATCTCCAGTGAATAATTGCGGTGGACTTTTAACCGTTCGCTTTGTAATTTTGGAACTTGAGTTGCCTTGTTAATTGTGAACTGTCCTTCGATGTAGGCTTGATCAAGATCCGTCTATTTGTTGGTCAAAAGTCCTTTTGTACCGTCTTATGTCTTTTTCACTGTTTTCGCTCCAAGAACCTGTAACCTGTAACATGTAGCAGACATGCGTCAAAAGCACCTGTTTATTTGTAAAACGAATAAGAATGGGGAATATAATAATACAATATTATGGTGTGAACAAAACCCGAGATCATCGAGGGAATGCTGAAACCGCGCCCAACTCTAAAGATTGGTGGTGATAGCCAAAGCGCTCACACCCAGCTGTCAAAGTCTTCGAAGAAGAAGAAGAAGAAGATCAAAAAGCCCGTGAAGCCCGGTGACAAGCGCACGGACCTGCAAAAACATATTGACGCGTTGGAAGAATATAATCAAAAAGCGCGGACTCCAGTAACACTCCAAGAATTTCTCAGCCACGTCCTTGAGGACGGAGATGATGACAATGGAGAAGACTCGTCGGATGAATCTGAAGATTATCTGGCAAGTTTCTATGTGATCTCTCACTCTTCGATAGATGATGAAGAATCTCCTTACACAAAGAAACTGGGGGAAGATCCTAAGCAGGAACTTTTAGGGCCGTCAGACGAAATGATTGATGCATTCCTGGATGAAGCTTTTCTTAAAGGAAAAGCTGCTCGAGAGCGTGAGATGGCCATATTCGAAAAAGCCAAACGCCGGCGACTGGACGAAAGGGTTGAAACACTCCCGTCAGATCAAAGTACATCCGTCGCAAATAAAAGCAGGTTCAAGACGAGGAAGAGGTTCGCCAAAGCCATATCGATGGGAATGAAGCTGCCACCCTCTGAAGGAAACACTCTTGGTGAAGCGGATATACATCTTAACTATTGTCTATATCATCAAAGGATTGCGCACCCTACTGAAGAGTGAATAGCCTTTAAAAGATGGTGGCAGGGATTTATTGCTCACCGACAACATTTCAAGCGGATGAAATGCAAAACTCGTCAGGAACAAAGAAATACGACCGAGGAGAACAAAAGATCTGCCGGCAACTGTCATATGGTCGACGCTGGAGGATCGCAAGTTCACACCTTCGGGAGCGACTCTGACGAAGAAATGACTCTTGGCCCTCTCTTTAAAGAATCCACCTCGGGAAAAGAGGAAGAACCGAAGACCTGTGAAAATATTCAGCTGCGCAATCGTACGATGCCCGAAAAGAATCTTGGGCTCTCGAACAGTGGACCAAATAGAAAAGATAAGGGGAAAGAAAAGGTCCTTGAGGATATCATCCTTGATGACCAAGTCGTTAAAGAGCTGACAGCCAAGGACCCGCCAAAGAAAAGCAAGGTGGATTACAACGTTCTTGCACACCTAAGGAAGATACCTTCGCAGCTCAGCATCCTCGACGCCCTTCTACTATCCAAAGAGGCGAGGGATTCTCTGATCAGGGCATTACAAGAGCCCGAGCAATTCCAAACTTTCCTTACCGAAGAAAAGATGAAGGACGAGCTGGAAGAAGTGCACACAGCCGATATCACCTTCGGCGATGAAGATCTCCTCCTCGGGACGTGTGAGCATAACCGTCCCCTTTATGTGTTCGGATACTGTCATGATATCAAGATAGGCAAAATCCTGGTTGGCAATGGGTCCTCCGTCAATCTCCTCAATGTGAGAGTGTTGAAAGAAATCTGCATGAGCGTTCAGCACCTCGCTCGCGATAAAATCACCATCTCCGGGTTTGACTCCCAGTCATCACGGACGCTTGGGTCTGTAATATTGACACTACACCTTGGGCTGCTTGTCACAGACATTAAGTTTCACGTCATTGACGCTAAGACATGCTACAATTCTTTGCTCGGCAGGCCTTGGTTACATGAGTACAACATTATCCCTTCTACACAATATCAGTGTATGAAGTGTTTTAAGGATGGTCTTGAGTATACCATAACAGGGGAGCTGAACCCATTCTCCGTGAACGAAGTCCGAAAGTACGAAGATGCAAAATATTTCTTACCAGATTTTGAGGACACGGAAAGATGGTTCAAACCGAAGAACAAAGCTATCACCACTATTCCGGTCTTCGGGAGTGATACCGAGGAGGAAGAAGAAATAGTTTATTCATGGCCGCCCCAATGCAACAAGCCGGGACCGTCCATCCCTATGTTGATCTTCGGCAGCGATTCGGAAAATGAGGTCAACGCCGGCCATCAATGCAAGCCCTCACTAGCAATGATCGGAGTTTGCAAATTGTCATGGTTCCACAAGAGCATTACAAAGAGCTCGACACGCTTGGTACCTATAGTGTGCATGAACTGCAAACATTCTATGTCCCTCCCAGACGAAAAGATGAAAAGGCGATCCTCTTTTATCAATCCAAGGAAACCAAAGTGGAGAAAGAAATTTGGTATGGTGCGGATTCTACACTTGACAGGCTCTAGCCCATCCTTCTGCCTAGATATTACACAGAAGCCTTGAAAAGGCTATTGAAGCACCAAGGGGTACCCTTCAGACAGACTGCTCGACAAGCTCGGTTCTACAACAGGATCTAGGACATCCCCGGAACTCAGCGAAAGTTGCCCAACGGGAGAATGGAAACAATCAGGCTTGGATATGTTCAATCCAAAAAACGGGAGCGAGTCCATGGTAGCTACGTCATACATGACTTCGATGAAGAAGGAGACGCCTTGTTAAAAGACGCTGACCCTGAACCAAAACGAGATCCCGCCATCAAAATGTCGAGTCCGTAGTTTGAAGAACGGATGGACAAGCTAATAAGGGAAGCGGGTCAGAAGTACCGGGATGACCATAACCGTGAAATGGACATTTACGAGAAAGCCAGGACGCAGCGCCTCCTTCAGCAGGCAGTGGAGAATGACAATGCTCCTCGTCGCCAGCCCGTCATACAAAAGACCCAGCGCAGAGGCAAAAAATAAACCAAAGAACGGAAAAACGTTCAACAACAGCCAAGCGGGTCTAAGAAGCCACGCGAGCAAGAGTCGAGCAGCCGGGATCCGTCCCTTATAAAGAAGATGGGTCGATAATATTCTTTTCCCCAATACAAGACAAAGAAGATATTCGATCTTGTCATGAAACATCGGATGGTGACACTCCCGGAGTCCAAGCATCCCGAGCAAGCAGACGACGTCTCTCACCCAAACTATTGCTCTTACCACCAAGCAATAGGGTATCCTTTCGAAGACTGCTTCACCTTCAAGAACTGGGTTGAAGACCAGTATTAACTCGGCAGATTCGCTCTATCCAACAGTTGGAGGATAACCCCGCCACAGAAGCATGAACCAAAAGCGACGTGTATAGTAAGAGTAGAACCAGATCAATCTCGGTCATGGAAACGATCCCGTACCTGCCACGTGATAACGTTGTCAGAACAAGAGCCCGAGAATATGGATGACCTCTCCTGGTGCTTCGAAAACGATGATGGTGAGGTGATCTCAGAGTTTCCACCGGCGCCAAAAGAGATGGAAGATGGAATACATACTACTGCAGATAATCTCAAGAAAATTGATTTGGGAACGGCAAGTGACCCGCGGCCGACATTCATCAGTGAGCTGTTGTCTGAAGGAAGGGTGGCTATGCTAAAGGACGTGCTCATGCAGCATAGAGACTGCTTCGCATGGAACTATTTCGAGATGCCGGGAATAGATCTAGATATTGCTGTGCACAAATTGGCGATATCTCCAGACATCAAGCCGATCAAACAAGCACCGAGAAGAATGCGGCTCAAGCTTGAGATGAGCATCAATGCCGAGATCAAGAAAATAATCGACTCCAGTTTTATCCAAGAGGTTCAGTATCCTGACTGGATCGCCAACATCATCCCAGTGATGAAGAAAAACGGGACGGTGCGCATATGTGTGGACTTTCGGGATCTCAACAAAGTTTGCCCGAAAGACGACTTTCCAGTACCGGTCACCGAGCTGATGATAGATAACACGTCCACTCACGAATTCTTCTCCTTCATGGACGGATCATCAGGATACAATCAGATAAAAATGCATCCCGAGGACCAGAAGCACACCGCTTTCCGGACCCTTTTGGGCATATTCTGCTACAAGGTGATGCCCTTCGGTCTAAAGAACGCCGGTGCCACCTATCAGAGGGCCATGAAGAAGATCTTCGATGACCTCATACATGAAATCGTCGAATGTTATATTGACGACTTCGTAGTTAAAAGCAAATCATACAAGGAACATCTAGAGCATCTGAAGAACGTGTTTCAACGCCTTTGGCAATACAACTTGAAGATGAACCCTCTCAAATACGCGTTCGGAGTTTCCTCGGGCAAGTTCCTAGGATTCGTCGTCCGACACCGAGGCATCGAGATAGACCCGTGGAAGATCAAGGCGATCATGGAAATGCCTCCGCCAAGGACTCTCAAGCAACTGCGATCTCTCCAAGGAAAGCTCGCATATATCCGGCGATTCATAGCCAATCTCTCCGGCAAGTGCCGTCCTTACAGTCACCTAATGAAGAAAGGGACTCCTTTCGTTTGGGATTGCAATGCCAAAGCGCACTGGACGAAATCAAGCAATACCTGCAGAACCCGCCGGTACTGACCACTCCAGTCAAGGGAAAGCCTCTCATCTTGTACACTACAGCCCTCGAAGGTTCTTTAGGTGCGCTGTGGGCACAAGAGAACGACCAAGGGAAAGAGAGAGCCCTTTATTATCTGAGTCGAGTTCTCCTGGGGGCAGAAAACAATTACTCTCCCATTGAAAAACACTGCTTGGAGTTGATCTTTGCGGTAATGAAGCTCAGACACTATGCATTGGCACATGAGGTCCATCTTGTATCAAAGGTAGATCCTCTCAAGTATTTGATGTCGAAGGCCATATTAACAGGGCGGCTCGCTAAATGGGCCCTGCTCTTAATGGAGTTCTCGATAACTTATCGGCCTCTCAAGGCAGTGAAAGGCCAGGCCATCGCCGACTTCCTCACTGAGCATCCGATACCTGCCGACTCTCCCTTGAACTGCGAATTGCCCGAAGAGCACACATTTGACATGATCGACGGTGAAAGAAGAGAGAGTGATACCCGGTGGGAACTCTACTTCGATGGAGCATCTTCCATGAAGAAGCGCAAACAAAGCACCCCCATAATCAAATCAGGGATAGGCCTCAACTTCGTGACTCCACAAGGAGGGATAATGCGCTTTGCCTTCTCCTTAACAGAGCCGAGGATGAACAATGAAGCCTAATATGAAGCTTTGATAGCAGGTCTTGAGATCACTGTCGACATGGGAATCGAAAAACTCCTCATATACAGAGACTCCCAACTGGTCGTTAGTCAAGTAAATGGCGACTATCAAATGTGCAAACCAGAGTTGGTGAAATACGGTGAGAGAGTGCAACAACTGCTGACTCAGATCCCTTCCTATGCCCTAGAAAGCATACCACGAGCGGAGAATAGCAAAGCAGACGCATTAGCCAAACTCACTAAAGAACTGGCCGACGAGAACCTCGATGACGTGAGGATAGTTGTGCAAAGCCGTTGGGTCCTCGCACCGGCGGAAATATCTTCGGAGTCGTCCGAAGAAAAGGGAGCGACCGAGTAAACGGCTTTACAAATAAAAGACCAGGAAAAGTCTAAGGATTGGAGAGAAGTCTTTATAGACCACTTCAAATCCCGTCGAACGCCTGAAGATGCGTCCTCAAAACATCAGCTCATGAAGCGAGCTTTATCTTTTGCCTTCGTCAATGATACTCTGTATAAGAGATCATTTGATTCTTTATGGCTAAGATGCCTGGGACCTAAAGAGGCAAAGAGAGTCATCCAAGAAACTCACGACGGACTCTGCGGTTCTCACCAAGCTGGCCCGAAGATGAAGCTGAAGATCAAAAGGATGGGCTACTATTGGCCCACGATGATCCAGGACTGTCTCGAATACATGAAGCAATGCCACTCGTGCCAGATTCACGGGGACTTTATCCATCAGCATCCGAATCCACTGCATCCAACGGTGGCTAGCTGGCCATTCAATATGTGGGGAACCGACATAATCGGGCCCATCGAACCAGTATTGTCCAGAGGACATCGGTTCATACTGGCAACAATCGATTACTTCTCTAAGTGGGCAGAAGCAGTACCGCTGAGAGAAGTGAAGACGGAGAATATTCTCCATTTCTTCAAGACACACGTCATTTATCGGTTTGGAACTCCGCGACAGATCATCTCCGATAACGGGCCGGCCTACAGAAGCCACAAGGTCAGCCGCTTCGCACAACAGCATAACATAGACTGGAGATACTCTTCAGTCTATAATCCTCGAGCTAACGGTCTAGCTGAGGCTTTCAATAAGACCTTGACAAAGATCTTGAAAAAGACGGTGTCTTGAAATAAGAAGGACTGGCACAAGAGACTGCATGAACCTCTCTGGGCGTATTGAACTACGTTCAAAACGGCCACGAACACAACGCCATATGCGTTGGTATTCGGCACAGAAGCAGTACTCCCCCTTGAGATAGAATTACCCTCTCTATGAGTGGCTGTTCACTACGAGCTAACAGACGAAGAAAATGCTCACCTTCGACTTGAGGAGCTTGACGCCCTTGATGAAACCCATCTCATGGCGCAACAAAATCTGGAAGCTTATAAAGCAAAGATGACGCGCTCATATGAAAGATTGACTAGACCGAGAACATTCCGCCAAGGCGAACTCGTGCTAGTACTCAAAAGACCTATGATCCCCAATCGTGCCAAGCGGGGGAAATTCGAGCCGAACTATGAAGGCCCGTATATCATAGATAAAGTCTACCAGGGTGGAGCCTATCTACTCATGGACATGCATGGCGAAAGACCTTTCAGGCCAATAAACGGTCGCTTCCTAAAAAAATACTACGCTTAACGAGTCACGGCCTAGGTCAACGATAGATGAAGACGCATATGTCCGCTCGCTATCTTCCTAAGCCCAAACTCTGTAAGTAGTAGCCGGCTTCGAACCGAAACGTCCTTAAACTAACGATGGACCACTATGTCCTAAAACTGGCTGTTGACCGAGACGTCGATGAACTACTACGGACCGCAGCATCCAAAGGCTGACACAAAAAAATATATAAAAAAAAGAAAGAAAACGTATGTCCATAAGCAAAATGGGCACGGATGAAAACCCGAAAGGGCTCCGTGAGTAAAAACAGCAGGGCTACCGGCGAGTTTTGTGAAAACATGAAAGGCCGCAAGCTCATTAGAAGACACTTGCAAGGTCCTCTCGACCCTGTAAGGAGAAACCACCGGCGTGAGATCCTTACGACTCACAAAGGAGCAACACACTTAGGGATCCCCATGATTCCTAAGGAGAAATTACACTTGCGAGATCCTCACGACTCGTAAGGAGAACCCTCCTATGAGACTCTCACGGCTCATAGGATTCAAAAGCCTTAAGCTACAGGGATCTGAACCTGTTCTTAAGCAGCCATCACAACCTCCAACGCTGCCCTGCAAGAGGTTCAATGCCGACCCTTGTATACAATTCACGGGCATGAATAAACATTTCCCTAACAAAGTCCTACCCACGACTAGGGATATGCTCACACGGTGAACAACCCTTGTAAGTCCTCTCGACTTATAAGGAGAAAACACTCTTGTAAGATCCTTACGACTTATAAGAGACCATACACTTAAGACTCCTCACGATTCTTAATAAGAAAACGCACTTACGAGATCCTCACGACTCGTAGGGAGAAATACCTTCATGAGACCCTTACGGCTCATAAAGTTAAAAGCCTTAGTCAACAGGATCCTAACCCTGTTTACTAAGCCACCTTTGTTCGATATCGACAAAGGAAAATGATGATTCGCTCCTGGCAATATCCCAGTTGTAGCGGTGCTGATGCCGAAATCGGTGTCCAATCCCAAATTCGCAGCGAAAAGCTAGCAAGCCAAAAATGCATATGAAATAGCCGAAATTATGGGGCAACTTGCAACAAAATCAGCAAGTGAAAATGTATGCATACAAAATAGCCGAAATGATTGGGCACTGCGAAAAATAGCCAAAATGATTGGGCAATCGCGACTTTCGCGATATAAAAGCTGAAATGATAGAGCATCGCGGAAAGAAAAATATATATAAAATGAAACTTTTTGCCCTACAGGTGATATCACGTCAATCCCTGTATATAATCCAGGGGCGCAAACAAAGAAAGAATCACACCTCCCCCCCAGGCTCCATCAGAAGAAAAAACCAAATCTCAATGGTTCACAGACAGCCTGGAGATCGTCTTAACATTCGTCTCATTCCAACAGCACAACATCAACAAAGCGGAACCACAACAATTCCCAGTTCCATGACTCGGCGGTACTCAGACAACCGATAGTCAACCCTCAACTCCGTGAAATGCGGATAAAGTCAACCAATCCTGGTTTCGTGGAACACGGCCTATGTCAATTTTGACCCCGTGGGAAACGTCCAGAGCGGAGCCTGGTCCTCGCAGAACACGACTATGTCAATCAGACCCTGTGGGAAGCATCCAGAGCAAATCCTGGTTTCGTGGAACATGGCCTATGTCAATCCTGACCCCGTAGGAAACATCCAGAGCGAAGCCTGGTCCTCGTAGAACACGTCTATGTCAATCAGACCCCGTGGGAAGCATCCAGAGAAAATCCTGGTTTCGTGGAACATGGCCTATGTCAATCCTGACCCAGTGGGAAATGTCCAGAGCGGATCCAGGTCCTCGCAGAACACAGCCTATGTCAATCAGACCCCGTGGGAAGCATCCAGAGAAAATCCTGGTTTCGTGGAACATGGCCTGTGTCAATCCTGACCCCGTGGGAAACGTCCAGAGCGGAGCCTGGTCCTCGCAGAATACGGCTATGTCAATCAGACCCCGTGGGAAGCATCCAAAGCAAATCCTGGTTTCGTGGAACACGGCCTATGTCAATCCTGACCCCGTGGAAAACGTCCTGAGCGGAGCCTGGTCCTCGCAGAATACGGCTATGACAATCAGACCCCGTGGGAAGCATCCAGAGCAAATCCCGGTTTCGTGGAACACGGCCTATGTCAATCCTGACCCCGTGGGAAACGTCTAGAGCGGATCCTGGTCCTCGCAGAACATGGCTATATCAATCAGACCCTGTGGGAAGCATCCAGAGCAAATCCTGGTTTCGTGGAACACGGCCTATGTCAATCCTGACCCCGTGGGAAACGTCCAGAGCGGAGCTTGGTCCTCGCAGAACACGGCTATGTCAATCAGACCCCGTGGGAAGCATCCAAAGCAAATCCTGGTTTTATGGAACACGGCCTATGTCAATCCTGACCCCGTGGAAAACGTCCTGAGCGGAGCCTGGTCCTCGCAGAATACGGCTATGACAATCAGACCCCGTGGGAAGCATCCAGAGCAAATCCCGGTTTCGTGGAACACGGCCTATATCAATCCTGACCCCGTGGGAAACGTCTAGAGCGGATCCTGGTCCTCGCAGAACATGGCTATGTCAATCAGACCCTGTGGGAAGCATCCAGAGCAAATCCTGGTTTCGTGGAACACGGCCTATGTCAATCCTAACCCCGTGGGAAACGTCCAGAGCGGAGCCTGGTCTTCGCAGAACACGGCTATGTCAATCAGACCACGTGGGAAGCATCCAGAGCAAATCCTGGTTTCGTGGAACACGGCCTATGTCAATCCTGACCCCGTGGGAAACATCCAGAGCGGAGCCTGGTCCTCGCAGAACACGGCTATGTCAATCAGACCCAGTGGGAAGCATCCAGAGCAAATCCTGGTTTTGTGGAACACGGCCTATATCAATCCTGACCCCATGGGAAACGTCCAGAGCGGATCTTGGTCCTCGCAGAACACGGCTATGTCAATCAGACCCCGTGGGAAGCATCCATAGCAAATCCTAGTTTCGTGGAACATGTCCTATGTCAGTCCTGACCCCGTGGGAAACGTCCAGAGCGGAGCCTGGTCCTCGCAGAACACGGCTATGTCAATCTTGACCCCGTGGGAAGCATCCAGAGCAAATCCTGGTCCCATAAAACACGACTAAAGTCAATCTTGACCCCGTGGGAAATGGCCAGAGCAACCCCTGACTCTGTGAAGTGCGGATAATGTCAAACTCGTCCATCACTTACGGATCCTCTCAACTCGTAAGGGAGAAAACTCTTTTGTGAGATCCTTACGACTCTCAGAAGAAAACGCACTTAGGAATCCTCATGATTCCTAAGGAGAAATTACACCTACGGGATCCTCTTGACTTGTAGGGAGAAAATTCTTTATGAGACCCTCACGACTCATAAAGTTGAAAAGTCTTAGGAGGCAGATCTTAACCCTGAATCCTAAGCCATCGCTGTCCTACAAAGAAATCAAAATAAATTATCCACATAATGCACTTACTGAAAAGGACACACCATCATGAAACAAAATATGTCTTTTATTCATGAATCAAAATGAATACAAAATACAATTTATAAAAAAAATACTCTCATTCAAGAGTATGTACAAGGAAGAATAAAGGAAATATATACAATTCTTCAAGATGGCGGACGATTTAATAGGTTTGCTAGTTCATCTTTTTTCCGCTGGGCCTTGGCTTCATGATTTATTATCGTCAAGAGACGGGCCTCCGCTTGAGCCTGCTAGGCCTAGTACGAGGCAAGCCGACTTTGAAGCTCCTTTTCGGTAACCCTATGAGCTTCGACCATATCACGAGTAAAAATGACGGCCTTATCAATGGCTACCACCTCCTTGATAGCCTCTTGAAGCACCCGCCAAAGTTCATATGCCCTAGTGGTCTTGGCCGTAAGATTGGCTTGAATCTCCCTCAGCGCTTTGGAAGCCAGCTCCCTCTTCGAAAACTTGCGGCTGAGCCTCTTCACGCATGATATCATGTTCGCAGTGCACCGCTCAATCAGCCCCCGTAAGCTCGCCTTCGCGGCCACAACCTCTGAAGGAAGGCGTGTACATTCAAGAATATGCAAGCAAGCCTCCACCTGCTGACAAAACTCAATCCAGACTTGCACCAATGTTTCACTATGGTATATGGCAAGAAAGAGAAGAGAACCGTTGGCTTCAGCGGCAAACGCTTTGGTCGTGATCAGACTGCCAGCACGAAGGTCTTCAATCAGGGCTGATAGGGAGTGAAGGCTTAGCTTTGCCATCCGTTCCAAGGCACATAGAGCATAAGGGCCGGGTAGCATGACGATGCGAGATTTCAGGGTGGTAAGAACTGGCAAAGCTGTTAAGATTTATAAACAATCAGCGAGACTTGTAAGCAAAGAGCAGATGGAACAACGTTGAGACTTTACTTACCCACAGTCATGCAAGAAGGGTCTGAAGGCTCCCCAGGCCCCTCAAGAACCTCAACCTCGTCATCGGCTTCCAAAACTGTAGAAGACATCAATGTCATTATATAGAATAACAATAACGCCATGAGGAGAGGGCAAACGACACTAACATTGCACGGAAGAGAGGACGATGCGTTGAGGAGAGATCGCCTGCGGAGCGGCCATCTCCAACAGGCGCTGAAAAGATTTCCTGGGAGACAAATCAACAATAGACGCCGCCAATCCGCGCAATTCTGAAAAGACAGAAAGGTTCAGATAACGGAGAGATTATTAATATGAAATATAGAAGGACACCTTCGATGCTTCTCCCATGCTGGACTGGAGGGATAGCAGCTTCGGCGGCCTCCTCCATGCCCCCAGGCACATCATCAGGGATGCGGATCGGTATAATAACTTCCGGTGGAGGAGCAGTGGCCGCCACTGCAGGCTCCAGCGAAAGGACGGTAGCCTCGACTACCTGTTCCCTAGTCTCCGGGCCATCCCCAGAAAGATCCATTGAATCGGCGACCAGCGAAGAGGTCTCTTCCCGGGGAGCAAGCACTTGGGGAGCTGGAATCACTGAGGAAAGCTCCATCGCAGGAGCAACAGTTGCATCGACCCCCTCCACACTGATTAATATCTCATTGGGGATGTTTGCGGAGTCCATAGTCAAGGCGCGACTCGGACTCAGATCCTCTGCCATTAGCGAAATCCCTGCAAAGTTTTCATGAAGATAAGGATATATACATATATATATGAACAATGCAAAATATTATAAAAAAATATGAGTATACCAATGCGCAAAGGAGCTTCTAGTATAGCTTGTTCAAGCCGGCGTTCCTTCCTGAGGAGGTATGCTCGCCGAGGTTCAAGGGTAGACTCGTGGCCACCAGTCCACAATGAAAGTGCATCTTCGGCGTCGGCTGAGACAGCCTGCTTAAGGGCTCTCTCGCCCCCTTCTTCCAGAGGACCTATGAATATCCGCCGTATCGATGGAGGGTCTTCGTAAAAGATGATGGCAGGATAAGGCCTCTTCAGGATCCTTACATTCTCGGATTAATCCTGTGAGCGCCTTATAGCCTTAGCCAATTGTGCGGCTTCCTCGGCAGATGAACCCAGGAAAAGTAGACCACCATCCGATTCTTGCATGGCTAGTGGTTCATCCTGAAGAATGGGCTCGGATTCCACTAAAGAGTCGAGCAGACTGGTGACCGTCTTCTTCCGCCTCTTGGGCCAGAACTAACCGCCGAAGACGATCGCTTCCTTCCCCTTGGTGCTTTGGTACGACGTTGACCCACTTCGCCTTCAATGTCCTCGCTCGGCGGTGCTACCGATGACGACACGGCCATTGCTGACGCCGCAGCTGATAACACTGCTATTAGCACCTTATTGCCCCTTGATTGAGCTCTAGTGCGCAGCGGCATACCAGCTGTGGGATTTAGATCCACTTCCGCCGCCTCCTGAATAAGCACAATACCAGTATCTCTCAGGGAAGGGCGAACCACTGCCCGCGGTCGTGGCGGGACTGCCGTAGCTTCGATCGAAGTGGGAGCCCTATATCCAAGGAACATTCTCCTCTCCTCAATAATAATGGGACTGACTCGGTGGAGGTACCAACCCGTGAAAGACCTTACGCATCGAGGAATATAATCAGCTTCGCGAATCACGAAGAAAGAAAGGGTGTTCAGCCGCATGAAGTGATGAGCGGCGTCCCGAACAATTTCCGACGATGGGCTAGGCTCCACTGTAAACGCCTCAAAGGGAACCCCCTGTTCATATCCCAGTTGCCGAGCGAAGCGGTGTGGGTTGTACCGCATAAAAAGGGCCGCACCGTTTTGACGAAACACCAGATAACCCGGTCTGATTAAATATAAGTGCGTGGCTTCCTTTGGCTTCAGAGAGGGTGCTCCCTCTTTTGACGAATCAAAAAGCTGCTGAATCGGTCCTGAAGGAGCAGAGAGGACTCGATCGTTAAACACTATTCCACCCATATTGGCATAGGGACTAAGCAGCACGCGAATAGCCCCGGACTGAGTTGGACCAAGAGCAGAAGCGTCCACCAGCCTCATAAGCCGCGGAAAAGTGTAAGCATCATAAAAGCTGGGTCTCTGATGCGCAGCAAATGACCCTAGCACATGCATCTCAATCCAAGACGTAAAGTAATAAAGAGAGAAATTTACCACATTTACGCCTGGAGATGAAGTGTTGGCTGCAGCGCTTAGCCCATGATACAGATGCGCTATCCCCGCAATGACCACAGTCAGTCGCGTCCCTTCGGCAATACGATAGGCAGGGTAGATAATTGAGGCTCTCATAAAACGACGGTGCGTGGGAACGGCGAACCAGCTGAGCCAAACACTGATGAAGCCCACGAAGAAAGTCTCCTCATCCATACCAGGACCTGCGATCGACTCGAAAGATACGGCCGACAGGATGGGAATGTAGAACTGCGGCAAGTCCTCTTCTTTAGCCGGTCGCTTATTTAAACCGAACCCAAAAAGGTCGTTGATACTCGCAAACTTTGAAGCCGTTTTCGATAGAATGTCTCTGCGAAGGAAGCAGGCAATAAAGCTTTTGAAAGTGACACCCTGCTCATCCGATTCTGTGAACAGCTTTTCAAAAATGCCCAGAGCCTTGATTAGACTTGGGTGCTTGTGGCGAGCGACATTTTCAGTCGACAGACCGTCAAGCATAGCAGGTTCAACTTCAAAAACATACTCATCAGGAGGCAGCGGTTCTTCATAGAGCGTCCCCCTGATCGGCAGCCCTGAGATCTCGTGAAACTCTTCCAGAGAAATTGAAACTTTGCGGTCCCCTAGCAAGAAAGTGTTGGTGGGAAGATTCCATTGATTTAAGAAAGCCTTAACCCACAAGACATGAGGGGACTGATAATGGAAGAGAGACGCGTATACCGCCTGGTAAAGCCCGACCCTTTGCAGTCGCACACGATGGGCAGACAGGATATAACGAGCCCAGAGAAGGTAGCCCGTGGGATGTCGAGGAGTAAGCCCTATTTTGTAAACCTGTCCCCATGGCTGGGCTTCACCTTGGCAGATGCGACGCCCTAAGATATCTATAGCTGGCACAGGGTGGTTTGGAATCCCAGTTTTAGACGGTTCAAGCCGTCCCGTAGGGGTCCAATTCGGCATCTCCACAGCAAAGGCGGTCCATGGACGATCCATCGGCAGAAATAGATAGGTAGGCTCTGTCGGTATCTCGCAAAGAAAGTTGCGGTGACCGCTGATGATGTGCCCGTACCAGGTCCCCCATAAGAGCAAGTGGGTGCAATTAGGGTCATGAACTCTGATCATCGCCATCACCTCCTCATCAGACGGTGACTGAGGAAAGGCAGCCTCCGAGCGGGTAAAAGGAAAATACGGAAGAGAAGCCATTGTTCCTGAAATAAAAGAAGGGGAAACTGTTAAGTGAAGCCAACACACGTATATATATATGCTTATAAATGTATATATATAAAATGACAGTGGAAGAAAGCGACAAATGACTTATTTTATGGGACCATTGGTTACAAAACACAGGGGCCCCACAAAATCAAGATGGCGGCTCACTAATGATGAGGCAGAGTAATCATTATGAGAACAAAAGGAAGATTCTCAATAAATGAATAGTGGACTTCAAATGACTCTACACATTCCCCCAAAGAGAAACCCATCTCGGACTCTGCGAAAATCAAGCAGAACAGGGGAATTAAATTCCCATAAGACTTTACAGAAATTTTTTTTTGCAAAGAAAAATTCAGGAAGAAAAATCCCAAGAGATCTCCTTTTAAAGAACTAAGTTCTTTATAGGAATTAAATTCCTTTTGAATAGAGGAATTAAATTCCCAGAAAACATTTTCAGAGCTAAAACTCTTTGGAATGGAATTAAATTCCAGAGAGAAGACAAACATCACCATCGACCCTTGAAGATCAGAGAAGCCCTAAAAGGTTTGTTATTTAAAGATTGTACATTATTTTAACTTGGAAAGATGGGTTCTTGTTAAAGGGAAAAACCCCGGTATGGATTTAAAATCCAAATTCCTATAAAAAGTTCTTCAGCCGTTCAAGATCATTACCTGAAAAAGGGAATCTTTTGTTAAACAGAGTTAAACTCTGGAAATTTTTGAAACAGAGAACTAAGCTCTGAAGAGAGAGAATTAAATTCTCAGAAGAAAATGAGCAAGGAAGAAGATGAAAAGTGGAGGCGCTTCTGAAGGGACTCTCGCATTTATAGGATGTGATGGGAAATGGTTCATCTACCCCCTTCCCTAGGCAGATCCAACGGCCACAAAAGGTGACAGCGTTGCACTCATGTGCAAACACGTGAGAACAACGCTGTGGGGGCATTTGTTCACTGATAAAATATAAGGAAATACCCCAATGGGGTATCACGTGCTCACACGTGACCAACAGTCACGTGCTGATACGTGATGGTTTCCTGGGACTCTGCTATATAAGAATGAAATTCTAATCAATAAGAGTCACGTGTCCACACGTGACGGGCCTTTCAATCCCCTGAAAAAGGATTAAAAGATATAATACAACAGCAAGAAATACCCAAATGGGGCATCACATGCCCACACGTGACAGAGGTCACGTGCAGACACGTGATGGGTTCCTAAGCTCTTTGATTAATAGAATTAAATTCTATGTAAATGATCAATCAGTAGAGTCACATGGCCACACGTGATTGTTGAAGTCAAAATTTGCACCCCGGTTGACCAAGTCAAAGTCAAGGTCAACCCCAAGCCAGGTGGGCCCAAGCCCAAGCAAGTGGGCCAATGCCCAGGTCGAGCCCGAACACGAAGCGTCCGGCCTTCCGCCATGCCAACAACAAAAATCATGTAACAAATAATTTTTATGTAATTTTTGTGCATGAATGTATGCAAAAAGGGCATAAAGCCAAATTTTGTAAGCCCATGGCTTATGTGCAAAATGAAAAGGCACATGAGCCATGGGATAGGCAAAATGCCATTTTGTAGAGCCCAAGGGGCTATATGTAAATATGTAAGCCTATAAAAGGCAACATGATGATGAATAAAAAAAAGACTTTTCATTCCCCCAAAAACTAGGGTTCTTTGTGCCTCCTGCTCCTTCTCCAAGGTTCTAAACCTTCTCAATTCTTTTGAATTAAATCAAGAGTTTTACTCTTTCTTTTCCAAAACTAAGTAGTTTTCCACCACAAAACCCACAAAGGGGAACTCAGATCTCCCATCAGATCTCAAAAAGGAGTGATTTTTAAAATCTCCTACTTCTTGATCTTCAAGATCCGGCCAAACAACAGAAGGAAGAAGAAGAACCCCCTTCATCAGCTTCAAAACATCCCAGGAGTTTAACTCCATACATATATACATAACAAATATTTCATTTCTGAAGCATAGCTTCTGTTTCTTAGGCTAAAAGCCACCTTTTCTCGCCGGCGCTCAAGCACAGAGCGCCCGCGTGCCGACACGTGGCGCGCTTGCGCTCAAGCGCAAGTGCCTGAGCGCAAGTCGTCCCGGTGCCAACACGTGGCGCGCTTGCGTTCAAGAGCAAGCGCTCGAGCGCAAGTCTCCCCCGTGCCGACACGTGGCGCGCGTGCGCTCCAGCGCAGGCGCTCAAGCGCAAAGCGCCTACGTGCCGACACGTGGCGCGCTTGCGCTCAAGCGCCCAGCGCTCAAGCGCAGAGCGCCCACGTGGCACTCTAGCGCCTGAGCGCACAGCACCTAGGCGCACAGTGCCCAAGGTGCTGCCCCCACGCATCCTTTGGATGCTTTTCCCCCTTTTTTTCCTTATGTATATATATATATATACATATACATATGTATACATATTTGCACACACATGTACCCCACGACACTGTCCCTGTTAGAAAAAAATTTCTAACGGGACGCTGCCCCGCACCCCGCAAGGGGGCTGCTAGCCCCCTTGACCCCCAGCCCGCTATCCGGGTAGCGGGACCCCCGTAAAAACTCTGCGTGGCTCCCGATATATCCAAAACCCCCCTTTCAAAACACAACACACATACACCGTACATTGAGTTCGCATGACCAGTTTAACCCGTTAACCAGAGGTTCCCTCGCCCCAAAGGCGAGGGGTAATTAACGGCAGCTTAGTCCGCGGCTGCCGGAGATTCGGATCCCCACAATCAATAA
Source organism: Agapanthus africanus (assembly GCA_030015575.1). Taxonomy (NCBI): domain Eukaryota; kingdom Viridiplantae; phylum Streptophyta; class Magnoliopsida; order Asparagales; family Amaryllidaceae; genus Agapanthus; species Agapanthus africanus. The sequence goes on along the minus strand of CM057349.1, from coordinate 16,221,222 downwards.
ACCCCGGCCAACCCTAGGCAGGGGGAATCTGTAGTACGCCTGAAAAGCGCGCGCGTATTCCCATCTCAATGGGGACACAAAAAAACACCCTACAGATTCTGGCACGCTCGGTGGGACCAATCTCTCCTCCCATATTTCGGGTTAAGCGTTCATGCGAACTCAATCAATATACATACATGTATTTAGACTAAAAATAATGCTTTTTCATGCAGATTTTCAAGCAATCACTTTCCGACGATGTCTTCGATGATGAACTCAGCTCCCGTCTCCTACATGATGAAGATAGACTCCAGGACGGTCCTTCCGGCTAGTCTCGGGCGACAATAGGAGGAGCCGTTGCTACCTTTCGGCTCTATTATGTTCATACCAATTGGCGCCATCCCAGCTCCTCAAGCTCCAGCAACAGACAAACCGGTCTCGAAAGGCAGGAGACCAAATGTGGTGATCTCGAAGGCGCCCCAACCCAAACGCGAGTCGGTATCTGAACGACTTTCCTTGGCCCCAGCTGGGGGCAAGCCATCAACACCGACAAAGCAACAAGGCCTCTCGAGCAAGCTCCGGCGGTGCCCTTAACAACCGCTCGATCGGGAATCTTCTCAGGCATCCCCATCACTCGGCCTATGGCGGCTTCCCGAGGAGCAGAAGCCTGCCAAGCGCTTAAGGCAGAGAAGCTGAGGCAGAAGCGGCTCAGATATAGAGCCAACAAAAGGGCTAGGGCCCTGGCTATGTTAAAATTTATGAATTTCCAAAGCCCGGACCACTCCGCGAAACCAGCTGCCAGTGGTGAAAGAACGGCTGAATGTGTTATCCACACTGTCTACATGGCCAGACATGAAGAAATGAACCCTCCTCTTCTTCACAGCCATGGTGATGATATGGTTGACGCTACCCAGCATCGGCTCGATCTAAATGATGAAGAGCCCGCTCAGGCCGATAAGCCAGAGGAGCCCGTGGTTCCTACGGAATTGAGCTCAGGCAATAAAGATTACCCGGTTGTCATAGCCGGAACTACAGAGCAAGCGCTATTCCAATGGCTTCAAAGGCAATTTCAGGACAGGGATGAGAAGATGGCCGAGGTCTATTCCAAAGTCAACGAGCTGGCAAACGTCGTGGCAGATCTCGCGACCCAAGTCGCCCGGTTGCAATTACAGCAGAATCAAATTTTGGCTCATGAGCCAGGGATTGATACCCGGGGGCAGCCAACTGATATCCCTTTCAACCTAAAAGCGGAGCGCCTTCGCGAAAAACGGCCGCAATCAGCCTCCATTCCCTCCGATACATACGCCGGGAGGGAATCGCCTCTGAAAGAGAAACTGGAAAAGGTCTATTCCTTCAAGAGGGAAAAGGTCCACAAGATATTCAGGGACGCCCTAAGAAACGGTCTACAACTGTCAGAATCAAAGAGACCGCAAGAAGAGAATATGACCGACGACCCAAAATATTGCCCCTATCACAGGGTGATAGGTCATACCATTGAGGACTGCTTTATCTTCAAAGATTGGGTCGAAAGGCAATACAAGATGGGAGAGATAGAACTGTCTAAAGGCGTGTTAGTAAATAGTCAAGCTACGACCGCCGATTTCATGCAAATGGAGACCGAAGCCTTTCGGGAACCTAACCCTCCCAGACATGTGCAGGGTGAACCAAAGATTGATCGGCCTCAGGGACCGACGTCAGTGAGGGCACCTACTCTGATAGAGAGAAGGAAGAAGGTGTACTCCTTTAGGAGGGATGAGGTCCGCGATATATTCGAGGAAGCCCTGAACAATGGCCTGCAACTGCCTATCCCGAAGAGGCCATATGAAATGAATATGACTGGCGGTCCCATATACTGCCCATACCATAGAGTGCTGAGCCATACCATTGAAGACTGCTGTGTTTTCAAAGATTGGGCAGAGGACCAACATAAGCTTGGAAAAACCTCACAATCCTCGGATGTATCGGCAACCCACAGAGCTAGGTCATCAACACAGCTCCGCCAAGATCAATGTTCAAGAAGCTGGGATAAGCAAAGAGGACCACCACGTCGTTAAACTGGGAAACAATCGACCTCTAAGTCGTTAAACTGGGAATGTTAAAAAAAATGTAAATAAACAAAAAAAGTGTAAATGAAAAAAAAAGATAAAGAAATAAATAAAAAATAAATAAAAAGCCGAAATGATGGGGCAACTCGCAATAAAAATCAGCGAGTAAAAATAAAGATGAAAATAAAGCCGAAATGATTGGGCAACCGCGAATAAATAGCCGAAATGATAGGGCAATCGCGATTTTCGCGATGATAAAATCTGAAATGATAGAGCAATCGCGGTAAAACAAAAACAAAACAAAAAAAACAAAGGCGGATGATGAGTTGCTCCTGGCATTATTCCAGTGCAGCAATGCAGACGCCAAACAAAAATCCAGTTTCCCAAAATTCTTCCGGCCCTACGGCCAGTCCCCAAATTGACTGCCGTATACAATCCACGGGCTCAAATAATCCTCAGCATACCCATGCCCCACCGCAACCACCAGTTACGCGGCTGGCCTCCGCCTTTGAAATTATACTCCATTGGGAAGACCCACTCATGTGTCCTGGCACATGTGCTTCAGTGTTAGCAACGCTGATGCCGGCCCCTACCCAAAATTCCAAGCTCGCCATCGATAGACCTCTAAGTCTCTAAACTGGAAAAAGATGACCTCTAAGTCTTTAAACTGGAAACAGATGACCACTACATCGTTAAACTGGAAACAGATGACCACTATGTCGTTAAACTGGAAACAGATGACCTCTAAGTCGTTAACTGGAAACAGCAGACCTCTATGTCGTTAAACTGGAAACAGATGACCTCTATGTCGTTAAACTGGAAACAAACGACCACTACGTCGTTAAACTGGAAACAGATGACCCCTAAGTCGTTAAACTAGGGACGAAGGGAAATCCACTCATGTGTCCTCACGATACATGAGGAGAACAAACCTTTGTGGGATCCTTACGGCTCACGAAAGAAAAACACACTTGAGAGTCCTCACGACTCCTAAGGAGAACATACACCTGCGAGATCCTTACGACTCGTAGGGAGAAAATGCTTTTATGGGACCCCCACGGCCCATAAAATTGAAAAGCCTTAGGTGATAGGGATCTAAACCTGTCCCCTAAGCCATCGCTCCCCAACCCCCCAACGGCGAATGATGAGTCGCTCCTGGTACCATATTCCAGTGCAGCGATGCAGACGCCAACCAAATTCCAAATCCCAACGGCGAATGATGAGTCGCTCCTGGTACCATATTCCAGTGCAGCGATGCAGACGCCAACAAAGTCTTGAAATGTTTCTGGCCCTTTGATCTGGATCACACATCCTGCAAAACCGTATACAATCCACGGGCGTAAAACAATCCCGATCTCTCCAAAAAAAAAAAAAGAAGAAGAACGGTATGTCCACAAGCAAAACGGGCACGGATGAAAACCCGAAAGGGCTCCGTGAGTAAAAACAGCAGGACTGCCGGCGAGTTTGTGAAAACCCGAAAGGACACAAACTCGTAAAAAAAAAGAAATGAAATGTACTCTCAAAGTCCTCTCGACTTTGTGAGGAGAAAATTCCCGCGTGAGATCCCTACGACTCACAAAGGAGCAACACACTTAGGAGTCCCCACGACTCCTAAGGAGAAAATACACCTGCGGGATCCTCACGACCCGTAGGGAGAAAATGCTTTGTGAGACCCTTATGGCTCGCAAAATGGAAAAGTCTTAGGTGATAGGGATCTAAACCTGTCTCCTAAGCCACCAATTCCCAAATCCTCCCGGGGCAAATGATGAGTTGCTCCTGGCATTATTCCAGTGCAGCAATGCAGATGCCGACAAAAAAAAACCAATCCCAAATCCTCTCATGGCAGACGATGATTCGCTCCTGGTACCATATTCCAGTATAGCGATGCTGATGTCAACTCAAGTCAAACAAATCAAACCAACCAATTCCAACATCGACTTTTGCATCAAACAGCGACACTCCGCCTCGGGGAAACGTCAAGCAGACACTCCGTGCCGGGGGCACATCGACAGCAGACACTCCGCCTCGGGGAAATGTCGACCAGCGACACTCCGTACCGGGGGCACGTCTACCAAATCGCTTCGTAACAGAGCGTCGACCGTCTATGTCGCAAAAAGGGCAGTGCAGGCTCCCGCAAATTGGGAACCCAAATCGCTCTGGATCAGAGCGTCGACCGTCTATGTCGCAAAAAGGGCAGTGCAGGCTCCCGCAAATTGGGAACCCAAATCGCTTCGTAACAGAGCGTCGACCGTCTATGTCGCAAAAAGGGCAGTGCAGGCTCCCGCAAATTGGGAATCCAAATCGCTTCGTAACAGAGCGTCGACCGTCTATGTCGCAAAAAGGGCAGTGCAGGCTCCCGCAAATTGGGAACCCAAATCGCTTCCTAACAGAGCGTCGACCGTCTATGTCGCAAAAAGGGCAGTGCAGGCTCCCGCAAATTGGGAACCCAAATCGCTCCGAATCAGAGCGTCGACCGTCTATGTCGCAAAAAGGGCAGTGCAGGCTCCCGCAAATTGGGAACCCAAATCGCTCCGGATCAGAGCGTCGACCGTCTAATGTCGCAAAAAGGGCAGTGCAGGCTCCCGCAAATTGGGAACTCAAATCGCTTCGTAACAGAGCGTCGACCGTCTATGTCGCAAAAAGGGCAGTGCAGGCTCCCGCAAATTGGGAACCCAAATCGCTCCGGATCAGAGCGTCGACCGTCTATGTCGCAAAAAGGGCAGTGCAGGCTCCCGCAAATTGGGAACCCAAATCGCTTCGTAACAGAGCGTCGACCGTCTATGTCGCAAAAAGGGCAGTGCAGGCTCCCGCAAATTGGGAACCCAAATCGCTTCGTAACAGAGTGTCGACCGTCTATGTCGCAAAAAGGGCAGTGCAGGCTCCCGCAAATTGGGAACCCAAATCGCTCCGGATCAGAGCGTCGACCGTCTATGTCGCAAAAAGGGCAGTGCAGGCTCCCGCAAATTGGGAACCCAAATCGCTCCGAATCAGAGCGTCGACCGTCTACTGTCGCAAAAAAGGCAGTGCAGGCTCCCGCAAATTGGGAACCCAAATCGCTTCGTAACAGAGCGTCGACCGTCTATGTCGCAAAAAGGGCAGTGCAGGCTCCCGCAAATTGGGAACCCAAATCGCTCCGGATCAGAGCGTCGACCGTCTATGTCGCAAAAAGGGCAGTGCAGGCTCCCGCAAATTGGGAACCCAAATCGCTTCGTAACAGAGCGTCGACCGTCTATGTCGCAAAAAGGGCAGTGCAGGCTCCCGCAAATTGGGAACCCAAATCGCTCCGGATCAGAGCGTCGACCGTCTAATGTCGCAAAAAGGGAAGTGCAGGCTCCTGCAAATTGGGAACCCAAATCGCTCCGGTTCAGAGCGTCGACCGTCTATGTCACAAAAAGGGCAGTGCAGGCTCCCGCAAATTGGGAACCCAAATCGCTTCGTAACAGAGCGTCGACCGTCTATGTCGCAAAAAGGGCAGTGCAGGCTCCCGCAAATTGGGAACCCAAATCGCTCCGGATCAGAGCGTCGACCGTCTATGTCGCAAAAAGGGCAGTGCAGGCTCCCGCAAATTGGGAACCCAAATCGCTTCGTAACAGAGCGTCGACCGTCTATGTCGCAAAAAGGGCAGTGCAGGCTCCCGCAAATTGGGAACCCAAATCGCTTCGTAACAGAGTGTCGACCGTCTATGTCGCAAAAAGGGCAGTGCAGGCTCCCGCAAATTGGGAACCCAAATCGCTCCGGATCAGAGCGTCGACCGTCTATGTCGCAAAAAGGGCAGTGCAGGCTCCCGCAAATTGGGAACCCAAATCGCTCCGGATCAGAGCGTCGACCGTCTACTGTCGCAAAAAAGGCAGTGCAGGCTCCCGCAAATTGGGAACCCAAATCGCTTCGTAACAGAGCGTCGACCGTCTATGTCGCAAAAAGGGCAGTGCAGGCTCCCGCAAATTGGGAACCCAAATCGCTCCGGATCAGAGCGTCGACCGTCTATGTCGCAAAAAGGGCAGTGCAGGCTCCCGCAAATTGGGAACCCAAATCGCTTCGTAACAGAGCGTCGACCGTCTATGTCGCAAAAAGGGCAGTGCAGGCTCCCGCAAATTGGGAACCCAAATCGCTCCGGATCAGAGCGTCGACCGTCTAATGTCGCAAAAAGGGAAGTGCAGGCTCCTGCAAATTGGGAACCCAAATCGCTCCGGTTCAGAGCGTCGACCGTCTATGTCACAAAAAGGGCAGTGCAGGCTCCCGCAAATTGGGAACCCAAATCGCTCCGGATCAGAGTGTCGACCGTCTATGTCGCAAAAAGGGCAGTGCAGGCTCCCACAAATTGGGAACCCAAATCGCTTCGTACCAGAGCGTCGACCGTCTATGTCGCAAAAAGGGCAGTGCAGGCTCCCGCAAATTAGGAACCCAAATCGCTTCGTACCAGAGCGTCGACCGTCTATGTCGCAAAAAGGGCAGTGCAGGCTCCCGCAAATTGGGAACCCAAATCGCTCCGGATCAGAGCGTCGACCGTCTATGTTGCAAAAAGGGCAGTGCAGGCTCCCGCAAATTGGGAACCCAAATCGCTCCGGATCAGAGCGTCGACCGTCTATGTCGCTAAAAGGGCAGTGCAGGCTCCCGCAAGTTGGGAACCCAAATCGCTCCGGATCAGAGCGTCGACCGTCTATGTCGCAAAAAGGGCAGTGCAGGCTCCCGCAAATTGGGAACCCAAATCGCTTCGTAGCAGAGCGTCGACCGTCTATGTCGCAAAAAGGGCAGTGCAGGCTCCCGCAAATTGGGAACCCAAATCGCTCCGGATCAGAGCGTCGACCGTCCATGTCGCAAAAAGGGCAGTGCAGGCTCCCGCAAATTGGGAACCCAAATCGCTCCGGATCAGAGCGTCGACCGTCCATGTCGCAAAAAGGGCAGGGCAGTGCATACTTCCTACAAAGTGGGAACCAGATCGCTCCGGGCCAGGGAAACGTCTACCACGGACACTCCGTCTCGGAGACACATTAAGCGCCGACCGTCCATGTCGTAAAAAGGGCAGTGCATCCCAAAAATGGGGAACCAAAGCAAGTCGCCTCCATGCAAAAGAAAATCCATCAGTTTCATGCACACGACCCACATATGTGGTGTGCATTTATTGATGGGGGGCACTTTGTTGAAGTCAAAATTTGCACCCCGGTTGACCAAGTCAAAGTCAAGGTCAACCCCAAGCCAGGTGGGCCCAAGCCCAAGCAAGTGGGCCAATGCCCAGGTCGAGCCCGAACACGAAGCGTCCGGCCTTCCGCCATGCCAACAACAAAAATCATGTAACAAATAATTTTTATGTAATTTTTGTGCATGAATGTATGCAAAAGGGGCATAAAGCCAAATTTTGTAAGCCCATGGCTTATATGCAAAATGAAAAGGCACATGAGCCATGGGATGGGCAAAATGCCATTTTATAGAGCCCAAGGGGCTATATGTAAATATGTAAGCCTATAAAAGGCAACATGATGATGAATAAAAAAAAGACTTTTCATTCCCCCAAAAACTAGGGTTCTTTGTGCCTCCTGCTCCTTCTCCAAGGTTCTAAACCTTCTCAATTCTTTTGAATTAAATCAAGAGTTTTACTCTTTCTTTTCCAAAACTAAGTAGTTTTCCACCACAAAACCCACAAAGGGGAACTCAGATCTCCCATCAGATCTCAAAAAGGAGTGATTTTTAAAATCTCCTACTTCTTGATCTTCAAGATCCGGCCAAACAACAGAAGGAAGAAGAAGAACCCCCTTCATCAGCTTCAAAACATCCCAGGAGTTTAACTCCCTACATATATACATAACAAATATTTCCTTTCTGAAGCATAGCTTCTGTTTCTTAGGCTAAAAGCCACCTTTTCTCGCCGGCGCTCAAGCGCAGAGCGCCCGCATGCCGACACGTGGCGCGCTTGCGCTCAAACGCAAGCGCCCGAGCGCAAGTCGCCCACGTGCCAACACGTGGCGCGCTTACGCTCAAGCTCAAATGCCTGAGCGCAAGTCGCCCCGGTGCCGACACGTGGCGCGCTTGCGTTCAAGCGCAAGCGCCCGAGCGCTTGCGCCCAAGCGCAAGCGCTCGAGCGCAAGTCTCCCCCGTGCCGACACGTGGCGCGCTTGCGCTCCAGCGCAGGCGCTCAAGCGCAAAGCGCCTACGTGCCGACACGTGGCGCGCTTGCGCTCAAGCGCCCAGCGCTCAAGCGCAGAGCGCCCACGTGGCACTCTAGCGCCTGAGCGCACAGCACCTAGGCGCACAGCGCCCAAGGTGCTGCCCCCACGCATCCTTTGGATACTTTTCCCCCTTTTTTTCCTTATGTATATATATATATATACATGTACATATGTATACATATTTGCACACACATGTACCCTACGACACTGTCCCTGTTAGAAAAAAATTTCTAACGGGACGCTGCCCCGCACCCCGCAAGGGGGCTGCTAGCCCCCTTGACCCCCAGCCCGCTATCCGGGTAGAGGGACCCCCGTAAAAACTCTGCGTGGCTCCCGATATATCCAAAACCCCCCTTTCAAAACACAACACACGTACACCGCACATTGAGTTCGCATGACCAGTTTAACCCGTTAATCGGAGGTTCCCTCGCCCCAAAGGCGAGGGGTAATTAACGACAGCTTAGTCCGCGGCTGCCGGAGATTCGGATCCCCACAATCAATAAACCCCGGCCTACCCTAGGCAGGGGGAATCTGTAGTACGCCTGACAAGTGCGCACGTATTCCCATCTCAATGGGGTGACGAAAAACACCCTACAGTGATGGGCCCTTCAACCCATTAAAAAGGAATTAAAAGATATAATAAAAACTAAGGAAAAACCCCATTGGGGCATCGCGTGCTGACACGTGATGATTCCTTAGTTCTTTAAAGCAACAGAATTAAATTCTGGTTAAATGCTTAATCGAGAGGGGGTCACGTGTCAACACGTGATGGGTTCCTAAACTCTTTAATTGATAAGAATTAAATTCTATTTCAATGATCAAACAGTGGGATCACGTGCCAACACGTGATGAGCTTTTAATCCTTCTGAATTAATAGAATTAAATTCTAATTAAATGGGAATCCAGAACCTTAACTGGAAAAAGATCTCTCTAAATCTTTCCAAACAAAAAAGATGGTGCTCTGTAAAATGGAGCACCGTTGGATTAAAAAATCCAAGGGTGATTAAAAATCACCAATTTATGGAAAGATTTTATATAAGGAAAGATTTCCCTGAAATTCACCAAGAATAACAGACAGAATATCTTCTGGATTAAAAATCCAATGGTGAATAAAATTCACTGAGTGATCTAAAAGATCATGTTAGTTACAGAAACAACCAAGATCTTTCAATAAAAGATTGATTAAACAAATTGATTCTTTTGTTTCTCCTATAAATAGGAGCCAAGAAGAGAAGAGAAGGGATCTTGGAATTTTGGATTTTTGGAGAAAAAACAGCAACAGAGAGAAAAAAGAAAGGAGAATTTAATTCTCAAGAGAAGAAACCCTAGGTGAGAAAGGGGAAAGAGATCTAAGCTCCATAAGAAAAAGAGAATTTAATTCTCAAATTAAGAGTTTAACTCTTCTGAAAAAGAACTTAGTTTTTCCTTTGGTTGAAGATCTACAGAAGCAGATCTCCCCACAAGTTGAGAATTTAATTCTTATCGGGGAGATTCTGCCATGCAGATCCAAAACTTAGAGAGAGAATTAAGTTTGAGGAATTTAATTCCCCCAAATTTATAGGAATTTAATTCCTCCAGATGAAACTAGGGTTTAACCCTAGATGAGAATTTAATTCTCCCAAATTCATAGGAATTTAATTCCTCCAGATGTAACTAGGGTATAACCCCCGATGAGAATTTAATTCTCCCAAATTCATAGGAATTTAATTCCTCTAAACAGAACTAGGGTTTAACCCTATAAAAGAATTTAATTCTTAAAAACAAGAGACTTGAAGCTCTTCATGCACATAAAGATCAAAGAATCCAACGTGATCACGTGGTAACACGTGACCCTTCATCCCAACGAATGAAAAAGAACTAATAAGACTAGATCACATGCCCCCACGTGACCCTTTAAATGGACCCCTCAGAATAAGAACGAATTAGCCCAGAGGCAATGCCTCACGTGCTCCCACGTGACCTTCAAAATAAAAGGGAACAAAGCCAAAGGCAGAACCATTTCTGGGCGCCCTCACATGTCCCCACGTGACCCCTTAATAAATACTTTAATAAGTAATACATGGATACCCCTCACGTGCCAACACGTGATGGCCTGAAGACTAAAAGTGTTTAACACTTATTTGAATATTCTAAGAACAAAATAAAGAAGGTTTGGCCCAATTCTCAGGTCCTCACGTGACTCCACGTGACCACCACACTTTTAGTGTTTAACACTATTTTGAGCACTTTGTCCCCAGTGTTTAACACCGTTTTAAAGCGCATCGCGTGGGAACATGTGATCGCCAAATATATGTTAGTGTTTAACACTATTCTCAAACCGGTCTTAGCCTAAATTGACTAAGTCTTTCTGAGTCAAGACTCCCCTTTGATTAAACCCCGACTATATTCTTTCAAACTTGATCATTTCATATGACATTCAAAGAAAACTCCAGGGCCATGATGAATGGTCAATGCCCAATAGAAGACAAGGTGTTGTCAGAGTCCTCAAACCCCTGTTTAGCATTGCTAAATAATGGGGGAGTTGAACCCAGACAAATGTTCAATAGTCCAACTAAGGGCCAACATTTCAAACTTAATTGGACTTAGCCCAAATTGGCCATAAGTCCTCAATTCAGATTTAATTGAGCCAATGTGCTCATAATCTAATTAATTGATGTTAGTTCCAAAATTGAACTACAGATTTCCTAATCAACTTTGGTTCAAGGGTACATCTTTTCACTCCTTTGATATTTGTCGTTGTAATCCTTCAATGTCTTCAAAGAGATGACGGGTCCCGATAACCAATCATTCCACGGACTGTGGGGTCCTTTAAACCCATGGACTATGATGTCCTTAACCTTGGACCGAGATGTCCTTAAACTAACGTTGGACCGAGATGTCCTTAAACTAACAATGGACCACCATGTCCTTAAACTGGTAATCGACCGCAATGTCCCTAAACTAAACAACAGAGCCCAAATGCTCTTTTTTGGATTTAAACGATCCCGTTAAGTTGATCTTAATCTAAAAATTAGATTAACGTATCATTAACAAACGTTTAAGTTGATCTTAGTCTCAAATGAGACTAACGTATCCTTAAAACCAACCCTCAAACCCAAATCTAAGAAAATACGGATTTGGACTAATCCACGTCCTACGGGCGACAAAATAAATTAGTCTCCGTATACAATCCACGGGCAACCAAAAACAAAACAAACACACACGACACGAAATGACCACCTAGAGAAGGAGAAAGTGGTTACCGCGATGCGGTAGCGAAATTAACTGCAGAGGTTTGCGCCTGCAGGGAAGAGCGTCCCCACAATCAAAAACCCTTCAATGAGGGGGAATCTGACGAAGTCTGCTACATCGGCCGCATCCTTTTAAACCTTCGATACACGGTGCCATAAATCAACTTGGTATCTTCGGAGAGGTGGACGGATAGCACCAATTAGCATCTGCCCCTAAATTCAGACAAGACGAACCTACGCGGTTCCGTCTCTGTGTTTCGGAGGAGAACAGTACAGAATATACCAGTGTATACGAGATGAGTCCAACTTTCCCCGTGGACTAAGGTATACGGAGCACAAGAAATCGTTAAGCCACGGTACAAAAGCAATGGATATTCAGGTTAGGTGTATTAAAGTGACCATCTCGTTCCACTTCTAACGCATTCCGTACCAGTCTACCCCTTTAAAAACCCTATAATGTCTTTTGTATTGATTATATTGTTTTGTTTTGATATGTAAATGGAACACTTGCCGAAACCATGATATCATGTAAACAGAATGGATATAAATGGATAGTTATGTAATCAGAGTATATGCATGGTTCGGTTTAAGTCATGTGTTGGATGCAGTGCCCTCAAAGTCAATTATTGGATCGCAGGTACGTGATTGCAATGATTGAGGAGGACCTATACCGGTAGCACGGTCTTACTCGAGATTATAGTATGCTATCTGGTTTGCCTTTATCAGTCGTGTACAGGTTCAGGTGACTGATCATTATTAAACGTTGATAGAGCCCTTAGGATCTTGCTTGACTACCAACAGTATGATGGCGATCATATACGTGAGAGTTGGGTAGTCCATAAGTACATCCTTAAAAGTGGTCCCTAGTCGTGGGAGTTTCGAGACTGGGCATCGATACTCCGGAGTAGACTAGTGTATACAGTCGAGACCCCGACGAGGGGCGGTGGCCGGTCTCACAAGCCACTGGTGTCAGTTGGATCACCTAAGATGTATACAAGTGCTCATTGGGTTATGAGTACACCGGACAGGACTCGCCGGGAACCTGCTAGTTGGTATTATACCTAGCGTCAGATAGCAGTTCCCTGGTGACATGTGTACAGGTTAGTTCATCGACCTAAGGTCATCATTTGTCTCGTGTGAGTTCCCACTGTGCTTTGATTTCTACCCTACCACGGCTCAAAGGAGTCGTGCAAACAGGTCTTTTTTGGGTACAGTCCCGAGCCACATGGAGGCAAGTAAGCGAATCGGCAGGGGATTCATCTCTCCCGGTATTGGGGGTAAGATCGTGCTGTGTCTAAGAGAGCCATTACACCAAGTCCTTGGCCAAGGCAGGTGAGAATTACTGGTAAGTATTCCAGTAGTTTCTCAGGGTGTTCAGGGCTTGTCTCCGACACGACTTATACCGCTATTGGGGGTCTGACGTTACCAGCCCCCTAGGCCCGATATGTGATACTCATAGACGAACGGACCGGACTGTATGTATATTGTCACTGTTAGGCTCAGTAGGGTTCCAGGATGAGTTCGCTCATCGGCTTCCCTTGAGTTCAGTACATGGGCAGCCGTTACGCACTGCTAGTGCCGCTGACGGCTTGTGGTTAAACCCACTGCCAGGGTACTGATGAGTTTAGAGTCCCCCACAGATAGTTTCCCAAGTTCGGGCGAAACGTTGTAGAGGCCGTATGGTTTTATGGCAGGGTTCGGAAAATGCACGTGCATTTATGCACGTGTCATATTTGGGACAGATAATACTGGTGGGCTTTGGTTTAAGCCGGATCCTAGTATTATACTGTGTAGATATAATATCTTTATCTCAGTTGCATTTGTATTCGATCGTAATACAAATGCGGGTATGTATGTACTGTTACGGGGTTATCCTTAAATTCGTTTCGGGATCGCTTTTCGAAGTTGCCAGTTTTCTATCACCCGTCTTAAACATTCGGTTTAATGCGGAATTATCTTTTCTTCATTTGTTATGAATGAGGGTGAGTCATGAGGGTGAGTCATGAGGGTGCTTCTAGAATTGATGACTCGGTTTTGTGAGGTGGCTTGGTTTATTAATGCAAGCATGGATTTTTGCAAGGTGTTATATGACTCGTTGTTTTGGATTAATACCTTTTTTAATACTTAGGATATTATGGTTGTGATATTTTGTGATAAGCATTACATATAGTCACCACTTCCTCTTACACTCTCCACCCCACCCATTTCAGCCCTATATTGGCCGAGCCCCATTGTTGAATGAGGTAAGATTGATTTGCTAAATTTCCATGCTCATTTCTCTCCATTAAAAAGGCAACTTCATTAACCGTTCATCCATGGTTTTGGATGAAACGAGACAAAGTATTCTACATCATTCTCTATTTCATCTTGGTCATCTCTTTTAGCAGACTTGATGATCGAGTTGCCTCGGTATAGAGGCGGGAGCCCGTTTAAAGATCCGTAGATGTGGTTCCACCTCGACGACGAGTAAAGAGATAGGAGTAGCTGCAAAAGAGCGTGGGATGATGGCTAAAGACCGAAGGACTTGGATCGTTCGGTATAGCCTTTCTACCTCTTTACAGTATGTTAGTTTAGCGTTAATGGTAAGATCCGGGTTACAGTATGCGATAGCGCCAATTATAAAAGTTTTTGTTCCGCGTTTGGCGTCAGAATGACGGCCGGAGCGCTACCGTAGACTTACATGGTATCAGGGCCACGCCATTAAGCTTTTCTAACTTGTTCTAACGCGTTTAAAATATCGATCGAACGAAATTTCGAAAACCGCATTTTTCAGTGTAAAGTTTCTGTCGAATTTTTAAACAGGTCTAAAAATTATTTTGAGCATCTCAGAAAATCGTGTAGGCTTTTTTAAGAGTACTGAAGAAATTGGGTTGACTGAATCCACTGTACTGCCGCGGAACCGCCGCACAAACCATGGTTTGGCCGCGGTTCCGCGGCCAGTTAGTGGCTACAGTGCACCAAAATTCTTCTAGGGCTCTTGCATAGAAAATTGTGGTTTCTGGAATGGTTATTTTGGGCCCAGATTTTGTTACTGTACTGCAGATGTACGTGGGGCCCACTTCGGGAAGTTTTGTCGATCGGAATTTTAAACTTGTTAGTTTACGGTACTTGCATTATATCTCCAACCGTGAATGCCATTCGAGCGGTAAATTGCGTCTAATTGCTATAGTTCTTTTAGACGGATTTGTGAACGTGACATTCGCGTTGATGTTCTGTGTTGTGCTGTGATGTTGCGGATTTGTCATGGTGGATAGCAGTGTGCAATGGTAGTGCGGTTTGGATTTATCTGTACATTTGATATTGCGGGGCGAGCGTCCAACATGTGGACTGCCGTCACTGTCTGTTTGTATAATATTCTTTTGGGGCACGACCGGGTTGAGGTCGATGTACCCATTGTACATATTTTTCATTTCTGTACTAGGTTTACCCCGCGACGGAGTGCACGGATAGCCGGGTTCTGGAAGGCAACGGGTCCGCATCTCATGGCTTTGAGAGGCAGAGGGGCCTCGCTCGAGAATTGGCAGACTATTCGCCGCACTCGTAGGGGGTACAGGTTGACCTAAGGAAGGGTGCTCAAGTTACCGGATTCCGAGAAGTGAAGGGTGGTCCATTCACTATGCTGTAGGGGGCGCCTCGCTTCAGGTTTTGGCGGGTAACTTGCCGCACCCGTAGGGGTCTAGGTTTCATTGCACAGGCTATCCACACGACCAGGGGAACGTTGGGTTTCAGTAGCGGCTCTGTGAAACCCGGGAATCCCAGATTATCTGTATTGTTCTGTGATGCTTATTACTTTTCTGTAATGTTGCATTTATCACGCCTGGAGCGATTATTGTATATTGGTTTATATACTAGTAGATATTGTATATGTTTTACACCCGCTCTAGTCCAGTCCCCGCTCTGTCGTTAGTTAAGTAACCTAACGGGTGATGACGGAACCCATTGACGAATGCGGATGGCATATACGTACATTTTATTTTCGTTCTTTTCTGGTGTGATTAATTGATGGGACTGATTCTGATCAATGCAAAGGAAAACAAACCTGTTTGGATGTTGTTGGAACAGTTTAAAAAGTGTTATTACAAAGACATTTTCTTTTGTTTTGCATAGTGGTATTCGGTTGGAATATCCTGCACCTCATTCGACGAGGCAAGGGCCGATATCCCTTCACTGGGAGTGACCCCTTGGGCAGAAGTTTGCGACAGGGTAATAACTTCACTATAGTCGATTATATGTTGCTTTGCATTGCGGTATTCAGTTGGAATATCCTGCACCTCATTCCACGAGGAAAGAGCCGAGATCTCTTCACCGAGAGTGACCTCTTTAGCAAAGGTTTTCGCCACTATATTTTTCTAAAAAGCTATCAGGTTCCTTCAGCGAGATCAAGTTCATTACGTTAAAGGTTTTTCGCCAAAAACCAGCCGTAGCCCTCCGTCATTTCATATGAATGGCCAGTAGTATTCAAGCTATATTGGTTTGGCCCTTAGCCAAGACATAGTGATTGGTAGCTGCTGGGGTGTTCACATGTTGCATAGATAGATGCGTTGGTTTGGGACAGCCGTACAGCCTTGTTGGCCCTTAGTCAAGGGCGAGTACGGGTGGGTTCAAATTAACAAGATAATGATGGGAAGAACTTGACATGCGACTTAAGATTTGTTGGCCCTTAGTCAAGGTCATAAGAGCATGGGGCAAAAATCCACATCGGGAGTTTCTAAAGAAACTGAAACTTGCCAGGCATGCGCATACCTTCTGGAGTGTGATAACGTGAGTGGATCCCGTCACGTTATCATGCGATGAGAGTTAGATCCCGATTCCCACTGATGAGTTGGTTTACTCTTCGGGTGATCCCGATTGATTCTTCTTTCAGGTTTGGAGGAGAATTTGACAGTACAGTGGGAGGCTTCCTGATTAGATAAAGTGATAATCATTCTGATCTAGGTTAGAGTGCACGCAAAGTGTTTCTTTTCTCTCTCTCTTTGGCAGCGACTTTTGACCGACCCTAGACTATGATTCAGTGACCAAGTTGACCGAACCTTCTTAAAATACTGGCTTTTGGATTGTCTAAGTTGCATAAGTCAATGCCGCTCCTTTTTTTACCCTTTGCATTTCTCAGAACACCCCGTATTATTACGGACATCCACTTCCATTGGATAGATCCATCGTATGGTTATATACGAACTCGAAGGGACTTCTTCGAGGATGGATCAAGATTCAGGAGAAATTGAATTGGTTTATTCAGTTGTCTTTTATCATCACCTTCTCCCAGGTTGCGAGGGTTCCTTAGTTTAGGAGAGTACACCTATTACGCTTATTGGATAGTCTTATTCCAAACCATAGGCAGGTGCCGAAAGGTAGGGAATGAAGAAAACCAATTAGCCTAAGTAGGGTGTACAGAAGGTAATAAGTAAAGACAAAATAAAGGGATTAGAAAGAGGGCAAAGTAAATTGCGACTGCTATCATTCACGATCAAACCGCGTACTTCATCGCCACTCCTATTTCACCTTTTCTTTTTTCCCCAATTCGGGAGAAATAGAATAAGGTATTATTCAGTTGTCTTTTATCATCACCTTCTCTCAAGTTGCGAGTACTCCTTGGTTTAGGAGAGTACACCTATTATGCTTACTGGATAGTCTTCTTCCAAACCATAGGCTGGTGCCGAACGGTAGGGAAGGAAGAAAACCACTTAGCCTAAAGGGGTGTACAGAAGGTAATGAATAAAGACAAATAAAGGGATTTGGAGAGATGGCAAAGAAATATACGGTTATAGTCATGAATTGGATTATGGAAGAGGCATTACTAGGAATATCAAGATACCCCTATGAAACATTTTCATGTTTCAGTTTCACTGTGCATTATTAAAAGGAAAACTGATTTCCCGATTAGATACTTACTCCAGGGTATGTATTTACCAGGTATGATTCTCACATATGTATTGTTTTACAGATGATGAGTGGGAGTAGGTTATTGGGAATAAGGTGATCATCCTCATTATATCGGAATTCGTTGTAATAGGTGATATTTGAGGAAGTCGCCTGGGTTTTTGCCGGACGGCAAGTATTTGGTTTTGAGTATCCGTTGTTATGCACCAATTTCAAAATGATATATCTGTACGTTTATTTTTATAAAGTGAGATATAACTTTTTGAAATTATGTCCATGACATTTACCTATATCAGTTGTCGGTTGGGTAAGGAGCATTGAACAGCGGAGTAGTTCTTAACCATAAGTACAATTTTCAACCTACGATGCACATGTTTTGAGTTATTCGACTCAGGGGACTCATACAGAGTATTGTATGCTGTCCAGTGTCCATCAGGACAAAGGGGTTGGTCCTCGTACTATGTTCTGTTTACTTATGACTTCTCTAGTTTTTAGACAAGTGTTTCGTAGAAATACAAGGTCTAAGTTTTGAGAAGTTGTGGGTATAGGAATAAAGTAGAGAACCAGATGTCGCAAGTATCGGGATTCTTCAAAGAGATCGAAGATGTAGATTCTTGTGATTGGTATTCAGTTAATGGTTTTGAGAAACTTGTTTCTCTTTCAGGTTACTCATAATTGAATGTATTCCTAAGTTGAGTAATGCCGATTAGCCTCTTTCCATTAAGTTGATATGCACTGGAGACAGTTGCATGATTTGAATCTGGTTCCAATTAAATAAGTGCCAAAGTTTCTAAATTGGATATAGAATGGTTCATATCTTAACGATGTTAAGATACGGGGAGTTGTCCGGCTTATGCTTAAAACCAGACTCTGGATAACTCAAGGCACGTTTCTGTAATGGCAGTTTGTGGGTTGACCCAGGCTATGACGAGGGTTGATTTTCTACCATCTGGAAGATCAATAGTGATATTGTTCTTGACTCGCCACAGTTTTAGTAAAATGGATTTTTTCAGAAAACAGTAGTGGGAGTATGGTAGAACTGGAAGTGATTCCAGAACCGCAAACGATTACGGAAAATTTAATAAGACCTAAAGATTCAATCAGGTTTGACATTCTAATAGCCACTCCGCAGATATGGTGGGTAACCTCAGGCACCCGAGAGGTACTCCGGTAGCCTCAAGGACGGTGACAGGGAGGTTCTTGTTTACCCAGACTTGACACTACTGTTGTTCCAGGCTATGAGACCCGGCAGGAGGTTAAGTATAGCGTCGTTCTAAACTAGCTTTAGAAGTGCACGTATATATTATTCTGCCAGAGGGTTGTTGCGGTCAGTGGGAGCAGCGGAAGTATAGTGGGTAAGTAGCTTATGTCTATTTATAGACTTGAGCAGATATAACGGAGATAGATCATCTATTTTTGATGTGACAGTCATAGGTTTGACTTCATCAGAATAGGGGATAGATCTGTTAAGAAGGTAGTAGGGTGTAATGTCCTGGTATTTGGATGACATACACAGAGTAGGAAGTAAAATTCCTATACTACGATCGATTATACTGTGGTTGTCACACAGTTGTTTCTCCACAAAGGATATGGATATAATATCTGACATTCTGGTTACTAGATCTATGGTTTTAGATCTAAACTTGGGTAGTTTCCCAATGTGTGCACTTTGACAGTATTCTGATAGTATTTTAGAATGGACGACTCCTGGCATGGTGGTGTACCTGC
Source organism: Agapanthus africanus (assembly GCA_030015575.1). Lineage (NCBI taxonomy): Eukaryota > Viridiplantae > Streptophyta > Magnoliopsida > Asparagales > Amaryllidaceae > Agapanthus > Agapanthus africanus. Next base: position 16,202,202 of record CM057349.1, on the reverse strand, counting down.
AGGTGATGGAGTCACCCTCTCTAAAGGTGTCTTACAGACTAAAGGGGAGAGGGATGTGCATGATTGGCATATCACTTGCTTAGGCAATTGAGTCAATCATGAGATGTCAAGTACCACACCAGATGTTGTTTTTGCACTAGATGCGATAAGTTTATATTAATCCAATCCTGAAGAAACATAAGGAAGCAGTTTTAGAACATAAGTGCATGTTCTACGGATTTGATGACGGCAGACTCCTTTGGAGACGGTTATCATTCCAGGCTTCAAAGGTGACATGGATGACAGAGTGATTATCAGAGTTATAGTTTTCCCTCTGATGAGGGACAGTATTATGGACAAATGGTCCAAGAGGATACTGTGGGAGGCATGGTGCAGGATACTAATTAGGTTCAGTTGACGATACAGTCTAAGAAGTTTGGATTTGGAGTTCATTTATGAACTAGGTCCCATCAGATATCCAAACATACTCTAAGACAGGTATTACTCAATTCGGGAGATGGCTTTTTCCGCGAATTTGAGATTAAGAGAGACATAGAAAGAAACATCGGGGTGGATCCACTCATTGAGGCTATTTCTCGAACACAAGAGTTTTACAAACGGGCTTTGTGAAACTGATTAGTAGAAGAGTTGGGTGTTCGATATCACACGGGCTGTGAGTATGCGACATCGCAATAATTAGCCTTAAGTGCAAGTGGAGATTGTTGGATATAGTGCCCTCAAAGTCAATTATTGGATCGCAGGTACGTGATTGCAATGATTGAGGAGGACCTATACCGGTAGCACAGTCTTACTCGAGATGATAGTATGCTATCTGGTTTGCCTTTATCAGTCGTGTACAGGTTCAGGTGACTGATCACTATTACACGTTGATAGAGCCCTTAGGATCTTGCTTGACTACCAACAGTATGATGGCGATCATATACGTGAGAGTTGGGTAGTCCATAAGCACATCCTTAAAAGTGGTCCCTAGTCGTGGGAGTTTCGAGACTGGCATCGATACTCCGGAGTAGACTAGTGTATACAGTCGAAACCCCGACGAGGGGCGGTGGCCGGTCTCACAAGCCACTGGTGTCAGTTGGATCACCTAAGATGTATACAGGTGCTCATTGGATTATGAGTACACCGGACAGGACTCGCCGGGAACCTGCTAGTTGGTATTATACTTAGCGTCAGATAGCAGTTCCCTGGTGACATGTGTACAGGTTAGTTCATCGACCTGAGATCGTCATTTGTCTCGTGTGAGTTCCCACTATGCTTTGATTTCTACCCTACCACGGCTCAAAGGAGTCGTGCAAGGGTACAGTCCCGAGCCACATGGAGGAAAGTGAGCGGATCGGCAGGAGATTCGTCTCTCCCGGTATTGGGGGCGAGATCGTGCTATGTCTAGGAGAGCTATTACACCAAGTTCTTGGCCAAGGCAGGTGAGAATTACTGGTAAGTATTCCAGTAGTTTCTCAGGGTGTTCAGGGCTTGTCTCCGACACGACTTATACCGCTATTGGGGGTCTGACGTTACCAGCCCCCTAGGCCCGATATGCGATACTCATAGACGAACGGACCGGACTGTATGTATATTGTCACTGTTAGGCTCAGTAGGGTTCCAGGATGAGTTCGCTCATCGGCTTCCCTTAAGGTCAGTACATGAGCAGCCGTTACGCACTGCTAGTGCCGCTGACAGCTTGTGGTTAAACCCACTGCCAGGGTACTGATGAGTCATTAGAGTCCTCACAGATAGTTTCCCAAGTTCGGGCGAAACGTTGTAGAGGCCGTATGGTTTTATGGCAGGGTTCGGAAAATGCACGTGCATTTATGCACGTGTCATATTTCGGACAGATAATACTGGTGGGCTTTGGTTTAAGCCGGATCCTAGTATTATACTGTGTAGATATGATATCTTTGTCTCAGTTGCATTTGTATTCGGTCGAAATACAAATGCGGGTATATATGTACTGTTACGGGGTTATCCTTAAATTCGTTTCGGGATCGCTTTTCGAAGTTGCCAGTTTTCTATCACCCGTCTTAAACATTCGGTTTAATGCGGAATTATCTTTTCTTCATTTGTTATGGATGAGGGTGAGTCATGAGGGTGAGTCATGTGGGTGCTTCTAGAATTGATGACTAGGTTTTGTGAGGTGGCTTGGTTTATTAATGCAAGCATGGATTTTTGCAAGGTGTTATATGACTCATTGTTTTGCATTAATACCTTTTGTAATGCTTAAGATATTATGGTTGTGATATTTTGTGATAAGCATTACATATAGTCACCACTTCCTCCTACACTCACCACCCTACCCATTTCAGCCCTATATTGGCCGAGCCCTATTGTTGAATGATGTGAGATTGATTTGCTAAATTTCCATGCTCATTTCTCTCCATTAAAAAGGCAACTTCATTAACCGTTCATCCATGGTTTTGGATGAAACGAGACAAAGTATTCTACATCATTCTCTATTTCATCTTGGTCATCTCTTTTAGTAGACTTGATGACCGAGCTGCCTCGGTATAGAGGCGGGAGCCCGTTTAAAGATCCGTAGATGTGGTGCCACCTCGACGACGAGTAAAGAGATCGGAGTAGCCATAAAGGAGCGTGGGATGATGGCTAAAAACCGAAGGACTCGGATCGTTCGGTATAGCCTTTCTACCTCTTTACAGTATGTTAGTTTAGCGTTAATGGCAAGATCCGGGTTACAGTATGCGATAGCGCCAATTATAAAAGTTTTTGTTCCGCGTTTGGCGTCAGAATGACGGCCGGGGCGCTACGGTAGACTTACATCATGTTCATATTGATATAGATTGTATTCGGGTATTCATGGATTCATATTGTATTGGAGTTATACTTGAATTGAATTCAAGTTATATTGTATTCAGATTTGACCGTGACTCGAACTGAGTCAGACACTTAAACAAATTTGAAGTCCTGATTTATGTTTTGGAGTTAACGGTAACTGCTGCACATGGACAGCAGGATTTATGTCTTTTTCCAAGACAATTACCGTATGATAACCCCGTTTTTTGTTGTCTACCTTAAATAAGCAAGCACCCACTTTCTCCGGCTCCCTGAGGCTCAAGAGAATTGGTCCCGCTTAAATCTATATTTATTAAGGTCCTTATTGTAAATTGATATAACTTGCGGGGGTTTATGCAAAAATAGTTTTGTATATTTTCAAAATAGTCCTCAAGTATTTATTTATCGTCTTTATGGTTTTCATAGATGTAATTTTTAAATGTGAAGTATTTTCTAGTTGATATGTACCTAGTAATAATTGTATATTGTATTTTAATGGAATTGTATTGATTTGTAATGGTAGTTTTATGAAATTTTTGGATTCTTATCTTTGATTTAAAAAGCATGGAATATATTTTATATTAAAATATATATTTTGATATAATATATATATATATAATTATTTATTAAAAATATAATTTTATTTATTACTAGAAATATCGTTTTTCTTAAAAATTGTAATAAAAATTCCATTTGGATTCGAATGCTCCGTGAGGAGGTCAAAATCCCGCCCTACTAGAACCGAGTACGTGCGATAACCCGCACCACCCCAATCGGGTTCCCCAAAAATAGGTTGTAAGGACGTAATTTATATGGAATTTATTAATACACTTTTAAAGAAAACGGTTTTTGATAGTTTATGGTATTTAAATATAATGTCGTATTTTGTCCCAAAAGAATGTTTTATAAGCCATCGTGCTATGTCAAGAATGAGTATTGTGTATGAGATAGGTCATTAGCTCATGAGTTTTCTAAACGTAATATGATCAAAATGAATAAACAATGTCGTATATAAACATGATGGTATTTTACCGTAAAAATGCAATAAAAGTTGTAATACATATTATTTTGAGATGAAACTTGTTCTAATATGTTTGTTTATGATTTATAAACAATATATGAAGAATTGATAGGTTTTTTAATAATAAAATTTGAGTTTTTAAATAAAAGAGAATCGGAAGTCGGAATAACTCTGCTTCCGATGAGTTTTGAAAAGTGATAGTTTTAGACTAGAAATTGAGAAGGGGAGAGGAGACTTACAGATTGAAGATAAAGAGAAGAGATAGAGAAAGCTTAGGAAAGCGTCGTGGAGTCGTTTCATCGCCGGATTCTTCCCGAAATGTCGCCGGAACTTTGACCTTTGCTAACTCCACTTGTACAACTTTTTGGACTTGAAAATTTTTGAGAGTTTTGGCACTGGATTTCAGAATGAGGAGGGCCAAAGTGTAGGGTTGTATTTATAGGGTAGGATTAGGGTTTTGTGAGTGAAGAAAGAATTAAAAATGCATTAAAATTTTGGATTAATGCATCATTTTAGTTCTCTGTTAATGTGCAGGGAAAACAAACAGACTGGGGTTAAAGGGGGGAGTTCAAGGGGTGTTAGGGCATAAAAAGTTGTATTTCATCCTGATAGAATCGACGGTGCCGGCCCAAGCTTGAATCTCGCCGGTCGGATCCGAGGAGAGGGGCTCTGGATTGGGGCCACGTGTCCTAGGCTGCTTAATTAACATTTTCCACATGTTTGATTTTTAATACTTTTCACTTTTACGTGCAGTGCACGTGCAAACTTTTGAGCTTCTAAAAAGTTAAAAAGAAAAATTAGCAAAAATATAATGTGGCTGGGGGGATTTGATCACTGGGGCTACGTCACAGCAATGCAATGTTTTACCAATGAGCTATAAGTATTTTCTTGTTGTTCAAAAACAATTTAAATACTTATAGTGTACACGGGTTGCCAATACTCCATCTGTACATTAATTTTTTAAGCGAATTTTCTGTACATAAAAACAGAGTCATTATATATATATATATATATATATATATATATATATAACGACGATTGAAATTTAAATATTTAAAAGGATATGTTATACCGTGCCCGACTTTAAAAAAACCAGGCATTATTGGTCTGGCGCGGGTCTTACCTAAGATGGAGTGGGTATTGATGGTATGTATGGACCTCATGGCCCATATGATTTCCCTACTTGGTAGTGTTGTCGCCAACAGGCACATCCCCCTCATTGAACATCAGTGCCCAAGGTGTGGTTCGCTCGACTGGCTTGGAGCTAACGGGCTGAAAACGACCCTTCCCCTTAACACTGCTGGAGCCTGCAGAAAGATATACAAACACAATATTATAATAATCAGATTATATCTATAGCATTTGACAAATTTAAATTACAATCGTTATTTAAAACCTTTTAAGCAATAACGATTATACCTGCCCCCGATATCCCTGGCGTGCTACTAGAAACGGCGCCAGACACCATCACGCCGGTGGAATGTGGATCTACAAACAATAAAAAATTAGATAATTCAATAGAATTCAATAGATAACTATATTGTAATGATGTATTAAATTTTAAATGAGTAAACTATATACCAGGTGCAGGAGTGACTGGGGTTGACGGATTTGCTGGGGCGCTAGTGGGGGTTGACGGATTTGCTGGGGTGCTAGTGGGGACAGGCGGATCTGCTGGGGCTGCTGGGGCACTCTTATCGGTGGCCGGATCTACTAAGGCTGGCATGGAGCTCTGACCAAGCTCGACTAGATGTCTTTTCTTCTGACGTCCAGATCTGCCTGGGCCTGCCATCAGACCCTACATATATATCCAAATATTATTTCATTACTTATAATCATTATTCAATTCAGAACATTTATTTCAATTTCGTTACCTAACACGTTTCTTTGGTATATTAGTTGAAGATTTCTTAGGTGGATTCTTAAAATATTAATCTGTGGCAATCAATTAGCCGGTATCACGTTTTACTAACGTATTTTTCAACAACGTAGAAGAATGATCGTCGATACGTTCAATAGAAGGACTAGGTCGTATTAGCGCATCTTCCTCGTCACTCTCATCTTCAGAGATATTCAATATCGGCACATTATAATAATCTTTTGGTTTCTAATGAAAAACATGTTGGGATGCTAGACTCCTCTAGTAAGGTTTAAAGCGCGGTGGAAGCGGTAAATTAAAAAATCTAGAGAGTAATAGCAAATCCAAACCAAAAATCAAACTAAAATGCTAAACTTGCAACTAAACTAGTAAGCTAAAAACAAGAATTTAGTGGGCTCCAACTTTTGTAGCGCGTTACCTACCTTTTCTTGGACTCCGGCTAGTCTCCACGAAGCCTGAAACAAGCTTGTTCAATGATCTTCTGACCGAAAATTATCAATCTTGAGATAACCCCAACATAAACTTTAGCTTCAAATTGATTTCATCAAAATGAAGCAATCCACTAATTAAAATTTCTAAAGATGATTAGTATGAGATGTAGAAAAATTAGATCGCTTAATTTTTTTTTTTCCTTCACTTGAGGAAAACTCAAGAGAAGAATAGCCATGTTGAAGAAGATCAAGATGAGAACAAAATCAAGAAAATGAGTCATGACCAATGAGTCACCAAAGAAAGTATCTCATGAATTCTACAATCATCCAATATACATGACTTATTCTCTTTTCATTTCTATCATATAATTCTCATTCTCCCATATTACATGTATCATCATATATGCCACATTATTTATATCAAATATTAATATTAATAAAGAAAAGAAAATAATAAAGTGAGCATGATATTAGTTAATATATCAATATATAAATATACATTTAATTATTAAATCAACACTTGATTTAATAATCCGGCTATATCATATATCTACCGACTAATATTAATAAACACTCGATTAAAATACGTGTATCAATACACGTGTTTAATTGAACTACTGTACGTATCCCTATACGTGCCCTACATCATTTTGCATGTGCTGGGAAATCTCTATGTGGGATTCTAAAGACTCGACAATACGCTGCCAGTAGGTTAAGATCATATTCATAGCCTATAAGCACGTCAGCGGTACTAGCTGCACGTAATTGTTTTCCAGGTATTGATCGAAAGAATGTCAACGAGCAAGCTTATCTGAACCTTGCAAACTCTATCAGTGACATTTCCGTACAGTCCGGTCTCTTCGTCTATGAGCATTGCATATCGGGTCTAAGGTTTGGAATCTGTCAGACCCCAATAACTCGATAAGTCGTGCGACAGAGGACTCATAACCAATCGAAAATACAATTGATAACACTTATTAGTTTATCTAAACCGCGATAGCCATCGACCTATGGTTGTAGTCATGTCCTGTTCAGCGCGATATCAACTCCATATACCGGGAGAGACGAATCCCCTCGACCGCTCATCGCCTCCATGTGCTTCGGGACTATACCCAACAAAAATCTGTTTGTCTGACTCTTTTGAGCTGTGGCAGGATAGAAGTCTAAGTATAGTGGAAACACACATGAGACACTATGGCGATCTCAGGTCCTAGAGACCACCCTATACTCATGTCATCAGAGAACTGCTATCTGAAATTGGTATATTACCAACTAGGAGTTCTCGGTGAGTCCGTCCAGTGTAACTCATCTAATGAGCATCTATATACAATTCTTGATGTCAAACACTAATAGATGCAGAATCAGCTATCGCCCTCTAACCGGGTCAGGAAATGTACACACTAGTCTAAACTAGAGTACCAATACCCATTCTCGACACTCCTACGACTAGAGACATTTACGGATGTGCTTATCGACTACCCATGCCCCACTAGTATGATCTCTACCATCGTTCTGGTAGTCAAGCAAAATTCTAGGGTTTTATCTCATATCTAAACGATACATGATAGTGAATAAAACACATGACATGAAAGATAAAGACAAACCGGATAACATACTATTATCTCGAATAAGATTTCTCTCTCGTATAGGTCCTCCTTCAGTTATTATAATTGACTTAAGAGCACCTATATCAAACAAAACAACACTCCAGTCATCCTTTTTCAAGTCCCGAGAATAATATATTTGTATTGCCATTGAGGGAAAGATAAAGTTATCATATTCGTGGGTTGTCCGCTAGGTGTTAACCAAAGTGAGACCGTATTCATCGATTTTCATATCCCGTTCGGACTCTCAAAGGAAGTATGTTCTTGATATACATAAGGAAGTAAAGATGTCTGACTGTAAGCTTATTGACTCGCCTATAGATCTTAATGTCAAGCTCTATACAGGACAAGAGGAGCCACTTGCCGATCCAGGACGATATTGTAAATTGGTTGGTAAGCTTAATTATTTAACTGTGACAAGGCCTGACATCTCTTTTCCTGTTAGTATAGTTAACTAGAATATGGCGGATTCTAGAGATTCACATTGGAATGCAGTTATGCGTATCTTTCGCTATTTGAAAGTTACACCAGGAAAATGTATTATGTATAAGAACTTTGGGCATTCTAAAGTTACAAGGTTTACAGGGGCAGATTAGGCTGGATCGCTAAGTGATCAAAGATCAAACACAGGTTTTTGTGTGTTTGTTAGTGGCAATTTAGTCTCATGGAAAATTAAGAAACAAAATGTTGTCTCACGTTTAAGTGCCGAATCAGAATATAGCGCCATGGCCAATACTACGAGTAAGCTAGTATGGATAGTTTCTCTTCTTCGAGAACTTGGTTATCAATCTAAGAAGTCGGTAAAACTTTATTATGACAACAAAGCTGCCATTTATATTGCCAACAATCCAGTTTTTCATGAACGAACAAAGCACATCGAAATAGATTGCCATTTTATTCGAGAAAAGATTGAAGAAGGGATCATTGATACAGTCCATGTGAAAACTGACTATCAATTAGTAGACCTATTCGTCAGGCTTTTGGGAAAGAACTGAGTGCAGTTTATTTGTACCAAGTTGGGCTTGTATGATATATATGCTCCAACTTGAGAAGGAGTGTTATGAATAAGATTTAGATTTAGATTTAATTAGATTGATGAGATTTAGATTTGATTAGATTATTTGTATTTATTATTATTAGACAAGCAATAATATATATATATATATATATATATATATATATATATATAAGATAGAGGGTATTCTCTACCTACCTCATAATTTTCCTTTTTACAGGACCTACCCACGTGAGTGACTCCCTTGCACCTAGATTTTAAGGATGCAAGCCTGGCGAGTTTCCTAAGCCCCCAGCATGCTCATTTTGGAGTCTATACCCCATCAAAATTGAACTTTTAAGTAGAGGTAGAGCCTTACAAACTAGAGTTTTCATCTTCTCTATCTCCACTTATAATAAACCCTAGTTATTCTATCTCCATAATCAGGCACACAACCAAAATATTTTTTTTTGGGGGGGGGGGGAGGGGGACGAAGGATAAAACATATTATTTAACATAATAACCTGCTCATATATTGTCTCCACTTAAAATAACCCAGGTTATTCTATCTCCATAATCAGGTGCGGAACCAAAATTTTTTGTTTTGGGACGAGGAGGGATGAAACATATTATTTAACATAAAAACAGGCTTATATATTCATCATCGCTGTCTACACTTTAATAAACCCAGATTATTCTACCTCCATAGTCAGGGACAGAACCAAAAAAATTTGTTTTGCGGGGAGGGGGATGAAACAAATTATTTAACATAAAAACAAGCTGAAAAATATTTTCCAAAGGATTTAAAAACCATTTTAAATTACTTTACCTTTTTTCTGTTTTTACATTACTAGTTATTTGCCCATGCCGTACACACGAAAAAATTACAATTCTACTATGATGTAATGATTTACAATGTGCCATAACCAAAGAACTCGTATACAAGCATCGGTTTTATAATTCTAATGCATTTTTAGAAATACTTTAGATTAAATTCAAATGCCAACTTAACATCTAAAAATTCTAACGTAATGTCAATATACGATATAGAAAGATATTAAATCGACATAAAATATCCACATTTGTTATAATATTTAGGCCATAGAAAAGAATGCTTTTCTTAAGAGTGACAAATCCGCAAAACTGATAGCATCAAAGTTTTCGATTCGATATACAATTCTTCATGCAGCTAAAACTAGAATGAGCTATCACTTAACTACAAACATCTCCAAAAGATTTTTTTAATTTTTACCAAAAAACAAAGATTTTCCAAAACAAAAAATACATTAGAAATGAAGCACCTATTCCCCTCCTTCCTGCCCCAACCCCCTCTCCCTTAGCCGCCCTCCCACCCCTCGACAATCATCATCATCATCTTCCTCATCATCAACTTTTGGCCCCCTTCTTATCCTCCTCCGGTGCCGGTGCCGACCCTAACTCCTTCTAAAAAATACATTAATAATTTAATTAATATTTAATGATTTTTTATAATATAATTTATAATTAATTAATTATATTATGGAAAGGGCAAAATGATCATTTGACATGAACAGTGACGTTGACCGTCAAGTCGTGGTTGCTTGTTTATCATTTTAAAGGTATTGGTAGTTTTCTGATTCTGAACCAAACTTGTTGGGACAGTTTTGTAAATAAGCCTAATAATAACACACAAGGCCAAACATCTCTATATGAAAAAGAAAAAAGCACGGCGGCCTCTTTTGAAGCAACTAAAGCTCCTACTACATACAAAATGTAGGATTATAAAATGGGGAGTGATCCGTTGCAAATTGGTCCATGTTTTTTTAAGACGGGAACTCCCGATGCACTACATATTTTAACGGTTCGAACCGTTCAAGTTGATCCCCCTACTCTGAAATATATATGTATAAAAAATCAAAGGATTTGAAGATCTTTAACTCATGCATCGGATGATTGCAAAATGAACGTCTTTCAATATAACAACATAAACTCTATCTAATGCATTTGTTGGAGGTCTATGATGATGCTCGATATCGGTGATCTTCCAGATCATGACACGTGGCAGATGACGTATCCCGAAGATTGCAAGAAAGAACCTGCAGTGGCCGACCAAACCACTCCTATGACCGTCCTACAAACAACCGCTGGCTCACCTCCGATCCCCCTGCATAATTGGCCTCCTCGGCCCTCTCAGCTCGCCTCCGGGCTACCACAGAACCAAGATAGCTCGACATCCCACTCGGTCCCGAGCCTCCCGCCGAGCAAATCTTCCTCGGTCCCATCGACCGACCAACGACATCATTCGCAGGTGCTTCCGCCTCACCTCCGCGAATCTCGCCATGTGCGAGATATCCGCCGGCCACGTCTCGCATTCCACGCCATCATGATACTCCATTAACGAGCCTGTCTCGCCATTAATGGGAGATCCCGCCTATCACACGGGCGTGACGTCGGGGGCATAACGACCGGCGTGATTCTCGCACCTGCCTGCCTGTTGCCACCGCTACATAAACTCCTCTTTCAAACGACTCAAGTAAGCAATTCTTCCCTCACTAAGTCACTACTCTGCTTGACTTGCACCACTAACTTGATCGTCGGAGAGTCCTCGGTGGTTCAACCACCCCGGGACTTCCTTGCAGGTAGCTCGGCTCAAACTCAAAACCATAACCCATTGAGATCCACACGCTTCAGGAGTCAACCTCCAACCTAATCCCAGCCGTCCATCGTTGCCAACAGCAAATCTACGGAAGGTAACATCTTGACGTGATCCGACACACGTCAGCTGGCGCCGTCTGTGGGAAATCTTGATTCCACTAAAACAAAAGTTCATCTTCCGATCTCAACCCAATGGTGAGCGACCATAACGACGATCCAAGCACTAGCCGTGGCCTCCCCCACAACGGAAGCGCGGATGAATCTCCTCCCCCGAACGCCATCAACGCCCTAGCCACCTGGATAGATCGACTCGCGTCCGTCATGGACGCGCTCGTCCGTGTCCAAACGGCAGGGCAAGCTCCCCAGACCGCCGATCCCCCTCCGCGGGACCGGGACCCCTACAGAAGGAGAGAATGCCCCGCTCATGCAGGCACGACCGATCATCGCCTCGTTGTTTCCAACAGCCGCAGGTCCCCCGGGCCGACATATTCAATCACCCGGTGGGCAATGCTTAGCTTGACTCTGAGGTCTTACGCCAGAGAGCTTCGCCTCGAGTTTCGTCGCACCCCTGTCCCTCCCAAGGCTGTGGCGGTCAGCTTGCCTGCTCCCAGGCATGACCGGCACCCCCTCCCTCGACGGGGTCGCACACACGAGACTCGCCACGGCAGCTCAAAAACGACCTTGCCAGGAGACCTAAGGAACCTCGCCGAAAGGAAAAAAGGATCATCAAAAATCATGGTCATGTCAGCGGGGGGTCCGTCGAGCACCTACAAGACTCAGCACTCCGCACCGGCGGTGGAGGCCGACAGCCGCTCGAGGAAGAAAGCCAGGGAGACTGAGCCGATCATTTTTGACGATGGGGACTTCCACGGCATATCCCTGCCCCACAACTACCCTCTAGTGATCACGGCTCGGGTCCACCAATACGAGGTGCACAGGATACTGGTCGACTCGGGTAGCTCGACGGACATTTTCTTCTACGACCGCTTTCTGTGCATAGGGCTCACCCCAGCAGACCTAAGGCCGACCTTCCATGTCCTTTCAGGATTCACCAACCACTTCATCCCGCCGGAAGGGGTAGTCACTCTGCAGTTTAACGTCGGGGAGGTCGGCCGCACGCGAACAGTGCCTGTGGAATTCATTGTAGCAAGAATCCCATCGGCCTACAACATCCTCCTTGGCCGCCCAACGCTGAACTCCCTCCGGGCCCAGATATCGACCTACCACCTGGCGATGAAGTTCCCTCTCGATCAGGGCCGGGATAGGTCGGGTCTATGGAGACCAGCGGATTGCAAAAGTATGCTTCACCGCAACATTTTCGTCTGAGTAGCCAACCAACGATGTCGAGGGTGAAGGCGACATCAGGGGTTCTCTGGACACTCGAGACAAGCAAAAAGAGGTCCGAGGAATCCTGGTCGAACCACTGACGGAGGTCCTCCTGGTAGAAGGGGACGACGAAAAGATCGTCCAGATCGGATCGCTTCTGACAGGAACTCAGCGAGATGACCTGGTTCATTTCCTCAGGAACAACTCCGACGTATTCGTCTGGGCACCTGCTGACATGCCTGGGATCAACCCTAAAATCATATCTCACAAGCTCGGGGTTGATCCTACAGCCCGACCCGTCAGGCAGAAAAAGTGAAGCTTTGCCCCGGTCAAACAAAAGGCTATCGAAGACGAAGTGGACCGGCTCCTCGCCGCCAACTTCATTCGGAATGTACCCTATTCGGAGTGGCTGGTGAACGTAGTTCTGGTCAAGAAGTCAAGCGAGAAGTAGCGCATGTGCGTCGACTTCACCGACCTCAACAAGGCCTGCCCTAAAGACAACTATCCCCTCCCTCGGATAGATCAGCTCCTCGACAGCTCGGTAGGCCACGAGCTATTAAGCTTTATGGATGCCTTCACCGGCTATAATCAAATCCGTATAAATCTGGCAGACAAAGATCTTACCGCATTCACAATGGACCGGGAGGTATACTGCTACAAGGTGATGCCCTTCGACCTCAAGAACGCCGGAGCTACGTACCAACGATTGGTCAACCGCATGTTCAAGCCACAGATCGGCAGGAACATGGAAGTTTACGTCGATGATATGCTCGTCAAATCAGTCTCGTCAACCGACCACGCTAAGGACCTGGGTGAAGCCTTCGAGGTACTCCGCAAGTTCAAGATGAAACCGAACCCCGCCAAGTGCGCATTCGGGGTCACCGGGGGAAAGTTCCTCGGTTTCATGGTCACCAACCATAGGATCGAAGCTAACCAAGAAAAAATCGACGCTATCCTCAACATGACCGTGCCCAAGACCAACGTTGAGATCATGCGACTAACAGGGCGGGTAGCCGCTCTGAGCCGTTTCATGTCGAGGTCTGGGGAGAAGTGCCTCCCATTCTTCAAAGCTCTAAGGAAGATCCCAAGGTTCGAGTGGTCAGAGGAGTGCCAGACCGCCTTTGACCAATTAAAGAGACACCTTGCGACGCCACCGCTTCTCACCCGACCAGTTGAAGGAGATGAGCTATCACTATATCTGGCGGTATCCGACCAAGCAGCAGGCTCAGTGCTCGTTCGAGAGATCGACGGAGTGCAGAAGCCGGTGTACTACTGAGCCACGTCTTCAAAGACGAGGAAACGAGGTACCCAGCCATAGAGAAGATCGTTTTGGCGCTCGTTATGACCTCAAGGAAGCTACGACACTACTTCCAGGCGCACACCATCCTCGTTCTTACCGAGCACCTGCTGGGGGCTATCCTCGCTTCACCCGAATCCTCGGGCCGCTTAGAGAAATGGAGGTGGGAGCTGTCCTAATTTGACATAACATACCGCCGAGGCAGGCCATCAAAGCACAGGCCCTGGTCGATTTTATTGTCGAATGCACCATCCCCAGTAAGAAACCGGAGTACACGTCGACCCTCGCGACTCAACCGTCGATCGAAGGGGGGCCTGACTCAGTCCCTGAGTTGATTATTTACGTCGAAGGGTCCTCGACTGAGGAGGGCTGTATCATTCGAGGCCCGAACGAGGCAGAAATGGAGTATTCTCTGAAGCTCGGGTTCAAGGCCTCAAACAACGCGGCAGAATACGAGGCCCTGCTGGCTGGACTTCGCATGGCCTCCGGGCTGGGGCTGAAAACAATTCGGATCCGCAGTGACTCAGCCCTAGTCGTTGGCCAAGCGATCGGCCATTTCGAAGCCCGAGAGACTCTAATGGTGAAGTATCTCGCCGAGGTAAGAAGACTTCGAAAGAACTTCGACGAGGTCCAGGTAGAGCAAATACCCAGACAGCTCAATGCCCAAGACGACGCCCTGAGTAAGCTGGCTTCATCCTACTCGGCCAACAACAAGCGATCTATCCTCTTCGAGACCTTACCACGGCCCAGTGTGGAAGTCGGGGCGACAATGCTTCATGTGTACACAGCCTAGGAAGAGGACCGAGACTAAAGGAAGCCCCTTGTGGAATTCCTAAGGAAAGGTACGCTCCCAGAAGATCGGAAAGCAGCCCGCCGTCTCCGAGCCAAAGCCCGTCACTTCGTCTGGAGCAATAGGAACCTTTACAAGAAGTCTTTCACTCAGCTCCTGCTCCGGTGCGTCGACCCCCGCGAAGCCGACTACGTCCTCCGCGAAATCCATAAAAGGGTCGGCGTCGCACACCAAGGGGCCCGCACCTTAATCCGGAAGGCATTGCTCCAGGGGTACTACTGGCCAACTATTCACCAAGATGCACAGAAGCCCGTCAGGAGATGCAAAAGTTGCCAACTCCACGGAAGCATACTCGCCTTCCGGCTACCGAGCTGACCGCCCTTACCTCCCGTGGCCGTTCGCACAGTGGGGATTGGACATGATAGGCCAGTTCCCTACCGGTTCGGGCGGGCACAAGTATGTCCTCGTCGTAGTGGATTGCTTCACGAAGTGGATTGAGGCCATCCCCATCAAGAAACCGGATGCCACCATGACCATCAAGTTCCTTCAGAACAACGTGATACTCCGGTTCGGCATCCCAAGGTGTATCATCACTGACCACGGGACAAACTTCGAGAACGAGAAAGTGAAGGAATTCTGCAATAAGTATCACATCCTCATGAAGTTTACCGCAGTCGCGCATCCCCAATGTAACGGGTAAGCCGAAGCCGCTAATCGGGACGTCCTCCGAGGTCTCCGGACCCGCCTAGAAGGACGCCAAAGAAGTTGGGTCGAGGAATTACCCCGGGTCTTATAGGCCCTGCGCACGTCAAAGAAGACCCCCACCGGGGAAACCCCTTTCAGCCTCTGCTGCGGGACCGAGGCAACGGTCCCAGCGGAGATCGGGCTACCCAGTCACCGGCTTGAACAATTCGACGACGAAGCAAACACCACGGCCCTCCGAACCAACCTGGACATCTTGTTGGAGAAACGAGACCGGGCTCAGATCAGAGCTGCCGCCTATCATCAGCAGACCGCCTAATACTACAACGCGCGAGTCAAGCGTCGCTTCTTCAAGACCGGAGACCTAGTCCTGAGGCGAAACGAGTTCGTCGATCAAGGCATGCTGCATAAGTTTTCCCCTAAATAGGACGGTCTCTTCCTCGTCTTCGAGGTCCTTCCCGACGGAGCCTACCGTTTGCAAGACGCGAACGGGCGCAAGTTTCCACGGCCTTACAACGCTGAGAAGCTCAAGCTATACCAGTGAGGGGAATATCCACGAGTATGTATTTCTTCTTTCACAAGGACAATGTAAAACTCTTCTAAATTCCTTTCTATTTAAATAAGAAGAAGAGAACGCTAGAATGTTGTGAAAAGAAGAATTTTATTCATTCAAAAAAGTGCTATGGGCTCCTCAGCCTTACAAAAAAAAAGGTTACAACAGAGGTGGAACGGGATTAAAGAAGTACTCCTGGTGATACTCAGAGTAGATTTCCGTCAGCCGGCCCTAGCCGCTGCAGCCCGCTCCTGACGACGCTGCAAGCGGACCCGGGACGCCACGGAAGCACCCGGCCCTCCGACCTCTAAGCCTTGGCCCACGACGTACCTCATCTTGAAACACTCTAGAATCAGGGCCAAGGATTGGTCGAGCCTGGCTTTCGAGATGAGGTCGAACAGGAAGATCGAATGCACCTTGTCGAGCGCCTCATCCAGAAGCTCCTCTGTGAAGGGGTTGTCCAACCCCGGGGACCTCCTCCAGATCGTGTACATCAACATCTGAAGCTGTAACAACCTAGTTCATTTATACCAATTCCAGTTCTCGTATTTCCTTAATTGTGGTATTTTCCTGATTTATCGTGTTTTGGGTGCGAATAGTATTTACATTTTACATTGCATTCGACCCGACCCGCTTGCTTGAACTTATTTGATTCATACTTATGAATTATCCTGACTTGTTATGTAGACTGGTGCATTTTCATGTTTAGTGCATACTGGCATTTTATCTGGCATTTGCATTTTTACAATATAATATTTTAAGTCATGTAAAATATTTTAAAAATATATTGCATGGCCTGCATGATAACCTAACCCCGCGGTAGCATCCGCGCATCTTGTTCTCGTCCCGTTCAGTGGAACGGACGTGTTTGGATGGCTACGCACACGTACGTGCATCCGTTCTTGGGGGTATGCATTTTCGTTACCTGAGCATTCATTTTGAATTTTGAAAGTCGCACATATTTTTCGTATTTTAAATCTGAATTTTTAGACCCGACCCGGGCGCGTTTTGAAATATTTTTGTATCCCGCCAAAATTCAATTTATTTAATTTTAAAATTTAGTTTAAATATTTTCATATGATTTATTTAACAAACTGAAACCTCTTATCTAAAATTTTAAATCTAAAAATCTTTTAAAATTTTAAATCTAATTTCCTAACAAACCAACAAGCTCTCTCTCTCTCTCCTCTGCATATATCTATTTATATATATTTTTTATTTATTTAATTTTTCTTTCCTTATTTAATACACAACCTCTTCTTCTTACTTTTTCTTTTTCTTTCTTCTTTCCTTTTCTTGATCTTGTTTCTTGATTCCGGTGATCACCGTCGGAGTCGTGCTCGTCGCTGACGATTCGAGTGATCTAGTGAATGTACCTGACTTGCGTGATCACCCTCGTGCGTTGTTTGGAACCGTTCCGTGTACCGTGTGCGCGTCGCGACATTTCGCCGACGAGGGACGTTCCGTACGCATCCGTTCTTGTTCCGTCTAGGCAAGTTAATCTTGCTACATGCTATATAATTCATTATATAACTATTTAAATAAATACCATATCTATAGTTTAAATCTAGTACCCCATGTTTAATTTTATAACGTTTCGATATTCCGTTTGCATCCGTTTATATCATTTTAAATCTAGATCATGAAAACTTATCTTGTGACATACTAGATTACATTATACTGCATCCATATCATTTAAAATATATATCGTCATAATATTTCTTATTATTATCTGTAATTAGTTTATAATCTGTATTTTATAATGTTATACATTTGAAAATATTATAGTTTACACATGAAACGTCGTTGAAAAAGCGGATACGACAAATTTGAAATTTACCGTACACCTTACCTTATAAAATTCATTATAAATCATAGAAAAATCATTAGTATACGTTCTTTAGTTCGTTACGAAGATAACTCAGAATACTATAACTCTATGAAATATTTACGTGCAAAATAAATTTTTTAAATAACGTAAAATGCAAATGATATGTCTTTAAACTGCTGTCCAGGGAAATTCCAGCAGCAAACTTCCAACTTCGAATATTCATAACTTTTTGTAGGGACAACCTGAGATGCTTATACTTATAAAAATGAAAACCTTATTGAATTATCTTTGTTTTAGTATAATACACGTCCCTTTTTGAGAACGTTTGTTATTTTTAAACTATTTTACAAATCAGGGTGACACTGAATTTCTGAACGGAACTTTCTTGTGCATGGTTAATCAATACCACTTTTATAGTTATTAATCGTTTTGAATATGCTATCCATATTAATATTATTATATCAATATTTATATCACATATTGCTTAGTTGTACATCCCACATTACCAATTATAGTTTTATAATTTTTCGGATACCCGTTTGCATCCATTCCATTTAGAATATATGTAATTGTATCCATAGATCACCTAAATATATAAGTCTGTAATATTGACACCCCATGTTTAATAAATTGCACCATATGTGGTTGGGAACTATAAGCGTAACCACACTTATATTTCAAATCATATAATATTTGTTTGCATGATCTATGGTACCCTTGTACAGTTTTACCCTATTGGACACCCGTGTGCATTTAACCGGATTTTAACATTCATATCTGTCTTACTGCATTCATATAATGTTGGAACCATCTCTTAAACACAAATAGATAACCGTACAGCTAAGTAGTTTAATCTGCGCATTTTGCTTAACCTATTACATGTGCTAAGTTATTGTGTTGTTGATACCCATGCTTGTTTATTTATAACCATGATTATATTTTACACCCTGACATGACTTGCTACATACATATTACTTGACCCGACATGGTACCGTACACTACTTGACTTGACCTGATGTATCATGGCTTGACCTGTTACCTGATCTTGTGCCTAATGCCAACAAACCTGACATGTAGTCCTTACGGACCGTTCCTGTTGTCTATCCAGACAAATCTGCTCTTACCTGATCCTGTGGGCATTAGTTCTTGGTCACTGAATACCTGACTTGACATACATAGCTTGGGGGTATGGGGAAATCAATGATGAAACCTGACTTGTAACTCAACAGTTCGATACCTGTTCTGATCAGTCTTACGGGCTAGGCCAGTCCCGGAGTGATGATGCTGACATCACTCATCTGTACCTGCTACCTTTTACTGCCTAGCGGCACGTCTTGGTTTCAGCCCGAGAGTCTGTAGACCGTGGTCCCGGGCATGCACGGGATACTATTGAGTTACATCGATGATCCATCAAATTGATTTCAAAGACTTAAGAGTAGTAAACCCAATAGACCAGTTTAGATTACTCACTACATATTACCCCACTGTTCTCATTTATATCACTGTTATGCCTGCTTTATGATCATACTTGCACGTCTTGCTACTCTGTTTATATATTATTGCTTGATGTTATGACGCGCTGACGTCTGGGTTTTGCATGGCCCAGATCCTGTACCTTTGTTGCAGACTGATCAGGAGTATTGCCGCTGTTAGACCGAGCGGTGAAGATCCTGTTGGTAGGCAGTTTTACTTTCCAGGTGTTTCATTATTTGTATCTTTTGCTTCCGCATATTATCATTTCTTGACTCATTTATTCTGGCTCATGGACATGTACTAGATAGTTTAGTTTACTTTCCTGTTCTTGATATCTCTACAGCCGTAATGTGACTATGGAAGGATTTTTCCTATCCACAGGTAGCATGGTTGGCTATGTCACGTGCCCATCTTAGCGCACTCTGGGAAGCGGGGCGTGACAGAAGCAAAGACGAACACTGAGGGAGAAGCCGGCCGAAGTGATCCTCAAGTCGCTGAACCACTCTCCGATACTCCTCCTCGGCCAGAGATTGATCGTACAAGGAGAAATCACCAAGGGCGATAATCTCTTCGATCAAATACACGCGTCCAGTCATCTCGGAAGCAAGCGGTGCCGAAGGAGCTGCCACCTCCTTCCCTATTTATAACTTCAAACAGAATCTTCAAGGACCCGGATTCTCACGCACACCAGCATGAATCTTGGGAATCGCAGCAACTACTCCAATGCCACGCCGCCATGTGGCGAA
The DNA here is from genome assembly GCA_030015575.1 of Agapanthus africanus. Taxonomy (NCBI): domain Eukaryota; kingdom Viridiplantae; phylum Streptophyta; class Magnoliopsida; order Asparagales; family Amaryllidaceae; genus Agapanthus; species Agapanthus africanus. The sequence goes on along the minus strand of CM057349.1, from coordinate 16,182,137 downwards.
ACTGACGCGGTTTCCCAAGACGTTCTGCCTTCCCCCGTACATTCCTGACACGTGTCGCCCGTTACTATTACCCTTCTCGATGCTCACATGTCAGGAAGGTCGGGCGAACCCTTGCGTGACCAAGCAGCTTCACTGCTCGGTCCATCCTTAGCAGGCCTCTTACGGCCCCTCCCGCGTTAAGGATCGAAGCCCTCACCAAGAGGCAACCGGGCTCGCCTTTGCTCGGTTATCCCTGGCCGGTAGTTCCCTACCCCACGGCGCCAGGGATCTAAGCCCTCACCAGGAGGCAACCGGGCTCGCCCTTGCTCGGTTATCCATGGCTGGTAGTTCCCTACCCCGCAACGCCAGGGATCAAAGCCCTCGCCAAGAGGCAACTGAGCAGCTTCACTGCTCGGTCCATCCTTAGCAGGACCCTTACGGCCTCTCCCGCGCTAAGGATCAAAGCCCTCACCAAGAGGCAGCCGAGCGGCTACCCTACTCGACTATCCCCGGTCGGTAGTTCCATAGCTTGCAACGCTAGGGATCTAAGCCCTCGCCAAGAGGCAACTGAGCAGCTTCACTGCTCGGTCCATCCTTAGCAGGCCTCGTATGGCCCCTCCCGTGCTAAGGATCAAAGCCCTCACCAAGAGGCAATCGGGCCCACCCTTGCTCGATTATCCCTGGCTGGTAGTTCCCTACCCCCACAACGCTAGAGATCAAAGCCCTCGCCAAGAGGCACCGGACAGCAACCCTGCTCGGCCCGTCCTTAAGGATCAAAGCCCTCGCCAAGAGGCACCGGGCAGTAACCCTGCTCAGCCTGTCCTTAGTAGGCTTCTTACGGCCCCTCCCGCAAGGATCAAAGCCCTCACTAAGAGGCAACCGGGCCCGCCCTTACTCGGTTATCCCTGGCTGGTAGTTCCCTACCCCACAACGCCAGGGATCAAAGCCCTCGCCAAGAGGCACCGGGCAGCAACCCTGCTCGGCTCGTCCTTAAGGATCAAAGCCCTTGCCAAGAGGCACTGGGCAGCAACCTTGCTCGGTCCGTCCTTAGTAGGCCTCTTACGGCCCCTCCCACGCTAAGGATCAAAGCCCTCATCAAGAGGCAATCGGGCAGCAACCCTGTTCGGTTATCTCTGGCCGATAGCACCCTACCCACAACGCCAGGGATCAAAGTCCTCGCCAAGAGGCACCGGGCAGTAACCCTGCTCGGCCCGTCCTTAAGGATCAAAGCCCTCGCTAAGAGGCACCGGATAGCAACCCTGCTCGGCCTATCCTTAGCAGGCCTCTCACGGCCCCTCCCGCGCTAAGGATCAAAGCCCTCACCAAGAGGCAACCGGGCTTGCCCTTGCTCGGTTATCCTTGGCTGGTAGTTCTCTAACCCGCAACGCCATGGATCAAAGCCCTCGCCAAGAAGCCCCGAGCAGCAACAACCCTCGGCCAATTCTTTGGAAAGCACCAACCTTCTTGCAACAAAGGTTCCCCCGAATTGTTCAAGTAAAAGATCACCACCTCGACTCCAGGGGCTAGAAGACACCGACCTTCTTTCACAACGGTTAGCCGGCAAGCACTCGACGTGCGATCATTATCTAAAACACGGACCATCGACCTACGGCTTAACTCTTAGTCGAGGTCAGAACTGACAAGCTCAAGTACTCACGCAAGAGAAAGCATTGTCACGCAGAAGAAAAAGCCTGAGTTTCATTCAAACTTCCAAAATCTTTTACAAGGTACTCTGGGCTTCCCAGCCTAACCAAATCGCCCAGAGGCTTACAAAAAGAGAAGAGAAAAAGGAAAAAGCCAAAAAGTTCAGGCAGCAACCCCGCCTAGACCTCATCTTCCTCGGTACTGTCCCCGGGAGCCGGGGCTTCCGCTCCAGCAGCAGCCCCTCCCTCATCACCATCTGCCAGAGGCAGGACCACCGAAAGCGAGACCCGAGCGCGGAGCTCACCATCGGCAAACTCCGGAAACTGCGCCTTGACGGCATTGAGAGATGAGTGCCATACAATGGCAGAGGCTTCGCCGAGATCGACGAAAAACTGGTCCGACCCTTTATAATCGGCAACCGCCTTTCGAGCTCCAACCTCAGCAACCTTCGCCGCCTGAAACGCAGCCTCGGCATCCCGTCTGCTGGCATCCCTCGCCCTCTTCATTGCTGCATAGCGATCGTCCAACTCCGCCAACTTAGACTCGATCCCACGGTGGGACTCACTTAACCGATGATAGGACTCCCGGTACTTTGAGACGGTGAGCTCCCCGGCAGCCAATCGGGCTTCGAGGACGGCCATCCTCGCCCTCTCCAAACGCAGCTCGAGTCGCAAATCCCCGGTCTCCGAAGAAGACTCCCCCACCAACCTCATAGCATGGGCATCCTCCTCGGCCTCCATGCGAGCAACGAGGGCGCAGTACTGAAGGATCTGATAAAAAACAGCAGAGAGGCTTAGAGACGCTCGAACTGAGAAAAGGGTGCTCAAAATAACACATAAGAGAATATGTACCTGCACCGCCTCCTGAGCTATAGCTGCCACTTGGGCCCTCAGGGTCCCCCGCGGAATCTCGCCTCTGGTTGACTCTTCCATGTCAGCGAGCAGGCCGGCGGCAACGGAAAGCCCGGACGGGACTACGAAATAGGCGTCCCCTTCCTACACAGGAATCCTGTAACACCCGAGCCCAATGCTACTATTTTCAGTTACTGTTTGAGCATAATGTGGTACTCATTTCATTTAATTTGCTTGTTTGTGGCTTACTGTAAAATTTACCCGGCAAAGTCATTTCTACATATAACAAATTTTAGCATCTAAAATAAAATTGAAAATATGCATCTTGGCCTACTTAACACCCCTAGCCTCGTGGTAGCGTCCGTGCATTGTGTTCTCGTCCCGTTCAGTGAAACGGGCGAGTTTGGATGGCTACGTGCACGCACGTGTGTCCGTTTTGAGAGTATGCTTTTTAATCATAAAACATTTCATTTTAAAATTTGGAACCCGCTTAAAATCCTATTATTTGAATTTCGAATTTTTGGACCCAACCCGGGCGCAATTTGGAAATGTTTCATTTGGCGCCAAAATCCCAAATTTTTAATATTATTAAAACCTTCGCATATATTTTTCTAACTAATCTGATATCTTACTGTTCATTACCTATCTTTTAAATCTTTAAGTTAACCATATAATATTTTTACAATCTTTTATATCCTTCTCAATTTATTCTCTCAGCCAATCGCAACCTCCCCTTTAACCCCGTGGGCCCCACTTTCTCTCTCTCTCCCTCTCCACTTTTTCCTCTCTCTCCCTCTCCCTTATATATTCTCTCGTACTTCTCTTCAGCATTTTTCTCTTCTTGCTTCATGTCTCGTTTCTCATTTCTTTTAACTGTTCTTTTGTTACCGGAATTCCGTCGTGCCGGTGACGTTTCTCGACGTTCCAGCGAGATACCCCGACCCGTGTGGTTCCTTTGTTCGTCGTTTGGGTTCATTCCGTGAACCGTGCGCCGTCGCGAGTTTTCCCCGCCGACGGTTAACGTTCCGTTTTCCCGATTCGCGACCCATCGAGACAAGTTAATCTTGCTACATGCTATATACTTTTATAATCTTCATTTTATAATATTATACATTTGAAAATCTTATAGTTTGCATATGAAATGTCGTTGAAAAATCGGATATGACAAATCTGAAATTTACTGTACACCTTATCTTATAAAATTCATTATAAATCATAGAAAAATCATTAGAATACGTTCTTTAGTTAGTTACGAAGATAATTCAGAATACTATAACTCTATGAAATATTTACTTGCAAAATAAATTGTTTAATTAACGTAAAATGCAAATGAACACGTCTCTAAACTGCTGTCCAGGGAAATTCCAGCAGCAAACTTTCAACTTTGAATATTCATAACTTTTTGTAGGGATAACCTGAGATACTTATACTTATAAAACTGAAAACCTTATTGAATTATCTTTGTTTTGGTATAAGATACGTCTCTATTGGAGAACATTTGTTATTTTTAAGCTATTTTACAAATTAGGGTGACGCTAAATTTCTGAACGGAACCTTCTTGTGCATGGTTAATCAATACATCTTTTATAGTTACTAATCGCTTTGAATATGCTATCCATATTAATATTATTATATCACATATTGTTTAGTTGTACATCCCACATTACCATTTTATAGTTTTATAACTTTTCGGATACCCGTTTGCATCCATCGCATTTAAGATACATATAATTGCATCCATAGATCACATCACTACATAATAATGTGATATTAACACTCCATGTTTAATAAATTGTATCCTAATTAATATTGGAACTATAAATGTAACCCTAATCGATAACTGTGCATCCATATCCTTGAAATTATATCTATTGGCATATCATATTACATGTTCCAGTTATTGTTCTGATAGTACTCATGCTTGTTTATTTATACACATGTTTATGTTAGTTTGATTATGAGCACCCACATGACATCTTGTGCTTCCTGATATGACCTGTTACACTTCCTACTTGACATGACATAGTACCGTACACTCTTGACGTGACATGACACCTTTATACATTACCTGGTTGACCTGATGTACCATGGCTTTACCTGTTACCTGATCTCATGCCTAATGCCAACAAACCTGACCATTCCTGCTGTCGATCCAGACAGACCTACTTTTACCTGACTTTGTTGGCATTAGTCCTTGACTACTGAATACCTGACCTGACATACATAGTTTGGGGGTATGGGGAAATCAAAGGTGAAACCGACTTGTAACTCAACAGTTCGATACATTGCTCTGATCAGTCTTACGGGCTTGGCCAGTCCGGGAGTGATGATGCTGACATCACTCGTCTATCCTACTACATTTTACTGCTTAGCGGCACGTCTCGGGTTCAGCCCCGAGGGTCATGACCGTGGTCCCGGGCACGCACGGGATACTATTGAGTTACATCGACGATTCATCAATTGGTTTCAAAGACTATAGAGTAGAAAACCTGATAGGACAGTTTGGACACCATTGCACATTACCCTGCTTGTTATCTCTTATTACTGCTTTATTCATGTTCATGCTTGCATTGTTTATTACCATGTTTATATTATATTGTTGGTTGACATGACGCGCTGACGTCTGGGTTTTGCATGGCCCAGATTCTTTACCACTGTCTACGACCGAGCAGGAGTACTTCAGCCAGCAGGCTGAACTGTGAGTTCCTTAGGGTTTAGTTTATTTATTTCATTTCATTTCCAGATGTGAGCCCGCATTATGGGACATACTGTTTATTCATTGTATTGGATCATTAGCTTCCGCACTTATTGTTTATTGATTCTTGTTGTTATGGATTTGGACATATATTAGTTTAGTTTATTTTTTACTGTTCTTGATATCTTTACAACCGTAATGTGACTGTGGACGGATGCGTCCTACCCACAGGTAGCATGGTTGGCTATGTCACGTGCCCAATTTTGCGTACTCTGGGAAGCGGGGCGTGACATGGTTCTTTTGGTATCAGAGACATAGGTTAATTGGGTTGATTCTTTGTAGTTGGGTATTGCACCCGATACACGAATCATAATGCCCGTGATTAGGAAACATGTCCAGCCACCTTGACCGTTTTACCATCCTTGAATCATTCTTCCGGATCATGTCGACATGCAAACTTACTTTGCATTGTCAACTCGAAAACCTAATTTCTTGTTATCCCTAGGACTTAGGCGACTTGGGTGGAGTTAAGTAATTGCGGCTATGATACCGCGGCATAGCTACAATGCGGTACTCTATTTAAGTATCTTGGAGTTCTAGCCTTGATCCATATTCAGAATCTATCATCATGCTAATGTTGGGTGTTTTGAGTTCAGGATTATGACAGGTAAGAAGTTGAAGACTTACCAGAGGCGTGTGAACGAAGCCGCCATGCTTGGAGTGATAAGAGGAATGCTGGAAATCAAAGAGACAGACTGAGCTGATCCAGCAATAGCAGATTCGTTTCAGGAAGGTTTGCAGATCGTTCAGCAATCTGTAAACAACGATGGAACTAGACCAGTCGAACGAGTAAGGACTGTAGCAGATTTCAGACTTTTGGGTCCGTCTACTTTCACTGGTCTGGAGGAGCCGCTGCCAGCCGAGCAGTGGCTAGTGACACGGAGAAATTGCTGATTGCGGCACAGATTCCAGAGGACAAAGGAGTTGATGTAGTGCGCATTCAACTAGTGGATTACGCCCGAGAGTGATGGCTTGTGGAGGAAACTCGTTTGCCCAAGCCAAGCAGTTAGGCGGATTTCTCTAAGAGTTTCCTGGAGAAGTTCTTTCCGCGGACTACACGGGAGGAAATGGAAGAGAAATTTATTGGGCTGAGGCAGAATGGAGCACCCGTGGACGTGCATGCAGCAGAGTGGACGAGACTCAGCAGTTTCGCTGGACCTTTAGTCGCCAACGATGCAGACAGGGCACGAAGGTCCATGCGCAGCTTGGATGTGGACATCCAAAGGCAAACCGTCTCCCTGGGTTTGACCACTTTCTTACAGGTTCTTACGGCAGCTCGAGAACAGCAGAGCATATCAGGAAAATTGGGAGTTCACAGCAGACAGCAGTTGCGGTAAGGAAGCAGTTCTGTCGGGCCGGTCGAGTTTAGGGCTAGGCCGACAAACAATGTTCTTGCATCAATGGAAGTGATGAAAGTAAAGAGCCGGCTGTTGTTCGTGATTCTATGGACGTGTTTGAAGATATATCGGGCTTACCGCCGAAGCGAGACGTGGAGTTCACGATTGACCTTATTCCTGGTGCAGCGCCAGTATCAAAATCTTATTATCCGATGGCACCGGTGGAATTGGAAGAAGTTAAGAAGCAAGTTGGTGAATTACTTGAGAAGGGTTGGATTCGAAGCAGCAACTCGCCTTGGGAGCTCCAGTTCTTTTAGTAAAGAAGAAGGATGGCACGAGAAGGATGTGCATTGATTATCGAGAATTGAACCGGGTGACTATTAAGAACAAGTACCCGATCCCTCGCATTGGAGAACTCTTTGAGCAGCTTAGTGGCGTGAGGGTATTCTCGAAACTGGACTTGCGATCAGGATATCATCAGGTCCGAGTGAAGGCAGAAGACATTTGCAAGACGGCGTTTCGGACTCGGTATGGGCATTTCGAGTATTTAGTGATGCCCTTCGGAGTGACTAATGCGCCGGCAATATTTATGGATTTGATGAACAGGATCTTTTCACCGTTCTTGGACCAATTTATTGTAGTATTCATTGACGATATTCTAGTGTACTCGAAGAGTCCGGAGGAGCATGCTGAGCACTTACGGATCGCACTGCAAACGCTGAGACAGGAGAAATTATTCGCGAAGATGAGTAAGTGCGAATTCTGGCTGGAAGAAGTGAAGTTTCTGGGGCATGTCGTGTCGGGCGATGGAATCGCCGTTGATCCTGAGAAGATTACAGCAGTTCGGGATTGGCCTGTTCCAAAGAATGTTGCAGAGATAAGGAGTTTTCTTGGACTCGCCGGTTACTACAGAAGATTTGTGGAGAACTTTGCTCGTTTGGCAGAACCGCTGACCAAGCTTATGCGTAAGGAGGTACCTTTTGTATGGACGGATAAGTGTGCGTTGGCTTTGAGACGTTGAAGCAGAAGTTGATAACCGCCCCTATCCTGACCGTACCAGACAATTCCGGAGGACTGATGATTCATAGCGACGCATCTGGGAAAGAATTGGGATGTGTTTTGATGCAGCATGGGAAGGTCGTAGCATACGCATCAAGACAACTGAAGACCCATGAGAAGAATTATCCAACTCACGACTTGGAGCTTGCGGCTGTGATTTTCGCTTTGAAGATTTGGAGACACTACCTTTTGGGCGTAAGAGTCGAAGTTTTTACAGATCATAAGAGCTTGAAGTACGTGTTCACGCAGAAGGAGTTGAACATGAGGCAACGCAGATGGTTGGAGCTGACGGCCGACTACGACCTTGATCTTAAGTACCATCCGGGAAAAGTTAACGTCGTGCCAGATGCGCTAAGTCGGTTACCAGCAATTCAGGTATTGACCGCACAAAGGGAGATCATTGTGGATTTTCGGAGATTTGACTTGGAGGTTGTGCTACCACATGCTACGGGACAGTCGATGCAGTTGCAAGTACAGTCGTCCTTAGTTGAGAAGATTAAAACAGCACAATCGCAGGATCCTAGACTACAAAAGTTTCGAGAGCAGGTTGAAGCCGGACTACGAACAGATTTATTGATCCACGAAGATGGTTCGTTGAGGTATGGTAGCCGTGTGTGTGTGCCAAAAGGGGATGTGCGTGAAGAGCTTATGAAGGAGGCACACAATTCAGTTTACTCTGTACATCCAGGAGGGACAAAGATGTACCGAGATATTCGACAGCATTTCTGGTGGGAAGGTATGAAACGGGAAATTGCTCGCTTCGTGGCTAAGTGCTTGGTGTGTCAGCAAGTCAAGGCTGAACACCAAAGGGTTGCTGGTTTGTTGCAACCACTTCCGATTCCTCAATGGAAGTGGGAACATATAACCATGGATTTCGTGACGGTTTTACCGCGGAGTCCAAAAGGCAACAATGCTGTATGGGTGATTGTCGATCGGTTGACCAAGGCAGCTCACTTTATTCCTTTCCGGGTTGGTCAATCGACAGAGACTTTGGCAGAGCGGTACATGCAGGAGATTGTCAGATTGCATGGAGTACCGGTAAGCATCGTGTCCGATCGGGACACTCGGTTCTTGTCACACTTTTGGAGGAGCTTACAAGAAATTTTGGGGACTCGATTGAAGTTTAGCACAGCTTATCATCCTCAGACCGATGGACAATCAGAGAGAACGATCCAGACCCTTGAAGATATGTTGAGGGCCTGCAGGTTGGACTTCAAGGGGTCTTGGGAGGATCATCTACTTTTGGTGGAGTTGTCTTACAACAACAGTTTTCAGGCAACTATTCAGATGGCTCCATTTGAAACTTTGTATGGTCGTAAATGCCGTTCACCTGTTTGTTGGGACGATGTCGGTGAACGAAGATTATTGGGACCAGATTTGGTTGTGCAGACAGTTGAGAAGGTTAACCCTATCAGAAATCATATGAAGGCAGCACAGGACCGACAGAAGGGTTGGGCAGATACGTCAAGAAGACCTCTGGAGTTCACCGTGGGTGATTTGGTATTCTTGAAGATATCACCGACTAGAGGGGTGATTCGCTTTGGGAGTCGGGGAAAGCTTGGTTCTCGATTCGTTGGACCCTTCGAGATATTGGAGCGTGTTGGAGAGGTAGCGTACCATTTGGCGTTACCACAGTCCTTGGCAGGTGTGCACGATGTGGTTCGTGTATCTCAACTACGGAGGTATGTTCGAGATGAAACCCACGTATTGGATCATTCGGAGTTGACCGTACGGGAGGACCTAACTTTTGAAGAGCGACCAGTTGAAATCAAGGATCGAAGAGAAAAGGTTCTTAAGAACAAGGTTATCCCTCTTGTGCTAGTTTCTTGGGGTAATCGATCGCATGGAGAATCCACTTGGGAACGAGAAGATGAAATCCGGCAGAAGTTTCCTCACCTTTTCTTGTAGTTATCTATCTTTGTATTCTTGGAATTTCGAGGACGAAATTCTTTTTGTAGTTGGGTATAATGTAACACCCGAGCCCAATGCTACTATTTTCAGTTACTGTTTGAGCATAATGTGGTACTCATTTCATTTAATTTGCTTGTTTGTGGCTTACTGTAAAATTTACCCGGCAAAGTCATTTCTACATATAACAAATTTTAGCATCTAAAATAAAATTAAAAATATTCATCTTGGCCTACTTGACACCCCTAGCCTCGTGGTAGCGTCCGTGCATTGTGTTCTCGTCCCGTTCAGTGAAACGGGCGAGTTTGGATGGCTACGTGCACGCACGTGTGTCCGTTTTGAGAGTATGCTTTTTAATCATAAAACATTTCATTTTAAAATTTGGAACCCGCTTAAAATCCTATTATTTGAATTTCGAATTTTTGGACCCAACCCGGGCGCAATTTGGAAATGTTTCATTTGGCGCCAAAATCCCAAATTTTTAATATTATTAAAACCTTCACATATATTTTTCTAACTAATCTGATATCTTACTGTTCATTACCTATCTTTTAAATCTTTAAGTTAACCATATAATATTTTTACAATCTTTTATATCCTTCTCAATTTATTCTCTCAGCCAATCGCAACCTCCCCTTTAATCCCGTGGGCCCCACTTTCTCTCTCTCTCTCTCTCCACTTTTTCCTCTCTCTCCCTCTCCCTTATATATTCTCTCGTACTTCTCTTTAGCATTTTTCTCTTCTTGCTTCATGTCTCGTTTCTCATTTCTTTTAACTGTTCTTTTGTTACCGGAATTCCGTCGTGCCGGTGACGTTTCTCGACGTTCCAGCGAGATACCCCGACCCGTGTGGTTCCTTTGTTCGTCGTTTGGGTTCATTCCGTGAACCGTGCGCCGTCGCGAGTTTTCCCCGCCGACGGTTAACGTTCCGTTTTCCCGATTCGCGACCCATCGAGGCAAGTTAATCTTGCTACATGCTATATACTTTTATAATCTTCATTTTATAATATTATACATTTGAAAATCTTATAGTTTGCATATGAAATGTCGTTGAAAAATCGGATATGACAAATCTGAAATTTACTGTACACCTTATCTTATAAAATTCATTATAAATCATAGAAAAATCATTAGAATACGTTCTTTAGTTAGTTACGAAGATAATTCAGAATACTATAACTCTATGAAATATTTACTTGCAAAATAAATTGTTTAATTAACGTAAAATGCAAATGAACACGTCTCTAAACTGCTGTCCAGGGAAATTCCAGCAGCAAACTTTCAACTTTGAATATTCATAACTTTTTGTAGGGATAACCTGAGATGCTTATACTTATAAAACTGAAAACCTTATTGAATTATCTTTGTTTTGGTATAAGATACGTCTCTATTGGAGAACATTTGTTATTTTTAAGCTATTTTACAAATTAGGGTGACGCTAAATTTCTGAACGGAACCTTCTTGTGCATGGTTAATCAATACATCTTTTATAGTTACTAATCGCTTTGAATATGCTATCCATATTAATATTATTATATCACATATTGTTTAGTTGTACATCCCACATTACCATTTTATAGTTTTATAACTTTTCGGATACCCGTTTGCATCCATCGCATTTAAGATACATATAATTGCATCCATAGATCACATCACTACATAATAATGTGATATTAACACTCCATGTTTAATAAATTGTATCCTAATTAATATTGGAACTATAAATGTAACCCTAATCGATAACTGTGCATCCATATCCTTGAAATTATATCTATTGGCATATCATATTACATGTTCCAGTTATTGTTCTGATAGTACTCATGCTTGTTTATTTATACACATGTTTATGTTAGTTTGATTATGAGCACCCACATGACATCTTGTGCTTCCTGACATGACCTGTTACACTTCCTACTTGACATGACATGGTACCGTACACTCTTGACGTGACATGACACCTTTATACATTACCTGGTTGACCTGATGTACCATGGCTTTACCTGTTACCTGATCTCATGCCTAATGCCAACAAACCTGACCATTCCTGCTGTCGATCCAGACAGACCTACTTTTACCTGACTTTGTTGGCATTAGTCCTTGACTACTGAATACCTGACCTGACATACATAGTTTGGGGGTATGGGGAAATCAAAGGTGAAACCGACTTGTAACTCAACAGTTCGATACATTGCTCTGATCAGTCTTACGGGCTTGGCCAGCCCGGGAGTGATGATGCTGACATCACTCGTCTATCCTACTACCTTTTACTGCTTAGCGGCACGTCTCGGGTTCAGCCCCGAGGGTCATGACCGTGGTCCCGGGCACGCACGGGATACTATTGAGTTACATCGACGATTCATCAATTGGTTTCAAAGACTATAGAGTAGAAAACCTGATAGGACAGTTTGGACACCATTGCACATTACCCTGCTTGTTATCTCTTATTACTGCTTTATTCATGTTCATGCTTGCATTGTTTATTACCATGTTTATATTATATTGTTGGTTGACATGACGCGCTGACGTCTGGGTTTTGCATGGCCCAGATTCTTTACCACTGTCTACGACCGAGCAGGAGTACTTCAGCCAGCAGGCTGAACTGTGAGTTCCTTAGGGTTTAGTTTATTTATTTCATTTCATTTCCAGATGTGAGCCCGCATTATGGGACATACTGTTTATTCATTGTATTGGATCATTAGCTTCCGCACTTATTGTTTATTGATTCTTGTTATTATGGATTTGGACATATATTAGTTTAGTTTATTTTTTACTGTTCTTGATATCTCTACAACCGTAATGTGACTGTGGACGGATGCGTCCTACCCACAGGTAGCATGGTTGGCTATGTCACGTGCCCAATTTTGCGTACTCTGGGAAGCGGGGCGTGACAAATCCCATCGGGAATCTCAGTCGGTGGCACGCGAGAGATTGTCTTCTTCCTCTTAAGAGGGACCACGTCTTCGTCCTCTTCCGCTTCCCTCGTCCGGGGCTCGTAAAACCATGGACGCCTCTGGTCGCTGCCGCAACAATCATCGGGGGCTTGGGTCGAGGCGGATGGCCTCATCGCCGGCTACTCCCTTGGTGCGGAATTCGGGTCAGCCTGAGGCATGGCCACACCCCCGGCTCTCTTCTGGGACAGGGCGCGGAGGGCGACAAGAACCCTGGATCGGTCCATTAGTTCTGCCAAGGGGCGAAACAGACTCGATTCAGAAGAAAAAGGAGCAGAAGATAAAAGGGAGAATCTACGGGGGACTCTCTAGACTCTACCCGAACTATTTCTATAGACTCATCACAAAAAAAACCAAAGAAAAAACATCTAACCTGATGAAGGGGATGAATCCTTGGAAGAGCAAAACGCAGAGATCTGATCTAAAAAGAGAGTGTCGAGCTAACGAGACCTAAGGCGAGGAAAATATGAAGTGGTACAGGTCGTGATAGGGACCCCACCTCTATTTATGGCTGCCGGCATACACATCCTACGGCGACAGCAAGCTCCGCCAAAACGACTCATTGCATTCAACGGCCACGATCGCTCCACCTGTCGCGCGCGCATTGGTCGTGTCCCATCAGACGCCAGAAATCTGCGGCCCACCGCGTCTGCCAACCAGCGCCCGATACGTGGGTTGTCTCTTCGGTGAATGTACGCACGATCTGGCACATCCTCTTTAATGCGAGATATGACCCCTGATCCGCCGACGTCATCAAGAAAATACAGTTGAATGCCCAGGAATGCATGCTCACGATATTTACGACAAGGAGCTCACCTCAGGTGACCCGGCAGACCACTCTCGACCTGACCCGTGAGCAGGCTGGGACGAGAGTAGGGGGCTAATGATGATGCTCGATATCGGTGATCTCCCAGATCAGACACGTGCCAGATGACGTGTCCCGAAGCTTGCAAGAAAGGACCTGCAGTGACCGACCAGACCACTCCTATGCCCGTCCTACAAACAACCGCTGGCTCACCTCCGAGCCCCCTGTACAATTGGCCTCCTCGGCCCTCTCAGCTTGCCTCCGGGATACCACAGAACCAAGATATCTCGTCCCCCCGCTCGGTCCCGAGCCTCCCGCCGAGCTCATCTTCCTCGGTCCCATCGACCGACCGACGGCATCATTCGCAGGTGCTTCCGCCTCGCCTCCGCGAATCTCGCCATGCGCGAGATATCCGCCGGCCATGTCCCAAATTCCACGCCAGATCCTCCATTAACGAGCCTATTTCGCCATTAATGGGAGATCCCGCCTATCACGTGGGTGTGACGTCAGGGGCGTAACGGCCGGCGTGATTCTTGCACCTGCCTGCCTGTTGCCACCGCTACATAAACTCCTCTTTCAGACAACTCAAGTAAGCAATTATTTCCTCACTAAGCCGCTACTCTAATCGATTTGCACCACTAACTTGATCGTCGGAGGATTCTCAGTGGTTCAACCACCCCGGGACTTTCTTGCAGGTAGCTCGGCTCAACCTCAAAACCATAACCCATTGAGATCCACACGCTTCAGGAGTCAACCTCCAAGCTAATCCCAGCCGTCCATCGTTGCCAACAGCAGATCTACGGAAGGTAACATCTTGACGCGATCCGACACACGTCAGTCTACAAATCCTTTGGATTTTTATACACATAGACTTGAAGGTAAGGTGATCAGCTTGAATGGCTCGGATCGTTCAAATATGTTGTTGATCAAGAGTGTTCATTTTTAAAAAACGAGAACCGATTTGCAATGGAGCGCCCTCCATTATAAAATAGCTCGAATATGTAATTGACTTCCAAAGCCACTCTTCTCTCGGTGCTGCTCTTTATCTAGTTATACTTATTGTGGTGAATTGTCTTCTCCCTTGTTCACATTGCAATATTGTAAAATGGATCCTCTCATACCAGAAATAATACAAAACCTCGCATAAATTTCTTTTTTAAAATTAAGAATTTTGCAATTTAATTTTATGGTCTGTATTTTCCTAAAATATATATACATTAGACAGAGGATTAGTGATAAGGAGAAAATGATGTTTATGGAAAGTTATGCAAACCAAAAAAGATTTTTTTTTATGCATAACCTTATCATTGGAAAGGGAAAAAAAACACCATATTGAAAGCTTAATGTCAAATGGAGCCTAAACCTATCATGATTAAAACAAATATAAGTAATCAAATATTGTTGATCTTGCTCGTTCGGCTCATCCTCAATCGCCTGGTATAATAGAATTTCGAGAATGAGGAATCTAAGAGAATCATATAAATGTAAATATTAACAATCATAAACAAACAAACAAGAAAATAAAATAACATTGAATCTCAAAAAAATGTTGATATCATCAAATTATCAATTATCTTTATTAAATGACAAAAGAAATGAGAGGTAAGAGAGAAGACCTGAGAGCTCCTAGTCCAAAATGGTGTTTAATTGAGACATCATGGAGTCAAAGAATGGTATTGGAAAAGGAAAAAGACAGGCCCACATTTTATTAAATACTCTTAAAACTTATTAGACACAAACCCATTTTTATTATAATAAATAATATACACCTCTATTACCATTCTATTTTAGTTTAAATATAACTATACTTCTGCAATAAATAATTTTAAAAACAATATAAAACATAATATCTAAAAACAGGGTCCGCAATAAATAATTTTAAAAACAATATAAAACATAATATCTAAAAACAGGGTGAGAATATAAAAAGAGCTGCCAAATCTTAGCTCATCATATTCTCTTAGTAGAGTAATATAGACTATAGATATAGATAGATTGATTCAACTATAAGGTTTCAAATAGAAAGAAGCTATAAATTTTTTATCTGTAATTTTCAAAATAAATATTGATTTAAAAATTTGCGATTTGTGATGTCTACATCATAAATTAACTTGAATTAATATATTATTCTTAGTACATTGTTTTGTACATATTATTTTTTTGTTGTTGTTTTTTGCTTCTATAACATAGTATTTATGGTTGAAAAAAAATCAAACCAAATATACCATGTTAAACATGCACTTCATATTGATTGCCAAAACATTTCAAAGTCTTCAATGGGTAATAAGTTTTCTTATCAAAATACCTAAAATGTTGCCTTGAAAAAAAGTAATGCAAAAGCAACTATTTAGGCTTGAACCTACTAATGGACAATAACTCCTCTTTATATAGCTAATATTGATATTAATATGTGTAAATATGAACAAAAAAGGTAAATTGTCAAAAGGACCCAAGCATTTTTTCCGTGGTCAAAATCCCCCATTTGCCTCAAAACGGTAGTCAAAATCTCCTGGAAATTTTTTACCATGGTATCGACATAATAGCCTATCATATCTAACAAATCCATACAAACTATTTAGATATCAAAGAAAACGGTTTAGTTATCACATGCAGCTGCTTAGATATCGCTGGCTAGTGTTTAAATATCGCAGGAAAGTAGATATAGCAGCTAACTACTATATATCACAGGTAAGGGATTTCATAACAACTAAAAACTTTTTCAAGGGTTTTGACCACCGCTTTAAGATCATGGAGCTTTTGAAGGTGAGAAAAAGTGCTTTGGGATTCTTGACAGTTTACCCAAAAAAATATATAGGGGTTCCTCGGGGATTAGGATCCTCTCCTTGCCATTTTTTGGCAAAGATCCTGCTCCGGGGACTTTCAGCCGTTGGATACCTTGCTGACTCCACACAAACCATGGGCTTCTATTATACACACATTCCCGGCCGTCCAATTCGTAAGCACCGGGCTCTGAGAGCAGTGGATCTGGATCCGTTTGCCAAAGGCTGGGGGGCCGGGGGGGGGGGCGTGGGGGGGGGGCCTGGCTCGGGCCTTGTCCATGACCAAGCTGAGCCTATGAGTCTAAGAGAAGCAGACAAATCAGAAAAATTTGGTATCAATCTACACCCAGAGAGGGAGAGGGAGAGGGAGAGGGAGGATAAGAGAGAGGGAGAGGGAGAGAGGGAGAGGTCTCCTTATATGGAAAAAAGCTAGTATCCACAGCCTCAACACCATGGTTGTCATAAACACCATATTGATCTCTATACTTGGGATATTTCTAGTCTTAAGCTTGCTCAAATTTCTGAAAAGAGTATGGTGGGATCCAATTAGGCTAAAGAAGACGATGGAGGCACAAGGAATAAGAGGCCCTTCTTATAAATTCCTCTATGGGAATTCAAAGGAAGCTGAAGCAATGGTGAAAGCATCCTTGAGCAAGCCAATGGAGGAGCTGTCACACAACATTGCACCAAGGGTCCAACCACATCTCCATGCTTGGATCAATGAATACGGTAGAAAACTAACTCATTTAAATTACTTTGTTCTTAAATTGAATGTGCTATGTTCCTAACAATCATAAATCATTGAGGCTAGATTTTGAGATTTGGTACCATTTTCACATATGCAACACCTAGGAAAAATCCGTAGTGCATAATAACTAAAACCCATCAGAATTTGTAAAATCCACACCCAAATCTCATCATTTTTCTCATAGTAGTTCTATTTCTAGTAATTTCAAATACCCTATACAAATCTTGAAATACCCATCCTTGCCTTTGAGTATTTTAGTATTTATATCAATCTTATTCATGTCGTTCTACGAAATTTCAAATCATGGGTTATCTCAAAATATCATGAATTCTACTTACCTTAATTTTCTTCATTTTTCATTTTTTTGGGAGAATAAATGGTTGTGTTTCATTAAAGATATTTTAAGTAAACAAGAGAGAATAAAATGTAACAAGATTCACACTCATAATCAACCCATTTATATACATGCAGAGAAACCAAAATACATCCGAATATAACAAAGGCTTAATTCCAAAAAACGACCAAATACTTTGGTCTAATTACGAGAAACTACCACAAAACTTTCTGATGCAGCCCTAGCCTACATGGAGCGGCTCGACCGTTCCAAAACAAGTCGCGTCTAGTTCAACCCGAGAACCCGAACTGTCAAATCTTATCCGATTCGCGCGTTTGACCAGCCAAATCGAAGATCTCGCAAAATCCTCTGGGTCGATGGATATGCCGTAGACATTGCATTGACGTATCTTGGAATCAAGAAAATCTATTGTTTAGGCCCCCGAAAACCACGGTCAAAGATTCGTTACGAATTTTGACTTTCGAATTAAGGGATAAAATCAGCTACAAAATCAGTTAAGATTTAACAGGCAGCATCGAGAATCAATTTGGGATGCAATCCAAAAATTAGTTTCGAATTTTAGCAACTTTCTATTTTTAGCAGTTTTTAGCGGTTTTTATTTTTAGCGGTTTTTATTTTGTTAGCAAATTAGTTTTGATTTCAATTATAAGTCTATTAAAGGACTCGTTCTGAAATTGTAAGGCAGATTTTGATTAATAAAAAACCCTCTAATTTCTTTGGCGAAATTAACACTGTTATTTTCTATTCCTTTCACCCTACTCTTAAATCAGCTTAAAAAGTGCAGCACCCGAATCAGGGTCGCACTACTTTCAAAAACTACATAAAATTACTATCACAAAACTTTCAAAAACTATGAAAAACTACTATAAATAAGGTGCCATGTTAGCAATAATTGCAAGATACTATCACAACTTTTAAAGCATGGTAGTTTCTCATAATTTTAAAAGAATTTAGTAGCTTCTTGTTGTAACCGAGGCAAAGAATTTGGTAGTTTTTATGGAATTAAGTCTATAATAAAATAATAACAGAAATGATAAATGAAATGTTAAACTGAAGCCTTTTATTTTCAGGAATCCTAATATCTTGGCACTGGCTTTCCTGAAATTTTAAAGAACTTTGGGTTTATTTGATATTTGTATCGGGTACATAAGATTACGCAGATCAGGGTTTAGGGAATGCAGAAAAATAAGACCCAAAGAGAGATTGCCTTTGTAAACCCTATCCTCATACAGTAATAAAGATCCCTTTCTCTCTGTGGATGTAGTTGCTTGTGGCAAACCATGTTAGATTCACTATTATTTTTCTCTTTCTTCTTTGCTATTTGTCAAATCTAGTGATCAAAAACATCGATCACATTTTCATTTTTAATATTTTGTGATGTAAAATTTAGTTACATAAAAAAAGAAAACATACTAAAGATTTTCTTGCAAAATAAACTAGTGATGAGGGACCATTGTGCTATTTTTTATTAGATTGATATTTTATGTTTGATCTTAAATGTTTTGCACTTATTTGCCGAGTCCGAACATGTTCTAATTTCATTTTGTTTTGGGTTTATTTGAGTGATGTAATAGGTCTCTATTGAGATTTCTAGGGTTTTGCGATCAGTGAATGTTTCATGATTAAAAATGATTTTTCTGAGTTCTGCGAATTTTGATTGCTCTGCAGAGTCCCTTGATCTTCAGTATTGGTCGAAAACCCTTCGACCACGATCGAATCCATAATGGTAGTGGTTGATCCCCAATCTGTCACGATCATCGTAAACTTACCGTCAAATTGTCATATAGTTGCCGTCGTTGTCGTCAAATCGCGTTATTGTTCTTTAGATCCGTAATATTGAAGCGTCGAGCCACGAATCCGATACCAATTTGTTTGCGGATTTGCACAAAGGTCAAAATGTGGTTGATCCATCAAAATATTGGAAGTAGAGTTTTCTTTCTTTCCATGCGGTCAATTTTGCATCCGCTCGCACATCATCTAGAATTTTGTCGCTAGAATTTGGATCAGCATCGGCTGCTTGCTTGGTCAATTTTGCATGCACTCGCACATGTTTTTAGCAGCCTGTCGTTCCTGTCCTGCATCAATCAGCTTTCTTGATATGTTCTACCGTCATTCTCATATGACATCTGTTATTTCATATCCTCAGATGCTATTAATTCTAATATAATTTATCTCGGTTTCATTATGCCTGCATTATTTAGTTGAATTGTGCATTACTCAAATTTGACAACAAGACTTATGATCTTAATGGGTTTTTCCTAATAGGAAAAAACCTACTCAAATGGTTTGGTCCATTGCCCCAGCTATTAATATCGGAACCCGAGTTGATCAAAGAGGTGTTAGGTAATCGAGAGGGAGCCTATGTAAAAGGTCCCGCACCGAACATCATACAGAAGATACTTGGAGATGGGTTGGTGACAACTGAAGGCAAGAAATGGGGCAGGCAGCGCAAATTGGCCAGTCATGCCTTCCGTGCCGAGAATCTAAAGGTACAAGATCTATCAAAAACAAATATTTGCAATTGTAAAGTGTGTTTTAAATTGATATTCCTGAACACATGCACACGCACACACGCACATGCCCACACACGCGTGCACACGCACACACACATAAATAGACAAGAGTGTTTGATGGAGGGTAGAATCTCCTTCAGATGTTGCTTCCCGTTGATCTGCTGATGGCTGCGATGGATGGCTGAGATTGGATCTGGAGGCTGTCGCTCCTGGAGCGTGTGGATCTCAATGGGTCGAGGTTGTGGATGCCGAGTTACCTTCAAGGAAGTCCCGGGATGGTTGTACCACCGAGAACCCTCCGACGATCAAGTTAGACTAGAGATCTGAGTAGAGTAGCTGCTTAGAGGAGTAAAAATGGCTTACCTTGACCGTCTGAAAGAGAGGTTTAAGTAGTGGTGGTAGCAGGTGCAGCAGGCGCGAGAATCACGCCGGCCGTTACGTTCCCGACGTCACGCCCGCATGATGAGCGGGACTTCCCATTAATGGCGAGACAGACTCGTTAATGGAGGATCGTGGTGGCCTGGAACGTGGGATGTGGCTGGCGGAGATCTCGCGCATGGCGAGATTCGCGGGATGGCGGTTATGCCTGCAAGCAGTGCTGTTGGTCGATCGATGAGACCGAGGAAGATGACCTCGGCGGGAGAGCTCGAGGACGAGCGGGAGAGCAGAGGGATCTTGGTTCTGCGGTAGCTTGGAGACAAGCTGTGACGCCGAAGAGGCCGGTTATGCAGGGAGCTCGTAGGTGAGCCAGCGTTTGCTCGGTAGGACGAGTATAGGTGTGGTCTGGTCGGCCGCTGTAGGCCCTTTCTTGCATGCTCTGGGACACATCATCCGCCACGTGTCATGATCTGGGAGATCACCGATATCGAGCATCATAATTAGCCCCCACTCTCATCCCGACCAGCTGGCGGGTCGGGTCGGGTCGAGAGTGGTTTGCCGGATCACCCGAGGTGAGCCCCATTTTCGAAGATAGCGTTGGGCGTGTCCCCGGGCCATCCGTTGTATTTTCTGGATGATGTCAGCGAATCAAGGCGAGATCTTCTGTATTAAAGAGGGTGCGCCGAATCATGTGCATTTTGGTGAAGCGACATGCCACGTGTCGGGTGCCGGTTGGCTGATGTGACGTGTTGCAGGCTTCTGGCGTCCGATGGGACACGGCCAATGTGCTCGCGACAAGTGGAGCGATCATGGTCGTTGAGCGCTCTGAAACGTTTTGGCGGGAGTCGACCGTCGCCGTTGGATGTGGACGCCGCCTGCATAAATCGAGAGGATGCCTGACTTGGGGTCTCTCCCTCTTCCCAATTTCCTTATTCTGAGTTTTATTTGCTCGGCGCTCTCTTTTTAGGTTGGATCTTGCGTTTTCCCTTCTCGAGGATTTCTTCTCATCAAGTTAGATGTCTTGTTTTGAAGAGTTTGTAGATATCGTGGGGGTAGATCCTAGGGATTCTTTCCCGGGTCGGAGCCCTTTCGGGAAGTTAGGGTTAGATACTCTTCCCGGTGACACGCGTCTTGGGCGGTTCCTGAAGCGGTGGCGGAGGACGCCCTTGGTGCGTCGTCCTCGGTAAGATATGAGGACGAGCTTGCTACCGCGCGGGCTCGTTTCCATATTCCCTCCGGCTACACACTACGATTGGCCGAGGAAGGAGAGAGGGCAGATCAGGTGAGAGGCAGAGAGATCGTCTTGTACCTGGAAACCCTTTGGGCCGGAATGTGCCTGCCTTTCTCTTCCGAGGTTGTAGCTGCGTTAAATTACTTCGGGTTAGCCCCGGGCCAGCTAGTGCCGAACTCCTGGAGGATTCTCCTTGGGTTCCTGATCCGGTTGAAGTTGCAGACGATCCCCTTTAGTCTGTCCATTCTTACCTTCTCCCTTATTTACAAAAGTCACCCCGGAACTCGCGCGGGCGACCCGAGGTGGGTTTACCTCTCCTTTAGGAAGCAGCGGGGGAGCGTAGCCAGGTCAGGAGTTGTCGTCCTGTCTTCTTCCATTCATGATTGGAAAAAGAAGTTTTTCTTCGTTGGGCCGCCAGATGGTGAGGGCTGGCCCGTACCCGTCCAGTGGTCTAGGGATAGGTGCTGGCAGGGAAATCCGTCCAATGACCCCGACGCGGCGAGAGTGGCGGCATGGGAGCCTATTCCTCGGGCTGACGTGCTGCTTTCTGAGCGGGCCCTCAGTTGGGCTGGGCTCAGTCCCGTCCAGTTCGTCGGTAAGTTAGGAGCTTGTATTTGTTTTTACTCTGTTTGTGTCGTTGATTCCACCATATCTTGTCTCGTGCAGAAACCATGGACACGGACCTTCTCCGAGCAGTTATGCGTAAACCGAAGAAGGGATCAAAGGCTGGAGGGACCAGCTCTTCGCGTCAGACACCGGTCCCGGCTTCCCCAGCAGCCGTCCCGCCCCAGCGCTCGAGTGCGGATCGCGCCCCGGAGCCCAGCCAGGCACCGGGCAGAAAAAGGGCTCGAGAAGAGGACGCCCAAGCGTCGGAGGTGGAGACGAGCTCTCCGTCGTTGTCTCTCAAGAGGTTCCCCCGAACCGTTCCATGGACCCCGGCCTCTCCGATCTTGGTGGACGAGGGGGAGCTCCGCTTTGAGGCGCCCTCGGGACTTTCCGTCGCTGACAGCTTGCTGCACGACATGGAGAGATCGGCCGGGGGCCGGGTCGCTAAGGGACGCTGAAGGGACAACTGGCGTCCATCGCCCAAGAGGCCCTGCAGGTTAGCGCTCGTACATCGTCTCATTGTTTGTGAGATTTGGCGCCCCTTTTCCTTTCTGACCCCCTTCCGATTTCTTCAGGTCCTCCAGCACGTCGCCATCGTTGTCCGGATGGAGGAGGAGGAGATAGCCCTGGTGATGCGAGCCGCGGACGAGTTCTCGCTGGGGGAGAGCTTGAAGCGGGAGCTGGAGGAGGCAATGGCGAGGATTGCTGCCCTTGAGGGGGAGGTGGCCGCCGGGAAGCAGGAGGCGGCGGCCGCGAAGCTGGAGGCGGCGGCAGCGAAGCAGGAGGTGGCCCGGCTTTGCGAGGCCGCCCAGGCCAAGCTTCAGGGCTCTGGGTGCTCGTCAGCACCATGAAGAAGTTAGTGAGCACTCTCCGAAAGGAGTTGGGGGCTGCGGCAGAGGTGACGAAGAGAGCCGACCTCAGGGCGGCGCAGACGGTGGAGAACTTCCAGAAGTCGAAGCAGTTCTACACCGTCTTAGCCTCGGTGACCACCCTCATCTGGCACGAGGCTCTCGACGCCGTCAAGGTCCGGGTGCCGGAGTTTGCTGATGAAGAGCTCCGTGCAGAATATCCCCGTGGGGATGACGAGCAGGGGATGCCCCCGGTAGCACTGCCGGGGAAAGGAATCTCGGTGAAGGCGACGCCGAGGCTCCTGCGACGGACGCATCCCCAGTCGCGGTGGACGTCGAGCTCGTCGACATCGCGCCCGGCGCTGGGGCCTGAAGCCCCTTGTCTTCTCTTTGTCTTTTCTTTTGTCGCGTCAGGTATTTTGTAAGCCTTCTGACATTTTTGTAAGGCTGGGGAGCCCACAGTACCTTTGTAAAAGCTTTGACTTTTTCAATAAAGATGTAGTGTTTGTGCTTGCACTTCCTTTTGTTGGTAGACATTTGTATCTGCACAGTACTGCTTTGATGGTCGGCATGTTCCTTGTCTAGCGATTACTCGTTGACTTAATTCTGATCATTTGCCGAGTGTGCGAGGATCGGCGGGAAGACGGTGTCTTCAAGGCCCGAAGTCGAAGTGTAGATCGCTAAGATGTTGATAGACCGGATGCCTCCTTTTGAGTTCACGTTCCTTAGTTGTTGGAGGGGACGTAATTGGCCAACTGAGGATGGTGCCGGGCAGGGTAGCTGCTTGGTGCCTCTTGGCGAGGGCTTTGATCCTTAGCGCGGGAGGGGCCATGAGAGGCCTGCTGGGGATGGCCGAGCAGGGTAGCTGCTCGGTGCCTCTTAGCGAGGGCTTTGATCCTTAGTGCGGGAAGGGCCGTGAGAGGCCTGCTAAGGATGGCCGAGTAGGGTAGCTGCTCGGTGCCTCTTGGCGAAGGCTTTGATCCTTAGCGCGGGAGGGGCCGTGAGAAGCCTGATAAGGATGGCCGAGCAGGGTAGCCGCCCGGTGCCTCTTGGCGAGGGCTTTGATCCTTAAGGATGCCCGAGCGGGGTTGCCGCCCAGTGCCTCTTGGCGAGGGCTTTGACCCCTGGCGTTCTGCCAGGGATAACCGAGCACGGGTCGTGCTAAGCGGTTGCCTCTTGCGAGAGCTTTTCATCCTTAGTGCGGGAGGGGCTGTAGGAGGCCTACTAAGGATGTCCGAGCGGGGTTGCTGTCCGGTGCCTCTTGGCGAGGGCTTTGATCCCTGGTGTGTTGCCAGGGACAACCGAGCACGGGTCGTGCTAAGCGGTCGCCTCTTGCGAGGGCTTTTGGGTCCTTAAGGATGGCCGAGCAGGGTAGCTGCTCAGTGCCTCTTGGCGAAGGCTTTGATCCCTGGCGTCGCGGGATAGGGAAGCTACCAGCCAGGGATAGCCGAGCAGGGTAGCTGCAGAGCTGCCTCTTCGTGAGGGCTTTGATCCCTGGTGTCGTGGGGTAGGGAAGCCGCCAGCCAGGGATAGCCGAGCAGGGTAGTTGCAGGGCTGTCTCTTGCGAGGGCTTTGATCCTTAGCCATAGGAGGGGCCGTAATTGGCCAACTAAGGATGGTGCCGAGCAGGGTAGCTGCTCGGTGCCTCTTGGCGAGGGCTTTGATCCCTGGTGTTGTGTGGTAGGGAAGCTACCAGCCAGGGATAGCCGAGCAGGGTAGCTGCAGGGCTGCCTCTTCGTGAGGGCTTTGTAAGGCCTAGGAGCCCGGAGTGCCTTTTTGAATTAATAAGATTCTTCTTTTTGCAATGCTCTAGCGTTCCCCTCTGATTATTTAAGCAGAAAGGACTTTTTAGAAAAATTTACATTGCTTTTGAGAAAGGAGAGGTACACGCTCGTGGATATCCATTTCATTGGTACAGCTTAAGCTTCTCAGCGTTGTAAGGCCGAGGAAACTTGCGGCCGTCCGCGACCTGTAAGCGGTAAGCTCCACCGGGAAGTACTTTGGAGACGAGGAATGGACCATCCCATTTCGGGGAGAACTTATGCGGCCTGCCTTGATCGACGAACTCGTTTCGCCGTAGGACCAGGTCTTCAGTTTTAAAGGAACGTCGCTTGACTCACGCGGTGTAGTATCGGGCAGTTTGCTGCTGATAGACGGCAGCCCTGATTTAAGCCCGGTCCCGTTTCTCCAGCAAGATGTCCAGGTTGGACCGCAGTGCCGTGGTGTTTGCTTTGTCGTCGAAGTGTTCGACCTGGTGACTGGGTAGCCCGATCTCCGTCGGGACCATCGCCTCGGTCCCGTAGCAGAGGCTGAAGGGGTTTCCCCGGTGGGGGCTTCTTTGACGTACGCAGGGCCCATAAGACCCGGGGCAATTTCTCGACCTAACTGCCTTGGCGCCCCTCCAGACGGGTCCGAAGACCCCGGAGGACATCCCAGTTGGCGACTTCGGCCTGCCCGTTGCATTGGGATGCGCGACCGAGGCGAATTTCATGAGGATATGATATTCGTTGCAGAAATTTTTCACCTTCTCGTTCTCAAAGTTTGTCCCGTGGTCGGTGATGATACACCTCGGGATGCCGAACCGGAGTATCAAGTTGTTCTGTAGGAACTTGATGGTCGTGGCAGCGTCCGGTTTTCTGATGGGGATGCCTTTGATCCACTTTGTGAAGTAATCCACCGCGACGAGAACATATTTGAGCCCGCCCGTGCCGGTAGGGAACTGGCCTATCATGTCCAATCCCCACTGGACGAACGGCCACAGGGATGTCAGCGGGGTCAGATCAGTTGCCGGGAGGCGAGGTATGCTTCCGTGGAGTTAGCAGCTTTTGCATCTCCGGACGAGCTTCTGGGCGTCCTTGTGAATAGTTGGCCAGTAGTACCCCTGGAGCAATACCTTCTGGATTAAGGTTCGGGCCCCTTGGTGTGCGCCGCCGACCCTTTCATGGATTTCAAGGAGGACGTAGTCGACTTCGTAGGGGTCGACGCACCGGAGCAGGGGCTGAGTGAAGGATTTCTTGTAAAGGATCCCATTGCTCCAGACGAAGTGACGGACTTTGGCCCGGAGGTGGCGGGCGGCTCCCCGATCTTCTGGGAGCGCTCCATCCTTTAGGAATTCCATGAAGGGCTTCCTCCAGTCTTTGTCGCCTTCTTGCGCCGTGTACACATGGAGTACCGTCGCTCCGTCTTCCATGTTGGGTCGTGGCAAGGTTTCGAAGAGGATAGAACGCTTGTTGTTGGCCGAGTAGGATAAGGCCAGCTTGCTCAGGGCGTCGGCTTGGGCATTGAGCTACCTGGGTATTTGTTCTATCTGGACATCGTCGAAATTCTTCCGAAGTCTTCTCACCTCGGCCAGGTATTTCACCATTAGGGGTTCTCGAGCCTCGAAGTGGCCAGTCACTTGGCCAACGACCAGGGCTGAGTCACTGCGGATTCGAATTGTCCTCAGTCTCAGCCCGGATGCCATGCGAAGTCCAGCCAGCAGGGCCTCATACTCTAACGCGTTGTTTGAGGCCTTGAATCCGAGCTTTAGAGAATATTCCATTTCCGCCTCGTTCGGTCCCCGAATGATTAGGCCGGCGCCACAGCCTTCCTCGGTTGAGGACCCATCGACGTAAATGACCCACTCAGGGACCGAGCCGGGTCTCCCCACGATCAGTCGTTGGGCCGTGATGGGAGGCGCGGACTCCGGTTCCCTGCTGGGGATGGTGCACTCGACGATAAAATCGGCCAGGGATTATGCTTTGATGGCCTTCCTTGGACGGTATTTTATGTCGAACTGGGACAGCTCCCACCTCCATTTCTCTAAGCGGCCCGAGGATTCGGGCGAGGCGAGGATAGCCCCCAGCGGGCGCTCGGTGAGAACGAGGATGGTGTGCGCCTGGAAGTAGTGTCATAGCTTCCTTGAGGACACAACGAGTGCCAAGAAAATCTTCTCTATGGCTGGGTGTCTCGTCTCCGCGTCCTTAAAGACGCGGCTCACGTAGTACACCGGCCTCTGCGCTTCATCAACCTCTCGTACGAGCACTGAGCCCGCTGCTTGATCGGATACCGCCAGATATAGAGAGAGCTCGTCCCCTTCGACTGGTCGAGTCGGCAGCGGTGGCGTCGCGAGATGTCTTTTCAGTTGGTCGAAGGCGGTCTGACACTGCTCGGACCACTCAAACCTCGGGATTTTCCTCAGAGCTTTGAAGAATGGGAGGCACTTTTCTCCAGACCTCGACATGAAACGGCTCAGAGCGGTCGCCCGCCCTGTTAGTCGCATGATTTCGACATTGTTCTTAGGCGCGGTCATGTTGAGGATAGCGTCGATTTTTTTCCGGGTTAGCCTCGATCCCACGGTGGGTGACCATGAAACCGAGGAATTTCCCCCGGTGACCCCGAATGCGTACTTGGCGGGGTTCAGTTTCATCTTGAACTCGCGGAGTACCTCGAAGGCCTTGCCCAGGTCCTTTGCGTGATCGGTCGACAAGACTAATTTGACTAGTATATCGTGATGTAAACTTCCATGTTCCTGCTGATCTGTGGCTTGAACATGCGGTTGACCAGCCATTGGTATGTAGCCCCGGCGTTCTTGAGTCCGAAGGATATCACCTTATAGAAGTATACCCCCGGTCCGTTGTGAATGCGGTGAGGTCTTCGTCTGCCGGATTCATACGGATCTGATTATAGCCGGAGAAGGCATCCATGAAGTTCAATAGCTCGTGGCCTGCCGAGCTGTCGACGAGCTGGTCTATCCGAGGTAGGGGATAGTTGTTTTTGGGGCAGACCTTGTTGAGGTCGGTGAAGTCGACGCACATGCGCCACTTCCCGCTTGAATTCTTGACCAGGACGACGTTCGCTAGCCATTCTGAATAGGGCACATTCCGAATGAAGTCGGCGGCGAGGAGCCGATTCTACCTCGTCCTACATAGCCTTCTGTTTGATCAGGGCGAAGCTTCGCTTCTTCTGCCTGACGGGTCGGGCCGTAGGATCTACCCCGAGCTTATGGGATATAATTTTGGGGTTGATCCCCGGCATGTCAGCAGGCGCCCAGGCAAACACATCGGAGTTGTTTCTGAGGAAATGAACCAGGTCGTCTCGCTGAGGACCTGTCATAAACGACCCGATCTGAACGAGTCTTTCGTCGTCCCTTTCTACAAGGGGGACCGCTGTCAGAGGCTCCACTGGGTCCCTCGGATCTCTTTTTGCTCATCTCGAGTATCCAGGGAACCCCTGATGTCACCCCCTCCTTCGACATCGTCGGTCGACTCCTCCAATGAAAATGTTGCGGTGAAGCAAACCTTTGTAACTCGCTGATCTCCATAGATCCGATCTATCCCGCCCTGATCAAGAGGGAACTTCATTGCCAGGTGGTAGGTCGATATCTGGACCCGGAGGGAGTTCAGCGTGGGGCGGCCGAGGAGGATGTTGTAGGCCGATGGGATTCTTGCTACGATGAATTCCACCGGCACTGTCCGTGTATGGCCGGCCTCCCCGATGTTGAACTGTAGAGTGATTACTCCTTCCGCCGGGATGGAGTAGTTAGTGAATCCTGAAAAGACGTGAGAGGTCGGCCTTAGGTCTGCTGCGGTGAGCCCCATGCACAGAAAACAGTCATAGAAGAGGATGTCTGCCGAGCTTCCCAAGTCGACCAGGATCCTATGCAACTCGTATTGATGGACCCGAGCCGTAATCACCAGAGGGTCGTTGTGGGGCAGGGATATGCCGTGAAAGTCCCCGTCGTCAAAAGTGATCGGCTTGGTCTCCCTGGCCTTCTTCCTTGGCCGGCCCCACGGCTGGTGTGGGGTGCCGAGTCTCGTAGGCACTCGATGTACCCCCACCGTTGTGACCATGATTTTAGACGAGCCTCGGCTCCTTTCGGTGGGGTTCCTTACGTTCCCTAGTGGGGTTGTTTTCGAGCTGCCGTGGGGAGTCTCGCATGGGCGACCCCGTCGAGGGAGGGTGTGCCGGTTATGCCTGTGAACAGGCGAGCTGACCGCCACCGCCTCGGAAAGGACAGGGGTGCGACGAGACTCGGGGCGAAACTCTCCGGCGTAAGACCTCGGAGCCAAACTTACCGGTGCCCACCGGGTTTTCGAGTACGTCGGCCCGAGAAAGCCGCGGTTGTCGGAAATAATGAGGCGGCGGTCGGCAGTGCCGACATGGACGGAGTCTTCTCTTCCCCCGTAGGGGTCCTGGCCCCGAGGCGGGGGAGCGACGACTTGGTGATCTCGTCCCTCCGTTTGGACACGGACGAGCGCCTCCACGAAGGATGCGAGTCGGTCTATCCGGCCGGCGAGGGCGTTGATGGCATTCGGCGGAGGAGGCTCGTCCGTGCCTCTGTTGAGAGGGAGGTGGCAGTTGGTGCTTGGATCGTCGTGATGATCGCTGGCCATTGGAATGAGATCGGAAGGCGAACTTTTGTTTTTGTGGAATCTAGTTTCCTACAGACGGCGCCAGCTGATGGAGGGTAGAATCTCCTTCAGATGTTGCTTCCCGTTGATCTGTTGATGGCTGCGATGGATGACTGGGATTGGATCTAGGGGCTGTCGCTCCTGAAGCGTGTGGATCTTAATAGGTTGAGGTTGTGGATGCCGAGTTACCTGCAAGGAAGTCTCCGGGTGGTTGTACCACTGAGAACCCTCCGACGATCAAGTTAGACTAGAGATCCGAGCAGAGTAACGGCTTAGAGGAGTAAAAATGGCTCATCTTAACTATCTAAAAGAGGGGTTTAAGTAGTGGTGGCAGCAGGTGCAACAGGCGCGAGAATCACGCCGGCCGTTACGTTCCCGACGTCATGCCCGCGTGATGAGCGGGACCTCCTATTAATGGCGAGACAGGCTCGTTAATGGGGGATCGTGGTGGCGTGGAACTGGGATGTGGCCGGCGGAGATCTCGCGCATGGCGAGATTCGCGGGATGGCGGTTACGCCTACAAGCGGTGTTGTTGGTCGATCGATGAGACCGAGGAAGATGACCTCGACGGGAGAGCTCGCGGACGAGCGGGGGAGCCGAGGTATCTTGGTTCTGCGGTAGCTCGGAGACGAGCTGTGAGGCCGAAGAGGCCGGTTATGCAGGGAGCTCGTAGGTGAGCCAGCGTTTGCTCGGTAGGTCGAGCATAGGTGTGGTCTGGTCGGCCGCTGTAGGCCCTTTCTTGCATGCTCTGGGAAGCAAACTCCTTGTAGAGGACATATAAGGATCCGGTTGGGCCTTGAGCTTCGAACGAACACAATCAATCTCTACGTGTCATGATCTGGGAGATCACCGATATCGAGCATCATCAGTGTTGTAATAAATTAGCTTGATATATATTACAATCCATTGACTTTTAGTTTTTGGGTAAACTAGATTTGTGGTATGGAGTCAAAGAAGTGGGTTTCATGAGATCTGGCTTCAAACTTCAATAAAACAACAACAACTGAGCCTTTTATCCCAAGCATATGGGGTAGGCTACATAAACCAACATGAGAATCACGTCGGGTCTAGCACATGAATCCTCCGCCTTCGCTCACTCTTATCGAACAATATACTTTCATTGAGGCCTTTGGCAACCATATCTTTTCGTATCACCTCCAACCATGTTTTCTTCGGTCTCCATTTTGCCCTTTTGATCTTGCCTATATCTATAGTATCCATTCGTCGAAGCGGTGCTTCCATAGGTCTGCGTTGTACATGACAAAACCATCTTAGCCGTTTCCCGCATCTTCCTTCTCCACAGGTGCTACACCAACTTTTGCACGAATATCCTCATTTCGCATCTTACCTTTTCTAGGGTTAACACACATCCAACAAAGCATTCGCATCTCCGCTATGTGCATCTTCTGTGTATGATGCTTCTTAGGAGTCCGACATTCTTTACTATATAATAAGATATGCTGAATAACGCTCCGATAAAACTTTCCTTTTAATCTTAATGGAAAGTTACGATCGCACAAAATCCCTGTTGCACTCCTCCATTTCAACCAACCAGCTTGGATTATTTGATTAATATCGCTATCGATCTCCCCATCCTTTGGATGATGGAACCTAGATATCTAAACTAATCGCTCGGTGATATCTCTTGTTCTTTCAGTGTTATATTAATGCGGTCTCGACTTCTCTGTTTGCTAAATTTGCAATGTATATATACTGTCTTGGATCTGCTCAATTTAACCCCCCCGAGATTCCAATGTTTGCCTTCATAACTCCAATTTGGTATTAATCCATGTTTTCATCTCATTTACTAGAACAATATCATCAGCGAATAGCATACACCAAAGTACCTCATCTTGGATAGTTCTAGTAAGCTCATCCTGTTAGTTATATGTATGCCCTAGAGGCCATTACTGTACATAGGATGTATATTGTAGTGGCTGCTGGGACACATATAGGGAGGACTTTCTTGCTCGACATGATAGTATGCTATCTGGTTGAACTTTACCTTAACGTGTATACTGATTGTCTCTCTGTTACATGTTGGTAAAGCCCTTAGGATGTGTGCTTGACTACCTGGACTATGATGCGGATCATACTAGTGGGGACATGGTAGTCCATAAGTACATCCTTCAAAGTCCCTAGTCGAGGGTGTATCGAGACGGGGCATCGATATACCAGAGTAGACTAGCGTATACCTTCTCGACCCATACAGATGGGCGATGGATGATCCCATATCCATTGGTGTTTGACATCAGAGATGATATACGGGTGCTCAGTGGAGACTGGGTACACTGGACGGACTCGCCGAGAACTCCCAGATGGTATTATACCTCACGTCAGATGGCAGTTCTCTGGTGACACTGGTACAGAGTAGTCTGTTGACCCGAGATCGTCATAGAGTCTTGTGTGGTTCCCACTGTGCTTTGATTTCCATCTTACCACGTCCAAGAGGGCGTGCAAAACGGTGGTTTTTGGGTACAGTCCCGAGTCACATGGAGGCAATGAGCGATAGGAGGGGATTCGTCTCTCCCGGTATAGGGAGTTGATGTTGCGCTGTGTTCGATTGGCTATAACAGGAAATCCCTGGCCAGGGTTGCTGAGATTTACTGGTAAGTGTTACCAGTAGTTTCTCGAATTGTTATAGACCTCATATCGACACGACTTATCGAGCTATTGGGGTCTGACGTTTACCACCCCTAGACGAGATATGCGACATATCAGACGATCAGACCGGACTGTACGGTAGTGTTACTGGTTGGATTCACTGGAGTGTGAGCGGGCTTGCTCGTCGATCTTCAGATCGCTCAATACCCGGGTGGCCGTTACGTTTAGCAGACCGCTTGCGGCTTGTGGGTGTTTGATATGATCATCACCTGCTGCCGGCGTATTGACGAGTCTTTAGAGTCCTACACAGAGGTTTCCTGGCTCAAGCGAAACGAAATAGGAGCGCATATGAGATATGTGCGGGACCGAGAATCATGCGTGTATGTGATACCGTATTTCATTCTCGCGATAAATGTATCGATTGGTTATATGCGATATAACCTAGTTATCGAATCAAGTATTGATTCGATAAGCCGATACATAGGATACTAATCGGTTGTATGCGATATGACCGGATCGTTAAATCAAGTGTTGATTTAATGCATAATTATATATTTGATATATTACTTTGCATTAACTAGTATCGGTTCACTTAAGATGGATTTTCTCGCTCGGATGTGCACATTGTATATTCGATATAGTTTTGTGCACATGATTGTATCATGTTTGATGATGCATGCTTACTTGGTTTGTGTTAAAGATTGATCCATGGTTATTTAAATGGTTAGGGTTTTGTTTTTCATATACATTTATTTATTCATTTATTTCTTTGGAAAATATAATGCATAAAGATAAAATGGTGGCTTTTATTTTTGTTTCCTTCATGAACATTCATGAAGGTTTGAATAAAGTGACCATTTTGTCTCATGCTTAACCCTAACTACTACACCTAACCATGGTCCTCTCTCTACACTTAACCATGGTGTGATTATGATAAGAATAGATTTTATTTTCCATTATTATTATTCTTATCATAATACTTTCTTCTTCTTCTTCATCTTCTTCCATGAAGAAACCTTCACTTCATCAATGGCAACTTGATGAAATGAGTGAGAAATCCAATTCTAAAGTCTACCCACTTCCTATTTCTTCATCCTCTACCTCTTGCCAAGTAGTAGAGTGTGTTTTCTTCACAAGTTTCTTGACTTGGTGAAGTCGGAGCTTGATTTAGCGATGCCTCGACGTAGATCATCTTCGGCATGGACATCGATGACCTAGCCCGTCCATTCTCCGATGAAGCCGACGCTAGAGCCCGGGACTTGTTATGGACAGCGAGGAGACTTCATTGCGGAGCTATGGAGGTGGAGAACCGGATCTACAAAGGTTGTATTTCCGTATCTCTTAGTTAAGTGTTAACTAGTTTGCTTTTCGCCTAGAAATCTAGCCGACGATCCGTATTCTAGGGTTTCTCGGCACCGTATTTTTTGAAATTGGCATGGTTGATGCCTTATGAGACCTCATTAAGGTGCCTAGGAACCCTACAGTGGTATCAGAGCCTAGCTAGAGCCTTAGGCGAAGTCTAGACGCAATTTGAAGTCCGAACGAACCCGAAACCCAACACCAAACATGCTCTCTGTCCTTTTTCTAAAATCTGGGATTTTTCAAAATTAAAAATATGCAGAAAATCAAGCAGGGTTTTCTAGGAATTACTGTAAATTTCGTGGACCTAATTCAACTATTCCACCGCGGTTCCGCGGCATGAGCCGCATGATCCGCGGCCGTACGGCCACAGTATTTAAATTATTTTGCACAGTAATTCTTAGTTTCCAGTGGTAATTTTTCTGGGAATTTTTAATATTTATTCAAGAGTTGAATTTTCTGGAGTTGTTTTGGGGATTCGGTGTTTCGATCGGAGTATCAAATTTTGTCTATGTGGCTTTCCGGATAAATTTTAGAATATGTTAAAAAGTTCGACCGGATATAAATACCCAATTTTTCCTCTGTCGGGAAATTTCCAAGTGTTGGATTTTTCCGTAGTTTAACGACGTTCTAAGTAGTACAAGTAACGCGATGGACCCTCTAGAAGACAACAAACCTTAACTCGATTATGTGACCGTCTTGAACTGCCCTTTGAACCTTCGGGTTTGGGGCAGTACGGCGTGCCACATGTGAGGCGTTGGCTAGACCCTTCTACGGCTGGACCGTTGGTACTGAGGCACGAACTGAATGTTGTTAGACTTATTTCATGTGTTGAGCTGTATCGGGAAAACTTGGGTGTTTGACTGTTCGATCGAAAAGTTTAACATTTTCTGTTTATCTGGAATGGGATACAATAATTGGAATTCACAATAGTTATGAGATAACTGAATGAATGTTGTAAATCTAGCAAGTTAGTCTCACTTGATCGGTTGCCACGGAGTTTTGATGCGATCAAAAGTCCGTCGCAATCACGTAGCGTACGCGGATATTCGCCGGGTAAACTTAATAGACAACCTCACTCCATAGCCCCGACCAAGTGACTGTAGGAGAACCCCGTCGCTGAAAGCATCCGTTCGGGTGCTCGCGGCAGCGGTGTTCCGCCTTGGTGCACTTCGTCGACGGTATCGGGGGTGCAGCCGTCTACTGAAGTTTGCGACGAGTATTCGATCAGGATGTCGGGAATCTTGTTGAATTGCCCGACTTGATATTGAAAAGAGTTTTCGATTTTGAGACTAAAATGCGGGATTTATAATTGTTAGGCATGCGTTGTCTAAGGTATTCATTTGATTAGGCATGCGATGTCTATGCAGGTTGCGGATTCCAACTGTTGTAGTTTTACACTTTCTTTTCTGTGACCGTAAGTGTAATATGTGATATCGCCGGTTTCGTTGCTATATGTCAACGACAATTGGGATGCGCATATTTACTTACGTTGATGACATGTGATGTTATGTGTTGCTGGATATGTTATATTGGATCGTCGTGTTTGAATAGCCGGGGGGTTTTTATGTGAGATGAGTGTTTTTCATTTTCATTCATGTAAAAACTTGTATGTAATATTCTTTTATTTGGCCACTTCCAGGTTGCGGAAGTTGTCACCTTTGTATATTATTTACTTTTCCGCACTAGGATAGACCCAAGGAGGGGAGCACAAGTAACCGGGTTCTGGAGTCCAGTGGGAGACCAACTCGAGGAGTCGAGTTCGGGTCTCCTAACTCTAGAATTGGTAGGGTTGCTTGCCTCTCTCGTAGGGGTTTAGGGGTGTGGGTTTGGCTATTCATCGCGACCGTGGAATCCGTGTTTTATTCTGGCTCGTATTGAAAACACGGACGTCCTAGTATATCCAATATTTCATATGTTTCTTCTGCTGCAATATATGTGATGTGATCATGTGATGTTCTGTGATAGATACAGTATATAGTATATATGATATATTATATAGACGTTACTTATGTTTTACACCCGTGCTAGCCCTGCCCCGCTCTGCCGTTAGTTACCTAACCTAACGGTGCACGAGGGGGCATCGAGGCGAATGCGGATGGCATAAGTGTACGTCGTATTTATCTGTGATGTTTAGGTACATTAAATGATGGGACTTCATTAATATGATTAATGAAATAAAAGAAACCTAAGATGTTGTAGAATCGAATTTCAAAATAAAACAGGTAGCTACAGTTCTTGCTTTGCACAGAGGTATATGTGATATATCCTGCACCTTATTCGATGAGGAAAGGACCGAGATCCCTTTACCGGGAGTGACTCCTTTAGCAATAACTGGCAGATGCTACACACTCGGTTTGTCTTTTGATTGCTTTTAAGAGTTTTTGCTTTGCACAGTGATATATATGATATATCCGGCACCTCATTCGACGAGGAAAGGACCGACGATGCCTTCACCGGGAGTGACTCCTTTAGCAAAACTAGAAAAGCCTCAAAAACACTCCATTTCAAAATTCATTCGATCCTACAACGATATCAAGTTCATTACGCAATAGGTTTTCAGAAAAACCTGTCGTAACCCTCCGTCATTTCAGATAAGTTCTATTTAGTATTCGTGCTACGTTTGTTGGCCTGCGTCAAGGCGTAGTGTGCGGTAGCTAACTAGTATTTATCTGCTTATGCATATGATGCAGATTGGATTAGGGTAGTCGTGCGACTTTGTTGGCCTGCGTCAAGGGTCGTGCGGGTGGGTTTAATTCAATCAGGAAATGACGGGTTGAACTTGACTAGCGCACTATGGTTTGTTGGCCTGCGTCAAGGTCATAGCACGCTAGGGGTAAAATATTATCGGGAATTTCAAGTGTTGAAATTTGCAATGAGATTGCATACCTTCTATGAGATAGTTGGATCCCGATACCCGCTGCGAGTAAGAGTTACTCCTGGGAGAGTTTTATACATTATAATTAGTCGATCAAGTAGGTGTCTAGAAAGGTGTCAACGGGGTTACGCCTCTGGGAAAACGAGGTTTACAGTAATTAGGTTCGTGCGAAAGCACGAGGGACCTCCCTCAAAGTACCGACACTGGCCTGGCTGAAAGATTGGCGAACTTGTAGTGTGTAATTAATCCCGGCTAGTCTTTCCTTTTAGGGTTTGAAGGAAGATTTGATAAAAAGCAGTGGGAGCCATCCTGATTAGATAAAATAATAACCAATCTATTCTTGCAAGAGCGCACGCTGAGTGTTTTCTTCTCTCTCTCCTGGTAGCGACCATATCACGCCTTAATCAAGATAATAATACGGTTTTTTGACCGAACCCGCTTGTTATACTGAGCTGGGTAACGTTGGTCCCGCTCCAACTTATAATAGTTATAAGACAGAGCAGGAAATTGGCGAATACCACATTTCCCGTGCCGCCCAAACGAAGAGAGTGCATGCTGATGCATCATCTTCGGGTGTGTTCATTATACAGAACTGTTTCTCAGTATCCTCCGCATCCTGGTATATGATACCGGATCCGGATTCCAGATATGTAATCTGTTACATAGGGCTACAAAAGGGTAGAAAAACTGAGAACGGGTGATAAGTTTCATGAGGCAGAAATCGGGGCAAGAGTTGCAGCCAAGTCTGTCTGTCACTGTCACCCTGTATTACCAATACATTGATTCTGAACGAATGTTATTAGATACCGAACCTGATAAACAAAATCATATCAGTCTCTTTATTAGTAAAGAAATGATATAATTTTGTATTGATGGATAATGTTTTGAACATTTCCTATATCAAAAGTTGATCGGTTCAGGCACGTTATCTAAAAGCATTGATGTTCTAAATCAAACTACAGTTCTTAGTATATGGAACACACACAAGAGGAAGAGTTCAGAAATGAACGAATCCTTCTTGAGGTATTGTAGACTAGGTCAGATCAATGTGACCCGACTAGCTAGAGTTACATAAAGATGCATATTTAAATTAGTTTGAATTTACATCTTGTGAAACTCGCCAGTCATGTCACAAAGATAAGATGACCATAGCTCTATTTATTGGAAACAGAGAAAGAGTTAGTGAACTCTTGGGACTGATACATGATGATGTATGTAAGGTCTCCTGTCTACCCATGCCAGGACTGGTTCTTTATACTTCATTACGTTCTCTGATGATCTTTCGAGTTTCTGACCTATGTTCCTGTTGAAACACAAGTCCGAACCTTTTGAGATATTCACAGAATATAAGCGAGAAGTAGAGAACCAAAATACGGGTAAAAGTATTATGTCCTTTGATGCGATCAAGGAGGAGAATACTTGTGCACGGAATTCCTGGACTGTTCTAAAGGAGAATGAGATTCTCTCTCAGCATTACTCCTCCGCATACACCATAGCACGTTGGTGTATCGGGGCGGAGCAATCACACCCTATATGATAAGGTATGCTCTATGATGAGTACTACTGAGTTACCTTTTTCCTTTTGGGAGTTATGCGCTTGAGAAGCTGCATACCTATTGAATAGGGTTCGAATCAAATCAGTTGCCTACCACCTCATATATGATATGGTATGGGAAGAGCCCATGTCTTAAGCTAGTTAAGATTTGGGGTTGTCCGGCCTATGTCTAAAAGCAAAATCCGGACAAACTCGAGGCAAGATCTGTTATGTACAACTGGAAAGGTTCCAGCTATGCAAACTATAGCAGATGATTTGGTAGAACCAAAGGATTCAATAGATACCAACGAACCTCAGCCTCTCCGCCGATCTAGTAGGGTTCCTCACCCACCTGAGAGATACTTTTGTTTCTCTATGACAGTGGGAGCGAGGATTGCATCATGAGATGATGACCCAACTAGTTTCGAGCTGGCCATCAGGAGTAGGACTCTGTAAGAATGGCTGGATGCTTAGAGATCTGAGATGGAATCCTTATGCACCAACAAAGTATGGACTTTGGTTGCTATATCTGAAGGGTTAAATCCCCATCGGGAGCAAGTATATCTTGAGAAGATTACTTGGTGTACATGGAAAAGTTGAGACTTTCAAAGCTAGACTTGTTAAAGGTTTGCATCATTGACCAGGTGTGGATCATGATGAAACTTTTTCTAAGGATCTATGCTTAAGTCCATTCAGATCCTACTTGCCACGGCTACATACCATGACTACGATATCTGGTGGTTGGGTGTCATGACAGCTTTTCTAAATGATGTTTTAGAAGAGGGAGTCTATAAGTACACAGCCAGAGGGCCTCGTAGACAGTGGGAGCAGCGGAAACGTGTGCAAGATGCTTTATAGGATAAAGTAGGCATCGCGGAGTTGGAACGTCTGTTTTGATGAAGTAGTCAAAGAGCTTGACATCATCAAAATGGTAGATGAACCTAGTATATACAAAAAGGTAGTAGGGAGTATGGAACGATCCTCGTAGAGTACGTGGATGACATACTCTTGATAGGGAAGGAGTTTCCTATGCTACGCTCGATCAATCTCCGCTTATCAAAATGACTCTCCGCATAGGATCAAAGTGATACCTACTAAATCCTGGATTTTGGATCTATGAGATAGATCTAAATAGATGTTAGGATACTCACTAGTTGTAGTGAGATGGTATCAGTTGATCCTGGGGAAAATCACTGGAAGTGTTCCAGGGTGATAAAGACGACTGAATGTCAGTCACAGGCATTGTCTATACCCTCAGTAAAGGGACGGTATGTTGAAAGAGTTCCAAGCTAGATACCGTGACATACTAGACGATAAAGGCTGGATACATCGCTACTTAAGATGCTACCAAAGAGGCTGTTTGGGTGTATATTGGTTCATGAGATGAACTATGTTCCTCCCATTGTGTGACAATGGAGTTGTGGCTTATGCCAAGGAACGCCGGTCCCATCAGTGATCCAGACATATTCTAAGGCAGTATCACTTGATCATGGAGATGGTTGATCTCCAGGGAGATCGAGATTAGGAGAGTAGACTCAGAGGACAACACAGCGGATCCACTCACAAAGGCCTGTTCCCAGAGAGAGACTTTTATGGGATGGTTGAGTATGAGATACTACAACCACTGCTACAGATGGCCCTAGTGCAAGTGGGAGATTGTTAGTTATATGTATGCCCTAGAGGCCATGACTGTACATAGGATGTATATTGTAGTGGATGCTGGGACATATATAGGGAGGACTTTCTTGCTCGACATGATAGTATGCTATCTGGTTGAACTTTACCTTAACGTGTATACTGATTGTCTCTCTGTTACATGTTGGTAAAGCCCTTAGGATGTGTGCTTGACTATCTGGACTATGATGCGGATCATACTAGTGGGGACATGGTAGTCCATAAGTACATCCTTCAAAGTCCCTAGTCGAGGGTGTATCGAGACGGGGCATCGATATACCAGAGTAGACTAGCGTATACCTTCTCGACCCATACAGATGGGCGATGGATGATCCCATATCCATTGGTGTTTGACATCAGAGATGATATACGGGTGCTCAGTGGAGACTGGGTACACTGGACGGACTCGCCGAGAACTCCCAGATGGTATTATACCTCACGTCAGATGGCAGTTCTCTGGTGACACTGGTACAGAGTAGTCTGTTGACCCGAGATCGTCATAGAGTCTTGTGTGGTTCCCACTGTGCTTTGATTTCCATCTTACCACGTCCAAGAGGGCGTGCAAAACGGTGGTTTTTGGGTACAGTCCTGAGTCACATGGAGGCAATGAGCGATAGGAGGGAATTCGTCTCTTCCGGTATAGGGAGTTGATGTTGCGCTGTGTTCGATTGGCTATAACAGGAAATCCCTGGCCAGGGTTGCTGAGATTTACTGGTAAGTGTTACCAGTAGTTTCTCGAATTGTTATAGACCTCATATCGACACGACTTATCGAGCTATTGGGGTCTGACGTTTACCACCCCTAGACGAGATATGCGACATATCAGACGATCAGACCGGACTGTACGGTAGTGTTACTTGTTGGATTCACTGGAGTGTGAGCGGGCTTGCTCGTCGATCTTCAGATCGCTCAATACCCGGGTGGCCGTTACGTTTAGCAGACCGCTTGCGGCTTGTGGGTGTTTGATATGATCATCACCTGCTGCCGGCGTATTGACGAGTCTTTAGAGTCCTACACAGAGGTTTCCTGGCTCAAGCGAAACGAAATAGGAGCGCATATGAGATATGTGCGGGACCGAGAATCATGCGTGTATGTGATACCGTATTTCATTCTCGCGATAAATGTATCGATTGGTTATATGCGATATAACCTAGTTATCGAATCAAGTATTGATTCGATAAGCCGATACATAGGATACTAGTCGGGTGTATGCGATATGACCGGATCGTTAAATCAAGTGTTGATTTAATGCATAATTATATATTTGATATATTACTTTGCATTAACTAGTATCGGTTCACTTAAGATGGATTTTCTCGCTCGGATGTGCACATTGTATATTCGATATAGTTTTGTGCACATGATTGTATCATGTTTGATGATGCATGCTTACTTGGTTTGTGTTAAAGATTGATCCATGGTTATTTAAATGGTTAGGGTTTTGTTTTTCATATACATTTATTTATTCATTTATTTCTTTGGAAAATATAATGCATAAAGATAAAATGGTGGCTTTTATTTTTGTTTCTTTCATGAACATTCATGAAGGTTTGAATAAAGTGACCATTTTGTCTCATGCTTAACCCTAACTACTACACCTAACCATGGTCCACTCTCTACACTTAACCATGGTGTGATTATGATAAGAATAGATTTTATTTTCCATTATTATTATTCTTATCATAATACTTTCTTCTTCTTCTTCATCTTCTTCCATGAAGAAACCTTCACTTCATCAATGGCAACTTGATGAAATGAGTGAGAAATCCAATTCTAAAGTCTACCCACTTCCTATTTCTTCATCCTCTACCTCTTGCCAAGTAGTAGAGTGTGTTTTCTTCACAAGTTTCTTGACTTGGTGAAGTCGGAGCTTGATTTAGCGATGCCTCGACGTAGATCATCTTCGGCATGGACATCGATGACCTAGCCCGTCCATTCTCCGATGAAGCCGACGCTAGAGCCCGGGACTTGTTATGGACAGCGAGGAGACTTCATTGCGGAGCTATGGAGGTGGAGAACCGGATCTACAAAGGTTGTATTTCCGTATCTCTTAGTTAAGTGTTAACTAGTTTGCTTTTCGCCTAGAAATCTAGCCGACGATCCGTATTCTAGGGTTTCTCGGCACCGTATTTTTTGAAATTGGCATGGTTGATGCCTTGTGAGACCTCATTAAGGTGCCTAGGAACCCTACACATCCATCACGATGGTAAACATGAAAGGACTTCGATCCTTGATGTAAGCCAATTGTAATCGGAAAATCACTTGTTTGGCCGCCACAAGTTCTGATATTTACCACTACTCTATCGTACATATCTTCGATTATATCAATGTACTTGATAGGGACCCCCTTCTTCATCACTGTCTCTCATAATACATCTCTAGGTATCTTGTCGTATGCTTTTTCTAAATTAATAAATATCATATGCAAATCTCTTCTTCTCTCTCGAAAACGCTCGATAAGTTGACGAAGCAAATGAATAGCATCTGTCGTCGATCATTCATGCATGAACCCAAACTGGTTCTCTGTTATCTTAACATTCTTTTTTACCGTGTTCAATCACTTTCCCAAAGCTCATAGTGTGACACATAAGTTTTATTCCACGGTTTTGAGCAATTTTGAATGCCACCCTTATTTTTCTAGATAGGTACAAGGGTACTTTTTATCCACTCATTTGGCATTTTTTGGTCTGCCAAATCTTATTAAACAGATCTGTCAGCCATTTAATGCCTATTTCTCCTAAATATCTCCAAATCTCGATAGGAATCCCATCTGGACCAACCGCTTCTCTTGATCTCATTCTCTTCAAAGCCTCTTTAATCTCTGGTATTCTTATTTTATGTATAAAATCACAGTTTAAATCTTGAGATTGAATGACAAGTTCATTCAAATTTTTCGTGAAGTTTTCATTGAACAATTTGTCAAAATAATCTCTCCGTCTTTTCTTGATATTCTCATCTTGAACTAATTCCTTCTGATCATTTTTGACACACTTCACTACACATAAGTCTCTAGTCTTTTTTTCTCGCATCCGAGCAATCCAGTTGTTGGGGTCAAAATTTGCACCCCGGTCGACCGAGTCAAAGTCAAGGTCAACCCCAAGCCAGGTGGGCCCAAGCCCAGGTCAAGCGGGCCGATGCCTAAGTCGAGCCCGCGGCCAGCCTCCTCCATGCCAAAATATAGATCATGTAATAAATAATTTTTATGTAATTTTTTATGTATGAATGTATGCAAAATGGGCATAAAGCCCAATTTTTTGTAAAGCCCGTGGCTTATGTGCAACAAGAAATAGCACATGAGCCATGAGATGGGCAAAATGCCATTTTGTAAAGCCTAAGGGGCTATATATAAATGTGTAAGCCTATATATGGCAACATGATGATGAATAAAAAATATACTTTTTCATTCCCCAAAAACCTAGGGTTCTCTGTGCTTTCTGCTCCTTCATCAAGGTTCTAAACCTTCTTCCCCTTTTTCAATTAAATCAAGAGTTTTTCTCTTTCTTTTCCAAAACTAAGTAGTTTTTTACCACAAAACCCACAAAGAGGAACTTAGATCTTCCATCAGATCTTAAAAATAAGAGATTTTTAAAATCTCATACTTCTTGTTCTTCAAGACCCAGCCAACAGAGGAGGAAGGAGGAGACCCATCTCCAAAAATCCCATCTTGGAAAGATCCAGAGCCAAAGGGAGAAACAAAGCAGCCCCCTCTGATCATTTCTAAACTTTTTTAGGAGTTTAACTCCACAAATCGGGAGCACAGCTCCCAGTGCAGGGACTAAAGTCCCCTTTTTGTTTGACGCCCAGACCGCTAGCGCCCACGTGCCGAGCACGTGGAGCGCTTAGAGCGCTTGCGCCCACGTGCCGAGCACGTGGTGCGCACAACGCCCCGTGCGCTAGCGCCCACGTGCCGAGCACGTGGCGCGCACAACGCCCAGAGCGCTCGCGCCCAGCACCCAGAGCGCCAGAGCCCAGAGCCCTAGTGCTAGCGCCCAGCGCCTGCGTGCCATGCACGCGAGGCGCTGGGCCCCATGCATCCTTTGGATGCTCTTTCCCTTTATATACACACACACACACATACTCAACAACACCGTCCCTCTTTAAAAAATTTGGGCCGGGGCGCTACCCCGCACCCCGCAAGGGGGCTGCTAGCCCCCTTGACCCCCAGCACACTATCCGAGTAGCGGGATCCCCGTAAAAACTCTGCGGGCCCCCCGATATATCCAAAACCCCTCCAAAACACGACACTGCACATTGAGTTCGCATGACCAGTTTAACCCTTAATCGGAGGTTCCCTTGCCCCAAAAGCGAGGGGTAATTAACAGCAGTTTAGTCCGTGGCTGCCGGAGATTCGGATCCCCACAATCAATAAACCCCGGCCTACCCTAGGCAGGGGGAATCTGTAGTACGCCTGACAAGCGCGCACGTATTCCCATCTCAATGGGGTGACGAAAAACACCCTACACCACTAAATATCATTTTTAGCCTCCTTAGTGTCCAACTTCTCGTAAAGCTCCTTATAGATCTTAGTTTTAGCTTCCCGAACAGTTTTCTTAACTTCCTTTTTAGCCATTTTATATTTCTCAAATCTCTCTGTATCTCTGCTTTTCTTCAAATTTTTATAAGAATCTCTCTTGATTTTAATTGCAGTTTTTACTTTTTCGTTCCACCATGATGTGTTCTTAGATGGTGGGGCACCACCTCTCGACTCATCAAGTAGATCTCTAGCTACTCTCTTGATATAACTGTCCATCTTGTTCTATCTGTCTGAATCATTTTCAGACTGTCAATCCGTCTCTTGAAGTACACGATCTATAAAAGTCTTTTAGTTACCTTCTTTCAGTCGTCACCACTTAATTCTAGGTTCTACCTTATATTTAATCTTCATAAATTCTCTTCTAAATCGAAAACCTAGAGCTAAAAGTGTATATTGAGTGGTTACACTCTCACCTGGCACTACCGTACAGTCGATGCAACAAGCTCTATCTATCCTTCTCGTCGGAAAAA
This sequence comes from Agapanthus africanus, assembly GCA_030015575.1. NCBI lineage: Eukaryota > Viridiplantae > Streptophyta > Magnoliopsida > Asparagales > Amaryllidaceae > Agapanthus > Agapanthus africanus. The sequence continues at coordinate 16,137,948 of CM057349.1, read as the reverse complement.
AAGTCTATTTGATTTGTACTTGATCCGCTCCTAAAAATGATAAGGTGAGACTTTTTTTTTCTAAACCAAGTGTTTGTTAAGATCAAGTCATAAGACCAGGCAAATCTAAAATCGAGCCACCTGCTTCATTCTTTTGTTCAAAACCAAAACCTCCATGGATAGCATCAAACCCACTACGACTAGTGTCTACATGTCCATTGAGATCATCATCAATAAATAACTTCTCTACACTAGGTATTTTTTGCACCATCCCGTCTAAATCCTTCTAGAATAGACGCTTACTAGCGTCATCAAGACCTATCTGTGGTGTATAAGCACTAATAATATTAAGGATCTCCCTATTTAGAATAAGCTTAATCAGTAAAATTCTATCGCATTTTCTCCTAATCTCAACTACATTCTCAAGCAACCGTCTATTTATGATTATGTCTATCCCATTACGATTTTTATCTCTACCTATACACCAAAACTTATAACTCCAAGGCTCTATAACTCTACTCTTTTTACCTACCCACTTAGCTTCTTACAAACACATAATACCAACTCTCCTCCTAATTATCACCTCCATTAATTCTATTAGTCTACCGTAAGGGAAGCTATGTTCTAAGAAGCTAGACGGATTTTGTGAAACCCTTACTTATTTGTTACTACACCCGGGGTCCGATATAGCGCGCCACTTCTGAACGACGACCTAGAAGTCCTTGCATATTTAACACTACACCCGGGATCCGATGTAGCGCGTCGCTGAGTAGATGACGCCCCAATGATGTTCTTATTTTGGTTCATGTCATAGAATGTGACAACGTTTTACGTTGGCTGTCACAAGTCTACCATAACCCTCATCCTTTCTCATCCGGATTTAGGACCGGCAACAGAGGGTTTGGATTCAAACTTCAATATTAAGTATTAAAGGAACATGGTAATTTTGCGCATTTATTGTTCCTCTCCAAGCAAGTCGAAGAACTGGGTTTCAACTTGATATGCATCCTTGGGTGACGGTTCACCAACTCCTGTTCTTGGGTAATATAATTTCCAGATTTTGTATTTAAAAACCAGAATTTCGAGAGATTTTGGGTTCAAATTTCATCATTGGCAATTAAGAGAACATGTTCATTTCCCACATTTATTCTTAAAGCACATGCCATGGGACAAGACCTGGGCTTTTACGCAGTTGTATTTTTTCTTCATATGCTATTTAGATGCACGGTCCGTGAAACTTAAATCTATTTCTAGGGTTGAGGAATATAATTTGTATATATTTTAATAGTTAATGTTCTCGTGAGTCATGTTTTGCTAGGGGCATTTCCGCATGACTTGTTAAGTGTTTAATCACAATCTAAAACTTAGGCACTAAATTAGCATGACAATTGATTTCAATATGATATTAAGTGGAGAAAATCTTTTTTCAGGTCATGGTTCCGGAAATTGTGAGCAGTGTCGAAGACATGCTGAAGAAATGGGAAGAGCATGAGAGCAAAGAGTTAGATTTGTTCCAAGAGTTCACTGTTTTGTCATCTGATGTCATTTCTAGAACAGCCTTTAGTAGCAGCTACATGCAAGGGAAAGATATCTTCACAAAGTTAGGCAAGCTAACCAACATCGCTGCTCGAAATAACGAGACACCCTTCACATTTCTCAGGTAGTTTTTTTTCCTTCCTTTGTATATCCATTTTTGTTTTTTTTTTGTTTGCACTGGATTTAGCTTCCCGGATCCAGTTTATATGTCTGCCTTATTCATGCTGCTGCTGCTGTGAATAGGTATTTAAATGCCTTCGCCGCTGCACCAAAACTCCAAAGTTTTAATGAGGGTTGAGAGAATACATAATATATTTTTAACACACGCCTGTAGGTCAAAGGCCTGTTGGGCAGAGAACCATGACTTGCGTAGTGGTATTTTTAATTTAATTAATCCGCATTTAATATATGCCTGATCAGAATCAAACAGGCTGCTCTAATACCATGTTAAATGTTCCTGCCACTGCACCAAAACCCGAAAACTATGAAGTTTTGATGGGGGTTGAGATATTTATGTTTTAACGGTGCTCTTTGTTGTTGATGGACATGAGCAAAAACCGAAGTACTTTGTTTTGTGTATCTGCTATAACAGTCGCTGCATTTTGCTGACTTGTTGCTTGAAATTCATTTTGAAGGAAATTTTCGGGAGACAATGATGAAAATGAGGCAGAGATCATAAAGGAGGAGATACGAGAAATCATCGTAGGGATTATCAAGATGAGGGAGCAACACCCGGATGGTTACGGAAGTGATTTATTGGGTTTGCTCGTGAAAGCGAATAAAGAAAACGACACAGATGATAAGATTAGTCTCGAAGATATCATCGATGAGTGCAAGACATTTTACTTTACAGGGGAGGAAACTACGACAATGATGCTAACATGGACTGCTCTATTGTTAGCTATCAACCCAGATTGGCAGGAGAAGGCGAGGAAGGAGGTGACAGAATCTTTTGGACGAAGGACACCAACTTCTGATGATACTGGTAAAATCACTCGATTAAAGACGGTAAGCAAAATTCATTAACAGTAGTTCTTAGTGCTAAATGTTTAATTTGTTTGTTTGATCTTTTTCTTTTCCTTTATAAGGTGGAAGCCTTTCCACATGACTCAAAGCCTACAAATTTGTTTTAGGATTTGATTTGAAACTCTATAGTGCAAGGATACATGCCGCATTGCCGCATTGTAATCTTTGATTTGTGGTTGCGGTGGTGGTAGTATTTTTATTGATAAAATAAATCAAATGTTTCAATAATCAACTACAATTTATCATGTACTTGTATCCTATTACTATGTAAACGGGAAATTATTGAGAACCTTTTCACATATCAAAGTGCTGATGTATACTGCTTATAGCGCTTATCATCCCTCAATCGGTTTAGTACAGTTAGTCAATGATCATGTCAGATTTTCTTTTCTTCAAGTCATTAGAGATCATTATCATCCTCCTAAGGTTTGTAAACCGGTTAATAGATGGTAAGTCTTATACAAGCAAGGTTTAAAATCTCGATTTCAGAATTGATCTGTCCATAACTTTTGGATTTGTAATTAGCCATATCTCGGCCTATTCATAGCGTCTCAGATGGAAATATAAGATTTTACATCGTTTGGAAAAAACAATTTTGAATAATTAGTATTTTTTTAAAAATAAATAGTAAAAGTAACTACACAAAGATGGGAACACTCCTTGGTAATTGATGATGTCTAGACTAATTTTTTTAATACTTGGTCAAAATAACTGTAAAGTTTTTATATATACCTTCGATAATTAATGATGTCAAATAAACAATAACTCAATAACCCCTTCAATATATGTCAAATAACACCTTCGTGAATCAATAAAATCACTAACTTATCAATAAATGCCCTAATTCATTAGTAAACTTAATACTAAAATCCCGCTAATAAATGGTAAACCAAATATTACTTGTTACCGGAAAGTATTGGTATCAGAATTTGGACGGTCATTTTTCGGATTGGAATCGGTCATTTCGGATTGAGATCGGCCGAGATTTCAAAACATGTATACATGTTATAGATTCTTAAATATCCCTTCAACTGCACCAAGCCTCCAAAGTACCGACGAGGGCTAAGAGATATATTTTATACCAACATAAATGTGCAGTGATGCATACGTTTCTTGATTGCAGATGACCATGATCTTGAATGAATCCCTAAGACTCTACCCACCAGTGATCCTACTCATGAGAAAGGTATCAAGAGAAGTGAAGCTTGGGAAACTAACTCTACCCCGAGGCTTGCAATTGGTCATCTCACCGTTGCTCGTTCAACATGATCCTCATTTCTGGGGAGACGACGCTCATCTCTTCAAGCCCGAGCGATTCGTCAATGGCGTCGCAGGAGCGACCAACAATGTATTGTCTTTTCTTCCTTTTGGCACGGGCCCACGTTATTGTGTGGGCCAAAGCCTCGCGATGATGGAGGCTAAGATTACGTTTGGTATGATGTTGCAGCGATATAGCTTCACGATTTCGCCGGCGTACGTTCATGCACCGGTTAAGTTAATTACGACTCATCCCCAGTTTGGGCTTCAAGTGATTCTTCATAAGCTCTAGGTTAATTTTGTGCGTGCGCGTGCGCGTCGGCCTGTGTGATGAAGTTGTTTGTGTATCGTTTCTATGAATTTGATATAGTTCGAATGCATACAGTAGCATTTATATATTGTTGTATATTTAGTGAAGTTATGGCATGCCTTTTTTCAACTTTTTTTTTGCAATGTATTTTGATAAAGATATATGTCTATCGTGGATGGTATGATATGTGTCCATGAGATCTTGGTGAAGTTACAGCAGATTGTGAGATTGATGTAGATTATTGCATATTGAGATATAATGATGTAGAGGGTGCTCATATGCTATAATCCATCGAAGAGTGTAACAAAAATAATTAAATTTTAAATCCACATTTTTTGACATGTTATAATCTACGAAAATCATTTAAGATTGCCTATTTCTACATAAAAAAAAAAACAAAAAACTAGCATGGCATCTAGAATTAAGTAATAAGAAAAAGAAAAGTTTTTATTACTCCAACATCAAAGTAAAAGTTACAAAAGATGTTAATAGGCAGCATGCTAATATAGCATAAAAAAATGATATATGCCGTATATCCATAAAAAAATTTATTTATTTTTTGGTAAATTACTCTAAAATTCTTAACTATTGTGTTCTGTAAACTAAAGCACCTTAAAGTTTTTTATTGCAGCACAATACCTTAAACAATGGTTTTTAAGAAACTTAGCAAGACAAAACAATCAAGATCCTCCAACATTTCAATTGGGATTCAAAATGAAGACATGGGCTTTTGAATTGGGGGTGGATATGTTCCAAATCTTGAAGAAAGGAGGCAACTTGGTGAGAAATTTTGAAGTTGGGTCTTGGATTGGGATCGATATGCGTCGAAGGAGGCTCTCTGATTGGATTTGGTGTCTTTTTGGAGATTTTCATTGCTGCTGGTTTGATTCTCTTTATCGTTCAACATCAGCATCGATTTAATCCCCAAAGTGAGGTACTTCTATCAAAAACTTTGATTCAATGAGCTTGCTTTTGTTGTTTGAAGATGTGATTTGATGAGTTGTAGTTGGCAAATTAATGTTGCTACTCTGATGTGATACATGAAGTACTGATTGGTCTCCTACCAAAAAATTGATTTATCAATTGCAGAGATTATCAATGGAAGAGATCTTAGTAGAAAATTTTGATGTATGTTGATTTTGTGGATTGTTTAAAGACTGTGGATTGGGTTTCTTAGATCTGTGAAGAGTAGGTTAATCATATTTCAGAGTAGTGTCAACGGCATTGTGTTGAAGATTACAATTAAGGTTTTGGTTTTATGAGTTGTTTAAGAAAGGGCACCATTTGTCATATGTTGGAGTGAATCTTAGTTTTTGGAATTATAAGAACATGTTTTGATTTATTTCTATGGATATATTGTCATAATACGATTTATAATTGCATTCGAGGGACAGTTAGGCTTTTGAGTATGAGAATAATGGAAAACAAAGGCCATAGAAGGGCATATACCAACGAATTTTTATTATGGAAAGCGCAAAGTGTAGCGAAGTGATATGACAGGGCTTAGGCTCTAGCAGAGTCTAGCGGCAAAAAGAGCGAAAGACTTCTTTAAACGATAGCTCTTTTCACCAAAGCCACATTGTGGTTTAGTCCACTCGCCCAAAACCATCCTTGTGCGGAAACACATCCCAATAAACTCGCCAACATTACATTTTGTTATACAACTGCCCATTACCATCGCTTTTAAAACTTTTGAGCAACTTAAGGGGTCACGTGACCACCTTTCGACATTTCCTTCCCAAAGTTCCCCCCTCCTCTCCCTATAGCAGCAGCAATCCTCTTCTCCAAATTGGGGCTATTTCACAAAATTCTTAAATTTCCTACGATTATGGTTACAAACAATTAGAGAGGTGATGGCTCAATCTTTGCGACGAATGTCCAACCACCCTTCAAAAAGCACATGCTAGTGTAAATGTAGATGCCCAAGTCTATTGCTTTTTGTGGCCTCTCGCCTCATTGATGGTTTCTACAACATAGGCGAACGCGTGCAGATCGACCCTTACCCTAGAAGATGCAAGTCCTTTCTATGTTGAAATCCTAAGCTGACACCTAGGGCTTGTGCAGTATGCTTTGCAACTGCAGAGAAAGAAGTGTGCACTTCAAGGGAGAATCATGCAATTGGAGCAAGAGCTGAGCTTGGCAAGGGAAGATACTCCAAGGGCTGCAGTGGTGTTGGTCTAGTGGTTGTTCAGGGATGTTGCTTAGGCCGGTTTCATTTTTCCTAGCAATTTTAGTTTTTCAGGTAATTGAGTTATTCAGGAAGTGAAACTTTGATGCTTCTACTTGTAGGTGAATGATGTTAAGGATGTGATATGTATCTATTCTTCGTAAGCTTAAGCTTAAGCATTGTGAAATTGTCACCTTTTGTTGTTATCTATTTGTATTCCTTGGAGTGGTTTATTTAATATTGAGATGCAGTGTATGTCTTTGAAAGCAAATTTTGCACTTTTATTTCAACGAACTTTTAATACCCGGCATTTGTTATTTGTTAGGTACAAAGTGCTGTGGGGGAAGACAACTGATTCCAGTGCAGGAGCGAACTCCATTTGGGAAAGGTTCGTGCTGAGATGTAACTTATGTCTTTGAAAGTAACATCGAGCGGTTTATGTAATAGTTTACTTAGTGGTATTTAAATTAATTGGTTTATCGACCAAAATCCTCGGTCACACTTCTTAAACCTAGAGGTGGAAATTGGTTCGGATCTAGTCGTATTCTGATTAGATCAGCTATGATTTGTTCCTATTATGGACAAAACAAATTTGATAACCTATTCTATTTTGTTGTACACTCACACATACATATATACATAATTACTTATATAACTTGATGCAAAATTTAGATATACTAAAGTTGGCAAATAATTGAGTTTTTCAAAGTTGGCAAGTAATTAATCAGATCATGAGTCTGAATTTTGATTTCTAATACGATTTCTAGTAGTTTAATATATTTATTGTCTGAAATTAGGTTGTTCGAGCTAAGACCCTTGGTCCGAATTGTATATATTTTTTTAATAATTTACCTCTCTTTCTTGAAAGGTAAATTATTATAAAATTCAAATGTTTTATTTGGTTAGGGCCTTTTGGCACTGTCCATTTTTCTAAAAAAGAAAGAAAGATCTAGTTTCTAATTAAGTCATGCAGCTGATCCACTTATGTCTCATACTCATTTATACTCGATTAATATCTTAATTTCATATCGGTTTTGAGGACTACCGTTGTTTCAAAATCCGCTACTTTCACTAAAAACATCTAAAAAACCTCGTCCATCTATATTTGATTTGTCTTCCTACCAAACAAGCATCCATGTTAGACCAATACTGTAAGAAAAATATATCAATGCGTCATATGATCGAAATCATATCTTGCTGAGTACAGTCGAATATAGTTCAAATAAATAATCACTTGTCTCATCTATGGCTCTAAAGCTACACCCATCTAAATGGGTATATAAATCAAGATTTTATACAATAGCATTTTCCATAAAATTACGAGTAAGCAAATGGGAAGACCATTAAGACACTAAAAAAGTAGACATATCATGAAAAATTGGATCATCTTTCTCCTATGCCTTTATATACATGTTAAGATTCCTAACCCATTAAAAGAGGAAAAGAAAAACAAAACATAAAAGAACACACCAACAAACTCACTCTCTCTCACACAGGGAGACACAAAGGTCTATGTTGTAGTCATTGTTGTTCGCGGCGAACTTTGGCGGCGTTGATGATGCACTAATTGGCGGAGCTTGAGTCAAGGGATGCTCTTTTCTTAAGACAAGCGGCAGAGCTAGAAATTTTATCATAAAGGCCGAGGATAAAAACAACAGTATTTTGCCTACTAGAAAAGAATATTGTTTTAGATTAAAAATGGGTAATTGTTTTCCTAAAATCATAATACAAAAATACATTCTTCTTTATATTCCTACAATTATGTAAGTTCTATAACAGTGTAAATAATTTGATATTCGAATTTAATCAAATATTAAAAAGATCATCATTAGGAATGAAAGTTATAGATATTTTAATTAGAACCAAATTGCTTTTATGATAGACATATTACATATATCTTTTACTAGATAGAGGAATATTCTTTATGTTTGTTTTGCTAGAGGAATGTAAAATGTATATTAAAATATAGTCAAATATTCCTTATAGTTTTATGTTTCTCATTTGCTAAAACGAATTTTTTGGAAAGAATAACCATTCTCTAACATTTTATATGATGCACAATTGTTAGGTAATAAATAATATTTGAATTTAAAAGTATCCCTGTAACAAATCACTTCAAATATTTTTTTCGAAGACACGATTGATAACCAATTCACAAATAATTAGGATATATATTGACATGATTATATAATTACATAATTGTAAGGTATCGTACATATATATAAAGAAAGTTGAGGTATTATGGATTCGGACACGGACACAATACGGATTCATTGATTTGCAATATTCCATAATCCGATATATCATTCATTGTGATACGATAATCTTTAATTGTTTAAGTATGTATATTTATATAGACAAATTATAATTTTATGAATTCTAAACTAATAGAACAAAAAAATTCACAACAAACAAGAATAGTTTGTTACTATCTTAGTCATTTATGCATGTTCTTTACACTTTCGACACAATATTACTTTTAGCCTTTTAGGGCGTGTCAAAAAGAATCCCTCAACGGTTCTTGAGAAATTCGAATACATGCAACATAGACTGTAACCCTTCAGCACCCCATGGCATTACCTTTTCCTACTGCACACCATCTATTACAAAGAAGATAATGAATTCACTGCATTTTCTTGTAACCATATTCATTGAATCTACAAATTCGTTGAACCGGATTATCCTCCAATGTATTTTTTGACCGAGATTCATTGAATTCTACTATAAGGTGTCACCCATTAACATACATGGCATGTTAGTTAAAAGTTTATATATTTAAAAATTCCAGCAGTCTATTTATATGAAAACAAAAGTTGTATCCACAATCCCTATACCATGGGTGTCATCAACACCCTTTTGATCTCTATACTTGTGCTTTTGATCTCTATACTTGGGCCTTTTCTCTTAAGCCTGCTCAAATTTCTCAAAAGAATGTGGTGGGATCCAACTAGGCTGAAGAAGATGATGGAGGCACAAGGAATAAGAGTCCCTTCTTATAAATCTTCTATGGGAATGCAAAGGAAGTAGAAGCTATCCTGAGAGAGTCCATAAGCAAACCAATGGAGCTCTCACACAACATTGTACCAAGAGTCCAACCACATTTTCAAGCTTGAATCAATGAATATGGTAAAAATAAAGAACTTCGAAGTATTTTGTTCTCTATTTGAATATATTGTTGAAGATCATGCTTCTCCTAGAAATCAAGCACATGTTATTTGTTATGTGAGCAACATCATGAATCATTGAGGCTAGGTTTGAAAGTGTCAATTGAACATATGTAACATTAACACTTGTCAAAGTTACTAGTGGATAGTATCAAAAACCCACCCAAGTTCTCCAAATCCACACCCAAATATCATCATTTTTGCGCATAGTAATTTTAAGCACCATATACAAATCTCCCACACAAAAAACACACAAAAACCCATCCTTTGCCGTTGAGTTAAAACCCCATCTAGTTCATGTTTTTCTTCCCTTGAATCTCTTTTATTCTCAATCCCTATCTATTATGATAGGATTTAAGTACCAAATCCTAATCTCTCCCATTTTTAAGCATAAATTTAAGTGTGACTTTGAGTTCATGAAAAGGAAAACAACATATCATTCCTTTATTGTTTACCAATTGTTTGAGTTTTCAGAGGGCTGCAAAGTCCAGTTATGGTACCCAGTTGTGCGACCACCTTAATTGTAATTTGTGATTCTTCGCGTTATTTTAACTATTATGTCCATGGCAATCAGATTTTTGTATTGTATACTTTTAGATTGAAATATGAGCATTTAGACCCGACACAAAAATAGAACAATTACCAAGTTTGTAAACTGTCCAAAGATTGAAATATGAGTACTTATATCAACAAAAAGGTCAATCACAAGAAATAAACTGCTCGCTGACAACACACATGCACACACTAACAATTAAACAGGATATGATATCAGTCACATTAGTAGAATTCTTCCTCCAATAGGGGTCAATTGTGTCACATTTCACCAAGGTTGCATGGACACGTCTTTGGGGCTGCCGTATCCGTGTCGGTCACGGATTTGTGCCCGACACATGAATGACACGGAATTTCCGTGTCCCGCTTTAGAATGAGGCAGCTTTGGATTTGGATACATGTCAAACATGTTTTAGTGCAGTTACGACACAAAAACCCCTATTTTTCAATCAAAGGCCAGAAAAACCTTGATTGTATTGAAACTTTCTTGATTTGTTGACATTTCTTTGCTAATTTACTCAATTTTAGTGCTTAATATAATTTCAATTGTGAAATATATAAGATTTTTGTTGTTAGGAAAATACTGAAATTATATGCTTTTGCTGAAATTATGTTAAATTACAGTTATAAAGCTACTGAAATTGTATGGTTATTACTGAAATTATGTTTAATACAGTTAGAAAATGATGAAATCATTTTTTTTTTGCGGAAATTGTTGAAGTTGTGATGAAATATCTTAGTTCTTTGCTGGATGTTGATAAATACAATTAAAAATGTTGAAATACTTTCTTCTTCTTTTTGCCGAATATGTTGTAATGGTATGATATTATATTTCTTATAATTATGTGTTCCCGTATCTTATATTTGGGGAGTTTGCTGTACCGCCGTGTCGCATTGTATTGTGTCTGCGTCTCTGTGTTCGTGCAACCTTGCTTTTCACATTTTTATTGATAACTAGTGCCGTTATATGGTGATGTTTGTCACAAGAAATCTAGTTAAAAAATGTAGTGATATCATGTTTCTTAATTTCTTTTTACCTGCTTGCAAAATCAACATACTTTCTGTATAGAGCATTTTCTTTTTATCATCCTCGTAAGAAAGCTGATATTTCAGAATCCCATATGTAATGAACTCCAATGCGATTTATCTTGGTTTTCTCATGCTTGAAGTTTTCAGTTGAATCTTTCATTACAATCTGAACTGCTTATTTATCGTAGGAAAAAACCTACTCAGATGGTCTGGTCCACTGCCCCAGTTATTCATATCCGAGCCCGAGTTGATCAGAGAGGTGTTAAGTGGCGGAGAAGGAGCCTACATAAAACCTCCTCCATCAAGATTTCTAGAGAAGCTATTTGGAAACGGGGTAGTGAGAGCTAGTGGCAAAAATTGGGTCAGGCAACGCAAATTAGCCAACCATGCCTTCCGACCCGAGAATTTGAAGGTACAGCTATTTTTAGCAAATTAGATTTACATTGCCTAAGAGTACATTCCAAAAGAAAACACAAGCAGCGTTGAGCATTTAATTAGCTTGATATCCATCCTTTTCTCATCCTTCAACCCTCATCACAACTTCAAACCTTTGGTGCTTTCTTTGGTGTATTGGCAGGGACTTTAATATGCCATCAGAATAACCAAGTTTCAAATCCCATCGGACGTGTATTAAAAGCAGATTATTTGAAAAAATAACGATAAGCACAAAAAACCTAGGTTTCGGCTCATTAGAAAAGGTCACTCTCCTGCGAATAGTGTTAGGATATAATAAATCCCTTAACCTTCATCACAACTTTGGAGTTTTGGGGGTGGCGGCAGAGACTTTTCAACTCAATCAACTTAATTTTTTTGATATGGAACCAAAGGACCAGCTTGTGAAAGATTTTAGATTCAAACTCAACATTTTACAATTAAGAATTTATGGTTATATGTCACATTCATTTTGTCTTTCCAATCAAGTCGATGAACCGGATTTTAAGCCATTCCGAGTTCAAACTTAATCATTGACAACTAAAAGAATATGCTTCTTTGACACATCTATTCTTCCGTTCAAAGTGATCCAGGTTAGTTTGCTAAAAGGCATTTTTATATGATTGTTAACCGTTAAAGTAGCTCGATTTGCATCCTTGTGTCACGATCCACGTCAACTTAAGGTTTTAGGCAAAATAATTTCTTCACATGGAATTAAAATACCAAAGTTCAAGAGATTCTAGGTTCTGATTTCATCATTGACACTTGGAACCACATGTTTATTTGCCACAAAATTGTTATGTGTTAAAGGAGAAGCTATATCATTTAGTAATTAAAATTAGCTTGATAAGGAAATGTGATAAACAACATAGAAGATCATTTTCAGGTCATGGTTCCAGAAATTGTGACTAGTGTTGAGGACATGCTGAAGAAACGGGATAAGCATGAAAGCAAAGAGTTAGAATTGTTCGAACAGTTCACTGTTTTGTCATCTGATGTCATTGCAAGGACAGCTTTCGGTAGTAGTTTCATGCAACGGAAAGATATCTTCGAAAAGTTAGAAAAGCAAGCTGAAATCACTGCTTGTAATGACAAGACTATACCCTTCACATTTCTCAGGTATATTTTCTTTTTCTTTTTCTTTTTCTTTTTCTTTCTTTATTTTTGTTTTGAGGAAAATGGTTAAGGTTAATAGTGCCCCTTAGCCAGTACATATTTCATTGAAGTATGATATAAGATATGTTACAGATTATAGAGTTGTGCATTAAGCTACTCTAAAATATTTTTCACCCCTCAAAACACTAAATCAAAACTATACAAACACATTGAAGAAGCTTCTATCATCAGCAACATGGCAGTATGTTATGTCGCAGAAATTCTCTTCCTCTTCAAAGCACTTGTCCAAAATTCCAACATTAATTTAATTCCAACATAGCCTATATTTCTTAGTGTATCCATTGTCGCCACATATTGCTAATTTATTGTGCATTTTCATTTTGAAGGAAACTTTCACGAAACAGCGATGAAGTTGAAGCAGAGACCATCAATAAAGAAGTATGAGAAATCATTATAGGCATTATTAAGATGAGGGAGCAAGACCCACATTGGTTATGGAAGCGACTTATTGGGTTTACTCGTGAAAGCGAATAAAGAAAATGAGAAGAATGATAGGATTAGCCTCGAAGATGTCATCGATGAGTGCAAGACATTTTACTTTGCAGGGTTTGAAACTACGACAATGATGCTAACGTGGACTGCTCTTTTGTTAGCTATCAACACAGATTGGCAGGAGAAGGCGAGGAAGGAGGTGATGGAATTTTTTGGTCAAAGGACACTGACTTCTCAAGATACTGCTAATATTTCCAGATTAAAGACAGTAAGCAAAACAATACTAGTTTGATTAATTTCATTAATGGTGTGTTTGGTCGCTTGTCGTTAGAGATACGAATATACAAATCATGCATTTTGATCTATATGCTGGTGCAGTTAAAACTGCATTCCGTTGTTTGGTGGAGTTAAAAAAATGTTTTACAAAATTTAAGTTAGTTAGGTGCAAGGTTTGAAATCTCGAGATCGGAATCAGTATTGGTCCTATCGGACCCTTATTTTCAGATCAGAATCAACTGTATCAATTGAATCAACCATTTAGGATCGGAAATATGGGATTGTTTTTATTGGTTGCCTTAGAAAAATTATAAACTTCACTAAAATAATGAAAATTTAAGAGAAAAATCTAGAAGTACTAGAACATAGTTTTTTAATTTATTCACAGTATTCTAAAGACTCTAATATAGCTATTTCTTCATTACCTTTATTTTTCAACTCAAATTTGTAATCCTTATTATTTTGACCAAAAAAGAATAAAAAAATTAAATTCTAATTTTTGAGTAATCATAAGAGAGTTAAAGTAAAACAGAGATATTTTCATTTATTAAATCATATATCATTGCTAGAGCCATGACTCTGAACCCAATATCATCATTTATTGCCTGACTCAGCTTGATTCAGTCTCACTCAGCCCGGCCTTTGCCTGACTTAGCCTTGGGCCAGCCGATCCAAGCTGATCCGGACCAATACTTGCCTGGCCCGGATTAAAAGGGAGAGTTCCGTATCGTTCCCCACAAAATCCAATCCAGTCCAACCGAGTTGGATGGGGGAGTTGGATGGGGATCGACCAAGTTTTCAAAGCTCGGTAAGATGTAGTTGTAGCATTATAATTATTAGTTGTCCTTTTTTAATCACAAAAGGTGTAGTTGGAAAACCTGTATTACGAGGTTTTAACGGGGTAGTCTAGTACGGAATGTATTAGAAGTGAAACGAGATGGTCACTAAAAGATACTACATGAACATCCGTGCCATTGTCCAGTGGTTTTGTCGACGGGGCCTTATACTACGGGTTACCATAGTCCACGGGATAAATTGGACTCTTCTCGTATACACTGATATTTTCTTTACCAAACTACAAACAACTACGTTAACATAACAAACAAATAATTTACCAGTTCTATTCTCTTTACTTGTCTATTCTATTCTATCTTTTGGGACTTACCGAGCGTTAGTTCGCTGACGATATTTCTTTCTCTTCTATCTTTGGAATGTTGTCGGGAGGACCCAACTTTCAGAAGATCGAGCCTAGTCAGGACGATTTGGAGCAGTTTACAGAGAAGTCAGAGTTCTAGTTCCTACTTGTACTTACTTTTCTTTCAGTTTATATGACATTGTTGAGACATCGCTTTCTTTCATTGTACTTTACTATTCAGTTGTATGTAAAGAATGGTTATCAATAAAAAGTTGTTTTATTACATCTCTTGTTATTCTTGTGTTATTCATTTATATTGTTTATTTATGCTTAGAGATCGTTACACACCACATTTTTTTCCATTTAAATTGTTCTTAGCACATGTTTCGGAGGGCAACTACTTGAACCAAACACTCATTTTTTGATTTGATGTAGTTGAAACTACTTAGGGCTCCAGCTACCTCCAACCAAACAATAAGTGTTAAATTTGTTTGGATACATTTTTCTTTGGAAATATATAGCTCAATTAATCCCCTCCAATTCAATTAAACTCTTCTCCATCTCTCCGATCCGTGTTGGTTGCACGTCTTGAACTTGTGATCTGCTTTCAGTAATTTCCGTGCCGTGCTAGCTCTTTCCATCGTCGGCAGTTTTTGTTTGGTATATGGTTTTTCCCACAACCTGGTAAATAAAGCTACTTTTTAGGAAAATAGTTTTATGATAGCAATAGGTTTCATATAGACAGCTTAAATATGTTTCATATAGACAGCTTAAAAATGTTCATGTTGAAGCAATTGCACATGTCTCAGTCCCCGTATGTTTGTAAGCTTCCACTAATGTTAGAGGGTTGAACCCCACATCTCATTACAAATCCTTTACCAGCCTTGTAAATGTCGACTTTGTTTGATTCTTTGCAACAAATGTTGCATGCAACTCCATTTCTATGCTACCAAACAGCCTCTCGAGTCTTTCCAAACCGAGTCTGCTTTAAGTTGGAACTTGGAAGCCTTTCCACGTGGCTCAAAAATGCGCGACTTTGTTTGTAGGATTTGATTAGAAATCGTATAATGCAAAGGATATATATATGAATCATCGGTATCTTTTATTAATTGGGAAGTGTTAGAATTTATTTGATGCTTATGGATTATTTAACCTAACTATTTCTATAAAGTTGGCTTCTCATGAATCACACTATCATATATACATAAATTCTTATGACTAAGTTAATGAGAAATTGATGCGTGCCTCTTTCAACATATCAAATTTCTCAATCTATATTGATATGGGGAAACAGAAGGGTTTAACGCCCCTTATGTGTACCTTGTATAACACTTATCACTCTATAATCTAACACTTCCCAGAAATTAAACTTTTGCACGGCGG
Source organism: Agapanthus africanus (assembly GCA_030015575.1). NCBI lineage: Eukaryota > Viridiplantae > Streptophyta > Magnoliopsida > Asparagales > Amaryllidaceae > Agapanthus > Agapanthus africanus. Next base: position 16,122,094 of record CM057349.1, on the reverse strand, counting down.
CAAAAAAAAATTCAAAATATATTCTGCCTAAGATACGGAGCACCCAATGGTATTTGAACCTAGGTTTGGCCTGATACCTTCTTCAATGTCCCAGCTGCCACTGCACCGAAAACTCTAAAGTTATCATAAGGGACCCGAGGCTCACCTCTTCAAGCCTGAGCGATTCATGGACGGCATCATGGCAGCGACCAACAATGTGATGTCTTTTCTTCCTTTTGGCGCAGGCTCACGAGGCCTGGGCCTAGCAATGTAGGCCAAAATTACGTTTTGTATGATTCTGCAGCGGTATAGCTTCGTTATTTCGCCTGCGTATGTTCATGCGCCATATGGGAACATGACGAATCGACCCCAGTACAGAGTTCAAGTCATTCTTGAAAAGCTCGAGGCTTAGATTGGATGCAGACGGATTTGACGGAGTTGTTTGCGCATTAGTTAGATATGTTTATAAGATGATGATAAAGTTTGGATGCAGTTGTTAAATGTATGAGTTGGTACATTGTATTATTTAGTTATTTCTTAAATGAATTTGTTTGTGTATTGTTGAAGGTATGAGATCTTAGCATGCATGAATTCAATTTTTGTAAGCATGAAGATCATATGTATTGATGTTGGTGTACCTGAAGTAAAATTTATTTAAGTAGATCACAGATTTGGGCTTAACATGTAGGGACAGGATCCTTGAATTTTATGGTCACTAGAAATCCGTTGAAAAAAATCATTAATGTTTGGTATGTTATGGCCGGCAAAAATTGGTAATTTTTTGCTATAATCCACAATATTGATAACAATTAGCAATTTTTGTTCGTGAAAGTTTAATGGTCGTTCAATCTTGCATGTTGTAGCTTATGGATGCCCATAAAATTGGTAAGATATTATTTCTCGACTGTCATCGATATCCGCCGTTTTATCATCCAATGAGAATCATTTAAAAGTTAGCAAAACTATTTTTTCCCAGCATCATCAGCAATTGGCATTGTATTACACATAAAAATTGATAAAAATAAATAAATAACTACAACTTTTTTGTTTTGCAAAATTTGATTTGTCACCCCCTGCATTCCTATACAGTGATCGATCATGTTATAGCCCATAAGAATTGTTACAAACATCGAAACCTTTTGTTCTCTCAGAGCCATCAGCATCTGATAGGGATGTAAACGGACGGATGCGGAGTGTGTAGGTTTTACCATATCCCCATCCTGTAGTCATAAGCAGATTCGAATGCCGAACCAGCTATTTATTGGAATATAAAATTACTATCCATTATTGGTAAAAGCCGGATACAAATTACTATGTAAATTTTGGGTTTGGAGCCAGCTGGGATTATTCCCATTCCATCTTCCACATTAAAAAAAAATCTAAAAGTACAAATTTTTTGTTTAGCAAAACTTAAATGTGGCATGCATTGCATTTGCATATATTGTCAAAAAACACCCACTTCCTACCAAAAATTACACCTGCAGGTTCTCATCATCATCAATGCCACCTCCTTGTAGAACCTCTTTAGAAAAGAAGCCTAGCTTTCATTTTACACAAAACCACCCAAAAGATATCTAAACCAATCAAGAGCCCCCAACACTCTAATTGGGTCTCTGAATTCTAGCTGAAGGTCCAAATCGAAGACATGGGTTTTTGAATTGGGCGAGGATTTGCTCCAAATCTTGAAGAAAGGAGGCAGCTTGGTGAGGATTTCTTGAAGTTGGGATCGATATGCGTCGAAGGGCGCCAGATTTTAGGCGCCCAGCTCGAAGGAGGCTCTCTGATTGGATCTGGTGGTTGCTCGCCATTTTCATTGTTGCTGGTTTGATCCTCTTTGTTGTTCATCATCGGCATCAGGATCGATTTGGCCCCCAAATTGAGGTACCTGTTATCAAAAACTTTGGTTAAATGAGCTTGCTTTTTGCTAATTGTGAAATTTTTGGGGATAAAAATCGCTTTTTTTTTGGGTTTATAGTGAATTAGATCTCATTATTGTTTGTTTTAAAATAGAGTTTGGATTGGGTGTCTTAGATCTGTAAAAAGTAGAAAATTCATCATATTTCAGATCTTAGGTTTAGGTTTCATTGTATAAATGCTATATCTACTTTCATTCTATGCATGGTTAGGCTTTGATTTATACAAGAAGTCGATTGCTGAGTAGGTTGATGATTGCGTGAAGTTGCTAGCGCAATCAATGGCGTAAACATTTATGTCGAGAAGAGGAAAGTTGATGTGCAAAAAGATGATTTGTATTCAGCAGAATTGGCTCTCTGGCTATATATTGTGTTTTAGAGCTGAGTGTGAATTTTATGTAGAAAATATATTGTAATTTAGGGTTTTTTGTTCGGTGGAGCAGTGCACTAGAGCACTAGCTTTCGGATTTTGCCATAGACGTTTATGTTGCATCAATGAGCGTTGATATGAAATCTTGTCATATTATAGCCTTGATAAAGTCCATGACAGTATAACCATGTCGTAATGTTACAAGGTTATGTGTAGTGGTAATATAATTACCGGCTTCATCAAATACCATATTTGATTCAGAAAGCCTTAGAATACAATGTGTCTTGATAGGCATACACGAAAGATAAATTAGAATAGTACACTTGTGTCGATGAGTGCTAATGTTAGATGTATGGTCATGGAGATTCTATATTACAACGTAAATGGTGTTTTAGACCTATTATTGATATCTTGCATTTCATGTCATATTGTGGTAACGTAGTTAATTATTAGCACACGACACATCTGAGATCATCGGTATAGACAATAACCCAATTGATGTGATATAGAATGTTACATGCAAATTTAACTATATATCATAAAGCCCCTTCCGCTACACCCACTAGCGGATATTGAACCTTTTGACAGGTAGAACAAAAACTTTATTTTATATCAGCAACGAAGCTTGAAAAGGCGATACTTAAAGTGAGGTCATATTGAACCTCATGTGTTACACCACCAACTCTTTATTTCAAACATCAATTTATTCCTCATAAACACTTTGGAACAGTATACTTCACATTTAGTTTTTGAAACAATATACTTCAACATATACTTGATTTCTGACATGTGCGATGTTTGTGAAACAAACTTATAAATATAAGAAGTTTAGTTAAATTTGTAATCAATTTGGCTAAAGATATAAAATAAGTTCATACGGATTGGATCCAAAAAGAAGTAGTTTATAAATTTACAATAAGATTTAGAGAGATGCAAAATAAATTTAGATTATATAATGATTCTTGTAACTTGGATTGTGAAGAACCATTTTGAAAAGATATAATGAAATGAAAACTCAAGTTATGAAATGGTAATCAAAATAGATGTTGTTGAGAAGACTTGCCTATGAAAGCTTTATTATAAGAAATATGTATAACTATATAGAATTCTTTATAAAGGAATATAAGTAAGTCTTAATGATTTAATATACCGTTTCTTTTAAATTGGGTTGGTAACCAAATAGGTCTCTTAGAGAAGTGTTTCCCTTAAAAAAATTATTTCCAAATTTCCAAATATATAACTATATATGGTTTTGTGAAAAGAGATAAATATGGATAGTTTTAATGGTCTGAGCCCCACACTTTTCTTCAGTAAGAAAATAAAGGAATGATGGTTAACCGGATCGAAAACAAGAACATCTTCACCAAATTTGTAGGCTACAACCACGAGGCTACTTAGAAATGTTATTTGGTGAGGGGCTTAAGGATGCCGTACTCTTCAAACTCCATAATCCATATAATTACATACATCTAGCGAAATTCTAATCCAGGTAAGGCAACCGCCTAAGCGTGCCTCTATAACGATCCGTCCTTGACTGCGCCAAAACTTAGAAATCGTGATGAAGGTTAAGGAATATATTTTTATATTTTTAGCATACCCCTCCTCGGAGTGTCCTTTGTGGCTAAAACCTAGACTTTTGCACAACGTGCTTCTTTTTTTGGTTAGATCGGTCCATTTTAAATACAAATCTGTAGAATTTGAAACTGGGTTACCCTTATTATTATCTTAAAGTTCTTGCCACTGCACCAAAACTTCAAAGTTATGATGAGAGTTTAGGGCATCTTATTATATCATGACAATATAAGCTGTTTTGGTCATTGTATATGCACTTTTCTTTTCACATTCGAAATCTCAGATGCCTACCATCATAACCGTTTCAGGAAACGACTTCAACATCAAAAATAGAGGAAGCAGCACATGAAGCCCTAAACTTCACTCAAGAACTACTAAACACCACCTCCTTCGCTCGCCAACTGGCTGACCAAATGACTCTTGCCAAAGCTTACGTGATCATCGCCAAAGAGCACAGCAACCTCCAGCTCGCATGGGAGCTCAGCTCTCAAATCCGAAACTGCCAGCGTCTCCTCTCTCAAGCAGCCGTCCGAGCAAAAGCCATAACTCTTGACGAAGCCCACCCTATAATTAGCAAACTATCTCACCTAATCTACAAAGCTCAGGACTCTCATTATGATATTAGCACCACGATTATAACCCTAAAAACTCATGCGCAAGCCCTTGAAGCACGTGCACACGCGGCAACAGCTCAAGGCGCGGAGTTTGGCCAGCTGGCAGCTGAATCATTGCCTAAGAGCCTCCACTGCTTAAATATCAAGCTCACCGAGCACTGGTTCAAAAGCCCGTCTCTCGAAAAACTCGCAGAAGAGCGAAGAAGCTTGCCAAGGCTCATCGACAACAATCTTTATCATTTTTGCATTTTCTCAGATAACGTGCTTGCAACTTCTACCGTCATAAATTCCACAATTCTTAATGCTGAGCACCCTCAGCAGCTCGTGTTTCATATTGTCACCGATCGGGTCAATTATCGACCGATGTTGACTTGGTTCTTGATAAATGACTTTAAAGGTTATACTATAAATGTTCGAAGCATCGAAGAATTCTCTTTGATGAAACAAGTATCAAGTAAAGAGACACCGGCTTACTTGCTGAACCATTTGAGATTCTATCTCCCAGAAATCCATCCATCTCTGGAGAAGGTTGTGTTTCTCGACGACGATGTTGTGGTTCAAAAGGATTTAACTCCATTATTCTCTCTCGATTTGCATAATAATGTGAATGGCGCGGTTGAGACTTGCCTCGAAGGGTTTCACCGCTTTTACAAGTATCTTAACTTTTCAGATATGCGCATTAGCTCAAAATTCGACCCCCAAGCATGCGGGTGGGCATTTGGGTTGAACGTTTTTGATCTTGTAGCATGGAAAAGTGCAAATGTAACCTCTCGGTATCAGCATTGGCAAACAGAGAATGTCGATGTGGTTCTGTGGAAATCGGGCATGGTTCCTGTTGGGCTTTTGGCATTTTATGGGTTAGTTGAGCCGCTTGATAGGAGATGGCATGTTCTTGGATTGGGTTATGATTTGGAGATAGATGATCGATTGATAGAGAGCGCGGCTGTTATACATTTTAATGGAAATTTGAAGCCATGGCTAAAGCTCGGAATCACGAGATATAAACAATTATGGGAGCAGTACGTTAATTTTTCGCACCCGTATCTTAAAGATTGTAGCATGTACTGAAGCAGTGTGATTTTTTTTGCTTTGCTTGATTCACATTGTCATATTCTTTACAGTTTGTTGAAGTTTTGATTATTTTAGGAAGGTCGTATACATGAAATTTCATTCAAGAAGATGTTTTTGAGACTCTGTAATTTTGTAATTGAGCCCTACAGATTGGAAAGTAATTGTAAATGTGAGATTTTTTTTCAAGTATCATGAGTGCCTTTTTTAATCTTTGGCATTGTCGAAGTGCGTTCTCAATGGGAGGCTCCTTTGTTGAGTGAACACCTGTCTAATCATTGCTTGATTTGTTTTTATGACAGTTCATTAAATTTTCAAAATGTTGTTTAGCTGCAAAATGAAAATGTTTATTTAATGTTTTATGTGTCATTATTCTCTCTACTACATTTTAGTACCTCTTAGACCCCAAGTATTATATAAATGATGCTAGCAAGGGACATAGCCTAATGCATTGGAACAAAGTCGAAATTCAAAAATATCATATTAATTCAAAAGTTTATTGATATATAATTTGTAGGTTGTAATTTCTCATATATATATATATATATATATATATATATATATATATATATATATATATTAATTTGCAAATATTTTGGTATTTTTCTTCAATTTTTCTTCAATTTTCTTTGCTATAGCACACGGATATTTCAAAAATAAAAATCTAAAGAATAAATCCTTCAGTTTTTAAATATTTTGCTTGTTTTACAGCACACGAGAATGACAAAATGTAAATAAATCTCAAAACCTTTTGTTTTCTTCAAATTTTCAATATTTTGCACATTATAATAGCACATGAATATAGCGAAATTTTAAAAATCTCAAGAAAATCATGAAATTTTAAAAAATAAACTTTTTTTTTTGTTTTCTTTAGTCTTCCAATATTTTCCATGATATCACACGAAAATGAATAAATTTACAAAAAACTCTCAAATTTTCTCTTTTCTTAGGCTTTATAATATTTTACATGCTATATATAGTACATGATAGTCATGAAATTTATATAAATGCCAAATCACAATTTTTTTTGTTTCCTTCAAATTTTGAAATTTATACAAATCTCAAAATTTTCTTCAGCTTTTCAAAATTTTGCTTGTTATAGCACACATTTCCAAAAACCTCAAATTTTCATCTTTTTCGATTTTCAATATTTTGCATCTAGCAAACGAAAATTCACAAAATTTTTAAATTTTTTTTAAAATTCTAAAACTTTCTGTGCTCTTCGATTCTTCAATATTTTACTCACACGAAAATCATGATATCTTCAAAACTCACACGAAAATCATGAACATCCACAATATATATATATAATGGAGGAAAGATGCCATATGAAGGAAATTCCTCCTATGGCGTCGAAAAATACAATCTCTATCGTGTTTTCCGACGATCAGCATCCATCATCTTCATCGTTATCATTTAAGATATGGGTACACCAAATTTCATATGATTCAATAACCTTCTCACCGTTGAATTAGTGGGTTCAAAATTAGTTATTTACCGATGATAACGATGAAGATGATGGATTCCGATCGTCAGAAGACACGAAAACACGACGGAGGACGTATTTTTTCGACGCCATAGGAGGAAATTCCCCTCTATTGCCTCTTTCCTCCGTTATTCTCATATATATACATATATATATATATATATATATATATATATTTGAAGTTGATATCCTTAGCACATGTGAACATCCAATATATATATATATATATATATATATATATATATATATATATATATATATATATATATATATATATATATGAGAATAATGAAGGAAAGATGCCATAGGAGGGAATTTCCTTCTGTGGCATCGAAAAACATATCCTCTATCGCATCGAAAAACATATCCTCTATCGTGTAAACCAAATTTCATGTGATTCTACAACTTTTTCACCGTTGAATTAGTGGGTTCAAAATTAACGGTTTACAGACAATAGAATTTTTTACATTCCTAAATCAACGGTGAAAAAGTTATAGAATCACATGAAATTTGGTGTACCCACATCTTAGATGATAACGATGAAGATGATGCATTCCGATTTTTGGAAAACACGATGGAGGGTGTGTTTTTTCGACGCCATAGGAGGGAATTTCCTCCTTTGGCCTCTTTCCTCCATTATTCTCTCTCTCTCTCTCTCTATATATATATATAAAAGTCTTTATGCCACTTACTAAGAATAATAAAAAGATTAGTTTGGAAAGGGATCATTTATGTAACTTTTGATTAGATCAAACTTGTTTGGCTCTACCAATTGTTTATAGTACCCAATGAACCAGAACTCCATCTCATCTCACTATCAACTTTAAATTTATATTTTATACCTTTTTTTTAACACCACTTGTACTCTAAAATGTCCATATTTAAAAATTGTGACACAGTTGCTCATCTCACAAGGAAACTACAGCCCTTAAACATGAGAACATCTACAAAAAATGTTCTACACAAGTATAAAAGGTGACCCCTTCCCAATATTTTAAGTGATTAGTATACAATCAATCATATATCTCAAGATTATTTTGATTGCATCCTTTTGGATTTTAGCCATCCTCTTTACTAATCAATGACACAATTAACAAACTTTAAAAGGAATACTAATTGGACAGGCAACCACTAAGAAAGCTACCACTAAGAAAGCTACAAGTTTGGAGAATGTTTTGAATGTGATTAGTGACTGATTAAACACAGATGACAAATTTGCTATGAATCCATTAGATGTATTGCAACATATTCTTCTGTATATTCATTATTTAGCAAGTTTACAGTAAATATATATAGAAATATCATATGATTAATTTAGTATACTTTTGTATATTTGTCCTATTTGGATACACATCATATACAAGAGAAATATAAGATACTCTCTCAAACTGGTATTTCAAACAAGCGCTGGAGTGTCCTGTAGGATGCACCCTACAGTGGAGCATATATATATGACATCTTTGAATTGGATTTCACATAGGGCTCTTGCACTTGAGTCTTTCATTTAAATACAAAAGCAGCATATAAAGTCCAATAAATACATGTCACATAAGCTCCACTGTAGGATGAGCTACAGGGACACTGTAGGCCTCTTTTATCCTTTCAATATCGAGCAACATACAAAGTCTAATAAATACATGACTTATATGCTCCACTATAGGATGAGCCTACAAGGACCCTGTAGGCCTCTTTTACCCTTTTAATATTGAGGATATTCCAGAAGATAAATATAAGATAAAAATGGGTTTTGCTCCCTAGAACCCACAAGCAATAGGGTTTAGTCCTTGGGCCAAAAACACTTGTCAAAAACTCCCTAAACTAAAATATTTCTTTGTTTTAGTCGCTAAAATACATTAACTAATATGTTATTCCGATACCGTCATTTTAGATAAACTACTACGTTTACCATTTAAAATACTACATTTATTTTATAAAGTACTGCATATTTATCTTATAAATTACTACATTTATACAGAATCTACTATATTTATGTTAAGAATATTTCATTTAATCTAAAATTCTACATCTATTGGTAAGATAAATGTAGTAGTATTAATAGTAGATGTAGTAGTTTTACAAGTAGATTTAACACTTTGAGGTCAAATGTAATATTTGGATATATATTACTTTCAACATAAATGTGGTAATTTATAAAATAAATGTAGTAGTTTATAAGATATATATAGTACTTTAAATGGTAAATGTAGTAGTTTATCTAAAAGCGCGGTACGGGAATAACATATATTAGTTAAATGTACTCTAGAGACAAAAACAAAGGAAAATTTTAGTCCAGGTAGTTTTTGACAAGTGTTTTTGGTCTAAAGACCAACCCATTTTGCTTTTGGGTTCGAGAGAGCAGGATCTATTTTTCCCTAGATATAAATAAGAATATGTCCCAATCAGATAGAAAATTGGTGGCCAATCACATTTAGATGATTCCAAAGGACAACAATTATAGCCTACACACCAACAAGATTGAAAGAGATGGGAGTTCAAGCTAAAGACCAAAAAAACTTTATCATGAAAAATCATATGTACATTCATATATACAATGTGCACGTATTTTATGTGCACAACTCAAAAGAGAGAAGCCAATGTGGGCATTCAAGTGTGTGTTTTATGTACACAACCTGAAACAGAATGAACCTTATGAATTTTAAGGCTTCACCAACCCGAAACTATAAAAAGACCGCGATCTAAAAAGACCACCGAAGAGAAACCTAGTAGGCGATTCTTGAAAAGATTTGGAGCGATCGGAAAAACCTTTAACTTCAAGCACGGTGTAGCCAATCGACTGTCTTATTGAATCTAATGCCTTTAAATCAACTGAATTTCCAAAGGCTTCGCGAACGTAGAAGGTATTTACGGCTTTGCCTCCTCTTGTTAAGACTTCGGCTCTGGTCACTGAAAGGCCGTTCTCACGAAATATACGAGTGACATCAGATAAGAGACCCACACGATCGCCCGTACACAACTCTAGCTTCAAACCCTGCAAGCCACATATAGTTTTCCCCATATCAATTATTTTAGATTCTTTTTATTAATTAGTATAAAGCGCATGCAATTGCAACAAAAAAAAAGATAATAAAATACTGTATGTTCAGAATGATTATAATTTCTATCTAGACTCTTTTATTGAAAAAAATTCTTATTTAAAAAGATTTATATGCAAACAGGTTATATAAGTATTTTCTCTTTTCTATATATATATATATATATATATATATATATATAGGGTTAATGGAGGAAAGAGGCCATAGGAGGGAATTTCCTCTTATGGCGTCAAAAAAATACACCCTCCCTTATTTTTTCCGACAATCGGCACCCATCATCTTCATCGTTATCATCTAAGATGTGGGTACACCAAATTTCATGTGATTCTACAACTTTTTCACCGTTGATTTAGTGGGTTCAAAATTAACGGTTTACCGACAATAGAACTTTTTACATTGCTAAATCAACGGTGAAAAGGTTGTAGAATCACATGAAATTTGGTGTACCCACATCTTAGATGATAACGATGAAGATGGTGGGTGCCGATCAGCGGAAAAAATAAGAGAGGGTGTATTTTTGAAATTCCCTCCTATGGCACATTTCCTCTCTCTCTATATATATATAGAGAGAGAGACACACACACACACAACCATTATATATATATACACACACACACACCATAGGAGGAAATTCCCTTCTATGGCGTCTTTCCTTCATTATATATATATATAATGAAGGAAAGACGCCATAGAAGGGAATTTCCTCCTATGGTGTGTGTGTGTGTATATATATATAATGGAGGAAAATGTGCCATAGGAGGGAATTTCCTCCTATGGCATCGAAAAAATACACCAACCATGATTTTTTTTGACGATCAACACCTATCATTATCATGTAAGATGTGAATTCACCAAATTTCATATGATTCCATCACCTTTTCACCGTTGATTTAGTGGGTACAAAATTAACGGTTTACCGACAATAGAACTTTTTACATTGCTAATTCAACGGTGAAAAAGTGATGGAATCACATGAAATTTGGTGTATCAACATCTTACATAATAAAGATGATGGTGGGTGTCGATAAAAATCGTGGAGGTTATAGATTTTTGATGCCGCCTAACGAAAAAAATCTTCTAAGACCTCTTTTCTTCATTATATATATATATATATATATATATATATATATATATATAGAAAGAGAGAGAGAGAGAGAGAGAGGTATGAGCCGACAGTCCTTTTTTTTAAAAATGAGCTCCCGCCTCAAAACACACATCTCCGTGTATTTCACCGATCCAAACCGACCATTTTGATCTACGTATGATGAAACCCTTGTGTACAGAAAATCTCGGGATTTAAACACCTTTAACGTGTTCATCAAGCGACCACAATTTTCTTATATCGATAAGCCGTTAATTTTTCTATCTGCTTGATGAACTTGTTAGAAGTCTTTAAATCCTAAGATTTTTTATACATAGAGGTTTTATGATACGTAGATCAAGCTAGTCGGTTTGGATCGGTGAAATACACCAGGGTATGTGTGTTTTGAGGCGATGACTCATTTTTTTAAAATGGGGCGCCGGCTCTTACCCCCCCTCCCCCTCTATGTGTGTGTGTGAGAGAGAGAGAGAGAAATAAAATGATGCTCAGCACCAATGTAAAACATATGTTTCAAACATTTTCAGCAGTTTCAACTTCATAGTGCTTTTTAGAAAATAGGTGCTTCATCTTTTTATCTTATACATAAGAACAAGTTTCATTATCCCTCATCCTTTAGTGGACCAAACAAGTTGAAGTTTTATAAGAACAAGCAAATGCTAAACTTCATTAAAAATAGATACAAATAGAAACTAGAAATAAATGGATTAGCAAATGTGGTTTCAAAATGCAAGGGTAGAAGGGAGGAAAAAGGTCCCAAAGCCTTAAGATTCAACCAAATTCAAGTTCACTCAAACAATAAATGAAAATTGTAGTTACCTCGGTTACTCTCCTCTCTATAGCTGCTTCAAGATACTGAATAACTCTTTCCCTCTCACCTTCACAGTTTACAGGGGAGCCATCCATATGTCTAATGTAGTACTCCTTCATAACAACAACATATATCACAAATAAGTGCCGAATCTCTCGATATAAACATAAATAAATAAATAACTAAATTGCCCCATACCTGATAAGCTTCAGGACCCTCGGTATCAAAATTCCCGTGAAAAACCACATACTTCATATCCGTCAATGTACAAATCGTATCAAAAAGAAGCTTTGGTCTATCTTTACACCGAATTGTAACAACCGAATAATCCTTATCACACCAATTAACAACCATAACATTTGGCCTTAAATTCTCATCCTCAAAATTTTCATCACACCTCTTGTAATCTCTATCATCAAACATCATTTGATGCAGCCTTCGATCCTTATGAGTCACCCCCATTGAAACCATAGTCTTAGCTCCTCGACTTTTATTACTCCCTTGGAGCACATTACAAAGTAAACCTTTGATTCTTGAGAGACTATTGGGGTTAGTAATCGCCAAGCCAGTTTCTTCGTCGGTGACTTGCATCACAGCTGCGGCTCGGGTGTTGTGGGTCCACACCTCGGCGTTTACTATGTTGCATTTGAGATCGGTTAATACTGCACTAACTTCAGAGAGGAGACCGGGCCTGTCTGTGCCGGTAAGCTCGATTGATGTGTAGTTCGAGGAAGCAGCGACATCTATTGATCCCCTTCTTGAAGGTACAAAGGAAAAATCCGTGCCTAGAGACTAAAGATAATGAAATCCAAAATCACCTCATTGAACTATGAACAATTTGGTTGAACGGAAATGAAGCTGCCTTATTGGCTCTACTAATGCATGGAGGAATTGTCTTCAAAAGCAAGATTTGCAGGTGAAATCTATTTTCATTCTATGATAAGAAAAATGTGAAACAAATATTGTGAATAATCTATATACAAAATAAGCGACGTCTATTGATCTTCTTCTTGAGGAAAAACGGAAGGATCGTGCCTAGCGACTAAAGACAATGCAACTAAAATCAGTTAAATTGAGTTTGTTGGTGAACCAGATTAGAAACGTAGTGATTTTAGTTTCATGATTAGATATTACTTTTCGTATACGCTTATTGTATATTTTAAAGTTGTACTCTCTATATTGTAACTCTCCTCATTTCATTTTTTTTCAAAGAAATATTTTATTTGGCTTGGGACTTATTTGGTTTATCCAGTTTTATCAAAAGAAAAAAGAAAATGGAACTGCAAAGCGAAATTTGTAGCTTCGTACATGTTTTTGTTGTTTAATTTGAAAAACGAGATATAAAAAGTGTGAACGAGTATATACTTCAAGCTGTAACAAAATGCAAGATTAGAAAAATGAAGGCATCTAGGGAACTAAAGCAATGAAACCTAATAAATTGGAAAACCATGATTAATTATAAGGGGCTGATCCTTAATTTATATTGTTTCAATCTTCAACATTCGAGATTTGGGGCAATGACAGATGGTATCGGAGACCCTCCGGTTCATTTCCTTCATGCTTTAAAGCAAATGATTAAAAGAGGACCATTGTGCAAGATCCTAAGTTGGGGAGTGATATAAAATTATTATATTCCTTGACCTTTACCACAACTTCAATGTTTTGGTGCATTGTCTAGGACATCAAGATATTTACCGGTTTGAACTTATTTCAAATAAGTATAGGAAAATGTAGAATCATAAAATAAACCATTTGATAAGTCCCAATCTATAACCTCCTTTACATTATGATAAATACAAAATCTTAAACACAAAAATCAATCAAATAGCGATATTATCACAAAAGAACTATCATGATAGGAGACTTTATGAATGTTGTACCTTGCGAATATAATCTACTATTCCATCGATAGTAGCTTCATCTCTTAGCTTCTTTCCATCTCTATCAGTTACGTTGAACACTAATAACAAGAATTATATGATCAACAAAAGGTTTCAACTTACAAAAATAAATACATAAAAGTTCACAGGAGATGAAAATCTATGCTCTTACCATCCATGAACCATGATCCATCAGATGTTATGTAACCTTTGGTGATAATAAGGTTGAGATCAGTGAGAACTTGAACAACCTCCAAAAGAATCCCACACTTATTTGCACTATCAACCTTTAAATCACACAAATATACAAATTACCATAGATGGTCGACACAATATATTCCCTCAACCCTCATCTTCGCTTTAGAGTTTTGCTGAACTGGCAAGGACATTTAACACGGTAACCTAGGTTCAATTCCAGTAGGCATGTATGAAATGTGGATAAATAAATAAAAATATATCGTTGTGCAAGAACCCCAAGTTTTCGGGGGTGGGGGGGGGGGTGGGGGGGGGGGGGGAGTTTTGAATATAAACTATAGTCCCTCAACGATTTATTTAACTTCGGAGTTTAACTTCGAACTTATTTAACACCAGAAATTTCAATACAACCAAATATACAAAGATGAAGGAGCTTACTCTAACAACTGTTGCATTGGCACATGATTCATTATCAATTACCACCCTAGAGAAAAGAAGGAAAAAAGAGAGATTGTGAGATTAAAAAGCTCAAATTGACATTGAATTTGAGCAGTAAGAATTAAAAAGGTACAAACTTTGGTGGGTTCATCCTTTCAATGAATGTTTCATACTCATCGTCGCTGTCCCAATAAGAAATCAAATCTGCCTCTGCAGAATTTAACCCATAATTAGAAAGGAATCAAGTAATTTATACACATCAAACTTTTCTAAGCAAATCACAACGAAACCCAACAAGATGTGGTTTTAAAAGGAAAAATCTATACCAAACATCAAAACAACTAAAAAATGCTTCAAATTATAAGAAAAAAGCCTTACCCATTTGAGAGAAAATAGAAAGAAATTAAATTTATTTATACCAATTAAACGATTCCAAGCAAAATCACAACAAGATGTGATTTTGAATGGAGAAACATCTATTAAACACCAAAATAACTAATGGGTTCAAATTAAGATCCTAGAAAATGCTTCAAATTTTAAAAAAAAATAAAAATTAGTTCCAAATTGAGAGAAAGGAAAATTTACCCATTTGAGAGAAAGAGATTCTTTGTAGTAAAGCTCTCTAAAGAACTGAGAATTGATAGAGCACGAGCAGAGGTTCTCTGCTCTTTATTCTCTCTTTTTAATTTCTCTCTATTTTTTTGTGGAGGCCCTCTCTCTCTCTCTCTCTCTGTCTAAAAATATTGAAAATTGTACAAATAAATATTTCTACCACAAATAAATCTAAATCAAGACCAGAGCATTGGGATTTCAAGATAACATAGCCGCCCTAATGTCAAAATTATGTGGATAT
The DNA here is from genome assembly GCA_030015575.1 of Agapanthus africanus. Lineage (NCBI taxonomy): Eukaryota > Viridiplantae > Streptophyta > Magnoliopsida > Asparagales > Amaryllidaceae > Agapanthus > Agapanthus africanus. The sequence continues at coordinate 16,106,763 of CM057349.1, read as the reverse complement.
TTTTAAGTCAAAGGTTTGGTTCTGAAAAGTGACATATTGCTGTTTATTACATAAGGAGTGCATTTTTATTTTTTGTTTTTTTAGTAAATTTTAAGATTAAGTGATGAAGAGGCTAATGCAATTTTATTTCCCATCTATCACAATATTTGGTTGGGCTGGTTATTATTTAATTGCCTCTAGGTTGGGGGAAAATAGGGTAAAAAGTAAATTTTAAGGTAAATTAAAAAAAGAAAAAAACAATCAAATTAGAGGAGTTTTGAGATAACACATTGAACTTCAAAAATACCGCGAACCCCGCTGAAGAGTTTTTGAATCAAAAAATGAAGGCTCTCTTTTTGGGTCAAAAATGTCGTATTCAGTTCGATTTGGGACTGTTAGATCTGCGTACAGAGAATTTTGGGGTTACTCAATACGAGTGAACGAAACTAATTATTCTGGATAATATTACTAGTTAAGGGTTTTCATGGCAACTATAAAGTTTGTTTCTTTGGCAAAACAAAACTATAAAGTTTGTTGGTGGTATCTCAAACTCCCCCAAAAATTGATGGTATTTTACAAAATTTATACTTAATTTTATATATTTTTGAGGATTTCTACATATTTAAGAAACAATTAGAAATAACTAATGAAAAGAATTGAAAAATAAATATCATCAGATTTTTCTAATATCTTTTACATTTCTCTTCTTTTCACGGTTGTTTCGCTGCTACGGGCAAAATATCAATAAAAAAATTTACCTCGAAGGCGATTGCATTTAGAAACATTTTAATACAAATAGAGCAAATTGATTCCATGTAGAATCATTCATCAAGTATCACTGTCTCATCTACTCTCTACCAGTGCAAAAAAAAAATAAAAAAAACCAAAGTCTTATTTTTAAATTGAGTGCTGACGAAGTTTTTCCATTCTTCAAAAATCATCAATAAAAAAATCCGTAAAAGACTCGACCAAGATTCATAGTGGTAACAAACCCCATCATTTAAAACTATTTGGGCTATATTATAGTTTTTAACGAAAGATTAAAAACCATAATAAAGTTGTTGAAATTTGATATATACATATGATACACGTGCAAATTACTAGTTCGCTTAACTTGAACTCAAGCTCGGCATATTGCATCATTTGTGTCATGATACAATGACAAGTACCATAATTAATTTGCTTTATACACTTACATGCAACAATTTAACAAATAAAATATGTTGCGATATGATCCAACAATCCATAAGCCAAGGTCTATGTAATTCTGCATTATGTATGACATCACATCTCATATCGAATTAAATTACTGTAGCGCACATCATTTTTTAATGCATTCCGCATATCAAATTTCAATGATAAAACGGAATCTCAGATGCCACACATAAGAAAATTTTCTTCTATGCCGTCGAAAAAGATCAACCATCCATCATTTTTTTTTAACGACCGGCATCCACAATCTTCATTCTCATCCCTTAAGACGTGCATACACACTAATTTTCTAATTTTGCTTTTATGGTGCAAAAATATGAAAAATATTTTACTAATGATAAACCTGTTGAAATTATGGAGAAACTTCAAACACAAACCATTTCATATTTTACCAAAACCAAAGTTTCTTAATTAATAGATGTCTTATGTCGGTTTCTTGATTATGACAGTTTCTTAACTAAGCAGATGTCAGAGTCTTAATTGAAATAAGAAGAGTGTCTTATGGCAGATTCTTAATTGTGGTAGTTACTTAATTAAGAAATTGCTTTGTGGATAAATAGAGACCTCTCATATGTATTTTGTATACCAACACTACAGTTAAATAGAAGAGAGATCATTATATGAGAGGGTAAGGTTTAGATCTAGAGAGTTTTGAGAGAAAACTCATAGGGTTGAGATCTAGAGAGTTTTGGGAGAAAGTTCCTCGGGTGGCTCGTGGTGTACATGATTCAAGATTACATTAGACATTTGTAGATTCCGTTTCGCCGGGGACTAGCCATACGGTGGGTAAATCTCGTTAACAAATCTCTTACCTCTCTATATTTGATTTCCTATTTTTATTCTCGCATATTTATATTGTTCTTTCGTCGTTTAATTGTGGAATTGTGTTTGCGTGTTTTGGGTATTGTTGCGAGTATTGTTCCGTGTATCGGCTTCTTCCATACCCAACAACTGGTATCAGGATTTCGTTAAGAAACCTAAGGTTTTTCAAATCTACGGATCTAGATCAACGGTGGATAACAACAACTACGTTCTCTTCCTCACATTCTTAGATCGTCGTTTTGAAGACGTTGGTTCACTTCGGAGGAGAAGTTAAGTTTGCTGCGACAGAGACAAAAGCTGGCGGATGATAAAATAAGGATTGAAAAGTTCAATGGTCAGAATTTTGGTTAGTGGCGCATTCAAATGGAGGACTACTTATATCAAAAGGACATGTTTCTTCCGTTATTTGGAGAAAAGCTTGAGAAGATGGCCGATTAGGTGTATAACCTTTTAGATAAAAAAGCCCTTGCGACAATTCAGTTGTCGTTGACTCCGAAAGTGGCCATTAATATCTCGAAAGATAAAACAACTAAGGTGCTAATAACGACGTTAGCGAAGTTATATAAGAAGCCTTCTACATTAAAAAAAATCTTCTTGATGAAGAAGCTTTTCAACATGAAGACGGCTGAAAACGGCTCGGTGACGGAGCACCTGAATGAGTTCAATAGAGTGACGAGCCAACTCGAATCGGTGGAAATCGTTTTTGAAGATGAAATTCGAGTACTTCTATTTTTATGTTCGTTGCCGGAGAGTTGGGAGAACCTAGTTATGGCGGTCAGCAGCTCGATTCGGAGACTATCACGTTTAATGATGCAGTGAGTTGCATATTAAACGATGAGATGCGGAGAAAGGTCGGGAGTGAGAGTTCGGGAACTTCCGCGCTTTCGGTGGAGAATCATGATAGAATGATGAAAAAAGGGGAAAGGGAAGAAGGGCAAGTCTAAAAACCGAGAAAAATCACAAAGAAAAATTCAAGACGTGTGTTGGAATTGTGGGAAGAAGGGTCACAGGAAAAGTGTAATACCCAGTTCTTTTTGTACACCAATATCCGTATTCTTCATAAAGTATTACTTACAAAATTTATTTATTTTTATTTATAATTATTTTATTGCTTTTAAACCCCAAACCCAAATCCCAATCCCTTTTACTTTATGTCTCAGCCCACTCCTTTCCCAATTCTTCAAAGTCTTTTCCTAATCTTTTTCTCTTCATATTTTCTTTTCCTAAACCCTTTATAACCCTAATTTATCTAAAACCTTTTTTATTTTTCTCCCTTTTATTTTACCCTAAAACCCGGCCTAACTTCCTATTTATTTTTCCCAAAATTCATTCCCATTCTTATTTAACTCCAAGCCCAAGACAAAATAATATATAATTTCCCTATTTTAAAACCTTAACCCAAAATCCAAATCTTAAAAGCAATTCCTTAACCCTAGCTATATTTCCCCCAGCCCATGCTTCAAAGCCCAAATTAAAACTAAAACAAAATAATTTTCCTTATTTTCTCCTAGCCGGCCCAGCCCGTTCCCCAAGCCCACGCCCGCACCCGCTTAACCCGACCCGACCCGCTTCTTTAACCCCTTCTTCCTCCTTTCAATAAATTTCCCGCTCGTTTCTTCTCTCACACCCACGTCCCCGAGCCTCCCCCTCGCGCCCACGTCGCCCGCGCCGTTGCCCCACGTCGCCGCGACCCCAACCACGACCGCACGCACGCACTACCTCCCTTCCCCCGACCCGTCTCCATCTCTCTCGATCCCTCTCTTTCTCTCCTCCCTCTCTCTCCCCTCCCCACTCCTCCCTCTTTCCCCCGCGAGAACCCCAAGCTCCCCTGCATCCTCACCCACACCGCCACCGCCTCGTCGACCCAAGCACCACTGCCATCACCTCCTTGCACCACCGACGAGCTTCCCCAACGTTCCTTCTCTTCCTTCTCACCCCCCAAACACCCAACACCGCAACCATCATCACTTCCTCTATCCATCAACACCGAGACCACCACCACACCTCGCTGCCTCCTCGCCGGCGACCTCCTCCTTAGACCCTCCACCGCAGAGCTCTTCCAAGCCCCTCTGCATTGCAGCCGACCCCACTCTTCCTCCATCGAACAAGCTCCTCCATCGCATTCCTTCAAGCCGAAACCGAGTGCTGTCCCCGTCGCCTTCGCCGCCTGCACACCGAGCTCCACCACCGACCGCAGCCGCCTCGCCCCAGCAACCCAAGCCGTCGCTGCCGAGCCACCGCAGTCGAACCCTCGGCATTTCGTCGAACACGTGCATCGACCGCTGTTGCCGCCATTCTAGTCACCGATGTCGCCATCAAATCCGTGGCTCCGATCCCTGCCGTCATTGTCAGCAACACGCCATCCGTCGCAACGCCGTACACGTCCGTCGCTGCCATGCCGTGCCGTGCGTGTGACGGACCCACTCCCGTGTCGCGCCTATGCCCAGTCTCCGTGTCATCACCAGGCCCAGCACCGCGTCGCGGCCGCATCATCACCAAGCCCAGTACCGCGTCGTGGTCGCATTACCACCAGGCCCAGTTCCGTATCGCGTCGTGCCACGCACCGAGCCAGGACTACGCCCACTGTCGTATCACGCCCGGTCACCACCGCGTCCAGTACCGGGTCACCGTGCACCGCGCTCGCGCCGCGCGCCGTATCCAACATCGCGCCGTCCCGTGTGTTGGAACAAACTCTGCAGCGGCGTCGCTTCCATATCAAGCGACCGAGGCAAGTACCTTACTTGCTACATGCTAGTTATTAATATTACTTTTCTAAAACCTATTAATTTCGTGTTTAAAACTCGTGAAAGCGTATGACATAAGAGCTTGATGCAAAACCCGAACGAAAACCTTACATTAAACTGACAGAACTTGATTAAATATGCTGGCCCGTGTGACATTGAACATTGTGGTGAAGTTTGACTGAAAAATATGATTGCTACTGGCTTAAACGATCACCCCCAATTACACCCGTTAAAACTGAATATTTCCGCGTCTGAAACTTGTTTAAATCATAATTAATTGCTTACACGTTGAAATGATGCGTTCGAGGGCCCAAATCGAAGCCGACTCGACGTCCTGTAACCCTATGCAAGTTCTTAATTGTTTCTGTACTGAAATTATGACGATAATTGATTCGGAGAGCGGCTCTGGACTGCAGTCCAGAGCAGCTCTGGTTGTTGTTTCCTGTCTCGTAATGCCTACCCCTTCGCTGCCTGAACTTGTATGTTGTGGAACCCTACACTTTATTGAAGATGAATCTGTTAGCTAAATAACGCAAGTGACTTCACCCCTTTATATCGTCGTTTACTATTTAAACTGCAATTTAAAAGATCGGGACATATAGCAGTCCCAAACAGAACCAGAACTGATACTCTAGTGTTGAACAGTGTGTAACTTCTGACGTAGAGATACGATTGAGAATCCGTCTAGTGCGTTAGAAACCTTATTAAAAACCCTAAATTTCATTCAACTGTAGCGTCGCTAAATTATGATCCCAATTAGGATTAACATGCGTTACGAAACGGACTTCTGATTCTAAAACCGGATTTCCAGCAGCGAACGCTTAAAATCAAATGGCCATATCTAGTGATCCTGAAACCCGATTAACGTGAAACTAATTTTGATGGATACATAATTAGACATACTGCTTACCCCCTTTTTATTGTTTTGCTAAATTTTGCATGTAGGATTTATGATAAATTATGCAAGTGGTAGGACACCGACTTATGACTTCTTAATCATGCCTGAATTATCGTATTCTCATCACATTATATATGTCATTGCATTGGTAACCTAGTGATCATGTGTATTACCCAGTGTTAGGTATTAGTGGTGATTGTGGCAAGTACGTTAGTGTTGAGCATGAATGGATAAGTGAAAGTGACACGTACTTATACACAATCAGTGGATCCTATTGATTTATTGTATTGTCGATATCTGTGGGACGTGTATAAGTGTGACCATAATTGGTATGGGACAATTATAGAAGCACTTGTATGGGTGTCATAGGTAAGGCACCAAAATTCATCTTGGGTATCAGTCGAGACATGCTTGATGGAGACCCTGTCTTCAGTTTTCGCGTAGACTCGTCATGGACCGGCTGGTATTTGAGTTTATAGTTGGCGTTTGATGTAGACCACGGGGTGTGGGGTAGTTTAAGTGTGAGTTCAACAGATTCTCGGGAGTCCCATGCCGGCATATATGGAGATATATGGAGATATATAGGGATATCACTGATTATTAACGAGCAACTCGGGCCCGTGTTCCCTTGTCCTTGGGTCCTACCCTTGGGTGGGGGATATTCACGAGTGGTTGACTCTCACACTTGGACTGACGATAGGCTTAGTGACCTGTACAGTGAGACTTAGAGACTGATAGGGATAGTGACATTGACATGCATATCTTACTGAATCGATACACCTGACATACTATTTTACTGCTTTACTGTTCACCTGCTCTATTAGACACCCGCATTGGTTACTTCATGTTCATATCTTTACTATCTTGATTTACTGTTATATATTCATTATTACTGTACGAGTTACCACTTGCATCTATATATATATTGCTATGGCGTCGCTCTGACGACTTGAGTATGCATGCTCAGAGTGAGAAGTAGATCTAGCTTGGACCAGGACCAGACGTACATCGCGGACATCTTGATCACCTACCCAGAGCTATACTCTTTTGATCTCCATCAGGTTAGTTCTTTGTATTTGTTTTGATTCAGTTACCGCATTTCTCATTACCCGTGCATTGTTTACTGATTACCACGTAAAACTAGAAGCCGAAGTGTGATTACGGAGAGATATTACCTCGACCGTAGGAGCATGGCTGGCCTTGTCAACCCCTCGTATTCCGTATTTTGGTAAGTGGGGCGTGACATGGTTTTGTTGGTATCAGAGCCAGGTTTTGCTTCGTTTGGGATTGCAGTTTCCGTGTAGTGCTTGGCAATCTAAGACATCTTTCGGTCTAAATTGTAAACTTGTTATCCTTAATCTTAATTCACATAGTGTGTTCTTCTATACATTTTGATCCATCCGCTAGAGTTTTGGGTGACGTAGTAGAGTTACGTGGTTGTAATTATGAACTGCAGCATAGCTACAATACCGTACTCTATTGGGTAACTTGGAGTTCTACATTTGTTTTCCGCTCGATTGAGTTTCACCTCACCCGATATTCTTGTTTCATTGTCAATTTTATATCTTGTTCTGATTTTTCTCCTGTATCTTATGCCGTCCTAAAAGTGTTGTTTGAGGATCGTGTCTTCCAACGAATTTTCCTCTATCTTCACTCCCCAGAATCAGACTGTAGAGATTCTGAATGCATTGCAAAGTCTGAAGGAAGCCCAGGAGCGAACAAATGACCTGTTAGCTAAGGGACTAAGAAGGCAGATGACTCAGGTATCAACGGAAGTCCCCAATCGTAAAGGGACCCCTGTTAGACGAGGAAAAGAGGTGAAGATGAAGCGCCCACTTGTTCCCCCGCGACAGAAGCAGCAGAAGACCCAACGTTGTGGATACTGCAAGAGGCCAGGACATCTTCAGAGGGATTGTCGCCGCGCCAAAGGGAGATGCCTGATTTGCGGATCCAGCGAACACTTTATCAATGATTGCCTTAAAAGGAAGGAGCTATAAGGAGGCGGTTCGTCCATACTCTCCACGCCTGTTAAGTGATGGTTATTTCGTAGTTCAAGTGATATCACATTTTATTTTCGCAAGCATTTTATCCTAGTAAACTTCTTAAGTTTAGGAACAATCGGGCAATCTCTACATATGGACGGCAGTATTTGTGACTTTTTTTCAAAGATAATTGTCAACGATAATTCAACTCTAAGCTTACGATCTACATTTAGAGAGAGATAAGTGGTGCATCATTATCTCCGGCAACCCCGAGACACTGACAAGAGAAGATGACACTCAAACCAATCTGCAATCTAAACATGTAACATATACTAGTTTTTAATTTTTAAAGTATTTATGTGAAATAAATATTTAAACTCTCGAATGGGTTTTATGTAAAATAGTCTAGCTGAAAATAATATCGAGGGTGTTTTTGGTAAAAACCTATTAATTTGAATGTCAAGGGTTTTAATAAAAATATACTTTAGATTTTATGGTATTTTAGTGTTAAAACCTAGTTTTTAAAAGTCTATGGTATTTTCATGAAAAATCTATCTTTTTGGAAATCTTGAGATATTTTCTAAAAATTTGCTTTAATTATTTAGGAAATAGTGATCACCCAATTCAACATAAATTGTTATCTTTTATTTTATTTTAAATTTTATAGAAATTGTTTATTTTTCTTTAAAACCATATTTTTCATTTCGATACCGTATTCTCCGCGAGGAGTTCTGTATCTCACTCCGTTAAGCCCAGGATATGCGATAATCCAAACCAACCATAAACAGATCCCCTAAAAAGGACTGTAAAGACGTATTTGCAAAGGAAAGAGTTATAATTAAAAATTATTTGTTATAAAAGAGTATTTTGAAATTTGAGGGTATTTTAATGAAATTTTGTTTATTATGTAGCATATAAACGTGCTATGTTTTCATATGTATGCGTGTGTGGGGTAGGTCATTACCTCGTGCGATGTTATCATATCACAAGAAAGAATGATATCGAACTAGCAAAAAGATTATGATATTAAAATGTTAAATATCATATATCGATTAAAAGTGTTTTGTTAACATACAATAAAGTTCTATTAAAGTCATCGAGCAATATCATGTAGGGAAGAGTTGTGATTACACATTTTTTTATTAGCATGATCATTTCATCTATTTATTTTCAAAGTGTAGTTGTGAAGTTTTATAAAATTTATGTTGACTCGATTCAATCGATGGGGAAAGAAGAGAAATGAATAGAATTTCGTGGACTAGCCCAGCTGATTTGGCGACATGAAATTTCGAAGAGATTTAAAAGGGAAGGAAATTAGAGGGACTTACTCACGGTGTGAATCGATCTAACAACCGATTCACCAATTAATTCTTCTAAAAAGATTCGGTGCGGTGTTCGTTTTGTTACAGTGGTTGTTGGTTGTCGTTGACAATGGCGACGAAGGTTGACAGATCCGTGGTCGACTTGATAGCTTCGTAGAGATAGAAAGGAGGAAAGCGACGCTTACGATGCATGGAGGAATACGCGTCTGAGGGGGTTGAGAGAGCTTGAGCTTGAGGAAACTTGTGAGTTAGAATTTCTTTGAGAGTGTATATTTTGAGAAAGGTATGCCTAGAGGAAGAAGCTAGAACTGAGTAGGTATTTATAGGTGAAGGGAAAAGAGGTATGATTAATTAAAAAGAATTAAAGTCGAGATTAAAAAGGATTAATGGGGTGAAATGAAAGGGCTGAAGGTCTCTAAATGAATTAGGAGTTTTAGTATATTAAACATGGTTGACAGGAATCAAAGAGTCGCCTATGCAGAAGACGAATATAAACAGAGCAAGGGGGGCCAAGATCGGCGACTTTTCGGGGACCAGAAGGTGGGTAGCGATCTCAGAGTTCGTGTTACTTACTCCTTAGTGTTTAAACATCTTATTAACATATTTCTTTTCTGTTGAAACTCTTCATATCTCCGTATAATGCTCATGTAAACTCTTAGGCTTCCAAAACGTTGAAAACGAAAACAATAAAACATTTAGGGATGATGAGATTCGAACACGTAGGCTATGGAATAACAGTGAAGAGTTTTAACCAATAAGTTATAAGGAGTTTATTGTATTTATTTAAAAAATATTAAATATATGTCGTAGATCGATAATAATACACAAAACAAAGAAATACAATAGAAAGATAATAAGAAGGTATAGAGATTTTAGGGTCGTTACAAAGCACGAAGTGAATTTTCAGAAAAACGAAGTTTATGACTTTTACTGCAATCATAAGTGTTACATTGAAGATTATTAACTGCCGAGACATTAGACACTGACTGATTTTTCCTAACAGCTGACTGAAGGATGTGGATGGAGGGATGGCCAAGATGACGGTGCCACTCGCTTATTTTTGATTTGGAGGTAGCGTGAATTTGATGTTTGATGGAGTGTGGGAGGTAGCAGACATCATTATAACTATCCCCGCGAAGAAAAGGTGCCCCCGTGGAAAGATCCTTTACCAAAAAATTAGAGGGAAAAAACTCAAGTGAGATTTTTTTGATTTGCAAAATTTGGTAACAGAAATTAAGTTTTGAGTGATAGATGGTGGATATAAAATATTATCTAAAAGAAATAATTTTTGGGGTGAGTACAATGTTATTTTACCAATGTGGGAAATTTTCAAACATGAACCATCGCTTATGTTGATCTTATTATGACAACCGTAATCGGTGTAGCTGTGAAGAGTCCCAATATCGGACGTAACGTGGTGGGAAGCACCGGTGTCCAATATCCAGAAGGAGAGAGCGGACCGGTTAGCCTTTGTGTTGTTTGCCACATGTTGAGAGAGCGTCTACGACGGGAATTACGGTGAATTGGTTTGCACCGCGTTCTCACGAAGAAATCAAGCGAGTAAACGACAATCTTTGGTGTTGTGACCGGTACACTTGCAGAAGTTACAGTGGAAATTGGAGTGTGACGAGTTGTTGTTGCGTGAGTCAGAGTACTGGTTGTTATTGTTATTGCGAGTGAAGTTGATGTTGTTAGTGTTGTGATTGTAGGAGGTGCTTCCACGTTGTTACGGGGGACGATAGGAGGAGCGGTTGGATTGGTCGGCATAGTTGGTATTTGCAAGAGAGAAACACACATGTGTCTTTCTTCTTGAGATGGCGTTCATAGTCTATGAGTTTGTTATAGAGCCCGTCGAAGGTGATGGAGTTACCACGGACTAGGATAGCAGCTGCGACTTCTTTGAATTCATGTCCGAGGCCAGTGAGGATGCGAAGGACATGATCACCTTCAGGAAGGGGCTCGGAGAGAGCGAGATCGTCGGAGATAGATCACATCTTTTGTAGATACTTGCTTATAGAGCGTGAGCCGCATTGGTTATTGATGAGGCGATCCTTAAGCGACATAACTCTTAAATGAGATATGTTCACAAGAAGAGTAACAAGTCGACTCCATATTCCTTGGATAAGAAAACAGAGGAGATATGAGGCTGGATGGTCTCGACACAGCTGTCGAGAATAGCGTTGAGAATAAGTTGACCTTGACGGTACCATTGATTGTAGTCTGGATTTTCAACATGCTTGGTGGTGTCGTTAACGTCAGTGATGGTCCTTGTAGGAGGGGATTTGGAGCCATCGATATGACTAAGGATCGTGGCTGATTAGGGCAGGTTAAATTTGGGATCTCCACACAGGGAAGTTGTGTGGAAAAGTTTTGTTGGAAAGGGGAATTTGGAGATTATGGGAATTGAGTTTGGAGAGAAAGCCATGGATCAAAAAATTGAGTTTTTAATCACAAGGCTCTAATATTATATAATAACTTGAAGAAAATGTAATTTAGGTTTTGAACATAATTGATTTGTATTGAATTTCAAAGGTGAATATATACATTTTACATGATGAAGAAATAAAATAAAATCTTTCCTAATAAGAATAAAATCTTTCCTAACAAATAAAACAAGAAAAGTTATGGAAAGATTTGTAACCATAAAAATCTGTATCAATTATGTAAATTTTTCCTAATAGATGCTACCTCAAAAACCTTGAAAATTCAATTGTACTTTATAAAATTTAACTGTTTTATCCCTTCAAGAGGATGTTGGAAACTAAAGATTAATTGCTTACTAACTTCTAACCATCTACCACTGAGCAATAGCTCAGTTGGTGCCTCTCTTGTGGAGAGTGCGGGGTTTGAACCCAAGAGGGAAAGCGGCCACAAATTAACATTTTCGGTACAGATTCATAAGGTCCTGGATGCATGTGTGTGATGTGCATGTGGGTGTGTTCGGTGCATAGGTTAGAGCTTACAGGCCAGTTGAAAAAAAAATTCTATCCGTCTCCGCCAATATTCTCGTGTTTACATTTTATCAAATATAGATATCAAAAAATAATGTCTAAATGCCAAAAAGGAAGATTTTGCGAGCCTTTGCTTGGTGAATGGGTCGATTATTTGGGGTGTTCCATCGTTAAATTAGGTCCTCCGTTTTCATTGAAACATCAATGTGGGTTATTTCGAAAAATAGCAAGAGAACTTTCTCAAACAATTGCAATTCATGATCTAATCAGACAACATATTCTAACCTAATGCTTGCAAACAGTAAAATTTGCGGGGAAGAAAAATCTATCTTATGGGAAGTACTTCAAGAAGTCATGCAGGAATATCCATATTCATATCCTTGTTTGCTTAGGGAAAACACACACACACCAAATATACCCATAATAAAACCAAAGGTCTCCATTTTTGTACTTAAATCACTCCACAATGAATATACCCTTTCCCAAAAACCACATACAAATCATGAACGTAACAAAAATAAGTAGTAAGAGTTTGACAACAGGCAAAAACCTAGTTTATCATCAACAATCATATAATGCATGATGTACCCTTAGAATTTTACACTATGTTACACACATCCCTACTCCAATCTTCTATACCAAAATTACCTACAACTTGAAACTCAACCAAGCCAACAAACAAAATCGAAAATACACAAAAACAATAATAGAGAAAAAAGAAAGGAAAAAAAAACATAATCAACACTACACACACACACACACCATCATACCCTATTTTGCCTCCCAATTCCACTTGAAGATGATGAAGAATTCCCACCTCCACCACTTCCAAAACTCCCTTGATGTTGATACATTTGATACATCCCCCCACCTCCATACATCCCGCCTCCTCCTAATCCATAACCACCCCCATTGTTCCCCATATTTACACTTCCGCCACCGCCGCCGCCCCCTTCCTTCGAAGACGCACCCACATTGGTCCCTTTCTCGCCCTCGAGCTCCCTAAACTTTTGGAGGTAGATTTTCAAAGGCTCGACGTACTCTTCAAACCCTAATGTAGTCATCGCCCATAAGAGATCGTCGCCGTTGATAGTCTTCCTCTTCTCCCTTTGGCATTTATCCAAGGCCTCGCCGGTGATGAAGCTGATGAATTCGGAGACGCATTCTTGCACCGTCTCCTTCGCGTCTTTCGAAATCTTCGCGTTCGCCGGGAGGGCCTTCTTCATGATCCTGCTAACGTTCGCGATCGGGAGGAACCGGTCCTGCTCCCTGGGCGACGAGAACTCGCTGTTGCCTCCCGCATTGTGACCGCCCGATTCGTTATCGGAGTCAGCCATGGATAAAAATTCCAACTTTGTTGTTGTTCTCGGCTCAACTCGAAGGCTTTTCAGGTTTCTAACGATCCAAATCCAAACTTTGTTGAGGAATTGAGATCAGGGTTTCATTTTTTGTGATCAAAATCACAACTTTATGCAAAATTCAGGAGGAATCCGCTTTGCTACATAGATCCCAGATGGGAATTCGATGGTTCCTACAGGGATTTGAAAACGCCACAAATTTGGGAAAATTTAGGGTTTCGAACAGCCATTGGAGCAAAAAGGTCACCTCTTGAATATCAATTAGGGTTTCCCCATGAGAATTCGGTACGGATTGAAGCCGAATCGAGGGAGGATTCGAGAGAAATTAGGGTTTTATTTTTTTGGAGAAGAAAGGGGGAAGTTTTTCGGAGGATTGGAGTGAATTCCTCTGATCTCGGCACTAACGTGGCAGCGAGACGACACGTGGAAGGATAGGGACCGTTCGTTTTGCGATAAGAAAGGGCCAGGTGGAGGTTTCGTGGTCGTTGATAATGTTTGTTGGTGGGGGTGGGGCCCACCGCGGTCGGTAGTTGGTGCTACGTGGACCGATGGCGGTGACGTGGTGCAGCTGTAGCTGCCGCAGGGAAGCAGAATTTTCTGCTGCTTCTAGGGAGATAAATCAATGTCGCCAAAAAGCCAGACTGGTAAGAGTGGATCTGTCCAATCCGGCAGATTTTAAGCACTTGCTATGCACGTGAAGAATTAATTAAAGAGTGAAAAGTGGCAGAGAGTGGAAAAAAGTAAAAGCGGTTAAATATCACATGAGAATTTTTTTTAATATTATAATTGTAGAGATTGGGCAATAACCTAGACAGTCCAAACAACAGAAATTTTGTTCTTTTTAAGGAAATTTGTCTCCGTCTCTGGCCCTAAAAACCGAAGGTCTAGGGTGTGGTCGAAAAAAGAACTTTGGAAACTCTCTTATGACCAAAAATTGTTTTTTTAAAGTCCCTCAGGACTGCTTTCTACTTTTCAATATTCCTGTTTTATTCTTGAATTTTTACAAATAACTATTAAATTTATCAGATATTTACTGTCTTTCGAATTTAACTATTATATTTAGAATATAACTACCGCATATATTAGATAACTACCGCATTTATCAACTAACTTCTACACTCACCAAATAACTACAACATATAAATAACGATTTGTACAGACGTCCGATAGTAGTTATCAAGTAAATATAATTAGTTATAGAATCTCCACGGAACAATTGCATCTCCACCAAACCAACCATGGAGAGCACGCCTTTTGAAAGGAAGAATAAAATTTAAAAAAATCATATAGATGACCCTAAAATGAATATAAAGGCTTGTTGTAGATAATATTGTGGACAAATTTCTAGCCCAAACAATTAAATTTCAAAAGTAAGGCCTATATGCATAAACCAAACTAATTAGTTTATATTGTAAGAGATAGTGAACACACAAATAATTAGTTTCCACAAATCTGGGGTTGTTGAACAACCTAGGATATGAAGATTTCATTAGATTGTTATTTTGCCGTTACCAGCACATCTCTTGTAATCGTATTGCAACAATCTAGATCTATATAAGTGAATGACTCCTTCTCGTGTGTGATTTGAGAAAGGCGGTACTATATTCATTATCATATGGTATCAGAGTAATTCTCTAAAACATAGCCATCAAAAATTTTATTTTAAAAAATAAACCCTGTTAACCACCTTTTTTTTTCCTTCTCAAATATGGATTCATCATCCTTTCCTGCCAACTCTAGCCAAATTAATTCATCTACGCTTCTTACTCTCACAGTACGTCTTGATGGGACAAACTTTTTATTTTGGCGTGCTCGAGTTCAACCTTTTCTCCGCGCCAACAAGCTATGGCAGTACGTGGATGGGGTCTTTCCTTCTCCATATCAAACCATATCTGTCTCCAACGACGATGGCACTATCTCTACAAAACTCATTCCTGCATATGATCATTGGATATCTCAGGATCAATTATCACTTGGTTGGCTTCTCAACGCACTTTCAGATTCTGCTCTCGCTCAGGTGGTTGGCTTCCCCACCTCTTGCGCGATTTGGACCTCTCTGGAGCAAACTTTTTCCGCCCAAAGCCAAGCTCGATGCATGACATTTCCAAAATCCCAAGAAGGAGAATCAATCGATAACCGAATACCTCCAACAAACCAAAATGCTTTCCGATCAACTCCAATCCATTGACAAACCTGTTCAAATTGATGACTATATTCACTTTGTAATTCGTGGTCTTGGTCTTGAATATGCCGATTTTACCACATCGATTCGTACTCGAGGAGATCAGTCCTTATCCATCGAAGAATTGAATGATCTTCTCCTTCTTCAAGAGGCCAATCTCGAGGCCACGACCGAGTCGTCGTTTCAACCAACAGCTAACTTAGCACAGAAGCAAATGCATCGCAATTCTAATGCTTCATACTTCAAACCAAACCAGCATTTCTCTAACAACCATAAGAAGTCCCCCAATAGCCATCGGCTCTCTAATTCAGCGTTTGTTAGAACTAATGTGATGGAGGTCCTTTTTAGATCTCTTTCAGATGTTGTCTTCCGTCGATCTCCCGGTGGATTCTGGAGGGGATCTCCTGTTGTGTGTGGGTCTCAATGGGTTTTGATGAGATTTGGTGATTGGAGGAGTTGGACGCCAAGTATCTGCAAAGAAGTCCCGGGGTGGTTTGATACCACCGAGGACCCTCCGACGATCAAGTTAGTACTAGATCCGAGCAGCGTAACGGCTAAGTGGAGTAAAAATGGCTTACTTGACCCTTCTATGATGGGGGTTTATATAGTGGTGGAGGCACGCAGCAGCAGGCGCGAGAATCTCGCCGGCAATTACGCCCCCGACGTCACACCTGCGTAGAGAGCGGATCGCCCACGAATGGGGATCGTGAAGGCGTGGAACGTGGGATGTTGCTGGTGGAGAATCCGCGCATGGTGAGACTCGCGGAGCTGCGGTTACGCCTGTGAGCGGCGGAACTGGTCAGATGACCGAGGAAGACGGCCTTGGCAAAGGGGCTCGGGGACGAGCGAGAAGGACAAGGAGACTTGGTCTTGTGGCGACTCAAGGCGAGCTGAGGGACCGAGGAGGCCAATCTGCGGGGAGCCCCGAGGAGGGCTAGCTTACGCCGGCCGGTTGGACACAGGAGTGGCATGGTCGGTCTTTGTGGGCCCTTTCTTATGAGTTTTGGGACGTGCCATCCGCCACGTGTCCTGATCGTGAGGGTCGCCAATATCGAGCATTACCATTAGCCCCCCACTCTTGTCCTGACCAGCTAGCGGGTCGGGTCAGGAGTGGATGCCGGGCCGCCCGGGGTGAGCTCCTTCCTAAGGTTTCGTCGGGACGAGTCCCCGGGCCGTGAGCTGTTTTTTCCGCTAGCGAATCAGGACGAGATCTTTGCATTTAAGGGGGTGCGCCGGTTCATATATCTTGCCTTTGAAGTGATGGTCCACATGTCAAGCGCCGGTTGGCTGACGCGACGTGCGCAGACCTGCGACACCTGAAAGGGTGCGGTCCAGTGTGGGAACGACAGGTGAAGCAATCTGAGCCGTTTGGACGTGAGGAGGCGTTTCGGCGGGAGACGAAGGGCACCGTCGGATGAGGTCGCTCGTGGCGATAAATAGGAGTGAGGCCTGTTCCATGGCCCCTAATCCTTCATCTCGCCTTTCTTCTAAGTTTTGGCCGCTCGGCGCTCCTCTTCTTGGGTTTACATGGTTCGTTCCCACTCTTTGGGTCGCTCATTCCAGAGGGAGGCCCGCGACACGGCCGTGCCCCTAGCTGGCCCAGGTTCTGCGTCGAATGTTCTGCCGGCGACCGGGTCGTCCACCCCATTGGCGGCTCCTAGGGGTTTTTCCGGCAGCGGTCAGAGGCGCCCACGGTCATTCGACCCCAGACTGGAGACGGAAGGGGGGAGAGGACGGGGTCCCTCTTAAGAGGAAAAGGACAATCTCTCGTGCGCCGCCGTCAATGGTCCCTGAAGGGATCCCTGTGCAGGAGGGAAAGGCCATCTACATGGTTCCGTCCGGGCTTTCCGTTGCTGTTGGCTTGCTCGCCAGGATGGAACAGTCGGCAGGAGGGATACTTCCGTGCGGCACCCTGAAGGTCCAGATGGAGGCCATAACCCAGGGGGTGGTCCAGGTACGAACCCCTTCACGCGTTGTTTTTGGCCTTCCCTTCTTTTGCCCGAGCGACTCCTGGTTTCTCATCCGCTTTCTGTCAGGTCCTTCAACACTGCGCCATCGCCGCTCGTATGGAAGCCGAGGGAGCGTTCCACGCACCGAGCCCAGTAGAAGCATTCCCTTTGGAGGTCGAGGTCCTGCGGCGTGACCTGCGCCTGGAGAGGGCTAGGGCCGATGTCCCGGCAGCCCGTACGGAGTCTGCGGAGCTTGCCAATTCAGCAAATCAGGGCGTCCACCGTCGCCTGAGTGCATCTCTCCGGGTTGCCGAGAGGAAGCTGGCGGACCTGGCTGATCGCTTTGCGGCCATGGAGAAGGAGAGAGATGCCAGTCGGAGGGATGCCGAGGTGGCGCTCCTGTTGGCTTAGGCCGCTGAGGTCCGGGCCAGGAAAGCCGTGGCCGATTACAAGGTGTCAGAGCAGTTTTACGTCGAGCTCAGTGAGTATTCTGCCGTCGCGTGGAATAAGGCTCTGGATACCGTGAAGGAGCAGCTTCCCGAGTTCGCCGATGGCGAGCTCCGTGCTCGGGTCCCGCTCCCGGTGGCAAGGCCTCCGGCTGACAACGATGGGGGAAATGAAGCGCGCCCCTGGTGGCAAAACCTCCGATGGTGAAGCCCCCAGCGATGAGGGAAGCGAGGCCCGGGGGGGTTTGCGACTTATATCTTTTTTGATATTTCCTCGTCCCCCTTTTGTAAGCCTCCGGGCAGTTTGTAAGGCTGGGGAGCCTGAAGTACCCTTTGTAAAGACTGTGCGTTTGATAATAAAACTCCTTCTTTAGTTTCATCGGTCCGCACTTCATCTTCTGTTTGTGCTGCTGGGCTTTCATGTCGGATCGGTCATCTGTTCAGCGATCGTTCGTCGAGTTGACTTCGACCACTTGCCAAGCATTGCCGAGGATGGACGGAAGCTGCCCCGTAGCCCTTAGGCGAGGGCTTCTGATTTCTGGCATTGTGGGTAGGCAACTACCAGCCTGGGATGACTGAGCGAGGTTGCCGCTCGGGTGCCTCTTGCGAGGGCTTCGATCCCTGGAGTCATGGGTAGGGAGCTGCCCGCCGGGGATAGCCGAGCAAGGGCTCGACTTCCTCTGGGAGGACTTTTTGATCCCAGGCGTTGACGTAGGGAAGCTACCCGCCGGGAATAACTGGGTAGGAATAGCCGGGCAGTGAAGCCACGTGGTTGCCTCTTGCGAGGGCTCTGATCCTTCACGACGGGAACCGAGCAGGGTTACTGCCCAGTGCCTCTTGGCAAGGACTTTGATCCCTGTCGGTCGTGGTAGGAAGCTACCAGCCGGGGATAGCCGAGCAAGGACTCGACTGCCTCTGGGAGGACTTTGGTCCTTGGCGTGGGAAAGGTTGTAGAATCCTACCAAGGACCCTTGGCCAGGCAGGGTTACTACCCGGTGCCTCTTGGCGAGGGCTTTTTTCCTAAAGGATAGCCGAGCGAGGGATCCTCGGGCTCGACTGCCTCTGGGAGGGCTTTCTGATCCAACGCGTTGCGGCAGGGAAGCTGCCCGCCGGGGATAGCCGAGCGACGGTTGGGCTCGACTGCCTCTGGGAGGGCTTTCCAATCCCTGACGTTGTGGTAGGGATGCTACCCGCCAGGGATAACCGAGCAGGGTAGCTGCTGGGTTGCCTCTAAGGAGGGCTTTGGTCGTTAGCGTCGGGGGGCTGTAGGAAGCCTACTAAGGATAACCGGGCAGTGAGGCTGCGCGGCCGCCTCTTGGCGAGGGCTTTGGATTGTAAAGACAGAACTCTACTCGGGATGTTTCGACGTTTCTTTACTCGAATGGACAGGATTTTTAGAGAACATTTTACATCATCTTTGTGAAAGAAAAAGGGGGGGTACATACTCGCTGGCCTTGACCTCACTGGTATAGCTTGAGCTTCTCGGCGTTGTAAAGCCACGGGAGCTTGCATCCGCCCGCGTCTTGTAGGCGGTAGGCTCCGCCGGGGAGCGTCTCAGAGACGAGGAAGGGACCATCCCACTTTGGGGAGAACTTGTGAAGCCTGCCTTGGTCGATAAACTCGTTTCGCCGTAGGACCTGATCCCCGGTCATGAAGGAGCGGTGTTTGACCCGAGCGTTATAGTATCAGGCCGTTTGTTGTTGATAAGCAGCAGCTCTGATCTGAGCCCGGTCTCTCTTCTCCAACAAGATGTCCAGATTGGTCTGTAGCGCCAAGGTGTTCGTGTCATCATCGAAGTGCTCGACCCGGTGACTGGGTAGCCCGATCTCCGCTAGGACCATCGCCTCGGTCCCGTAGCAGAGGCTGAAGGGGGTCTCCCCGGTGGGAGTCTTCTTTGACGTGCGCAGGGCCCATAGGACCCGGGGTAGTTCTTCGACCCAACTGCCTTGTCGTCCTTCTAGGCGGGTCCGGAGACCTCGGAGGACGTCTCGGTTAGCGACCTCGGCCTGCCCGTTGCACTGGGGATGCGCGACCGTGGCGAACTTCATGAGGATATGGTATTTCTTGTAGAAGTCCTTCACTTTTTCGTTCTCGAAGTTCGTCCCATGGTCGGTGATGATACACCTCGGGATGCCGAACCGGAGTATCAGGTTGTTTTGCAGGAACTTGATGGTTATGGCAGCGTCCGGTTTCCTGATGGGGACGGCCTCAATCCACTTGGTGAAGTAGTCCACCGCGACAAGGACGTATTTGTGCCCGTCTATACTGGTAGGGAACTGGTTGATCATATCCAATCCCCACTGGGCGAACGACCACGGGGATGTTAGGGCAGTCAGCTCGGTAGCAGAGAGGCGGGGAATGCTGCCGTGAAGCTGGCAGCTCTTGCACCTCCTGACTAGTTTCAGGGAGTCCTCGTACATAGTGGGCTAGTAGTACCCCTAGAGCAACGCCTTTTGGATCAAGGTTCGGGCCCCCTGGTGTGCACCGCCCACCCTCTCATGGATTTCCCGAAGGACGTAGTCGGCTTCACGGGGGTCAACGCACCGGAGCAGGGGCTGAGTAAAGGCCTTCTTATAGAGGTTCCCATTGCTCCAGATGAAGTGGCGGGCTCTAGCCCGGAGACGGCGGGCGGCTTCCCGGTCCTCTGGGAGCGTGTCGTCCTTCAGGAATTCCACAAAGGGTATCTTCCAATCCTGGTCTCTATCCTGCGCCGCGTACACGTGGAGTGTCGTCGCTCCGTCTCCCACACTGGGTTGAGGCAAGGTTTCAAAGAGGATGGACCGCTTATTGTTGGCCGAGTATGACGAAGCCAGCTTGCTCAGGGCGTCGGCCTGGGCATTCAGCTGCCTGGGTATTTGTTCTACCTGGACCTCGTCAAAGTTCCTTCGGAATTTCCTCACCTCCTCCAGGTACTTCATCATCAGAGGTTCCCGAGCTTTGAAGCGGCCGGTCACTTGACCGACAACAAGGGCCGAGTCGCTACGGATTCGAATTATCTTCAGTCCCAGTCCGGCGGCCATGTGCAGTCCGGACAGGAGGGCCCCGTACTCTACCGCGTTGTTTGAGGCTTTGAAACCGAGCTTTAGAGAATACTCCATCTCTGCTTCGTTCGGGCCCCGAATAATGAGGCCGGCACCGCAACCTTCCTCGGTAGAAGACCCGTCGATGTAGATGACCCGCTCTGGAATCGAGCCAGGCCTTCTCGCGATGGGACACTGCGTTGCGAGGGGCGGCGTGGACTCTGGCTTCTTGCTAGGGATGGTGCATTCAACGACGAAATCGGCCAGCGCCTGCTCTTTGATAGCCTGCCTCGGGCGATACCTTATGTCAAACTGAGATAGCTCCCACTTCCATTTTTCTAAGCGGTCCGAGGATTCTGGTGATGCTAGGATAGCCCCCAACGGGTACTCGGTGAGGACGATGATGGTGTGTGCTTGGAAATAGTGCCGCAGCTTCCTCGAGGCTACCACGAGGGCTAAGACAATCTTCTCTATGGCAGGGTACCTTGTTTCTGCATCCTTAAATACGTGGCTGACATAGTACACCGGCTTCTACGCTTCATCGGCCTCCCGGACGAGCACCGAGCCTGCCGCTTGGTCGGATACCGCCAGATACAGCGACAGCTCGTCTCCTTCAACTGGTCGGGTGATCAGTGGTGGCGTCGCGAGGTGCTTCTTCAATTGGTCGAAGGCATCTTGGTACTCCTTCGACCACTCGAACCTCGGGATTTTCCTCGGTGCCTTAAAGAACGGAAGGCATTTCTCCCCCGACCCGGACATGAAACGGCTCAGAGCGGCGACTCGTCCCGTGAGCCGCATGATCTCGACGTTGGTCTTGGGCATGACCATGTTGAGGATAGCGTTGGTCTTTTCTGGGTTAGCTTCGATCGGTGAGTGACCATGAACCCGAGGAACTTTCCCCCGGTGACTCCGAACGCACACTTGGCGGGGTTTAGCTTTATGTTGAACTTGCGGAGCACTTCGAAGGCTTCGCCCAGGTCCCTGGCATGGTCGGCCAACGAGATGGATTTGACGAGAATGTCGTCAACGTAGACTTCCATATTTCTGCCGATCTTTGGCTTGAACATGCAGTTGACCAACCTTTGGTACGTGGCCCCGGCGTTCTTGAGGCAGAAGGGAATCACCTTGTAGCAATATACTCTTCGATCCGTTGTGAATGCGGTGAGATATTCATCTTCAGGATTCATACGGATTTGGTTGTAGCTGGAGAAAGCATCCATGAAGCTCAACAGCTTATGGTCGGCCGAGCTGTCGACGAGCTGGTCTATCCGGGGGAGCGGAAAGTTGTCCTTGGGGCGGGCCTTATTGAGTTCGGTGAAGTCGACGCACATACGCCACTTCCCGTTTGACTTCTTGACCAGAACTACGTTCGCCAGCCACTCCGAATAGGGTACATTTCTGATGAAGTTGGCGACGAGGAGCTGATCAACCTCCTCTACGATAGCCTTCTGTTTGATCGGGGCGAAGCTTCTCTTCTTTTGTCTGACGGGTCGGGCCGCAGGATCAACCCCGAGCTTGTGGGAGATGATTTTAGGATCAATCCCAGGCATGTCAGCAGGTGCCCAGGCGAAGACGTCAGAGTTGCTTCTGAGGAATCTGACCAGGTCATCTCGCTAAGTCCCCGTCAAGAGTGATCCGACCTGGACGGTTTTTCCCTGGTCTCCTTCTGTTAGAGGCACCTTGGTCAGAGGTTCAACCGGTGCCCTACGGATCTCCTTTCGCTCATCTCGGGTGTCTAGGGAACCTTTGATGTCGTCGTTTATCTCAGTGTCGTCGGCCGGTTGCTCGGACGAAGACGTTTCGGTAAAGAATATCTTCGCGACCCGCTGGCTCCCGTAGGCCCGACCTATCCCACCCCGATCGAGAGGGAACTTTATCGCCGGGTGGTAGGTCGATATCTGGGCCAGGAGGGAGTTCAGCATCGGACGGCCGAGGAGGACGTTGTAGGCCGACGGTACTTTTGCTACGATGAAGTCTACAGGCAACGTGCGCGAGCGGTCGGGCTCCCCGATCGTGAACTGCAGGGTGACCACCCCTTGCGCCAGGATGGAGTGATTGGTGAACCCCCAAAGGACGTGAGAGGTTGGTTTCAAGTCCGCTGGGGCGAGCCCCATGTGTAGAAAGCAGTTATGGTAGAGGATGTCCGCCGAGCTGCCCGAATCGATGAGTATCCGGTGGACCTCGTACTGGTGGACTTGGGCCGTGATCACCAGTGGGTCGTTGTGGGGCACGGATATGCCGTGGAGATCCCCGTCGCCAAAGATGATAGGCTCGCGGCCTCTAGCCCTTTCGTTCGGGCTGCCGCCGGCGTCTGCTGCCGGTGCGGGGTGCCGAGCCTTGTAGGAGCTCGACTGGCCCCCTGTCGCCATGACCATAGTCCTTGATGGGCCTTGGTTTCCTTTGGTGGGGCCCGTAAGGCAATGGCCGGTGTAGGGGTTGGTGACGTTCGGTTGAGGCTCGCCTACGTCTCCGTTGAGGGGAAAGTGGCGGCTGGGACCCGGGTTTTCGGGGTGATTACTTGCCATGTGGATGGAGATCGGAAGGCCAACTTCGTTTTTGTGGAGTTTTCTTTCCCACAGACGGCGCCAACTGATGGAGGTCCTTTTCAGATCTCCTTCAGATGTTTTCTTCCGTCGATCTCCCAGTGGATTCTAGAGGGGATCCCCTGTTGTGTGTGGGTCTCAATGGGTTTTGAGGAGATTTGGTGATTGGAGGAGTTGGACGCCAAGTACCTACAAAGAAGTCCCGGGGTGGCTTGATACCACAGAGGACCCTCCGACGATCAAGTTAGTACTAGATCCGAGCAGCATAACGGCTAAGTGGAGTAAAAATGGCTTACTTGACCCTTCTGTGATGGGGGTTTATATAGTGGTGGAGGCACGCAGCAGCAGGCGCGAGAATCTCGCCGGCAGTTACGTTCCCGACGTCATTCCTGCGTGGAGAGCGGATGCCCACGAATGGGGATCGCGAAGGCATGGAACGTGGGATGTTGCTGGCGGAGAATCCGCGCATGGTGAGATTCGTAGAGCTGCGGTTACGCCTGTGAGCGGCGGAACTGGTCGGATGACCGAGGAAGACAGCCTCGGCAAAAAGGCTCAGGGACGAGCGAAAAGGCCGAGGAGACTTGGTCTTGTGGCGGCTCAGGGCGAGCTGAGGGGCCGAGGAGGCCAATCTGCGGGGAGCCCCGAGGAGGGCTAGCTTGCGTTGGCCGGTTGGGCACAGGGGTGGCATGGTCGGCCTTTATGAGCCCTTTCTTCTGAGTTTTGGGACGTGTCGTCCGCCATGTGTCCTGATCGTGAGGGTCGCCAATATCGAGCATTACCATAATGCTTCTCAAGCTTCTCGCCACAACTACTACAAGAGGCCAAACTCATCTAATCACGGGTATGCTCAGCAAAAGTGTGCAAATGGATCGATCAAGTGTCTAGTCTATAGCAAATTTGGTCATTCAGCACTAGTTTTCTATAATCGTTTCAATCAGGCTTATCAATCGGTTCATGTTCCCTAAGCACACATTGCATCGGTGAACGATGGGTGCCTGATTCGGTGCAACACATCATATGACGGCAAATCCTTTTTCTCTTCACGTTCTGATGGAGGTCCTTTTCGGGTCTCCTTCAGAAGTTGTCTTCCGTTGATCTCCCGGTAGGTTGGGAGGTGATCTCCCGTTGCGTGTGGGTCTCAATGGGTTTTGAAGAGATTGGTGATTAGAGGAGTTTAGCGCCGAGTACCCGCAAAGAAGTCCTGGGGTGGTTTGGTACCACCGAGGACCCTCCGACGATCAAGTTAGTACTAGATCCGAGCAGCGTAATGGCTAACTGGAGTCAAAAAATGGCTTACTTGGCCCTTCTGTGATGGGGGTTTATATAGCGGTGGTAGCACGCAGCAGCAGGTGCGAGAATCTCGCTGGCAGTTATGCTCCCGATGTCACGTCCGCGTAGAGAGCGGATTGCCCATTAATGGGGATCGTGATGGCGTGGAACGTGGGATGTTGCTGGCGGAGAATCTATGCATGGCGAGATTTTCGGAGCGGCGGTTACTCCTGTGAGCGGTGGAGTTGGTCGGAGGACCGAGGAAGACGGCCTCGGCTGGGGAGCTCGGGGATGAGCGAGAAGGTCGAGGAGTCTTGGTCTTGTGGCAGCTTGGGACGAGCTGAGGGGTCGAGGAGGCCAATTTGCAAGGGGCCCTGAGGAGGGCCAGCTTGTGCTTGCAGGTCGGGCACAGGGGTGGCCTGGTCGGCCCCTCTGGGCCTTTTCTTCTGAGTTCTGGTACACGTCATCTGCCACGCGTCCTGATCTTGGGGGTCGTCAATATTGAGCATCATCATTATCCCCCCACTCTTATCCCAACCAGCTAGCGGGTCGGGTCAGAAGTGGATTGCCGGGCCGCCCGGGGTGAGCTTCCTCCTAAGGTTTTGTCGGGACGTGTCCCCGGGCTGTCAGCTGTATTTTCTGTCAGCGACTCAGGGCGAGATCTCTGAATTTAAGGAGGGTTCGCCGGTTCGTGCATCCTACCGTTGAAGTGACAGTCTACGTGTCAAGCATCGGTTGGCCGACGGGACGTGTGCAGACCTGCGATGCTTGAAGGGGTGCGGTCCAGTGTGGGAACGAAAAGTGGAGCAATCGGAGCCGTTGGACGTGAGGAGGCATTTTGGCGGAAGATGAAGGGCGCCGTTGGATAAGGTCGCTCACGGTGATAAATAGGGGCGGGGCCTACTCTAGTGCCCCTGTTTACCCCAATCAGAGCAAAGCTCTGTTCAAATTCCAAGACGGGAAACGAAGCAACGCTTCTGTTTTCCCCAATCAGAGCAAGGCTTTATTCTGAAAATTAAAATAAAAAAATTAAAAATTAAAAAAATTAAAGAAGTAACGCTTCAGCTGACTTGCGCTCTGCGCTGCGCGCCACGTGGCAGCGCAGTTGCGCTGCGCTCTGCGCTGCGCGACACGTGGCAGCGCAGTTGCGCTCTGCGCAGCGCGCCACGTGGCAGCGCAGTTGCGCTGCGCTCTGCGCTGCGCGACACGTGTCAAGCGCTGGTGCGTTTGCGCCAAAAAGAATTAAAATTTCAGTAAGATCTTTCTGTTCTTGTTAAAACAAGAAGATTGTTTTCTGTAAAACACAAGCCCTTGGATCAAAGATCCAACGGTGGGGAAAAATCCCCAAATCACTCAGAGAAAGATCTCTCTAACCAATTCAACAAATCATTGGCACTATAAAAAGGCCCCCAGACCCCAACACAAAAGAAGAGAACATCAACACAGAGAGAAAAACAGAGAACTCCTCTAAAGAAAATTTTGAGAAGAGCTCAGAAAAAGAAAAGGTAAAAACCTCTGAATAAAGAAGAATTTCTTCTAAAAAGATCATTGATCTAAGAACAAGATCAAAGATCTTCAATAAAAATATAATAATAATAAAGGCATTGCCTTTTGATGAACCACTGGTTCTTTGAAAACAAGAATTTTTTTTTCTTTGATCTAAAATTGATCAAAATAATAAAACAGTGCCTTGCACTTGCAGATCTGCACTGTTGCGCTCCTGGGTTGGCGCAAGCCACCAGATAGCGCCACGTGTCAGCTCTAGAACAACTTGCACTATACGCTTTTAAAATAGAGTATTGCTCTCTGAAATTGGCGCAACTCACCAGAGCGCGCCACGTGTCAGCAGCGCAACAGCGCAGCGCACTGCGCTTGCGCTCACCAGAGCGCGCCACATGTCAGAAGCACAACAGCGCAGCGCACTGCACTTGCGCTCACCAGAGCGTGACACGTGTCACCTTCCCATGGACTTGCGCCTTGCGCTCCTCAATTGGCGCAAAGCGCCTGACAAACCACATGGCACTCTGTCAGAATAATTAATGCAGCGCATTATTAAAGGGCAGAGCCCAATTAAGAGGCCCAATGGACCAAAACAAATGCTCTGTATTATAAAAAAGGGGACAGAGCCCAACTTAAAAGGCCTAACAGCCCAGAATAAAATACAGTGCAGGGGCAGAGCCCTAATTAAGGCCTAGCAGGCCAAATGCAAATAAATTGTTGAACATTCTCAACTGGACTTAACCCAATCATGGCCGTAATTCCTCAAATTAAATTGACTGAGCACGGCTGCTCTCTTTGTAGGGTTCCTAGGCACACTAGTGAGGTCTCACAAGGCATCGATCATGCCAAATTAAAATTTTAGCGGTGCCGAGAAACCCGACTACGGATCGTCGGCTAGAAGTTTAGGCGAAAAAGCTAAATAGTTAACACTTAACTAATAGATACGGAAATACAACCTTTGTAGATCCGGTCGTCCACCTCCACGGCTCCGAGATGAGGTCCTCTCCGCTGTCCAAATCAAATCCGGGCTCTAGCGTCGGCTTCATCGGAGAATGGACGGGCTAGGTCGTCGACGACGTGCCGAAGATGATCTACATCGAGGCATCGCTAGATCAAGCTCCACCTTCACCAAACCATGATGACTTGTGAAGGAAACACACTCTACTACTTGGCAAGAGGTAGAGGATGAAGAAATAGGAAGTGGGTAGACTTTAGAATTGGATTTCTCACTCATTTGCTCAATTCACCATTGATGAAGTAAGCTATCTTCATGAAGAAGAAGAAGAGGAAGAAGATGATAAAATATTATGATAAGAATAATGAATATATTAGAATGATAATTCTTATCATAATAATGACCATGGTAAAGTGTAGAGAGCTAACTTGAGTTAATTAGAATGGTTAGGTTTAAAAAGAAGACAAAAATGGTGACATGGTCAAAGTATTCATGAAGCTTCATGAATGAAAAGAATGCCACCATTTATCTCATTTCTTTTTCTTTTTCTAAAAGAATAAAAGAATAAAATGAATAAAAACCTTAACCATTTATTTAACCAAGGTATTAACTCTTTACACAAACCCTAGTTATCATATATCATCATACATGATACAAGCATGTGCACAAAACTATATCGAATATACAATGTGCACATCCGAGTGAGAAAATCAATTCAAAGTGAACCGATACTAGTTAATGCAAAGTAATATATCAAATATATAATTATGCATTAAATCATTAAATCAACACTTGATTTAACGATCCGGTCATATCGCATATAACCGACTAATATCAACAGTAACAACTTATCGAATCAACACTTGATCCGATAATCCGGCTATATTGCATATAACCGATCAATGTCACAAATCGCGAGAATCGAATACAGTATCATATACTGGTATCATTCTCGGTCCCGCACATATCTCATATGCGCTCCTATTTCGTTTCGCTTGAGCCAGGAAACCTCTGTGTAGGACTCTAAAGACTCGTCAATACGCCGGCAGCAGATGATGATCATATCAAGCATCCACAAGCCGCAAGCGGTCTGCTAAACGTAACGGCCACCCGGGTATTGAGCGATCTGAAGATCGACGAGCAAGCCCGCTCACACTCCAGTAAATCCAACCAGTAACACTACCGTACAGTCCGGTCTGATCGTCTGATATGTCGCATATCTCGCCTAGGGGTGGTAAATGTCAGACCCCAATAGCTCAATAAGTCATGTCGATATGAGGTCTATAACAATTCGAGAAACTACTGGTAACACTTACCAGTAAATCTCAGCAACCCTGGCCAGGGATTTCCTGTTATAGCCAATCGAACACAGCGCAACATCAACTCCCTATACCGGGAGAGACGAATCCCCTCCTATCGCTCATTGCCTCCATATG
This sequence comes from Agapanthus africanus, assembly GCA_030015575.1. Taxonomy (NCBI): domain Eukaryota; kingdom Viridiplantae; phylum Streptophyta; class Magnoliopsida; order Asparagales; family Amaryllidaceae; genus Agapanthus; species Agapanthus africanus. The sequence continues at coordinate 16,078,195 of CM057349.1, read as the reverse complement.
ACTCGGGACTGTACCCAAAAACCACCGTTTTGCACGCCCTCTTGGACGTGGTAAGATGGAAATCAAAGCACAGTGGGAACCACACAAGACTCTATGACGATCTCGGGTCAACAGACTACTCTGTACCAGTGTCACCAGAGAACTGCTATCTGACGTGAGGTATAATACCATCTGGGAGTTCTCGGCGAGTCCGTCCAGTGTACCCAGTCTTTACTGAGCACCCGTATATCATCTCCGATGTCAAACACCAATGGATATGGGATCATCCATCGCCCATCTGTATGGGTCGAGAAGGTATACGCTAGTCTACTCTGGTATATCGATGCCCCGTCTCGATACACCCACGACTAGGGACTTTGAAGGATGTACTTATAGACTACCATGTCCCCACTAGTATGATCCGCATCATAGTCCAGGTAGTCAAGCACACATCCTAAGGGCTTTACCAACATGTAATAGAGAGACACCCAGTATACACGTTAAGGTAAAGTTCAACCAGATAGCATACTATCATGTCGAGCAAGAAAGTCCTCCCTATATATGTCCCAGCATCCACTACAATATACATCCTATGTATAGTAATGGCCTCTAGGGCATACATATAACTAACACTCTTAAATCAATTTACACCTGGTTCAAGGATACATCTATGAACTCCTCTGACACCTGTCGTTGTAATCCTTCAACGTCGGCAGAGAGGTGATGGGTCCCGATGGCCATACATACATGGACCCCCATGTCCCTAAACTGGAATATGGACCCCCATGTTCCTAAACTGGAACATGGACTACTACGTCCCTAAACTGGAACAATAGAGCCCTAAATGCTTTTTTGTCGGATCTAAACGATCCTATTTAAGTTGATCTTAGCCTCAAAAATGGCTAACGTATCCTTAAACTTTCAAACAGACTTTAGTCCCAAATTGGACTATAGACCTCCCAACAAACTTTGGTTCAAGGGTACATCTCTGAACTCCTCTGATATCTGTCGTTGTAATCCTTCAACGTCGTTAGAGAGATGACGGGTCCCGACGGCCATACATTCAATGGACCGCTATTGTAGGGGTCCTAGGCACACTCATGAGGTTCCACAAGGCATCAACCATGCCAAATTCAAAAATTATGTGCCGAGAAACCCTAATGCTAGATCGTTAACTAGAGGTAAAGGCGAAAAACAAGCAAGTAAACAACTTTATTGCTAAGTGAAAGGGACTACAACCTTTGTAGATCCGCTCCACCACTTCTTTAGCTCCGAGATGACGTCCCTCCGCTGTGATCATCGGGATCCCGGACTCTAGCGTCGGTTTCATCGGAGAAATGAGCGGGCTAGGTCGTTGACTTCGATGCCGAAGATGATCTACATCGAGGCGACTCAAACTCAAGCTCCATCTTCACTTGGTCATGAACCTTGTGAAGAAAATACCCTATACAACATGGCAAGTGGTAGAGGATGAAGAAATAGAAAGTGGGTTCACTTTGGATTTGGATTTCTCACTTGATTTCATCACTTAGAATTTTCTAGTAAGTTTTTCTTTTCTTCATGAAGAAGAAGAAGAAGAAGAAAGAAAAAGAATTATCACAAAAAGAAAATTCAAGTGATATCTATCATATTGCAACCATGGGTTAGATAAACTCGTGTAGAGAATAAACTAGGGTTAAGGTAAATAGTTAGGGTTAAGGAATAAAACAAAATGGTAAGACTTTATCAAAGAAGCTAGAAATATCATGAAGCTTCTTGCACAAAACAAAGAAAGCCACTACCATTTTATTTTTGCCAAAAATGAATAAAGAAAATAAATGAGTAAATCAAACCCTAACATTAACCTAATCATAGTTTAAAGCATACACATACCCAAGTTTGCATGTATCATCAAACATGATACAAACAAGTGCACAAAAATATATCATATATACAATGTGCACAATCTAGTGAGAAGAAAAAATCTTAAGTGAACAAATACTAGTTAATGTAAAGTAATATATCAAATATATAATTATACATTAAATCATTAAATCAACACTTGATTTAATGATCCGGTCATACTGCATATAACCGACTAATATCAAGTGTATCAATGTATCGAATCAACACTTGATTCGGTAACCCGGCTATATCTCATATAACCGTCCAATGATACAGATCGCGAGAATAGAATACAGTATCACATACTGGTATTATTCTCGGTCCCGCACATATCTCATATGCGCTCCTATTTCGTTTCGCTTGAGCCAGGAAACCTCTGTGTAGGACTCTAAAGACTCGTCAATACGCCGGCAGTAGGTGATGATCATATCAAACACCCACAAGCCGCAAGCGGTCTGCTAAACGTAACGGCCACCCGGGTATTGAGCGATCAGAAGATCAACGAGCAAGCCCGCTCACACTCCTGTGAATCCAACCAGTAACACTTACCGTACAGTCCGGTCTCGTCGTCTGATATGTCGCATATCTTGCCTAGGGGTGGTAAACGTCAGACCCCAATAGCTCGATAAGTCGTGTCGATATGAGGTCTATAACAGTTCGAGAAACTACTGGTAACACTTACCAGTAAATCTCAGCAACCCTGGCCAGGGATTTCCGATTATAGCCAATCGAACACAGCGCAACATCAACTCCCTATACCGGGAGAGACGAATCCCCTCCTATCGCTCATTGCCTCCATGTGATTCGGGACTGTACCCAAAAACCACCGTTTTGCACGCCCTCTTGGACGTGGTAAGGTGGAAATCAAAGCACAGTGGGAATCACACAAGACTCTATGACGATCTCGGGTCTACAGACTAACCTGTACCAGTGTCACCAGAGAACTGCCATCTGACGTAAGGTATAATACCATCTGGGAGTTCTCAGCGAGTCCGTCCAGTGTACCCAGTCTCCACTGAGCACCCGTATATCATCTCTGATGTCAAACACCAATGGATATGGGATCATCCATCGCCCATCTGTATGGGTCGAGAAGGTATACGCTAGTCTACACTAGTATATCGATGCCCTGTCTCGATACACCCACGACTAGGAACCTTGAAGGATGTACTTATGGACTACCATGTCCCCACTAGTATGATCCGCATCATAGTGCAGGTAGTCAAGTACACATCCTAAGGGCTTTACCAACATGTAACAGAGAGACAATCAGTGTACACGTTAAGGTAAAGAGCAACCAGATAGCATACTATCATGTCGAGCAAGAAAGTCCTCCCTATATATGTCCCAGCATCCACTACAATATACATCCTATGTACAGTAATGGCCTCTAAGGCATATATATAACTAACAATCTCCCACTTGCACTAGGGCCATCTGTAGCAGTGGTTGCAGTATCTCATACTCAACCATCCCATAAAAGTCTCTCTCTGGAAAAGGCCTTTTTGAGTGGATCCGCCGTGTTGTCCTCCGAGTCTACTCTCCTTACCTCGATCACCCTGGAGATCAACCATCTCCATGATCAGGTGACGCTGCCTTAGAATATGTCTGGATCACTGATGGGACGGACGTTCCTTGGCATAAGCCACAACTCCATTGTTACACAATGGGAGGAACTAAGTTCATCTCATGAACTAATATACACCCAGACAGCCTCTTTGGTAGCATCTTAAGTAGCGATGTATCCAGCCTTTATCGTCTAGTAAGCCACGGTATCTAGCTTGGAACTCTTCCAACATACCGTCCCTTTACTGAGGGTAAAGACAATGCCTGTGACTGACATTCAGTCGTCCTTATCACCCTGGAACATTTCCAGTGATTCTCCCCAGAATCGATTGATACCATCTCACTACAACTAATGAGAATCCTAACATCCAATTAGATCTATCTCATAGATCCAAAACCCAGGATTTAGTAGGTATCACTTTGATCTTATATGGAGAATCATTGTGATAAGCGGAGATTGATCGAGCGTAGCATAGGAAACACTTTCCCTATCAAGAGTATGTCATCCACGTACTCTACGAGGATCATTACCATACTCCCTACTACCTTTTTGTATATACAAGGTTCATCTACCATTTTGATGAAGTCAAACTCTTCGACTACCACAAAACAGACGTTCCAACTCCACGATGTCTGTTTTATCATATAAAACATCTTGCACACGTTTCCGCTGCTCCCACTGTCTACGAAGCCCTCTGGCTGTGTACTTATAGACGCTCTCTTCTAAATAATCATTAGAAAAGCAGTCATGACACCCAACCGCCAGATATCGTAGTCATGGTATGTAGCCGTGGCAAGTAGGATCTGGATGGACTTAAGCATAGCCACCGAAAAAGGTTTCATCATTATCCACGCCTGGTCGATGATGAAAACCTTTAACATGTCTAGCTTTGAAAATCTCAACTTTTCTATCTACACCAAGTAATCTTCTCAAGATATACTTGCTCCTGATGGGGATTTAACCCTTCAGATAAAGCAACCAAAGTCCATACTTTATTGGTGTACAAGGATTCCATCTCAGATCGCTGAGCATCCAGCCATTCTTATAGAGTCCCACTCCTGATGGCCGGCTCGAAACTAGTTGGGTCATCATCTCATGATGCAATCCTCGCTCCCATTGTCATAGAGAAACAGAAGTATCTCTCAGGTGGGTGAGAAACCCTACTAGATCGTCGGAGAGGCTGAAGTTCGTTGGTATCTACTGAATCCTTTGGTTCTACCAAATCATCTGCTATAGTTTGTATAGCTGGAACCTTTCCAGTTCTACATAACTGACTTTGCCTCGAGCTTGTCCGGATTTTGCTTTTAGACATAGGCCGGACAACCCTAAATCTTAACAAACTTAAGATATGGACTCTTCCCTTTCCATATCACATATGAAGTGGTAGGCAATTGATTTGATTGGAATCCTATTCAATAGGTATGCAGCTTCTCAAGCGCATAACTCCCAAAAGGAAATAGGTAACTCGGTAGTACTCATCATAGAGCACACCTTATCATATAGGGTGTGATTGCTCCGTCCCGATACACCGACGTGCTGTGGTGTATACGGAGGAGTAATGCTGAGAGAGAATCTCATTCTCTTTTAAAAAAGTCCAAGAATTCCGTGCTCAAGTATTCTCCTCCTTAATCACATCAAAGGACATAATACTTATACCCGTTTTGGTTCTCTACTTCTAACTTATATTCTGTGAATATCTCAAAAGGTTTGGACTTGTGTTTCAACAAGAACATATGTCTGAATCTAAAGAGATCATTAGAGAATGTAATGAAGTACAAAGAACCGGTCTTGGCATGTGTAGACAGGGGACCTTCATACATCATCATGTATCAGTCCCAAGAGTACACTAACTCTTTCTCTGCTTCCAATAAACAGAGTTGTGGTCATCTTATCTTTGTGACATGACCGGCAAATTTTCACAAGATGTAAATTCAAACTGATTTAAATATGCATCTAAATGTAACTTCAGCTAGTCGGGTCGCATTGATATGACCTAGTTTACAATACCTCAAGAAGAATTCGTTCATTTCGGAACTCTTCCTCTTTTGTGTGTTCTGTATACTAGGAACTGTAGTTTGATTTAGAACGTCAATACTTTTAGATAACGTGCCTGAACCGATCAACTTTTGATATAGGAAATGTTCAAAACATTATCCAACAATACAAAATTACATCTATCTTTACAAATAAAGAGACCGATATGATTTTGTATATCAGGTTTGTTATCTAATAACATTTGTTCAGAATCAATGTATTCTGGTAATACAGAGTGACAGTGACCAACAGACTTGGCTGCAACACTTGCACCGTTTTCTGTCTCATGAAACTTATCACCCGTTCTCAGTTCTCTACCTTTTTGTAGCCCATGTAACGGATTACATTAGCGGGATCCTGATCCGGTATCACATACTCAGGACGTAAAGGATACTGAGAAACAGTTCTATGTAACGAACACACCCGAAGATGATGCATCAACATGCACTTTCTTCGTTTGGGCGGCACGGGAAATCTGGTATTTCCCAATTTCCTGCTCTATCTTATAACAATTATAAGTTGGAGCGGGACCAACGTTCCCCAGCTCAGTATAACAAGCGGGTTCGGTCAATAATCCGTATTATTATCTTGATTAAGGCGTGATATGGTCGCTACCTGGAGAGAGAGAGAAGAAAACACTCTGCGTGCGCTCTTGCAAGATCAGATTGGTTATTATTTTATCTAATCAGGATGGCTCCCACTGTTTTTATCAAATCTTCCTTCAAACCCTAAAAGGAAAGACTAGCCGGGATTAATTACACACTACAAGTTCGCCAATCTTTCAGCCAGGCCAGTGTCGGTACTTTGAGGGAGGTCCCCTGTGCTTTCGCACGAACCCAATTAATGTAAACCTCGTTTTCCCAGAGGCGTAACCTCGTTAACACCTTTCTAGACACCTACTTGATCGGCTAATTGTAATGTGTAAAACTCTCCCAGAAGTAACTCTTACTCCCAGCGGGTATCGGGATCCAACTATCTCATAGAAGGTATGCAATCTCATTGCAAATTTCAACACTTGAAATTCCCGATAATTTTGCCCCTAACCACCTATGACCTTGACAAAGGCCAACAAACCATAGGATGCTAGTCAAGTTCAACCCGTCATTTCCTGATTGAATTAAACCCACCCGCACGACCCTTGACAAAGGCCAACAAGGTCGTACAACTACCCTAACCCAATCTGCATCATATGAATAAGCAGATAAGCACCAGTCAGCTACCGCACACTACGCCTTGACAAAGGCAAAAAAACGCAGCACGAATACTAACTACTACTTATCTGAAATGACGGAGGGCTACGACAGGTTTTTCTGAAAACCTATTGCGTAATGAACTTGATATCGTTGTAGAATCAAATAATTTTAAAATGGAGTGTTTTTGAGGCTTTTCTAGTTTTGCTAAAGGGGTCACTCCCGGTGAAGGGATCGTCGGCCCTTTCCTCATCGAATCAGGTGCAGGATATATCATATATACCGCTGTGCAAAGCAAGAACTATAGGAGCAATCAAAAGACAAACCGAGGGGTGTAGCATCTGCCAGTCATTGCTAAAGGGGTCACTCCCGGTGAAGGGATCTCGGCCCTTTCCTTATCGAATAAGGTGCAGGATGTTCTACAAGGAACACCGCGATGCAAAGCAAGAACCGAAGCTACCTGTTTTTGAAAATTCGATTCCACAACATCTTTTAGGTTTCTTTTTCTTTCATTAATCATATTAATGAAGTTCCATCATTTAAGTCACCTAAACATCACAGATAAATACGACGTACACTTATGCCATCCGCATTCGCCTCGATGTCCCTTCGTACACCATTAGGTTAGGTAACTAACGGCAGAGCGGGGTACGGCTAGCGCGGGTGTAAAACATAAGTAACGTCTATATAATATATCATATATACTATATACAGTATTTATCACAGAACATCAAATGATCACATCACAGATATCGCAGCATAAGAATCATATGAAACATTGGATATACTAGGACGTCCGTGTTTTCAATACGAGCCAGTATAAAACACGGATTCCACGGTCACGATGAATAGCCAAACCCACACCCCTAGACCCCTACGAGAGCGGCAAGCAAACCTACCAATTCTAGAGTTAGGAGACCCGGACTCGATTCCTCGAGTTGGTCTCCCACTGGACTCCAGAACCCGGTTACTTGTGTTCTCCTCCTTGGGTCTATCCTAGTGCGGAAAAGTAAATAATATACAAAAGGTGACATCTTTCGCAACCTGGAAGTGCCCCAATAAAAGAATATTACATACAAGTTTTTACATGAATGAAAATGAAAAACACTCATCTCACATAAAACCCCCCGGCTATTCAAAACGCGACGATCCAATTTAACATATCCAGCAACACATAACATCACATGTCATCAACGTAAGTAAATATGCCCATCCCAATTGTCGTTGACATATAGCAACGAAACCGGCGATATCATATATTACACTTACGGTCACAGAAAAGAAAGTGTAAAACTACAACAGTTGGAATCCGCAAACTTCATAGACATCGCATGCCTAATCAAATGAATTTCTTAGATCGCATGCCTAACAATTATAAACCCCGCATTTCAGTCTCATTATCGAAAACACTTTTCAATATCTAGTCGGGCAATTCAACAAGATTCCCGACAAGTGATAGAATGCTCGTCGCAAACTTTAGTAGACGGCCGCACCCCCGATGCCGTCGACGAAGTGCACCAAGGCGGAACACCGCTGCCGCGAGCACCCGAACGGATGCTTTCGGCGACGGGGTTCTCCTACAGTCACTTGGTCGGGGCTATGGTGTGTAGCTGTCTATTAAGTTTACCCGGCAAGTATCCGCGTACGCTATGTGATTGCGACGGACTTTTGATCACATCAAATTCCGTGGCAACCGATCAAGTGAGACTAAACTGCTATGTTTATAACATTCATATTAGTTATCTCATAACTTCTTGTGGATTCCAAATATTGTATCACATTCCAGATAAATAGAAAATGTTAAACTTTCCGATCGAACAATCAAACACCCAAGTTTTCCCGAAACAACTCAACACATGAAATAAGTTTAAAAACATTCACTTCATACCTCAGTACCAACGGTCCAGCCGTAGAAGGGTCAAGCCAACGCCTCACATGTGGCACGCCGTACTGCCCCAAACCCTAAGGTTCAAAGGGCAGTTCAAGACGGTCACATAATCGAGTTAAGGTTTGTTGTCTTCTAGAGGGTCCATCGCATTACTTGCACTACTTAGAACGTTCTTAAACTACGGAAAGATCCAACACTTGGAAATTTCTCAACAGGAGAAAAATTGGGTATTTATATCCGGTCGAACTTTTTAACATATTCTAAATTATCCGGAAAAACACAGACAAAGTTAAAGATTCCGATCGAATCGTCGAACTCCCAATACAACCCAGAAAACTCAACACTTGAGTATACATTAAAAATTTCCAGAAGATTCAGTAAACTAATAAGGAAGTTACTGTGCAGAAATAAAGTATCAATGTGACTGTACGGCCGCGGAACCGCCGCACGAGCCATGCTCGTGCCGCGTTTCCGCGGCGCTTTAATTGAATTAGGCACTCGTTTTGCACAGTAACTCCTAAAAAAGCCTGCTGATTTTTCTGCATATTTTTAATCTAGAAAAATCCACAGTTTTGAAAAAAGGACAGAGAGGGCTCAAAGTTAGGGTTTCAGGGTTCGATCGGGTTTCTAACTTCGTCTACGCATCGCCTAAAGCTCTAGCTCGGCTCTGATACCACTGTATGGGTCCTAGGTACACTCATGAGGTTCCACAAGGCATCAACCATGCCAAATTCAAAAATTATGTGCCGAGAAACCCTAATGCTAGATCGTTAACTAGAGGTAAAGGAGAAAAACAAGCAAGTAAACAACTTTATTGCTAAGTGAAAAGGACTACAACCTTTATAGATCCGCTCCACCACTTCTTTAGCTCCGAGATGACGTCCCTCCGCTGTGATCATCGGGATCCTGGACTCTAGCGTCGGTTTCATCAGAGAAATGAGCGGGCTAGGTCGTTGACTTCGATGCCGAAGATGATCTACGTCGAGGCGACTCAAACTCAAGCTCCATCTTCACTTGGTCATGAACCTTGTGAAGAAAACACCCTATACAACATGGCAAGTGGTAGAGGATGCAGAAATAGGAAGTGGGTTCACTTTAGATTTGGATTTCTCACTTGATTTCATCACTTAGAATTTTCTAGTAAGTTTTTATTTTCTTCATGAAGAAGAAGAAGAAGAAGAAAGAAAAAGAATTATCACAAAATGAAAATTCAAGTGATATCTATCATATTGTAACCATGGGTTAGATTAACTCATTTGGAGAATAAACTAGGGTTAAGGTAAATGGTTAGGGTTAAGGAATAAAACAAAATGGTAAGACTTTATCAAAGAAGCTAGAAATATCATGAAGCTTCTTGCACAAAACAAAGAAAGCCACTGCCATTTTATTTTTGCCAAAAATGAATAAAGAAAATAAATGAGTAAATCAAACCCTAACCATTAACCTAATCATAGTTTAAAGCATACACATACCCAATTTTGCATGTATCATCAAACATGATAAAACAAGTGCACAAAAATATATTATATATACAATGTGCACAATCTAGTGAGAAAAAAAAATCTTAAGTGAACAAATACTAGTTAATGTAAAGTAATATATCAAATATATAATTATACATTAAATCATTAAATCAACACTTGATTTAATGATCCGGTCATACTGCATATAACCGACTAATATCAAGTGTATCAATGTATCGAATCAACACTTGATTCGATAACCCGGCTATATCTCATATAACCGTCCAATGATACAGATCGCGAGAATAGAATACAGTATCACATACTGGTATTATTCTCGGTCCCGCACATATCTCATATGCGCTCCTATTTCATTTCGCTTGAGCCAGGAAACCTCTGTGTAGGACTCTAAAGACTTGTCAATACGCCGGCAGTAGGTGATGATCATATCAAACACCCACAAGCCGCAAGCGGTCTGCTAAACGTAACGGCCACCCGGGTATTGAGCGATCAGAAGATCAACGAGCAAGCCCGCTCACACTCCTGTGAATCCAACCAGTAACACTTACCGTACAGTCCGGTCTCGTCGTCTGATATGTCGCATATCTTGCCTAGGGGTGGTAAACGTCAGACCCCAATAGCTCGATAAGTCGTGTCGATATGAGGTCTATAACAGTTCGAGAAACTACCGGTAACACTTACCAGTAAATCTCAGCAACCCTGGCCAGAGATTTCCGGTTATAGCCAATCGAACACAGCGCAACATCAACTCCCTATACAGGGAGAGACGAATCCCCTCCTATCGCTCATTGTCTCCATGTGATTCGGGACTGTACCCAAAAACCACCGTTTTGCACGCCCTCTTGGACGTAGTAAGGTGGAAATCAAAGCACAGTGGGAATCACACAAGACTCTATGACGATCTCGGGTCTACAGACTAACCTGTACCAGTGTCACCAGAGAACTGCCATCTGACGTAAGGTATAATACCATCTGGGAGTTCTCGGCGAGTCCTCCAGTGTACCCAGTCTTCACTGAGCACCCGTATATCATCTCTGATGTCAAACACCAGGATATGGGATCATCCATCGCCTATCTGTATGGGTCGAGAAGGTATACGCTAGTCTATACTGGTATATCGATGCCCTGTCTCGATACACCCACGACTAGGGACCTTGAAGGATGTACTTATGGACTACCATATCCCCACTAGTATGATCCGCATCATAGTCCAGGTAGTCAAGTATACATCCTAAGGGCTTTACCAACATGTAATAGAGAGACAATCAGTGTACACGTTAAGGTAAAGAGCAACCAGATAGCATACTATCATGTCGAGCAAAAAAGTCCTCCCTATATATGTCCCAGCATCCACTATAATATATATCCTATGTACAGTAATGGCCTCTAGGGCATACATATAACTAACAGCTATGTCCCTAAACTGGAACAATATAGCCCAAATGCTCTTTTGTCGGATCTAAACGATCCCATTAAGTTGATCTTAGTCTCAAATCAGACTAACGTATCCTTAAGAAACGTTTAAGTTGATCTTAGCCTCAAATATAGCTAACGTGTCCTTAAACCAAAATCTTCAAACAGACTCCAGTCCCAAACTGGACTATAGATCTCCCAACCAACTTTGGTTCAAGGGTACATCTCTGAACTCCTCTGATATCTGTCGTTGTAATCCTTCAACGTCGTCAGAGAAGTGACGGGTCCCGACGGCCATACATTCAATGGACCACTATGTCCCTAAACTGGAACAAGAGAGCCCCAAATGCTCTTTTGTCAGATCTAAACGATCCCGTTAAGTTGATCTTAGTATCAAACTGGACTAACGTATCCTTAACAAACGTTTAAGTTGATCTTAGCCTCAAATATGCTAACATATTCTTAAACCAAAACCCCAAACCCAAATCTAAGAAAATACGGATTTGGACTAATCCACGTCCTATGGGCGACGACATAAATTAGTCTCCATATACAATCCACGGGCAACCACAAACAAAACAAACACCCACGACACGAAGTGAAATTATGGAGAAGGAGAAAGTTGTTACCGCGACGCGGTAGCGTAATTAACTGCAGGAGCTTGCGCCTGCAGGGAAGAGCGTCCCCACAATCAAAAACCCCTCAAGCGAGTGGGAATCTGACGAAGTCTGCTACATCGGCTGCATCCGTTTAAACCTCCGATACACGGTGCCATAAATCAACTTGGCATCTTCGGAGAGGTGGACGGATAAAACCAATTAGCATCTGCCCCGAATCTCAGGCAAGACGTCTTCACGTCGTGGCCGCCGTTCGGAGGGGAACAGATTCTGGTACGCCCGGTGAGACCTCTTCCTCTTTCCACTCCACATTTCGTGTGTCGTGTTCGCGAACGAATCGCGGTTTGCTGTGGTTGCCTGTGGATTCGAGGTACTAAGATTTGGTGTCTTGCTCCGTGCAGAAAACAGAAGATCAATGGCTTCAAACTGCACTACCTGCAACTGCAACTCTCGCTCCGTCCTTGCTGGAGGAGTGACTTATGGGCCCCAAGCGGCCTCCCTTTTCAAGATGCCAATGGAGCAGGTAACTCAAGCCACCGCTGGATTATTCTTCGGGATCATGCTCCCACCGATGAGCTTCAATGCCCAAATGACATCGCAAGGAGCTCCAAAGAAGCCGGTCTTTGATCGACTTACTACTGCCGCGACCCCTCTTAACGGGTCGCCCAACTTCAATACCTCAGTCTTCAACAGACTGGGCCAGAACGTCTACAAGCCCGCGATACCCGAAGCTGCCATCCCAAAGCGGATAGCCATCCCAGCTCAAGCGGACGAAATCATTGGAAAGGCTCCTCCTTCCAAGAAGTCAGTTTTTACAAGGCTGGCCATTCCGGTTGCTGCTCCAGGCAAGGTCCTCAAAGCTGCTTCCCCTACCCAGAGGTCTTTCTTTGACAGATTAGACATTGCTTCTCAACGGGTATCGGTCTTCGACAGGCTAGCACCAATAACGGTCTCTCCTCAAAGTAGGGGGCATGACGAAGTCACCCTTATAGCTGAAATAACTCCATCCGTACGACACGCTCGACGTCGCCACTGCGCCGAGTGAGGAAGGCTGGGGGCAACTCCCCCTCTGGGATAACTCCGCCAGCTCCAACGGTGGGGATCGATGCTGCTGTTCCAACCGAGAACAGCTTTGAACTGTTCAACAAGGTGCGCAGAAACTCTCCTGCTGCGGTGCTGAAGAGAACTCCTTCACCTGTGAAGAACACTCCAGAGAAGAAGCTAGAGCAGCCCCTTCAATGGCTGTCCTCTAAAATTTACAAAGTCTGGCGACAGGTCCAAGAGTCGGTGATTGATGAAAACTATCTCCGCCGACAGAAAAAGATGAAGGTTCGGCAGGAGAAGGATTACTCCGTCAAGCCACAAAAAGCAACAGTTGCTTGGGTGCCCACTGCAACGACACCCTCAACTTCGACCACTCAAAAAAGAAGGAGGTCGGGGAAAATCCCTGTGTCTTTGGCAAATCGCAAAGACACTGAATCTAAACGCCCCAAGTCTGGGGGCATGGTAATGCACACTGTTTATATGGCTTCCGGAAAGGAGGAAGGCCGCGCTGCGACGGGTCACCGACCACTCACCCGATCCATGACCAAAGCTCAGGAGCAGCAATAGAAGCTTCAAGAGATAATGACTGCGATGGCTGCACTTATCGAACTAAAAGAAAGCTCGGAAGTATTATCAGAGTAGCGTCACAAATAAGAAACCGATGCTGACTTCTTACGTAGAGTCCTCGAAAAGAAGGACAAAGAAGCCGCAGAGCAAGCGGCTAACATAAAACAAATGGAGCTCCTCTTCCAAGATATGATAGGGATGATGTTACAGCCGGACCCTCCAGCTGATGACCCTCCAATCATTGTTGAAAACGATAAAGAGGAGACATCTAATCCTCCTCCGGCTCTTTCAGCAGCCAAGGAAGAAACCATTTCTAAGGCCGCACTGGATGACTATATAGCTCAGCAAATACGAGCTCATCAGGCAAATGAGGCGGCTGGGCAAATTGCTAGAACCGGACTACCCTACCCGGGCTGGTATGACCAAATCAGTTACCCGCCCGGATATACGATCCCTAAATTCCATGTGTATAAATGGACAGGGAATCCACATCAGTATGTCGCTCAATTCAGGGCCTTATGCGGCAATACTGGAGGCGATGACAAATTGTTGCTTCGACAATTCGTCGGCAGCTTAGCAGAAACAGCCTTTGAATGGTATTCGGAGCTACCTAACGACTCTGTCAAAACAATTGCGGAGATGGAGCTAATGTTTACACAAAGATTCGTGAGTGCTAGTGGACGTACCTCGATAACAGCACTGATCAATGCCAGGATAAGACCAGGCGAAACGTGGGTCCAATATGCAACACGATGGCGGAACCTATGGTCGTAATGCGAACAACGTATCGAAGAAGCGCCAGCGGTGGGCATGTTCGTGGGCACTCTCGATCCGCAGGAGACTATTTCCCAATTCATGATGTTCTTCAGGCCGACCACTTTCCAGGCCTTGATTGGCAAATTAGCCCAAATGGACCAGATAGGCCATAGACCATCTCCTTCAAAGACAAAGTCTTGGAATGAAAAGGGCAAAGGGAAAGCAACCTTCGTTGCCAATACTCAACAACGGCCGAGCAACTTAAAACCGGTTGTTTGCCAAAACAATATGCGTCCACGCCCATCCCTCGAGGAGAGACTGGGACGTCCTTACTCGTTTCCTCAGAATAAAACAAGGAAACTGTTCGAGCTGGCCACGCGCAACGGACTCATCAATCTGCCGAGTCCAAAACGTCTGTTGCAGCCAGAAGATCTCAATAATCCCGATTATTGCCCTTACCACCACACGGTAAGTCATCCGATCGAGGACTGTTTCGTCTTTAAGGGATGGATCGAGGATCAATACCTACAAGGCAAGTTTACGCTGTCTGAAAAGTGGAAGGTAAACCCGCCACAGCCACACACTCCAACGAAGACGGACGCACCGGGGGCAACTTGTCATGTGATCTCCCACTCATTGGTGGATGATAAAGAGGCTCCTTGCGCCAAGAAACCGAGGGCGGACCCTGAACCAAAAATTCTACGGCCGTCAGACGAGATGATCGATGCCTTCCTAAATGAGATTCGTCTGAAAGTTAAAACCAATCAAGAGCGTGAGATGGACATACTGGAAGGAGCCAAACACCGACGACTAGACCAAAGAGTCGAGGCACTTTCGTCAAATCAAAAGTCATCCGCTGCGGATAAAAACAAATTCAAGACGAGGAAAAGGTTTGCTAAAGCCATATCAATGGGAATGAAGCTACCACCCTCTGAAGAAAACACTCTCGGTGAAGTAGAGATGCATCCTAACTTCTGCTTATATTATCAGAAGATCACACATCTTACTGAAGACTGCGACTCCTTTAAGTGTTGGTGGCAAGGGTATGCCGCTCACAGGCGACACGTCAACAGGACAAAGCGTGAAGCTCATAGACAGCGGAAGAATGCGACATATGATTATAAAAGAATTGTTAGCAATTATTGTAGGGTTCCTAGGCACTCTAATGAAGTCTCACAAGGCATCAACCATGCCAATTTCAAAAAATATGGGTGCCGAGAAACCCTAAGACGGATCGTTGACTAGAAGTTTAGGCGAAAAGATAATCTAGTTAACTACTTAACTAAAAGTTAGATGCTACAACCTTTGTAGATCCGGTTCTCCACTTCCTTAGCTCCACGTGGGTGTCCTCTCGCTGTCCATCATGAATCCCGAACTCAATCGTCGGCTTCATCGGAGAAACGGGCGAGCTAGGTCGTCGGCTTCGTGTCAAAGACGATCTACGTCGAGGCATCACAAGTTCAAGCTCCGACTTCACAAAGTTGTGAAACTTGTGAAGAAAACACCCAAAACAACTTGGCAAGAGGTAGAGGGTGAAGAAATAGGAGGTGGGTTCACTTTAGAATTGGATTTCTCTCACTAGAACTCAAGTTGCCATTGATGGCATCAAGGTTTCTATCTTGAAGAAGAAGGAGAAGATGAAGCTAGTTTTATGATAAGTTCTTTAAAATGAAAAGAAAATTCATACTTATCATAATCTAACTAGGGTTAAGTGTAGAGAATAAACCATGGTCATTTGGAGAGTTAGGGTTAAGCATGAGGACAAGAATGGTTGCAAAAGTCAAGGCTTCATGAAGCTTCAACTAATGACAAAAGAAAGCCACCATTCTTTTTAAATCATTTCCAAATAAATAAATGAATATGTAAAACCCTAATTATCAAATTAACCATGGTTTAATTCTACACATTTAACCAAATGATCAAGTATCATCAAACATGATACAAAAATGTGCACAAAAGCATATCACATATACAATGTGCATCAAGTGAGAAAAATCCGTTTAAAGTGAACCATTACTAGTTAATGTAAAGTAATATATCAAATATATAATTATACATTAAATCATTAAATCAACACTTGATTCAATGATCCGGTCATGTCGTACATAACCGACTAGAATCAATGTATCGATTTATCGAATCAATGATTCGATAACTAGGTCATATCGAATATAACCAATCGAAACATATATCGCGAGAATGAAATGCGGTATCACATACACGCATTATTCTTGGTCCTGCACATATCTCATATGCGCTCCTATTTCGTTTCGCTTGAGCCAGGAAACCTCTGTGTAGGACTCTAAAGACTCGTCAATACACCGGTAGCAGATGATGATCATATCAAGCACCCACAAGCCGCAAGAGGTCTGCTAAACGTAACGGCCATCCGGGTATTGAGCGATCAGAAGATCGACGAGCTAGCCCGCTCACACTCCTGTGAATCCAACCAGTAACACTTACCGTACAGTCCGGTCTGTTCGTCTGATATGTCGCATATCAAGTCTAGGGGTGGTAAACGTCAGACCCCAATAACTGATAAGTCGTGCCGATGTGAGGCTCATAACGGGTCGAGAAACTACTGGTAACACTTACCAGCAAATCTCTGATCAGCCCTGGCCAGGGACTTCCCTGTTACGGCCAATCGAGCACAGCGCAACATCAACTCCCAATACCGGGAGAGACGAAACCCCTCCTATCGCTCATTGCCTCCATGTGACTCGGGACTGTACCCAAAGACCACCGTTTTGCACGCCCTCATGGACGTGGTAAGGTGGAGATCAAAGCACAGTGGGAATCACACAAGACTCTATGACGATCTCGGGTCTACAGACTAACCTGCATAAGTGTCACCTGAGAACTGCCATCTGACGTGAGGTATAATACCATCTGGGAGTTCTCGGCGAGTCCGTCCAGTGTACCCAGTCTCCACTGAGCACCCGTATACCATCTCTGATGTCAAACACCAATGGATATGGGATCATCCATCGCCCATCTCATGGGTCGAGAAGCGTATACGCTAGTCTACTCTGGTATATCGATGCCCCGTCTCGATACACCCACGACTAGGGACCTTGAAGGATGTACTTATGGACTACCATGTCCCCACTAGTATGATCTGCATCATAGTCCAGGTAGTCAAGTACACATCCTAAGGGCTTTACCAACATGTAACCATAAGACAGTTTAAAAGAGACAAGTGTACATGTTAAGATAAAGAGCAACCAGATAGCATACTATCATATCGAGCAAGAAAGTCATCTCTATATATGTCCAAGCATCCAATATAATATACATCATCTGTACAATACTGGCCTCTAGGGCATACATACAACTAACAATCTCCCACTTGCACTAGGGCCAGCTGCTGTAGTATCGCATACCGAGCATCCCGAAGAGTCTCTCAAACTGTATCTGGGGAATGGCCTTCGTGAGTGGATCCGCCGTGTTGTTCTTCGTGTCAACCCTCTTGACCTCGATCTCCCGGCGATCAACTATCTCCCGGATCAGGTGATACCGCCTCAGAATATGCCAGGATCGCTGATGGGACCTGGGTTCCTTGGCCAAAGCCACCGCTCCATTGTTATCGCAATACAAAGGTATTGGATTCTCAATGGATGGAACCACTCCAAGTTCAGTAATGAATTTCTTGATCCAGACAGCCTCTTTGGCAGCATCGTTGGCAGCGATGTATTCAGCCTCCATCGTCGAGTCTGCCACGGTTTCCTGCTTGGAACTCTTCCAGCTAACCGTCCCTCCGTAAAGGGTAAAGACAAATCCCGACTGCGACTTAGAGTCGTCCTTATCACTCTGGAAGCTCGAATCGGTAAAGGACTCCACTTGGAGTTCCCCGTTACCATACACCAAGAGCATCTCTTTAGTCCTTCGCAAGTACTTGAGAATGCTCTTCACAGCTGTCCAGTGACTCTCTCCAGGATCAGCTTGATACCTGCTCACTACACTTAGTGAGTATGCTACATCGGGTCTGGTACATAGCATCGCATACATGATAGAGCCTACAGTCGAAGCATAGGGTATCCCTTGCATGCGAGCTCTCTCCAAATCAGTCTTGGGAGACATCTCTTTGGAGAGAGTGACTCCAGAGATCGTGGGCAAGTTCCCACGCTTGGATTCTTACATACTAAACCTCTTCAGTATGGTGTCAATGTACCTGGATTGGGACAATCCCAATATCCGTTTGGATCTATCCCTATAGATCCTAATTCCCAATATGCAGGAGGCATCACCAAGATCTTTCATTGAGAATCTTTGTGATAAGAAGAGCTTGACCGATTGCAGCATAGGAATATCATTTCCTATCAAGAGTATGTCGTCTACGTACAATACGAGGAAGACAACCTTACTCCCTGCTACCTTCTTGTAAATACAAGGTTCATCTGGGTTTTTGACGAAATCAAACTCTTTGATAACGACGTCAAAGCAGATGTTCCAACTCCGCGATGCTTGCTTTAATCCATAAATGGATTTAAGCAGCTTGCACACCTTCCCGCTGCTCCCACTGTCTACGAAGCCCTCTGGCTGAGTCATGTACATGCACTCTTCTAAATCACCATTTAGAAAGGCGGTCTTAACATCCATTTGCCAGATTTCGTAATCATGATATGCAGCGATGGCAAGCATGATCCGGATGGATTTAAGCATAGCCACTGGAGAAAAGGTTTCGTCATAGTCCACACCTGGTCTTTGATGAAAACCTTTTGCTACAAGTCTAACTTTGAAAGTCTCCACTTTCCTATCTACACAAAGTTTCTTCTTGAAGATCCACTTGCTCCCAATGGGTTTTACCCCTTCAGGAGCAACGTCCAAAGTCCATACTTTGTTGGTGTACATGGATTCCATCTCGGACCGCATAGCATCCAGCCATTTCACTGAGTCCCTACTCGTGATGGCCTGCTCGAAGCTAGTTGGGTCATCATCCTCCATGATGCAATCCTCACTCCCACCATCCATGAGAAAACCGTAGTATCTCTCAGGTTGGCGAGGAACCCTACTAGATCGGCGGAGTGGCTGAGGTTCATTGGGAGCTACTGAATCCTCTGGTTCCACTAAATCTTCTGTTGTGTTTTGTTCAACTGGAACCTCTTCCAGTTCTACCTCAGAGCCACTAATCTCTTTTGCAAGAAATTCCTTTTCTAAAAAGGTGGCATGTTGAGCAACAAATACTCTTTGTTCCTCACTGTGGTAGAAGATATACCCTCGCGAATGTTTGGGATATCCAACAAATTTACACAAAACAGACCTTGCATCGAGTTTGTCCGGTTTTTGTCTTTTGACATAGGCCGGGCAACCCCATATCTTAATAAAATTAAGATATGGTCTCTTCCCTTCCTATATCTCATATGGTGTGGTAGGCACAGATTTGGTGGGAACCCTATTCAGTAGGTATGCTGCTGTATCCAGTGCATATCCCCAGAAGGAAACAGGTAACTCAGCTACACTCATCATAGAGCGCACCATATCCAATAGCGTGCGGTTCCTCCGTTCTGATACACCGTTGTGCTGTGGTGTATATGGAGGAGTTAGCTGAGAGAGAATCCCATTCTCTTTTAGGAAGTCCAGGAATTCAATGCTCAAGTATTCACCTCCTCGATCAGATCGTAGGATTTTAATACTTTTTCCGGTTTGGTTCTCGACTTCTTGTTTATATTCTCTAAATTTCTCAAAAGCTTCTGATTTGTGTTTCATCAGGAATACATATCCGAATCTAGAGAGATCATCAGTGAATGTAATGAAGTACGAAGAACCATCCCTGGCATGTGTAAACATGGGACCGCATACATCACTATGTATCAGTCCCAAGAGTTCGGTAACTCTTTCTCCGTGTCCCGTAAACGGAGCTTTGGTCATCTTGCCTTTGAGACATGACTGACAAGTGTCATAAGATGAAAATTCAAACGGATTTAAATATCCATCCTTATGCAACTTAGCTAGTCGTGTCGCATTGATGTGACCCAGTCTATAATGCCACAAGAAAGATTCGTTCAATTCAGAACTCTTCCTTTTGTGTGTGTTTGTTATGTTCAGAACTGTTGATTGATTTAGAACATAAATGCCATTGCACAACGTGCCTGATCCAACCAACTTTTGGTTACGGAAAATGTTCATAACATTATCCTGTAATACAAAATTATATCCCTCTTTACTCAATAAAGAAACCGATATAATGTTGCATATCAGGTTCGGCATGTAATAACATTCGTTCAGAACCAATGTATTACCATTTGGTAACACTAGGTGATATTCCCCGACAGTTTTAGCTGCAACAATTGCACCATTTCCAACTCTAATGTCTTTATCACCTTCTCCAAGTTCTCTACCTTTTCTAAGCCCATGTAACTGATTACATATATAGGATCCTGACCCGGTATCTAATACCCAGGACGTAGGGCAAATGGAGAAACAGTTCTCTGTAACGAACACACCCGAAGAAAATGCATCATCATGTACTTTCTTCAATCGGGTGGCATGGGAATCCTGGTATTCCCCTATATCCTGTTCAGTCCTATAACTCTTATAGGAAAGAACGGAACCAACGTTCCCCAGCACAGTATAACATGCGGGTTCGGTCAATACATCCATATTATTATCTTTATTAAGGCATGAAATGGTCGCTACCTGGAGAGAGAGAGAAGAAAAACACTTTAGCGTAAGCTCGTGCAAGATCAGATTGGTTATTATCTTATCTAATCAGGATGGCTCCCACTGCTTTTTATCAAATCTTCCTCCAAACCCTAAAAGGAAAGACTAGCCGGGATTAATTACACACTACAAGTTCGCCAATCTTTCAGCCAGGCCAGTGTCGGTACTTTGAGGGAGGTCCCCCGTGCTTTCGCACGAACCTAATTAATGTAAACCTCGTTTTCCCAGAGGCGTAACCTCGTTAACACATTTCTAGACACCTACTTGATCGGCTAATTGTAATGTGTAAAACTCTCCCAGGAGTAACTCTTACTCGCAGTGGGTATCGGGATACAACTATCTCATAGAAGGTATGCAATCTCATTGCAAATTTCAACACTTGAAATTCCCGATAATATTTTGCCTCTAGCACCCTATGACCTTGACGGAGGTCAACAAACCATAGGCTACTAGTCAAGTTCAACCCGTCATTTCTTGATCGAATTAAACCCACCCGCACGACCCTTGACGGAGGTCAACAAGGCCGCACGACTACCCTAATCCAATCTGCATCATATGCATAAGCAGATAAATACTAGTTAGCTACCGCACACTACGTCTTGACGGAGGTCAACAAACGTAGCACGAATACTAAATAGGACTTATCTGAAATGACGGAGGGCTACGACAGGTTTTTCTGAAAACCTATTGCGTAATGAACTTGATATCGTTGTAGAATCAAATGAAGTTTTTGAAATGGAGTGATTTTAAGGCTTTTCTAGTTTTGCTAAAGGAGTCACTCCTGGTGAAGGGATCGTCGGTCCTTTCCTCGTCGAATGAGGTGCGGGATATATCATATATATCACTGTGCAAAGCAAAACTCAAAAACAATCAAAAGCAAACCGAGTGTGTAGCATCTGCCAGTTATTGCTAAAGGAGTCACTCCCGGTGAAGGGATCTCGGTCCTTTCCTCATCGAATAAGGTGCAGGGTATATCATATATACCGCTATGCAAAGCAAGAACTGTAGCTACCTGTTTTGTTTAAAATTTGATTCTACAACATCTTTTGGTTTCTTTTCTTTCATTAATCACATTAATGAAGTCCCATCATTTAAATACCTAAACATCACAGATAAATACGACGTACACTTATGCCATCCGCATTCGCCTCGATGTCCCCTCATGCACCGTTAGGTTAGGTAACTAACGACAGAGCAGGGCAGGGCTAGTGCGGGTGCAAAACATAAGTAACGTCTATATAATATATCATATATACTATATAAAGTATCTATCACAGAACATCACATGATCACATCACAGATATCGCAGCAGAAGAAACATATGAAATATTGGATATACTAGGACTTCCGTGTTTTCAATACGAGCCAGTATAAAACACGGTTTCCACGGTCGTGATGAATAGCCATTCCCACACCCCTAGACCCCTACGAGAGCGGCAAGCAACCCTACCAATTCTAGGGTTAGGAGACCTGGACTCGACTCCTCGAGATGGTCTCCCACTGGACCCCAGAACCCGGTTACTTGTGCTCCCCTCCTTGGGTCTATCCTAATGCGGAAAAGTAAATAATATACAAAAGGTGACATCTTCCGCTACCTGGAAGTGCCCCAAATAAAAGAATATTACATACAAGTTTTTACATGAATGAAAATGAAAAACACTCATCTCACATAAAAACCCCCGGCTATTCGAACACGACGATCCAATATAACATATCCAGCAACACATAACATCACATGTCATCAACATAAGTAAGTATGCATACCCCAATTGTCGTTGACGTATAGCAACGAAACCGGCGATATGAACATACTACACTTACGGTCACAGAAAAGAAAGTGTAAAACTACAACAGTTGGAATCCGCAACCTCTTTAGACATCGCATGCCTAATCAAATGAAATACTTAGACATCACATGCCTAACAGATATAAATCCCGCATTTTAGTCTCATTATCGAAAACTCTTTTCAATATCATGTGGGACTAAACTGCTAGATTTATAACATTCATTCAGTTATCTCATAACTGTTTGTGAATTCCAATTATTGTATCACATTCCAGACAAACAGAAAATGTTAAACTTTCCGATCGAACAGTCGAATACCCAAGTTTTCCCGATACAGCTCAACACATGAAATAAGTCTAACAACATTCAGTTCGTGCCTCAGTACCAACGGTCCAGCCGTAGAAGGGTCAAGCCAACGCCTCACATGTGGCACGCCGTACTGTCCCAAACCCGAAGGTTCAAAGGGCAGTTCAAGACGGTCACATAATCGAGTTAAGGTTTGTTGTCTTCTAGAGGGTCCATCGCGTTACTTGCACTACTTAGAACGTCGTTAAACTACGGAAAAATCCAACACTTGGAAATTTCCCGACAGGGGAAAAGTTGGGTATTTATATCCGGTCGAACTTTTTAACAAATTCAAAAATTATCCGGAAAAACACAAAGACGAAGTTTGATAATCCGGTCGAAACACCGAAGCTCTAAAACACCCCAGATAATTCAACTCTTGAATAATTATTAAAAATACCCATAAAACTCAGATGCAGAAACTATGAATTACTGTGCAGAGGAGGATGGCTGACGTCATTCATTAGCCGCGGAACCGCCGCCTAAGATGGCTTAGGCCGCGGTTCCGCTGCGCATTTCACTGTTCATTGAATAAAAATTGCACCGTAATTCTTAGAATTCCCTGCTGAATTTTTAAAGCATTTTTAATATTGAAAAATCCCAGATTTTAGAAAAAGTCCAGAGAGCACTTGGGTTTCAGGGTTTCGGGTTCGTTCGGGTTTCAAACGTCGTCTAGACTTCGCCTAAGGCTCTAGCTAGGCTCTAATACCACTGTAGGGTTCCTATGCACTCTAATGAAGTCTCACAAGTCATCAACCATGCCAATTTCAAAAATATGGGTGCCGAGAAACCCTAAGACGGATCGTTGACTAGAAGTTTAGGCGAAAAGATAATCTAGTTAACTACTTAACTAAAAGTTAGATGCTACAACCTTTGTAGATCCGGTTCTCCACTTCCTTAGCTCTACGTGGGTGTCCTCTCGCTGTCCATCATGAATCCCGAACTCAATCGTCGGCTTCATCGGAGAAACGGGCGAGCCAGGTCGTCGGCTTCGTGTCAAAGACGATCTACGTCGAGGCATCACAAGTTCAAGCTCCGACTTCACAAAGTTGTGAAACTTGTGAAGAAAACACCCAAAACAACTTGGCAAGAGGTAGAGGGTGAAGAAATAGAAGGTGGGTTCACTTTAGAATTGGATTTCTCTCACTAGAACTCAAGTTGCCATTGATGGCATCAAGGTTTCTATCTTGAAGAAGAAGGAGAAGATGAAGCTAGTTTTATGATAAGTTCTTTAAAATGAAAAGAAAATTCATACTTATCATAATCTAACTAGGGTTAAGTGTAGAGAATAAACCATGGTCATTTGGAGAGTTAGGGTTAAGCATGAGGACAAGAATGGTTGCAAAAGTCAAGGCTTCATGAAGCTTCAACTAATGACAAAAGAAAGCCACCATTCTTTTTAAATCATTTCCAAATAAATAAATGAATATGTAAAACCCTAATTATCAAATTAACCATGGTTTAATTCTACACATTTAACCAAATGATCAAGTATCATCAAACATGATACAAAAATGTGCACAAAAGCATATCACATATACAATGTGCATCAAGTGAGAAAAATCCGTTTAAAGTGAACCATTACTAGTTAATGTAAAGTAATATATCAAATATATAATTATACATTAAATCATTAAATCAACACTTGATTCAATGATCCGGTCATGTCGCACATAACCGACTAGAATCCAATGTATCGATTTATCGAATCAATGATTCGATAACTAGGTCATATCGAATATAACCAATCGAAACATATATCGCGAGAATGAAATGCGGTATCACATACATGCATTATTCTCGGTCCTGCACATATCTCATATGCGCTTCTATTTCGTTTCGCTTGAGCCAGGAAACCTCTGTGTAGGACTCTAAAGACTCGTCAATACGCCGGTAGCAGATGATGATCATATCAAGCACCCACAAGCCGTAAGCGGTCTGCTAAACGTAACGGCCATCCGGGTATTGAGCAATCAGAAGATCGACGAGCTAGCCCGCTCACACTCCTGTGAATCCAACCAGTAACACTTACCGTACAGTCCGGTCTGTTCGTCTGATATGTCGCATATCAAGTCTAGGGGTGGTAAACGTCAGACCCCAATAACCGATAAGTCGTGCCGATGTGAGGCTCATAACGGGTCGAGAAACTACTGGTAACACTTACCAGCAAATCTCTGATCAGCCCTGGCCAGGGACTTCCCTGTTACGGCCAATCGAGCACAGCGCAACATCAACTCCCAATACCGGGAGAGACGAAACCCCTCCTATCGCTCATTGCCTCCATGTGACTCGGGACTGTACCCAAAGACCACCGTTTTGCACGCCCTCATGGACGTAGTAAGGTGGAGATCAAAGCACAGTGGGAATCACACAAGACTCTATGACGATCTCGGGTCTACAGACTAACCTGCACAAGTGTCACCTGAGAACTGCCATCTGACGTGAGGTATAATACCATCTGGGAGTTCTCGGCGAGTCCGTCCAGTGTACCCAGTCTCCACTGAGCACCCGTATACCATCTCTGATGTCAAACACCAATGGATATGGGATCATCCATCGCCCATCTCATGGGTCGAGAAGCGTATACGCTAGTCTACTCTGGTATATCGATGCCCCGTCTCGATACACCCACGACTAGGGACCTTGAAGGATGTACTTATGGACTACCATGTCCCTACTAGTATGATCTGCATCATAGTCCAGATAGTCAAGTACACATCCTAAGGGCTTTACCAACATGTAACCATAAGACAGTTTAAAAGAGACAAGTGTACATGTTAAGATAAAGAGTAACCAGATAGCATACTATCATATCGAGCAAGAAAGTCATCTCTATATATGTCCAAGCATCCAATATAATATACATCATCTGTACAATACTAGCCTCTAGGGCATACATACAACTAACAATTATCATAGGGATGACCCCGGGGGATCACGGGTTCTCACCTTCGGGAGCGATTCTGACGAAAAAGTAGCCCTCGGCCCTCTCTTCGAAGAGTCCATCTCTGAAGAATTAAGGAATTGCGAGAACATTCAGCCGTGCAATTTCGCGATACCCGGAGAGAATCTCGTATCCACAAACAACGGAGCGAACAAAAAGGATAAAGAAAAGGGAAAAACAGCCTTTGTCGCCAACACTCAACAACAATCGAGTGGCCCTAGACCGGTTGTTCGCCAAAACAACAAGCGGCAACCCCTCTATGAGAGGTTGAAACGTCCTTACTCATTTCCCCAAGATGAAACAAGGAGGCTGTTCGAAGTGGCAGTGCGCAACAGGCTTATCACTCTACCGGAGCCGAAATACCAGCCACAACTGAATAATGTCGACACTCCTAATTACTGCCCTTACAACCAAGTATTGGGCCATCCGATTGAAAACTGCTACGTCTTCAAAAACTGGGTTGAAGACCAATACCAAGAGGGCAAGTTCGCGTTGTCCGAAAACTGGAAGGTGAGCCCGCCACAACCACATGCTCCGAGAAAGATGGATATGCCGGGGGCATCCTGCTCATTCATAGGGAAAGCCCCATAGACCGAAAAGTCAGTAAACTGGAGATCCGCCTCGAATACGGCGATGACGGACCGAAACGTCCTTAAACTAATAGCAGACCGAAACGTCCTTAAACTAATGACGGACCGAAACGTTCTTAAACTAACGACGGACCACTACGTCCTAAAACTAGCTGACGGACCGAAACGTCTTTAAACTACTACCGCAGCATCTTCAGGCTGACGAGATAAAAAAAAAGAATAAAAAAATATAATAATTAAAAGAATTAAAAAAACGGTATGTCCATAAGCAAAATGGGCACGGATGAAAACCCGAAAGGGCTCCGTGAGTAAAAACAGCAGGACTACCGGCGAGTGTTCGTGAAAACCCGAAAGGGCGTGACCTCGTTAGAAAAAAAGAATAAAAAGAATAAAAAAAACGGTATGTCCATAAGCGAAATGGGCACGGATGAAAACCTGAAAGGGCTCCGTGAGTAAAAACAACAGGGCTACCGGCGAGTGTTCGTGAAAACCCGAAAGGGCGCGGCCTCGTTTTTTTTTATATAAAAAAAAACGGTATGTCCATAAGCAAAATGGGTACGGATGAAAACCCGAAAGGGCTCCGTGAGTAAAAACAGCAGGGCTACCAGCGAGTGTTTGTGAAAACCCGAAATGACGCAACCTCGTTAAAAGACACTTACAAGGTCCTTTCGACTTTATAAGGAGAAACCACCCACGTGAGATCCTTACGACTCACAAGGAAGCAACACACTTAGGGATCCTCACGATTCCTAAGGAGAAATTACACTTGCGAAATCCTCACGACTCGTAAGGAGAACTTTCTTATGGGACCCTCACGGCTCATAAGATTTGAAAGTCTTAAGTTACAGAGATCTGAACCTGTTCTTAAGCAACTCCCATAACCTTCGATAGTGCCCTACAAGCGGCTCAATACTGAACCTTGTATACAATCCGCGGGCGCGAATAAACATTTCCCTAACCAAGTCCCACCCGTGACTGGGGATATGTCCATATGGTGAACAACCCTTGTAAGTCCTCTCGACTTATAAGGAGAAAACCCTTTTGCAAGATCCTTACGACTTACAGGGGAAAATACACTTAGGAATCCTCACGATCCCTAAGGAGAAAACACATCTACGAGATCCTCACCACTTGTAGGGAGAAATACCTTTGTGAGACCCTTACGGCTCATGAAGTCAAAAACCTTAGTCGACGGGATCCTAACCCTGTTCGCTAAGCTACCTTTGTTCGACATCGACAGAGGCAAATGATGATTCGCTCCTGGCAATATCCCAGTTGTAGCGATACTAATGCCTAAACCGGTATCAAATTTCAAGCATTTTCATGGCAAATGATGATTCGCTTCTGGCAGTATTCCAGTTGTAGCGATGCTGATACTGAGATTGGCACCGGATTCCAAGTTCTACACTCGCGATAGAAATCAGCGAGCTAAAAATGCATACGAAATAGCCGAAATGATGGGGCAACTTGCAATAAAAATCAGCAAGTAAAAATGTATGCATGCAAAATGGCCGAAATGATGGGGCAACTCGCAATAAAAAAAACAGCGAGTAAAAATAAAATAAAAACAGCCGAAATGATTGGGCAGCTCGCAATAAAAAATGGCGAGTGAAAATAAATAAATAGCCGAAATGATTGGGCACCGCGAAAAATAGCCGAAATGATGGGGCAATCGCGACTTTTGCGATATAAAGCTGAAATAATAGAGCATCGGGGAAAGAAAATAAAAAAAATGAATGAAACTGCCGCCCTACAGGTGAGATCACATCAATCCCTGTATACAATCCAGGGGCACAAACAAAGAGGGAACCATACCTTCCCAACAGGCTCCACCAGAAAGCGAAGCCAAATCTCGACGGTTCATAGTCAACCTAGAGACAACCGCGACATTTGTCGCAATATTACAGACACAACGTCAACAAACGAAGCAAAGGAAGATCCCTAGCTTCAGGGTCTCGACGTCAACATCGACGACTTAGAGATCACCAACGGCGATTCTCCTCATTCCAACCAGATGCAGACATGACGTCAACAACCGACCTCGGAGTCGCAACGAAACGGAGCCACGGCATAGTCCCTAGTTCCAAATCTTAACGGCAATATCTACAGTCTAAGAATCAGCAACGGCGTTCCTTCGCAGTCTAGCAGGATGCAGATGCAACGTCAACAAAGGACCCCATGGTCGAAACAATGCGGAGTGACGGCAAAATCCTAGCTCCACCTCAACATTCGTCTCGTTACAGCAGACGCAATATCAGCAACGGCATTCCTTTGCAAAGTCCACCGGGATGCAGATGCAACGTCAACAAAGGACCCCATGGTCAGTAAAGTGGAGTGACGGCAAAACCCCAGCTCCACCGCGACATTCGTCTCGATACAGCGGACGCGATGCAAGCAAACGAAGTGAAGGCCAAAATTCCTAGCTTCAGGGTCTTGACGGCAAGTCATATAAAGCCTGAAAGACAATCGGAGATCATCTCGCACCAGCGCGGAGTGGTCACCACCTCGACGATTGTCTCGATACAACAGATGAAATGTCACCCCAGCGTTCTTCCCCCAGCAGGATTCGGACGCGCCAAAGCAAATGAAGCAAAATGCCAAATTCCTAGCTTCAGGGTCTTGACGGCAAGTCATATAAAGCCTGAGAGACATTCGGAGATCATCTTGCACCAGTGCGGAGTGGTCACCATCTTGACGTTCATCTCGATACAGCAGACGTGATGTCACCCCAGCGTTCTTCCTCCAACAGGATTCGGACGTGACAAAGCAAACGAAGCAAAGGCGAAATTCCAGGGTCTTAACGGCAAGTCATATAAAGCCTGAAAGACAATCGGAGATCATCTCGCACCAGTGCGGAGTGGTCACCATCTTGACGTTCGTCTCGATACAGCAGACGTGATGTCACCCCAGCGTTCTTCCTCCAACAGGATTCAGACGCGACAAACAAACAGCGGTGCCACGGCAAAGTCCCTAGTTCCAAATCTCGACGGTTCACCAACAACCTAGAGACAACCGCGACATTCGTCTCGATATAGAGGACGCAATGTCAGCAAACGAAGCAAAGGCCAAATTCCTAGCTTCAAGGTCTTAACGGTAAATCATATAAAGCCTGAAAGACAACCGGAGATCATCTCACACCAGAGTGGAATGGTCATCACCTCGATGTTCGTCTCGACACAACAGACGCAACATCATCAAACAAACGGAGCCAAGTCTTGACGGTAAGTCATATAAAGCCTGAAAGCCAATCGGAGATCATCTCGCACCAGCGCGGAGTGGTCACCACCTCGACGTTCGTCTCAATACAGCAGACGAGATGTCACCCCAGCGTTCTTCCTCCAGCAGGGTTCAAACGCGACAATCAAACAAATGGAGCCACGGCAAAATTCCCAGTTCCAAGCCTCGACGGTTCACCAACAACCTAGAGACAACCGCGACATTCGTCTCGATACAGCAGACGCAGTGCCAGCAAACGAAGCGAAGGCCAAATTCCTAGCTTCAGGGTCTTGACGGCAACTTACATAAAACCTGAAAGATTATCGGAGATCATCCCACACCAGCGCGGAGTGGTTATGACTCATCGGGGCTGTCCAAAATGAGCCTAACCTCAAGTAAAAAGCGGCATGGCAAATTCCTAACGCTTGCTTTTCTGACGGTAAGATTACCTGGAAGATTACTTGAAGACGTCTTGTCCAGCCCCCGAAGGGATCAGAGACACGACAGTCGCAGGGCTACTCGAACAGCACGACTGCCTATCGAGGAATATATCAGCTGATGCGATGGTACGACGGCCAAAATCCTGAGTACCACAGACCCTAACGGACTTCTGTCGTAAAGAGCAGAGGTTAACTGTGACGTTAGGATATTCTTGCGAGAAATGTTCGATTCGTCTCGACTCGTGAGGAAATTGATGTCATTGCGAGAACTGCTCGATTCGTCTCGACTCGTGAGGTAAAGCCTTAGGCAGCAGGGATTAAAAAAAAAACTTGTTTCCTAAGCAATGGGATCCTGCAAGTCGGCCCAAAACGGTCTCTTGCATAGTATCCACGGGTCTCACTCTCCGAAGTCGAATCTCGACAAGGAGGGAAACAACCGCTTACGAGTCCTCTCGACTCATAAGAGGGAAAATTCTCTTATAAGATCCTTACGACTTATAAGAGAAAACGCACTTAGGAATCCTCACGATTCCTAAGGAGAAAATACACCTACGAGATCCTCTCGACTCGTAGGGAGAAAAGTCTTTATGAGACCCTCACGGCTCATGAAGTTGAAAAGCCTTAGGTAGCAGACCTGAACCTGCTTCCTAAGCCATCACTACTCCCCAAGATGTTCAAAACATAATGTTCTATATCGCTTATAGGCTATGCTTATTTAAAAAACGTGCCAGTAACAAAGCAGAAAATAAAAGGAAGGAGGCAAAAGATTTGTCAATCATACTTGGAAAGTTTTTTACATCAATAAAGGCAATAAACAAAGATATTATCCAAATGATTACAATGGCAAAACCTCGAATCCAGGACATGGATTGAGGAACTCAAAAGTAACCTTGTCCAAGACTTTCCAAGCCTGGCGAACCATCCTAGTGTGCTTCCTTTCGCAAGCCCGAGCGTCGGGATCCCCACTGATGTCCTCCTCCCTCCGATAGGCAGCAAGTATTGCAGACTGTTGAAAAGCTTGGTGCAGAAGATCAATAAGGTTATCTCGCCTCCTCTTTGAGATTAGGCTCATCAGATACACCGAGTGCACCTTATCCTCGGCGGCATCCAATGTCCCAAGTGGCACACCAGTACAGAATAGAGGAAGCGCTTCCCAAATTGCTCCCACAATAAGCTTCAGGAGAGGGGAGCGCCGAGGAAGCAGTTGGCCATTGTATGCGTCGAAGCGACTCATGACTTCAGCACACTCGGCGTTGGTAAACTCTCGATTCTAAGAATGGCCGAGTCGGCGGATGTCCCCGTAAGAGATAATTTCGTCGAGATCGTACATGTGGGCGTCCATTGTTTCTGTAAAAGAGAATTAACAAAATTATCAGAAAGACTGATTAAACAAAACGATATAATTCATCGAAGAATAAAAGGCCATCTTTAAACTCCAAGATCCATGAAAAACTCCTAAGAATTCTTCTGTATGGTTTGGAAGGAGCAAAGCTCCATTGATGAATTAAGAAAATGGAAGAAAAATCTTTTAGAGAGCAGAGCTCTATTAATGGAACCCTAATAGGGTTCTCCTTAGTTCTCTTTAAACCCCTTTAGAGCAAAGCTCTGCTAAGTGAAACCCTAAATGGGTTTTCTTTAGATCAGGGATCTATTGAGAGCAAGAATCTGTCAATGAAAATTAATTTAATTTAATTAAAATTTTTACCTAAAAAGTGTTTTCTAAAAGAAATTCTATCTCTTGAGGTGCTTGAAGGCAAGAGCAAGGCTTTGAAGTTTTGAAAGTAAAAATCTTAAAAGATGATGATCATCTGTGGAGGACCAAAGGTCCTATTTATAGGCATCAAATGCCCTTTCAACTTCCAAGAGTTACCGCGACAGTTGGAATTCTGCCACCGCTGTGCTCACGTTTGGAGGGCCACGTAAGCATAACGGGAGGGGGGCATCTGTTTACCCCAATCACAGCAAAGCTCTGTTCAAATTCCAAGGCGGGAAACGAAGCAACTTTTCTGTTTCCCCCAATCAGAGCAAAGCTCTGTTCTGAAAATTAAAATAAAAAATTTAAAAATTAAAAAAATTAAAGAAGCAACGCTTCAGCTGACTTGCGCTCTGCGCTGCGCGCCACGTAACTAGCGCAGTTGCGCTGCGCTCTGCGCTGCGCGACACGTGGCAGCGCAGTTGCGCTGCGCTCTGCTCTGCGCGACACGTGTGAAGCATTGGTGCGTTTGCGCCAAACAGAATTAAAATTCCAGTAAGATCTTTCTGTTCTTGTTAAAACAAGAAGATTGTCTTCTGTAAAACAGAAGCCCTTGGATCAAAGATCCAACAGTGGGGAAAAAGCCCCAAATCACTCAGAGAAAGATCTCTCTAACTAATTCAACAAATCATTGGCACTATAAAAAGGCCCCCAGACCCCAACACAAAAGAATAGAACATCAACACAGAGAGAAAAACAGAGAACTCCTCTAAAGAAAATTTTGAGAAGAGCTCAGAAAAAGAAAAGGTAAAAACCTCTGAATAAAGAAGAATTTCTTCTAAAAAGATCATTGATCTAAGAATAAGATCAAAGATCTTCAATAAAAATATAATAATAATAAAGGCATTGCCTTTTGATGAACCACTGGTTCTTTGAAAACAAGAAAATTTGTTTTTCTTTGATCTAAAATTGATCAAAATAATAAAACAGTGCCTTGCACTTGCAGATCTGCACTGTTGCGCTCCTGGGTTGGCGCAAGCCACCAGATAGCGCCACGTGTCAGCTCCAGAACAACTTGCACTATGCGCTTTTAAAATAGAGCATTGGTCTCTGAAATTGGCGCAACTCACCAGAGCGCGCCACGTGTCAGCAGCGCAACAGCGCAGCGCATTGCGCTTGCGCTCACCAGAGCGCGCCATGTGTCAGAAGCGTAACAGCGCAGCGCACTGCACTTGCGCTCACTAGAGCGTGACACGTGTCACCTTCCCATGGACTTGCGCCTTTCGCTCCTCAATTAGCGCAAAGCGCCTGACAAGCCACGTGGCACTCTGTCAGAATAATTAATGCAGCGCATTATTAAAGGGCAGAGCCCAATTAAGAGGCCCAATGGACCAAAACAAATGCTCTGCATTATAAAAAAGGGGACAGAGCCCAACTTAAAAGGTCTAACAGCCTAGAATAAAATACAGTGCAGGGGCAGAGCCCTAATTAAGGCCTAGCAGGCCAAACGCAAATAAATTGTTGAACATTCTCAACTGGACTTAACCCAATCATGGCCGTAAGTCCTCAAATTAAATTGACTGAGCACGGCTGCTCTCTTAAATTAATTTACACCTGGTTCAAGGGTACATCTCTGAACTCCTCTGACACCTGTCGTTGTAATCCTTCAACGTCGTCAGAGAGGTGATGGGTCCCGACGGCCATATATACATGGACCCCCATGTCCCTAAACTGGAACATGGACCCCCATGTTCCTAAACTGGAACATGGACCACTACGTCCCTAAACTGGAACAATAGAGCCCCAAATGCTCTTTTGTCGGATCTAAACGATCCTAGTTAAGTTGATCTTAGCCTCAAAAATGGATAACGTATCCTTAAACTTTCAAACAGACTTTAGTCCCAAATTGGACTATAGACCTCCCAACCAACTTTGGTTCAAGGGTACATCTCTAAACTCCTCTGATATCTATCGTTGTAATCCTTCAACGTCGTCAGAGAGGTGACGGGTCCCGACGGCCATACATTCAATGGACTGCTATGTCCCTAAACTGGAACAATAGAGCCCAAATGCTCTTTTGTCGGATCTAAACGATCCCGTTAAGTTGATCTTAGTCCCAAATCAGACTAACGTATCCTTAACAAACGTTTAAGTTGATCTTAGCCTCAAATATGGCTAACGTGTTCTTAAACCAAAATCTTCAAACAGACTCTAGTCCCAAACTGGACTATAAATCTCCCAACCAACTTTGGTTCAAGGGTACATCTCTGAACTCCTCTGATATCTGTCGTTGTAATCCTTCAACGTCGTCAGAGAAGTGACGGGTCCCGATGGCCATACATTCAATGGACCACTATGTCCCTAAACTAGAACAAGAGAGCCCCAAATGCTCTTTTGTCGGATCTAAACGATCCCGTTAAGTTGATCTTAGTCTCAAACTGGACTAACGTATCCTTAACAAAAGTTTAAGTTGATCTTAGCCTCAAATATGGCTAACGTATCCTTAAACCAAAACCCCAAACCCAAATCTAAGGAAATACGGATTTGGACTAATTCACGTCCTACGGGCGATGACATAAATTAGTCTCCGTATACAATCCACGGGCAACCACAAACAAAACAAACACCCACAACACGAAGTGAAATTATGGAGAAGGAGAAAGTTGTTACCGCGACGCGGTAGCGTAATTAACTGCAGGGGCTTGCGCCTACAGGGAAGAGCGTCCCCACAATCAAAAACCCCTCAAGCGAGGGGGAATGCGACGAAGTCTGCTACATCGGCCGCATCCATTCAAACCTCTGATACACGATGCCATAAATCAACTTGGCATCTTCGGAGAGGTGGACGGATAAAACCAATTAGCATCTACCCCGAATCTCAGGCAAGACGTCTTCACGTCGTGGCCGCCGTTCGAAGGGGAACAGCCCCTACTCTTTCATATTTCCTTTCTTCTACGTTTTGGCTGCTCGGCGCTCTTCTTCTTTTGGATACATGGTTCGTTCCCACTCTTTGGGTTTCTCGTCCCAGAGGGAGGCCAGTGGCACGGCCGTGACCCTGGCTGGTTCATTCCCTACGCCGAATGCTCCGTCGGCGATAGGGTCGTCCGCTTCATTGACGGCTCCCATGATTTTCTCGGCGGCGGCCAGAGACGTCTACGGTCATCTGAGCCCCAGACGAGAGACAGAGAGGAGGGCGAGGACGGGGTCCCCCTTAAGAGGAAAAGGACAATCTCTCGTGAGCCATCGTCGATGGTTCCTGAGGGGATTCCCGTGCAGGGGGTGACGCCGTCTTCATGGCTCCATCTGGGCTTTCTGTCGCTGCCGGCCTGCTCACCGGGATGGAAGAGTCGGCTGGGGGAAGGCTTCCGCACGGCACCCTGAGGGTCCAAATAGAGGCCATAGCCTAAGGGGCGGTCCAGGTACGAACTTCTCTACGCGTTGTATTTGACCTTCCTTTCTTTGGCTCGAGCGCCCCCGAGTTTCTTATCCACTTCCTATCAGGTCCTTCAACACTGTGCCCTCGCTATCCGTATGGAGGCCGAGGGGGCGTTCCACGCGCCGAAGCCAGTAGAAGCGTTTCCATCGGAGGTCGAAGCACTGCGGCGTGACCTACGTCTGGAGAGGGCGAGGGCCGATGTCCTGGCAGCCCATGCAGAGGCTGCGGAGCTCGCCAATTCAGTGAATCGGGGCGCCTACCGTCGCCTGAGTGCATCCCACCGTGTTTCCGAGAGGAAGTTGGCGGATCTGACTGACCGTCTCGCGGCCATGGAGAAGGAGAGAGACGCCAGCAGGGGGGATGCCGAGGCGGCGCTTTTGGTGGCTGAGACTGCCAAGGCTCGGGCCAGGAAAGCTGTGGCCGATTACAAGGTGTCAGAGCAGTTTTATGTCGAGCTTGGCGAGTATTCCGCCGTCGCGTGGAATAAGGCTCTAGATGCTGTGAAGGAGCAGCTTCCCTAGTTCGCCGATGGCGAGCTCCGTGCTCGGGTCCCACTCCCGGCGGCAAGGCCTCCGGCAGACAACGATGAGGAAAGCGAGGCGCACCCCTGGTGGCGAAACCTCCGGTGGTGAAGCTTCCGGCAGGCCGCGATGAGCGAGGCACGGGGAAGGGGGGTTTGCGACTTAGGCCCTTTTATTTTTGTAAGCTTCCGGGCAGTTTGTAAGGCTGGGGAGCCCAAAGTACCCTTTGTAAAGGCTTTGCCTTTGGTAATAAAACTTTTATCTTTGGTTTCATTGGTTTACACTTTATCTTTTGTCTGTGAAGAATGCTTGTAAAATATCTCAGCTTGCACTGTTGAGTCGGCCATCTGTCTAGCGATCGTTCGTCGAGTTGATTTCGATCACTTGCCAAGCACGCTAAGCGCTGCTGAGAAGGAGGCGTCTCCATGGCCCCGAAGTTGAGGGGGGATCACTCAGACTCGGATGGACTTGATGCCCACTGTTGAGGCCTCGGATTCTTTGCATGTGACGGGCAAAGTGTTGTCCGTCGTATTGTCGCCGAGCAGTGAAGCTGCGCGGTTGTCTCTTGGCGAGGGCTTTGTTTTCTGGCATCGTGGGTAGGCAACCACCAGCCTGGGATGACCGAGCGGGGTAGCCGCTCGGGTGCCTCTTGCGAGGGCTTTGATCCTTGGCGTCACGGGTAGGGAGCTGCCAGCCGGAGATGACCAAGCAGGGTAGCTGCTCGGTTGCCTCTTGCGAGGGCATTGATATTTAGCGTTGGAAGGCTGTAAGAAGCCCATTTAGGATGACCGGGAAGTGGAGCTGCGCGGTTGCCTCTTGGCGAGGGCTTTGATCTCTGGCGTCGTGGGTAGGCAACTACCAGCCTAGGATGAATGAGTGGGGTATCCGCTCGGATGCCTCTTGTGAGGGCTTCGATCCCTGGCGTCATGGGTAGGGAGCTACCAACAAGAGATGAACGAGCAGGGTAGCTGCTCGGTTGCCTCTTGCGAGGGCTTTGATCCTTCAGGATGGGGACCGAGCAGGGTTACTGCCCAGTGTCTCTTGGCGAGGACTTTGATCCCTATCGGTTGTGGTAGCAAGCTACCAGCCGGGGATAGCCGAGTGATTGATACTGAATTTTTTGATTGTGTTTATCGAATCAAATGATCCCCGATAATGGTACCATTTGGTTGATCTATATCTTTGTGTCGGTTTAGAAAATTAATAGAATTCACAATCAAAGAATTATTTGACCGCAATCAATAACGGTGTCGTGTATATATTTCGTTAGCAAGTGCGGATCGTCCACAGGGATTGTGCGATTCGTTCGTATTTTGATTTGTTTGAATTGAAAAGTTAATAGAAAAGAAAAGAAAACATGATTCAAGATTTTTATCAATGGTTTCAAGTGTCACTATTCCAATCAAGAATCAAGAAAATGATAAACATCGAGAATCGAGTTTCGATAGAATACCAATCACTTTAGGGTTTCTAGATTTGAAGTAAAGCACGTAGGAATCGATTAGACTGTAGATGTGATGAAGATTAGAAATCAACGTTTCTTATCCATTAACGAATTGATGCTAACTCGATGTCGATTGATCGAGGTTTAAGGATCTTGCGAAGAATTAGGGTTCTTCGTCTTATCCTTTGTCCTTTCGATGAATCACATTCACTAGATAGCTTCTTGAAAATACAATGATCGATCGTTGATTCTCTAGATCGTGCGAAAAGAATCAAGAACCCATTTCACATCGGTCTAGATCATCGATCATTCTATTTTCAAGAATTTACAATTGCTATAGGACTTAAGAAAAAGTTTAAAGATTTATCAACATCATCATTCTACAATCATCTCGATTCCTCCACGAGCGGAGTTTATTCACACATCATCACAAAGAATACATTCAAGAATCGAAGTGAAATCATGATGCTAGAATTGAAATGTAAACAAGTTTAAAGAATCTTCACCTTTATTACATCAACAAGAAGTTACAACTCTTAAGAATTACAAGAGGAAGGAACTTCACTCGTCGAATCTTGCATCGCTCGGCTTCTTGAGTCTTGGATCGCTTCGATCTCGTGCTCCGATGAAGTCCGGCTTTTCTTCTAAAGGGTCGTCGAAGATTTGCTTTTCTTGAACTCCAT
Source organism: Agapanthus africanus (assembly GCA_030015575.1). Lineage (NCBI taxonomy): Eukaryota > Viridiplantae > Streptophyta > Magnoliopsida > Asparagales > Amaryllidaceae > Agapanthus > Agapanthus africanus. The sequence continues at coordinate 16,040,014 of CM057349.1, read as the reverse complement.
GAATCTTGAATTGGGTATTTGTAGATTGGATTAGGGTTAAGGTTTGGAGGTGGTTGTTGTTGGGTAGATGAAGAACTAGGGTTTCTAACACTCAACAACAATGAATTCTCTCACAAAAAATGAATCATCTTTTACAAGTGAGCCTTAGGGTCTATTTATAGATTTCCCACACCCTAGGTCTTTGATTTGAAATAGAACTTCCCTCCAAAAGTTTGTTGAAAGGCTTCTAGAAGTAGTTAGTTAGGAGCTTAGCTTAGGGTTTAAGCTAGGGTTTAGGGGGAAGGTTCTAGAATGGAAGGCTAGTTTAGTTAGGAACTCAAGGGATTGCTGATCTGGCAGAATGTTCTGGGGCTTTCTGGAACTTGCATAGGTTTTCTGAAGTGTACACACTGAGATAGGAGTTTTGGGCTGAAGCAGAGGGGATAATGTGGCAAGGCTGCCGCGGAAACGCGGCACAAGGAGGCTTAGGACGCGGTTCCGCGGCCACTTGGCTGCCTTAGGGCTTCAAACTTCCAGTGTTGGCTTCTGATGTCTTCTTATGTATTTTCTGATATGTTGAATCCCTGAGTGCCTTTTAGATCATTACCAGATTCCAAATCCTTGAGTTGGCGTATCTTTTAGCCGTCTTTGTTCTGTAATTTTGACCGATCTTCTGATTTTCCTGCACGGACTTCGAAACACAAGTTGCGATATATAGGAATGATGACATGCTATGAAATGCAGTCAATTTCCCTAGAAATGCCGGTTTTATGGTCTAACACATGTAATCTGATATTTTACGACTGTTTTGTTAATATGTGTTATATGAATGCCAAACACTTCTATATGAATGCAATTGATAGGGAAATTTTCGGTTAGAAGATGCAATATTTTCGACTAATCAAATTCCCCCAAACTTAATTTCGATCGTCTCGAGCGAACTGTTTTATTAAAAAGAGAAGGAGAAAATAAAGAAAGAGAAAAACTAACTAGCACACTTTCGTAGGCAACACGATTGCACTGAGCACGTGCAACAAGCCTTTAAACCTCTAGGTGTCCCTAGTCGGAGGAGTGTTGTCTCCTGAGGGTTTTCAGCGGATTGCACCCACAAAATCCAATAATAAAAGAAAGATCATGAATATTACATTTAAAGAAAAGAATCGTAGAAGAAAAGCCTTGAAAATTAGGGTTTTCAACTAAGCTAGCTTTTCGGTTGTCATGAGCCCTATCTTAATGGTCATGAAAAGATGTCCGAAATCACGTCCTCCCTCAATAAAACATTGTCTTATTCTTCATTCCTATCTTTCTTCCAAACATCGATCATATCACCCTGCGTGTGTGTAAAGGGCATCCCTACACCCGGAGAATTCAATTCAAGCTATCATACTCTTGCCCATCAGCCTCAGTACTTTTTTAATTAATGAATATTTAGATGAATTTGCTCACACACTTTCATGCGACCGTTAATACTTCTTGAGGTAATAACCGACCGATTACTCATGTGCTTGCTTATTTGGTGTATTTTCCTCGTCTTGCACCACCTCAGGCATAGCAGTGACTCCCAGACTAGTTGGCCTTAGGGCACTAGGTGAAGAGGCACCCTCGCTATACATTTTTATTGCCCTTGGTGATAACAAAACCAGTGTCCATTTTTCTCACCACTTTATATTTTTTTATTCACTTTTCTTTTCTTTTTTTCTTTTTTTATTTCCTTCATACATCGGCTTTAAGACAAGAGCATTTTAAGGTATCCTCTACTATCCCAGGTTTCAAGACGTGTGTAAGTGCGAATAGCAGGGTAGCAACGTTCAAAATGTTTGGCTTCCAGAATAGAAACTATTTTTCAGACTTAGTTTTATCCTCAGATTAGTGACTACCTTCATCTTACTAACCCTTGTGACAACGGCTCATAACTACTTATTACTAGTTCGTATAAGAAAACTTCTAATTTTCTTGGTTTTCTTAAATCTTTCTAATCTCATGGATGTAATTGTTCACTATCTAAACTTTTATTATCTTATTTATGTACAAAAAAGTTTAAATATCTTTTCGAAATTTTTTTAAATTTTTATGGGTTTTCAAAAATGTTTTGTGCTTATGCAAAGTATGATGCAAATGATGCGAAAATAAGCACAAACCTCCCACAAAAATGTTTTCAACAGTGTCCTCACTGTTGCTATCTGCTAAATCTCGAAAAACCTGTAAGCTTGGGAGGAATTTATTAGTGGAGGCAAAATATTTAAGTGAAGAACCTCCCCCAAACTTATTTTTGGCTCATCTTTTTGTAAAAATTCTTTTCAAGAGCCTGAAAAAATGCCCCCCCCCAAACTTGAGTTATGCAATGTTAAGCTTTGAAAATCACATGAGGGGGTCAAAAATCAATGATCGATACAAAGCTTTGCAAAGACCGAATGTCAACACCAACCATTCAAAAATTTTGTCAATCCAGTGCTCTGGTTGGCGGAAGAAGAAGTGGGGAAAGGGTAAGTGGTGGAATAGAATGTGTGTGCGTCTCATTTTGGAGAGACGATGCAGTAAATGTGATGGATTACTCGCATTCTTTTTACAGTTCAGAAGAAGGGGTGGAGGTTCAATTTCAGTGATTGGATGTGGATTCATCTCAACACCCGTGTCATTCAAAAATGCGAGTTCATCAGCGAAGATTTCCTCAAAAATTCCATCAATACCCCGAAGAATAATGTCATCACAAGGCACGGGGTGATCTTCAGACTCTAAAAGCAGTTCATAATCAGTGTTAGTTATTGACCCGGACATCTCGGTGGAAGAGTCCGTATATGTATGATATATAGTTGGGTCAAACAATAACGTATGAAAAGAGTCAAGATCGGTATCAGGAGGATCATCAAATTCGCTGCTGTCGACATCCATTAAGTGCCGAGGTGTTCGCATCATCGAAGTGCTCGACCCGATGACTGGGTAGCCCGATCTCCGCTGGGACCATCGCCTCGGTCCCGTAGCAGAGGCTGAAGGGGGTTTCCCCGGTGGGGGTCTTTTTTGACGTGCCCAGGGCCCATAAGACCCGGGGCAGTTTTTCGACCCAACTGCCTTGTCGCCCTTCTAGGCGGGTCCGAATACTTCGGAGGAAATCTCGGTTAGCAAATTTGGCCTGCCCGTTGCATTGGGGATGCGCGACCACGGCGAACTTCATGAGGATGTGGTATTCTTTGCAGAAGTCCTTCACTTTCTCATTCTCGAAGTTCATCCCGTGGTCGGTGATGATACATCTCTGGATGCCGAACCGGAGTATCAGATTGTTTTGCAGGAACTTGATGGTCGTAGCGGCGTCTGGTTTCCTGATGGGGACAGCCTCGATCCATTTAGTGAAGTAGTCTACTGCGACGAGGATGTATTTGTGCCCGCCTGTACCGGTAGGGAACTGGCCGATCATGTCCAATCCCCACTGGGCGAACGGCCATGGGGATGTTAGGACGGTCAGCTCGATAGCGGGGAGGCGAGGGATGCTACTATGAAGCTGGCAACTCTTGCATCTCCTGACTAGCTTCTGGGTGTCCTCATGAATAGTGGGCCAGTAGTACCCCTGGAGCAACGCCTTTTGGATCAAGGTTCGGGCCCCTTGGTGCGCGCCGCCAACCCCCTCATGGATTTTCGAAGGACGTAGTCGGCTTCATGGGGGTCTACGCACCAGAGCAGGGGCTGAGTGAAGGACTTCTTGTAGAGATTCCCATTGCTCCAGACGAAGTGGCGGGCTTTGGCCCGGAGATGGCGGGCGGCTCCCCGATCTCCTGGGAGCGTACCGTCCTTCAGGAATTCCACGAGGGGCTTCCTCCAATCTTGGTCACCTTCCTGTGCCGCATATATGTGGAGTGTTGTCACTCCGTCTTCCATGCTGGGCTGAGGCAAGGTTTTGAAGAGGATAGACCGCTTATTGTTGGCCGAGTATGACGAAACCAGCTTGCTCAGGGCGTCGGCTTGGGCATTCAGCTGCCTGGGTATTTGTTCTACTTGGACTTCATCAAAGTTCCTTCGGAGTTTCCTCACCTCATCCAGGTACATCATCATCAGAGGCTCCCGAGCTTAAAGCGGTCGGTCACTTGACCAACGACAAGGGCCGAGTCGCTGCGGATTCAGATTATCTTCAGCCCCAGCCCGGTGGCCATACGCAGTCCGGCCAGGAGGGCCTCATACTCTGCCGCGTTGTTCGAGGCTTTGAAACCGAGCTTCAGAGAGTACTCCATTTCTTCTTCGTTCGGGCCCCAGATAATGAGCCCGGCACCACAGCCCTCCTCGGTTGAAGACCCGTCGACGTAGATGACCCACTCAGGGACTGATTCAGGCCTTTCCGTGATAAGACACTGAGTTGCGAGGGGCGTCGTGGACTCCCGTTTCTTGCTGGGGATGGTGCATTCGACGATGAAATCGGCCAGGGCCTGCGCTTTGATGGCCTTCCTCGGGCGGTATTTTATGTCGAACTGAGATAGTTCCCACCTCCACTTTTCTAAGCAGCCCGAGGACTCTGGTGATGCAAGGATAGCCCCCAACGGGCGCTCAGTGAGGACGATGATGGTGTGTGCTTAGAAGTAGTGACGCGGCTTCCTTGAGGCCACCACGAGGGCCAAGACAATCTTCTCCATGGCTGGGCATCTCGTTTCTGCATCCTTAAATACGTGGCTCACATAGTACACCGGCTTCTGCGCCCCACTGACCTCCCAGACGAGCACCGAGCCTGCTGCTTGGTCGGATACCACCAGATACAGCGACAGCTCGTCTCCTTCAACTGGTCGGGTGAGCAGCGGTGGCGTTGCAAAGTGCTTCTTCAATTGGTCGAAGGCGGCTTGGCACTCCTCCGACCACTCGAACCTCGGGATCTTCCTCAGAGACTTAAAGAACGGGAGGCATTTCTCACCTGACCTGGACATGAAACAGCTCAGAGCGGCGAGTCATCCCATGAGCCGCATGATCTCGACATTGGTCTTAGGCGCGGCCATGTTGAGGATAGCGTCGATTTTCTCTGGGTTAGCTTCGATTCCACGGTGAGTGACCATGAAACCGAGGAACTTACCCCCGGTGACTCCGAATGCGCATTTGGCGGGGTTTAGCTTCATCTTGAACTTGCGGAGCACTTCGAAGGCCTCGTCCAGATCCCTGGCATGGTCGGCCGACGAGACAGATTTGATGAGCATATCGTCAATGTAGACCTCCATATTCCTGCCGATCTGTGGCTTGAACATGCGATTGACCAACCGTTGGTACGTGGCCCCGGCATTCTTGAGGCCGAAGGGCATTACCTTGTAGCAATACACCCCCCCGGTCTGTTGTGAACGCAGTGAGATCTTCATCTTTCGGATTCATACGGATTTGGTTGTAGCCGGAGAAAGCATCCATGAAGCTCAACAGCTCGTGGCCGGCCGAACTGTCGACGAGCTGATCTATCCGAAGGAGTGGATAGTTGTCCTTGGGGAAGGCCTTATTGAGGTCGGTGAAGTCGACGCACATGCACCACTTCTCGCTTCACTTCTTGACCAGAACTACGTTCGCCAGCCACTCCGAGTAGGGTACATTCCTGATGAAGTTGGCGGCGAGAAGTCGATCAACCTACTCTTTGATAGCCTTCTGCTTGACCGGGGCGAAGCTTCGCTTCTTCTATCTGACGGGTCGAGCTGCAGGGTCAACCCCGAGCTTGTAGGAGATGATTTTGGGGTCAATTCCAGGCATGTCCACAGGCGCCCAGGCGAAGACGTCGGAGTTATTTCTGAGGAATTTGACCAGGTCATCTCGCTGAGTCTTCGTCAGGAGTGATCAGACCTGGACGGTTTTTTCCTTGTCCCCTTCTCTCAGGGGCACCTCGGTCAGTGGTTCGACCGGCGTTCCACGGACTTCTTTCCGCTCGTCTCGGGTGTCCAGAGAACCCTTGATGTCGTTATTTACCTCAGCGTCGTCGACCGGCTGCTCGGACGAAGATGTTTCGGTAAGGCATACCTTCGCGGCCCGCTGGTTCCCATAGACCCGACCTATCCCGCCCTGATCGAGAGGGAATTTCATCGCCAGGTGGTAGGTCGATATCTGGGCCTGGAGGGAGTTCAGTATCGGCCGGCCGAGGAGGACGTTGTAGGCCGACGGGACTTTCGCTACGATGAAGTCCACAGGCAACGTACGTGTGCGGCCGGGCTCCCCGACGTTGAACTGCAGGGTGACCACCTCTTGCGCCGGGATGGAGTGGTTGGAGAACCCCGAAAGGACGTGGGAGGTTGGTTTCAAGTCTGCTGGGGTGAGCCCTATGCACAGAAAGCAGTCGTGGAAGAGGATGTCTGCCGAGCTGCCCGAGTCGACAAGTATCCTGTGGACCTCGTACCGGTGGATTCGTGCCGTGATCACCAGTGGGTCATTGTCGGGCACGGATATGCCGTAGAGGTCTCTGTCGCCAAAGGTGATAGGCTCGTGGCTCCTAGCCTTTTTGCTCGGGCGACCGTCGGCGTCTGTTGCCGGCGTGGGGCACCGAGTCTCGCAGGAGCTCGACTGGCCCCCTGTCGCCATGACCATAGTTCTTGATGGGCCTCGGTTCCTTCCGGCGGGGTTCCCTGGGCCCCAGGGTAGGGTGGTCTCTGAGCTGCCTCGGCGGGTCTCGTGGGCGTAACCCCTTCGAGGGAGGGGGCGCTGGTCATGCCTGGAAGCAGGCGAACTGACCGCCACCGCCTCGGTAGGGACAGGGGGGCGACGAGGCCTGAGGCGAGGCTCTCTGACGTGGGACTTCGAGATTGAATGGGAAGTATCGAGGGGCCTGCGACCGCCGGAGTCCGTGAGGAGGTGGTCGGTGGAGGAGCCGATGACGTTCGGTTGAGGTTCACCCGCGCCTCCGTTGAGGGGGAGGTGGTGGCTGGTACCCGAATTTTCAGGGAGATTACTTGCTATGTGGATAGAGACCGGAAGGCCAACATTGTTTTTGTGGAGTTTGCTTTCCCACAGACGGCGCCAACTGATGGAGGTCCTTTTCGGGTCTCCTTCAGATATTGTCTTCTGTCGATCTCCCGGTAGGTTAGGAGGTGATCTCCCATTGCATGTTAGTCTCAATAGGTTTTGAGGAGATTGGTGATTAGAGGTGTTTAGCGCCGAGTACCTGCAAAGAAGTCCCGGGGTAGTTTGGTACCACCGAGGACCCTCCGACGATCAAGTTAGTACTAGATCCGTGCAGCGTAACGGCTAAGTAGAGTCAAAAAATGGCTTACTTGACCCTTCTGTGATGGGGGTTTATATAGCGGTGGTAGCACGCAGCAGCAGGCACGAGAATCTCGCCGGCAGTTATGCTCCCAACGTCACGCCCGCGTAGAAAGCAGATCGCCCATTAATGGGGATCGTGATGGCGTGGAACATGGGATGTTACTGGTGGAGAATCTGCACATGGCGAGATTTTCGGAGCGGCAGTTACGCCTGTGAGCGGTGGAGTTGGTCGGAGGACCGAGGAAGACGGCCTCGGCTGGGGAGCTTGGGGATGAGCGAGAAGGTCGAAGAGTCTTGGTCTTGTGGCAGCTCGGAACGAGCTGAGGGGCCGAGGAGGCTAATTTGCAGGGGCCCCTGAGGAGGGCCAGCTCGTGCTTGCAGGTCGGGCATAGGGGTGGCCTAGTCGGCCCCTCTGGGCCCTTTCTTCTGAGTTCTGGGACACGTCATCTGCCACGCGTCCTGATCTTGGGGGTCTTCAATATTGAGCATCATCACGTTCATTCTAAATATAACGGGCCAGAACAGGTAGCAATAGGTGATGGGTCTGGTTTATCGATACATGGTACCGGTTCATCTTCACTTCCCACTTCTTCTTGTTCTTTAAAACTTTGTAATGTTCTTCATGTTCCTTCTCTTTCAAAAAATTAATTTCTGTTTTTAAGTTGACATAGGATAATTCTTATTATCTTGAATTTCACCCTTATTATTTTCTTGTGAAGGATCTTCAAACCGGCTCAATTCTACTCCAGGAATTCTTGAGAATGGTCTATATTGTCTTCCAACCCTTTTGCCTGCACGTTCTTCACCAACTGCTTTAGCTACATCTATCGTCTCTTCCAAGTCTTCATCAATATGGCATCAACTTTTAGGTCATGTGTCCATGTCCATTGTAATAATTAAGCTTTAAATCAAACATCCATTTCATTTAATAAATATTCTAATTCATCTGTTTGCGGTTCATGTCAGTTAGGAAAATCTTATCAACTTTCTTATTTGCGATCTGATAAAGTCTCTATATTTCCTTTAGATATTATTTCCACTGATATATGGGGACTTGCACCTGTTACATCTCATTTTGGATATAGATATTATGTTCATTTTTTGGATGATCATACAAAGTTCTCATGGTATTACCCAATAACTTGTCGTTATGAAATTCTTTCTATATTTATTAAATTTCGAAAACATGTCGAAAACATATATAATCGCAAGACTCAGATAGCGCTTGAGAATTCCTTTCTTGTGCTTTTCAAAACGAGTTAGAACAAAATGGCATTGGCCATCGCCTTTCGTGTCCTCGTTCACCATAGCAATTATGTTTCTGCCGAGCGTAAGCATCGGCACATTGTTGACATGGGTCTTGCTCTTTTAGCTCAATCTAATGTTCCGATTAAATTTTGGATACTGCTTTCGAAGCTGCAGTTTGCATGATCAATCGTCTTACCATGAAATTTCTAAAATTTAAATCTCCATGGGAATCTTTACATAATTCTCCTCCAAGTTATTCCTTCTTAAAGGTATTCGGGTGCAAGTGTTTTCATTGTCTTTGACCTTACAACAATCAAACTTTAGTTTCTCTCTTTGCCTTGTATTTTTCTTGGGTATCCATAAGGATTTCATGTATATATATGTTATAATTCATGGACATGATCGTATGTTTATATCCCGCAATGTTGTGTTTGACAAGACATCGTTTCCTTACCAATCTATATCTGCTCAATCTAATTGCCATAATATATCAAACACATCTACACTACCTCTATTTATTAAACAACCAATACCAAATTCCCATTACATTGCTACCACTATCATTCCTTCTAGTTCTAGTGGTGGTGTTGCATCTATTTCAGGAACATCTTCACACCAATTGCAAGCAGGTATTCTTGGTCCGTGTCCTAATGCTGATACTCATTTTAACATTGCCAAGCATTGTTGATGCTTCTAATACTCCATTTGATGATGTCTCATACATGATCAATACACACTCATCTAAAAATTGCGGCAATCAGCAAGTACCTTGGCGAGCCAATGATTTCGACAACAGCCTCTGCTCCTCCAACGATCCCTAAAGTTCCTCTTGATCAAGGAACGCCCTCTGCTTCAACTCCAAATGGACATCCTATTGAAAGAAGGACCTAAAGGGAGGGTGAACAAGACTACGCTATCAATATGTCCAAATTAAAAAATTTATACTTGTCACGTCTTACTTCCCAAAAGACAGGAGCAGGTACGTGATGAGACCCGCGATATATTTATTCCGAAAGGGTCCTTTCTTGAAATAAATACGCTAAGCGTATATAAGCAATATAAAATGAGAAGAATGAATATGATAATGAAAATCCAACTTTATATATTTACATTCCTAACTTCAACAGCTTTAGTTACATTGAAAGATTGTCTGAAAAAGAAATAATATGAAATATAATGCCTAAACAAGTAGCAAACATAAACTGTAACTGAAAAGGAAATCTATAGATCGGTTTGTGAGCTGAGATGGTTGTAGTCCTTTATAGTCGGTTTCATCTCCTCAATCTCTAGATTATCTGATGAATATTTCAAGAAAGAAAGAAAAATGAGTAGAATGCCCGTCAGCGAACTTGTGCTCGGTAAGTCCCTAAAAGAAAGTGTGATGAATATAAAAGAAATGCAAGTTGACGTGTGATATAGTATGAATGGAAATGGAATATGAACAAGTATAATATGACAATGTTAGTGGCAACTATATGAGTATAACAATATAACTTGAGCATGGCAAACAAGTATAGTATGGTCGTATAGTGTAGGTATAGTGAATATGAAGTGTACTATCCATATGTACTAAAAAGATCACTACAAGGGTAAGCTAACTAACGTGAGTTCAAGTGTGGATATCAACCAATTTTAAGAGTATTCTCAAACTCAAAGGTAGGGCCCCAGGAGTAAGGAAACACGGGCCTAAAAATGACGGGACTTCAGCTGTCGTTGAAATATTCCAAACCCAAGAGTAAGGCCTTAGAGGCTTGGAAACACGTACCCTCTTTCATGAATTCGTGATATACTGTTTCAGCCCGGTACCACAGCGACGTTATTTGTACCGTTTCAATCCGATACAATAGCAACGTTATTTTAGTAATGAGACTCCTAAGATTCGGTTGGATTCATACTCAAACTATCCCAATACCCCGCGTATCTAAATTATAGTTAAACTTACAAGTTTTGCCTGAATCGATGAATACATAAGAAGAGTGCCATCTCAAGATTCAAGTCGAATTCATGTATGCATGTCAAGTTTAAGTATTCATGTCAAGTGTTTAAGTCAAGTCATTATGTATTCATGATTCGAGTCAAGTCTAGTCAAGTATGTAATAGGTTTGATCGAGTCAAGAGTATGCATGTCAACTGTAGTTATGTCAAGTATAAGTCATGTCAATCGTATTCATATTTCGAGCTAAGTTAGTTCAAGTGTATATATTGGGTTCAAATATTCATATTAAGTTCAAGTGTCAAGTTCATGTTTAGGTTTAAGTCAAGTTTAAGTTTTCAAGTTTGAGATTACATTCAAGTTAAATATTATATCTTAGTAAAAATATTATCTTTTTAAAACTTCTTTAGTTAGGAATAATCGGCAACCACTACACATGGGCGGCGGCAGTATTTGTAACCTTTTTAAGAACGATTGCCTAACAATAATTCATTTAATTTTCTTTATCTAAACTAGATAGGTAAGCGCTTACTTTCTCCGGCTCCCCGAGGCTCAAGAGAAAAGATACCGCTTAAATCCATTACTATCTAAACACCTTAAAAGTTAAACAGGTTATACTTATATTTTAGATGTTTGGGGTGAACTTAAATCATTTATGTAAAATAGTTCATTTGAAAGCTCAAGTGGGTTTTATGTAAATTGCTTTTATTTTTAAAATTAAACCTCGAGGGTGTTTTTAGTGAAAACATGTTAATTAGAAAGTCGAGGGTTTTAAATAAATAAATATTTTATATTTTGTAGTATTTTAGTGTTAAAACCTAGTTTTTAAAAGCTTATGGTATTTTAATGAAAAATCTATCTTTTGAAAACACTAAGGTATTTTAATTGAAATTAAATCTTTTCATTTTGGGGTATTCTATTTAAAGTCTAGTTTGAAAATTTACTTTCTTTAAGTTACATATAAAATTATTTCATTAAATAATTCTTTAGTTTTAGAAAACCGTATTTTTCCTTCTTTTCCTTCGAGAACGCGCTCCGTGAAGAGCTCCGATCTCACTTACTAGACCCAAGATGTGCGATAATCTGCACCATCTTTTAACAAAGCTCACCTAAAGAGGGTTGTAGGGACGTAATTGCCAAGCAAAAAGAATATCGATTAAATTTCCGTATTTTGAACTTGAGAATATTTTATTGAAATGCGATTGTTTCCTCCAATCAGAGCAAAATTTTGTTTGAAATTTGAATTTCAAAAGTTGAAGCAACGCTTCAGATTCAGCGCTAGGCGCGCTGTGCGCCACGTGTCAAATACGGATGCGCTAGCGTCAGGTGCGCTGCGCCCTAGGCAGCGTATAATGAGTGCGCTAGCGCAGGCTGCGCTGCGCTCTGAGAAGCGCACTACGTGTCAAACACCGGTGCGCTAGCGCATGGTGCGCTGCGCTCTGAGCAGCGCACCACGTGCAAAACACGGATGCGCCAGCGCTGGAATTATAAAATTCCCCACCTTTAGATCAAAAAATCTAATAATAATAAATCATTAATTAATCAGAATTAAAATTCTGTTATGAAAAGATTTTTCAATCTTTTTAAAAAAACAAGAAGATTGCCTTCTGTAAAACAGAAGTCCTAGGATCAAAGATCCAACGGTAGGAAACATCCCCAAATCAATCAGAGAAAGATCTCTTTAACTGATTTAACAAATCGACTTGCCCTATATAAAGGCCCCAAGATTTCAAGTCTGATAGGGAGAAACCCCCCCCCCCCCCCCAAACTTTGAAAAAAAATTCAAAGAAAGAGAGCAAGCTCTTGAAAGAAAATTATTTCTTCAAGGTAAAGATCGTGAATGATGAACCCAGAGATGAAATCATCTCATAAAAAGAAGAATTATCTTCTTAAAAGATCATAGATCTACAAAGACCAAGCTCTTTCATAAAAAAGATCAAGAGATCTCATCACATAATAAAAGAAGAACATATTCTTCACACAGATCATTGATCTATAAAGGTAAAGCCCTTTCAAAAATAAGAACTGTTGTTCTTGAATCTTGAGACAAAGTCTCTTTTAGAAGAACATAAATTTGTTCACAGGTCATAAAAATTGATCAAATGCGCTTTGCGCTATTGAAATACGCCTTGCGCTCTTGAACAGCGCTTCTGCACTCTCTGAACCGGTGCTCAGCACCAAAATACGCCACGTGTCAATCACGTATGCAACTTGCACTTTGCGCTTCTGAAATAGCGCACTGTGCTCATGGGCTGGCGCTCAGCGCCAAACGCGCAATGTGTCACTCACGTGTGCGCCACTAAATTGAAAGCGCAATGCGCTCATAAATTAACGCTCAACGCTCATAAACTGGAGTAATGCGCCCATCATCTGGCGCTTAGCGCCAAGCGCGACACGTGTCCTTCTCGTGTGCGCTGCTTGGCAGAAGCGCACTGCGCTATTTAACTGGCGCAAAGCGCCTGGCGCGCCACATGTCGTGCTGACAGAACATAAATTGTTCTGATGAATGCTCTACATTAAATACAAGACAAAAAAAAATGTCAAGATCTAATGCTCAGCATTATTAAAAGGGCTAAGCCCAAATAAAGGCTCAATAGCCAGAATAAACAAAATGTTTATTGGACTTAGCCCAATATTGGCCATAAGTCCTCAACTCATATTAATTGAGCCCATCTGCTCATAAATATTTAACAGATCTTAGTTCTAAATTGGACTATAGATCTTTTAACTAATTCACACCGGTTCAAGGGTACATCTCTTTACTCCTCTGATATCTGTCGTTGTAATCCTTCAACATCTTCAGAGAGGTGACGGGTCCCGACAACCACACATTTCACGGATTGTGGGATCCTTAGACTCATTTTTCCCGGATGAAATGAAACATTTGATTCATGGACTATGATGTCCTTAAACTTTATAGACTATGACGTCTTTAAACTATGGATTGTGGGGTCCTTAAACTCATGGACTACGATGTCCTTAATGTCACGCCCCGCTTCCCAGAGTAAGCTAAAGTGGGCACGTGACATAGCCAACCATGCTACCTGTGGGTAGGTAGTATCCATCCACAATCACATTACGGCTGTAGAGATATCAAGAACAAAATAAAACTATCTAAAACATGTCCATAATCCAAAATAATCTGAGTCAAGAATAATAAAATGCGGAAGCGAAAGATCCAATACAAAATAACTGGAATGTATGTCCTATAATGCGGGCTCACATCAGGAAATAAATGCAGGAAAGAAAAACTAACTACTGCTGACACTCACAGCTCAGCCTGTTGGCTGAAGTACTCCTGCTCGGACTGCAACAGCGGTACAGAATCTGGGCCATGCAAAACCCAGATGTCAGCGCGTCAAGTCATCAAGTAATAACATATAAACAGGGTAACAAGCAATGCGAATATAAACATGAATAAAGCAAGGGTAACAATAACATAAATCAGAGCAGTGCAGTGGGTAAACTAAACTGTTTTATCGGGTTTTCTGTTCTAAAGTCTTTGAAATCAAATTGATGAATCATCGATGTAACTCAATAGTATCCCGTACATACCCGGGACCACGGCCCAGATTCTCGGGCTGAAATCGAGACATGCCGCTAGGCACTAAACAGGAATGTGTACAGATGAATGATGTCAGCAGCATCATTCCAAGGCTGGCCTAGCCTTTAAACTGATCAGAGCAAGTAACGAACTGTTGAGTTACAAGTCAGGGTTCACCTTTGATTTCCCCATACCCCCAAGTTATATGTGTAGGTCAAGTCAGGTATCCCGTAATCAAGAACTAATGCCAACACAGGATCAGGCAAGCAGGTTTGTCTGGATAGACAACAGGAACAGTCCTAAGGACTACATGTCAGGTTTGTTGGCATTAGACACAAAATCAGGTAACGGGTCAAGTCAAGCAGTATATGGTACCATATCAGGTCAATCAATATGTATGTAGCAAGTCAGTTCAAGATGTAAACGATATCATGGGTGTGCTCATACTCAGTTACATAATCAAGCATGGTTATTAACAACATAAATCTAAGCAACCAATTAAACAAAAAAGAAGCTTCAATTAATTAGCAGCATAGTTATCAGTTGTGTTTCAGAGGTGATTTTAACGTTATAAGAATACAATATGACAGTCATGGCCGTTAAATCATGTTAACAAGTTTAAGAACTTCATGGATGCAATGATATATATGTATGTAGGTTTAAAGGATGAAATCACAGCTAACACAGGTTAAATGTACACGAGTGTCCGAATGAGGTAAAACTATAGAGCAAGTGCCATAGGCTACGTCAATAGCGAAAGTGTGATTAAAACATGTAAATGTGATTATTAGGTTCAATACAGTAATTGCAAATTGTAGGTTCCAAGTTTGGAAGATAAAATGATATATAACAATATTGAACACGAAAGTGGGAAAATTATCGTGCTAAAGTTAAACTACAGGTTTAGGGTGTCATCAATGTATATGTAAATATTGTTTAGCATGTAGCAAGGGGTACTTGCCTCGACGGGTCGCGAATCGGAAAAACGGAACGTTAAACGTCGGCGGGGAAAACTAGCGACGGGCGCACGGTTCACGGAATGAACCCAAACGACGAACAGTGGAACTACACAGGTCAGGGTATCTCGGAGGATCTGTGGGGAGGTTGTGGTCTCCGATCACGTCGACGGAGCTCCGACGGTCGGCCTACAACGACAGCGACGGAAACTGAAGGATGCACGAGGCCGGGGGGACGGATTTAGATCGCCGGCGGCGATACCACGAGGTGCAGGCGGTGTGCAGGTGGCCGCGGTTGCCGGTGCAGGGTGCACGGGGAGTTGATGAAGGAGGAAGAAGGGTGCAGTGGAGATGACGAGGGCAAGGAGGCGAGGAGGCCGTCGGTGAGGGCGTCGGCGTTGGGGCAACGACGAGGGAGAACGAGGCGGCTAAGTTTTCTCGAGGGTGGGTTCGCGTTACGTGAAAGAAAAATAGGAGGAAGAGAGAATTATATAGGGGAGAGAGAGGGGGGGGGGAGAGAGATAGAGAGATGGGGAGAGAGAGAGAGCGGGGCCCAGGGAATAACAGAGTGTGATTGGTTGGTGAGTAAAAATTTTTTGAAAGATTTAGAGGAACAGGAAAATATTCTGGGGTTAGAATATTTAAATTCGACGGTTCAAAATATTAGAAATTGGGATTTGGTGCAAATGTAAAATATTTCCAAATTGCGTCCGGGTCGGGTCCAAAAATTTGAAATTGAAATACGAAAATTTTAGGCGGGATCCAAAATTTAAAATGAAGTATTTTACAACCAAAAAGCATACTCCCAAAATGGACACACGTACGTGCGTGTAGCCGTCCAGACTCGCCCGTTCCACTGAACGGGACGAGAACACGATACACGGACGCTACAACAGGGTTAGGGGTGTCAAGCATGCCATGGCGAATATTTTTAAATTTTATTTTATATGTCTTAAATTGTTATATGCAGAAATGAATTGACGGGGTAAAATTACAATAAATAACAATCAAGCAAGATAAATGAAATAAAGTCCATACTCCATTCATATGGTAACAGAAACTAGTACTATTGGGCTCGGTTGTTACATTATACCCAACTACAAAAAGAATTTCGTCCTCGAAATTCCAAGAATACAAAGATAGACAACAAATAACTACAAGAAAAGATGAGAAAATTTATGCGGGATTCCATCTTCCCGTTCCCAAGTGGACTCTCCATGCGAGCGATTACCCCAAGAAACAAGCACAAGAGGGATCACCTTGTTCTTAAGAACCTTTTCCCTTCGATCCACAACTTCAACCGGTCGCTCCTCAAAAGTCAAGTCTTCTCGTACTGTTAGCTTCGAATGATCCAATACATGCGTTTCATCACGAACATACTTACGGAGTTGAGATACGTGAAACACATCGTGCACACTCGCCAAGGACTGCGGTAACGCCAAACGATACGCTACCTCACCAACACGCTCCAAGATCTCAAAGGGTCCAACAAATCGAGGACTAAGCTTTCCTCGGCTTCCAAAATGAATCACCCCTCTAGTCGGTGATATCTTCAAGAATACCAAGTCACTCACGGCGAACTCTAGAGGTCTTCTCAACGTATCCGCCCAACTCTTCTGTCGGTCTTGAGCTGCTTTCATATGATTTTTGACAGTGTTAACTTTATCAACTGTCTGCACAACCAAATCTGGTCCCAACAATCTTCGTTGACCGACATCGTCCCAACAAACAGGTGAACGGCATTTGCGACCATACAAACCTTCAAACGGAGCCATCTGGATAGTTGCCTGAAAACTGTTGTTGTAAGAAAACTCCACCAAATGTAGATGATCCTCCCATGAACCCTTGAAGTCCAACATGCACGCTCTCAACATATCTTCAAGAGTTTGGATTGTTCTCTCCGACTGACCATCAATTTGAGGATGATAAGAGGTGCTAAACTTCAATCGAGTCCCCAAACTTTCCTGTAAACTCCTCTAGAAGTGTGATAAAAACCGAGTGTCACGATCGGACGCTATGCTTACCGGTACTCCATGCAATCTTACAATCTCTTGCATGTACCACTCCGCCAAAATCTCTGTTGATTGACCAACCCGAAAAGGAATAAAGTGAGCTGCCTTGGTCAATCGATCAACAATCACCCATACAGCATTGTTGCCTTTTGGACTCCGCGGTAAAGCCGCCACGAAATCTATGGTTATATGATCCCACTTCCACTGAGGAATCGGAAGTGGTTGCAATAAACCAGCAACCCTTTGATGTTTAGCCTTAACTTGCTAACACACCAAGCACTTTGCCACAAAGCGAGCAATCTCCCGCTTCATGCCTTCCCACCAGAAATGCTGTCGAATATCTCGGTACATCTTTGTGCCCCCTGGATGTACAGAATAAGCTGAACTGTGTGCCTCCTTCATAAGCTCTTCATAAATATCTCCCTTTGGCACACACAAACAGCTACCATACCTCAACGAACCATCTTCGTGGATCAATAAATCTGTTCGTAGTCCGGCTTCAACCTGTTCTCGAAACTTTTGCAGTCTTAGATCCTGCGATTGTGCTGCGTTAATATTCTCGATCAACGATGAATGTACTTGCAGCTGCATCAACTATCCCGAAGAATGCGGTAGCACAACCTCCAAGTCAAATCTTCGAAAATCTTCAATGAGCTCCTTCTGCGTAGTTAACATTTGAATTGCCGGTAACCGACTAAGCGCATCCGGCACGACATTAACCTTCCCCGGATGATACTTAAGATCAAGATCGTAGTCAGCCATCAGCTCCAACCATCTACGTTGCCTCATATTAAGCTCCTTTTGCGTGAACACATACTTCAAGCTCTTATGATCCGTGAAAACTTCGACCCTTTCGCCTAAAAGGTAGTGTCTCCAAATCTTCAAAGCGAAAATCACAGCCGCAAGCTCCAAGTCATGAGTTGGGTAATTCTTCTCATGGGTCTTCAACTATCTTGATGCGTACGCTACAACCTTCCCATGCTACATCAAAACACATCCCAATCCTTCCCCAGATGCGTCGCTGTGAATCACCGGTCCTCCGGAATTGTCTGGCACGGTCAGAATAGGGGAGGTTATCAATTTCTGCTTCAACGTCTCAAAAGCTGATGCACATATATCCGTCCATACAAAAGGTACCTCCTTGCGCGTAAGCTTGGTCAACGGCTCCACCAGACGATCAAAGTTCTCCACAAATCTCCTGTAATACCCGGCGAGTCCAAGAAAGATTCTTATCTCCGCAACATTCTTTGGAATCGGCCAATCACGAACTGCTGTAATCTTTTCGGGATCGACGGCGATTCCATCGCCAGACACAACATGCCCCAAAAACTTTTCTTCCTCCAGCCAAAACTCGCACTTACTCATCTTCGCATATAACTTCTCCTGTTTCAACGTCTGCAGTGCGATCTTCAAATGTTCAGCATGCTCTTCAAAACTCTTCGAGTAAACCAGAATATCGTCAATGAATACCACAATAAACTGGTCCAAAAATGATGAAAAGATTCGGTTCATCAAGTCCATGAATACTGCCAGCGCATTCGTTACTCCGAAGGGCATCACTAAGTATTCGTAATGTCCATACCGAGTTCGGAACGCCGTCTTGCAAATATCTTCGGCTTTCACTCGGACCTGATGATATCCAGATCGCAAATCCAGCTTCAAGAATACCCTCGCGCCACTAAGCTGCTCAAAAAGTTCACCACTGCGAGGGATCGGGTACTTGTTCTTAATAGTCACCCGGTTTAATTCTCGATAGTCGATGCGCATCCTTCTTGTGCGATCCTTCTTCTTCACTAAAAGAACTGGAGCTCCCCAAGGCGAGTTACTGCTTCGAATCCAACCCTTCTTAAGCAATTCAGCAACCTGTTTTTTGACTTCTTCCAACTCTACTGGTGCCATTGGATAATACGCTTTGGATACTGGCACTGCACCAGGAATAAGATCAATTGCGAACTCCACGTCTCTCTTCGGCGGTAAACCCGATATATCTTCAAACACGTCCATAAAATCACGAACAACAGCTGGCTCTTCATCTTTATAAACTTCTATTGATGCAAGAATATTGTTTGTCAGCCTAGCCCTAAACTCGACTGGCCCGACAGAACTGCTTCCTCCAGTGAAACTAAACTCGGGATGTCCGAAAATCTGGAAAATTACTTTCCTTGCCCTACAATCAATGTGAGCGTGGAAAGTGCCAAGAAAATCCATTCCCAAGACGACCTTGTAGCTGCCCGTATCAATCACCAAGAAATCCGCAAAAAGCTCCCGTCCGCACACAACAACTGTAAAATCTTTACATTCCCTACTAGCTATGATTTTCCCATTCCCAGTGTGTATGTCCCAGAAACTAGACAGGGTCGTGCAGTCAATCGAGTGTGTAGTTATAAACTTGGATGACATAAACAATGGGATGCACCAGAATCAAATAACGCTAATGAGGGAAAACCATGAACGAGTAGAGTACCTGAAACAACTTCTCCTGACGCCTTAGCTTCTTCAGCTGTCAAGGTAAAAGCTCGAGCCTGATTAGGTCCTTGAGTCAGCTGTTTCTGTCCCTGGAACGGTCTCTGCGGAGTCTTCTGAATATCATCCCTCGTACGAAGCTTCGACGGGCAAACGCTGACAGCGTGATCTGCCGCTCCACAAACTAGACAGAGTCCCAGCCTCCCGCGACAATCCTTTTGCACGTGGACAGGTAAATTGCAGTAGTTACAAGTCATGCTCTTTCTTCGATCGATGACAACAGGCTTCTTCATGGGTGCTACGCCTCGACGGTCCACTGGAATACCTCTGCGACCATGAGCTCGGTTTGGTACAAATGCTGGCATCCTTACCGCAACTGCTGTCTGCTGCAAACTCCCTTTCATCCCAGATAAACTCTGCTGCTCTCGGGCTGCCGCAAGTACTTGTGAGAAAGTGTTCAAACTCAGGGAGACAATCTGCCTCTGGATGTCCACGTCCAAGTTGCGCATGAACCTCCGTGCCCTGTCTGCATCGTTGGCAACTAAAGGTCCAGCGAATCTACTGAGTCATGTCCATTCTGCTGCATGCACATCTACGGGTGCTCCCTTCTGCTTTAGCCCGATGAACTTCTCCTCCATTTCCTCCCATGCAGTCCGCAGGAAGAACTTCTCTAGGGAACTTTTCGAAAAATCCGCCCACTTGATCGGCTTGGGCATGCGGTTCTCCTCCACAAGCCACCATTCTCGGGCATAGTCCACTAGCTGAATGCATACCACATCAACTCTTTTCTCATCTGGGATCTGTGCCACAATAAGCAAGTTCTCTGTGTCAACTAGCCACTGCTCCGCTGGCAACGGCTCCTCCAAACCAGTAAATGTAGACGGACCCAAATGCCTGAAATCTGCTACGGTCCCTACTCGGTCAACTGGTTTAGCTCCAACATTGTTCACAGACTGCTGAACGATCTGCAAACCTTCCTGAAACGATTCCGCTTGCTGCTGGATCAGCTCGGTCTGTCTCTTTTGATTCTCCAGCATTCCCCTTATCACTCCAAGCATGGCGGCTTCGTCTACACGCCTTTGGTACGTCTTCAAATTCTTATCTGCCATATTCCTGAAATCAAAACACCCAACATTAGCATGATGATAGATTCAAAATATAGATCAAGGCTAGAACTCCCAGTTACTTAAATAGAGTGCCGCATTGTAACTATGCCGCGGTATCATAGCCACAATTACATAACTCCACCCAAGTCGCCTAAGTCCTAGAGATAACAAGGAATCAGGTTTTCGAGTCGATATGCAAAGGAAGTTTGCACATCGTAAAAGATATAATCAGGAAGAATGTGATTCAAGAATGGTAAAACGGCAAGGTGGCAGGACATGTTTCCTAAACACGGGTATTCTGATTCGTGTATTGGGTACAATACCCAACTACAAAAGAATCAACCCGATTAACCTATGCTCTGATACCTAAAGAACCATGTCACGCCCCGCTTCCCAGAGTATGCTAAAGTGGGCACATGACATAGCCAACCATGCTACCTGTGGGTAGGAAGTATCCATCCACAGTCACATTACGGCTGTAGAGATATCAAGAACAAAATAAAACTATCTAAAACATGTCCATAATCCAAGATAATCTGAGTCAAGAATAATAAAATGCGGAAGCGAAAGATCCAATACAAAATAACTGGAATGTATGTCCCATAATGCGGGCTCACATCAGGAAATAAATGCAGGAAAGAAAAACTAACTACTGCTGACACTCACAGCTCAGCCTGTTGGCTGAAGTACTCCTGCTCGGACTGCAACAGTGATACAGAATCTGGGCCACGCAAAACCCAGACGTCAGCGCGTCAAGTCATCAAGTAATAATATATAAACAGGGTAACAAGCAATGCGAATATAAACATGAATAAAGCAAGGGTAACAATAACATAAATCAGAGCACTGCAGTGGGTAAACTAAACTGTTTTATCGGGTTTTCTGTTCTAAAGTCTTTGAAATCAAATTGATGAATCATCGATGTAACTCAATAGTATCCCGTACATACCCGGGACCACGGCCCAGATTCTCGGGCTGAAACCGAGACATGCCGCTAGGCACTAAACAGGAATGTGTACAGATGAATGATGTCAGCAGCATCATTCTAAGGCTGGCCTAGCCTCTAAACTGATCAGAGCAAGTAACGAACTGTTGAGTTACAAGTCAGGGTTCACCTTTGATTTCCCCATACCCCCAAGTTATATGTGTAGGTCAAGTCAGGTATCCCGTAATCAAGAACTAATACCAACACAGGATCAGGCAAGCAGGTTTGTCTGGATAGACAACAGGAACGGTCTATGAGGACTACATGTCAGGTTTATTGGCAATAGACACAAGATCAGGTAACGGGTCAAGTCAAGCAGTATATGGTACCATATCAGGTCAATCAATATGTATGTAGCAAGTCAGTTCAAGATGTAAACGATATCATGGGTGTGCTCATACTCAGTTACATAATCAAGCATGGTTATTAACAACATAAATCTAAGCAACCAATTAAACAATAAAGAAGCTTCAATTAATTAGCAGCATAGTTATCAGTTGTGTTTCAGAGGTGATTTTAACGTTATAAGAATACAATATGACAGTCATGGCCATTAAATCATGTTAACAAGTTTAAGAACTTCATGGATGCAATGATATATATGTATGTAGGTTCAAAGGATGAAATCACAGCTAACACAGGTTAAATGTACACGAGTGTCCGAATGAGGTAAAACTATAGAGCAAGTGCCATAGGCTACGTCAATAGTGAAAGTGTGATTAAAACATGTAAATGTGATTATTAGGTTCAATACAGTAATTGCAAATGGTAGGTTCCAAGTTTGGAAGATAAAATGATATATAACAACATTGAACACGAAAGTGGGAAAATTATCGTGCTAAACTTAAACTATAGGTTTAGGGTGTCATCAATGTATATGTAAATATTGTTTAGCATGTAGCAAGGGGTACTTGCCTCGACGGGCCGCGAATCGGGAAAACGGAACGTTAAACGTCGGCGGGGAAAACTCGCGACGGGTGCACGGTTCACGGAATGAACCCAAATGACGAACAGTGGAACCACACAGGTCAGGGTATCTCGGAGGATCTGTGGGGAGGTTGCGGTCGCTGATCACGTCGACGGAGCTCCGGCGGTCGGCCTACGACGACAGCGACGGAAACTGAGGGATGCACGAGGCTGGGGGGACAGATCGAGATCGCCAGCGGCGATCCCACGAGGTGCAGGCGGTGTGCAGGTGGCCGCGGTTGCCGGTGCAGGGTGCACGGGGAGTTGATGAAGGAGGAAAAAGGGTGCAGCGGAGATGACGAGGGCAAGGAGGCGAGGAGGCCGGCGGTGAGGGCGTCGGCGTTGGGGCGACAACGAGGGAGAACGAGGCGGCTAGGTTTTCTTGAGGGTGGGTTCACGTTACATGAAAGAAAAAGAGGAGGAAGAGAGAATTATATAGGGAGGAGAGAGAGGGGGAGAGAGAGAGAGAGACGAGGAGAGAGAGAGAGAGCGGGGCCCAGGGAATAACAGAGTGTGATTGGTTGGTGAGTAAAAATTTTTTGAAAGATTTAGAGGAACTGGAAAATATTCTGGGGTTAGAATATTTAAATTCGACGGTTAAAAATATTAGAAATTGGGATTTGGCGCAAATGTAAAATATTTCCAAATTGCGTCCGGGTCGGGTCCAAAAATTTGAAATTGAAATACGAAAATTTTAGGCGGGATCCAAAATTTAAAATGAAGTATTTTACAACCAAAAAGCATACCCCCAAAACGGACACACGTACGTGCGCGTAGCCGTCCAAACTCGCCCGTTTCACTGAACGGGATGAGAACACGATGCACGGACGCTACAACAGGGTTAGGGGTGTCAAGCATGCTATGATGAATATTTTTTAATTTTATTTTAGATGTCTTAAATTGTTATATGCAGAAATGAATTGACGGGGTAAAATTACAATAAGTAACAATCAAGCAAGATAAATGAAATAAAGGCCACACTCTATTCATACGGTAACAAAAACTAGTAGCATTGAGCTCGGTTGTTACACTTAACCTTGACTGTGAGGTCGTTAAACTCACGGACTACGATGTCCTTAACCTGGACTGTGAGGTCCTTAAACTCATGGACTATGATGTCCTTAACCCGGACTAAGATATCCTTAAACTAACATTGGACCACCATGTCCTTAAACTGGTAATCGACCGCAATGTCCCTAAACTAAACAACAGAGCCCAATTGCTCTCTTGTTGGATCTAAACGATCTCGTTAAGTTGATCTTAGTCTAAAATTAGACTAACGTATCCTTAACAAACGTTTAAGTTGATCTTAGTCCCAAATGAGGCTAACGTATCTTTAAACCCAACCCCCAAACCCAAATCTAAGAAGATACGGATTTGGACTAATCCACGCCCTACGGGCGACAACATAAATTAGTCTCCGTATACAATTCACGGGCAACCACAAACAAAACAAACACCCACGACACGAAGTGACCATCTGGAGAAGGAGAAACTTGTTACCGCGAAGTGGTAACGTAATTAACTACAGGGGCTTGCGCCTGCAGGGAAGAGCGTCTCCACAATAAAAAACCCCTCAAAAGAGGGGGAATCTGACGAGTCTGCTACATCGGCCGCATCCATTTAAACCTTAGATACATGGTGCCATAAATCAACTTGGAATCTTCGGAGAGGTGGACGGATAGCACCAATTAGCATCTGTCCCGAAATTCAGGCGAGACGTCAGCCGCGTCTATGCCCGCGTCTTTCGGCGGGTAACAGATTCCGGTACGCCCGGTGGGACCTTTTCCTCTTTCCACTCCACACTTCGTGTATCGCGTTCGTGAGCGAATCGCGGTTTGATATAGTTGCCCATGGGTTCGAGGTACTATGATTTGGTGTCTTGCTGGGTGCAGAAAACAATGGCGTCTATTTCCACGAAATGTTCCAGCTGCAATTGCAACTCGCGTTCCGTCTCATTTGGCGGCATAGCTTATGGACCTCAGGCGGCCTCCCTGTTCACAATGCCGATAGAGCAGGTGACGCAGGCTACCACCGGTTTGTTCTTTGGAACCATGCTCCCACCAGTGAGCATTAACATCCCGCTGCCGCAAGAAGCGCAAAAGAAGTCGGTCTTTGATCGGCTCACTACTACCACGGCCCCTCTCAACGGGTCGTCCGATATCAAGCCAACAGCGTCAGTTTTCGACAGGTTGAGCCTGAACTCCAATGGGCCTGTCAAAAAGCCCACGATACCTGAAGCGGCCATCCCAAAGCGGATAGCCATTCCTGCTCTCGAGGCCACTAAAGAAGCCTCCCCTGTCAAAGGATCAGTCTTTACGAGGCTGGCCACCCCGGCTCCTGTTCCTACTCAAAGGTCTGTCTTTGACAGATTGGATACTGCTGCTCAACGGACGTCGGTCTTCAAGAGGCTGGTACCAGCAGCGCCTCACCAGAACATGGGGCATGACGAAGTCACCCCTCAAGCTGAAACAATCCCAACGGCTCGACACGCTCGATGTCGCCACAGGCGCCGAGTAAGGAAAGCTGGGGGCAACTTCCCCTCTGGGCTAACTCCACCAGCCCTAACAGTGGAAGTCAATGCTGCTGTTCCAACCGGGAACAGCTTTGAATTGCTGAACAAGGTGCGCAGGAACTCTCCTACCGCCGTACTGAAAAGATCTCCTCCGCCCGTGAAGAATGTTACAGAAACAAAGCCAGAGCAACCCCCTCAGCGGCTTTCTTCCAAAATTTACAAAGTCTAGCGACGGGTTCAGGACTCAGTAATTGATCAAGATTACTCTCGCCGGCAGAAAAAGGTGAAGGTTCAGCAGGAAGAGAACCGTCCTGTCAAGCCGCAAAGGACGACAACTACCTGGGTGCCCGCTGCAACGGTCCCCTCAACGTCAACTGCTCAAAAGAGAAGGAGGCCAGAGACAGCCCATGTGACTACGGCAGACCACAAAGACGCTGAGCCTAAACGCCCCAAGTCTGGGGGCATAATGGTGCATACTGTTTATATGGCTTCCGGAAAAGAGGAAAGCCGCGCTTCTACGGGTCATCGACCGCTCACCCGATCCGTGACAAAAGCCCAGGAGCAGCAACAGAAGCTTCAGGAAATGCTAACACAAATGGCCGCACTCACCGGGCCAAAAGAAAGCCCGGAGGTATCATCAGAGCAGCATCATGAACAAGAAACCGATGCTGACTTCCTCCGCAGAGTCCTCGAAAAGAAGGACGGAGAAGCAGCAAAACAAGCGGCTAATATAAAATGAATGCGCTTCTCTTCCAAGACATAGTCGGGATGATGTTACAGCCAGAACCTCCAGCTGAAGACCCTCTGATCATCATTGAAGACGACAGAGGGGAGACATCGAACCCTCCTCCGTCTCTCTCAGCAGCCAAAGAAGAAACCATTTCCAAGGCCGCTCTGGATGACTACATTGCTAAACAAATACGAGCTCACCAGGCAAATGAAGCGGCCGGCCAAGTCATTAAAACTGGGCGACCATATCCAAGCTGGTATGATCAAATAAAGTATCCGCCGGGATATACGATCCCTAAATTTCATGTATATAAAGGGACGGGCAATCCCCACCAGCATGTCGCCCAGTTCAGGGCTCTATGTGGTAACACCAGAGGTGATGATAAATTGCTACTACGCCAGTTCGTTGGCTGCTTGTCGGAGACGGCCTTCGAATGGTACTCTGAACTTCCTAACGACTCCGTCAAAACTTTCGCAGAAAAGGAGCTATTGTTCACCCAGCGATTCACGAGTGCTAGTGAACGCACCCAAATAACGGCATTGATCAATGCCAGGGTGAAGCCAGGTGAGACATGGGTTCAATACGCAATACGATGGCGAAATCTGTCGTCGAAATGCGAACAGCGCATCGAAGAAGCGCCGGCGGTGGGCATGTTCATGGTCACTCTGGACCCTCATGCAACTATTTCACAATTCATGATGTTCTTCAAGCCGACCACGTTCCAAGCCTTGATCGACAAACTGGCCCAAATGGACCAGATGGGTCATAGACCGTCTTCTCCAAAGCCAGAGCCACGGAACGAGAAGGGAAAAGGGAAAGCGACCGTCGTCGCTAACGCTCAACATCAGCCCAGTGGTCTAAGACCAGTTGATCGCCAAAATAATAGAACTCGATCTTTCGAAGATAAAATGAGACGCCCTTACTCGTTCCCTCGAGACAAGACGAAGAGGTTATTCGAGCTTGCACTGCGCAACAGGCTCATCAATCTACTGGAGCCAAAACGCCCAGTGCAACCAGGCGACATTAGCAATCCTAACTATTGCCCTTATCACCGAATGTTGGGCCATCTGATCGAGAATTGTTACATCTTCAAAAGCTGGATAGAAGATCAGTACCAGCAGGGAAAATTCGTATTATCCGAGAATTGGAAGATGAACCCACCTCAGCCACACACTCCTAAGAAGACGGATACACCGGGGGCATCATGCTCTTTCGTAGAAGAAGCTCCATGGGAGGTCGCTCTTTCAGCCAAGACGAAAAGAATGCTGAAGGATCTCCAAACATGCCCGGCGATCAGGTGGAAAAATCCACTCGAACCCGAGATCATTGAAGGAATGCTAAAACCGCGTCCAACTCCAAAAATCGGTGGTGATAGCTAAAGCACTCACACCCAGCCGTCAAAATCTTCGAAGAAGAAGAAAAAGACCAAAAAACCCGTGAAGCCTAGTGACAAGCGCACGGACCTTGAAGATAGAGATGATAGAGAAGACTCATCGGATGAATCTGAAGGTTATGTGGCAAGTTGCCATGTGATCTCTCACTCGTCGATAGATGATGAAAAAGCTCCTTGCACAAAGAAACTGGGGGCAAATCCTGAGCCGGAACTTCTAGGGCCATCAGACGAAATGATTGATGGATTCCTAAACGAAGCTCTTTCGAAAAGCAAAGCTGATCGGGAGCGTGAGATGGCCATATTTGAAAAGGCCAAACGCCGACGACTGGACGAAAGGGTTGAAACACTCCTGCCGGATTGAAGTACGTCCGCCGCAAATAAAAGCAGGTTCAAGATGAGGAAGAGGTTCGCCAAAGCCATATCAATGGGAATGAAGCTGCCACCCTCCGAAGCGAACGCTCTTGGTGAAGCAGAAACACATCCTACCTACTGCTTATATCATCAAAAGATTTCGCACCCCACCGAAGAGTGCAACGCTTTTAAAAGATGGTGGCAGGAATATGTTGCTCACCGGCAACATTTCAAGCGGATGAAACGCAAAACTCGTCGGGAGCAAAGAAGTACGACCGAGGAGCGTAAAAAAACTACCGGCAACTGTCGCATGGTCAACGCTGGAGGATCGCAAGTTCCCACCTTCGGGAGCGACTTTGACGAAGAAATGACTCTTGGCCCTCTCTTTAAAGAGCCCACCTTGGGAAAAAAGGAAGAACCGAAAACCTGTGAAAATATTAAGCTGCGCAACCGTACGCTGCCCGAAAAGAATCTTGGGCTCTCGAACAGCGGGTCAAATAGAAGAGATAAGGGAAAAGAAAATGTCCCTGAGGATATCATCCTTGATGACCAAACCGTCGAAAAGCTAACAGCCAAGGACCCGCCAAAGAAAAACAAGATGGACTACAACGTTCTGGCACACTTGAGGAAGATACCCTCGCTGCTCAGTATTCTCGACGCCCTCCTGCTATCCAAAGAAGCGAGAGATTCGCTGATCAAGGCATTACAAGATCCCGAGCAATTCTAAGCTTTCCTCGCCGAAGAAAAGATGAAGGACGAGCTGGAAGAAGTACACACAGCCGATATCACCTTCGGTGATGAAGACCTCCTCCTTGGGACATGCGAGCACAACCGTCCCCTATATATCTCCGGATACTGTCATGATATCAAGATAGGAAAAATCCTGGTCGACAATGGATCCTCCGTCAATCTCCTTAACGTAAGGGTGCTAAAGGAAATCTGCATGAGCGTTCAACACCTCGCTCGCGATAAAATCACCATCTCCGGATTCGACTCCCAGTCATCACGGACGCTTGGGTCTGTAATATTGATATTACGCTTTGGGCTAATCATAACGGACATCAAGTTTCATGTCATTGACGCCAAGACATGCTACAATGCTTTGCTCGGCCGGCCCTGGTTACATGAGTACAACATCATCCCTTCTACACAACATCAGTGTATGAAGTATTTCAAAAATGGTCTCGAGTACACTGTGACAGGGGAACTAAACCCATTCTCCGTGAACGAAGTCCGCAAATATGAGGATGCCAAATACTTCCTGCCTGATTTCGAAAACACAGAAAGATGTCACGAACCGAAGAACAAAGCTATCACCACTATTCCAGTCTTCGGGAGTGATACCGAGGAGGAAGAAGAGATAGTCTATTCAGGGCCGCCCCACTACAACAAGCCGGGACCGTCCACTCCTATGTTGATCTTCGGCAGCGACTCGGAAGATGAGGTCAATGCTGTATTCTCTGCTCGGCCATCCATACAAACCTTAGCTGATGAAGAGCAAAGTTTGCAAGTTGCCATGGTTCCGCCAAAGCATCATAAAGAGATAGACGCGCTTGATACCTACAGTGTGGAAGAACCATGCGAAAAGGTGAAAAGGAGATCCTATTCTACCGATCCGGCGAAAACAAAGTGGAGAAAGAAATCTGGCATGGTGCGGATTCTACACTTGACAGGCTCCAGCCCATCCGTTTGCCCGGATGTTACACAGGCGGACTAAAGAGACTCTTGAGACGCCAAGATGTACCCGTTAAGCAAACTGCGCGACAAGCAGGTTCTATAACAGGATCTGGAACGTTCCCAGAACTCAACGAAAGTTGCCCAACGGAAGAATGGAAACGACCGGGCTGGGATATGTTCAATCCAAGAAACGGGAGCTACTCCGCGACCGTTACGTCATACATGACTTTGATGAAGAAGGTGATGCTCTATGGGAAGATACTAGCCCTGAACCAGAAAGAGCTCCCTCCATGAAAATGCCCAGTCCGTCGTTCGAAGAACAAATGAACAAGCTTATAAGGGAAGCAGGTCAAAAGGTTCGAGACGGCCATAATCGCGAAATGGCCATCTACGAGAAAGCCACGACGCAACGCCTCCTTCAACGGGCTGTGAAAAATGAAAATGCTCCTTCTTGTCAACCCGTTGTACAAAATGCCCGACGCAGAGGCAGAAACAAACCAAAGAACGGGAAAGGCGTTCGACATCGACAAAGCGGGTCCAAGAAGCCACGTGATTGGGAATCGAGCAACCAGGATTCATCTCTTATAAAGAAGATGGGTCGAGCGTACTCTTTTGCCTAAGACAAGACAAAGAAGATACTTGGTCTTGCTATAAAACATCAAATGATTATCCTTCCGGAGTCCAAGCACCCCGAGCAAGCAGGCGAAGTCTCTCACCCGGATTATTGCTCCTATCACAGGGCAATAGGACATCCTCTCGAAGACTGCTTCACATTTAAAGACTGTATAGAAGACCAGTATCAGCAAGGCAGGTTCGCTCTATCCAGCAGCTGGAGAGTAACTCTGCCGCAGAAGCATGAACCCAAAGCCGTGAGAGTAGAACCAGATCAACATCGGTTTTGGAAGCGATCTCGTACTTGTTATATGATAATGTTGTCAGAAGAAGAGCTCGAGAATATGGATGACCTCCCCCGGTGCTTTGAAAACAATGATGACGAGGTAATATCAGAATTTCCGCCAGCACCAAAAGAGCTGGAAGATGGAATACATACTACTGCAGATAACCTCAAGAAAATTGATTTGGGGACGGCAAGTGACCCGCGGCCGACGTTCGTCAGTGAGCTGTTGTCTGAAGAAAGGGTAGCTACCCTAAAAGACGTGCTCATGCAGCATAAAGATTGCTTCGCATGGAACTATTCCGAGATGCCAGGATTAGATCCAGAGATTGCTGTGCACAAACTGGCGATATCTCCGGACGTCAAGCCGATCAAACAAGCACCGAGAAGAATGCTGCTCGAGCTTGAGATGAGCATCAACGCCGAGGTCAAGAAGCTAATCGACTCCGGCTTCATCCAAGAGGTTTAATACCCTGACTGGATCGCCAACATCGTCCCAGTGATGAAGAAGAATGGGACGGTGCGCATATGTGTGGACTTTCGAGATCTCAATAAATCCTACCCGAGGACGACTTCCCAGTACCGGTCACCGAGCTGATGATAGACAATACGTCCACTCATGAAGTTTTCTCCTTCATGGACGGCTCGTCAGGATACAATCAGATAAAGATGCATCCCGAGGACCAGAAGCATACCACTTTCCGGACCCTTTTGGGCATATTCTGCTACAAGGTGATACCCTTTGGTCTAAAGAACGCCGGTGCTACCTATCAGAGGGCCATGACGAAGATTTTCAATGACCTCATACATGAAATCGTCGAATGCTATATTGACGACCTTGTAATTAAAAGCAAATCATACGAGGAACATTTAGAGCATCTGAAGATCGTGTTTCAGCGCCTTCGGAAATACAACTTGAAGATGAACCCTCTCAAATGCGCATTCGGAGTTTCCTCGGGCAAGTTTCTAGGATTCATCGTATGACGTCGAGGCATCGAGATAGACCCGTCGAAGATCAAGGCGATCATGGAAATGCCTCCGCCAAGGACTCTCAAGTAACTGCGGTCTCTCCAAGGAAAGCTCGCCTATATCCGGCGATTCATAGCCAATCTCTCCGGCAAGTGCCGTCCTTACAGTCACCTAATGAAGAAAGGGACTCCTTTCGTCTAGGATAGCAAATGCCAAGGCGCACTAGACAAAATCAAGCAATACCTGCAGAACCCGCCAGTACTGAGCGCTCCAGTCAAAGGAAAGCCTCTTATTCTGTATACAACCGCCCTTGAAGGTTCTTTAGGTGCATTATGGGCACAAGAGAACGACCAAGGGAAGGAGAGGGCCCTCTTCTATTTGAGTCGAGTTCTCCTGGGGGCAGAAAGCAATTACTCTCCCAATGAAAAACACTGCCTGGCGTTGATCTTCGCAATAACGAAGCTCAGACACTATACATTGGCACATGAGGTCCATCTCATATCAAAGGTGGATCCTCTCAAATATTTGATGTCGAAGGCCATATTAACGGGACGACTCGCTAAATGGGCCCTGCTATTGATGGAATTCTCGATAACTTATCGTCCTCTTAAGGCAGTGAAAGGCCAGGCCATCGCCGACTTTCTCGCTGACCATCCGATACCCGCCGATTCTCCTTTGAACTGCAAATTGTCAGACGAACATACGTTTGCCACGATCGACGGGAAGAGAAGAGATAATGATACCCGCTGGGAACTTTACTTCGATGGAGCATCTTCCAAGAAGAAGCGTAAACAAAGCACTCCCATAATCAAATCAGGGGTAGGCCTCATCTTCGTGACTCCACAAGGAGGGATAATACGCTTTGCCTTCTCCTTAACAGAGCCGAGGACAAACAATGAAGCCGAATATGAAGCTTTGATAGCAGGTCTTGAGATCGCTATCGATATGGGAATTGAAAACCTCCTCATATACGGAGACTCCCAACTGATCGTTAGTCAAGTAAACGGCGACTATCAAACGTGCAAGCTAAAGTTGGTGAAGTACGGTGAGAGAGTACAGCAACTGCCGATTCAAATTCCTTCCTACGCCTTGGAAAGTATACCGCGTGCGGAATATAGCAAAGCGGATGCGTTAGCCAAACTAGCTAAATAACTAGCTGACGAAAACCTCGATAACGTGAGGATCGTTGTGCAGAGCCGTCGGGTTCTTGCACCGGCAGAAACATATCCAGAGTCGTCCGAAGAAAAGGGAGCGACCGAGCAAATGACTCTGCAAATAAAAGACCAGGAAAAGGTTACCGATTGGAGAGATGTGTTTATAGACTACTTCAAATCCCGTCGAACACCTGAAGATACATCCTCAAGACATCAGCTTATGAAACGAGCTCTGTCTTTTGCTTTCGTCAATGATACTCTGTATAAAAGGGCATTTGATTCTCTGTGGCTAAGATGCCTGGGACCTGAAGAGGCAAAGAGAGTCGTCCAAGAAACTTACGACGGACTCTGCGGTTCTCACCAAGCCGGGCCGAAGATGAAGCTGAAGATCAAAAGGATGGGCTACTACTAGCCCACGATGATCCAGGACTGTCTCGAATATGCGAAGCAGTACCACTCGTTCCAGATTCACAGAGACTTTACCCATCAACATCCAAATCCACTACATCTAACAGTGGCTAGCTGGCCGTTCGAAATGTGGGGGACTGATATAATCGTGTAAGTGCATGGCGGCGCCCCGGCCGTCAATCCGACGCCGGAATGCGGAAGCGGTGATTTACTTTAAAATTTTGAACCGGCACCACCGCGCACTAAAATCCCGGATCGTGCCATTAATCTAGTCCTAGCTAACAAGAGAAAGGGGTAAAGAGATATACCGAGCGATCCGTGTCCTTCGGTCTTCTCGTCGTCGTCCCGATCTCCCCGCGGAATCTCCGGTCTCCACCACATCGCCGGAAGGGCACCACGTCGCCGGCTTCTTTTACGGGCTCCCACCTCTGGACCGAGGCAACTCGGGCACGAAGTTGGCGAGCCGACGTGCCCAAGGAATGCTGTAGAATACGTGTATTGTTCTATGTCTCATTTGGGGTATTGGAGGTTGCCTTTGGTGGAGGAAATGAACTAAGACTTTTTGGAGATGAAACTTTGGGATTTTTACGAAGCCAAAAGACCAAAAATCCCTCCATAAAAATATGGGCAGCCCCCCTTGGCCTGGCCGGCCATGCATGAATGGGAGAGGGAGGAAAAATGAGAGAGGGCCTCACTAGAATAATGCAAGAGAGAGATAAAATGTTATCATGAAAAGAAATGATCACAAACTCAAACCCACACTCCATCAACCAATCATCACACCCAAAGTCAAGCCATCATGAAGAAGTCAAGAAGTCAAGCGATGGTGCAACCATCATGACACTACAATGTGCAAAGACAACCCTCCAAAATGCTTATTTGCACAAATGCAAATAAGCCCTCCTCCACCAATCTTCAGCCATTGAAAGATACAAAGAAATATGGCTGAAACGGAAAACAAACTGGCAACTCCAAAAAACTGATCCCGTAATAAATTACAGGAAACCCCGCTGCTGTATATACATACCCGTATCTGTATTCCGATCGAAATACAAATGCAATGAGACAAAATCTACACTGTACTATACTAGGATCCGGCTTAAACCAAAGCCCGCTAGTATTATCCGTCCGATCATGATCCGTGCAATACCGCACGTATCTGATCGAACCCTGCCATATCTCCATACGGCCTCTACAGCGTTTCGTCCGAAACTTGAGAAACTGGTCTGTGGGGGACTCTAAAGACTCGTCAATACTTTGGTTGTGGATTTAACCACCAGTACGTCAGAGGTATTAGCCTATACGTGACGGGCTACCAGGTATTGACCAAAAGTGACGTCGATGAGCGAACTCATCCTGACACCCTACTGAGCCTGTCAGTGACAATATCCGTATAGTCCGGTCCGTTCGTCTATGAGCATCGCATGGCGGGCCTAGGGGGTTGGTAAAAGTCAGACCCCCAAAAGCGGTACAAGTCGTGTCGGAGTGTAGCCCAGAACAACCTGACATACTACTGGAATACCTACCAGTAAATCTCCTTCCTTGGCCAAGGACTTCGTGTAATGGCTCTCCTAGACACAGCGCGACCTCACCCCCAATACCGAGAGAGACGAACCCCTGCAGATCCGCTCACTGCCTCCATGTGGCTCGGGACTGTACCCAACTAAAACCTGTTTGCATGTCTCCTTTGAGCGTGGTAGGGTAGTAATCAAAGTACAGTGGGAACTCACACGAGACAAATGACGATCCTCAGGTCGATGAACTAACCTGTACACATGTCACCAGGGAACTGCTATCTGACGTCAGGTATAAGACCAACTAGTATGTTCCCGGTAAGTCCTGTCCGGTGTACTCATAACCCAATGACCACCTGTATACATCTTAGGTGAACCAACTGACACCAGTAGCTTGTGAGACCGGCCACCGCCCCTCGTCGGGGTCTCGACTGTATACACTAGTCTACTCTGGAGTATCGATGCCCTGTCTCGAAACTCCCACGACTAGGGACCTTTTAAGGATGTGCTTATAGACTACCAGCTCCCACGTATATGATCGCCCTCATACTGCTGGCAGTCAAGCAAGAATCCTAGGGGCTCTATCAACGTGCAATAGCGACCTGTCAGGTCACCTAAAGCAGTACACGATGATAAAGATAAACCAGATAGCATACTATCATCTTGAGTAAGACTGTCCTACTGGGATAGGCCCTCCCTCAATCATTGCAATCACGTGCCTGTGATCCAATAATTGACTCTGAGAGCACTATCTCCAACAATCTCCCACTTGCACTCAAGGCTAATTATTGCGATGTCGCATACTCACAGCCCGTATGATACCGAACACCCAACTTCTCTACTAGTCAGTCTCACAAAGCTCGTTTGCGAAACTATTGCGTTCGAGGAATAGCCTCAGTGAGTGGATCCGCTCTGATGTTTCTTTCTATGTCTCTCTATATCTCAAGTTCGCGGAGAAAGCCATCTCCCGAAATGAGCAATACCTGTCTTAGAATGTGTCTGGATGTCTGATGGGACCTAGCTCATAAATGAACTCCAAATCCAAACTTCTTAGACTGTATCGTCAACTGAACTTAATCACTATCCTGCGCCATGCCTCCCTCAGTATCCCCTTGGACCACCTGTCCAAAATACTGCCCCTCGTCAGAGGGAAAACTATAACTCTGACAGCCACTCTGCCGTCCAGGTCACCTTGGAAGCCTGGAATGACAACTGTCTCCTAAAATAGGCTGTTGTTATCATATCCCTAGAACACCCACTTATGTTCTAAAACTGCTTCCGATTGTTTCTCCATGATTGGATTAATGTCAACTTCTTGCATCTACTGCAAAAACAACATCTGGTGTGGTACTTGACATCTCATGATTGACTCAATTGCCTAAGCAAGTGATCTGCCAATCATGCACATCCCTCTCCACTTTAGTCTGTAAGACACCTTTAGAGAGGGTGACTCCACCACCTGCAGGTACACTACCGTGCCTGGAGTCGTCCATTCTAAAAACTCTTAGAATGCTGTCTAAGTATCCTGATTGGGAAACCACCCAAATCTAGATCTATAGATCTAGTAACCAGAATGTCTGATATAATATCCAAGTCCTATGTGGAGAAACCACTGTGTGACAACCAAAGCATATAACCGATCGTAGTATAG
Source organism: Agapanthus africanus (assembly GCA_030015575.1). Lineage (NCBI taxonomy): Eukaryota > Viridiplantae > Streptophyta > Magnoliopsida > Asparagales > Amaryllidaceae > Agapanthus > Agapanthus africanus. Next base: position 16,004,371 of record CM057349.1, on the reverse strand, counting down.
GAATTTTACTTCCTACTCTGTGTATGTCATCCAAATACCAGGACATCACACTCTACTACCTTCTTAACAGATCCATCCCATATTCTGATGAAGTCAAACCTATGACTATCACATCAGAAATAGATGATCTATCTCCGCTATATCTGCTTTAGTCTATAAATAGACATAAGCCACCTGTCCACCATGCTTCCGCTGCTCCCACTGACTACGACAACCCTCTGGCAGAGTCATATACACGTACACTTCTAAAGCTAGTTTAGAACGACGCTATACTCATCCTCCTGCCGGGTCTCACAGTCTGGAACAACAGCAATGGAAAGTCTGGGTAAACAAGAACCTCCCTGTTACCGTCCTTGAGGCTACCGGAGTACCTCTCGGGTGCCTGAGGTTATCCACCATATCTGTGGAGTGGCCAATGGAATGTCAAGCCAGATTGAATGTTTAGGTTCCTATCAAACTTTCAGTAATCATTTGCGGTTCTGGAATCACTTCCAGTTCTACCATACTCCCACTACTGTTTTATGAAAAAATCCATTTTTATTAAAACTGTGGCGAGTCAAGAACAATATCACTATTGATCTTCCAGATGGTAGAAAGTCAACCCTCGTCATAGCCTAGGTCAACCCACAAACAGCCATTACAGAAACGCGCCTTGAGTTATCCAGAGTCTGGTTTTAAGCATAAGCCGGACAACTCCCCGTACCTTAACATCGTTAAGATACGAACTGTTCTATATCCAATATAGAAACAGAGGCACTGATTTAATTGAACCAGATTCAAATCATGCAGCTGTCTCCAGTGCATGTCAACTAAATGGAAGGAGGCCAATCAGCGTTACTCAACTTAGGAATGCTTCCAATTATGAGTAACGCGAAAGAGAAGCAAGTTCTCTTAATCATTACTATCAACTGAATACCACACACAAGTATCTACATCTTCGATCACCTTGAAGAATCCCGATACTTGCAATACCTGGTTCTCTACTTTATTCATATACCTATAACTTCTCAAAATTCGGACCCTGCGTTTCTACGAAACACCTGTCTTAAAACTAGAGAAGTCATAAGTAAACCGAATATAGTACGAGAACCAACCCCTCTGTCCTAATGGACACTGGACAATATACAATCCTCTGTATAAGTCCCTTGAGTCTAATAATTCATTCCCTGTGTGTCGTAGGTTGAAAACTGTACTTATGGTTAAGAAGAATTACACCGCTGTTTAATACTCCTTACCTAATCATCCACTGATATAGGTAAATGTCATAGACATAATTTCAAAAAAGTATATCTCTCTCTATAAAAATAGACGTACAGATATATCAATTTGAAATTGGTGCATAACAACGGATATTCAAAACTAAATATTTGCCGTCCGGCAAACAACCCAGGCGATTTCCTCAAATATCACCAATTGCAACGAATTTCGATATAATGAGGATAATCATCTAATTCCCAATAGCTTACTCCCACCCATCATCTGTAAAACCATACAGATGTGAGAATCATACCTGGTAAATACATACCCTGGAGCAAGTGTCTAATTGGGAAATCAGTTTTCTTTTAACAGTACACGGTGAAACTGAAACATTGAAATGTTTCGATGGGGTATCCTGGTATTCCTAGTAATGCCTCTTCCATTATCAGATTCACAACTATAACCGTATATTTCTATACCATCTCTTCACATCCCTTCATATGTCTTTAGTCATTACCTTCTGCACACCCCTTTAGGCTAAATGGTTTTCTTCCTTCCCTACCGTTCGGCACCAGCCTATGGTTTGGAAGAAGACTATCCAATAAGCATAATGGGTGTACTGTCCTAATCCTAGGAGCACTCGCAATGCGAGAGAAGGTGAAGATAAAAGACAACCGAATAAACCTTATTCCTATTTCTCCTGAACCAGAATACATCCCCGAACTGGAACAAATTCCTTTCGAGTTCGTATATAACCATACGATGGAATATCCAATAAACTGTGGATCTTCGTAGTGATACGGAGTGTCCTGGAGAAATACAAAGGTGATGTAGGAGTGGTAATGAAATATTTGGTTTGGTCGTGAATAGCAGTCGCAATTTACTTTGCCCTCCTTCTAATCTCTTTCTTTGTCTTTACATAATACCTTCTGTACACCATCGTTAGGCTAATTAGTTTTCTTCATTCCCTACCGGTCGGCACCTGCCTATGGTCTGGAAGAAGACTATCCAATTTGCGTAATAGGTGTACTATCCCCTAATCTAAGGGGCACTCGCAACCTGAGAGAAGGTAAAAGGAAAAGACAACTGAATAGTCCTATTCGTTTTCTCCAGAACCGGAAACCATCCTCGAATAAATTCCTTCGAGTTCGTATATAACCATACGATGGTTTTATCCAATGGAAGTGGACGTTCGTAGTAATACGGGGTGTCCTGGAGAAAAGGGTAAAAGTAGGAGTGACAATGAGGTTTGCAACTCTGACAATCCAAAAGCCAGTGTTTAAGAAGGTTCGGTTAATTTGGTCATTGAGTCATATTCAAGGGTCGGGTCAATGGTCGCTGCCAAAGAGAGAGAGAAAAGAAACACTCAGCGTGCACTCTAACCTAAATCAGAATGGTTATCACTTTATCTAATCTGGAAACCTCCCACTGTAATCTCAAATTCTTCTCCAAACCCAAAAGAAGAATTAGTCGGGATCACCCGAGGAGTAAACCAACTCATCAGTGGGAATCGGGATCCAACTATCATCGCATGATAATGTGACGGAATCCGCTCACGTTATCACACTCCAGAAGGTATGCGCATATCTGGAAAGTTTCAGTTTCTTTAGAAACTCCCGATGTGATTTTTGCCCCATGCTCTTATGACCTTGACTAAGGCCAACAAATCATAAGTCACATGTCAAGTTCTACCCGTCATTGTCCAGGTTAATTTGAACCCACCCGTACAAGCCCTTGACTAGGGCCAACAAGGCTATACGACTGTCCCAAACCAACGCATCTATCTATACTACATATGAACACCCAATAGCTACCAAACACTGTGCCTTGACTATGGCCAACAAACACAGCTTGAATACTATTGACTATCCATATGAAACGACGGAGGGCTACGAATGGTTTCTGGCGAAAAAACTTTAACGTAATGAACTTGATATCGTTGAAGGAACGGATAGCTTTTATAAAAATATAGTGACGAAAACCTTTGCTAAAGAGGTCACTCCCGGTGAAGGGATCTCGGCTCTTTCCCCATAGAATGAGGTGCAGGATATTCCAACTGAATACCACGATGCAAAGCAAAAGTAATCGGCTATTATGAAGTTATTGCCCTGACGCAAACTTCTGTCTAAGGGGTCACTCCCGGTGAAGGGATCTCGGCCCTTGCCTCGTCGACTGAGGAGCAGGATATTCCAACTGAATACCACTGTGCAAAACAAAAGAGAAAGTCCTTGCAATAACAGTTTTTTGAAAAATGTTCCAACAACATCAGATTAGGTTTGTTTTTAACTTGTATTGATCCGAATCAACGCAGTCCCATCAATTGATCACACCAATAAAGAACGAAAATAATGACGTACGTATATGCCATCCGCATTCGCCACTGGGTCCCGTCATTACCCGTTAGGTTAGCTAACTAACGACAGAGCGGGGACTGGACTAGCGCGGATGCAAAACATATACAACATCTACTAGTATATATATCAATATATAATATTTCGCTCAAGGCGTGATAAAATGCAACATCACAGAAATGTACAGCATCACAGAACAATACAGATATCTGGGATCCCCGGGTTTCACAGAGCCGCTACTGAAACCCGACGTTCCCCTGGTCGTGTGGATAGCCTGTGCAATGAAATCCTAGACCCCTATGGGCGCGGCAAGTTACCCGCCAAAATCTGAAGCGAGGTAGCCCTCTTCAGCAACGTGAATGGACCACCCAGCACATCACGGAATCCGGTAACTTAGGCACCCCTCCTGGGTCAACCTGTACCCCCTACGAGTGCGGCGAATAGCCCGCCAATTCTAGAGTGAAGCCCCCTCCGTCTCAACGTCATGAGATGCGGGCTTGTTGCCCTCTAGAACCCGGCTATCCGTGCACCCCTCCGCGGGGCAATCCTAGTACAGAAAGTAAAATATACATACAATGGGTACATCGACCGCAACCTGGTCGTGCCCCAAAAGAATAATACAAACAGGTAGTGACGGCAGTCCACATGTCGGACGCTCGCCCCGCAATAACAAATGTACATAATACAACAAAAAACTATACTAGCATTGCACCCAGGCTATCCCCCACGACCAATCCGCAACATCACAGCACAATCACAGAACATCAACGTGAATGTCACGTTCGCAAATCCGTCTAACCGGGCTATAGCAGTTAGACAGGATTTACCGATCGAGTGACATTCACAGTCGCAGATATAATGTAAATACTGTGAACTAATGTGTTTAAAATATTCGATCGATCAAGTTTACCCAAGTGGGCCCCAAGCACAACTGTAGCACTCACAAAAATTCTGGGCCCAAAAAGATGTTCCAAAACCCCTATTTTCAACACAGAGACACTCTGTAGAAATTTGACACACTGAACAGTAAGGACTGCGGCGGAACCGCGACCCAAACATGAGTTTGGCCGTGGTTCCACGGCCGTATAATGTGTTCACGTGATCAAATTTCTACAGAAGTCTTAGAATTCCCTGCACATCATTCTGCAACTACCTGAAAAAATTTTGGAGCCAAAAAAAATTCGACAGAAACTGATGCACATGAAAATACGGTTTTTGGAATTTTGTTCGATCGGAAATGTAAACACATTAGACAAAGCTAGACTAGGTTAATGGCGAGGCTCTGATACCACTGTAAGTGCACGGCGGCGCCCTGGCCGACAATCCGACGCCGGAATACGGAAGCGATGATTTACTTTAAATTTTTGAACTGGCACCACCGCGCACTAAAATCCCGGATCGTGCCATTAATCTAGTCCTAGCTAACAAGAGAAAGGGGTAAAGAGATATACCGAGCGATCCGTGTCCTTTGGTCTTCTCGTCGTCGTCTCGATCTCCCCACGGAATCTCCGGTCTCCACCACGTCGCCGGAAGGGCACCACGTCGCCGGCTTCTTTTACGAGCTCCCACCTCTGGACCGAGGCAACTCGGGCACGAAGTTGGCGAGCCGACGTGCCCAAGGATTGCTGTAGAATACGTGTAGTGTTCTATGTCTCATTTGGGGTATTGGAAGTTGCCTTTGGTGGAGGAAATGAACTAAGACTTTTTGGAGATAAAAGTTTGGGATTTTTGTGAAGCCAAAAGACCAAAAATCCCTCCACAAAAATATGGGCAGCCCCCCCTTGGCTTGGCTGGCCATGCATGAATGGGAGAGGGAGGAAAAATGAGAGAGGGCCTCATTAGAATAATGCAAGAGAGAGATAAAATGTTATCATGAAAAGAAATGATCACAAACTCAAACCCACACTCCATCAACCAATCATCACACCCAAAGTCAAGCCATCATGAAGAAGTCAAGAAGTCAAGGGATGGTGCAACCATCATGACACTACAATGTGCAAAGACAACCCTCCAAAATGCTTATTTGCACAAATGCAAATAAGCCCTCCTCCACCAATCTTCAGCCAATGAAAGATACAAAGAAATATGGTTGAAACGGAAAACAAACTGGAAACTCCAAAAAACTGATCCCGTAATAAATTACAGGAAACCCCGCTGCTGTATATACATACCAGCATTTGTATTCCGACCGAAATACAAATGCAATGAGACAAAATCTACACTGTACTATACTACGATCCGGCTTAAACGAAAGCCCGCTAGTATTATCCGTCCGATCATGATCCATGCAATACCGCACGTATCTGATCAAACCCTGCCATATCTCCATACGGCCTCTACAGCGTTTCGCCCGAAACTTGAGAAACTGGTCTGTGGGGGACTCTAAAGACTCATCAATACTTTGGTTATGGATTTAACCACTAGCACGTCAGAGGTATTAGCCTATACATGACGGGCTACCAGGTATTGACCAAAAGGGACGTCGATGAGCGAACTCATCCTGACACCCTACTGAGCCTGTCAGTGACAATATCCGTACAGTCCGGTCCGTTCGTCTATGAGCATCGCATGGCGGGCCTAGGGGGTTGGTAAAAGTCAGACCCCCAAAAGCGGTACAAGTCGTGTCGAAGTGTAGCCCAGAACACCCTGAAATACTACTGGAATACCTACCAGTAAATCTCCTGCCTTGGCCAAGGACTTCGTGTAATGGCTCTCCTAGACACAGCGCGACCTCACCCCCAATACCGGGATAGAAGAACCCCTGCAAATCCGCTCACTGCCTCCATATGGCTCGGGACTGTACCCAACTAAAACCTGTTTGCACGTCTCCTTTGAGCGTGGTAGGGTAGTAATCAAAGTACAGTGGGAACTCACACGAGACAAATGACGATCCTTAGGTCGATGAACTAACCTGTACACATGTCACCAGGGAACTGCTATCTGACGTCAGGTATAAGACCAACTAGCATGTTCCCGGCGAGTCCTGTCCGGTGTACTCATAACCCAATGACCACCTGTATACATCTTTGGTGAACCAACTGACACCAGTGGCTTGTGAGACCGGCCACCGCCCCTCGTCGGGGCCTCGACTGTATACACTAGTCTACTCTGGAGTATCGATGCCCTGTCTCGAAACTCCCACGACTAGGGACCTTTTAAGGATGTGCTTATAGACTATCAGCTCCCACTTATATGATCGCCCTCATACTGCTGGCAGTCAAGCAAGAATCCTAGGGGCTCTATCAACGTGTAATAGCGACCTGTCAGGTCACCTAAAGCAGTACACGATGATAAAGATAAACCAGATAACATACTATCATCTTGAGTAAGACTGTCCTACTGGGATAGGTCCTCCCTCAATCATTGCAAACACGTGTCTGTGATCCAATAATTGACTCTGAGGGCATTATCTCCAACAAATCGGCCTCATCGAACCAGTATCGTCCAGAGGACATCAATTCATTTTGGCGACGACTGATTACTTCTCCAAATGGGCAGAAGCAGTACCGCTGAGGGAAGTGAAGACGGAGAATATCCTCCATTTCTTCAAGACACACGTCATTTATCGGTTTAGAACTCCGAGACGGATCATCTCCGATAACGGGCCAGCCTACAGAAGCCACAAGATCAGCCGCTTCGCACAACAGCATAACATAGACTGTAGATACTCCTCAGTCTATAATCCCCGAGCTAACGGTCTAGCTGAGGCTTTTAACAAGACCTTAACGAAGATCATGAAAAAGACGGTGTCCTGAAATAAGAAGGACTGGCATGAGAGACTGCATGAAGCTCTCTGGGCGTATCGAACTACGTTCAAAACGGCCACGAATACAACGCCGTACGCATGGTATTCGGTACAGAAGCGGTACTCCCCCTCGAGATAGAGCTATCCTCTCTACGAGTGGCAGTTCACTACGAGCTAACGGACGAAGAGAATGCTCACCTTCGGCTTGAGGAGCTCGATGCACTTAATGAAACCCGGCTCATAGCGCAACAAAATCTGGAGGCTTATAAAGCAAAGATAACGCGCTCATACGAAAGATTGACTAGGCCGAGAACATTCCTCCAAGGAGAACTTGTGCTAGTGGTCAAGAGACCTATGATCCCCAATTGCGCCAAGCGGGGAAAATTCGAGCTGAATTATGAAGGCCCGTATATCATAGACAAAGTCTACCAGGGTGGAGCTTATCTACTCATGGACATGCATGGTGAAAGACCTTTTAGGCCAATAAATTGTCGCTTCCTAAAGAAATACTACGCCTGACGAGTCACGGCCTAGGTCAACGATAGATGACGACGACTATGTCCGCTCGCTATCTTCCTCAGCCCGAACTCTATAAGTAGTAGCCGGCTAACGGACCGAAATATCCTTAAACTAACAACGGACCGAAACGTTCTTAAACTAACAACGGACCGAAACGTCCTTAAACTAACAATGGACCACTGTGTCATAAAACTAGCTGTTTACCGAGACATCGATAAACTACTGTGGATTGCAATATCCCAAGGAAATACAAAAAAAAAGAAAAAAAAAAGAAAAAGAAAAAATGGTATGTCCATAAGAGAAAAGGGCACGGATGAAAACCCGAGAGGGCTCCGTGAGTAAAAACAGCAGGGCTACAGGTGAGTTTTGTGAAAACCCGAAAGGGCGCAATCTCGTTAAAAGACACTTGTAAGGTCCTCTCGACCTTGTGAGGAGAAACCACCTGCGTGAGATCCTTACGACTCACAAAGGAGCAACACACTGAGGGATCCCCACGATTCCTAAGGAGAAATTACACTTACGAGATCCTCACGACTCGTAAGGAGAACCCTCTTATGAGACCCTCACAGCTCATAAGATTCAAAAGTCTTAAGCTAAAGGGATCTGAACCTGTTCTTAAGCAGCCACCACAACCTCCGATACCGCCCTACAAGCGGCTCAATGCTGACCCTTGTATACAATCTACGGGCGCGAAAAAACATTTCCCTTACAAAGTCCTACCCACGACTAGGGATATGTCTACATGGTGAACAACCCTTGTAAGTCCTCTCGACTTATAAGGAGAAAACGCTCTTGTAAGTCCTTACGACTTATAACAGATCATATACTTAGAAGTCCTCACGACTCCTAAGGAGAAAACGCACCTACGAGATCCTCACGACTCGCAGGAAGAAATACCGTTATGAGACCCTTACGGCTCATGAAGTCAAAAGCCTTAGTCGACAGGATCCTAACCCTGTTCGCTAAGCCACCTTTATTCGATATCGACAGAGGCAAATGATGATTTGCTCCTGATAATATCCCAGTTGTAGCGGTGCTGATGCCGAAATCGGTGTCTAATTCCAAGCTTGCAGCAAGAAGCTAGCGAGCCACACATGCATACAAAATAGCCGAAATAATGGGGCAACTTACAAACAAAATCAGCACGTAAAAATGTATGCATGCAAAATAGCCGAAATGATTGGGCAACTCGTAATAAAAAGCAGCGAGTAAAAATAAAATAAATAGCCGAAATGATTGGGCACCGCGAAAAATAGCCGAAATGATTGGGCAATCGCGACCTTCGCGATATAAAAGCTGAAATGATAGAGCATCGCGGAAAGAAATAAGAAAATGAAATTTATGCCCTACAGGTGATATCACATCAATCCCTGTATACAATCCAGGGGCGCAAACAAAGAAAGAATCACACCTTCCCTTCCCAGGCTCCATCAGAAAACGAAGCCAAATCTCGACGGTTCAGGGATAGCCTAGAGATCATCAACAGTATTCCTCCCTACTCCAACAGGATTCAGACGTTGCAATCAACCCTGGAGCTACGGCAAAGCCCCTACTCCAAATCTCGATGGTTCCCAGACAACCTGGAACCACTTCGATATTCGTCTCATTACAACAGACGCTACGTCAGCAAATGATCCCGTCTCGGAAATACGTCATCCACATGACGCCGTCACGGAAATACGTCATCCACATGACCCCGTCTCGGAAATACGTCATCCACATGACCCCGTCTCAGAAATACGTCATCCACATGACCCCGTCGCGGAAACACGTCATCCACATGACCCCGTTTCGGAAACACGTCATCCATATGACCCCGTCTCGGAAATACGTCATCCGCATGACCCCGTCGCGGAAATACGTCATCCACATGACCCCGACGCGGAAATACGTCATCCACATGACCCCGTCGCGGAAATACGTCATCCACATGACCCCGTCACGGAAATACGTCATCCACATGACCCCGTCTCAGAAATACGTCATCCACATGATCCTGTCTCGGAAATACGTCATCCACATGACCCCGTCACGGAAATACGTCATCCACATGACCCCGTCTCGAAAATACGTCATCCACATGACCCCGTCTCGGAAATACGTCATCCACATGACCCCGTCATGGAAATACGTCATTTACATGACCCCACCTCAGAAATACGTCACCCAATGACACCGTGAAATGTGGATAACGTCAATCTCATTAAACACTTACGGGTCCTCTCGATTCGTAAGGAAGAAAACTCTCTTATAAGATCCTTACGACTTATAAAGGAAAACACACTTAGGAATCCTCACAATTCGTAAGGAGAAAAGACATCCACGAGATCCTTACGACTCGTAGGGAGAAAAGTCTTTATGAGACCCTCACGGCTCATAAAGTTGAAAAGTCTTAGGTAGCAGATCTGAACCTGCTTCCTAAGCCATCACTACCCCTCAAAGAAGTCGAAACAAGATGCTCACCCTATCATCTGCCGGCTATGTTTGCTAAGGTGACATGCTGATAACAAAAGAAAGAAGAAAGCAGAGAGATGACACAAGACATTGCGAAAGAAATGTATCTTTTATTCATGAATTCAATTGGGTAAAAAATATATCATATGAAAGAATAAAAGAATGAATATATTTTATTCAAAATTACAAATGGTACAAAAAATAATTATTGAGAGGGAAGCGCTTTCAATAATCCGATCAGCCGCTCGCGCACTTCCCTCAGCCCCTTTTCTTGATCAGCTGCCGCGGCCAACTCTGCTTCGACCTGGGCTCGCTGCTGCCAGTAAGACGAAAATTGTTTCTCGACAGCCCGCTGAGCTGCTTCACGATTTTGTGCATCTCGCTCAACGTCGTCGAGCTTCTGCCTCAGTGTTAACCCGTCAGAGATGCATCGCAGAAGGCCTTCAAAGATAACTTTCAACTGGGCAGCATTCGCATCAACCTGAGCATGCAGTCGAGCAGATTCGCTTGAAATTTCTTCACATTCCTTATGCTTTAAGGCCACTTCTTGTTCAAGATGGCGAAAGTAAGAAATACTCTGGTCGACCCACGCCGCCCGTTGAGTGTTCACAGCCAGAATCTCAGGAGCAGGATGCCTAAGTTCAAGCTCATGCAGGCAAGCCTCAATTTCCCTACAGTAATTAACCCCAGACTCAAGGACGCCCTCACTATGAAAATTCACGAGCATCGCCAGCATAGGGTTAACCTCCGTGGCAAAATCCGCAGCAAATGTGGGAGTCTCCACGTCAAGCTCCTCAATATAGTCACTCAACATGCGCAGACTATTCGCGGCGCCTTTCGAGGATGCACGTCGAGAAAAGGGCCCTACCGGTATTATGATGCGAGACTCAACAGAGCTAGAGTCGACGTGATTGCTGCAAAACAAAACACAGTCAAATGTCGGCTCAAGAAATAAAGAAAATACACGAACAATAGAGTCTACTATACCGGCTGCAATAGGGGGCAAAGCTGGGAGTACTGGTGGTGCAACGATAGCCTCGTCCCCTCCTTCAATTTGTAAGGCTTCAAGCAATACAAAGAAAATTAGCAATAATGTGACTGCCCGTTAAAGAAAGGAAGTCGTTTAGAAAAGATACTCACCGACACCAGCGGGCGGACTAATCTCTGACTGGAAAGAGAAGTGTGGGTGCAGCACCTGATACAGGTGATCAAAAAGGACTCCAGCAAGGACACAGTAATGCAACGTCAGTACATAAGTTATACAGCCTAAAAAATAAGACTGATGGGTCACGAATCTGCACCTTCCAACATTTGAGATGGTACGAGAGAAGGTAGAAGAGTTGTCACCGTCAAAGCGGTAACTGATGGCGCTGCCTCGGGTAGCGCAACCTCAACGCTCACTGCACCTGCATTAGAAACGAGATAAATACTGTCAGGAAAGATTGAAAGAGATTGCAGAATAAAGAAAAGCAATGACCCAAAATCTACCTGGAGAGTCGCTGGTCGGAACCGCGACAAGGGCGTCACTTGATACAGCAACTGCTTCACCCTCCTCCATCGTAATAGTTTCACCACCCGTGGCTTCATCCCCCGACTCCATGAGAATCATCGTGATACTCGCAGTGCCCGGCAACGGCAGGGAGCTGGAAGGGGAAAGAGCGACGATCAGGGCAGTGCCCGACTCTTGCGAAAGAGTGACTACCTCGGGCTTGACGACCATGGCTACCTCCTCTACCGTCACCTCGGGCTCAGCAATTATAGCCATCTCACCCGCCGCTACCTCGAGTTCGACAATGGTATCCATCTCACCTACCGCCATCTCGGGCTCGGCGATCGTGACTGTCTCACCCACCGCTACCTCGAGCTTGGCAATTGTAGCCATCTCGCCTATCGCTGCCTCAGGTTCGGCGGTCATGGCTACCTCCTCTACCACTACCCCAAGCTCAGTGGTCGCCGCCACTTCTTCTGTAAGACTCGGCCCTGCAAGATAAGATATATGAGAACTGAAAGTTAAAACTCTGACAACAGAACCCAATGTCATATTACCTTGAGTTGGTCTTCCGATGGCTTCCCGAGCCGCACGTGCTGCCCATCTGTAGGCAGTGGACAAGGCAGCCAGAGTATCTTCTGAAGGAGTAGGGACAGGGGTAGCGGTGCTAGAACCTGCACCCGCGGCCAAGACAGCACTACGCTCCCTTGCCGCGTGCATTTTGCGCTTCCTTTCCGCTCGGGCTGTTAGAGCGGATCTTCTAGAAGCCTCCATCAACAGGACGTCATCGTCCATGCCAAAGGTTACTTTTGGAGCCGTCAAGGCATCCGTCATCGGTTGTTTGAGTAAGGCCTCTTTCGGCAGTGCCGAGGAGGCCGGGACTTCGATGGCTGGCCCGGGAAGAATCTCCGCATCATCTTGTGGGATTGGCATTGTAGTCCCTGGGATAAGATAAGGAAGGGTCAGATTGTCCATAAGAAAGGAGAATGAAGATGCAATGAGCCGAGACATACCAATGCCCAACAAAGCGCGATTCCTCTCCTCCTCAAAGGTCCTAAGGGAAGCCGCCAGAGTCTCTTCAGTGGTAAAGCCTGTTACAGAAGGAAAAATGTTAGTCAAGACATGATAATAAAAATAAAACTATAATGCAATAACAGAAGTTACAGCTTATACTCACTTGATTGAGCGAGGATGGCCATTTCCGCTTTGTAGCTTGCGGATCGTACAGAAGCTGCAATCACGGCCTCGAGATCAGTATCTTCCGGCACTATGACTAGACCTTCGTTGGTCCCATATTTGCTCAGGCCCTCCTTATAAGGAGCATGAGGCTCCAGGCCGAGTACAACGTCTAAAAAGAGGACCAACTTCTTCTTCCTCTTCTGCGAGCGAGCTCCAGTCGCATCCAGCACAAGCTTACGCTTGGTGGGCACTTTGGGACGACGAGTCCCGATATCTGAGCCCATGCCAAATTCGGGGGAAGCTACATTTACCGTCTCTACGGGAGCACGAGGCACCGGTAGTACATCCACCGTCTCTACAGGAGCACGGAGCACCAGTAGCTCAGGCCTATCGTCGGGGACTTCAATCACGGCAGCTTCTCTTAGCGGAGAAGGACAATGGTCCATCGCTTCAAGGGGAGGTTTCGGTCACTAGCAGGGGGTGGACCCTTGCGGTCGAGTAGCATCCGCTTCTCCTCCCTGATAACAGCACCCATTGCATGTTGATACCAGGCCACGTGTACATTAAGGACCCTCGGGACATAACTTGGCTCGCTGATAAAGAAGTGAGACCCCGTATTCAAGAGCATGAAATGATGCAGCGCGCCCCGCATTCCCTCTTCGGTGGCAGCGGGTTCTACCAAGAAAGCCTCCAGTGGGACTCCCTGATTGTAACTCAGCTGCTGGGCAAAACGATGGGGTTTGTATCTCATGAATAGCGCCGCATCATTTTTCCTGAATACAAAAAAGCCCTGCCTGATGGAGTATAAATGAAGAATCTCCCAGGCTTTCAACACGGAGACCCCGTTCTTAAAAATGTCTTGCAGTGACAACACCGCCTTTGAAGTTTCCTGGCCGATGGTCAAGACTTTGTCTGTGAAAGACATACCATCACCGACCATGCGCGGACGAAGGAGCAACCCCCTAGCTTCCCGCTGTGATGGACTCACGATGGAGGCGTCGACCAGCCGCATAATCCGAGGGAACTTGCATCTCTCGTAAAACGAAGGTCTCTTGTGAATTCCAAAGACCCCGAGCATGTGCAGCTCCATCCATGAAGTGAAGTAATGTATCGGGAAGTTGGCAAGATGCACCCCCGGTTCAGTGGTATCCGCTGCTACGCTAAGACTATGGTATAAGTGGGCTAACCCGGCGATCCCGATGGCCACTTGTATTCCGGCAACCATGCGATGCGCGGGGTAGAAGACGGAAGGCCTCATGTAACGAGGATGCATAGGGAGCGCGAACCAACTCAACCATACCCCAAGAAACCCAAGAAAGAACGCCTCCTCGTCAATGCCCGGAGCGACGATTTCTAACAGGGGGACGATCGCGATGTCAGGAAGGAAGAAACCCTTCTGATCAGCTTCCAGTATCGGTCGACGGCCCAAGCCAAAGCCGAAGGGATCGTCAAGTTTAGTGAACTTTTCGCCTTGTCGTGATAGAATCTCCGGACGAAGAAAACGGGCAATGAAGTCCGCAAAACTGACTCCCCGGCCTCCGGATTCAATGAAGAGGCTCTCGTACATGTTCAACACCTTTATCAGACTGGAGAACTGGTGCTGAATGGCGTTCTCTGGCGTGAGGCCCATCACCACTGGCTTGGTGGCAAAAACATATTTATCCAGAGGAAGCAGCTCCTCGTAGTGCTCCCCCCTGACCGGTAGACCAAAAACCTCGGCGAATTCTTCTAAGGAGATGGAGACCTCTCTATCCATTAGGAGGAAGGTATGAGTCGGGATGTTCCACTGCTCTAAAAATGTCTTAATCCACCATGTGGGAGGTGCAGAATACTGGAACAACGAAGCGTAGACCGCAGGGTATAAGCCGAGCTTTAGCAGCTGCGATTTCTTCGCCGACAAGATATACCGGGCCCACTGCAAGTACCCGGCCGGATGACGGGGAGTTAGCTCGATATTGTAGGGCTGTCCCCAAGGGCACGACTTACCCTGGCATATGCGCCGCCCTAAGGTGTCCAAAGCTGCCGGCGGCTGCATGGGTACGGCGGCAATCGAAGGCTGAAGGAGACCTTCCGAAGTCCAATTAAGAACCTCCACGGCATAATTCACCGGGGGTGCATCTGCATACGGGATCGCCGAGATAGACTCCGAAAGCGTCGCACAAGAGAAGCTTCGACGACATCTGATAATCTGGTCGTACTATCTACCCCACAAGTGAAGATTTTTGTGTTCCGGGTCACGGTCTTTGATGAGCGCGAGAACCTCCCGGTCCACAGGTGCCTCAGAGAATCCTTCCTCTGAACGGACGAATGGAAAAGAAGTATCGAAAGACATATCGCCTGCAAAAAAGAGGGACAGAAGTCAACTGTCAGTGGTATAATTTAATTTTAAAATTCCGACACTCGGTATTTTAAAATTTGTACCACACTGCAATGCAATGGAAAGGGGACCAAAGGAGGACCCATAAAATCTAGATAACAATGCATCAATTAATAAAACAGTCTCATCATTTGATGAGATTGTCATTTAAATGAGAAAATCCTCAGGAAAATTCTCATTAAATGAGAGATCCCTCGGGAAAAGGAGAAAATCTCCCTTTGAGAGCAAAGCTCTATGACAGAGTGACACTTGTTAAACTCTGATCATGAAGGAATAAAATTCCTCAAGAGCCTGGCTCTGTAATGATGATGGAAAAACCCATCAGAAAAGAATTAATTAAAATTAATTTTTATGAATTAAAAAAATTGTGGGATCTTCAAGATCCATGAACAAACTCTTAAGAGTTCTTCACAAGAAATTAAGAAATTTACGTGTTATCAAAAAAGCAAAGCTCTGTTCATGGGCTAAAAACCCCCAAGAAAAGATCTCCTTAGATCTATGGGTTCATGATCTGAAGAAAGCAAACCTCTATTAATGAAACCCTAAATGGGTTTTCTTTAGATCAAAGATCTATGAAGAGCAAGGCTCTGTTAATGGGTAAAACCCTAATTTATTGAATGTTTTAAACTTTACCTAAGTTTTAACAGAGTTCTGACTCTTAAAAAGTTCTTAAACAAGAGAGCTATGCTCTGTGGGAGAATGAAATTCTCAGAAGAGATAATTCTCAAGAAGAAAATGAAAATCATCTAAGAGACCAAAGGTCCTATTTATAGGCATTGAAACGCATCTTCAACTTCTGAGTTGATCCAAGGGCGCAGATGCTGCCATCGCTGCACTCACGTGCGGGCCCCGTGAGCGAAACGGTGGGGGGGCATTTATTTCCCACAAACAGAGCAAAGCTCTGTTTGAAATTTGAATTTCAAAAGTTGAAGCAACGCTTCAGATTCAGCGCTTGGCGCGCTGCGCGCCACGTGTCAAACACAGATGCGCTAGCGCCAGGTGCGCTGCGCCCTAGGCAATGCATCATGAGTGCGCTAGCGCTAGGCGCGCTGCGCGCCACGTGTCAAACACGGGTACGCTAGCGCAGGCTCCACTGCGCTTTGAGCAGCGCACCATGTGTCAAACACCGGTGCGCTGCTCTCTGAGCAGCGCACCACGTGCAAAGCACTGGTGCGCCAGCGCTGGAATTATAAAATTCCCTACCGTTAGATCAAAAGATCTAATAATGATAAATCATTAATTAATCAGAATTAAAATTCTTTTATGGAAAGATTTTTCAATCTTGTTAAAAAACAAGAAGATTGCTTTCTGTAAAACAGAAGTCCTAGGATCAAAGATCCAACGGTGGGAAACATCTCCAAATCAATCAGAGAAAGATCTATTTAACTGATTTAACAAATCAACTTGCTCTATATAAAGGCCCCAAGACTTCAAGTCTGATAGGGAGAAACCCCCCACAAACTTTGAAAAAAAAATTCAAAGAAAGAGAGCAAGCTCTTGAAAGAATATTATTTCTTCAAGGTAAAGATCATGAACGATGAACACAGAGATGAAATCATCTCATAAAAAGAATAATTGTCTTCTTAAAAGATCATAGATCTACAAAGACCAAGGTCTTACATAAAAAAGATCAAGAGATCTAATCATATAATATAAAAAAACATATTCTTCACACAGATCATTGATCTATAAAGGCAAAGCCCTTTCAAAAATAAGAACTGTTGTTCTTGAATCTTGAGATAAAGTCTCTTTTAGAAGAACATAAATTTGTTCACAGATCATAAAAATTGATCAAATGCACTTTACGCTATTGAAATGCGCCTTGCGCTCCTGAACAGCGCTTCTGCGCTCTCCGAACCGGTGCTCAGAACCAAAATGCACCACGTGTCAACCACGTATGCAACTTGCGCTTTGCGCTTCTGAAATAACGCACTGCGCTCATGGGCTGGCGCTTAGCTCCAAACATGCCACGTGTCACCCATGTGTGCGCCACTAAATTGAAAGTGCAATGCGCTCATAAATTAGCGCTCAGCACTCATAAACTGGCGTAATGCGCCCATCATCTGGCGCTTAGCGCCAAGCGCGACACGTGTTCTTCTCGTGTGCGCTGCTTGGCAGAAGCGCACTGTGCTCTTTAACTGGCGCAAAGCGCCTGGCGCGCCACGTGTCGCGCTGACAGAACATAAATTGTTCTGATGAATGCTCTGCATTCAATACAAGACAAAAAAATTGTCAAGATCTAATACTCAGCATTATTAAAAGGGCCAAGCCCAAATAAAGGCTCAATAGCCAGAATAAACAAAATGTTTATTCGACTTAGCCCAATATTGGCCATAAGTCCTCAACTCATATTAATTGAGCCCATCTGCTCATAAATATTTAACAGATCTTAGTTCTAAATTAGACTATAGATCTTTTAACCAATTCATACCGGTTCAAGGGTACATCTCTTTACTCCTCTGATATCTGTCGTTGTAATCCTTTAATGTCTTCAGAGAGGTGACGGGTCCCGACAACCACACATTTCACGGACTGTGGGGTCCTTAAACTTATGGACTATGATGTCCTTAAGCTTTATAGACTACAACGTCTTTAAACTACGGACTGTGGGGTCCTTAAACTCACGGACTACGATGTCCTTAACCTTGACTGTGAGGTCGTTAAACTCACGGACTACGATGTCCTTAACCTGGACTGTGAGGTCTTTAAACTCATGGACTATGATGTCCTTAACCCGGACCGAGATGTCCTTAAACTAACATTGGACCACCATGTTCTTAAACTGGTAATCGACCGCGATGTCCTTAAACTAAACAACAGAGCCCAATTGCTCTCTTGTTAGATCTAAACGATCCCGTTAAGTTGATCTTACTCTAAAATTAGACTAACGTATTTTTAACAAACGTTTAAGTTGATCTTAGTCCCAAATGAGGCTAACGTATCCTTAAACCCAACCTCCAAACCCAAATCTAAGAAGATATGGATTTGGACTAATCCACGCCCTACGGGAGACAACATAAATTAGTCTCCGTATACAATCCACGGGCAACCACAAACAAAACAAACACCCACGACACGAAGTGACCATCTGGAGAAGGAGAAAGTTGTTACCGCGAAGCGGTAGCGTAATTAACTGCAGGGGCTTGCGCCTACAGGGAAGAGCGTCCCCACAATTAAAAACCCCTCAAAAGAGGAGGAATCTGATGAGTCTATTACATCGGCCGCATCCGTTTAAACCATCGATACATGGTGCCATAAATCAACTTGGCATCTTCGGAGAGGTGGACGGATAGCACCAATTAGCATCTGCCCCGAAATTCAGGCGAGATGTTCGCCGCGTCTTCGCCCGTGTCTTTCGGCAGGAAACATCGATTCTCTAGAAAAATGTTACAACTATATGATCGTGCTATGATTCAAAGTGTGCGTGTAGGGTAAGCCGTTACTCCGTGTGGTACTAACTAAAAAATATGTTTAACAATATCATTATAAACACTATTTAAAAGATCTAATAACCATGTGCATCATTTCGTTAACATAGATTAAAATCTAATATTGTTGTTATTCAAAAAAGGTTAATATTATAGTCTTTTAGTATAGTACTGTTTCCCCTAATAGGCAGCGCGCCCAATCAGAGCAAAGCTCTATTAAAAAACAAATAAAAGCAAAGCTTCAGTTGCGCAAGCGCTGCGCTGCGTGACACGTGTCAGCGCAGTCGCTTTTGCGCAAGCGCTGCGTTGCGCGACACTTGTCAGCGCAGTCGCGCTGCACGACACGTGTCAGCACAGTCGCTTTTGCGCAAGCGCTGCGCTGGGCGACACGTGTCAGCGCAGTTGCGCAAGCACAGCTGCGCTGCGCGACACGTGTCAGCGCAGTTGCGCTGCACTGTACGCTGCGTGACACGTGTCACGCGCTGGGGCATTTGCGCCAAACAGAATTAAGATTTTAAAGAAATCTTTCTGTTCTTATTAAAACAAGAAGATTTTCTTCTGTAAAACAGAAGCTCTTGGATCAAAGATCCAACGGTGGGGAAAATTCCCCAAATCACTCAGAGAAAAATCTCTTTAACAAATTTAACTAATTTATGGGCACTATAAAAAGGACCCTAGACCTCAATTCAAAGGCATCAACATTTGTGAGAAATTAAGAACTTCAAACAGAGAGAACTCTGAAGAAATTTCAAAAGAAGAAAAGGTAAAAACCTTTAAGATAGAAGAATTTCTTCTAATAGATCATTGATCTAAGAACAAAATCAATGATCTCCAATGAAAAAAATAATAATAATAATAGTGCTTTGCACTTATGAACCATTGGTTCTCTGAGATCAAGAAAAAAACAAGAAATATTTGTTTTCTTTGATTCTAATTAGATCAAAGAAAACAAACAGTGCTTTGCACTTTTTCATGAACTATTGGTTCTGGAATCTAAAAGATTCCCAAGTTAATAGTGCCTTGCACTTGCAAAACTCCACTGTTGCTCTCTTAGGTTGGCGCAAGCCACCAGAGAGCGCCACGTGTCAGCATCAGAACCACTTGCGCTCTGCGCTTTTAAGATAGAGCATTGCTATCTGAGATTGGCGCAACTCACCAGAGCGCGCCACGTGTCAGCAGCGCAACAGCGCAGCGCACTAGCGCAACGCACTGCGCTGTTGCGCTTGCGCTCACCAGAGCATGACACGTGTCCTCAACACAAGCGCTTGCGCTCAGTGATTGGCGCAAAGCGCCTGACAAATGCAATGCATTTCTTTTATTGAAGGGCCAGCCCAAATCAGAGGGGCCTAGTAGGCCAAATTAAATTGCAATGCAATGAAAAGGGGCAGAGCCCAAACAATATTGATGCTCTGCATCATTTATAAAAGGGCAGAGCCCAAACAAAATTGAAAATGCAATAAACAGGGCAGAGCCCAAACAAGACTGATGCTCTGCATCATTTGTAAATGGGCACAGCCCTGACAAAATAAACAATGCTATGCATTATTAAAAAGAGGCCAAGCCCTAGCACAAGCCTATTAGGCCAAAAACAAATAAAAATTTTGAACATTTTTCAACTGGACTTAGCTCAATCATGGCCGTAAGTCCTCAAATTAAATTGACTGAGCAAAACTGCTCTCCTAAATCAATTTACAACCGGTTCGAGGGTATATCTCCGAACTCCTCTGACACTTATCGTTGTAATCCCTCAACGACGTCAGAGAGGTGACGGGTCCCGACGACCACACATCAATACGGACTGCGGGGTCCTTAAACTCGTGGATCGAAACGTCCTTAAACTAATATTGGACCGAAACGTCCTTAAACTAATATTGGACCGAAACGTCCTCAAACTAATGGTGGATCACCACGTCCTTAAACTGGCGATAGACCACCATGTCCCTAAACTGGAACATGGACCACCACGTCCCTAAACTGGAACAATAGAGCCCAAATGCTCTTTTGCCGGATCTAAACGGTCCCGTTTAAGTTGATCTTAGCCCCAAACATGGCTAATGTATCCTTAAACATTCAAATGGACTATAAAACTCCAAATCAACTTTGGTTCAAGGGTACATCTCTGTACTCCTCTGACACCTATCGTTGTAATTCCTCAACGACGTCAGAGAGGTGACGAGTCCCGACGGTCATATAATAAATGGATCACCACGTTAAGTTGATCTTAGTCTCAAACAGGACTAATGTATCCTTAACGAACGTTTAAGTTGATCTTAGCCTCAATAAGGCTAACGTGTCCTTAAACTAAAAACAACAAACCCAAATCTAAGTAAATACGGATTTAGACTAATCCACGTCCTACGGGCGACGGAATTACTCAGTCTCCGTATACAATCTACAGGCAACCACAAACAAAACAAACACACACGACACGAAGTGAAATTCTGGAGAAGGAGAAAGTGGCTGCCGTGATGCGGTAGCGTAATTAACTGCAGGGGCTTGCGCCTGCAGGGAAGAGCGTCCCCACAATCAAAAACCCCTCAAGCGAGGGGGAATCTGACGAAGTTTGCTACATCGGCCGCATCCGTCCAAATCTCCGATACACGGTGCCATAAATCAACTTGGCATCTTCGGAGAGGTGGACGGATAAAACCAAATAGCATCTGCTCCGAATCTCAGGCAAGACGTTCAGTCTCGGCCATCTTTCGGAGGGGAACAGATTCTGGCACGCCCGGTGGGACCTTTTCCTCTTTCCACTCCACACTTCGTATGTCGTCTTCGCGAACCAATCGCGGTTTGTTAACGGTTTCCTTTGGATTTCAAGTTACTAAGATTTGGTCTTTTGCCTGGCGCAGAACTCAAGCATCAATGGCCTCTAACTGCACCAACTGCTCGAAGTGCCACTGCAACGGACGCTCCACCTCACCTGGAGGTGTAGCATATGGGCCCCAAGCGGCCTCCTTCCTCGCTCTGCCGGTAGAACAGGTGACCCAGGCCACCACCGGCCTGTTTTTCGGGACCATGATCCCACCCACAAGCTTCTCTATGCCAATACCTGCACCAGAAACGAACAAGAAGTCGGACTTCGACCGGCTCACTTCTACGACGGCCACTGTCAACGGGTCGTCCATTACCAAGCCAACAGCTTCTGTCTTTGCGAGGCTGGATCAAAACTCTGAGGGGCCCGCCAAGAACCCTGTGAATCCCAAGGTGGCTGTCCTAAGGAAGGCAATAGCCGCTGCTCCAGAAGTCGTCAAGGCGGCTTCCCCTATCAAAGAGTCAGTCTTTTCAAGACTGACTATTCCTGTTCCTGCCCCTGCTCGAGGATCTGTCTTTGACAGGTTGAATATCATCCCTCAAAGGACAACCTCAGTCTTTAAGAGGTTAACACCAGCGGCGCCTCATTCAGACAGGGGGCAAAAAGAAGCTGTCTCTATCTCCGAGCCAGTCCCAACGGCTCGTCATGCTCGACGTCGCCATTGGCGACGAGTAAGGAAGGCAGTGGGCAACTCCCCCTCAGGGCTAACTCCACCTGCTCCAGTGGTGGAGGTCAACGCTGCTGTTCCAACTGGGAACAGCTTTGAACTGTTGAGGAGGGTACGTAAGAACTCTCCAACCGCTACATTGAAAAGATCTCCTCCGCCCGCGGAGAGAATTCCTGAAACGAAGCAAGAACAGCCCCCTCAATGGCTGTCCTCAAAAATATACAAGGTTTGGCGGAGGGTTCAAGACTCCGTGATTAACCCAGGTCACTCTCGTCAACAGAAAAAGGCGAAAGTGCAAGAAGAAAATGATCGTCCTCTTAAACAGCAAAGGACGACAATCACCAGGGTGCCCACTGCAACGGCCCCCTCCACTTCAACGGCCCACAAAAGAAGAAGGCCGGAGAAAACTCCCGCGCCCGCGGCAAATTCCAAAGGTGGTGAACCTAAACGCCCTAAGTCCGGGGGCATAATAGTTCGTACAGTATACATGGCGTCGGGAAAGGAGGACAGCCGTGCATCCACAGGTCATAGACTACTTACACGGTCAGTGACCAAGGCTCAGGAGCAACAGCAAAAGCTCTAGGAGATGATGACCGTGATGGCCGCACTCACTGGGCCAAAAGAAACCCCTGAAACGTCCTCGGATGAACGTCAGGAACAAGAAACTGATGCTGAATTCCTTCGTCGCATACTGGAGAAGAAGGATAAAGAAGCTGCGGAACAGGCAACCAGCATAAAGAAAATGGCCTTCCTGTTCAAGGACATGGTGGGCATGATGATTCAACAGGATCCACCTGCTGAAGATCCCCCGATCATCCGTGAAGACGATAGGGGAGAAACGTCGAATCCTCCACCGGCTCTGTCAACAGCCAAGGAGGAGGCGATCTCCAAATCTGACCTGGACGAATATATAGCTCAGCAGATCCGGGTTCATCAAGCGACTGAAGCAGCAGGTCAGGTCGTAAAAACAGGGCGACCGTATCCAGGCTGGTACGACCAGATCAAGTACCCTCCAGGTTATACGATACCAAAATTCTATGTATATAAGGGGACTGGCAATCCCCACCAGCATGTCGCCCAGTTCAGGGCGCTTTGCGGCAATACTGGCGGTGATGATAAATTGTTGCTTCGCCAGTTCGTTGGTAGCTTATCGGATACAGCGTTCGAGTGGTATTCCGAGCTTCCGAATGACTCTATCAAGACCTTTGCAGAGATGGAGTTGCTGTTTACCCAACGTTTCGCGAGTGCCAGCGAGCGTACCCCGATAACGGCATTGATTAATGCCAGGGTGAAGCCGAGCGAGACATGGGTCCAATATGCTATACGGTGGCGTAATTTATAGTCAAAATGCAAGCAGCGCATAGAAGAAGCTCCTGCAGTGGGAATGTTTGTGGGAACCCTCGATCCGCAAGCAACCATCTCGCAATTTATGATGTTCTTCAAACCGACCACCTTCCAGGCACTAATCGACAAGCTGGCGCAAATGGATCAGATGGACCATAAACCTCCTCTTTCAAAACCGGACTCCCGAAATGAGAAGGGCAAGGGGAAAGCGATAGTTGTCGCTAATGCTCAACAACAGCCGAACAACTCGAAGCCGGTCGTTCATCAAAATAATATGCGCCCGTACGTAGCCCTTGAGGAGAGGATGGGACGTCCTTACTCATTTCCCCGAGATAAAACGAGAAGGTTATTCGAGCTGGCGTTGCACAACCGACTCATAAATCTGCCGGATCCAAAACGTCCATCGCAACCAAGTGATGTCAATGAGCCCAACTACTGTCCTTATCATCGAGTACTGGGTCATCCGATCGAGGATTGCTACGTCTTCAAAAATTGGCTTGAAGACCAGTACCGACAGGGCAAGTTCGCATTGTCTGACAAATGGAAGGTGGATCCACCGCAGCCCCACACCTTTAAGGGAATGAATACGCCGAGGGCAACATGCTCTGTCGTTGAAGAAGCTCCTTGGGAGGTTGTATTATCAGCCAAAACAAAGAGGATGCTGAATGATCTTCAAGCATGCTCAGCGATTAAGTGGAAGAACCCGGTGGAGCCGCAGATCATTGAAGGGATGTTGAAGCCTCGTCCAACTCAAAAGATCGATGGAGGTGGCCCAAGCATTCACAACCAGCCGTCGAAATCTTCAAAGAAGAAGAAAAAGAAGTCAAAGAAGCCCATGAAGCCTGGCGACAAGCGCACGGACTTGAAAAAATAAATTGACACGCTGGAGGAATACAACCAGAAGGCACGGACTCCCATTATATTCCAAGAATTCCTCAATCACGTCTTTCAAGAGGAAGATGAGGGAGAAAGTTCATCTGACGAATCTGAAGAATACGTGGCGAGCTGTCATGTGATTTCCCATTCGTTCATGGGCGATGAGGAGACTCCTTGTACTGAAACGCTGGGGGCAGATCCCGAACCAAAAATTCTAGGGCCATCGAATGAAGTAATCGACGCGTTCCTCAATGAAGCTCTCTTGAAAAGTAAAGCTGATCGGGAGCGTGAGGCGATCATATTTGAAAGGGCCAAGCGCCAACGCCTTGATGAAAGAGCTGAGATACTCCCACTGGAGCAAAGTACGCCCACTGCGGATAAAATCAAATTTAAAATTAGGAAAAGGTTTGCTAAAGCCGTGTCAATGGGTATGAAGCTACCATCCTCTGAGGGAAGTGTTACTGGTGAAGCGGAAATGCACCCCTCCTATTGATTGTATCATCGGAAGATTTCGCACCCCACTGAAGAGTGTAAAGCTTTTGATAGATAGTGGCAAGGATATGTTGCTCACCGACAACAGGTAAAGCGGGAGAAGCGCAAGACTCGCCGGGAACAAAACAGTGCGACCGAAGGGCTTAACAGAACTACCGGCAATTGTCGCATGGTCAATGCCGGAGGATCACAAGTGCTCACTTTCGGGAGCGATTCCGACGAGGAGCTGGCTCTTAGCCCCCTCTTTAAAGAGTCCACTGCGGGAAAAGAAGAAGTGCCGAAAATTTATGAAAATATCCGGCTGCGTAATCGCACGTTGCCCGAAAAGAATCTCGGACCCTCAAACAAAAAAGATAAAGGGAAAGAAAAGGTTTCTGAGGACATTACCCTAGATGACCAAGTCATGGAAGAGCCAACTGCCAAAAACCCGCCAAAAAAAATAAGGTGGATTACAACGTCTTAGCGCATCTGAGAAAGCTACCCTCGCAGCTCAGCATTCTTGACGCCCTTTTACTATCAAAGGAGGCGGGAGATTCGTTAATTAAGGCACTACAAGACCCGAAGCAGTTCCAAGCTTTCCTGGCTGAAGAAAAGATGAAGGATGAATTGGAGGAAGTGCGCACGGCCGATGTCATTTTTGGCGATGAAGACCTTCTCCTTGGGACGTGCGAACACAATCGCCCCCTCTATGTCTCAGGATACTGCCATGATATAAAGATCGGCAAAATCTTGGTCGATAACGGATCATCTGTTAATCTCCTTAACGTGCGAGTGTTGAAGGAAATCTGCATGAGCGTCCAACACCTCGCTCGAGACAAGATCACCATCTCCGAATTCGACTCCCAATCATCAAAGACTCTTAGATCTGTGATACTGACGCTACGCTTTGGGCTGCTCGTCACGGACATTAAATTCCACGTCATAGATGCCAAGACATGCTACAACGCTCTGCTCGGCCGACCATGGTTACATGAGTACAACATCATCCCTTCTACACAGCATCAGTGTATGAAATATTTTAGGGATGGTCTCGAGTATACCGTGACAGGAGAACTGAATCCGTTTTCCGTGAACGAAGTTCACAAATATGAAGATGCCAAATACTTCTTACCGAGTTTCGAAGACACGGAAAGGTGTCACAAGCCGGAGAATAAAACTAACGCTACCATCCCTGTCTTCGGCAGTGATACCGAGGAGGAAGAGGAGATAGTTTATTCGGGTCCGCCCCAATACACCAAGCCGGGACCATCCTCTCCTACGTTGATCTTTGGTAGTGATTCAGAGGATGAGGTCCATGCTGTATTCTCTGCTCGACCTTCAATACGAGTTTCCGCTGACGAAGAGCAAAGTCTGCAAGTCGCCATGGTGCTGCTTAAACATTATAAGGAACTGGATGCGCTCGATACCGATGGTGTAGAGGATTTGCAGACGTTCTATATCCCTCCTAGGCGAGAAGGCGAGAAAGCAATTCTATTCTACCGCTCTGAAGAAAAAAAAGTGGAGAAAGAAATCTGGCACGGGGCAGATCCTATGCTGGACAGGCTTCAACCCATCCGTCTATCCAGATATTATACAGAAGGCTTGAAGAGGCTGTTGAAGCGCCAAGGGATACCCTTCAAACAGACCGTTAGAAAGGCCAAATGCTATGACAGGGTCTGGAACGTCCCCGGAACTCAGCACAAGCTGCCTAATGGGAGAATGGAGACAATCGGGCTCGGATACATTCGCTCCAAGAAACGAGAACTGCTCCGCGACTGTTACATTGTGCACGACTTCAATGAAGAAGCAGATGCTCAACGGGAGGACACTAATCCTGAACCAGTAAAAGTTCCTGATGCAAAAGCGCCCAGTTCGTCGTTTGAAGAACAAATGGACAGGCTTATAAAGGAAGCTGGTCACAACCGCGAAATGGCCATCTACGAGAAAGCCAAAACGCAACGCCTCCTTCAACAGGCCATCAAAGATGAGAGTGCCGCCTCCTGTCAACCTGTTATATAAAAAGCTCGACGCAGAGGCAGAAACAAGTCGAAAGGCCGAAAAAGCACTCAACAGCAACAAAGTGGGGCTAAGAAGCCACGCAAACGGGAGTCAAGCGTTATTGATCTATCCCTCATAAAGAAAATGGGTCGAGCGTACTCGTTTCCTCGGGACAAGACGAAGAAGATACTTGATCTTGCTCTAAAACATCAAATGGTTACACTGCCGGAGTCCAAAAACCCCGAACAAGCAGGCGAAGTCTCTGACCCAAATTATTGCTCTTACCATCGAGTAATAGGGCACCAGCTCGAAGACTGCTTCACCTTTAAGAATTGGGTCGAAGATCAGTACCAGCTCGGCAAGTTCGCTCTGTCTGACAACTGTAGGGTAACGCCGCCACAGAAGCACGAACCCAAAGCCACGAGAACAGAACCAACTCCACATTGGGATTGGAAGCGGATTCGCACTTGTCACATGATAACAATATTAAAAGAAGAGCCCGAGAACATGCACAACCTTCCCTGGTGCTTTGAAAACAGTAATGATGAGGTGATCTCAGAATTTCCACCAGCTCCGAAAGAGCTGGAGGACGGAATACACACCACTGCAGATAACCTCAAGAAAATTGAGTTGGGGACGGCAAGTGACCCACGGCCGACGTTCGTCAGTGAGCTGCTATCTGAAGAAAGGGTGGCTGCGTTAAAAGACGTCCTTGTACAGCACAAAGATTGCTTCTCATGGAACTATTCCGAAATGCCAGGACTAGATCCAGAAATTGCTGTGCACAAATTGGCGATATCCCCGGACGTCAAGCCAGTCAAACAGGCGCCGAGGAGAATGCGGCTCGAGCTTGAGATGAGCATCAACGCCGAGGTCAAGAAGTTAATCGACTCTGGCTTTATCTAGGAGGTTCAATATACTGAATGAATCGCTAACATCGTCCCGGTGATGAAGAAATATGGGACGGTGCGCATATGCCTGGACTTTCGGGATCTCAATAAAGCCTGCCCGAAGGATTATTTCCCGGTACCAGTCACCGAACTAATGATAGACAATACGTCCACTCATGAGGTTTTCTCCTTCATGGACGGCTCATCAGGGTATAATTAGATAAAGATGCATCCCAAAGACCAGAAGCAAACCGCCTTCAGGACCCCTTTGGGAATATTCTGTTATAAAGTGATGCCCTTCGGTTTAAAAAACGCCGGTGCCACCTATCAGAGGGCCATGACGAAGATCTTCGATGACCTTATACATGAAATCGTCGAGTGCTATATCGACGACCTCGTAGTCAAGAGCAAATCATATGAGGAGCATCTCGAGCATCTAAAGACCGTATTTCGACGTCTTCGACAATACAACTTGAAGATGAACCCTCTCAAGTGTGCATTGGGAGTTTCTTTGGGAAAATTCCTGGGATTCATCGTCCGACACCGAGGCATCGAGATAGATCCGTCAAAGATTAAAGCGATCATGGAAATGCCTCCGCTGAGAACTCTCAAACAGTTGCGGTCTCTCCAAGGAAAGCTCGCATATATTCGGTGATTTATAGCCAATCTCTCTGGCAAGTGTCGCCCTTACAGTCACCTGATGAAGAAGGGGACTCCATTCGTCTGGGATCAAAAATGCCAGGGCGCGCTGGACGAGATTAAACAGTACCTGCAGAACCCGCCAGTGTTGGCTGCTCCAGTTAAGGGAAAGCCTCTCATTCTTTACACGACCGCCCTCGAAGGTTCTTTAGGCGCATTGTGGGCACAAGAGAATGACCAGGGGAAAGAAAGAGCACTCTACTACTTAAGTCGAGTTCTACTGGGGGCAGAAAGCAACTATTCACGTATTGAAAAACACTGCCTGGTGTTGATCTTCGCGATAACAAAGCTCAGGCACTATGCATTGGCGCATGAGGTCCGTCTCATTTCGAAGGTGGACCCTCTTAAATACTTAATGTCAAAAGCCATATTGACGGGACGACTCGATAAATGGGCTCTGCTCTTGATGGAGTTCTCGATAACCTATCAACCTCTCAAGGCAGTGAAAGGCCAGGCCATCGCCGACTTCCTCGCTGAGCATCCGATACCCACCGATTCTCCTTTGAATTGCGATCTTCCAGACGAACATGATTTTGATGCGATCGACGGTGGTGATACCCGATGGGAGCTTTATTTCGACGGAGCATCCTCCATGAAGAAGCGCAAACAAAATACCCTTGTAATCAAATCAGGGGTAGGGCTCATCTTTGTAACTCCACAAGGAGGGACAATGCGCTTTGCTTTCTCCCTAACAGAGCCGAGGACGAATAGCGAAGCCGAATACGAAGATTTGATAGCAAGCCTTGAGATCGCCATTGACATGGGAATTGAAAAACCTCCTCATATACGGAGATTCTCAACTGGTCGTTAGTCAAGTAAACGGCGACTACCAAACGTGCAAACCGGAGTTAGTGAAGTACGGTGAAAAGGTGCAACAACTGTTGACCCAAATTCCCTCCTATACTTTGGAAAGCATACCACGCGCGGAAAATAGCAAAGCGGACGCGTTAGCTAAGCTCGCTAAAGAACTGGCTGACGAGAACCTCGATGACGTCAGAATCATGGTACAAAACCGTCGAGTGCTCGCCCCAGCAGAAATATCTCCGGAATCATCCGAAAAAAAGGGAGCGACTGAGCAGACGACCTTACAAATAAAAGAACCAGAAAAGGCTGAGGACTGGAGGGAAGTCTTCATAGACTACTTTAAGTCCCGTCGAATGCACGAAGATACATCCACAAGACATCAACTCATGAAACGAGCTCTGTCTTTCGCCTTCGTCAATGATACTTTATACAAGAGGTCGTCTGATTCTCTGTGGCTGAGATGCTTAGGACCGGATGAAGCAGAAAGAGTCGTTCAGGAAGTCCATGACGGAATCTGTGGTTCTTACCAAGCGGGCCCGAAAATGAAGTTGAAGATCAAACGGATGGGCTACTACTGGCCCACGATGATTCAGGATTGCCTCGAATATGCGAAGCAATGCCACTCATGCCAAATCCATGGGGACTTTATCCACCAACATCCAAATCCATTACATCCAACAGTGGCTAGCTGGCCATTCGAAATGTGGGGGACTGACATAGTCGGCCCCATCGAACCAGCATCGGCCAGAGGATATCGTTTCATCCTGGCGACGACCGATTACTTCTCCAAATGGGCAGAGGCAGTACCACTGAGGGAAGTGAAGATGGAGAACATCCTCCATATCTTCAAGACGCATGTCATATATCGGTTTGGAACCCCGCGCCGGATCATCTCCGATAACGGGCTACCTACAGGAGCCACAAGATCAGTCGCTTCGCGTAACAACATAATATAGACTGGAGGTATTCTTCGGTTTATAATCCGCGAGCTAATGGTTTAGCCGAGGCCTTCAACAAGACCCTGACGAAGATCATGAAAAATCCGGTGTCCCGAAATAAGAAAGACTGGCACGAGAGACTGCAAGAGGCTCTTTGGGCGTATCGAACTACGTTCAAGACGGCCACAAACACAATGCCATACGCGTTGGTATTCGGTACGGAAGCAGTACTCCCCCTCGAGATAGAGCTACATGTTCCCCTCCGAACGGCGGCCGAGACGACGTGTGGACGTCTATGCCTGAGATTCGGGGCAGATGCTATTTGGTTTTATCCGTCCACCTCTCCGAAGATGCCAAGTTGATTTATGGCACCGTATATCAGAGGTTTAGACGGATGCGGCCGATGTAGCAGACTTCGTCAGATTCCCCCTCGCTTGAGGGGTTTTTGATTGTGGGGACGCTCTTCCCTGCAGGCGCAAGCCCCTGCAGTTAATTACGCTACCGCATCGCGGCAGCCACTTTCTTCTTCTCCAGAATTTCACTTCGTGTCATGTGTGTTTGTTTTGGTTGTGGTTGCCCGTGGATTGTATACGGAGACTGAGTAATGCCGTCGCCCGTAGGACGTGGATTAGTCCAAATCCGTATTTACTTAGACTTGGGTTTGGTGTTTTTAGTTTAAGGATACGTTAGCTGTATTAAGGCTCAGATCAACTTAAACGTTCGTTAAGGATACGTTAGTCTCATTTGAGACTAAGATCAACTTAACGTGGTGATCCATTTAATCTATGGCCGTCGGGACTCGCCGCCTTTCTGACGTCGTTGAAGGATTACAACGATAGGTGCCAGAGGAGTTCAGAGATGTACCCTTGAACCGAAATTGATTAGGGAATATGGAGTCTGTTGAAATGCTTAAGGATACGTTAACCTTGTTTGGGGCTAAGATCTACTTAAGCGGGATCGTTTAGATCCGACAAAAGAGCGTTTGGAGGCTCTATTGTTCCAGTTTAGGGACGTGGTGGTCCATGTTCCAGTTTAGGGACGTGGTGGTCCATCGTTAGTTTAAGGACGTGGTGGTCCATCGCCAGTTTAGGGACGTGGTGGTCCATCATTAGTTTAAGGACGTTTCGGTCCATCGCCGGTTTAGGGACGTGGTGATCCATCATTAGTTTAAGAACGTTTCGGTCCATGAGTTTAAGGACCCCGCAGTCCAATATTAGTTTAAGGACGTTTCAGTCAACGAGTTTAAGGACCCCGCAGTCCAATATTAGTTTAAGGCCGTTTCGGTCCAAGAGTTTAAGGACCCCGCAGTCCATATTCATGTGTGGTCGTCGGGACCCATCACCTCTCTGACGTCGTTGAAGGATTACAACGATAGGTGTCAGAGGAGTTCAGAGATGTACCTTCGAACCGGAGGTAAATTGATTTAAAAGAGAGCAGCTGTGCTCAGTCGATTTAATTTGAGGACTTACGGCCATGATTGGGCTAAGTCCAGTTGAAAAAAGTTCAATACTTTTATTTGTTTTTATTTTTTGTTTGGGCTCTGCCCATAAAGGATGTAGAGCATCAATTTGTTTTGGGCTTTGCTCATTTTATAAATGATGCAGAGCACCAATTTTACCTGGGCTCTGCCCATCTATTGCTTTGCAATTTATTTTGGCCTGCTAGGTCTTTTTGATTTGGGCCTGGCCCTTTAGGAAATGCATTGCATTTGTCAGGCGTTTTGCGCCAATCAGAGAGCGCAAGCGCTTGTGGTGTTGACACGTGTCACGCAAGCGCAGAGCGCTGCGCCAATGCGCTGCGCTTGCGCTGCTGACACGTGTCGCGCTCTGGTGAGTTGCGCCAATTCCAGAGAGCAAGGCTCTATTTCAAAAGCGCATAGCGCAGATGGTTCAGATACTGACACGTGGCGCTCTCTGGTGGCTTGCGCCAACCCAAGAGCGCAACAGTGCAGATTTGCAAGTGCAGAGCACTATTAATTTGAGAATCTTTTAGATTCAAGAACCTGTTAGTTATATGTATGCCCTAGAGGCCATTACTGTACATAGGATGTATATTGTAGTGGATGCTGGGACATATATAGGGAGGACTTTCTTGCTCGACATGATAGTATGCTATCTGGTTGCTCTTTACCTTAACGTGTATACTGATTGTCTCTCTGTTACATGTTGGTAAAGCCCTTAGGATGTGTACTTGACTACCTGGACTATGATGCAGATCGTACTAGTGGGGACAGATAGTCTATAAGTATATCCTTCAAAGTCCCTAGTCGTGGGTGTATCGAGACGGGGCATCGATATACCAGAGTAGACTAGCGTGTACCTTCTCGACCCATACAGATGGGCGATGGATGATCCCATATCCATTGGTGTTTGATATCAGAGATGATATACGGGTGCTCAGTGGAGACTGGGTACACTGGACGGACTCGCCGAGAACTCCCAGATGGTATTATACCTTACGTCAGATGGCAGTTCTCTGGTGACACTGGTACAGAGTAGTCTGTTGACCCGAGATCGTCATAGAGTCTTGTGTGGTTCCCACTGTGCTTTGATTTCCATCTTACCACGTCCAAGAGGGCGTGCAAAACGGTGGTTTTTGGGTACAGTCCCGAGTCACATGAAGGCAATGAGCGATAGGAGGGGATTCGTCTCTCCCGGTATAGGGAGTTGATGTTGCGTTGTGTTCGATTGGCTATAACCGGAAATCCCTGGCCAGGGTTGCTGAGATTTACTGGTAAGTGTTACCAATAATTTCTCGAACTGTTATAGACCTCATATCGACATGACTTATCGAGCTATTGGGGT
Organism: Agapanthus africanus; assembly: GCA_030015575.1. Classification (NCBI taxonomy): domain Eukaryota; kingdom Viridiplantae; phylum Streptophyta; class Magnoliopsida; order Asparagales; family Amaryllidaceae; genus Agapanthus; species Agapanthus africanus. Next base: position 15,971,326 of record CM057349.1, on the reverse strand, counting down.
CTGACGTTTACCACCCTTAGGTCAGATATGCGACATATCAGACGAACAGACCGGACTGTACGGTAAGTGTTACTTGTTGGATTCACAGGAGTATGAGCGGGCTTGCTCGTCGATCTTCTGATCGCTCAATACCCGGGTGGCCGTTACGTTTAGCAGACCGCTTGCGGCTTGTGGATGTTTGATATGATCATCATCCGCTGCCGGCGTATTGACGAGTCTTTAGAGTCCTACACAGAGGTTTCCTGGCCCAAGCGAAACGAAATAGGAGCGCATATGAGATATGTGCGGGACCGAGAATAATGCGTGTATGTGATACCGTATTCCATTCTCGCGATGAATGTATAGATTGGTTATATTCGATATAACCTAGATATCGAATCAAGGATTGATTCGATAAGCCGATACATAGGATACTAGTCGGTTATATGCGATATGACCGGATCGTTAAATCAATTGTTGATTTAATGATTTAATGTATAATTATATATTTGATATATTACTTTGCATTAACTAGTATTGGTTCACTTTAAATGGATTTTCTCACTTGGATGTACAAGTTGTATATGTGATATACTTTTTGTGCAAATGATTGTATCATGTTTGATGATGCATGTTTACTAGGTTAAGTGTAAAGAATTAAACCATGGTTAAACATATAATTAGGGTTTTATTTTTCCATTACTTATTTATTCATTTATTTATTTGTTTATACATTTTGGAAAATAAATGGCATAAAGAGAAAAGAATGGTGGCTTTATTTGTAGTTTAGTTGAAGCTTCTTGAAACCTTGACCTAGTCCACCATTCTTGTCTCTTGCTTAACCCTAACCATCATATCTAACCATGGTCTATTCTCTACACTAAACTAAGGTTAGTATTACGATATGTATTCATTTTCCTTTTTATTTAAGAATAACTTATCATAATATTATCTTCTTCTTCTTCATCTTCTTCAATGAAGAAGCTTGTCTTCATCAATGGTGGATTGATGAAATGAGTGAGAAATCCAATTCTAAAGTCTACCCACTTCCTATTTCTTCATCCTCTACCTCTTGCCAAGTAGTATAGGGTGTTTCCTTCACAAGTTTTCATGACTTGGTGAAGTTGGAGCCTGATCTAGTGATGCCTCGACGTAGATCATCTTCGGCATCGTCGTCGATGACCTAGCCCGCTTTTTCTCCGATGAAACCACCATGAGGGTCATGGTTCGATTTGGACAGCGGAGAGGACTTCATCACGGAGCTATGGAGGTGGAGAACCGGATCTACAAAGGTTGTATTTACGTTTACCTAGTTAAGTTGTTTACTAGTTTCCTTTTATCGCCTAAACTTCTAGTTAACGATCCGTATTAGGGTTTCTCGGCACCCGTAAAATTTGAAATTGGCATGTTTCATGCCTTGTGAGACCTCATTAGAGTGCCTAGGAACCCTACAGTGGTATCAGAGCCTAGCTAGAGCCTTAGGCGATGTGTAGACGGAGTTTGAAACCCGATCGAACCCGAAACCCCATTTTTCCACGCTCTCTGGACTTTTTATGAAAAAGTGGATTTTTCCAAATTAAAAATTGCTAAAAAATTCAGCAGGGAATTACAAGAATTACGGTGCAAAAATTATCCAACGAAGTGTCCAGAGTGCGGCGGAACCGCGGCATAAGCCTGCTTATGCGGCGGTTCCACGGCGAAGTTATCAGATTGTACTATAATTTTTGCACAGTAATTGATGATTTCTGGTGCTGGATTTTCTGGGATTTTTTTATATTTATTCAAGAGTTGAATAATCTGGGATGTTTTGGAGCTTCGATGATTCGATCGGATTATCAGACTTTGTCTATGTGGCTTTCCGGATAATTTTAGAATATATTAAAAAGTTCGACCGGATATAAATACCCAATTTTTTCCCTGTCGGGAAATTTCCAAGTGTTGGATTTTTCCGTAATTTAACGACGTTCTAAGTAGTGCAAGTAACGCGATGGACCCTCTAGAAGACAACAAACCTTAACTCGATTATGTGACCGTCTTGAACTGCCCTTTGAACCTTAGGGTTTGGGGCAGTACGACGTGCCACATGTGAGGCGTTGGCTTGACCCTTCTACGGCTGGACCGTTGGTACTGAGGCACGAACTGAATGTTGTTAGACTTATTTCATGTGTTGAGCTGTATCGGGAAAACTTGGGTGTTTGAATGTTCGATCGGAAAGTTTATCATTTTCTATTTATCTGGAATGGGATACAATAATTGGAATTCACAAGTAGTTATGAGATAACTGAATGAATGTTATAAACATAGCAGTTTAGTCTCACTTGATCGGTTGCCACGGAATTTTGATGTGATCAAAATTCCGTCGCAATCACGTAGCGTACGCGGATACTCGCCGGGTAAACTTAATAGACAGTCTCGCTCCGTAGCCCCGACCAAGTGACTGTAGGAGAACCCCGTCGCCGAAAGCATCCGTACGGGTGCTCGTGGCAGCGGTGTTCCGCCTTGGTGCACTTAGTCGACGGCGTCTGGGGTGCGGCCGCCTACTGAAGTTTGCGAAGAGCATTCGATCAGGATGTCGGGAATCTTGTTGAATTGCCCGACTTGATATTGAAAAGAGTTTTCGATTTTGAGACTAAAATGCGGGGTTTATAATTGTTAGGCATGCGATGTCTAAGTAATTCATTTGATTAGGCATGTGTTGTCTAAAGAGATTGCGGATTCCAACTGTTGTAGTTTTACACTTTCTTTTCTGTGACCGTAAGTGTAATATGTGATATCGCCGGTTTCGTTGCTATATGTCAACGACAATTGGGATGCGCATGTTTACTTACGTTGATGACATGTGATGTTATGTGTTGCTGGATATGTTATATTGGATCGTCATGTTTGAATAGCCGGGGGGTTTTTATGTGAGATGAGTGTTTTTCATTTTCATTCATGTAAAAACTTGTATGTAATATTCTTTTATTGGGGCACTTCCAGGTTGCGGAAGATGTCACCATTTGTATATTATTTACTTTTCCGCACTAGGATAGACCCAAGGAGGGGAGCACAAGTAACCGGGTTCTAGGGTCCAGTGGGAGACCAACTCGAAAAGTCGAGTCCGGGTCTTCTAACTCCAGAATTGGTAGGGTTGCTTGCCGCTCTCGTAGGGGTCTAGGGGTGTGGGTTTGGCTATTCATCGCGACCGTGGAATCCGTGTTTTATACTGGCTCGTATTGAAAACACGGACGTCCTAGTATATCCAATATTTCATATGATTCTTCTGCTGCGATATCTGTGATGTGATCGTATGATGTTCTGTGATGGATACTGTATATAGTATACATGATATATTATATAGACGTTACTTATGTTTTACACCCGCACTAGCCCTGCCCCGCTCTGCCGTTAGTCACCTAACCTAACGGTGCACGAGGGGACATCGAGGCGAATGCGGATGGCATAAGTGTACGTCGTATTTATCTGTAATGTTTAGGTACTTAAATGATGGGACTTCATTAATGTGATTAATGAAATAAAAGAAACCTAAGATGTTGTAGAATCGAATTTCAAAATAAAACAGGTAGCTACAGTTCTTGCTTTGCACAGCGGTATATGTGATATATCCTGCACCTTATTCGATAAGGAAAGGACCGAGATCCCTTCACCGGGAGTGACTCCTTTAGTAATAACTGGCAGATGCTACACACTCGGTTTGTCTTTTGATTTCTTTTAAGAGTTCTGCTTTGCACAGTGATATATATGATATATCCCGCACCTCATTCGACGAGGAAAGGGCCGACGATCCCTTCACCGGGAGTGACCCCTTTAGCAAAACTGGAAAAGCCTCAAAAGCACTCCATTTTAAAATTATTTGATTCTACAACGATATCAAGTTCATTACGCAATAGGTTTTCAGAAACACCTGTCGTAGCCCTCCGTCATTTCAGATAAGTCCTGTTTAGTATTCGTGCTGCGTTTGTTGACCTTGTCAAGGCGCAGTGTGCGGTAGCTTACCAGTATTTATCTGCTTATGCATATGATGCAGATTGGGTTAGGGTAGTCGTGCGGCCTTGTTGACCTTGTCAAGGGTCGTGCGGGTGGGTTTGATTCAATCAAGAAATGACGGGTTGAACTTGACTTGCGGTCTATGGTTTGTTGACCTTGTCAAGGTCATAGATCGTTCGGGGCAAAATATTATCGGGAATTTCAAGTGTTGAAATTTGCAATGAGATTGCATACCTTCTATGAGATAGTTGGATCCCGATACCCGCTGCGAGTAATTGTTACTCCTGGGAGAGTCTTACACATTACAATTAGCCGATCAAGTAGGTGTCTAGAAAGGTGTTAACGAGGTTACGCCTCTGGGAAAACGAGGTTTACATTAATTAGGTTCGTACGAAAGCACGGGGGACCTCCCTCAAAGTACCGACACTGGCCTGGCTGAAAGATTGGCGAACTTGTAGTGTGTAATTAATCCCGGCTGGTCTTTCCTTTTAGGGTTTGATGGAAGATTTGATAAAAACAGTGGGAGCCATCCTGATTAGATAAAATAATAATCAATCTGATCTTGCAAGAGCGCACGCTGAGTGTTTTCTTCTCTCTCTCTCCTGGTAGCGACCATATCACGCCTTAATCAAGACAATAATACGGATTATTGACCGAACCCGTTTGTTATACTGAGCTAGAGAACGTTGGTCCCGCTCCAACTTATAATTGTTATAAGACAGAGTAGGAAATTGGGGAATACCAGATTTCCCGTGCCGCCCAAACGAAGAGAGTGCATGCTGATGCATCATCTTCGGGTGTGTTCGTTACAAAGAACTGTTTCTCTGTATTCTTTACGTCCTGGGTAAGTGATACCGGATCAGGATCCCGCATATGTAATCTGTTACATAGGTAGAGAACTGAGAACGGGTGATAAGTTTCATGAGACAGAAAACGGGGCAAGTGTTGCAGCCAAGTCTGTTGGTCACTGTCACCCTGTATTCCAAATACATTGATTCTGAACGAATGTTATTAGATACCGAACCTGATATACAAAATCATATCTATCTCTTTATTAGTAAAGAAATGATAAAATTTTGTATTGTTGGATAATGTTTTGAACATTTCCTATATCAAAAGTTGATCGGTTCAGGCACGTTATCTAAAAGCATTAATGTTCTAAATCAAACTACAGTTCTTAGTATACGGAACACACACAAGAGGAAGAGTTCAGAAATGAACGGATCCTTCTTGAGGTATTATAGACTAGGTCATATCAATGCGACCCGACTAGCTAAGTTCCACATAGATGCATATTTAAATCTGTTTGAATTTACATCTTGTGAAACTTGCCAGTCATGTCACAGAGATAAGATGACCATAGCTCTGTTTACTGAAAACAGAGAAAGAGTTAGTAAACTCTTGGGATGATACATGTTGATGTATGTAAGGTCCCCTGTCTACATATGCCAGGACTGGTTCTTTGTACTTCGTTACATTCTCTGATAATCTCTCAAGATCCAGACATATGTTCCTGTTGAAACACAAGTCCGAACCTTTTGAGATATTCACGGAATACAAGTTAGAAGTAAAGAACCAAATTGAGGGTATAAGTATTATGTCCTTTGATGTGATCAAGGAGGAGAATACTTGAGCACGGAATTCCTGGACTATTCTAAAGGAGAATGAGATTCTCTCTCAGCATTACTCCTCCGAATACATCATAGCACGATGGTATATCGGGGCGGAGCAATCACACCCTATGTGATAAGGTGTGCTCTATGATGAGAAATACTGAGTTACCTGTTTCCTATTTTGGGAGTTATGCACTTGAGAAGCTGCATACCTATTGAATAGGGTTCCAATCAAATCAGTTGCCTACCATTTCATATGTGATATGGAAAGGGAAGAGCCCATGTCTTAAGCTAGTTAAGATTTGGGGTTGACCGGTCTATGTCTGAAAGCAAAATCCGGACAAGCTCGATGCAAGGTAAGTTATGTAGAACTGGAAATGTTCCAGCTATACAAACGGCAGCTGATGATTTGAAAGAACCAAAGGATTCAATAGTTACCAACGAACCTCGGCCTCTCCGCCGATCTAGTAGGGTTCCTCACCCACCTGAGAGATATTTCGGTTTCTCTATGACAGTAGGAGCGAGGATGGCATCATGAGATGATGACCCAACTAGTTTCGAGCAGGCCATCGAGAGTAGGGACTCTGTAAGAATGGATGGATGCTTAGCGATCTGAGATGGAATCCATGTACACCAACAAAGTATGGACTTTAGTTGCTATATCTGAAGGGTTAAATCCCCATCAGGAGCAAGTATACCTTGAGAAGATTACTTGGTGTAGATGGAAAAGTTGAGACTTTCAAAGCTAGACTTGTTAAAGCTTTTCGTCATCGACCAGGCATGGATAATGATGAAACCTTTTCAAGTGGCTATGCTTAAGTCCTTCCAGATCCTACTTGCCACGGCTACATACCATGACTACGATATCTGGCGGTTGGGTGTCATGACTGCTTTTCTAAATGATGTTTTAGAAGAGAGAGTCTATAAGTACACAGCCAGAGGGCCTCGTAGACAGTGGGAGCAGCGGAAACGTGTGCAAGATGTTTTATAGGATAAAGCAGGCATCGCGGAGTTGGAACGTCTGTTTTGATGAATTAGTCAAAGAGTTTGACATCATCAAAATGGTAGATGAACCTTGTATATACAAAAAGGTAGTAGGGAGTATGGTGATGATCCTCGTAGAGTACGTGGATGACATACTCTTGATAGGGAAAGAGTTTCATATGCTACGCTCGATCAATCTCCGCTTATCACAAAGATTCTCCACATAGGATCAAAGTGATACCTCCTAAATCCTGGGTTTATGGATCTATGAGATAGATCTAAATGGATGTTAGGATTCTCACTAGTTGTAGTGAGACGGTATCAACCGATCCTGATGAGAATCACTGGAAGGGTTCCAGGGTGATAAAGACGATTGAATGTCAGTCACAGGCATTGTCTTTACCCTCAGTAAAGGGACGGTATGTTGGAAGAGTTCCAAGCAAGATACCGTGGCATACTAGACGATAAAGGCTCGGTACATCACTACTTAAGATGCTACCAAAGAGGCAGTCTGGATGTATATTAGTTCATGAGATGAACTTAGTTCCTCCCATTGTGTGAAAATGGAGTTGTGGTTTATGCCAAGGAACACCCGTCCCATCAGTGATCCAGACATATTCTAAGGCAGTATCACCTGATCATGGAGATAGTTGATCTCCAGGGTGATCGAGGTTAGGAGAGTAGACTCAAAGGACAACACGGCGGATCCACTCACGAAGGCCTATTCCCAGAGAGAGATTTTTATGGGATGGTTGAGTATGAGATACTGCAACCACTGCTACAGATGGCCCTAGTGCAAGTGGAAGATTGTTAGTTATATGTATGCCCTAGAGGCCATTACTGTACATAGGATGTATATTGTAGTGGATGCTGGGACATATATAGGGATGACTTTCTTGCTCGACATGATAGTATACTATCTGGTTGCTCTTTACCTTAACGTGTATACTGATTGTCTCTCTGTTACATGTTGGTAAAGCCCTTAGGATGTGTACTTGACTACCTGGACTATGATGCAGATCGTACTAGTGGGGACAGATAGTCTATAAGTATATCCTTCAAAGTCCCTAGTCGTGGGTGTATCGAGACGGGGCATCGATATACCAGAGTAGACTAGCGTGTACCTTCTCGACCCATACAGATGGGCGATGAATGATCCCATATCCATTGGTGTTTGACATCAGAGATGATATACGGGTGCTCAGTGGAGACTGGGTATACTGGACGGACTCGCCGAGAACACCCAGATGGTATTATACCTTACGTCAGATGGCAGTTCTCTGGTGACACTGGTACAGAGTAGTCTGTTGACCCGAGATCGTCATAGAGTCTTGTGTGGTTCCCACTGTGCTTTGATTTCCATCTTACCACGTCCAAGAGGGCGTGCAAAACGGTGGTTTTTGGGTACAGTCCCGAGTCACATGAAGGCAATGAGCGATAGGAGGGGATTCGTCTCTCCCGGTATAGGGAGTTGATGTTGCGCTGTGTTCGATTGGCTATAACCGGAAATCCCTGGCCAGGGTTGCTGAGATTTACTGGTAAGTGTTACCAATAGTTTCTCGAACTGTTATAGACCTCATATCGACACGACTTATCGAGCTATTGGGGTCTGACGTTTACCACCCCTAGGCCAGATATGCGACATATCAGACGAACAAACCGGACTGTACGGTAAGTGTTACTTGTTGGATTCACAGGAGTATGAGTGGGCTTGCTCGTCGATCTTCTGATCGCTCAATACCCGGGTGGCCGTTACGTTTAGCAGACCGCTTGCGGCTTGTGGATGTTTGATATGATCATCATCCGCTGCCGGCGTATTGACGAGTCTTTAGAGTCCTACACAGAGGTTTCCTGGCCCAAGCGAAACGAAATAGGAGCGCATATGAGATATGTGCGGGACCGAGAATAATGCGTGTATGTGATACCGTATTCCATTCTCGCGATGAATGTATCGATTGGTTATATTCGATATAACCTAGATATCGAATCAAGGATTGATTCGATAAGCCGATACATAGGATACTAGTCTGTTATATGCGATATGACCGGATCGTTAAATCAATTGTTGATTTAATGATTTAATGTATAATTATATATTTGATATATTACTTTGCATTAACTAGTATTGGTTCACTTTAAATGGATTTTCTCACTTGGATGTACAAGTTGTATATGTGATATACTTTTTGTGCAAATGATTGTATCATGTTTGATGATGCATGTTTACTAGGTTAAGTGTAAAGAATTAAACCATGGTTAAACATATAATTAGGGTTTTATTTTTCCATTACTTATTTATTCATTTATTTATTTGTTTATACATTTTGGAAAATAAATGGCATAAAGAGAAAAGAATGGTGGCTTTATTTGTAGTTTAGTTGAAGCTTCTTGAAACCTTGACCTAGTCCACCATTCTTGTCTCTTGCTTAACCCTAACCATCATATCTAACCATGGTCTATTCTCTACACTAAACTAAGGTTAGTATTATGATAAGTATTCATTTTCCTTTTTATTTAAGAATAACTTATCATAATATTATCTTCTTCTTCTTCATCTTCTTCAATGAAGAAGCTTGTCTTCATCAATGGTGGATTGATGAAATGAGTGAGAAATCCAATTCTAAAGTCTACCCACTTCCTATTTCTTCATCCTCTACCTCTTGCCAAGTAGTATAGGGTGTTTCCTTCACAAGTTTTCATGACTTGGTGAAGTTGGAGCCTGATCTAGTGATGCCTCGACGTAGATCATCTTCGGCATCGTCGTCGATGACCTAGCCCGCTTTTTCTCCGATGAAACCACCATCAGGGTCATGGTTCGATTTGGACAGCGGAGAGGACTTCATCATGGAGCTATGGAGGTGGAGAACCGGATCTACAAAGGTTGTATTTCCGTTTACCTAGTTAAGTTGTTTACTAGTTTCCTTTTATCTCCTAAACTTCTAGTTAACGATCCGTATTAGGGTTTCTCGGCACCCGTAAAATTTGAAATTGGCATGTTTCATGCCTTGTGAGACCTCATTAGAGTGCCTAGGAACCCTACAGTACCAATGGTTCATAAAGGAAGTGCAAAGCACTATTTTTATTTTGTTTTTTTTTAAAGATCATTGATCTTGTTTTTGGATCAATGATCTATCAGAAGAAATTCTTCTATTTAAAAGGTCTTTTACCTTTCTTTTTTTTTGGAATTTCCTCAGAGTTCTCTCTGTTTAATTTCTCAAAGAATGTTCCTCCCTTTGATTTGAGGTCTAGGGGTCTTTATATAGTGCCCATAAGTTTGTTTAATTTGTTAACGAGATCTTTCTCTGAGTGATTTGGGGAATTTTCCCCACCGTTGGATCTTTTGATCCAAGGGCTTCTGTTTTACAAAAGGCAATCTTCTTGTTTTTAAAAAGAACAGAAAGATCTTTTTAGAATTTTAATTCTGTTTGGCGCAAGCGCCCCAGCGCGTGACACGTGTCAAGCAGCGCAACTGCGCTTGCGCAACTGCACTGACACGTGTCGCACAGCTAGCGCAACTGCGCTGACACGTGTCAAGCAGCGCAAAGCGCAGCGCAACTGCGCTAGCGCATCTGCGCTGACACGTGTCGCGCAGCGCAGTGCTTGCGCAACTGAAGCGTTGCTTCAATTAATTAAAGTTTGAATTTTAAACAGAGCCTTGCTCTGATTGGGTGCGCTGCCTTGGGCGCTGTGCTCTCTACGGTAACGTGTCTGATTTTGACACGTGGCGCTCTGTGCGCAGCGCAGGGGATCTGAAGCATTGCTTCATTTATTTTAACTTTAATTCTCACTTTAATTTTCAAGACAGAGCTTTGCTCTGATTGGAGGAAAACAGAAGCATTGCTTCTTTTCCCATCTTGGAATTTGAACAGAGTTTTGCTCTGATTGGGGTAAACAAATGCCCCCCCCCACCGTTGTGCTTACGTGGCCCCAAACGCAAGCGCAATGGTGGTAGGATTCCAACCGTTGCGGCAACTTTTGGAAGTTGAAAGGGCACTTGATGCCTATAAATAGGACCTTTGGTCCTACATAAATGATTATCATCTTTAAGATTTTTATTTTCAAAAACTTCAGAGCTTTGCTCTTGCCTTTGAGAACTCCTTGAGTTAGATTTTCTTTAACAGAAACTATTTAAGTAAGAATTAGTCTTGACTTAAATCAATTTTAATTAATAGAGCTTTGCTCTCATAGATCTTTGATCTAAAGAAAACCCTTTTGGGGTTTCACCAAATAGAGCCTTGCTCTTAGGAATTTATTTTAGGCTTTCTTAACCCATGAACAGAACCTTGCATCTTTGGCAAAACACAGATCTCTTTGATCTAAAAAAAAGATGAACTCTTATGAGTTTGGATAATGAAAATTAAAAAATGGAGTTTTGTATTTAATGGATTATATCATTAATAGTAATGATCTCAGAGTTCTCGGGGGATTTCTTTAAATTTCCCTTATTATTGAATTTGATAGACGTCACCCCTATTCGTAGAGCATTGCTCTCGAGGAGTTTTAACTTTCTGTGTCCCTCCCTTTTTATCGCTAATCTTCCATTGATGTTTCCTTCAGGCGTTATGGCGGTGCGTCTATACAGTCTGCATGAATTCATCACCTACGAGGATATCCGTGCACAGGGCCGTCAACAAAACCAAGAGTTTACAGACGCCCAATGTGCAGAGGTCATGGGTCGTCTGAACGCACGCGCCGGTTGGCTGTTCCCTCGCCGTTCCGCTCTTTTGAAAGTCGTGCTGGGAGAAATCTGGAGAGCACTCCCGGGGTTCCAGGAGGCCTTACCGCTCAATGCGCTGGATGATGCCGAAGACAAGGTGTATTCAGTGTACTTGTCGGGGCTGATCTCGAAGAAGCGGCGGGATAACCTTATCGACATCCTGTATCAAATTTTCCAGCAGACGACGATAATCGCTGCTTATCAAAGGATAGGGGGCCTTGCCGAAGACCTTGACACACAGGAGCGCGAGAGGCTGCGCACAAGGATAATCAGAAAGGCCAGAAGAACTCTGGAAGGCCTTACTTTTGAATTCCTCAATCCGTGCCCTGGATCTGAGGTTATTCCATTGTAGAATCTATTTCTCATTTACTGCTTTCATGATTGTAAGGATTTTTGGCAATATAAATGAAATTTTTTTATCCCAACTTGTCTTATTTCTCGTACTGAGTCTTTTGCACATGCGTGAATGAGTGTGTCTCGAATGCTTGATTAAACGTCAATCAGGTGTTCTTTCTGTCGTTTTCTTCTTTCTTTTATTATCAGCATGTTGACTTGATAATCATAATTGGCAGATAACTTAGTTTCTTCCAAAAGATAGCGATGGCTTAGGCCGCAGGTTCAGATCTGCCGCCTAAGACCTTTCAACTCTATGAGCCGTGAGGGTCTCATAGAGACTTTTCTCCCTACGGATCGAGAGGATCTCGTAGGTGGATTTTCTCTTTAGGAATCGTGAGGATTCCTAAGTGTATTTACTCTTATAATTCATAAGGATCTTATAAGAGAATTTTCCCCCTTACAAATCGAGAGAATCCGTAAGTGGTTGGTGAGTTGACTTGTTTCTAAGTCGAAGTATAGCTCCGCCGGGGAGGTCGTCGGTTGAATTGTTTCCGCGGCGGAGGTCGCTGATTGACTTGTTTCCGAGGCGGAGGTTGCTGATAACTTGTTTCCGAGACGGAGGTCTTTGATTGATTTGTTTCCGGGTCGGAGGTCGTTGTTGACTTGTTTTCAAGTCGGAGGTCGTTGTTGACTTGTTTCCGAGACAGAGGTCTTTGATTGACTTGTTTCCGGGTCAGAGGTCATTGTTGACTTGTTTCCGAGACGGAGGTCTTTGATTGACTTGTTTCCGGGTCGGAGGTCGTTGTTGACTTGTTTCCGAGACGGAGGTCGTTGTTGACTTGTTTCCGGGTCGGAGGTCGTTGTTGACTTGTTTCCGAGACGGAGGCCTTTGATTGACTTGTTTCCGGGTCGGAGGTCTTTGATTGACTTATTTCCGGGTCGGAGGTCGCTGTTGACTTGTTTCCGAGACGGAGGTCTTTGATTGACTTGTTTCCGGGTCGGAGGTCGCTGTTGACTTGTTTCCGAGACGGAGGTCTTTGATTGACTTATTTCCGGGTCGGAGGTCGCTGTTGACTTGTTTCCGAGATGGAGGTCGTTGTTGACTTGTTTCCGGGTCGGAGGTCTTTGATTGACTTGTTTCCGGGTCGGAGGTCGTTGTTGACTTGTTTCCGAGACGGAGGTCTTTGATTGACTTGTTTTCGGGTCGGAGGTCGCTGTTGACTTGTTTCCGAGACGGAGGTCTTTGATTGACTCGTTTCTGGGTCGGAGGTCGCTGTTGACTTGTTTCCGAGACGGAGGTCTTTGATTGACTTGTTTCCGGGTTGGAGGTCGCTGTTGACTTGTTTCCGAGACGGAGTTCTTTGATTGACTTGTTTCCGGGTCGGAGGTCGCAGTTGACTTGTTTCCGAGACGGAGGTCTTTGATTGACTTTAGGTTGTCTGTGAACCGTAGAGTCTTGCAACTGGGGACTTTGCCGTGGCTCCGATTGGTGATGTCACGTCCGTGTCCTACTCGAATGAGGGGGAAAGCCGGTGTTGGTCTCCAGGCTGTTGGTGAATCGTCGAGATTTGGCTTAGCTTTATGGCGGAGCCTGTTGGGAAGGTGTGGTTCCCTCTTTGTTTGTGCCCTTGGATTGTATACAGGGATTAATGTGATCTTAACTGTAGGGCAAAAGGTTTCATATATTTCTTTTTATTGTTTTATTTCCGCGATGCTCTATCATTTCAGCTTTTATATCGCGAAGGTCACGATTGCCCAATCATTTCGGCTATTTTTCGCGGTGCCCAATCATTTCGGCTGTTTATTTTTATTTTTACTCGCTACTTTTTATTGCGAGTTACCCAATCATTTCGGCTGTTTATTTTTATTTTTACTCGCTTCTTTTTATTGCGAGTTGCCCAATCATTTCGGCTGTTTATTTTTATTTTTACTCGCTGCTTTTTATTGCGAGTTGCCTAATCATTTCGGCTGTTTATTTTTATTTTTACTCGCTGCTTTTTATTGCGAGTTGCCCAATCATTTCGGCTATTTATTTTTATTTTTACTCGCTGCTCTTTATTGCGAGTTGCCCAATCATTTCGGCTATTTTGTGTGCATACGCTTTTACTTGCTGCTTTTTATTGCAAGTTGCCCCATCATTTCGGCTATTTCGTATGCATGTGCGGCCTACTGGCTTTTCGCTGTAAGCCTGGAATTAGATACTGATTTCGGCATCAGCACTACTACAATTGGGATATTGTCAGGAGCGAATCATCATTTGCCTCTGTCGATGTCGAGCAAAGGTGGCTTAGCGAACAGGGTTGGGGTCCTGTCGACTAAGGCTTTTGACTTCATGAGCCGTAAGGGTCTCACAAAGGTATTTCTCCCTACAAATCGTAAGGATCTTGTAGGTGTATTTTCTCCTTAGGAATCATGAGGATCCCTAAGTGTATGTTCCTCTGTAAGTTGTAAGGATCCTACAAGAGGGTTTTCTCCTTATAAGCCGAGAGGACTTATAAGGGTTGTTCGTCGTGCGTACATATCCCCAGTCTCGGATGGGACTTGGTTAGGGAAATATTTATTCGTGCCCGTGGATTGTATACAAGGGCCAGTATTGGACCACTTGTAGGGCAATATCGGAAGTTGTGGGGGTTGCTTAAGCACAGGTTTAGGTCTCTGTAACTTAAGACTTTCAAATCTTATGAGCCGTGAGGGTCTCATAAGAGAGTTCTCCTTACGAGTCGTGAGGATCTCGCAAGTGTATTTTCTCCTTAGGAATCGTGGGGATCCCTAAGTGTGTTGCTCCCTTGTGAGTCGTAAGGATCTCACGCGGGTGGTTTCTCCTTACAAGGTCGAGAGGACCCTATAAGTGTCTTTTAACGAGGTTGCGCCCTTTCGGGTTTTCACAAACGCTCGTCGGTAGTCCTGCTGTTTTTATTCACGGAGCCCTTTCGGGTTTTCATCCGTGCCCGTTTTGCTTATGGACATACCGTTTTTTTTTTGTTTTTTTTTAACGAGGTCGCGCCCTTTCGGGTTTTCACGAACACTCGCCGGTAGCCCTGCTGTTTTTACTTACGGAGCCCTTTCGGGTTTTCATCCGTGCTCTTTTTGCTTATGGACATACCGTTTTTTTATATTCTTTTTTTTCTTCTTTTTTCCTTTTTTTTTAACGAGGTCACGCCCTTTCGGGTTTTCACGAACACTCGCCGGTAGCCCTGCTGTTTTTACTCACGGAGCCCTTTCGGGTTTTCATCCGTGCTCTTTTTGCTTATGGACATACCGTTTTTTTATATTCTTTTTTTTTCTTCTTTTTTCCTTTTTTTTTAACGAGGTCGCGCCCTTTCGGGTTTTCACGAACACTCGCCGGTAGTCCTGCTGTTTTTACTCACGGAGCCCTTTCGGGTTTTCATCCATGCCCATTTTGCTCATGTACATACCGTTTTTTTTCCAGCCTGAGGATGTTGGTGCAGTAGTTTAGAGACGTTTTGGTCGTTTGCAAGTTTTACGACATTGTGGTCCACCGTTAGTTTAAAGACATTGCGGTCCTCCGTTAGTTTAAGGACGTTGCGGTCCACCGTTAGTTTAAAAACGTTGCGGTCCACCGTTAGTTTAAGGACGTTGCGGTACGCTGTCGCCGTATTCGAGGCGAATCTCTAGTTTACTGACTTTTCGGTCCATGGGGCTTTCTTTATGACTGTACATGATGCCCTCGGCATATCCATCTTTCTCGGAGCGTGCGGTTGTGGCGGGCTTACCTTCCAGTTTTCGGACAGCGCGAGTTTGCCCTGTCGGTACTGGTCTTCAATCCAATTTTTGAAAACAAAGCAGTCCTCGATCAGATGACTTACTGCTCGATGGTAGGGGCAGTAATTAGGATCGTTGACATCTCCCGGCTGTAGCGAACGTTTCGGATTCGGCAGATTGACGAATCCGTTGCGTACTGTCAGTTCACACAGTTTCCTCGTTTCATCTTGGGGAAACGAGTAAGGACGTCCCAGTCTTTCCTCGAGTGATGGGCGTGGGCGTATGTTGTTTTGGCGAACAACCGATTTTGAGTTGCTCGGCTGTTGTTGAGTATTGGGGACGAAGGTCATTTTTCCTTTTCCTTTATCCCTTTTGTTCGCTCCGTCGTTTGTGGGTCCGTGATTCTTTCCGGGCAGTACGCCCTTGCACGGATGAATGTTCTCATGACTCTTCAATTCTTCAGAGACGGACCCCTTGAAGAGAGGGTTGAAGGCTGTTTCTTCATCGGGGTCGTTCCTGTGGCAATTGCCGGCGACTCTTTTATGCTCATCTGTCGTATTTTCCCGCCGTCTACGAGCTTCCCGCTTTGTTCTGTTGATGTAATGCCTATGAGTGACATACCCTTGCCACCAACACTTAAAGGAGTCACAGTCTTCAGTAGCGTGTGCGATCTTCTGATGATATAGGCAATAATTAGGATACGTCTCTATTCCACCGAGAGTGTTTTCTTCAGAGGGTGGTAGCTTCATTCGCAATGATAGGACTTTGGCGAACCTTTTCCTCGTCTTGAATTTGTTTTTATCGGCAGCGGATGTCTTTTGATTTGATGGGAGTGCCTCGACTCTTTCGTCTAGTCGGCGGTGTTTGGCTCTTTCCAATATGGCCATCTCACGCTCTTGATTGGCTTTTACTTTCAGACAAATCTCATTCAGGAAAGCATCGATCATCTCATCTGACGGTCGCAGAATTTCTGGTTCAGGGTCCGTCCCTAGCTTCCCAGTGCAAGGAATTTCCTCGTCGTCTGTAAACGAATGGGAAATCGTATGACAGCTCGCCACGTATTCTTCAGATTCATCCGACGAGCTGTCTCCCTCATCTTCTTCTTGAAAGGCGTGGTTGAGGAACTCTTGGAGTGTAATGGGAGTCCGCGCTTTCTGGTTGTATTCCTCCAGCGCGTCAATTTGTTTTTGTAAGTCCGTGCGCTCGTCGCCAGCTTCATGGACTTCTTGGATTTCTTTTTCTTCTTCTTCGAAGATTTTGACGGCTGGTTGTGAGTGCTTGGGCCACTACTATTGATCTTTTGAGTTGGACGCGGCTTCAACATTCCCTCAATGATATGAGATTCCAACGGGTTCTTCCACCTAATCGCTAGGTATGGTTGAAGATCGTTCAGCATCCTCTTTGTTTTAGGTGACAGCACAACCTCCCATGAGGTTTCTTCGACGAGAGAGCACGTTGCCCCCGGCATATTCATCCTCTTAGAGGCGTGAGGTTGCGGCGGATTCACCTTCCACCTATCGGATAGCGCGAACTTGCCCTGTTGGTACTGGTCTTCGAGCCAATTTTTGAAGACGTAGCAATCTTCGATCGGATGACCCAGTACTCGGTGATAGGGGCAGTAGTTGGGATCGTTGACATCATTTGGTTGCGACGGACGTTTTGGATCCGGCAGATTTATGAGTCGGTTACGCAATGCCAGCTCGAATAATCTTCGCGCCTTATCTCGGGGAAACAAGTAAGGACATCCTAGTCTCTCCCCACGGGGTACTTGCGAACGCATATTATTCTGACGAACAACCGGCTTCGAGTTACTCGGCTGTTGTTGAGTATTAGCGACAACAATCGCTTTTCCCTTCCCTTTTTCATTTCGGGAGTCCGGCTTTGGAAGAGGGGGTCTATGGCCCATCTGATCCATTTGCGCTAGCTTGTCAATCAAGGCCTGAAAGGTAGTCGGCTTGAAGAACATCATAAATTGCGAGATGGTTGCTTGCGGATCAAGGGTTCCCATAAACATACCCACTGCAGGAGCTTCTTCAATGCGCTGCTCGCACTTTGACCATAAGTTCCGCCACTGTATAGCATATTGAACCCATGTCTCGCCTGGCCTTACCCTAGCATTAATCAGTGCCGTCATCGGGGTGCGTTCACTGGCGCTTGCAAAACGCTGGGTAAACAACAGCTCCATCTCCGCGAAGGTCTTGATAGAGTCGTTCAGGAGCTCAGAGTACCACTCGAACGCTGTGTCTGATAAGCTTCCAACGAACTGGCAAAGCAACAGTTTATCATCGCCGCCAGTGTTGCCGCAGAGTGCCCTGAACTGGGCAACATGCTGGTGGGGATTGCCATTCCCCTTATACACATGAAATTTTGGTATCGTATAACCTGGCGGGTACCTGATCTGGTCATACCAGCCTGGATACGGTCGCCCCGTTTTTATGACCCGTCCTGCTGCTTCAGTCGCTTGATGAACCCGGATCTGCTGAGCTATATATTCGTCCAGGTCGGCTTTGGAGATCGCCTCCTCCTTGGCTGTTGAAAGAGCGGGTGGAGGATTCGACGTTTCTCCCCTATCGTCTTCAAGGATGATCGGGGGATCTTCGGCCGGAGGATCCTGCTGGATCATCATCCCTACCATGTCTTGGAACAGGAGGCCCATACTCTTTATGTTGGCTGCTTGTTCAGCAGCCTCTTTATCCTTCTTCTCCAATATTCGTCGAAGGAATTCGGCGTCGGTTTCTTGTTCTTGGCGTTCATCTGAAGACGTTTCAGGGCTTTCTTTTGGCCCAGTAAGTGCGGCCATTGCGTTCATCATCTCCTGGTGCTTTTGCTGTTGTTCCTGAGCCTTGGTCATTGACCGTGTGAGCGGCCTATGACCCGTGGATGCACGGCTGTCCTCCTTTCCTGACGCCATGTATACTGTATGAACTGTTATGCCCCCGGACTTAGGGCGTTTAGGTTCACCATCTTTGGCATTTGCCACGGGCATGGGGGTTTTCTCCGGCCTTCTTCTTTTGTGGGCCGTTGAAGTTGAATGGGTCGTTGCAGTGGGCACCCTAGTGATTCTCGTCCTTTACTGTTTAATAGGATGGTCCTTTTCTTTTTGTACTTTCGCCTTCTTCTGTTGACAAGAGTGATCTGGGTCGATCACGGAGTCTTGAATTCTTCGCGAATTCCTGTATATTTTTTAGGACAGCCGTTGAGGGGGCTGTTCTTGCTTTGTTTCCGGAACTCTCTCCGCTGGCGGAGGAGATCTTTTCAATGTAGCGGTTGGAGAGTTCTTACGTACCCTCCTCAGCAGTTCAAAGCTGTTCCCAGTTGGAACATCAGCGTTGACCTCCACCACTGGAGCCGATGGAGTTAGCCCTGAGGGGGAGTTGCCCCATGCCTTCCTCACTCATCGCCAATGGCGACGTCAAGCATGACGAGCCGTTGGGACTGGCTCGGAGATAGAGACAGCCTCTTTTTGCCCCCTGTCTGAATGAGGCACCGCTGGTGTTAACCTCTCAAAGACTGAGGCTGTCTTTTGAGGGGTGATATTCAACCTGTCGAAGACAGATCCTCGAGCAGGGGCAGGAGCAGGAATAGTCAGTCTTGAAAAGATTGACTCTTTGACAGGGGAAGCTGCCTTGACGACTTCTGGAGCAGCGGCTATTGCCTTCCTTGGGACAGCCATTTTAGAGTTCATGGGCTTTCTAGCGGGCCCCTCAGAGTTTTGATCTAGCCTGTTGAAGACGGAGGCTGTTGGTTTGGTAGTGGATGACCCGTTGACAGAGGCCGTCGTAACAGTGAGCCCGTCGAAGACCGACTTCTTGTTCACTTCCGGTGCAGGTATTGGCATAGAGAAGCTTGAAGGCGGGATCATGGTCCCGAAAAAAAGACCGGTGGTGGCCCGGGCCACCTGTTCTACCGGCAGAGCGAGGAAGAAAGCCGCTTGGGGCCCATATGCTACACCTCTAGGTGAGGTGGAGCGTCCGTTGCAATGGCACTTCGAGCAGTTGGTGCAGTTAAAGGCTATGGATGCTTGAGTTCTGCGCCAGACAAAAGACCAAATCTTAGTAACTTGAAAATCCAAAGGCAACCGTTAACAAACCGCGATTGGTTCGCGAAGACGACACACGAAATGTGGAGTGGAAAGAGGAAAAGGTCCCACCAGGCGTGCCAGAACCTGTTCCCCTCCGAACGGCGGCCGAGACGACGTGTGGACGTCTATGCCTGAGATTCGGGACAGATGCTATTTGGTTTTATCCGTCCACCTCTCCGAAGATGCCAAGTTGATTTATGGCACCGTATATCGGAGGTTTAGACGGATGCGGCCGATGTAGCAGACTTCGTCAGATTCCCCCTCGCTTGAGGGGTTTTTGATTGTGGGGACGCTCTTCCCTGCAGGCGCAAGCCCCTGCAGTTAATTACGCTACCGCATCGCGGCAGCCACTTTCTCCTTCTCCAGAATTTCACTCGTGTCGTGTGTGTTTGTTTTGCTTGTGGTTGCCCGTGGATTGTATACGGAGACTGAATAATGCCGTCGCCCGTAGGACGTGGATTAGTCCAAATCCGTATTTACTTAGACTTGGGTTTGGTGTTTTTAGTTTAAGGATACGTTAGCTGTATTAAGGCTAAGTTCAACTTAAACGTTCATTAAGGATACGTTAGTCTCATTTGAGACTAAGATCAACTTAACGTGGTGATCCATTTAATCTATGGCCGTCGGGACTCTTCGTCTCTCTGACGTCGTTGAAGGATTACAACGATAGGTGTCAGAGGAGATCAGAGATGTACCCTTGAACCGAAGTTGATTAGGGAATATGGAGTCTGTTGAAATGCTTAAGGATACGTTAGCCTTGTTTGGGGCTAAGATCTACTTAAGCGGGATCGTTTAGATCCGACAGAAGAGCGTTTGGAGGCTCTATTGTTCCAGTTTAGGAACGTGGCGGTCCATGTTCCAGTTTAGGGACGTGGCGGTCCATGTTCCAGTTTAGGGACGTGGTGGTCCATCGTTAGTTTAGGGACGTGGTGGTCCATCGCCAGTTTAGGGACGTGGTGGTCCATCATTAGTTTAAGGACGTTTCGATCCATCGCCAGTTTAGGGACGTGGTAGTCCATCATTAGTTTAAGAACGTTTCGGTCCACGAGTTTAAGGACCCCGCAGTCCAATATTAGTTTAAGGACGTTTCGGTCCACGAGTTTAAGGACCCCACAGTCCATATTCATGTGTGGTCGTCGAGACCCGTCACCTCTCTGACGTCGTTGAAGGATTACAACGATAGGTGTCAGAGAAGTTCAGAGATGTACCCTCGAACCGGAGGTAAATTGATTTAAGAGAGAGCAGCTGTGCTTAGTCGATTTAATTTGAGGACTTACGGCCATGATTGGGCTAAGTCCAGTTGAAAAAAGTTCAACACTTTTATTTGTTTTTATTTTTTGTTTGGGCTCTGCTCATAAAAGATGCAGAGCATCAATTTGTTTTGGGCTTTGCTCATTTTATAAATGATGCAGAGCACCAATTTTACCTGGGCTCTGCCCATCTATTGCTTTGCAATTTATTTTGGCCTGCTAGGTCATTTTGATTTAGGCCTGGCACTTTAGGAAATGTATTGCATTTGTCAGTCGCTTTGCACCAATCAGAGAGCGCAAGCGCTTGTGGTGTTGACACGTGTCACGCAAGCGCAATGCGCTGCGCCAATGCGCTGCGCTTGCGCTGCTGACACGTGTCGCGCTCTGGTGAGTTGCGCCAATTCCAGAGAGCAAGGCTCTATTTCAAAAGCTCATAGCGCAGATGGTTCAGATACTGACACGTGGCGCTCTCTGGTGGCTTGCGCCAACCCAAGAGCGCAACAGTGCTGATTTGCAAGTGCAGAGCACTATTAATTTGAGAATCTTTTAGATTCAAGAACCAATGGTTCATAAAGGAAGTGCAAAGCACTATTTTTATTTTGTTTTTTATTAAAGATTTTGTTTTTGGATCAATGATCTATCAGAAGAAATTCTTCTATTTAAAAGGTCTTTTACCTTTCTTTTTTTTTTTTTTGGAATTTCCTCAGAGTTCTCTCTGTTTAATTTCTCAAAGAATGTTCCTCCCTTTGATTTGAGGTCTAGGGGTCTTTATATAGTGCTCATAAGTTTGTTGAATTTGTTAACGAGATCTTTCTCTAAGTGATTTGGGGAATTTTCCCCACCGTTGGATCTTTGATCCAAGGGCTTCTGTTTTACAGAAGGCAATCTTCTTGTTTTTAAAAAGAACAGAAAGATCTTTTTAGAATTTTAATTCTGTTTCGCGCAAGCGCCCCAGCGCGTGACACATGTTGCGCAGCGCACAGCGCAGCGCAACTGCGCTGACACGTGTCGCGCAGCGCACAGCGCAGCGCAACTGCGCTAGCGCATCTGCGCTGACACGTGTCGCGCAGCGCACAGCGCAGCGCAACTGCGCTAGCGCATCTGCTCTGACACGTGTCGCGCAGCGCAGTGCTTGTGCAACTGAAGCGTTGCTTCAATTTATTAAAGTTTGAATTTTCAACAGAGCTTTGCTCTGATTGGGTGCGCTGCCTTGGGCGCTGTGCTCCCTGCGCTAACGTGTCTGATTTTGACACGTGGCGCTCTGCGCGCAGTGCAGGGGATCTGAAGCGTTGCTTCATTTATTTTAATTTTAATTCTCACTTTAATTTTCAAGACAGAGCTTTGCTCTGATTGGAGGAAAACAGAAGCATTGCTTCTTTTCCCACCTTGGAATTTGAACAGAGCTTTGCTCTGATTGGGGTAAACACTACCCTCTCTACGAGTGGCAGTCCACTATGAGTTGACAAACGAAGAGAATGCTCACCTTCGCCTTGAGGAGCTCGATGCCCTTGATGAAACACGACTCATAGCGCAACAAAATCTGGAAGCTTATAAAGCAAAGATGATGCGCTCATATGAAAGATTGACCCGACCAAGGACATTCTGCCAAGGCGAACTTGTGCTAGTAGTCAAAAGGCCTATGATCCCCAATCGCGCCAAGTGGGGAAAATTCAAGCCAAACTATGAAGGCCCGTACATCATAGATAAGGTCTACCAGGGTGGGGCCTATCTACTCATGGACATGCACGGTGAAAGGCCTTTCAGGCCAATAAACGGTCGCTTCCTAAAGAAATACTACGCTTAATGAGCCACAGCTTAGGTCAATGATAAATGACGACGACTATGTCTGCTCGCTATCTTCCTAAGCTCAAGCTTTATAAGCAGTATCCAGCCTTCTCAATGACGGACCGAAACGTCCTTAAACTAATAGCGGACCGAAACGTCCTTAAACTAATACCGCAGCATCCGTAGGCTGACGAGATAAAAAAAATAGAAAAGAAGAAAAATACAATAAATAAAAACAGTATGTCTATAAGCAAAAAGGGCACGGATGAAAACCCGAAAGGGCTCCGTGAGTAAAAACAGCAGGGCTACCGGCGAGTGTTCGTGAAAACCCGAAAGGGCGCGACCTCGTAAAAAGAAAAAGAAGAAGAAAATAAAAAGAATTAAAAAAAACGGTATGTCCATAAGCAAAATAGGCACGGATGAAAACCCGAAAGGGCTCCGTGAGTAAAAACAGCAGGACTACCGGCGAGTGTTTGAAAACCCGAAAGGGCGCAACCTCGTTAAAAGACACTTATAGGGTCCTCTCGACCTTGTAAGGAGAAACCACCCGCGTGAGATCCTTACGACTCACAAGGGAGCAGCACACTTAGGGATCCACACGATTCCTAAGGAGAAAATACACTTGCGAGATCCTCACGACTCATAAGGAGAGCTCTCTTATGAGACCCTCACGGCTCATAAGATTTGAAAATCTTAAGTTACAGAGACCTAAACCTGTGCTTAAGCAACCCCCATAACTTTCGATATTACCCTACAAGTGGTCCAATACTGGCTCTTGTATACAATCCAAGGGCGCGAATAAACATTTCCCTAACTAAGTCCCATCCGAGACTGGGGATATGTTCGCATGGTGAACAACCCTTGTAAATCCTCTCGATTTACAAGGAGAAAACCCTCCTGTAGGATCCTTACGATTTACAGAGGAACAAACACTTAAGAATCCTCACGATTCCTAAGGAGAAAATACACCTACAAGATCCTCATGACTTGTAGGGAGAAATACCTTAGTGAGACCCATACGGCTCATGAAGTTAAAAGCCTTAGTCGACAGGACCTTAACCATGTTCGCTAAGCCACGTTTGTTCAACATCGACAGAGGCAAATGATGATTCGCTCCTGGCAATATCCCAGTTGTAGCGGTACTGATGCCGAAATCGGTGTCTAATTTCATGTTTATGGTGAAAAGCCGGTAGGCCGCACATGCATACGAAATAGCCGAAATGATAGGGCAACTTGCAATAAGAAGCAGCAAGTAAAAATGTATGCATGCAAAATAAGCCGAAATGATTGGGCAACTCACAATAAAAAGCAGCGAGTGAAAATAAAATAAATAGCCGAAATGATTGGGCACCGCGAAAAATAGCCGAAATGATTGGGCAATCGCGACCGTCGCGATATAAAAGCTGAAATGATAGAGTATCGCGGAAATAAAAAAAAGAAATGATAAAACCTTGGCCCTACAGTTGAGATCACATCGATCCCTGTATACAATCCAAGGGCACAAACAAAGAAGGAACCTTACTTTCCCAACAGGCTCCGCCAGAAAACGAAGCCAAATCTCGACGGTTCATCCCGACCCCGAAGGAGCCAGTGTCTTCGGCAAAATACTTCGACTCGAGGAAATAAGTGTCCTTGACGAAGAAAATCCTGATTCGTGTCGACTCGCAGAGAAACCAGTGTCTCCGTGGGAAATTCTCGATTCGTTTCAACACCAGGGAAACAAATAATCCTTGGCAAATACCTCAACTCAGGGAAACTAGTGCCCTTGATGAGAGCCTCCTGATTCGCGTCGACTCGCAGAGAAACCAGTGTCTCCACGGGAAATTCTCGATTCATTTCAACACCAGGGAAACAAATAATCCTTGGCAAATACTTCGACTCGAGGAAACAAGTGTCCTTGACGAAGAAAATCCTGATTCGTATCGACTCGCAGAGCAACCAGTGTCTCCGTAAGAAATTCTCGATTCGTTTCAACACCAGGGAAACAAATAATCCTTGGCAAATACCTCAACTCAGGAAAACTAGCGTCCTTGTTGAGAGCCTCCTGATTCACGTCGACTCGCAGAGCAACCAGTGTCTCCGTGGGAAATTCTCGATTCGTTTCAACACCAGGGAAATAAATAATCCTTGGCAAATACCTCAACTCAGGGAAACTAGCGTCCTTGATGAGAGCCTCCTGATTCGCATCGACTCGCAGAGCAACCAGTGTCTCCGTAGGAAATTCTCGATTCGTTTCAACACCAGGGAAACAAATAATCATTGGCAAATACCTCAACTTAGGGAAACTAGTGCCCTTGATGAGAGCCTCCTGATTCGCGTCGACTCGCAGAGAAACCAGTGTTTCCGCGGGAAATTCTCGATTCGTTTCAACACCAGGGAAACAAATAATCCTTGGCAAATATTTCGACTCGAGGAAACAAGTGTCCTTGACGAAGAAAATCCTGATTCGTGTCGACTCGTAGAGCAACCAGTATCTCCATGGGAAATTCTCGATTCGTTTCAACACCAGGGAAACAAATAATCCTTGGCAAATACCTCAATTCAGGGAAACTAGCGTCTTTGATGAGAGCCTCCTGATTCGCATCGGCTCGTAGAGAAACCAGTGTCTCCGCGGGAAACTCCCGATTCGTCTCAACTTGCAAGATGAAGCCTCAGGCAGCAGGGACTAAAAAACTTGTTTCCTGAACAATGGGACCCTGCAAGTCAGTCTAAAACAGTCTCTTGCATACTAGTCACGGGTCTCACTCTCCAAAGTAGAATTTCG
Source organism: Agapanthus africanus (assembly GCA_030015575.1). Lineage (NCBI taxonomy): Eukaryota > Viridiplantae > Streptophyta > Magnoliopsida > Asparagales > Amaryllidaceae > Agapanthus > Agapanthus africanus. Next base: position 15,946,107 of record CM057349.1, on the reverse strand, counting down.
ACAAGGAGGGAAACAACCGCTTACGGGTCCTCTCGACTCGTAAGAGGAAAAATTCTCTTATAAGATCCTTACGACTTATAAGAGAAAACGCGTTTAGGAATCCTCACGATTCCTAAGGAGAAAATCTACCTACGAGATCCTCTCGATCCGTAGGGAGAAAAGTCTCTATGAGACCCTCACGGCTCATAGAGTTGAAAAGTCTTAGGCCGTAGATCTGAACCTGCAACCCAAGCCATCGCTATCTCTTAAAAAAACTAAGTTATCTGCCAATTATGTTTATCAAGTCAACATGCTGATAATAAGAGAAAGAAAGAAAGCGAAAGAGCATACAAGACATTACAGAGAAAAAAAAATGTGTGTCTTTATTCATTAACTCAAAGAAGTACAAGCGGAATAGTATAAAAGAATAAAGAATGGATACATGTTATTCGAAGAAGGAAAAGAAAATTTTTACAAGTTTATTGGTACAAAGGCAGCTATTGGGAAGGAAGCGTCTTGCATAGCCCTATTAATTGTTCATGCACTTCCTCCCATGCCTTTTCCTGATCTGCCACCACCGCCATCTCTGCTTCCACCTGAGCCCTTTGATGCAAGAGAGATGCGAGCTGCTCCCTGACGGCCTGCTGAGTAGCTTCGCGGCCTTGGGCATTACGCTCGGCAGCGTCAAGCCTCTGCTTCAGATTCAGCCTATATGAGATACGCTCTAGAAGACCTTCGAAGACAGCCTTCACCTCAGCAACGTTCGCCTCAACTTCGTTACGTAGGCGAGCAGTTTCGCTTGAAGACTCCTGGCACTCCTTCAGCCTCAAAGCTGCTTCTTGTTCCAAATGGTGGAAATAAGAAGTGCTTTGCTCGAGCCACGCTTCCCGTTGAGTACTCACAGCCAAAACCTCGGGGGCAAGACGCATCGACTCCAGCTGATGAAGACGAGCCTCAATCTCCCTGCAGTGATTAACCCAAGATGCGACGATGCCTTCGTCATGGAAATTAGTAAATATCACCAGCATCGGGTTAACCGTCGTAGCGAAATCTGCAGCAGACGTAGGAGTCTCGACGTCGAGTTCCTCGATGTAGTCACTCAACATGCGCAGACTATTCGCAGCACCTTTCAAAGACGGACGTCTCTGGGAAGGGCCGGCCGGCATTGTAATATGAGACTCAAAAGGCGCCAAGACCGGAACGACAGCTAAAGAGACAAAATGCGATTAGATGACGATTCAATAGATATGGAAAAAGTCATTGATAAGATAGTCTACTATACCAGTTGAAGCAGGTGGCAAGGCCGAAAGGGCCGGTGGAGCGACCGATCTTTCTTCACCCCCTTCGATTTATAGCACTGCAGCCGGGACGAGAAAAAGTTAGAAATAATTCCATCACTGGAAAAGAAAGATATCAGTCGGGAACTATACTCACCAGCGCCACCAGAAAGAGAAACGAGTTCAGGTTGGAAGGAGAAGTGTGGGAGCAACACTTGATAAAGATGGTCAAAGAGCACTCTTGAAAAGACATAACAGTACGATTTTAGTACACAAATTATACGTCTGAAAGATAAGATTAATAAGTTGCAAACCCATACCTTCCAACATCTTCGATGGTATGAGAGAGGGTTGAGAGGTGACCACCGCCAAGGCAGTCGTTGAAGGCGCTCCCTCGAGCAGTGGAGCATCGGCGCTGGCTGCACCTGCGTTACGAACAAAGGTGAACTTGTCAGAAAGGATTGTAAGGTAAAGAAAGACAGCAACTTAGGATTTACCTGATGAGCTGCCGGATGAAACGGAGGCGACTCCCTCCTCCATCGACATGAGGCCACCGCCCGTGGCCTCATCACCCGACTTAATGGGAGCCGTCGTCGTGCTCGCGTGGCCAGGAGACGGCGGAAGATCGTAGACGGGGAGGGCAATGATCGAAGCATTGCCGGACTCTTGAGAAAGAGCGGCTGACTCTTCCCCAAGAGTCGTGCCCATCTCACCCGCTACTTCTTCGGGCTCAGCGGTCTCCATCGGTTCATCCGCCGTCACCATGAGGTCGCCGGTCTCAAGCGCCTCATCCGCCGCTGCCCCGGGCTCATTTATAGCGGTCATCTCATTCGCCGCCACCTCAAGCTCGGCATCAATGACTTTCTCAAGTGCAGCTCCCTCGGCCCCCAACTCAGGCTCCGCAGCCCCAGCGACGTTGCCCACCGTCGGCTCAGGTTCGGCCAGTGCCTCCTCCTCTGTTTCCTTGGGTGTCTTCGCCTCCCCCTCGGTCGGACTTGGCCCTGCAGGATAGAATATATAAGAACCAGTAGCTTTATAATTCTTACAACAAAATTCTGAAAGAAATATTACCTAAGGTAGACTTGTCATTATCCTCCCTACTGGCGCGCACCGCCTGTCTATGAGCCGTAGACAAGGCAACCGGGGGCTCTTCTGATGGAGTATCGGCACGAGGCACGGTGCTTGGGCCCGCTCCAATGGCCAAGGCAGCCCTACGTGCCTTTGCTTCGAGGCCTCGACCGCTTCCTTTCCTCCCGGGCTGTCGCAATGGACCTCTTCGACGCTTCTTTCATTAAGGCATCGTCGTCCTTGTTCAGAGATGCCTCCAGAGCCTTTAAGGCATCTCTCATGGCTCTTCAAGACGGACCTCCCGTGGTAGCCCTGAAGAAGCAAGAACATCGGCAGCTGGCAGAACATCTGCGTCACTTGGCGGGAATGGCATTGAGGTTCCTGCGATAAAAAGAGGAGAGGTTAGATCGATCATAACACAAGGAAAATGAAAACTTGATGAATTTAAACTTACTAAGGCCTAAAGACGCTCTAAGGCGTTCCTCCTCTTGAAAAGTCTTGAGGGAAGCGGCAATGGCTTCTTCAGTGGTAATGCCTGTTGGAAGAAAAGAAAGGAAAATGTTAGTCAAAAGAAATAATAAAGATATGATGCAATAAAAAAATGCGACTAGTGATTACCTAATGCCGCAAGCTTAGCCAGCCATGCGTCACGCCTCACCAACCGCTCCGAAGCTTCGAGGGCGGCCTCTAAATCAGTGTCATCCGGCATGACTAATCCCTCGTTAGTCCCGTATTCACTCAGGCCCTTAGCATAGGGAGCGTGAGGTTCCTGACCGAACGCGACGTCAGCGGCAAAGAGCGACTTCTTTTTCTTCTTCTGCCCACCAACCCTGGGTGCAATCGGGATCGACTTACGCTTGGCAGCCACTTTAGAGCGGCGGGTCCCGATGTCCGCACCCACGCCAGACTCCGGCGAGGCTACAACCACTGTCTCCACTGGAGCACAGGGTGCTGGTGATGCATCCACAATATCAGGGAGTGGCAATCCGCGTGGGGGACTCTGCGCACGCGGTGGCCCGGCTCTAGCATCTTTCAAAGGGGGAACTACCGGGGTCCTTGGCACTAAAAGAGCATTGCGATCGCTACCTGGAGGCGTACCCTTACGGTCGACCAACAATCGCCTTTCCTCCTTTATGACGGCTCCCATCGAATGACTGTACCATTCTTTATATACATTGAGGAGTCGTGGAGCGTAAGATGGCGCACTGACAAAAAAGTGAGAACCCGTATTCAGGCGCATGAAATGATGCAGCGCGTTCTCCATCCCTTCTCCAGTGGCAGCAGGTTCCAGTAGGAAAGCTTCCAAGGGTACCCCTTGATCGTAGCCCAGTTATTGGGCGAAACGATGCGGGTTATATCTCATGAAAATCGCTGCACCGTTCTGCCTGAAGACTAGGAAGCCCGGTCTAATAGAATATAAGTGGAGGGTCTCTCGGGCCGTCAAAACTGAGGCTCCATCCTTAAAGGAGTCTTGTAATGGTCGCACCGCAATAGTGGACGCCTTTCCAATAGTCAATACCTTGTCAATGAAGGACATCCCGGCTCCAACGGTATGAGGGCGAAGGAGTAAATCCCTGGCGTTTTGTGGTGATGGGGTCACAATTGATGCGCCGATCAGCTGTATAATGCGAGGGAAACCGCACTTGTCGAAGAACGAGGGCCTTTTGTGCATGCCGAAGACACCCGCCGTGTGTAGCTCGAGCCATGATACGAAGTAGTGCATCGGAAAGACCACGTGCAGTACCCCAGGCTCATTAGCATCCACTGCTCGACTGAGGCCATGATATAAGTGTGCCAAGCCGGCGATCCCAACGGCCACTTTTACCCCGATGGTCATCCGGTGGGCTGGGTAAAAGACAGAAGGCCGCATATAGCGAGAGTTCATTGGAATCGATTCAGCTACAACCCAAGAAATCCTAAGAAAAAGGTCTCCTCGTCCATCCCAGGGGCTGCAATTTCTGCAAAAGACATGGTCGGGAAGTCCGGAAGGAAAAAACCCTTTTGGTCTATTTGCTTCGCCGACAGGTTATCCAAACCTAGACCGAAAGGGTCATCCAGGGTAGCAAACTTGGCAGCTTCTGATGAGAGGACGCTTGGGCGAAGGAACCGAGCGATGAAATCCTCAAAGCTAACTTCGTGACTCCCATGTTCGATGAAAAGGGCATCATAGATGTTCAACACTTTAATCAAGCTTGGGAATTGGTGTTGAACAGCATTCTCCGGCGTGAACCCCCTTACCATCGGCTTAGCACCGAAGACATACTCGTCTGTCGGGAGCAACTCCTCATGGTGTTCCCCTGTAACTGGTAAACCGGATACCTCCGTGAACTCCTCAAGAGAAATTGACACTTCCCGATCCATGGCGAGGAAAGTATGGATAGGAATGTTCCACTGCTCTAAGAAAGCCTTGAACCACCAGGTGAGGAGCGTGGGATACTGGAAGAGAGAGACGTAAACCGCAGTGTACAATCCTAACCTTATCAACTGTGAATTCTTCGTCGACAGGATATACCGGGCCCACGGCAGATAGCCGATCGGGTGGCGGGGGATCAGACCGATATTATATGATTGCCCCCAAGGTCGTGCCTCACCTTGACAGATACGGCGTCCTAGGATATCCAAAACCATAGGACGCTGGACTGGAATCGCATCTATGGCGGGATGAAGAAAGCCCTTCGAGGTCCAATCAACCATCTCCACGGCATACTGCACCGAGGGTGGGGTGGCATAATGAATCACCGTAATCGGTTCTGACGGTACGGCGCACGTGAAGCTCCGTCGACCCACGATAATCTGATTATACCACGACCCCCAAAGGTGGAGACTCTTATATTCCGGGTCGTGGTCCTAAAGCATGGCCAGAACTTCGCGGTCCAAGGGCGCTTCAGGAAACCCTTCCTCCGAGCGGGCGAACGGGAATGAGGTATCGAGAGGCATGGTCACTGCAAGGGAACAAAAAATAGCCGTTAGTGCTGCAATTCCAACGCATGGCGTTTAAAAAACTTTTAATTAACTGAATTTAAAAATTAATTAAAATTAATCACACCACAATGCAGTGCAATGGGTAGGGGACCAAATGGGGACCCACAAAATCTGGATGAAAGTGCCTCATTTAATAAGACAGCCCTATCATTAGGTAAGGCTGTCAATTAATGAAAAGATCCCCAAGAGAATATTCTTATCAATGGGAAATCCCTAGAAACAAAGAGAAAATATCCTCTTTCAGAGCGAAACTCTGTCACAGAGTGACACTTGTCAAACTCTGGTCTCAGGAGAATAGGATTCCTTAAAAGAGCATAGCTCTGTGATAATAATGGAAAGATCCATCAAAAAAAATTTAACAATTAAAAGAATTAAAAATTTTGGAATCTTGAAAAATCCATAAAAACTTATAATAAGTTCTTCATTTTTCAGATCTAAAAGATCTACATTTGATCCAAGAGCAAAGCTCTGTTCATGGGTTAGAACCCATGAACAAGATCTCTGTAGATCTATAAGTTTTTGAGAGCAAAACTCTGTTTATGAAACCCCAAGGGGATTTCTTTAGATCAAAAGATCTTTGAGAGCAAAGCTCTGTTTATGAAATCCCAAAGGGATTTCTTTAGATCAAAAGATCTATGAGAGCAAAGCTCTTTTGGTTAAGATTGATTTAAGTTAATTTGATTTAAATTAATTTTACCTAAAAGTTTTCAAACTTTGGAAACGAGTAAAGCTCTGAAGTTCTTAAGCAACAGCAAAGCTCTGAAAAATCAAAATCTTGAAAAATGGTGAAGATTTTCTAAGGGCCAGAGGTCCTATTTATAAGGCGCTTGCGTCCCTTCAGCTCACCCGTTGATCCAACGGTCAGGAGCTTGCCACCGCTGCACTCATGTGCACGCCACGTGAGCGCAACGGTGGGGGCATTTATTTCCCCCAATCAGAGCAAAGCTCTGTTGAAATTCAAAATTCAAATTTTGAAGCAACGCTTTAAATCCCGGGCGCAACGCGCCACGTGTCAGGCGCTGATACGTCAGCGCAGCGCCCAAGGCAGCGCGCCCAATCAGAGCAAAGCTCTATTAAAAAATAAATAAAAGCAAAGCTTCAGTTGCGCAAGCGCTGCGCTGCGTGACACATGTCAGCTCAGTCGCTTTTGCGCAAGCGCTGCACTGCGCGACACGTGTCAGCGCAGTCGCTTTTGCGCAAGCGCTGTTGCGCTGCGCGACACGTGTCAGCGCAGTCGCTTTTGCGCAAGCGCTGCGCTGCGCGACACGTGTCAGCGCAGTTGCGCAAGCGCAAGCGCTGCGCGACACGTGTCAGCGCAGTTGGGCAAGCGCAGCTGCGCTGCACTGTGCGCTGCGTGACACGTGTCACGCGCTGGGGCATTTGCGCCAAACAGAATTAAGATTTTAAAGAAATCTTTCTGTTTTTGTTAAAACAAGAAGATTTTCTTCTGTAAAACAGAAGCCCTTGGATCAAAGATCCAACGGTGGAGAAAATTCCCCAAATCACTCAGAGAAAAATCTCTTTAAAAAATTTAACTAATTTATGGGCACTATAAAAAGGACCCTAGACCTCAATTCAAAGGCATCAACATTTGTGAGAAATCAAGAACTTCAAACAGAGAGAACTCTGAAGAAATTTCAAAAGAAGAAAAGGTAAAAACCTTTAAGATAGAAGAATTTCTTCTAATAGATCATTGATCTAAGAACAAGATCAATGATCTCCAATGAAAAAAATAATAATAATAATAATAGTGCTTTGCACTTATGAACCATTGGTTCTCTGAGATCAAGAAAAAAACAAGAAATATTTGTTTTCTTTGATTCTAATTAGATCAAAGAAAACAAACAGTGCTTTGCACTTTTTCATGAACTATTGGTTCTGGAATCTAAAAGATTCCCAAGTTAATAGTGCCTTGCACTTGCAAAACTGCACTGTTGCGCTCTTAGGTTGGCGCAAGCCACCAGAGAGCGCCACGTGTCAGCATCAGAACCACTTGCGCTCTGCGCTTTTAAGATAGAGCATTGCTCTCTGAGATTGGCGCAACTCACCAGAGCGCGCCACGTGTCAGCAGCGCAACAGCGTAGCGCACTAGCGCAATGCACTGCGCTGTTGCGCTTGCGCTCACGAGAGCATGACACGTGTCCTCAACACAAGCGCTTGCGCTCAGTGATTGGCGTAAAGCGCCTGACAAATGCAATGCATTTCTTTTACTGAAGGGCCAGGCCCAAATCAGAGGGGCCTAGTGAGCCAAATTAAATTGCAATGCAATGAAAAGGGGCAGAGCCCAAACAATATTGATGCTCTGCATCATTTATAAAAGGGCAGAGCCCAAACAAAATTGAAAATGCAATAAACAGGGCAGAGCCTAAACAAGACTGATGCTCTGCATCATTTATAAATGGGCACAGCCCTGACAAAATAAATAATGCTATGCATTATTAAAAAGAGGCCAAGCCCTAGCACAAGCCTATTAGGCCAAAAACAAATAAAAATGTTGAACATTTTTCAACTGGACTTAGCCCAATCATGGCCGTAAATCCTCAAATTAAATTGACTGAGCAAGACTGCTCTCCTAAATCAATTTACAACCGGTTCGAGGGTACATCTCCGAACTCCTCTGACACTTATCGTTGTAATCCCTCAACGACGTCAGAGAGGTGACGGGCCCCGACGACCACATATCAATACGGACTGCGGGGTCCTTAAACTTGTGGACCGAAACGTCCTTAAACTAATATTGGACCGAAACGTCCTCAAACTAATGGTGGACCACCACGTCCTTAAACTGGCGATGGACCACCACGTCCCTAAACTGGAACATGGACCACCACGTCCCTAAACTGGAACAAAAGAGCCCAAATGCTCTTTTGCCGGATCTAAACGGTCCCGTTTAAGTTGATCTTAGCCCCAAACATGGCTAATGTATCCTTAAACATTCAAATGGACTAAAAAACTCCAAATCAACTTTGGTTCAAGGGTACTTCTCTGAACTCCTCTGACACCTATCGTTGTAATTACTCAACGACCTCAGAGAGGTGACGAGTCCCGACGGCCATATAATAAATGGATCAGCACGTTAAGTTGATCTTAGTCTCAAACAGGACTAATGTATCCTTAACGAACGTTTAAGTTGATCTTAGCCTCAATACGGCTAACGTATCCTTAAACTAAAAACACCAAACCCAAATCTAAGTAAATACGGATTTGGACTAATCCATGTCCTACGGGCGATGGCATTACTCAGTCTCCGTATAAAATCCACGGGCAACCACAAACAAAACAAACACACACGACACGAAGTGAAATTCTGGAGAAAGAGAAAGTGGCTGCCGCGATGCGGTAGCGTAATTAACTGCAGGGGCTTGCGCCTGCAGGGAAGAGCGTCCCCACAATCAAAAACCCCTCAAGCGAGGGGGAATCTGACGAAGTTTGCTACATCGGCCGCATCCGTCCAAACCTCCGATGCACGGTGCCATAAATCAACTTGGCATCTTCGGAGAGGTGGACAGATAAAACCAAATAGCATCTGTTCCGAATCTCAGGCAAGACGTTCAGTCTCGGCCGTCTTTCGGAGGGGAATAAGTACGATATTTTTATTATGATATGATTTTCTTGCATTAGTTAAAGTTGTATATTTTGTGCCAAAATATTACAAGATTGATATGAATGAAATATGAAAATAATATTTTAACCTAACGATGAGGAATGAAGAGGGGGTTTTGCCGACGTGGTTTAAGCATGACAATATGATAGATTTAACAAAAGAGAGAAGGATAAAAAGAACTTACGATTTAACAAGGGTAGCGATTCATGACAAGTTTGACAAAAGTTAAAGGAAGAGATGGAGGGAGAAGAGACTTACGGGTTTCGCTTGGATTTAAATGGACTCAGAAGATGAAGGAGAAGCCCTGGTTAGAAGAACTGATACCGATGATATACGGAGGATGGTGAGTTTGAGCTTTCGGCTTCCTTTTGGAAACTTGTAGCGTAACGTAGTGAGAGGAAGAAACTTCATGAAGTCTTGAGAGGCTTGGACTTGAGAAAACCAAGGCTTGAGAGGAATTGGATTTGAGGTAGCAATTTGGAGAGTGACTTTTCAGAAATTTTTTTAGGAGCAAGGATATTTGGGCAGCCAAGGGTAAAAATATTGGTGCTGTCGGGATTCAAACACGCGGGCTATGGGACAACAGTGTAGAGATTTAACCAATGAGCTATAAGGAGTTTCTTGTACATAACTTATCAAGAATAACTTATAACTCGAATCCAGAATGGAATATGAACTCTTTTATTAATTAAAACAAAAAGGACGGTGCAAGGAATTTAGGATCCTTACAACACTACACTTGCTAATACAAAACACAATTGCAATACTTAGACACAGGATATGTCAAGAAATATAATACTAAGCAAGATAACAATTGCGAACAATGAATAACAAGCAAGCAACAATAATAAGTGATGACCATATAAAGCAAATAGAAATATCGTATCCAATCTCTAAGTTATGAATACTTGCAACCAATCATGCACAAATAAAAATAGCAACTAATAGAGAGAGTTAGAGAAATTGCAAACACAAACACAAACACGGAATGATTTTAGAGTAGTTCGGGAGATCCCTGGTCTACTTTCTTTAGGTGCACGAGCCCGTTCTACTAAATACGCCTTTTTTAGAGACACACACGTTGCGCATCCGCAACCCACAACCCCGCTTCCGGTGGAGGTTAAACCAACATGTCTCCTCCAAAGACACACTTCTCTCTATAAGCCCTTACGCTTCTCTCCTCAATATAATTACACGTGCTCACACTTGAGCACTTCTCTCAGCAAGCACTTCTCTCTTACAATGGAATTCTTGCACTCAAGAGCCTAAAAAAAAAAAAGATTTACAATGAAACACAATACTCTCTAGGAGTTTCTCTAAAGCTCAACTAATACTCTAAGAAGTATGGATATGTAAATAGAGCTCTTTAATGTGTGTGAGAATGATTTGGATAATCTAATGAAAACTCTTTTCAATTCTAACAAGAGATGAGAATTTTCCTTTCAATATCACTCAGGAATATGCAGGTGAAAATCTGTGAGTGATTAGGGTTTAAAATCCAACACAAAATACGCACGCGGACACACACACACACATAAAAACTAGTTGTTATAAGTCAAATCAGTAATTTTCAGTATCGACGGACGTCTGGAAAAAAATCAGCCAGACGTCTGAAACTTTAAAAATAAATCCCAACGGCTATATTTTTCAAAATATTTCTTCATCAGACGTCTGCCAGATTAGGCATCAGACATCTGAAGAACAAAATCATTTTCAACCCGAGACTTTAACCCAGACGTCTGATGAACAATGGGAAAGCATCTTAAATTATAAATTCATTTTTAAAAAGCCTTCAGCAGACGTCTGTCCTATTGAACTGCAGACGTCTGTCCTATTGAACTGCAGACGTCTTTCGATAAACAAAAACAACCCAATACTTTTGCCCGGATGTTTGTCAAATCTTCAAATTTTTGTTCTGGAAAGTTTCAGACGCCTGTTCTGAAGTCAAAAACTAACATTGAAACTGATATTTGATTTTCAATAGTACTCAGACGTCTAAAGGTATAATAGGAAGACGTCTGAAGTAGGAAAAATCAGAAAACTTTGAATTTGAAATAGAAAATCGTTTTGAATGAAAATCATCACAAAGTTTGAACCAATAGTTTTAATGCATGATAAAGAGTGTGTGCAAGAGCTCTAATTGACATTGTCTATAACCTATAGAGTACTTACATTGTTTCTTATGTCGATATCGAAATTTGCCGAATCTTGAGTCTTCGATACTTCATCGCAAGCTCTTGAATCTTGAATCACACAACTCTCGAGCATCCAAAGTCAATCCTTGATATTCAATTGTGGCTACAAACTTGGACTTGATTCAAGCTTGGAATTCGACGCTATAATCTTGAACTTTGCTAGAATTGGCAATCTTGGGTAGCATTCATCCGTATCCTCCGACCTCCAATACATTTTCCTTTTAAGCTCGATTTCCTCCATCCTCCAATACAGAGCTTCTTCTCAAGATATCCAATATTCTGAAATGCAATCTCAAAGATCAAGCTCATCATATACAGTGTTATGAAATACACAAGTTATGAATAAACACAAGTAAATGAAATATTCATTGTTTTGATATTACGAATATACGAATCGTATACCAAATCAATGAATGAGAATAATATATCAATATCGAAGTATATAACACAAGTAAATAAAGTGATATCGATATATTACTCGGTATACACAAGTTATAGGATAGCAAGCAAATAAACAAGTGTATACAAATTTAATGTCGATAAAATAAGCAAGACAAAGTATGTGATACTAAATGAACTATTCATTTTTAAGCTATCATCAAAACTAAATAAAAGGATCATCAAAATCCATAAGCTATCACCTATGATCACTCATTCAAAAGATGGAACATTACCGGCTGTAAAATTTCAAATTAACCGGCATCCGGTGGTTTTTATTGCCAATGCTGAAATGATGGAGCCTACTTGTTACTCCCAAGCACAAAAGGATCTGCTATGGAGAGAAGCAATGCATGATGAGTATAATGCCTTAATCAGCAATGACACTTAGGAATTAGTGCCTCCTCCCTCTCTTCATGTGATGGCTGCAAGTGGGTCTTTCCTATCAAACGAAAATCTGATGGCTCCGTGGATTGCTTCAAAGCTCGTCTAGTAGCTAAAGGTTTCTATCAACAGCATGGCGTTGATTACAGCAATACTTTCAGCCAGGTCATCAAGCATGTTACTATTTGAACCGTCATATCTATCGTTGTTTCTAATGGTTGGCCTCTTCGACAATTGAATATTAAAAATGCCTTTTTACATGAGCATCTTCAAGAGGAAGTTTATATGAAACAACCTCCGGGATTTATTGAGGCAAACCAACCACATCATGTTTGTCGACTTCGCCGCTCTCTCTACGGGCTCAAGCAAGCATCGCGAGCATGGTACACTCGCTTAAGCTCCTTTTTATTTCCACTTGGTTTCATTAGTTCCTCTGCAGATACATCTCTTTTCATTAAAAAGGATCAAACTATATTATGCTCTGCAGATACATCTCTTTTTCTATCAACTTGGTTTCATTAGTTCCTCTGCAGATATACCTAACAGCGAATCTAATCTTTCACGGTCGCATGAAACATATAGAAATTCACTTTCACTTCATCCGAAAACGAGTGGCCTGTAACCAACTTCAGGTTTATTTTATTTCGTCAAAAGACCAAGTGACTGACATATTTACAAAGGGTTTATCATCTCAACGTTATGCCTGGCTTCGATCCAAGCTTACGGTCCATGCTTCTAACCTTAGCTTGCAGGGGATGTTAGAGATAGTACACATCAACACACAAATAATTAGTTGCCATAAATCTTAGGTTGTTGAACAACCCTAGGATATGATGATTGAAGATCAAACTTGTTAACAACTTCATTAGATTGTTATTTTGTTGTAACCAGCGCATCTCTTGTAATCATATTGTAACAATCTAGATCTAAATAAATGAATGACTACTCCTCGTGTGTGATTTGAGAAAGACAGTACCATATTCATTATCACATACATAAAAATTAATTAGATTAATAAACTAGAACCAAAGCGCACATCACAAGAAGTAAGTCTTTCACTCAAAATACTCGATCAATGAGCGTTCTTTCTGTTTACATTTACGTTCGTGTTATACAACAACGGGAAAAAATCCAGATTCTCTACAATTCTGTGTAATTGGTAAGTTAATACCTACTACATTGTGACCAGTAACACATGTACCATAACCGAGCTATTTTCTGCAGAGTTATGAACAATTTTCCATGACTTTTCCAAAATTTTATGAAGAGTTTCGTTCTATTTTTCCATCACCATCGTCTTCTTCACTATCGTCTTCATCTTCATCGGCTTCAGCGAGTTTGGTCAGCTCTTCTTGGATCAACAATTTGATAGAAGCTTTCTTTGGAGTTAAATCCATTCCATGGTGGCTAGCTGAGGATCACAGAAAAGATGTGAGAGGAAAAATACTAATCTTCCAAAATAAAAATATGTGAAACATAAAATAGCATACCTAGTTCCTTGAGAATATCAGTGAAGGTTGCCTGAAACACAAAAATATACAGAATATAATTATGTATCCAGAATTCCAGATGGAGCAGCAGAAAAGAAATGAAAGGGCTACTTTCGCTAATATAACATGAGCTATAAATGTTTCTCTGATAAAGTTCATAGTATTTGATGAAAGACCCATATCAATCACGCAGCATTTCATTCCTATATAAGCACAACTGCACAAGAGGTTATTTTGAAATTTTTATTTGCCATGTCATCTTCAAGATGTAACCGATAAGTTAAAAGATGGCCCTCAACGGAGCTAAATGTTTATAACAAAAAAATTTAAAAACAAAAACACCTATTGCCGATTTAAAAAATTACGAATTAAGGTGGTGCTATTGTTGCTACCATCGCATAAAATAGTGTTTGATTTTATACATTTCTATGTAAAAATAACACTAGAACATAAATGACAAGCCCGATATAGTCATAAATGGGCACTCGACGGCTAAGACGGTTCGATGGATGGCAATCCCAGCAATCCTGAGAGTGGCGATTGCAAAAGAAATAAATTTACACTTCACAGTAATAATAAACAGCCTATCAAGAGAATAGTACACTAATGAAGTTCTACCTTTTTTTTATTTCAGCCTGTTAAGTGTATGTTAGCTTAATATACATTGTTATCCCACAACTCAAAAGCCTAAGCTTCTAGATAAAGCTAGCAAAGCTACATGGTATTAGAGAACACCTGATTCCATGAGGTCATAGGTTCAAAACTCATCATGAGTGTTTCAGTTGGAGGTCTTTCCACTAAGCCCAAAAACCCATGTGAGAGTTACAATTACGTTAGCTTGCACTACTACGAATACAGCTGGAACCGTAGGGGCAAACCATTGTCCCTACGGTTTCCACCGTAAGAAAAAAAACGTAGGGACGGATAAATGCCCCTTCGGCTACAAACTTGACCCTACGGCTAAAATTGTAGGGGTCACTACCCATACGGTTTACAGTTTACAGGGCAATTATTTTTTTAAAATAATATTTTTTCCCTGGCAAATTTCTACCCCTACGTGGCTCACCATAGGAGCATCGTTTTTGTAACACCCGAGCCTAATACTACTATTTTCAATTACTGTTTGAGCATAATGTAGTACTCATTTCATTTAACTTGCTTGTTTGTTGCTTACTGTAAAATTTACCCGGCAAAGTCATTTCTACATATAACAAATTTTGGCATCTAAAATAAAATTGAAAATATTCATCTTGGCCTACTTGACACCCCTAGCCTCGTGGTAGCGTCCGTGCATTGTGTTCTCGTCCCGTTCCGTGAAACGGGCGAGTTTGGACGGCTACGCGCGCGTACATGTGTCCGTTTTGGGGGTATGCTTTTTAATCTTAAAACACTTAATTTTAAAATTTGGATCCCGCTTAAAATCCTATTATTTCAATTTCAAATTTTTGGACCCGACCCGGGCACGATTTGGAAATGTTTTATTTGGCGCTAAAATCCCAAACTTTAATATTATTAAAACCATCGCATATATTTTTCTAACTAACCTGATATCTTATTGTTCATTACCTATCTTTTAAATCTTTAAATTAACCTATATATATATATTCTACTGTTCCTTAAAATGTTTTGAATATTTAATTAATATTTATCCCTAACCAACGATTCCCCTTTAGCCAATCGCGTTCCTTTTAATTCCATGGGCCCCCACCTGCAGCTCTCTCTCTCTCTCCACTTTTTCTCTCTCTCTCATATATTCTCTCGTACTTCTCTTTATCATTCTTTCTCTTCTTGCTTCATGTCTCGTTTCTCATTTTTTTTAACTGTTCTTTTGTTGCCGGAATTCCGTCGTGCCGGTGACGCTTCTCGACGTTCCAGCGAGGTACCCCGACCCATGTGGTTCCTTTGTTCGTCGTTTGGGTTCATTTCGTGAACCGTGGCCCGTCGCGAGTTTTCCCCGCCGACGGTTAACGTTCCGTTTTCCCGATTCACGACCCATCGAGGCAAGTTAATCTTGCTACATGCTATATAATTCATTTATACCTATTTAAATAAATACCATATCTATAGTTTAAATCTAGTGCCCCATGTTTAATTTTATAACGTTTCGATGTTCCGTTTGCATCCGTTTATATCATATTAAATCTAGATCATGAAAACTTATCTTGTGACATACTAGATTACATTATACTGCAACCATATCATTTAAAATATATATCGTCGTAATATTTATTATTATTATCTTTAATTAGTTTATAATCTTCATTTTATAATGTTATACATTTGAAAATCTTATAGTTTACACATGAAACGTTGTTGAAAAATCGGATATGACAAATCTGAAATTTAATGTACACCTTATCTTATAAAATTCATTATAAATCATAGAAAAATCATTAGTATACGTTCTTTAGTTCGTTACGAAGCTAACTCAGAATACTATAACTATATGAAATATTTACTTGCAAAATAAATTGTTTAAATAACGTAAAATGCAAATGAAAATGTCTCCAAACTGCTGTCCAGGAAAATTCCAGCAGCAAACTTTCAACTTAACTTTTTGTAGGGACAACCTGAGATGCTTATACTTATAAAAATGAAAACCTTATTGAATTATCTTTGTTTTGGTATAAGACACGTCCCTTTTAGAGAACGTTTGTTATTTTTAAGATATTTTACAAATTAGGGTGACGCTGAATTACTGAACGGAACTTTCTTGTGCATGGTTAATCAATACCACTTTTATAGTTATTAATCGCTTTGAATATGATATCCATATTAATATTATTATATCAATATTTATATCACATATTGCTTAGTTGTACATCCCATATTACTATTTTATAGTTTTATAACTTTTCGGATACCCGTTTGCACCCATCGTATTTAAGATACATATAATTGCATCCATAGATCACATTACTACATAATAATGTGATATTAACACTCCATGTTTAATAAATTGCATCCTAATTAATATTGGAACTATAAATGTAACCCTAATCGATAACTGTGCATCCATATCCTTGAAATTATATCTATTTGCATATCATATTACATGTTCCAGTTTATTGTTCTGATAGTACTCATGCTTGTTTATTTATACACATGCTTATGTTAGTTTGATTATGAGCACCCACATGACATCTTGTGCTTCCTGACATGACCTGTTACACTTCCTACTTGACATGACATGGTACCGTACACTCTTGACATGACATGACACCTTTATACATTACCTGGCTTGACCTGATGTACCATGGCTTTACCTGTTACCTGATCTTGTGTCTAATGCCAACAAACATAACATGTAGTCCTCATGGACCGTTCCTGTTGTCTATCCAGACAAACCTGTTTACCTGATCCTGTGTTGGCATTAGTTTCTTGATTACTGGATAGCTGACTTGACATACACATATAACTTTGGGGTATGGGGAAATCAAAGGTGAAATCTGACTTGTAACCCGACAGTTCACTACCTGTATTGAGTGTACACATTCCTATTTTGTGCCTAGCGGCATGTCTCGGTTTCAACCGAGAATATTGTGGCCGTGGTCCCTGGTATGTACGGGATACTATCGAGTATACACATTCCTGTTTTGTGCCTAGCGGCATGTCTCGGCTGCAGCCGAGAATATTGTGGCCGTGGTCCCGTGTATGTACGGGATACTATTGAGTTACATCGATGATTCATCAATTGATTTCAAAGACTTTAGAATAGAAAACCTGATAGAACAGTTTAGTTTACCCACTGCACGCTACCCTGTACTGGTATGATTCATATTATTGTTATTCTTGCTGTATTCTTGTTTATATTACATTGCCTGCTACACTGTTCATATTATATTACTTGATGACATGACGCGCTGACGTCTGGGTTTTGCATGGCCCAGATTCCGTACCGCTGTTGCAGTCCGAGCAGGAGTACTTCAGCCAGCAGGCTGAGCTGTGAGTTCAGTAGTAGTTAGTTTTATTTTCTGCATTTATTTCCTGATGTGAGCCCGCATTATGGGACACACTTTTCAGTTATTTGTATTGGATCATTTGCTTCCGCATTTATTTATTATTGACTCCTGTTATTCTGGATTATGGACATGTTTTAGATAGTTTTATCTTGTTCTTGATATCTCTACAGCCGTAATGTGACTGTGGATGGATACTTCCTACCCACAGGTAGCATGGTTGGCTATGTCACGTGCCCAATCTAGCGTACTCTGGGAAGCGGGGCGTGACATGGTTCTTTTGGTATCAGAGCCATAGGATAGTCGGGTTGATTCTTTTGTAGTTGGGTATTGTACCCAATACACGAATCAGAATACCCGTGTTTAGGAAACATGTCCTGCCACCTTGACCGTTTTACCATTCTTGAATCACATTCTTCCTGATTATATCTTTTACGATGTGCAAACTTCCTTTGCATATCGATTCGAAAACCTGATTCCTTGTTATCTCTAGGACTTAGGCGACTTGGATGGAGTTATGTAATTGTGGCTATGATACCGCGGCATAGTTACAATGCGTTACTCTATTTAAGTATCTTGGAGTTCTAGCCTTGATCTATATTCAAAATCTATCATCATGCTAATGTTGGGTATTTTGAGTTTAGGAATATGGCCGGTAAGAAATTGAAGACATACCAGAGGTGTGTGGACGAAGCCGCCATGCTTGGAGTGATAAGAGGAATGCTGGAGAATCAAAGAAATAGACCGAGCTGATCCAGCAGCAAGCGGACTCGTTTCGGGAAGATTTGTAGATCGTTCAGCAGTCTGTGAACAATGTTGGAGCTAGACCAGTTGACCGAGTAGGGACCGTAGCAGATTTCAGGCGGTTGGGTCCGTCTACATTTACTGGTTTAAAGGAGCCGTTGCCAGTGGAGCAGTGGCTAGTTGACACAGAGAACTTGCTTTTTGCGGCACAGATTCTAGATGACAAAAAAGTTGTTGTGGTACGCATTCAGCTAGTGGATTACGCCCGAGAATGGTGGCTTGTAGAAGAGAACCGTTTGCCCAAGCCGATCAAGTGGGCGGATTTTTCGAAGAGTTTCCTGGAGAAGTTCTTCCCGCGGAATGCACGGGAGGAAATGGAAGAGAAGTTCATCGGACTAAAGCAGAAGGGAGCACCTGTAGATGTGCATGTAGCAGAATGGACGAGACTCAGTAGTTTCCCTGGACCTTTAGTTGCCAAAGATGCAGACAGGGCACGGAGGTTCATGCGCAGACTGGACGTGGACATCCAGAGGCAGATTGTCTCCCTGGGTTTGACCACTTTCTCACAAATACTTGCAGCAGCCAAGAGCAGCATAGTTTATCTGGGATGAAAGGGAGTTTGCAGCAGACAGCAGTTGCGTTAAGGAAGCAGTTCTGTCGGGCCAGTCGAGTTTAGGGTTAGGCCGACAAATAATATTCTTGCATCAATGGAAGTGATGAAAGTGAAGAGCCGGCTGTTGTTCGTGATTTTATGGACGTGTTTGAAGATATATCGGGTTTACCGCCAAAGCGAGACGTGGAGTTTGCAATTGATCTTATTCCTGGTGCAGCGCCAGTATCTAAAACGTATTATCCAATGGCGCCAGTAGAGTTGGAAGAAGTAAAGAAACAGGTTGCTGAATTGCTTGAAAAGGGTTGGATTCGAAACAGTAACTCGCCTTGGGGAGCTCCAGTTCTTCTAGTAAAGAAGAAGGATGGCACAAGAAGGATGTGCATCGACTATCGAGAATTAAACCGGGTGGCTATCAAGAACAAGTACCCGATCCCTCGCATTGGAGAACTTTTTGAGCAGCTTAGTGGCGCGAGGGTATTCTCGAACTTGGATTTACGATCCGGATATCATCAGGTCCGAGTGAAAACAGAAGATATTTGCAAGACGGCATTCCGAACTCGGTATGGACATTACGAGTACTTAGTGATGCCCTTCGGAGTAACGAATGCGCCGGCAGTATTCATGGACTTGATGAACCGAATCTTTTCACCGTTCTTTGATCAGTTCATTGTGGTATTCATTGACGATATTCTGGTTTACTCGAAGAGTTTTGAAGAGCATGTTGAGCATTTGAAGATGGCACTGCAGACGTTGAGACATGAGAAATTGTATGCGAAGATGAGTAAGTGCGAGTTTTGGCTGGAGGAAGTAAGGTTTTTGGGGCATGTTGTGTCTGGTGATGGCATTGCCGTCGATCCAGAAAAGATTGCAGCAGTTCGAGATTGGCCTATTCCAAAGAATGTTGCTGAGATAAGAAGTTTCCTTGGATCAGCCGGATACTACAGGAGATTTATGGAGAACTTTGCTCGTCTGGCAGAGCCGTTGGCCAAGCTTACGCGCAAGGAGGTACCTTTTGTATGGGCGGATAAGTGTGCGTTAGCTTTCGAGACGTTGAAGCAGAAGTTGGTAACCGCCTCTATTCTGACCGTGCCAAACAATTCCGAAGGATTGGTGATTCACAGCGACGCATCTGCGAAAGGATTGGGATGTGTTTTGATGCAGCATGGGAAGGTTGTAGCATACGCATCGAGACAGTTGAAGACCCATGAGAAGAATTATCCAACTCATGACTTGGAGCTTGCGGCTGTGATTTTCGCATTGAAGAATTGGAGACACTACCTTTTGGGCGAAAGAGTCAAAGTTTTTACAGATCATAAGAGCTTGAAGTATGTGTTCACACAGAAGGAACTTAACATGAGGCAGCGTAGATGGTTGGAGCTGATGGCTGACTACGATCTTGATCTTAAGTACCATCCGGGGAAGGTTAATGTTGTGCCGGATGCGCGTAGTCGGTTACCAGTAATTCAGGTGTTAACTACGCAGAAGGAGATCGTCGCAGATTTTCGAAGATTTGACTTGGAGGTTGTGCTACCGCGTTCTACGGGACAGTTGTTGCAGCTGCAAGTACATTCATCTTTGATCGAGAATATTAAAGCAGCTCAATCGCAAGATCCTAGACTGCAAAAGTTTCGAGAGCAGGTTGAAGCCGGGCTACGAACAGATTTATTGATCCACGAAGATGGTTCGTTGAGGTATGGTAGCCGTTTGTGTGTGCCAAAGGGTGATGTTCGTGAAGAGCTTATGAAGGAGGCACACAGCTTAGCTTATTCTGTACATCCAGGAGGCACAAAGATGTACCGAGATATTCGACAGCATTTCTGGTGGGAGGGCATGAAGCGGGAGATTGCTCGCTTTGTGGCAAAGTGCTTGGTGTGTCAGCAAGTTAAGGCTGAACATCAAAGGGTTGCTGGTTTATTGCAACCACTTCCGATTCCTCAGTGGAAGTGAGAACATATAACCATGGATTTCATGATGGCTTTACCGCGGAGTCCAAAAGGCAACAATGCAGTATGGGTAATTGTTGACCGACTGACCAAGGCAGCTCACTTTATTCCTTTTCGGGTTGGTCAATCAACAGAGACTTTGGCAGAGCGGTACATGCAGGAGATTGTAAGATTGCATGGAGTACCGGTGAGCATCGTGTCCGATCGGGACACTCGGTTCTTATCACACTTCTGGAGGAGTTTACAGGAAAGTTTGGGGACTCGATTGAAGTTTAGCACAGCTTATCATCCTCAAACTGATGGTCAGTCGGAGAGAACGATCCAAACTCTTGAGGATATGATGAGAGCATGCATGTTGGACTTCAAGGGGTCTTGGGAGGATCATCTACTTTTGGTGGAGTTGTCTTACAACAACAGTTTTCAGGCAACTATTCAGATGGCTCCATTTGAAGCTTTGTATGGTCGTAAATGCCGTTCACCTGTTTGTTGGGACGATGTCGGTGAACGAAAATTATTGGGACCAGATTTGGTTGTGCAGACAGTTGAGAAGGTTAACCCTATCAGAAATCATATGAAGGCAGCACAGGACCGACAGAAGAGTTGGGCAGATACGTCAAGAAGACCTCTAGAGTTTACCGTTGGTGATTTGGTATTCTTGAAGATATCACCGACTAGAGGGGTGATTCGTTTTGGAAGTCGAGGAAAGCTTAGTCCTCGATTCGTTGGACCCTTGAGATCGTGGAGCGTGTTGGTGAGGTAGCGTATCGTTTGGCGTTACCGCAGTCCTTGGCAAATGTGCACGATGTGTTTCACGTATCTCAACTCCGTAAGTATGTTCGAGATGAAACACACGTTTTGGATCATTCGGAGCTAACAGTACGAGAAGACTTGACTTTTGAGGAGCGACCGATTGAAATCGTGGATCGAAGGGAAAAGGTTCTTAAGAACAAGGTTATCTCCCTTGTGCTTGTTTCTTGGGGTAATCGCTCGCATGGAGAGTCCACTTGGGAACGAGAAGATGAAATCCGGCAGAAGTTTCCTCACCTTTTCTTGTAGTTATCTATCTTTGTATTCTTGGAATTTCGAGGACGAAATTCTTTTTGTAGTTGGGTATAATGTAACACCCGAGCCTAATACTACTATTTTCAATTACTGTTTGAGCATAATGTGGTACTCATTTCATTTAACTTGCTTGTTTGTTGCTTACTGTAAAATTTACCCGGCAAAGTCATTTCTACATATAACAAATTTTGGCATCTAAAATAAAATTGAAAATATTCATCTTGGCCTACTTGACACCCCTAGTCTCGTGGTAGCGTCCGTGCATTGTGTTCTCGTCCCGTTCCGTGAAACGGACGAGTTTGGACGGCTACGCGCGCGTACATGTGTCCGTTTTGGGGGTATGCTTTTTAATCTTAAAACACTTAATTTTAAAATTTGGATCCCGCTTAAAATCCTATTATTTCAATTTCAAATTTTTGGACCCGACCCGGGCACGATTTGGAAATGTTTTATTTGGCGCCAAAATCCCAAATTTTAATATTATTAAAACCATCGCATATATTTTTCTAACTAACCTGATATCTTACTCTTCATTACCTATCTTTTAAATCTTTAAATTAACCTATATATATATATTCTACTGTTCCTTAAAATGTTTTGAATCTTTAATTAATATTTATCCCTAACCAACGATTCCCCTTTAGCCAATCACGTTCCTTTTAATTCCGTGGGCCCCCACCTGCAGCTCTCTCTCTCTCTCCACTTTTTCTCTCTCTCTCTCTCATATATTCTCTCGTACTTCTCTTTATCATTCTTTCTCTTCTTGCTTCATGTCTCGTTTCTCATTTTTTTAACTGTTCTTTTGTTGCCGGAATTCCGTCGTACCATTGACGCTTCTCGACGTTCCAGCGAGGTACCGCGACCTGTGTGGTTCCTTTGTTCGTCGTTTGGGTTCATTTCATGAACCGTGCGCCCGTCGCGAGTTTTCCCCGCCGACGGTTAACGTTCCGTTTTCCCGATTCACGACCCATCGAGGCAAGTTAATCTTGCTACATGCTATATAATTCATTTTATACCTATTTAAATAAATACCATATCTATAGTTTAAATCTAGTGCCCCATGTTTAATTTTATAACGTTTCGATGTTCCGTTTGCATCCGTTTATATCATATTAAATCTAGATCATGAAAACTTATCTTGTGACATACTAGATTACATTATACTGCAACCATATCATTTAAAATATATATCATCGTAATATTTATTATTATTATCTTTAATTAGTTTATAATCTTCATTTTATAATGTTATACATTTGAAAATCTTATAGTTTACACATGAAACGTCGTTGAAAAATCGGATATGACAAATCTGAAATTTAATGTACACCTTATCTTATAAAATTCATTATAAATCATAGAAAAATCATTAGTATACGTTCTTTAGTTCGTTACGAAGCTAACTCAGAATACTATAACTATATGAAATATTTACTTGCAAAATAAATTGTTTAAATAACGTAAAATGCAAATGAAAATGTCTCCAAACTGCTGTCCAGGAAAATTCCAGCAGCAAACTTTCAACTTAACTATTTGTAGGGACAACCTAAGATGCTTATACTTATAAAACTGAAAACCTTATTGAATTATCTTTGTTTTGGTATAAGACACGTCCCTTTTAGAGAACATTTGTTATTTTTAAGATATTTTACAAATTAGGGTGACGTTGAATTACTGAACGGAACTTTCTTGTGCATGGTTAATCAATACTACTTTTATAGTTATTAATCGCTTTGAATATGCTATCCATATTAATATTATTATATCAATATTTATATCACATATTGCTTAGTTGTACATCCCATATTACTATTTTATAGTTTTATAACTTTTCGGATACCCGTTTGCACCCATCGCATTTAAGATACATATAATTGCATCCATAGATCACATTACTACATAATAATGTGATATTAACACTCCATGTTTAATAAATTGCATCCTAATTAATATTGGAACTATAAATGTAACCCTAATCGATAACTGTGCATCCATATCCTTGAAATTATATCTATTTGCATATCATATTACATGTTCCAGTTTATTGTTCTGATAGTACTCATGCTTGTTTATTTATACACATGCTTATGTTAGTTTGATTATGAGCACCCACATGACATCTTGTGCTCCTGACATGACTTGTTACACTTCCTACTTGACATGACATGGTACCGTACACTCTTGAC
This sequence comes from Agapanthus africanus, assembly GCA_030015575.1. NCBI lineage: Eukaryota > Viridiplantae > Streptophyta > Magnoliopsida > Asparagales > Amaryllidaceae > Agapanthus > Agapanthus africanus. Next base: position 15,922,183 of record CM057349.1, on the reverse strand, counting down.
ATGACATGACACCTTTATACATTACCTGGCTTGACCTGATGTACCATGGCTTTACCTGTTACCTGATCTTGTGTCTAATGCCAACAAACATAACATGTAGTCCTCATGGACCGTTCCTGTTGTCTATCCAGACAAACCTGTTTACCTGATCCTGTGTTGGCATTAGTTTCTTGATTACTGGATACCTGACTTGACATACACATATAACTTGGGGGTATGGGGAAATCAAAGGTGAAATCTGACTTGTAACCCGACAGTTCACTACCTGTATTGAGTGTACACATTCCTATTTTGTGCCTAGCGGCATGTCTCGGTTTCAACCGAGAATATTGTGGCCGTGGTCCCTGGTATGTACGGGATACTATCGAGTGTACACATTCCTGTTTTGTGCCTAGCGGCATGTCTCGGCTGCAGCCAAGAATATTATGGCCGTGGTCCCGGGTATGTACGGGATACTATTGAGTTACATCGATGATTCATCAATTGATTTCAAAGACTTTAGAATAGAAAACCTGATAGAACAGTTTAGTTTACCCACTGCACGCTACCCTGTACTGGTATGATTCATATTATTGTTATTCTTGCTGTATTCTTGTTTATATTACATTGCCTGCTACACTGTTCATATTATATTACTTGATGACATGACGCGCTGACGTCTGGGTTTTGCATGGCCCAGATTCCGTACCGCTGTTGCAGTCCGAGCAGGAGTACTTCAGCCAGCAGGCTGAGCTGTGAGTTCAGTAGTAGTTAGTTTTATTTCCTGCATTTATTTCCTGATGTGAGCCCGCATTATGGGACACACTTTTCAGTTATTTGTATTGGATCATTTGCTTCCGCATTTATTTATTATTGACTCCTGTTATTCTGGATTATGGACATATTTTAGATAGTTTTATCTTGTTCTTGATATCTCTACAGCCGTAATGTGACTGTGGATGGATACTTCCTACCCACAGGTAGCATGGTTGGCTATGTCACGTGCCCAATCTAGCGTACTCTGGGAAGCGGGGCGTGACAGTTTTATACGTTTTTAAAAAAATATTTTGATATGGGGCTAACTTAGTCCCAACGGTTTCCACCGTAGAGTATGGTATCAGTTTTTTCCTGATACTTTATCAATTTTTTCCCCGTATGGGCTATGTGTGTCCGGTACTAACCGTAAATTTTTTTTAAAAAAAACTGACTTCTGTTTTTTTCCCGCCCTGTACACAATAATATATCACACACTATATTATATACCCAAATATAAAAATACATATCAATAACATTTCATGCATAATATATAACGAAATAAACAAACACAATATAAAATCACTCTAAAATTAAAATCATAATCATCATATACAACAGCTGATATCCAAAATATACAACATGTGGCAAATATAATAGACATCCTATAAAAATATTTAAAATATTTTAAAAAAATCACTGCTGACTCGATCTAGGTGCTCCATCTCCAAGTATCTGGCGCATCTAATGAAGTCGGTCCTCGCTGTAACTCATGCGCCTCAAATGCTTCAGAAATGATGCTGGAGTAGTACCTAGAGCTAAAGCAACTGGAGCTAGAGCAGAAGAATCTAGAGGAGTGGCCTGCGAAGCCATAAACGGAGTGGCCTGCGGAGCCGTCGACGGTATACCAGAAACTGGACCAGGACGAATGGAAGAATGAAGTTGTAAAGTTATTAAGTTTGTGTAATAAAAGAATAAGGAACCGTATACTAGATTTAGTCTATATGTCTTTTTGTGAAATTTTAAGTCTAGAAATCAAGTCTTGCGAATTGAAATAATGTGTTATATATTGATTTATATGATTGGTGTCGTATTCGTATCAATATCGGATTCTTGTTAATCCGAAAATCCTACTTGTATAAGTATTCGAATCCGTGCTACGTAGATTAAAACTATCAAGATATACATATACACAAACAGAAGTAACATACATATCAACTCCTTAAATTTCTCGAAATTGGACTTCAATGTAGCTATCTCCTTCTCCAGACGTGGCTTGCGGGGGTAGGAGAAGTAACCGCTGGAGTGGAGGACAACCTCAGATGGGCCTTGTTGGGACCAAGCCCATGACCTCTCTTGTGGCCACCGTGATGCCCTCCGTATACGATGTCTAGGATAGGGGTCAGCATGGACGGATTGGTCTCTCCGGTGAAATCAACCCCTGATAAGCTCGCCTGCTCCACCATCCGCGCCTACACCCATATAAAGTATTCAAACGTAAGTAAATCAATTAAATTTAAACATATCAAAACAAAATTTCATTCGAATTAGAACAAATATTAACACTTACGCAATAATTCTCTGTAGCGGTGTCGGGATATTCAAGCGTGCCCATGACCGGATCTTTCGATGTGGCGTGGGTACACAAATACTCCTGCAACACGCTTGGTGTACCACCCTCCGCCGGGATCTGAGCTCTCTTCAATTCTCCAAAAACACACATATATAATATAACTTTTCATATTGCGTTATATCAAAAGAAATATATTATAATTTACCCCTGCCTCCGTGGCATGAGTTATATTCTTTGAGCCACCCGTGTACGTAGCTCGGCCCTTCTTCGTCGAATTTCGATTGTCCTTGTTCTGTTAGGCCTACTTCTGCACATTACAATCAGATTTAGTTTTCTAATTCAGCAATAAAAAATAAATTATATACTAAACAGTGAATTACATTTAAATTACAAATTTGCTTGCGCTCAAATGCCTAATACTGGTACATGAGTGACCATGTCTCTAAATCAACCATGCTAAAGGCCGAAAACTGTAGGAGAGACTTTCTCCTCCTCAAGAGTCATCAGCCATAAGTCATAGCAATTTTTCTTCAGCTGATTCCTAATATACCGGACCTTACTATGCATGGCTCCGGTAAATAGCATGAAGATTGAGCACTTTATCCTCATCATCAAGGTCATCGGGATCGACCACAAGAAACTCATAATTCATATGCAAATACAAGAAATTAATGTTTTTAAATTGTAAGTGCCAAATGATAGTAAATTTATTTGATAAATCAAATAAAAATATATAATAATACATGAGCCTGTAATCAGAACGCGTCAAAGGAGCGGTTGTGCTGCACGCCCCAATCAATATGAAAAGGATACTTCTTGGGGTGACGGCTCTCATCCCCTCATATACTGGCCGAATCTCTCGGCATGATCGCTAGTGTAGCGTTCCTTGGAGGTAAAATGATGGAGAATGCTCTATGTCCCTTATGTTGGATATGTATGTCCTAGAGCTCTTTATTGTATAGAATACTAGGGATTTGTATGTACAGGAAAATCTTACTCGATATGATAGTATGCTATTTGGTTTGAATTTATCTTAACATATATATTTTACTAGTTATTACATATCGTTGGTACATGTTGATGAAGCTCGTAAGATCTTTGCTTGACTACCAGCGTTATGATAGCGATCATACTTATGGGGGAGGGTAGTCCGTAAACACATCCTTAAATGTCCCTAGTCGTAGGAGTATCAAGACTGGGCATCGATATTCCAGAGTAGACTAGTGTATATGTATATTGACCCCGATGAGGGGCGATAGTTGGTCCCACAGCCATTGGTGTACGGCACCAAAGATAGTATACAAGTGCTCATTAGGTTATGGGTTACACTGGACGGACTCGCCGAGAACTTCTAGATGGTAATATACCTATCGTCGGATAGCAGTTCTCCGATAACATAGGTACATAGTAGTCTTTAGACCTGAAATCGTTATTTATCTTGAGTGTGTTCCCACTGTACTTAAATTACTACCCTACCACGGCTTTAAAAAGTCGTGCAAACAGGTTTTAGTTGGGTACAGTCTCGAAGCACTTGGGGGAAGTGAGCGATATAAGAGATTCGTCTCTCCCGGTATAGGAAGTCAATGTCGCGCTGTGTTCGATTGGCCATCACCATAAGACCTTGACTAAAGCAGATGAGATTTACTAATAGTGAGATTAGTAGTTTCTCAGGATGATTTTAAGCCACATCGACATGACTTATTGGGTTATTAGGGGTCTGACGTTTTTCATCCCTAGACCTGGTATGCCACACTCTCAGACGAAGAGACCAGACTCTACGGAGATTGTCACTTATAAGCTAAGTAGGGATACGAACGAGCTTGCTTGTCAACCTTCCTTTCGTTCAATATCTAGGTAGCCGTTATGTACAGCTAGTGCCACTGACATGGTTGTGAACCCACTGCCGGCGTATTGTCGAGTCTTTAGAATCCCACATAGAGGGTTTCCCTGCTAAGGAAAACAATTTAGTGTGTGTGTTTTGATACGTACAAAAGTTTGATTAAATACGTGTTTTTAGTATGCACACTTTAATCGGAAATTTTATTAATACTGGTCGGTTTGAAAGATGGCCAAATTATCACATTTATATGAAATGTGAGCTAGTATTATATCTCTCATTTTCTTTCTTTTCAGTATTTGTATTGTAATGTGAATACGGGTATTTATACGAATATGGGTATTAATACAAATACGGGTATTCGTATCTTAATACAAATACGGGTATTCGTATTTTATACGAATACGGGTGTATGTATTTTGATATAAATACGGATACATGTATTTGTAGCATATACTTGTGTGTGTGTGTGTGATGTGGCTTTTATTCTCTTCTCATTTCTTCTTTGATGGGGTGGAAGTGTTTAGACTTGTGACTCACACATGTGAGTCACAATTCCACCAACTTCAAAACTTAAAAGGAAAAGGAGAAAAGAAAAAGAATGGATATGGTTAGTTTTGGATCATCATCCTCTTTTCTTCATCCCTTCTTCTCTTTTGAATTTTGAGTTTTCAAGTTGAGAAAAAAAGGAGAAAACCAAGCGATTACCACCACTACATATCTTGTGATCAATTCCTAGCAGGTTTTGTTCACAAGTTGCTTCACTTTGTGTTCTTGTATGAAGCTAGAGCTTGACCTATAGTTCTTTCGGATGGATCGTCTTCGATAAGGAAGACTGGCTTATAAGCTCGTTCCCAGTAGACCTAGAAGCTTAAGAAGTGGAGTTTTAATGACGAAGGACACAACTACAAAGGTTGTTATTGCTAACCGAGTAGTTAAGCCTCTTTTAGATTGCTAGTTTATTGTTTGGAATCAATTCTAGACCGTAGTTGCTTGTGGTCTCGTTTGAATTTTTCATTTTGCATTCCGTCTTGGCTGCAAATTAGAGGCACGAGTATGAGCATCTACTTACACCTTAGCAGGATCGGGCCTTAGCATGTGGGACTGATTCGGCCCTCGAGTCCCTCGGACGGGCCGTGGCTGCCCTGCATCCATAAAATTTATAGATATACATATAATATTAAGACAAAACAATATTTAAAATGTGAGAATTGACAAAAATTGGAGTGCAGTATATACCTCCATCAACATCACCATGAGCATGCACCCGAATAGCAGCACGAACGTGACGATAGTTTCTCGGATAAGGAACAGCCGGTGACCCGGACGTAGATGCATCTCCTCCAACTAGATAACAAACAATGATTATATAAGTAATTTAACATATTATATAGTAAAAAAATACTAACATACAGCGTGCTCGGAGGGTATGGATCGTGCAGGAGCGACCTGTTTTCTGGATTTGGAGGCATCCCCTCCAACCAGACAAAAAAAATGACTATATAAGTAACTTCAAAATGAATATGCGTGTATATCTATAATATATAGTTCAAAATGAATATGTGTGCAATATATAATATATAAATATACCTGCAGGTGTGGGATAGGCCTGTGTCCCAGATGTGGAGGCACCCCCTCTTACTGTCCAATAAAAACACCTTCTCGGGGTTCACCACTCCCAATAGCTAGTTCCCGCTTGAGACACCTTCTCGGGATTTTCCACTATTTTGAAAAATGTAAAGAACACGATCCCTCTTCACATGGATATAAAGAACGTGATCCCTCTTCACAAGAATATCCCACTTGAACTTGTGATTCCCTAGAAAAAGTCATTTTCCTCTCTAATCTGTGATTCCCTAGGAAAACCCCATTTCCTCTCGAATCCACCACTACTACAAATAAGGGTTGCCCCTACGGATTTATCCGTAGGGGCAAACCCCTGCCCCTACGGCTATAGCCGTAGGGATAAGAAAATACTCTGTAGGTACAAACGCCGTAGGTGCAAGTTGAAGCCCTGAACTTGCCCCTACAGACAAAAACTTGCCCCTACGAAGTTATGTGTAGGTCCCGTTTGCCCTACGGAGTAGGCCGTAGGGGCAAAAAATTTATTTTATTTACGGTTTTTTTAAATAGATTACTTGTACCTACGGATGAATCCGTAGGGCCAAGTAATAGCCCTACGGATACATGCGTAGGTACATATCCGTAGGGGCAAAATATCAGGAATCCTGATATTTTGCCCCTATAGATAACTGGGTAGGGGCATTTGTTTGCCCCTACGGATATATCCGTAGGGGCAATCTCAACCCTCTGATACTGAGATCACAGGGGAAAATATCAGTTATCCTAATTATTTGCCCCTACGGTTTAATCCGTAGGGGCAACGTTGGTACCTACGGATTAATCCGTAGGTACATATTATCAGTTGTTTTTTAAAAAAAGGGCTGCCTATTTTTTTCTCGCCCTGTGCACAATAATATATACATCGATCAAATATAAAATTAATCATCACACAAGATATATCGCAGTATTCATAATCACATCTCACACATATAATATACAAAAGAAACCAAAAAACAGAATATGATATAAATATAAACACCGTAGGACCACCAATATCAATATCGTCCAAAATGTAGTACAATATGTATCATATAAATAAATACATGTTTCAAAAAATAAGAATCAAAAAGCTACCCTAGCTCGGTCCAGCTCCACCTCTGATAAACGCTAGAATCTAGCGCGCCTGCTCCTCGGTCAATAAACCATGCAATTCGGAGCGTGCGGGAGTCTGAGCGGGCTGTGGAGCTGGCGATGTGGTCTGCGCAGCCGCCGTCGAGGTAGTGGCTTGCGGAGCCGCGGTTGCGGGAGTCTGAGCGGGCGGTGGAGCTATAGGAGCTGTCTGCGGAACCGCAGCCGATGTAGTGGCTTGCGGAGCCGCAGCCGAAGGAGATGCATGTGGAGGCTCGGCCAATGTACCCTGTCACGTCTGGACCTAACGTGTGTAATAAGCGTGTAAGAACTGTGTATTATTCGAATTCGTATCATTATCAAGTTATTTCGAAACCCCATTTGGATATCTAGTTTGGAAAACAGTAGTTTATTTTAATTAGATATGTATGTATGATTAATCAAAACTAAGTCTACAACCAAATAAGCTCAGACTACGTACTAATATTGGATATGTTGATATCTATACTATGACATGACATTTTACTATTAAGTAGTATACATACCAGCATCTCCTTCAACTCCTGAACGGTGGCCTTCAAGCTCTCCAGTTCCTGCTGGACACGCCGCTCACTGGAGACGGAGGAAGTAACCGCCGGGGTGGAGTCCAACCTTATATGGGCCCTGCTAGGGCCCAGTCCCCGGCCTCTCTCCCAACCTCCGTGGTGCCCTCCGTATGCGGCGTCCAGGACTGGGGTCAGCAGCCTCGGATCACTCTTTCCGGTAAAATCGATCCCCGATGCCTCGGCCTGCTCAACCACCCGCTCCTACACCCACATTAAGCAGTAAAGTATAAATATAAAATTTAAATTTGAACCTTCCAAAACTAAAATTTCAAATAGGAGTTGAATAAATATTAACACTTACGCAATACTCCTGGGTAGCAACGTCGGGATATCGAAGCTCGCCCGTGGCGGGATCTGTCGAGATGCCGTGGACGGCAAGATATGCGGACAGCACGCTCGGTGTACCACCTTGCGTCAGGGTCTGAGCTGTCTGCAATATTAGAAAATAACTCTTAATATTATATATATTAGAAAATAACTCTTAATATTGCATTATATCACAAAGGCCGGTCTATTATAATTTACCGATAACTCCATGGCTCGAGTAATATTCCTCGAGCCACCTGTATAAGTGGGGCGACCCCTCTTCGCCAACTTCCTATTTTCTGTATTTTGAGCGGCCTGTTTCTGCACAACGTATTCACATTTAGTTTAATAATTAAGGAACACAAAAAAATAAATTATATCCTAAACAATGAATTACATTTAAAATACATACCTGTTTGCGTTGAGAGTCGAAATATTCGCATAATAGAGGCCATGTCGCTACGTCGACTCTCGCAAACGCCAGAGTAGATAGGAGGGCCGCTCTCTCTGCCTCGGGGGTCGCCATCCACAGGGAGTAGCAGTCGGCCTTCAGCTCATTCCTGTTGTATCGGACCTTGGTCTGCATGTTCTTCATCAGGCCATTGTACAGAGCATGAAGGTCGAGCACCCTCCCAGGGTGATCAGGGTCGGGTACAGGCTGAAAATCGTAATCATGCTGAAAATACAAAAAAAAACATTGTTATTAGATTGCAAGTGTTAAAAATAAATATATTGGATAAATCAAATGAAAATATATATTAATACCCGAGTCTGATCAAAGAAGAGGGCGAATGAGCGTCGGTGCTGCTCGCCCCACTCAACGTGAAGTGGATATTTCTTCACGAGCCGGCTCTCATCCCCCATATACCGGCCGAACCTCTCGGTATGAGGACCGGTATAGCGATAGTCAAGGGTAAAAAAGAGGGGGAATACTGCCTCCCCCTAGCTCTGTGAGGCCTCAGCCTATGGGACTGATTCGGGCCTCGAGTCCCCCTCTGGGGATGGGGAGGCCCTGCGTCTGCAAGAAATATCAAGACAATCAATATTAAGACAAAGTTGTATTAAGAAATCAAGGTTAAACGAAAATTGAAGTGTGATATATACCTCCGGTGACTAAAGCACGAGCCTGGGCCCGGGCAGCAGCACGAGCGGGACGATAGTTCCTCCGGTGAGGAACAGCCGGTGTCCCGGATGCGGACGCATCCCCTCCAACTAGAAAATAAACATTGACGCTAAATTTCCATGAAGTTCATATTTATTCTATAGAGCATATGTAAAATGAATAAATATTTTATATTTATTCATACTAAGCTACAGACGATGCGGAGGGTACGGAAGTAGCAGGAGTGGCCCCTGCGTCAGATGTGGACGCACCACCTATAATTAGACAATTAAAAATAGATTATATAAGTAATTGCAAAAAGAATGTGTAGATCAATAATATAACGTTCTAAATCAATATGCATGCACTATAGGATATATAAACATACCCGCAGGTGCGGTGGTGTCATCACCTACAGCTAGACAATAATAAAAATTACTATCTAAGTAAGAGCCAAAGGAATGTGTGTATATTTATGATATAGCATTCTAAATCAATATACATGCACTATATGATATATAAACATACCTGGAGGAGCGGGAGTGGCCTCTGTCCCTGATGTGGACGCATCACCAACAACTAGACAATCAAACATTGACAATATAAATAATTTTGACATAAACAGGCATGAATATCTATAATATTACATTCAAAATGGATATGCGTGCAATATACCTGGAGGTGTGGCAAAATCCACACGGAAGGAGGCATCCGAAGAGGTCTCCGATCTGGGTGCAAGACCGGCCCTCTGAAGCTCCCTACGCAGCTCTCCGGGCGGCAGAACCGCTCTGCCTCTGCCTCTGCCGCGGATGGAGCTCCTGCCGCCCCTCGCTGCTCCCGACATCGTCATCAAATCTAGATAAACGGTTCGTGGACGCATTAGACAATCATTAGACAACCTTTTTCGTTTCGTGAGAGCATTATACATATCTACTTGGATTTCATCGTCGATGTCATTTCTAACCCACGTAACTTCATGATCGGCCGAAGACAACCCGTCCTTCGAAACAGACGGTCGGAGCACTCTAAGCCTTCTCTCTTCTTCATCCTTATCGCTGTCCTCGAATTCTGGGACATCGTAGACATCTCTGGGTTTCCATCGGCATACAACACTCCATCCCAGATGCTTCAAACACTGTAAGTAGTATACTTGGAACGCTTGGTTCGGAAAGATAAACGGATCTTCCTGACCGTAAAATCGAAGTGTGTTCATACTGGTCAATCCATATTCATCTTTCTAAGTCCCAAGATTGCTTCTCCACTTATCCGTATCGGTTCGCGTATCGTACCAAGTACACTGGAATATATAAAAAGGTTCTGATCGTCCGGGATAGTGGATGCCGAGTATACAATTTAAGTACCCATAATAAATCATACCGTCCGATCCTACCGTCGCAATCCCACTATTCTGAGTGGTTCTAGATGTTTCTATGTCCTTAACTTCGAATTTGTATCCAAGGACACCAAATCCTTTGTAATATGAAACCTCCATACTAGGAAATTGAGCTAAACATCTTGAATCACTCTCAAATGAGGCAGACAAGTTCGGATCGTGGATTTAACAAAACAAATTTTACGAAAAATACATAACGATACAAGTTTAGATTGAAACTGATAGCAATAAAATGTTATTCGAATAACTTACATGATCTGTGACCCAATCACAAAAATTATCCTGATGATATTTTTCCAATCGTTCTTCGTTCCAATCAGGATGCCCCTCACGTACCTCGTTAAAATGAATTCTGTTTTCGACAAATAATGGTGACATTAATATTATATCATTTCATACACACAAAAACACAAATATAACAATTAATCCAAAAAAAATTACTCTCTAATTTGTTCAAGACATGCGCAATTAAGCAAGATAAACCGGTATATCTTGTTGATAAATATAGTGTCTACCCTCTTATACTCGGCTTTACCATATAGCCCGTCTTGAATTCTTCGAGGCCGGTTAAGTCTTGTCTCAATGTTCTCGTCCAGATAGCGGGAACAAAATGTGGTTGCTTCATCAAGAAGATAACCTTGCATGATAGAACCCTATGGTCAATTTTTATTGCGTATATACTTTTTAAGAGTGTAGGGGTACCTAATGAAAATATGTTGAATAAATAAATACGGACATACAGGACAACAATAAATTTATAAATTGCGCGAAACGAAAAATTACACGTACCTCTCGATGGGATACATCCATCGATATTGTACCGGTCCGGCTAACTTAGCCTCAGTTGCAAGATGAACCGTCAAGTGTATTATGATATCGAAGAATGACGGTGGGAAAATACGCTCAAACTTGCAAAGTATCAACGCAATGGAATTTTCTAGTTTATCCAGCGTCACAACCTCCAGTATTTTAGCACACAACTCTCTGAAAAAACAACATAGGTCGTTGATTACTAGACCAACCGATTCGGGGAGAGAAGTCCTGAGGGATAATGGAAGAAGGTGCTCCACGATAACATGGTGATCATGACTTTTCAGCCTATCGATCTTATCTTTCACAATTTTTATTTTCTTGCTGAATGATCCTGAGAAACCTGTGGGAACTTTCAAACCATGCAACACCTGCAGAAATCTTTTCTTCTCCGGTTGTGACATATGATAAGCGGCATTGGGAAGTACAAACTTGCCCGGTTTACCCGCTACCGGTCTAGGGTGCAATTCACTTCTTATTCCCCACTCCTGTAGATCCATCCGAGCATTCAGGTTGTCTTTCGATTTCTCGTCTTTACAAAGAAGCAAGTTGAGTATGTGCTCTGATACTCCCTTCTCTATATGCATGACGTCCAGACAATGACGCACTAAATTTGTTGACCAGTACGGAAGCTCGAAGAAAATGCTTAACTTGTTCCAAAATAGTGGTTTGACCTGTTTCGTCGGATCCATCCAGAAGGTCACATTATTGTAACCATCCCATTGAGCAGTCACGTCCTCTCCGGACAATGGGGATGGAGGTCCAAGAAGCTCCTGATGACCATCAAAGTGAACCGTGTCTAACCTATAGGGGTGGTCTGGAGGCAGGAAACGTTGATGGCCGCAATAACAAACCTTCCTGCTAAAATTCAAGAATTTCGATGTTGTGTTTTCATGGCAATGAGGACATGCTTTGTGACCATGTACGGACCAACCTGATAGCATTCCATATGCAGGAAAGTCATTAATTGTCCACATTAAAGCCGCACGCAGTATGAAGGTTGTATTTGTGTTTGCATCGTATGTCTCTACACCATCAATGAACAAAGATTTCAACTCCTCGATCAGAGGTCGGAAATAGACGTCGATATTTTTTCCCGGTGAGTTTGGTCCGTCGATAAGAAGAGGCATCATAAAGTATGACTGGCCCATAGCCAACCAAGACGACAGATTATAAATTATCATTACAACGGGCCATGTGCTGTGACTTCCAGCCATATAGTTGAATGGACAGAAACCATCAGTAGCCAGTCCGAGCTGGACATTGTGAGGATCGCTACTGAATATTGCGTGCCTCCCATCGAAATCCTTCCATGCCGGTGAATCTCTTGGATGGCTCATTTTTCCATCTTCACTTAGAGGAGCACGGTGATGCCTAATCATTGGCTCGGCTGTTTTCTTGCACCTGAATAGCCTCTGTAGCCTCTGTGTTATGGGAAAGTATCGTGCTATCTTGACAGGTATATCAGACTTCTTATCAGAATCTTTCGGCTTATACCTGGCATCTCCGCATGTTGGACACTCTTTCAAATCTGAATTCTCTTTCCGGTACAACACGCAGTTTTTAGGACATGCTTGAATCTTTTCGCACTTTAGACCCAAATCAGACATCATCTTCTGGGCTCTGTACCAGCTGTCGGGTACGTTATTTTCCGGGGGCATAGAATCTTTCAAGAACGAAAGAAGCATTGTGAATGACTTATTGCTCCATCCATTTAGGCACTTAATCTGGAAAAGTTGGACGAACCATGAGAGGGTGGAATACTTCGCATTCTCATAAATTGGTTTTCTAGTATCATTCATGAAATTTTCATATTTATTCGCACGCGGTCCTTGACCGGAAGGAATGTCATCTTCGGTACGAATAGATTCACCTAGGGCAGCCTCTACCATATCCTCCATTTCTTCTGATGGAAATAAATTACCGTCTTCTCCTCCTGCCGCATTACCGAATTCTCCTTCTTCTCCTGCCGCATTATCGTGTTCTCCTTCTTCTTCTGCCGCATTACTGCATTCTTCTCCTTCCCCGTGATATTTCCAAGTTGTATAAAGTCCAGTAAACCCATATTTTACAATATGATGCTCTGCCAATTCTACCTTCTGCCAGTACTTATTGCCACATCTATCGCACGGACAGAGAATCTTCTCTATTATGATCTTATTATGTGTGCGTGCAAATTCAATGAAAGCAGCAACTCCTGCGACAAACTTAGGTTGCATACATTGTTGCTAATCCACATACATCCAGTCCTTAACTCTGACGTACTCATGGGCCATGTTAGACTGTATAACATATAAATTGTAGGTTATGGTGACTATATTGAGAAATATAAGAACGAAATAATTACTGACAAAGGAGAAAATCCGTGTATATGCTTTGTGTGTGCGTTTGTCGTTGAAAAGAATAAATTATCGAATGTATGTTAACCGATAGACGGGGACTAAGTGGCGCTTTTAGTTTCATATATTAGTATCGATGAGAATATGAAGGTTTCATATTATCATCGAGTATCATATATTGGTTTTAACTTGAACATCTCGAATCACTCTCTAATTATGTGTTTGTTGTGTATTCTTGTTGTATGTGTGTGTTCCGGCTGTCGGGGGTAAGGCTTCTATCCCATTAAGAATGTATAGAGCGAACACCCATCACTTGTGCTTTCAACCGTTTTGAGTAAATTTCGGCAGCACCTCCCCGCTGTTCTTCGAGTACACTGTAATAGAATAGATAATCATTTCAAAGCTGTGAAACAACGTTGAAATGAACATCTAATCTATCTTTGTACACGGAGAACCAGCGGAAAGGTACCGACGAAATATCTCGAAATGGATGAAAACACAAGTGAATGAAGGTGTTTTCTTTATACATTCCTAACCTGTCCACACGGGACAAATCTATCGGTTACCTTACGATTGAATCTTCTCGTCGCATAGACTATACGACGGTTTTTAGTATCGAGCTATACCGTCCGATATTTAACAACCTTCGTATAGTTCTATGTCACGACGAACATCGCACGTATGTTAACCGATAGACGGGGACTAAGTGGCGTTTTTAGTTTCATATATGAATATCGATGAGAATATGATGGTTTCATATTATCATCGAGTATCATATATTGGTTTTAACTTGAACATCTCGAATCACTCTCTAATAATGCGTTTGTTGTGTATTCTTATTGTATGTGTGTGTTCCGGCTGTCGGGGGTAAGGCTTCTATCCCATTAAGAATGTATAGAGCGAACACCCATCACTTGTGCTTTCAACCGTTTCGAGTAAATTTCGGCAGCACCTCCCCGCTGTTTTCCGAGTACACTGTAATAGAATAGATAATCATTTCAAAGCTGTGAAACAATGTTGAAATGAACATCTAATCTATCTTTGTACACGGAGAACCAGCGGAAAGGTACCGACGAAATATCTCGAAACGGATGAAAACACAAGTGAATGAAGGTGTTTGCTTTATACATTCCTAACTTGTCCACACGGGACAAATCTATCGGTTACCATACGATTGAATCTTCTCGTCGCATAGACTATACGACGGTTGTTAGTATCGAGCTATACCGTCCGATATTTAACAACCTTCGTATCGTTCTATGTCACGACGAACATCGCACGTATGTTAACCGATAGACGGGGACTAAGTGGCGCTTTTAGTTTCATATATGAGTATCGATGAGAATATGAAAGTTTCATATTATCATCGAGTATCATATATTGGTTTTAATTTGAACATCTCGAATCACTCTCTAATTATGCGTTTGTTGTGTATTCTTGTTGTATGTGTGTGTTCCGGCTGTCGGGGGTAAGGCTTCTATCCCATTAAGAATGTATAGAGCGAACACCCATCACTTGTGCTTTCAACCGTTTCGAGTAAATTTCGGCAGCACCTCCCCGCTGTTCTCCGAGTACACTGTAATAGAATATATAATCATTTCAAAGCTGTGAAACAACGTTTAAATGAACATCTAATCTATCTTTGTACACGGAGAACCAACGGAAAGATACCGACGAAATATCTCGAAACGGATGAAAACACAAGTGAATGAAGGTGTTTGCTTTATACATTCCTAACTTGTCCACACGGGACAAATCTATCGGTTACCATACGATTGAATCTTCTCGTCGCATAAACTATACGACGGTTGTTAGTATCGAGCTATACCGTCCGATATTTAACAACCTTCGTATAGTTCTATGTCACGACAAACATCGCACGTATGTTAACCGATAAACGGGGACTAAGTGGCGCTTTTAGTTTCATATATGAGTATCGATGAGAATATGAAGGTTTCATATTATCATCGAGTATCATATATTGGTTTTAACTTGAACATCTCGAATCACTCTCTAATTATACGTTTGTTGTGTATTCTTGTTGTATGTGTGTGTTCCGGCTGTCGGGGGTAAGGCTTCTATCCCATTAAGAATGTATAGAGCGAACACCTATCACTTGTGCTTTCAACCGTTTCGAGTAAATTTCGGCAGTACCTCCCCGCTGTTCTCCGAGTACACTGTAATAGAATAGATAATCATTTCAAAGCTGTGAAACAACGTTGAAATGAGCATCTTATCTATCTTTGTACACGGAGAACCAGCGGAAAAGTACCGACGAAATATCTCGAAACGGATGAAAACACAAGTGAATGAAGGTGTTTGCTTTATACATTTCTAACTTGTCCACACGGGACAAATCTATCGGTTACCAAACGATTGAATCTTCTCGTCGCATAGACTATACGACGGTTGTTAGTATCGAGCTATACCGTCTGATATTTAACAACCTTCGTATAGTTCTATGTCACGACGAACATCGCACGTATGTTAACCGATAGACGGGGACTAAGTGGCGCTTTTAGTTTCATATATGAGTATCGATGAGAATGTGAAGGTTTCATATTATCATCGAGTATCATATATTGGTTTTAACTTGAACATCTTGAATCACTCTCTAATAATGCGTTTGTTGTGCATTCGTGTTGTATGTGTAACATGATTTTAAACCATTGGGATCAAGATTGATAGAACTGATCATCCTACATTGCAATGGCATTCATCTACCAAAAACTATTATTGCAATGGCATTCATCTATAACAATCAACAATTAAAACTACAAATGTAGGATACTGATATCATAAAGCGTTATACGCAACATATGAATTCACATGACTGAAACATGCATCAAAAAAACATGTTCATCCAAAAGAAAGGCCACTGTCAACAAATATAGACAAATACGTCATAAAAACTGTAACTAATTAACAAGTTGATTAGCATCTGGATCAAGAAAATGATAGGAAAAACAATTTACTATGATCTATAATGACAAGTCTATTACCATGACTCTCGACTAACAAAGGTGGCTTTTCGTCCTCGGTAGCTTGATAATTGGGATTTCATGGCGAATAAAAATATGCATATGCCGTTTGACTAGGAACTTCAATAGGAAACTTAATGAGGTCGGGTGTACTGAAGTACGCTTTGTATTTCGCTATATCAGGTGATGAAGCCCAAGCCCTAGCTAGCCCCAGCCCCACCCCAACCGAACCCTATCGAAGGTAAAGAACGTCCTTACACTTTCAATGTTCACGAAAACCTATCGGTTTTCTAAGAAATTTTTTCGAATTTCGTTTCATTGTTTTCAAATTTGACAATTCCTACAGGTTTCGATTTGGTTTGAGTTGGGGTTAAGATTTCGGGTTAAATTATTGCAAAAATTTAGAATTTATAGATTCAATTGAGAATTCAATTACTAGAAGATAGTTACTCCTGTTGACTGATGGCACTATAGTTGCAGCAACTTATCTACAAAGAGATATAAGGGATTATATTGAGCTATTTTTTATTGTACAACTAAAATTTGTGCTGAATTTATGAGAAGAGATAATTGTGACTCAATGTGTCAACTTGCTGACTTCATGCATGAGGGATACAAAAGAGTTATTACAGCATCCTACATTGCAATACAATTTCCATAATTAATATAATAGCTCTGCGGTCTGAAGATAATATCTGTATGTAGTAATTGTTGAGCGGTAATTTCTGATTATCATTATTTATTTTTGGTTAAAGACACCATAAACTACAACACGAAAGACACGAATTCTTCCCATGTCTCCTCATGTCTCCATGGAAATTGGGGCAACATCGTCATAGACTACATTGTGGACCTGCATAAGATCGGCCCCGGCTCCTCCACCATCTACTGCGGCTGCGATCCCACAGCCCCAGCCCAGCCCCAACCCCAACCGAACCCTAGCCCCAGGCCCAGCCCAGCCCCACCCCAGCCGAACCTTAGCCCTACCCCAACCGAACCCTAGCCCCAGCCCTAGCCCAGCCCTAGCCCCAACCGAACCCCAGCCCAGCCCCAGCCCCAGCCCTAACCCTAACCCCAACCCCAACCCTAACCGAACCCCACAACCGAACCCTAACCCTAACCCTAACCGAACCCGATGCCGACGCCGACGCCGATGCCAAACCCTCACCCCTACCCGAATCTGGCCTGAACCCTAGGCTACATCATTAAAATTAAAAATAATTTGAGATTTAATTACTAACCGTGCGTGCGGTGGAGGAGACGACAGAAATCGATGGTCAACGACGATCGGCGAAGGTGGCGACGAGGCGCGGGAAGTCGACGAAGGTGTAGGAACGACCGACGAAGGTGGCGACGAGGCGCGGAGCTCGGTGGCAACGAGGCGCGAGAACAGGCGATGAGAGGCGCGGGAGTGAGAGAGAGAAATTTTGGGAACGATGAATAATTTTTCTGTGCTTTTTTTTTTATTAATAACCTATTTAGATGCCCCTACGGACATAACCGTAGGTCTACCGTTTGCGGCTCCGTAGGGCCAAACAAAAAATTAGAACGTAAGGCACCGTAGGGACAACGATGTGGCCCTACGGATTTATCCGTAGGGGCAAGAAATATTTACCCCTACGAATTCCTGAGTCCGTAGGGCCAACCCCATATTGTAGTAGTGCACGATTCTTTAGGAAAATCTCTTTTTCCACTCCGAATCAACAATTCAAACAATGAGAGACCCCTTCTCTAGTAAGGAAGAATATTGAACCTTCTTCAAGGATTTACAATCGTTTACAATGATCAAATGCTCACTCACAATCCTATGATATCAAAAGATTAATACCAGTTTGGCACGATGATTGTTTTGAGAGATTATTTCAAGTTTAGACTCTGGAGGAAATGAAATAGATTATGAACCTTTGAAGCACAAGAAGAATCAAAAATTTCTCAATAGATTGATCAATAAATGTATTCTTGATTGAAAAAAGAGTTTGATCTCTAGGGTATTTATAGGAGTAGAAAGGGGTAGTTATTGTAACCGCCAATAAGTATCAAAAACAGTTAATGACCGTTGGAAACAGTTTGGAATCAAATTGGCGTAAATACCCGATCATTTGAAAATTCAAACAGAAAATAGCCGCCAAAAGCTGCTAAACCAGACATCTGTACCAGAAGTCAAGTATTCAAATATTTCTTAAGAAGACGTCTGCTGAGACGTCTCTGTAATGGAAACAAAGATTTGAAAAATGGAACTTTCCTTCACCAGACGTCTGATGTTCAAAAATTTTGTGTTCAAAAAAATTTTAAAAACGGTTTATAAAAATTGAAGAGTTTGAATTCCAACAGATATGTTAGACGTCTCTTGGTGAAAGAGGAAACTTCTGGAAAATAGTAAAGTGTTGGAAAGTAGTTTCTAACCTTGTGAGATCAACACTAGACTCAATAACAAAATTTAAAACTACTTTCTTCATCTTGGTTCTTCTTCAGTCTTCATTTCCTTGACTTGTTACTTTGAGACGTCTTGTATCTTGATGGAGCTTGCATCATGTTCTTTACTTACGATAATTTATTCATACCATATTGATATTTTGAGTGCGAATCTCGTTATAGGCAATCTTGCCTAGTGTTGAGGTATTATGCTTGTTGTACTCAAGAATAAAAACTTGGAAATATCGTTCGTAACATATGAATTCTTCAAATAAAGTTTTGTTCTAAATAATCAAAACTAAAGAACGTATGACACGAGTGTCAACAAAATACACTGAAATATATAAAATGGTTCTGCTCATCCAGGATATTAGATACCAAGTATGTAATATAAGTATCCATAATAAATCACACCATCTGAGCCAACAGTCGCAATCCCACTATTCTGGGTAGTTCGAGATTCTTCTATATTCTTAACTTCAAATTTGTATTCAAGAACACCGAAATCTTTGTAATATGCAACCTGTATTCTAGGAAACTAAGCTAGACATCTCAATTCTTTCTCTAATGATACAAACATGTTTAGATCTTGGATATGAAAAAACCAATTATGCGGAAATTACATAATAATATAAGTTTAAATTAATTCTAGTCGCAAAAATATAAGATTCAAACATCTTACATGATGTGCAAACCAGTCGCATAAATTATCCTGATGATATTTTTCCAATCGATCATCATTCCAATTAGGATGCCCGCCACGTACTTCATTCTTATGAATTATGTTCTCAACATTAAATTTTGATGTCTGCATTATCTTATTTCATATATATATATATATATATATATATATATATATAAGAACAATTAATGCAAAACATATTTACACTCTAATTTCACCAATCTATCTTGTTGATAATTATAGATTCCATTCACTTTTAATCTACTTTACCATATGGTCCAACCTGAATTCTCCGAGGCCTGTTAAGTTTCGTCTCAATGTTTTCGTCCAGATAACGGAAATACAATGTGATTATTTTATTTAGGAGATAACCTTCCATAGTATAACCCTCTGGTCGATTTCTATTGTGTATATAATTTTTTAGAGTCATGAGGTAGCTAAAGAAACTTATTTTAAATAAAGAAAAATAAGCATATAAGATAGCAAAAATATATCGATTGCGTCAACCGAAAAATTCAAGGTATCTTTCGACAGGATACATCCATCGATATTGTACATGTCCAGCAAGCTTAACCTCAGTTTCAAGATTAACTGTCAGGTGTATTATGATATCAAAGAACGTCGGCGGGAAAATCCACTCAAGCTTGCACAGTATCAAGCGAATCGCATTTTCTAGTTTCTCCATCGCAACAATCTCGATATTTTTAGCGCACAATTACCTAAAGAAGCCACAAAGTTCATTTATTACTAGACCAACCGATTCAGGAGGGAAAGTACTGAGGGATAATGGGAGAAGATGCTCTATGATAACATGGTGATCATGACTTTTCAACCCATCGATCTTGCCTTTCACAATTTTTATCTTCTTATTAAATAATCCAGAGAAACTTATGAGAACTTTCAAATCATGTAACATCTGCATGAACCTTTTCTTCTATACTTGTGATATATGATACGCGGCATTGGGAAGTACAAACTTGTCTGATTTACCCGCTATCGGTTTAGGATGCAAATCATCTCTAATTTTCCAGTCTGCAGATCCATTCGAGTAAGGAGGTTGTCTTTTGATTTTCCATCTTTACAAATAAGTATGTTAAGTATGTGCTCGAATACTCCCTTCTCAATGTGCAAGATGTCCAGACAACGACGCACTAAATTTGTTGGCCAATACAGTAGTTCATTGAAAATGCTTAACTTGTTCCATCCGGAGAAAGTGTCATGTCTTCTGGGATCTATCCCGAAGGTCGTGTTATTGTAACTATTCCACTAAGCAATCACGTCCTTTCAAGATAATGGTGTAACAACTCCATTTTTAAAGTACAAAGAATTGATTTAAATTCAATATATACTTGGAGTATTTATTGCGGCTGATATCTCTTTAAGTATTTATTTCACTCCATAATTACAAGAAAAAGCTTGTAGCTCATTGGTAATACCTTGCACTGCTGAACCAAGTCACCGGAGTTCAAATCCCATGCCCCACATTATTTTTGTATTTATTTTATTTTAAATTTTTGGAAAGTCAACAGTAAAAAGGCCATAACTCCCAAAATATGTACTGGACAACAAAAAATAAATATACCAAATTGTACCCCCGAAGAATCCCCGGCTATTGGACCCCTGACTCGGCCCGACTCGGCGCCGCCGGCCGGCGACTCGGCCGACTCGGTCCGGCGCCGCTGGCCGGACTTGGCCGGACGGCCGAGTCACCAACAGAGAAAAGTTGGGTCTTGACCTGGTCCACCCTCCTGCATACTCTAAATGCTTGGATCAGTTATCATTTGGCCAATAAATCCCTTTTACTCCTATATTTAATGAATTTTTAATGATTTTGTATTTTTTTAATAATTTTTTATTAAAAACCCTAACCCTAGCCTAACCCTATATAAACCCCCATACCCTCTACCCTCTCACCCTACATTCCTAAGTCCACTCTCTAAAAATTTCAAGAGAACTTGGTACGTCGGAAAACGAGCGAAAGGCGAAGCGCTGCCGAAATCGACAGCGAAATCCCGGCGATCGTACTAGGACCACTTCACGACATTTCGATGCACCGACAAACCCACTACCTTCCTATCACTCTCTAGCGTTGTCCAAACCCGTAAGTCCCTCTTTTCTACCTTTCTATTCTTTCATAAAATACGACTTTTTAAAACCCGACGGAAATCGGAACAAACCGATTTCCGATTCGGTTTTCTATCAAAACTCACTTATCACTAATTCCATAATGCTTAAACATATTCATGTTGACTACTAATCACTTAAAAATCAATTTGGATAAAGTTTCTCACATGAAATGATAACTTTTGCAAAATACCGTATTTTTTCATTTAAATACCACCATATTTAGTTTATCACATTTAACCCTTAACAATTGCTATACCTTAAAATAGATCACGAAGTAATGGCCTACCTCCACACACATACAAATACAACCCTAATTGATATCATCAAAACTTAGAATACGATAATACAAGACTTTTCATTAAAATACCATTTTCTTTATAAACCCTTTTTTGAAAGTTCTAAGTTGTATACAATTTTAAAACAAAATCTTTTAATAGGAAAATACGATATGTCATGGACATCGATCGTTTATCTAAACCTGACTTTGTAGTGTCTAGGCAAGTGTGTATAAGAGGAGTGGTTACTTAATTAGGGCCGCTACTTGTAGTGGAGAGCCTCCCACTCACCTGGCACTTACCTGGCCGCAATTGGAGGTGAAGAGGCGATTTGAGGCTTCTAATGACGTGTCGTTTAGACCATTTAGAAATAGGCTAGTTGGCTTAGGAAACCCTAGAATCTAAAATACGGAAGTTTACACCTTTTACAAATAAATACCTTATTTTTATAAAACCGTTTTCTAAATAATTAGTATTTATTAAATCTTTGCAAAGCGCCACTACAACCCATCTTTGGGGAACTCGTTAGGGATAGTACAGTTTATCGTGCACCCTCGAGCTTAGTAGTGCGAGATTCAGACCTCCGCAAGGAGCATTCGGTCTCGAAAGGTTTAAAATACGACATTTAAGAAAAATGAGATTTTTGGAAAATAAAATATTTATTAAAAATTATTCTTGTATAAACATATGTATATTTATCATTTGAACACCTATTTTATTATAAGATAAAGTTTCCACCTTTTTCTAAAAATTACAGGAGTAAAAGTTACATTAAAATACCATGAATTTCAAATAAATCAATATTATAAATTAATACCTTTATTAGGATATATTCACTAGCATATTACAAAATAAAATCACGCTCATTATAACAATAAAGACGATTAATAAATACTTGGGGTGTATCTTGAAAACTATACAAAAGTATTTTTTACATAAAACCCGCTCAAGTTTTATAATTTACAATAAGGACCCTAACAATTATAGAACTTCAAATTATATTTCTTTTGGTCTGATTCGGATTTGAGTCTGATTATTTCTGACTTGAATATGATTCAAGTCAATATACATTCTTTAATATTCCAACTCAATATGAATACATGAATCCCAGAATCCAGTTAACAATCTATACAACTTGACTGAATCAAACCATGGATATACATCCATTATCCCATTATACCATTTACCTGATTATGCAGTTACAATCCGTTTACTGATATCATGGTTTTGGTCAGTCATCCAACTTACACAATACA
Source organism: Agapanthus africanus (assembly GCA_030015575.1). Taxonomy (NCBI): domain Eukaryota; kingdom Viridiplantae; phylum Streptophyta; class Magnoliopsida; order Asparagales; family Amaryllidaceae; genus Agapanthus; species Agapanthus africanus. The sequence goes on along the minus strand of CM057349.1, from coordinate 15,899,062 downwards.
ATACAACAATACTGTCAAAACACTACGGGGTTTAGGGGGTAGATTGGTATGGAAGGTGTTAAAGGTCGCACGAGGTGGTCAGATTAAGACACCTAACCTATATTCTATTGCTGTTGTACCGTGGCTTAACGGTTCCTTGTACATTCCGTTTGCCCTCGTCTCTAGCATATAGAGACCCCTCTCGTATACACTGGCATTCTTCTATACCAAGCTACAAACAACAACGTTAATACAATATTCTACAATATTTTATAATCTCTTTAGAAAATATCTCTTATTCTGTCTTTTCTAATTCTTCCTTATCTTTGGGACTTACCGAGCGACCTGTTCGCTGACGACATTCTATTTCTTTCTTCTTTGAATGTCGTCAGGTGTTTTGGACCCAGCAGAGATCGAGCCCACCAGTGAAGACTTGGAGCAGTTTCACGAAGACCCCGAGCTCTAGATATTGTACCTTGTTCTATTCGGTATTTTCATTTCCTGTTATGCCACTGTTTAGGCATCGCTTTTCATTTCAGTTGTATTTACTTTTCATGCATTGTACAAAAGAATGTTATTAATAAAGTTGTTGTTATTTCTATATCTCTTGTCTCTTGTGATTTACTTTTATATTGCTTAGATATGCTTAGCGTATGTACTTCTGAGTACATACGTAGCGGACCTCGTCGCGTCCACTTCGTTGTACACCGGGAAGCGGGGCGTGACAGGTTTTGTTGGTGGCCCATGCAGGTCCGAGCTGTAAGAATCCCTATCATGCAGTTCTGGTCTGCGTGAACAACCTAAGCAATATAACACAAGAACCAGCAACTAAAACATTCTTTACAATTCATGTTTCTTGAATCTTACAAATTTTTATTCCTTGAATCTTATCATTTCATTTATTTGAATCTGTCCTAACCCAAATTTTTCTTCAAGATTATGAATTCCCCGAACAACACCAGCACCAATGTCAACAACACACCTCCAGCACTACCTCCCGCACCAGCTGTTCCTGCACCACCCACCGAGCAAACAGTGCTACTTGAGGCGATTCGCAGCCTTCTTGAGGGACATCAACAACTTCTGAACCGTCCTGAAACTGACACACCGGGAGTAAAGCAATTCAGGGCTTTACATCCCAAGCAGTTCTTTGGTAAAGGAAGCCCTCTTGAAGCTGAAGAATGGGCAAAAAGCATCGAAGACGATCTGGCAGCAGCTCAAGTGCCAGACATCGCTTGGATCCGTGTAGCAAAACTACAGCTCACGGATAATGCTCGCAACTGGTGGAAGGCGGAAGAAAGCCGTCTGGTATAGCCGATTGAATGGAAGACTTTTCGCGAGAAGTTCGACACGAAATATTTCCCTGTGACTGCCAGGTTTGCAATGGAGCAGTAGTTTATTCATCTACAATAGGGTTCAATGTGGGACAAATCAGTAGATGAATACGACGCTGAATTCACCATGTTAAGCCGGTAAGATATGTCACAATAGTTCAATTTTTAAATACCACATACTACATAGCTAACACAATCTTTAAACAGATTCGCGGCACACTTCATACCAACGGACGAGATCAGAGCCCGTCGCTTTCAACAAGGACTGGACACGGAGATTCAGGCTGCTCTAGCCACGGGAAAATTTTTGACTCATGAGGATGCTCTGGAAGCTGCCCGCAGTTATGAGGCAGTGATAAAAGCAAGGGACAGACCTCAGTCTGCAGGAGTCAAACGCCCTGCTAACCAGATGGCAGGTGGAGCCTCGTCCAGGCCACCCTTCGTCCAAGGCAACCCGGAGTACCGACCCATCGTCCCAGCTCAGCCTTTTGCACCTACTGCAAGAGAACTGGACATATGATGAAGGACTGCCGTCGAGCCAACCGCCTTTGCTTAGTCTGCGGCTCAGCTACTCACGATATTGGGTATTGTCCCCAAAGACAGAACCCAGTTACTGCACCCAGACCAGCAATTACTTATCCGCAGCGACCAGCTCTTCAGGCACCTGCTCCCAGACCTGCACTACCTGCACTACCCAGAGGACCACAAGCTGCACCACCTCCTCGTCAGTTCCATCAAGCTCAAAGGAACGTTCCGAGGAATGCTCCTCAGGCCAGGAGGAATGTACCAAGGCGCCAGGCTTTCACGATGTCCGTGGAAGAAGCTGAGGCCACTGGCCAAGTCATCACTGGTAAATTTTTCTTTTCAAACTTTGCTTTTCTATTCTACTACTTAGTTACATATTTCCTATACCTAAAACAAATCCCATACACCTTAGGTACAATCTTAGTATCCTCAATCCCTGCACTTGCACTGTTTGATACTGGAGCATCACACTGTTTTATGTCGCAACGGTTTGTCCGAACCCATGCGATTTCAGTCTCACCGCTTGTATCCAGCTGGAATGTTAGTTCAGGAAATGGCGTTCTAAAGGTAACCATGGGATACAACGTTTGTCTAGTCGTCGTTTGCAGTCGAGAGTTTTATGCTGACTTCAAAGTGCTGGACATACCGAACTTCGATGTGGTTCTAGGAATGAATTGGCTTGGAACTTTTTATGCTACCATAGACTGTCGTCAAAGGAGGGTAATATTCGAGATTCCAGACCATCCGGTCTTCTATTTCAAAAGCGGAGACCGTACACTGGAGCCAAGTACCTACAAAGCGAAGCCAAGATAAGCAGTAGTTGCAGCAGCTCAAGCGGAGGAAGAATCAAGACCAGATGTGGTTCGAGAGTTCGACGATGTATTTCCTGACGATATATCAGGTTTGCCTCCCGATCGAGCTCTTGAATTCAGTATTGATTTAGTACCAGGAGCACAACCGGTGATCAAAGCACCCTATCGTTTAAGTCCGGAAGGTTTGAAGGAAGTCCGAACATAGTTGGACGAATTACTGGCGAAAGGATGGATTCGTTCCAGCACTTCAAGTTGGGGATCACCTGTATTACTTGTGAAGAAGAAGGAAGGTTCATACAGAATGTGCATCGATTACAGAGCCTTGAACGAAGTCACTATAAAGAACAAGTATCCACTCCCGCACATCGATGATTTATTCGATCAGTTAAGTGGATCTTGTGTTTTCTCTAAACTAGATCTTCGTTCAGGTTATCATCAAGTGAAGGTCAAGGAAGCTGATATTCACAAAATAGCTTTCAGAACTCGCTATGGACATTACGAATTTCTAATGATGCCATTTGGAGTGACCAATGCACCCGCAATATTCATGAACCTTATGAATCAAGTTTTCCGGGAGTACTTAGACAGGTTTGTTGTCATTTTCATCGACGACATCCTGGTGTCTTCTAAGAATCGAAAAGAGCATGCAGAACATCTACGAATTGTCCTGGAAACTCTTCGACAACATCAGCTTTATGCCAAGTACAGCTAGTGCGAGTTTTGGCTAAATCAAGTTGGTTTTCTTGGACATATCGTATCAGGAGAAGGAATCTCTGTAGATCCAGCAAAAGTTTCGGCAGTTAGCGAATGGCCTACACCAAAGTCAGTGAAGGATATTCAAAGTTTCTTGGGTTTAGCTGGATATTACAGAAGGTTTATTGAAGGCTTTTCGAAGATAGCAACGCCCCTGACCAAGCTCACACGTAAAGATGAAGAATTTGTGTGGTCAGAAGCATGCGAACAAGTTTTCGTAGAACTCAAGTCAAGGTTGACATCAACACCTATTCTCGTCATACCGGATCAATCTGGAGGATTCGAAGTGCATTGCGATGCATCCGGTAAGGGATTAGGCTGTGTTCTATATCAGCACGGTAAGGTTGTGGCTTATGCTTCAAGACAGCTGAAGATTCACGAGCGCAATTATCCGACGCATGATTTGGAGTTGGCAGCCGTCATCTTTGCTCTCAAGATTTGGCGTCATTACCTACTTGGTGAACGAGTGAACATCTACACAGATCATAAGAGTCTGAAGTACGTGTTTACTCAGAAGGAGTTGAATATGCGGCAGAGAAGATGGTTAGAACTCATGGCGGACTTTGACATCGACTTGCAATATCACCCAGGGAAGGTGAATGTAGTACCTGATGCTCTTAGTCGCCAACCATTAGCAATGAATCTCACCGCTCAGCGGAAGCTTCAACAAGACTTGCATCAGATGGAGATTGAAGTAGTTATGCCAAGTAATGTTTCAAGTTTGATGAATTTACAAGTTCGATCAACCATTGTCAATCAGATCAAAGCAACTCAAGCAAGTGATGCTAAGTTGCAAAACATCAGAGAACAAGTGGAGAATGGACTCAGAACAGAGTTCATCATCCATGAAGACGGATCTTTGAGATATTGCAGCAGATTGTGTGTACCAAAAGGTCCTGTACGGGAAGAGTTAATGAAAGAAGCTCACAGCTCTCCCTATTCAGTACACCCTAGAGGTACCAAAATGTACAAAGATCTACGTCAGAATTATTGGTGGCATGGAATGAAGCGTGAAGTAGCCAGAAGCGTCGTAAAATGCTTGGTGTGTCAGCAAGTAAAGGCTGAACATCACAGGACTGCTGGATTACTTCAACCGTTACCAATCCCAGAATGGAAGTGGCAACACATCACGATGGACTTTGTGGCTGCTCTTCCTCGCAGCACAAAGGGTAACAATGCCATATGGGTCATTGTGGATCGACTCACAAAGTCGGCTCACTTCATCTCATTTCGAGTTGGCCAATCAACTGAGACACTAGCAAAGAAGTACATGGAGGTAATAATCTAATTTAGATTTAAAACTCTTCATAATGTACTATCTCTGATACCCATGAACTCATACAGGAAATTGTGAGACTCCATGGAGTACCGGTCTGCATTGTCTCCGATCGTGACACCAGGTTCCGATCGCAATTTTGGCAGAGTCTGCAAGCAAGCTTGGAAACAAGTCTGAACTTCAGCACGGCTTATCATCCATAAACAGATGGTCAGTCGGAATGAACTATTCAGATCTTGGAGGATATGCTTAGAGTGTGTATGCTAGACTTCAAGGGATCGTGGGAAGATCACCTACGTCTTGTGGAGTTTTCGTACAACAACAGCTACCAAGCAAGCATAGGAATGGCACCTTTTGCAGCATTGTATGGAAGGAAGTGTCGATCGCCATTAAGTTGGGACGACATCGGAGATAGGGAACTTCTTGGACCAGAGATGATAGTAGCAACCGTTGATGTGGTTCGTACTATCAGGGAAAGGATGCGTATAGCCCAAGATCGAAGCACTGGGCTGATGCAAAGAGACGACACTTGGAGTTCCAGCCAGGAGATCACGTATTCTTGAAGATATCTCCGAACCGCGAAGTGATCCGTTTTGGAAGACGGGGTAAGCTAAGTCCGAGATATATTGGACCGTTCGACATACTCGAACGAGTCGGTGAAGTGGCATACCGTTTAGCGCTTCCACCCTCATTGGAAGGAGTGCATAATATGTTCCATATATCCCAACTCAGAAAGTATGTGAGTGACCCCAGCCATGTTCTCGATCATTCCGAGCTCACTATACAGCCCGACTTGTCTTGTGAGCAACATCCCGTGGAGATCCTAGACAGGAAAGTGAAGACACTTCGGAACAAGGAGGTTAACTTGGTTCGAGTGATGTGGAGGAAAGACACTCCAGGAGAGTCCACTTGGGAAAGAGAGAATGAAATGCGTACTAGATATCCACACCTCTTTGTAAACTAGTCCTCAAATAAAAGTTGTAAATTTCGAGGACGAAATTTTTGTAAGGAGAGTAGACTGTAACAACTCCATTTTTAAAGTACAAAGAATTGATTTAAATTCAATGTATACTTAGAGTATTTATTGCGGCTGATATCTCTTTAAGTATTTATTTCACTCCATAATTACAAGAAGAAGCTTGTAGCTCATTGGTAATACCTTGCACTGTTGAACCAAGCCACCGGAGTTCAAATCCCATGCCCCACATTATTTTTGTATTTATTTTATTTTAAACTTTTGGAAAGTCAACAGTAAAAAGACCATAAATCCCAAAATATGTACTGGACAACAAAAAGTAAATATACTAAATTGTACCCCCGAAGAATCCCCGGCCATTGGACCCCCGACTCGGCCCGACTCAGCGCCGCCGGCCGGCGACTCGGCCGACTCGGTCCGGCGCCGCCGGCCGAACTTGGCCTGACGGCCGAGTCACCAACAGAGAAAAGTTGGGTTTTAACCTGGTCCACCCTCCTGCATACTCTAAATGCTTGGATCGGTTATCATTTGGCCAATAAATCCCTTTTACTCCTATGTTTAATGAATTTTTAATGATTTTGTATATTTTTTATAATTTTTTATTAAAAACCCTAACCCTACCCTAACCCTATATAAACCCCCATACCCTCTACCCTCTCACCCTACATTCCAAAGTCCACTCTCTAAAAATTTCAAGAGAACTTGGTACGTCGGAAAACGAGCGAAAGGCGAAGCGCTGCCGAAATCGACGGCGAAATCCCGGCGATCGTACTAGGACCTCTTCACGACGTTTCGACGCACCGAAAAACCCACTACCTTCCTATCACTCTCTAGCGTTGTCCAAATCCGTAAGTCCCTCTTTTCTACCTTTCTATTCTTTTATAAAATACGACTTTTTAAAACCCGACGGAAATCGGAACAAACCGATTTCCGATTCGGTTTTCTATTAAAACTCACTTATCACTAATTCCATAATACTTAAACATATTCATGTTGACTACTAATCACTTAAAAATCAATTTGGATAAAGTTTCTCACATGAAATGATAACTTTTGCAAAATACCGTATTTTTTCACTTAAATGCCACCATGTTTAGTTTATCACATTTAACCCTTAACAATTGATATACCTTAAAATAGATCACGAGGTAATGACCTACCTCCACACACACACAAATACAACCCTAATTGATATCATCAAAACTTAGAATACAATAATACAAGACTTTTCATTAAAATACCATTTTCTTTATAAACCCTTTTCTGAAAGTTCTAAGTTGTATACAATTTTAAAACAAAATCTTTTAATAGGAAAATACGATATATCATGGACATCGATCGTTTATCTAAACCTGACTTTGTGGTGTCTAGGCAAGTGTGTCTAAGGCGAGTGGTTACTTAATTAGGGCCACTACTTGTAGTGGAGAGCCTCCCACTCACCTGGCACTTACCTGGCCGCAATTGGTGATGAAGAGGCGATTTGAGGCGTCTAATGACGTGTCGTTTAGACCATTTAGATATAGGCTAGTTGGCTTAGGAAACCATAGAATCTAAAATACGGAAATTTACACCTTTTACAAATAAATACCTTATTTTTATAAAACCGTTTTCTAAATGATTAGTATTTATTAAATCTTTGCAAAGCGCCACTACAACCCACCTTTGGGGAACTCGTTAGGGATAGTACGGTTTATCATGCACCCTCGACCTCAGTAGTGTAAGATTCAGACCGCCGCAAGGAGCATTCGGTCTCGAAAGGTTTAAAATACGAGATTTAAGAAAAATGAGATTTTTGGAAAATAAAATATTTATTAAAAATTATTCTTGTATAAACATATGTATATTTATCATTTGAACACCTATTTTATTATAAGATAAAGTTTCCACCTTTTTCTAAAAATTACAAGAGTAAAAGTTACATTAAAATACCATGAATTTCAAATAAATCAATATTATAAATTAATACCTTTATTAGGATATATTCACTAGCATATTACAAAATAAAATCACGCTCATTATAACAATAAAGACGATTAATAAATACTTGGGGTGTATCTTGAAAACTATACAAAAGTATTTTTTACATAAAACCCGCTCAAGTTTTATAATTTACAATAAGGACCCTAACAATTATAGAACTTCAAATTACATTTCTTTTGGTCTGACTCGGGTTTGAGTCTGATTATTTCTGACTTGAATATGATTCAAGTCAATCTACATTCTTTAATATTCCAACTCAATATGAATACATGAATCCCAGAATCCAGTTAACAATCTATACAACTTGACTGAATCAAACCTTGGATATACATCCATTATCCCGTTATACCATTTACCTGATTATGCAGTTACAATCCGTTTACTGATATCATGGTTTTGGTCAGTCATCCAACTTACACAATATAATACAACAATACTGTCAAAACACTACGGGGTTTAAGGGGTAGATTGGTACGGAAGGTGTTAAAGGTGGCACGAGGTGGTCAGATTAAGACACCTAACCTATATTCCGTTGCTGTTGTACCGTGTCTTAACGGTTCCTTGTACATTCCGTTTGCCCTCGTCTCTAGCATATAGAGACCCCTCTCGTATACACTGGCATTCTTTTATACCAAGCTACAAACAATAGCATTAATACAATATTCTACAATATTTTACAATCTCTTTAGAAAATATCTCTTATTCTGTCTTTTCTAATTCTTCCTTATCTTTGGGACTTACCGAGCGACCTGTTCGCTGACGATATTCTATTTCTTTCTTCTTTGAATGTCGTCAGGTGTTTCGGACCCAGCAGAGTTCGAGCCCACCAGTGAAGACTTGGAGCAGTTTCACGAAGACCCCGAGCTCTAGATATTGTATCTTGTTCTATTCAGTATTTTCATTTCCTGTTATGCCACTGTTTAGGCATCGCTTTTCATTTCAGTTGTATTTATTTTTCATGCATTGTACAAAAGAATGTTATTAATAAAGTTGCTGTTATTTCTATATCTCTTGTCTCTTGTGATTTACTTTTATATTGCTTAGATACGCTTAGCATATGTACTTCTGAGTACATACGTAGCGGACCTCTTCGCGTCTCCTTCGCCGTACACCGGGAAGCGGGGCGTGACAAATGGGATGATAAGATTTTTATAGTTCTCCAAATTAAACCACAAGTATACAGCTTTATCACCAATAGTACTTGAGAATCGTTCCCATAAAGAGGGGTGTTAAATACTTTTAAACTAAGTTAAAGAAAAGATTTGAGTTTTAATAAAATAAATTTGCAATAATTTAAAAACGCAGAAATTTAAAAGCAAGGAAATTTAAAAAAATTGTTTTACTTATAAAAGAAATATCTAGGGTTTTGTTTTGTCTTTCCTAATATGGTGGTTTAAATGATATCTTTAGTTCTTTTTTCTAGTTTTAATTAACTATCTATCAACAACATAAAAGCATAAGATAAATTATATATGATTTAACCGTATCCTATCAATTATGTTATCTCATGTAGATTTAATTAAAACCCTAATTCTAGTTTCTTAATTTAAGCTAGGGTTAACCGTTTATATGTATGTGTAGGTCACGAATCTACCAATACCATGTTCTAGGTTTAGTCTAGATTAATTTAATTAACTAGGTTAGAATATCTATGATCCATATTTTATTCTTACCGTTCCTAATTAACTTTCTCGGCGTCAACTATCATAAACTTAATTAGTTTGTAGGTATCCTAATCTATCCATAACTTTTACTAAAGATATCCACTTTTTAAACGTAAAAGCTACTTTTTTAGATTAGAAACTAAGAGAACTTTATGGAATATAAGTTATTCTTTTTAAAGCAAGAGAATAAAGTAATAAAACATCCACCATATTAAATGCAAAACAAAAATGTAGATTAATAAATTAGCTACGCATATTAAAAAGCAAAACAATAAAAAGAACATTTTATTAAAGAAAAGATAAAACTTACAATTGATCTCTCTAAGAAACTTGAAAAAGTTATTGTCTAAAGAGAGATGATTTAAACTCTACACTATACAAGAGTTTATATAGTCTTTTGTGAGACTTGGAACAAACTTCTAAAGATAAATAGAGAATACTAAACTACCCTAAAAATCCGAGCTCCCGACTCTCCAAATTTTCGGCTGTTTTTGTCATTTTGATGAATTCGGCCGAAATTTTGTAACATATGCATCTCTGGTTTGTTGCATCTTCTGTTATTTGGTCTCGAGATTTCCAAAGTTTGTTTCAATTGTGATAATTGCTTTCCTAATTTTGATATAACTCTATGAAGTCGACATTGCACTCACGCAATCCGACTTTTAGGACAATTTTCCGTCTTTTTGCGTCCAAGCCCTGTTATCTGCATTTATTCACAAGAACACCCAAAGTAGTATAAAATATGAAATATAAACGATAAATGTGATATAAAATTGTGCAATAAATTGCACGTATCAAATACCCCATCACTTATCTTTTGTTAATTCTCGAGCAAATGTAGGGTTTCAAATTCTAAACTAAACTAAACTACAATCTAACTAAATCTTACTCCTACTCCTATGCACCTTTCGTAGGCGGGTGATTGCATTAAGCGCATACAACAAGCCTTTAAAACTCTAGGCGGCCCTAGTAGAAGGAGTGTTGTCTCCTGAGGATTTCTAACGGACAATACCCACAAACTCCCAAAAATGAAAAGAAAATAAGGGAAACAAAATATAAGCATGAAAACTACATACAAAGATAGTAACGGATCAAGAAAAATATGAAAATGATAAGTTTTAAACTTCACTGGCTTTTCAGTGCTCATGAACCACATCTTAATAGCCTTGATCAAATCTGAAAGTTACTTCCTCCATATCATTCCAATCTTTCCTACTTATCTCTCTTTCACACATCAATCTTATACCCCTATGTGCGTGTAAAAATGTCAACCCTACATTCTAAGAATTCAATTCAAGCAATCGTACCATTACCCTAATTATCTCAGTACTACTTCTTCTTTTTATTAAGGAGAGATGGATTTGCTCACACACCTTTAATGCAACCACTAATGCCTGCTTAGGCACTAATCAACCGATTACCTAATGTGTGAGGTTAAGACGTAAATAGCTTCATACATATAAATGTAGTTTTTTAACTAGCTCAGGCTCAGTAGTGACTCCCAAACCAGTTGATCTAAGGCAATAGGTGATAAAGCACCCTTGCTGTATATTTTTGTCCATTTTTTTCATAGCCTTAAGGAAGTTACAATCCAAAGTTATATATATTATTTTTCCTTTTTTTCAACGATACTTTTTTCTTTTCTTTTCATAGTTAGCTTCAAATACCGTTTTTTCTTTCATATTGAAGCTTTCAAACAATGATATGTCATGATATTCTCTACTATCCTGAGCTTGAAGGTGTGTGTATGTGTAGTTTGTACGGTGTATATTCACTAAGTTGGACTAGAGAATAGGCTCCACTTTCATTTCTTTTCTCAAACCCAGTAACTCCTTCAGGATACTAATCTTTTGGGAATGGGCTCATGACTACTTGTTACTAGATCCATTCAACACATCTCTTTTTCTTAAAATATCTTTTTCTCTCTTTTATATACATTTTTCACTCTTTCATTTCCAATTTCGAAATTTTCGAATAATTTTTTTTTCAAAAAAAAATCTTTGTTCAAAAACCAAACCACACCCATAGTTGTTTTAAACAGTGTCCTCGCTTTCCTCTACCCCTTATTCTACCTCAAAATCATAAAATTACATGTGATCAATAGAGCAATTTTCCAAAATAATTAATGGAATTTAGAAAGGAGAAAGAAATATTTGCCTCCCCCAGAAATCTGGGGAGATTTGTTTGCCTTTAATTTTCAAGGGCCGCCCCCTCTCTCCTCTATTGTTGCATAACTGCTCTTTGGTTTTAGGGAATAAGTCACAGTTTGACTATATATAAAGGGCTAGATAAGTTTGCACAAAAGTTCTTCAAGAAATAAAATGAGCAACTAAACCTATAAAAGGAAAAAGTTAGAAAAAATTATTTACACAATGCTTTTGCTAACCCATAAGTTAATATTAACCACTCAAAAAATTTATCTATGATCATGCAGGAGTAGTAAAATAAGTTGTAGCGGTAAGCATCAATAAAGACCCTAAATTTGATAAGTATGATATGAATATGGAGTTTATGAATAGGTGAATAAAATGGTGATCCAATTTTTGTCGACAAAACTAGCGCGATAATAAAATATTTAAATCTAAAAAAATCATGCAACTGCCTTATCTTGCCAAAATATTGGCTTATTGGATCAAAGGTTTCAACATGCGAAGTAAAAATAAAATATCCATTAATATCAGTTAAAGGCTCAATTTCAACATGTTTTTCAATAGAATTGGTTTCAATAATGACCGAAAGTGGTGGAGGATTTGGTTCAATTGTTAACGGCTGAACAGGATACTTACAATTTCTAGGATGGTTTGGGAAATCTAAATATCTATAAGATTAAGTTCATTCTTAAAAAATTTCTCAAAATTTTGATCAAAATATCCTTCTTCAAAATTAACCACCTCTTCATCATTGACTTCTTCTATTATAATAGAAGAATCTTCTTCAAAAATTTCATCAAATCTCTCGTTCAACAATTCTTTCACCTCCTCCTTAAATTGACTTATAGGTTGACCTTTATCTTCTAAAACTGTGGGATCTTCTAAATTTTCTTCAAAAATTTCATTATTTGTTCAAACTAAAGGTGTGGGTTCCCTATCAATAGTTTCCTCAAATATTATATCTACGCCAACCCCATCAAAATCACAAGTATCCTTCACAGAAATGGATTCTATATCTAAAATTTTCTCAAAATTTATATTTGCTACTTTTATTTCATTAAAAACATCTTCCTCAAAATTTTTACTCAAGTCACCTTCATCAAAAGCACAAGTATTTTCCTTAAATATTTTCTCATATCCATCAGGGAAATCAAATATATCAATCTCGACTATATAATCAATTAAATCATCTTCATAAATTTTTTGTAGGAGGCCAAAATGGAAATTCAAAATTTTGAGGGTAGATTTCAAACTCACTAGAAGGATACTCGTCATCACTTCTTTCATGCACCAATAAATCAGACTCTTCTAAGCCACAAGATTCAAATGTGGATTCACAAATTGGGCACTCCTTATATCGGTCAATCTTCCTTGACGTAAATTCGCACATGTACACAGGACACTTATGACTTAAACGTTCTTCGGTTATTCATTCCAAATTATAGTTATTCTGAACAACTTCACCAATAGGTTTGTTATGATGTTCTAAACTGTTGGAAACAATCGGGTTTGGGTGGGTTTGCATTTGGATGGTCTTTTACTCTTTCTTATTGGCTATTGTAGCAATTGTTTGGCCAATAAGAATTTCAACATTATTCAATGATTGCTTAATTGGCATAATTTTATCTTACATAATTATAGCCAACCGTTGTTTAACATATGTACGTCTCGTCTCTTCATCATTATCAACGTCTAATGGTGGAAAAGTTTGGTATGGTTGATAATAATTTGATTGGGTATTGTCATAAGGACGATAATAATATGAATTTGATGGGAATTGTTGTTGGTTTATAAAATTAAAAGAAGTGAATTTTGGATCGGTTGCGGTGTAATATGAATTATAACCGCTCTTATATTTATTCATTCTAATATGATCGGTAAGTATTGAGTTAACTGGATAACATAGTTCATATAAGATCGATTTCGCATGTTCATCACCCATATATTTTTTTTATAAAAATAATATGAAGGAAATTAAATACGACTTTAGCTAATCATAACCAAAAGATATGCACAAGCAATCCCTAAATCTAGGGTCACTTAAGTCAATACTAGACCCGCTTCTAGACTTCCAAAAGAAAAGTTGCGGGATAGATGCTCTAACGCCTCGTTACCAACCGCGTGGCCAGGTAGGTATAGATGGTGAAAGGAGGTTGTCCAAGGCTTTTACCAAGTTCCTTAATTAAATAACCTTCCCACCTAATTTTATTATAGACACCACACGTTTGATGCAGATAAACGGTAGATTACCTACAACCTTCTTCTGTACTAATTGAGCGCAAAGTGTCCTTAAATGCCGAGTCTAGATATTTTTTAGTTAATGTGGGTGAATGCGTATGCTTGGCTGTGATTTGTGGGGCCTAGAAAGGGTGATGAAATCCCCACCTAATCCGGATTTAGGTTGTTGCCCTTTAAGATCTTTTTAAATATGCAAAATAAAATCACACAAAATCTAAAACAATAAAAAAGAATCTATTTTTGATTTTTGATTTTGATTTATTTTTATGCGGCGTAAAGAACTCTACAAAAACTGTTAGTTGGAATAAAAAGATTTAGGGAAGAACAAGATTGTACCTAAAGTCTAGAGATGTGCCTCGATTCTGTTGAATGCTTGCCACTTTATCAATAATGGAAAAAAATTCTGGAATGTACTCAATAAATGCAACAAATTGCAACTTGAATTTTTTGTGAAACCCTAAAAATTTCGGCCGAAATTGACTATATGTTGGTTTCGACTGAAATTTTTTAACTTGGGCAAAAACTCCAACTTCCCTCTTGATCGACTCGATCCGCTCTTCCTGGAAGTTTGTCTCGATTCCTGAAATAAAAAACAGAGAATTCACAGAATCAAATTTAATAAAATTAAACTAAATTAAACTAAAATTAAAAACTAAAACTTGAATTTAAAAGTAATTAAACTACACCTCCCCGGCAACAGCGCCAAAAACATGATGAGATTTTTATAGTTCACCAAATTAAACCTCAAGTATACAACTTTATCGCCAATAGTTCTTGAGAATCGTTCCCACAAAGAGGGGTGTTAAATACTTTTAAACTAAGTTAAAGAAAAGATTTGATTTTTAATAAAATAAAATTGCAATAATTTAAAAACGCAGAAATTTAAAAGCAAGGAAATTTAAAAAGATTGTTTTACTTATAAATGGAATATCTAGGGTTTTGTTTTGCTTTTCCTAATATGGTGGTTTAATGATATCTTTAGATCTTTTTTCTAGTTTTAATTAATTATCTATTAACAACATAAAAGCATAAGATAAATTATTTATGATTTAATCTTATCCTATTAATTATGTTATCTCAGGTAAATTTTATTAAAACCTTAATTCTAGTTTCTTAGTTTAAGCTAGGGTTAACCGTCTCTGTGTATGTGTAGATCGCGAGTCCACCAATACCATGTTCTAGGTTTAGTCTAGATTAATTTAATTAACTAGGTTAGAATACCTATGATCCATATTTTATTCTTACCGTCCCTAATTAACTTTCTAGGTTTCAATTATCATAAACTTAATTAGTTTGTAGGTATCCTAATCTATCCATAAATTTTACTAAAGGTGTCAACTTTTTAAACGTAAAAGTTACACTTTTTAGATTAGAAACTAAGAGAACTCTATGGAATATAAGTTATTCTTTTTAAAGCAAGAGAATAAAGTAATAAAACATCCACCATATTGATGCAAAACAAAAACATAGATTAATAAATTAGCTACGCATATTAAAAAGAAAGACAATAAAAAGAACATTTTATTAAAGAAAAGGTAAAACTTACAATTGATCTCTCTAAGAAACTTAAAAAATTATAGTCTAGAGGGAGATGATTTAAACCCTAGACTATACAAGAGTTTATATAGTATTTTATGAGATTTGGAACAACTTCTAAAGATAAACAGAGAATACTAAACTACCCTAAAAATCCGACCTCCCAACTCTCCAATTTTTCGGCTGTTTTTGTCATTTTGATGAATTCGGCCGAAATTTTGTAACATATGCATCTCTAATTTGTTGCATCTTCTGTTATTTGGTCTCGAGATTTCCAAAGTTTGTTTCAATCGTGATAATTGCTTTCCTGATTTTGATATAGCTCCATGAGGTCCACATTGCATGCATGTAATCCGACTTTTAGGACAATTTTTCGTCTTTCTGCGTCCAAGCCTTGTTATCTACATTTATTCACGAGAACACCCAAAATAGCATAAAATATAAATTATAAATGATAAATGTGATATAAAATTGTGCAAAATTGTACCTATCATAGGGTTGGAGGCCTACGAAGCTCCTGATGACCATCTAAGTAAACACTGTCAAACCTATAAGGATAGTCTGGTGACAGGAAACGCCGATTACTGCAAAAAGAAATTTTGTTGCTAAAATTTAACCGTCTCGATATTGTATCTTGCTGGCAGTAAGGCATGCTTTGTAACCATGTACGGACCAACCTGATTGCATTCCATATGCAGGAAAGTAATTAATTGTCCACATTAATGTCGTACGCATAGTGAAGGTTGTATCTGTGTTCACATCGTAATTCTCCACACCATCAATGAATAAAGATTTTAACTCTTCGATCAGAGGTCGGAGGTAGACGTCGATATTGTTTTCTGGTGATTTCGGTCCGTCAATACGAAGAGACATCATAAAGTAGGACTGATCCATAACTAACCACGGCGATAGATTATAAGCCATCATTACAACGGGCCATGTGCTATGATTACCATCCTTATAATTGAATGGGCAGAAGCCATCACTAACCGATCCGAGCCTGATATTGTGAGGATCACTGCTGAATATTAGGTGCTCTTATCAAAATCCTACCATACCGGCGAATCTCTTGGATGACTCATTTTTCTATCTTCGCTTAGAGGAGCACGGTAATGTCAAATCATTGCTTTTGCTATCTTCTTACACCTGAATAGCCTCTGCAGCCTCTGTGTTATGGAAAAGTATCGTGCTACCTTGACAGGTATATCTGGTTTCTTATTAGATACTTTCGGTTTATACCTGTACTCTCCACAGGTGGGGCACTCTTTTAAATCTGAATTTTCTTTCCAGTACAATACACAATCTTTGGGACATGCATGAATTTTCTCACAGTTCAGACCCAAATTAGAAATCATCTTCTGGGCTTCATACCAGCTCTCAGGCATATTATTTTCCAGGGGCATAAATCTTTCAAGAACTTGAGAAGTATCGTGAATGACTTGTTACTCCATTTATTTAGAGACTTGATCTCGAAAAGATAAACGAACCATAATAGTGCGGAACTTTGCATTCTCATAAATGGTCTTCTGCTATCATTCATGCAATTCTCATACTTATCTGCACGCTACCTTTGACCGGAAAAAGGTCTTCTTCAGTAGGATTACTATCACCAATAGCAGTCTCTACCATATTTTCCATTTCCTCTCCTGGAAAGAAATTCTCTTCTTCTTCTTCCGCCACATTAACGTCTTCTTCTTCTTCCCCGTGATATAACCAGGTTGTATAAAATCTAGTAAAACCATATTTAACGATATAAAACTTTACTTCCCCTATCTTCCGGAATATTTTATTCTCACAACTATCACACGGACAAAGGATCTTCCCCAACACGACCTTATGATGTTTACGTGCAAATTTGATGAAAGCAGCAACTCCTGTGACAAACTTAGGGTTCGTGCATTGTTGCCGATCAACGTACATCCAGTCCTTAATTTTGATATACTCATAGAACATGTTAGACTATAATATATATATAACAGATCCTAAAAGCACATGTGCGCATGTGTGTGTATAAGATTATCGCTCTCAAGTATGAGTTGTTCATGTAATTTAAACCCTATTATATGTCACTATATTGATATACCTATTCATCCTTCTTCAATAATAATAAACCAAATAAAGTATGCAATTTGAAGAGATTTTAGTTCTTAACATCACTTGGTTTAAGTTATTACAACAACTGCAGGGGGTAAGGCTTCTATCCCATTAAGAATGTATAGAGCAGACAAATATTCGGTTGTGCTTTCATCCGTTTCAAGAAAAGGGGGCAGCGTCCTCAAAATTTGGCTTCACGTGTTAAACATGTGGGCGCTCATATGCAAAGCATGTGGGCGCTCATATGCAAAGCATATGAGCACTGAAAACAAACAACTAAGGGCTAAACATGTCTCACGTATTAAACACGTGAGTGCTTATATGCAAAGCATATGAGCGCTGAACATAAATAACTAATGGCCAAACAGGCCTCATGTGCTAAACACGTGAGCGCTCATATGTAAAGCATATGAGTGCTGAAAATAAACTAAATAAAACAACTAATGGCCAAACAGGCATCACGTGTAAAACACATGAGCGCTCATATGCAAAGCATATGAGCGCTGAACATAAATAACCAATGACCAAACAGGCCTCACGTGTTAAACACGTGAGGGCTCATATGCTCATATGAGCGCTGAAAATAAACAGGCTAAAACCCACACTAGGGGTCACGTGTTAAATACGTGAGTTCTCTTGCCGCTCACATGCAAAGCATGTGAACGCCCCAATTTAAAATACTCCTATCAAATTATAGAATTAAATTCTATTTAGGAAATATTTTCCTGATCTTTCTCAAACTAGAAAGATCTTCTCCGTTAAACAGAAGACCTTTGGATCAAAGATCCAACGGTGATCATCTGGTAGAATAAAATTTTATCATAGGAAAAATATTTTTCTAATCTTGTTAAACTAACAAGATACTCATATGATAAGAATAAAATTCTATGTTAAACTAACGAGATATCCATATGATAGAATTAAATTCTATATTAAGAAAATATATTTCTGATCTTGTTAAACTAAAAAGATATGATAGAATAAAATTCTAATCTTGTTAAAACTATCAAGATATTCATAATCTTGTTAAACAAACAAGGAATCTTCTCTGTTACACAGAAAGCATTTGGATTAAAATTCCAACGGTGAATAAAATTCACCGATTGATCTAAAAGATCACGGAATCAATCATGATCTCTCAATGAGGGATTCTCTTAACAAATTGATTCTTGTTCTTCTCATATAAATAGGAGCAAAAAAAGAGAACAGACAGAAAACAGAGAGAAGAGAGAGTACGAAAAAAAAGAAAAGAGAATTCAATTCTCTAAAAAAGATCTCCCTTTTAGGGAAAAAAAATCCTAGGTAAGAAGAAAGACACAGAGATTATCTTATCTCTTCTTCGCCACTCCAAGGATTTAACCCTTCAAAAAAAAAAAGAACTTAGTTCTTCCTTTGGTTGAGGTCTGCAGAAGCATATCTCCCCACAAGTTGAGAATTTAATTCTCATCGGTGAGATTCTGTTATGCAGATTCAAAACTTAGGGGAAAGAACTAAGTTCAAAAAATTTAATTCTTCCAAAAGTATATAGGAATTTAATTCCTCTGATAAAACTAGGATTTAACCCTGTAAAAGAATTTAATTCTTATAAAACAAGGGACCTGAAATTCTTAAAACTGATCAAAATCTCTATGCATATAAAAGAAAAGACTGGTGATTCATTAGTGTTCAACACTATAACGAGAGCTCACGTGTTCCTACGTGAGCACCTCCGATGAACAAAAAGGAATGACTGAGATTGAATCACGTGTTCTCACGTGACCCCCAAACCGTTGCTTAATACTCATATGGAAAAAGGGAAAAATCCAAAGACAGTGCTCACATTTTAAGCACCTCACGTGTTCGCACGTGAGCATTATATGAACTAAGTGCTTAGTACTTATAAAAGGAAAAGGGAATAAACCCAAAGAGACAGTGCCCAACTCTGGGACGCCCCACGTGCCCACACGTGAGGGCCACAAGAATTAAGTGTTTAACACTTATATACAGACGGAGATTTGGACCCAAGTGTACATCGCCAACTTTCAGGCGCCTCATGTGCCACATGTGAGCGCCCCAAATTTCAGTGTTTAACATTGCTTTAGAGTCTCACGTGGAAGCATATGAGCACCGAGCATATATTAGTGATTAACACTATAAGAAGCCAAATTCATCCCCAAATTGGCTAAGTCTTCCTAAGATTAAAACAATTTGGATCTCCAAACAGACCGAGCCTCTATGCTCATGACTTCCCAAACTAATGATTCCTCAATTGATAATTGACCAGAACGGTGTCCATCCCACATCTCCTAAGTTAATCTTAGTCTCCCAAAAATGACTAATGATTCTTAGACGGTCCACCATGATCTCTCCCATCAATCTGGAATTTGGTTCAAGGGTGCATCTCTCCACACCTCTGATACATATCGTTTTAATTCTTCAACGTCTTCAGAGAAGTAGCAGTTCCCGACAACCAACAACTCTTTGGTACACTCCCAGACCCATGAGCACACCTCAATACGGACCGCAACGTGTCCTTAAACTAGCTATGGACCGCAACGTCCTTAAACTAATAATAGACCGAAACGTTCTTAAACTAACAACGGACCGTAACGTCCTTAAACAAAAACAATGGAGCCCAAATGCTCTTTTGTTGGGTCTGAATGATCCCAAAATCCTGTTGAGTAGATCTTAGTCTAAAATTAGAATAACGTATCCTTAACAAATATTTAAGTTGATCTTAATCTCGAACGAGATTAACGATCCTTAAATCAAACCAAACCTAAATCTAAGAATATATGGATTTTGACTAATCCATGCCCTACGGGCGAACACATAAATTAGTCTCTGTATACAATCCACGGGCAACCAAAAATAAAACAAATACACACGACACGAAGTGAACATCTGGAGCAAGAGAAAGTGGTTATCGCTACGCGGTAACGTAATTAACTGCAGGGGCTTGCGCCTGCAGGGAAGAGCGTCCCCACAATCAAAAACCCCTCAGAAATGAGGGGGAATCTGACGAAGTCTGCTACAACGGCCGCATCCGTCCAAACCTCCGATACGCGGTGCCATAAATCAACTTGGCATCTTTGGAGAGGTGGACGGATAAATCCAAATAGTATCTGCCCCCAAAATTCAGGCCAGACGTCCTAACGTCCCGGTCGTGTCTTTCAGCGGTAAACAGATTCTGGCATGCCCGATGGGACCTTTTCCTCTTTCCACTCCACACTTCGTGTGTCGTGTTCGCAAAAAAATCGTGGTTTGCTATGGTTGCCCCTGGATTCGAGATACTAAGACTTGGTGTCTTGCTCTTGTGCAGAGAAGAGAAATCGATGGCTTCCAACTGCAGCTGCAACAGCAACTCCCACTCCGTCCCCGCCGGAGGAGTAACTTATTGGCCCCAAGCGGCCTCTGTCTTTACAATGCTAGTAGAGCAGGTGACTCAAGCCACCACTGGACTATTCTTTTGGACCATGATCCTGCCAGCAAGCTTCAGCACCCTGGTGCCATCACAGGAAGCTCCAAAGAAGTCGGTTTTCGATCGACTTGCAGCCACCACGACCCCTCTCAACGGGTCGTCCAAGTCTTCCACCTCAATCTTCAATAGACTGAGCCAAAGCTCCAGTGGGCCTGCAAAGAAGGTCTCAATACCTGAAGGGGTTATCCCGAAGTGGATAGCCATTCCAGTTCCGGCAGACGAAGTCGTCCAAGGAGCTTCTCCTACTAAAGGATCGGTCTTCGCTAGACTAGCTGTTCCGACTCCTGCTAGGGGTGAAGTCATCAAAAATACTCCCCCTACCAGAAAGTTGTCCTTCGAAAGATTGTTCGTCCATCTCAACGGATGTCAGTCTTCAATAGGCTGGCACCAGCAGTAGCCCCTAAACAGAGCAGGGGGCATGACAGAGCCGCTTCCATAACTGAGGTGGTCCCATCCGTAAGACATGCTCGACATCGCCACTGGCGCCGGGTAAGAAGAGCTAGGGGCAATTCTGTAACAACCCCAAATTTCCAATACAAGTTTATACAAAAAAAATTCAAAAAAATCCATAAAGGGGTATTTTAGCCTGAGCACAAGTTATAAGTAATTATTTTTCTTTTTAATTACAAGTTAAAAGAATGTAACAACTCCATTTTTAGTGTACAAAAATTTGCTTTAAAATTAATGTATACTTGGGGTATTCACATTTACTGTTATTACTTTAAGTAATTAATTAGCTCCATAATTACAAGAAGGAGCTTGTAGCTCATTGGTAATATCTTGCACTGCTGAACCAAGCCACCAGAGTTCAAATCCCATACCCCACATTATTTTTAATATTGATTTTTTTTAAAACCTTTAGAATACCAAGAGTTTACACGTGCATATCTCACAAAAACCCTACTACACCCAAATATGTAACATTTCCAGGAGTTAGATGAACCGTCGGGGGGGATCTCGGCCGCCTGACTCGGCCGGGAATCGGCCGAATCGGGCTTGACTCGGTCTGACTCGGTCCTCAGACCGAGTCACAGCCGAGTACGGCCGAGTCGGCCGATTCCGGCGACGACCCCAACATGAAAGTTGTGTCTTTTCATATTCCCTATGCACCTGCAAAATTTCAGCCTCAGACCATTTCCAGAGCTCTTTAAAAACCCCAATTACTCCACTTTTAATACATTTTTATTACATTTTATCACATTTTTATTTTAAACTTTTCATCTACCCTAACCCTAGCCTAACCCTATAAATACTAACCCTACACACTACCCACTCACCCCTAAAATCCTGGGCCCACTCTCTCAAAAATTTCCAAGAGTCGTGTACTTTGAAAACAAGCTCGAGGCGAAGCTCCGACGAAATTCCGGCGGAACTTTCGGCGAACGTTTTGGGAACTACCGGGGACGAAGCAATACATCGACAATCACTCTAGTTCCCTCTCACTCTCTTGTTCAATCTAAAACCCGTAAGTCCCACTTCCTTCCCTCTTTTCTATTCAAAAAAAATACGAAATTACAAAACCCGACGGAATCGGGACAAATCCGATTTCCGATTCGGTTTTCTATAAAATTCCACTTCTCACTAATACAATCATACTTAAACATCCTTATGTTGACTATTAAATACTAGTCAAACAATTTGAACAAGTTTCATCACATGAAATGATAACTTTTTCAAATTATCGTATTTTTCACTTAAATACCACATTGTTTCAATCCTTCATTTAACCCCATCAAACTTGCTCACGAGGTAACGACCTACCTCCTCACACACTTACATACAACCTTACACGATACCATTGAAACCTTAGAATACGAGAAAACAAGCATTTACATTAAATACCACATACTTAATAAAACCAATTCTAAAAGATTTAGTTTTGATACACTTTTTAAAGAAGTACCACTTATTATGAAAATACGATAAGTTGTGAATATCGATCGTTTATCTAAACCTGACTTTGTGGTGTCTAGTCTAGGCAAGTGAGAAAGGTAACTTTAAAAGGCCCGTCTCACGATGATTCATGAGTGGATCCCTCCTTTCTTCACTTGTACTTACCTGACCACAATTGGCGGTGAAGAGGCGATTTGAGGTATCTCACAACTTGTCGTCTGGACCAGTTAGGAGTAAACTAGTTGACTTAGGAGAATCTAGAACATACACTACGGAAAATATACACCTTAACAAATAAATACCATTTACTTCATAAAACCGTTTTCTAAAGGATTTAGTATTTTACAATATTTGCAAAGCGCCGCTACAACCCACTTTGGGGAACCCGTTCGGGATGGTGCGGTTTATCGCACACCCTCGGGTTTAGTAGTGCGAGATTCAGACCTCTGCAAGGAGCATTCGGTCTCGAAAGATTTAAAATACGATATCTTAAGAAAATGAGATTTTTAAAATATAAAATATTTATTAAAATTATTTTTGTATAAATATATGTATATTTATCATTAAAATACCTATTTTATTATGATATAAATATTCCACCTTTTTCTAAAAAATCACAAGAATCAATTTTACAGTAAAATACCATAAATTCCAAATAAATCAACTTTACAAATAAATACCTTTATTTATGAAATTAGGATATTTTCACTAGAAATATCACAATATAAAATCCACCTTCATTACAACTCTAAAGACGAATAACGAATACTTGAGGTATATTTTGAAAAGTATATAAAAGTATTTTTACATAAAACCCACTCAAGTTTTATAAATTTCCCTAAGGACCCTAGCAAATTATAGGTAAGAATTAATCAAGACTTCGATTTAAATTTCTAATTGTCTGACTCGGGTTTGAGTCTGATTATATTTGACTTGAATATGATTCAAGTACAATCTACAATCTTCAATATTGCAATTCAACATGAATCCATGAATCCAATCATCAATCTATACAACTTGACTGAACCGAACCATGGATATACATTCTATTTACATGGTTCTCCAGTTATTCCATTTACATAATTCTACGGTTACATCCGTTTACTGATATCATGGTTTCGGTCAGTCTTTCAATTATACATTTAATACAATTTACAGTACAAAACAATACAAATAAAACACTACGGGGTTTAAGGGGTAGATTGGTACGGAAGGTGTTAAAGGTGGAACGATACGGTAAGATTAAGACACTTAACATGAATCCAATTGCCGTTGTTCCGGGTTGTATAACGGAGCCTTATACTTCCATTTGCCCTGGTCTCTAGCATACTGAGACCCCTCTCGTATACACCGGCATTCTTCTGTACCAAGGTACAAACAACAATGTTAATACAACATTGCAACAATATAATACAATATTAAAAGCTACTCTCTCTCTCTCTTTCTTCTTTTCTACTTCTCCCTTATCTTTGGGACTTATCGAGCGATCTGTTCGCTGATGACATTCTATTTCTTTCCTTCTTTGAATGTCGTCAGGTGGTTTGGACCCGACAGAGATCGAGCCATCTGCAGAAGACTTGGATCAGCTTGCTGAAGAACCAGAGCTCTAGTTTCATTGTACATTTTCCATTCAGTACTTTTCATTTCTTGTCATGCTATTGTCTAGGCATCGCTTATGTTTCATTTGTATTTACTTTTCATGCATTGTACAAAAGAATGTTAATAAATAAAGTTGATGTTCAGTTTATATCTCTTGTCTCTTGTGTATTTAATTTTATATTGCTTAGTTACGCTTAGCGTATTTGCTTCTGAGTAAATACGTAGCGGACCAGTCGCGTCCCCTTCACCGTATACCGGGAAGCGGGGCGTGACAAACTCCCCCTCTAGATTTATTCCACCAGCTCCAACGGTGGAAGTTGAAGTTGCTGTTCCAACCGGGAACAGCTTTGATCTGCTTAAGAGGGTGCGAAAGAACTCTCCGACCGCGGTGCTGAAGAAATTTCCCCCACCTGTTGAAAATATGATGCAGGCAAGGCCGGAGAAAACCCCACTGCCTGCGGTGAATTCCAAAGGCACTGGACCCAAACGCCTCAAGTCTGAGGGCATGATCGTGCACATGGTGTACATGGCTTCCGGGAAAGAAGAAAGCCGTGCATCTGTAGGTCGTCGACCACTCACCCGGTCGTTCACAAAAGCTCAGGAGCAGCAACAAAAGCTCCAAGAAATGCTGATGAAAATTTCAGCACTCACCGGGCACAAAGAATGCTAGGAATCAACGTCTGAGCAGCACCAGGAACAAGCGACCGACACGGAATTCTTGTGAAGGGTGCTGGAAAGGAAAGATAATGAGGCCGCGGAACAAGCTGCTAATATAAAACAGATGGCGCTTTTGTTCCAAGACATGGTTGGGATGATGATCCAGCTGGAACCTCAAGCCGAAGACCTTCCGATAATCATCGAAGACGACAGAGGGGATCCGTCAAACCCTCCTCCGGCTGTCTCAGCAGCCCAGGAAGAGAAAATTTCCAAGGCTGCCCTTGATGACTATATAGCTCAACAAATACGAGCTCATCAAGCGAGTGAAGCGGCTGGCCAAGTCGTCGGAACTGGGCAACCTTATCCAGAGGCTGGTACGATCAAATCAAGTACCCACCAGGATATACGATCCCTAAGTTCCATGTGTATAAGGGGACGGGCAATCCAGACCAGCACGTTGCTCAATTCAGAGCTTTTTACTGTAATACTGGAGGCGACAGCAAACTGCTGCTTCGCCAGTTTGTTGGCAACCTGTCCGAGACGGCGTTTGAATGGTACTCGGAGCTCCCAAATGACTCCGTCAAAACATTCACGGAGATAGAATTACTATTCACACATTGGTTCACAAGCGCAAGCGAGCGCACCCCGATCACGGCATTAATCAATGCCAGGGTGAAGCCAGGAGAAACCTGGGTTCAATACGCCATTCGATGGCGGAACCTATGGTCAATATGCAAACAACGCATAGAAGAAGCTCCTGCCGTGGGCATGTTCGTAGGGACCCTTGATCCTCAGGCGACTATATCCCAGTTCATGATGTTCTTCAAGCCGACCACTTTCCAGGCTTTGATCAACAAGCTGGTGTAAATGGACCAGATGGGCCAGGGCTGTCCTGTTCAAAAACGGATCCTCGAAATATAAAGCGTAAAGGGAAAGCGACCTTTGTTGCCAATAATCAACAACAGCCAAGCGACCCGAAACCGGTTGCTCGCCAAAGCAACACACGCCGATCCCTCGAAGAGAAGTTGGGACGTCTTTACTCGTTTCCCCGGGATAAAACGAGGAGACTGTTCGAACTGGCGGTGCATAACAGGCTCATCCCTCTGCCGGATTCGAGACGCCCACTGCAGCCTGGTGACGTCAACAGTCCCAACTACTGCCCCTACCATAGAGTAATGGGCCACCCAATTGAAAATTGCTACATCTTCAAAAACCAGGTTGAGGACCAGTACCAACAAGGCAAGTTCGCGCTGTCTGAAAATTGGAAGGTAAATCCGCCACAGCAGCACGCTCCTAAAAAGGTGGACACGCCAGGGGCATCATGCTCGTTTGTAGAAGAAGCTCCATGGGAAGTTATCCTTTCAGCTAAAACTAAAAGAATGCTGAAGGATCTTCAAGCATGTCCGGCGATCAGGTGGAAAAGCCCGTTGGAGCCTGAGATCATTGAAGGGATGCTGAAACCGCGTCCCACACCAAAAACAGCTAATGATGGGCAAAACCTCCAGGCTAAGCCTTCGAAGTCTTCGAAGAAAAAGAAGAAGACTAAGAAGCCAGCGCAGCCTAACGACAAGCACACAGACCTGCAAAAATACATCGACGCGCTGGAGGAATACAACTAAAAGGCGCGGACCCTGGTCACACTCGAAGAGTTTCTCAACCATATCCTTGAGAAAGGAGATAGTGACGATGATGAGGGAAATGGCTCGTCAGGAGAAACTGAAGATTATGTAGCAAGTTGCCACATGTTTTCACGTTCGTCGTTAAATAGTGAAAAAACTCCCTCGGCGTCGGAAAGCAACGCAGAAGAACTGGGGGCAAGACCGGTGCAAAAATCCCTGGAGCCGTCAGACGACTTGATTGACAGGTTGCTAAACAAATCCCTTCAAAAGAGTAAAGCTAACTAAGAGCGTGAAACGGCCATTTATGAAAAGGCCAAGCGTTGGCGTCAGGATGAAGAAGCTGCGGTAAGGAAGAGTCACAAAGTACTCCAACCAGATCGAAGCACACCTGCGGCAGGCAAAAGCAAGTTTAAGACAAGGAAAATGTTCGCCAAAGCCCTGTCAATGGGAATGAAGCTGCCACCTTTCAATGGAGATACTCCAGGGAGTACGTGCCTCGACGAAACGGATGTACATCCGAACTACTGCTTATACCATCGGAGGGTCACACACCCCACCGAAGAGTGCAGTGCCTTCAAGAAGTGATGGCAAGGATACGTTGCCCATCGACAACACTTCAAACGGATGAAGCGCAAAGCCCGTCGACAACAAAGAAGCGCGACAGATGAGCGTGAAGGAATGATTGGCAACTGTCATATGATTGATAGCAGTGCGGCAAAAGCGAAATCTCAAGTTCTTACATTCAGGAGCGATTCCGAGGAAGAAATAACCCTTGGCCCTCTCTTCAAAGAATCCACCTCTAGAAAAGAAGAAGAAGTGAAGAACTGCGAAAACATTCACTGCGTAACCGTACGTTGCCTGAAAAGAACCTCGGACCCTCAAACAAAGGTTCGAGCAAAAGAGACAAGGGAAAAGAAAAAGTCTCTGAGGAAATTACCCTCGATGATAGAGTCGTCGAAGAGCTCGCAGCCAAGGACCCGCCTAAGAAAAACAAGGTGGATTACAATGTTCTGGCACATCTGAGAAAGATACCCTCACAATTGAGTATTTTGGATGCCCTTCCCCTGTCCAAAGAGGCGCGAGATTCTCTGATCAAGGCACTGCAAGTGCCTGATCAGTTCCAAGCTTTCTTTGAGGAAGAAAAGATGAAGGACGAGCTGGCAGAGGTTCATACAGCTGACATCACATTTGGAAATGAAGATCTCCTCCTCGGAATGTGCAAGCACAACCGTCCTCTATATGTCATCGGGTACTGCTACGACATTAAGATAGGCAAGATACTGGTCGACGACGGATTCTCTGTCAACCTTCTCAATGTGAAGGTGCTGAAGGAGATCTGCATGAACGTTCAGCACCTGGCTCGGGACAAAATTACCATCTCCGGGTTCGATTCGCAGTCATCGCAGACGCTTGGGTCCGTGATATTGACATTACGCTTTGGGATGCTAGTCACTGACATCAAATTTCATGTCATCGACGCTAAGACTTGTTATAACGCTCTGTTCGGCCGGCCTTAGTTACACGAGTACAACATCATCCCTTCTACACAACACCAGTGTATGAAGTACTTCAAATACGTCCTCAAGTACACGGTTACAGGGGAGCTAAATCCATTCTTCGTAAATGAAGTCCGCAAATACGAAGACGCCAAGTACTTCCTACCAGACTTCGAAGACACGGAAAGGTGTCGTAAACCCGAGAACCGACAAAAAGCCGTCGCCACCATCCCAATCTTTGGGAGCGATACCGAGGAAGATGAAGAAATAGTCTACTCAGGGCAGCCCCAAGGCAACAGGCCAGGACCATCTGCTCCTATTTTGGTCGTTGGCGGTGACTCTGAAGACGATTCCAATGTAGTGTTCTCCGTCTTCCCGTCAATGCAGACCTTCGCTGAAGCTGATCAGAGTTTGAAAATCACCATGGTTCTGCAGCAACATTACAGGGAACTTGATGCGCTCGATACATACTGCGTGCAAGAGCTGCATACCTTCTACGTTCCTCCTAGGCGGAGAGATGAAAAGGCGATCCTCTTCTATCAATCTACGGAGACCAAAGTGAAGAAAGAAGTCTGGCATGGTGCCGATCTTGCGCTTGATAGGCTTCAACAAATCCGGCTACCCAGGTACTATGTAGAGGGATTGAATAGGCTATTAAGATGCCAATGCATACCTTTCAAACAGACCGCTCGGCAAGCCCAGTTCTACAACAAGATTTGGGACGTTCCCGGAACTCAGCAAAAGATGCCCAACGGGAGGATGGAGATGACTGGAATTGGATACGTTCGGTCCAAGAAACGGGAGTGATTCCATGGTTGCCATGTCATAAAAAAATCCGGTGGAGAAGCGAATGCATTTCCAGATAGCACTGATATCGAACCAGAGCAAGATCCCGCCATGAGAATACCAAGCCCGTCATTCGAAGAACAAATTGACAAGCTGATAAAGGAAGCGGGTCAAAAGGTTCGGGATGACCACAGCCGCGAAATGGCCATTTACAAGAAAGCCAGGACGCAACGTCTCATTCAGCAGTCCACAGAAAGAGAAAACTACGATGCCCTTCATCCTCTACCTGCCATGCGCTCTCGTGGCAAGGAAAAAGTCCGACGCAGAAGAAACAACAAGATCAAGAACGGGAATGGCGTTCAAAAACAGCGAAGTGGATCCAAGAAGCCACGCGATCGAGAAAAAGTCAGCTGGAATCCGTCTTTTATGAAGAAGATGGGTCGGGAATACTCTTTCCCTCAAGACAAGACAAGGAAAATATTCAACCTTGTCATGAACCATCAAATGATGACGCTCCCGGAGTCTCGGCACCCCGAGCAAATAAATGAGGTCCATCATCCGGCTTATTGCTCCTACCACCGAGCAATAGGACATCCTCTTGAAGATTTCTTCACCTTCAAAGACTGGGTCGAAGACCAGTATCAGCAAGGCAGGTTTGCTCTATCTGACAATTGGAGGGTAGCCCCACCATGAAAGCATGAGCCAAAAGTAACCTACACTGTGAAGGTAAGTCTAGATCAGCATCGAGCTTAGAAACGAGCTCGTACCTTCCACGTGATAACACTATCAAAAGAAGGAGAGCACGAGAATATGGACGACCTCCCCCGGTGCTTCGCAAATGAGGATGAGGACGAGGTGATCTCAGAATTTCTACCAGCTCCAAAAGAGCTGGAAGATGGGATACACACCACGGCGGACAATCTAAGGAAAATTGACTTAGGGACAGAAAACGAGCCGAGGCCAACGTTCGTCAGTGAGCTGCTGTCTGAAAAGCAGGTGGCCACACTAAAAGACGTACTTACGCAATATAAAGACTGCTTCGCATGGAATTATTCCGAGATGCCGGGACTAGATCCAGAAATAGCAGTGCATAAACTGGATATATCGCCGGAAGTTAAGCCAGTCAAGCAAGCGCCAAGAATAATGCGGCTCGAACTCGAGATAGGTATCAATGCCGAAATCAAGAAACTTATTGACTCCGGCTTCATCCAAGAAATTCAGTATCCCGACTGGATTGCCAACATTGTTCCAGTGATGATGAAGAATGGGACAGTACGCATATGCGTGGACTTTCGGGACCTCAACAAGGCTTGCCCGAAGGATGACTTCCCAGTACCTATTACCGAGATGATGATCGATAACACGTCCACTCACGAGGTCTTCTCCTTCATGGATGGATCTTCCGGTTACAATTAAATAAAAATGCATCCTCAAGACCAAAAGCACACCGCCTTCCGGACTCCGCTAGGCATATTCTGCTATAAGGTGATGCCCTTCGGCTTGAAGAACGCAGGCGCTACCAACCAGAGGGCTATGACGAAGATCTTCGATGACCTCACATACGAGATTGTCGAATATTATATCGACGACCTCGTGGTGAAAAGAAAATCGTACGAGGAACACTGGGAGTATTTGAAAATAGTGTTCTAACATCTTCGGAAATATACTGAAGATGAACCCCCTTGTCACGCCCCGCTTCCCAGAGTGCGCTAAGATGGGCACATGACAGAGCCAACCATGCTACCTGTGGCTAGGAAACATCCCTACACAGTCACATTACGGCTGTCTATAGATATCAAGAACAAGAAAATAAAAGAAACTATCTAGTACATGTCCATGAACCAGAACGAACGAGTCAAGAAATAATATGCGGAAGCAATAGATCCAATAAACAATAACAATCTGGAAAGTACGTCCCATAATACGGACTCACATCAGGAATGAAAATACGAAATAAAACTAAACTAACTAACTACTAACATGATCTTCACTGCTCGGCTTGTTGGTCAAAATACTTCTGAACTGCCTGCGACAGAGATAGAGGATCTGGGCCATGCAAAACCCAGACGTCAATGCGTCATGATATCAAACAATAATAAATGAACAGGATACACGAGATATGCAGGCATGAATCATAAACAGTAACATGAGTGTAATAAGTAAACACGGATATAGAACGGTGAAGTGTATAAATATATGTGACGTGCAGTGATCAATCTAAACTGTGCTACTGGGTTACCTATTCTAAAGTTGTTCGAAATCAATTAATGTAATCCTCCATGTTACTCAAAGGATATGTCCCGTTACCCCCCGGGACCACGGATCAGGAATATGTGAACCAAGAGTGGTTCTGTCCCGTTACCCCCAGGACCACGGATCAAGATGTAAGAGTCACGAATGGCTCTGTCCCGTTACCCCCCGGGACCACGGATCAAGTAATACCCTTTAATACACTTTAGTTTACACTTTTGATTTCCCCATACCCCCAAGGTTATGTGTTCAGGTCAGGTATTGATAAATCTGGAGCTAATGCCAACACAGGATCAAATAGGTACAGGTTTGTCTAAATAGACAACATGATATGTCCGTAGGGACGACAGGTCACGATTGTCGGCATTAGAAACAGGATCCGGTAATCATGTCAAGTAGTGGTGTAACAGATCATGTCAGATAGTGTACAGGTATCAAGCGGATGCTCATAAGAAAACTGTAGCAAGTACGGATGCACGAATAAAAGCATGGATGCACAATTATTTATCAGGGGTCACATCATGATTATGTAGGATGCACCATATCAAGCATGGGGTACTAATATAACAATAATATGAAAAAATGTGACATGGCATGCAAATTGATATATAATTAATGGTATGGATGCACAAACATTGATTAGGGTTACATTTACAGTTCAAAGACTAAATGGGATGCACATTATTAAGCATGGGGTGTCACTACAGTAATAACATGAGTCAATATGATCTATAGATGCAGTTATATATATTTTAAATGATACGGCTGCAAACGGGTATCCGAAAATGGTAAAACTGTAAACTGGATGCATAACTAAACAATATGTAATACTATTATTCAAATGGGTGCAGTATATTGTAAAATAGCATGTAGCAAGATTAACTTGCATGCACTAGATACGAAATAAATTGTATGGATGCAAACGGACGTCGTAAAACTGTAAAACTATAACATGGGATGCATGATTTAAAATACAAGTGTTATATTTATTCAAATAGATGTAAATACAGTAACATAGCATGTAGCAAGATAAACTTGCCTCGATGGATTGCGATACGGATACGTACGGCACGTCCTATGTCGGTAAAACGTCGCAACGCACGTACGACACGCGGGACGGGTCCAAGCAATGCAAGAAGGTGATCACGCAGGTAAAGCATGTCTACTGGATCGTATGGAACGGCAACGGCGACGCGACTCCAGCGAATGCTGGAAAATACAGAATTCAAGAACAAGAAAAAGAAAAGAAAAGAAAAGAAGTAGAGGAAGAAGAAGGGAGAAGGAAGCTCACTGGTTTTAGGTGTTCTGTGGTTTCTGGGGGCAGAAAGGAGGTGATGGTGTCGAAGAGAGGAGGTCGTCGGCAGTGGAGGGGAGTTTGAGGAGCTAGGGTTAGGTTAGGGTTTGGGCTCGGGTGTTGGTGTAGGCTGGGGCTTGGGTGCAGGGATTTGGTGTAGGAGGGAGAAAGGAAGAGGAGAAGGAGAGGAGGAGATGGTGATGGTGACATCGAGGTCGAGGGATTGCCGGCGACGAGGTGTGTAGGGTGATAGGTTGTCGGGGTTCTTTGGGGTTGAGGGTGCAGGGCTTTGGTGCTCGGAAGGAGGAAGAAGAAGAAAGAGATGACGAGGAGGAGGAGGAGATAGAGGCTCGGTTGAGGTTGAGGGTGATGAGGAGTAGGGTTAGGGTTTCGTAGAGCTGTGGGTTCTCGTGGGCTCGGATTTATAAAGGAGACGAAGAAGAAAAGAAAAGAAGAGGGAGGTGACTGTAGCGCTCGGGCGGTGACCACATTCGAGGAGTGAACAGTGAATGCGAGAGGAGAGAGAGAGAGGAGAGAGAAAGGAGAGAGAGAGAGAGTGATGTGGAGAGAGAGAGGGAGAGAAGGAAAGAGAGAGAGAGAGAGAGAGGTTGTTAAAACGTTAGGATTTTAATTTAAAAATATTTTTTTTAGTTAAAAGAATTTAAACTGTGTTAAATTAAATTAATAAAATTTGATTTTCTGGTAAATACAAACTTAGTCCAAAACACGCCCGGGTCGGGTCTAAAAATCCAGTTTTAAAATATAAAAATATACATGTCGACCAAA
Organism: Agapanthus africanus; assembly: GCA_030015575.1. Lineage (NCBI taxonomy): Eukaryota > Viridiplantae > Streptophyta > Magnoliopsida > Asparagales > Amaryllidaceae > Agapanthus > Agapanthus africanus. Next base: position 15,865,905 of record CM057349.1, on the reverse strand, counting down.
ATTAAAATCGGATATCCGGGTAACAAAAATGCATACCCCCAAGAACGGATGCACGTACGTGCGTGTAGCCATCCAAACAAGTCTGTTTCACTGAACGGGACGAGAACAAGATGTGCGGGTGCTACCACAGGGTCAGGGGTATCATGCAGGCCATGCAATGTATTTTTAAAATATTTTATATGACTTTAAATGTTATATTTAAAAAATGCAGATGCCAGATAAATGCCAATATGCAGCATGTAAATATGGAAGTGCACGAATCCACGTAACAAGTCAGGATAAATTATAAACATGAATCAAGACAGGTTTCAGGCAAGCGGGTCGGGTCGGATGCAATACAATGTTACAAACACTATTCGCACCCAAAATACAGTAAATCAAGAAAATACCATAAATAAAGAAATACTAGAATTGGTATAAATGAACTCGGGTGTTACATTATACCCAACTACAAAAAGAATTTCGTCCTCGAAATTCCAGGAACAAGAAAAGATAAACAAACATGAAACTACATGAAGAGATCTGGAAACTTCTGTCGTATTTCATCTTCTCGTTCCCAAGTCGATTCTCCATGCGAGCGATTTCCCTACGAAACAAGTACAAGAGAGATAACCTTGTTCTTAAGGACCTTTTCTCTTCGATCAACAATCGACATCAGTCGTTCCTCAAAGATTAAATCCTCTCTTACAGTCAGCTCTGAATGATCCAGCACGTGTGTTTCATCTCGAACATACTTACGGAGTTGAGATACATGAAACACGTCATGAACATTCACCAAAGATTGTGGTAAAGCCAATCGATAAGCCACTTCTCCAACATGCTCCAAAATCTCGAAAGGCCCCACTAATCGAGGACTAAGCTTGCATCGACTCCCAAAACGAATCACTCCTCTAGTTGGTGATAACTTTAAGAATATCAGATCACCAACAGCGAACTCTAGAGGTCTTCTCGATGTGTCGGCCCAACTCTTCTGTCGATCTTTTGCTGCCTTCATGTGATTCCAGATAGTATTAACTTTCTCTACTGTTTGCACGATCAAATCCGGTCCCAACAACCTTCGTTCTCCAACATCGTCCCAACAAACAGGTGAACGACACTTGTGACCATACAACGCTTCGAATGGAGCCATCTGAATAGTCGCCTGAAAGCTGTTGTTGTAAGAAAACTCCACCAAGTGTAGATGATCCTCCCACGAACCCTTGAAGTCCAACATTCAAGCTCTCAACATATCTTCAAGAGTTTGGATTGTTCTCTCCGACTGACCATCTGTCTGAGGATGATAAGCGGTGCTAAACTTCAATCGCGTTCCTAAACTTTCCTGTAAGCTCCTCCAGAAGTGCGATAAGAATCGGGTATCACGGTCGGAAACGATGCTCACAGGTACTCCATGCAATCTCACAATCTCCTGCATGTACCGTTCTGCTAACACTTCCGTTGATTGACCAACTCAAAACAAAATGAAATGAGCTGCCTTAGTCAATCGATCAACAATCACCCAAACTGCATTATTGCCCTTTGGACTCCGCGGTAAAACTGTCATGAAATCCATGGTTATATGTTCCCACTTCCAATCAGAAGTGGTTGCAATAAACCAGCAACCCTTTGATATTCAGCCTTAACTTCCTGACACACCAAGCACTTCGCTACAAAGCGAGCAATCTCCCTTTTCATGCCTTCCCACCAGAAATGCTGTCTTAGATCGCGGTACATCTTCGTGCCTCTTGGATGTACAGAATATGCGGAACTGTGCGCCTCCTTCATAACTTCTTCGCGAATATCTCCCTTTGGCACACACAAACGGCTACCATATCTCAACGAACCGTCTTCATGAATTAACAAGTCCGTACGAAGTCCAGCTTCAACCTGTTCTTGAAACTTCTGCAATCTTGGGTCCTGCGACTGCGCTGCTTTAATAATATCGATCAACGATGACTGTACTTGCAGCTGCATCAACTGTCCCGAAGAATGCGGTAGCACGATCTCCAACTCGAATCTCCGAAAATTTTCGATAAGCTCCTTCTCTGCAGTCAACATCCGAATTGCTGGCAACCGATTAAGCGCATTCGGCACTACATTAACTTTCCCCGGATGGTACTTAAGATCAAGATCATAGTCAGCCATCAGCTCCAACCATCTACGCTGTCTCATGCTAAGTTCTTTCTGTGTGAACACATACTTTAGGCTTTTATGATCGGTGAATACTTCGACCCTTTCGCCCAATAAGTAGCGTCTCCAAATCTTCAAAGCGAAAATCACTGCTGCAAGCTCCAAATCATGAGTTGGGTAATTCTTCTCATGGGTCTTCAACTGTCTCGATGCGTAGGCTATAACTTTCCCATGCTGCATCAAAACACATCCCAAACCTTTCCCAGATGCGTCGCTGTGAATCACCAATCCTCTGAAACCGTCTGGTACGGTCAAAATAGGAGCGGTTATCAATCTCTGCTTCAACGCGTCAAAAGCTGACGCACACTTATCCGTCCATACAAACGGTACTTCCTTGCGCGTAAGCTTGGTCAAAGGCTCAGCCAAACGGGCAAAACTCTCCAAGAATCTTCTGTAATACCCGGCAAGTCCAAGAAAGCTTCTGATCTCTACTACGTTATTTGGAATCGACCAATCTTGAACTGCTGCAATCTTCTCAGGGTCAATGGCGATTCCATCTCTGGATACAACATGCCCCAAAAACTTCACTTCTTCAAGCCAAAACTCACACTTACTCATCTTTGCATACAACCTTTCTTGCCTCAATATCTGCAGTGCGATCTTCAAGTGTTCCGCATGCTCTTCGATGCTTCTCGAGTAGACCAGAATATCATCGATGAACACCACTATAAACTGGTCCAAGAACGGTGAAAAGATTCGGTTCATCAAGTCCATAAATATTGCCGGTGCATTCGTGACTCCGAATGGCGTCACTAAATACTCATAATGTCCATACCGAGTTCGGAACGCAGTCTTGCAAATAACCTCTGATTTAACTCGGACCTGATGATATCCGGACCGCAAATCCAGTTTCAAGAATACCCCCGCGCCACTAAGCTGCTCGAACAATTCTCCAATGCGAGAGATCGGGTACTTGTTCTTAATAGTCACCCAGTTTAATTCTCGATAATCGATGCACATCCTCCTTGTGTCATCTTTCTTCTTGACTAGAAGAACTGGAGCTCCCCAAGGTGAACTACTGCTACGAATCCAACTCTTCTCAAGTAATTCGGTAACCTGCTTCTTGACTTCTTCCAACTCCACTGGTGCCATTGGATAGTAAGCCTTTGAGATTGGCGCTGCACCAGGAACAAGATCGATCGCGAACTCCACATCTCGTTTTGGCGGTAAACCCGAGATGTCCTCGAACACATCCATGAACTCTCGAACTATAGCTGGCGCTTCCTCCTTATCAACTTCCATTGACGAAAGAACATTGCTTGTCGGCCTAGCCCTAAACTCTACTGGCCAGACAGAACTGCTTCCTCCAGTGAAAACAAACTCCGGATTTTCGGGAATCTAGAAAATCACTTTCTTTGCTCTACAATCTATGTGAGCGTGGAAAGTGCAGAGAAAATTCATTCCCAAAACAACATCATAGCTGCCGGTATCGATCACCAAGAAATCTGCAAATAACTCCCGTCCGCAAATAACAACTGAACAATCCTTACATTCGCTACTAGATATGATCTTCCCATTCCCAGTGTGTATGTCCCAACAACTAGATAGGGTCGTACAAAAAATCGAGTGTGTAGCAATAAACTTGGACGGCATAAAACAATGGGATGCACCAAAATCGAATAATACCAATGTGGGAAAATAATGAACAAGTAGGATACCTGAAACAACTTCCTCTGAAGCCTTGGCCTCTTCAGCCGTCAGGGTAAAGGCTCGAGCTTGATTGGATCCCTGAGTCAACTGCTTCTGCCCCTGAAACTGCTTCTGCGGTGGCCTCTGAACATCATCCTTCAAACAAAGCCTCAACGGGCAAACACTGATAGTGTGATCAGCTGATCCGCAAACCAAACAAAGTCCAAGCTTCCTCCGACAATCCTTCTGCTGATGTCCGGGTAGATGGCAAAAGTCACACATCATTCTTCCTCTCTGCTCGGGTACGACGGGCTTCTTCATCGGTACTACGCCATGTCGGTTCACCGGAATACCTTTGCGTATAGGCGCTCAGTTCGGTGCAAACACCAGCTTCCGCACTGCAACTGCCTGCTGCTGCGTACCCCCAGTCTTCATTGATAAGCTCTGCTTCTCTCGAGCTGCTTTAAGAACTTAAGAAAAAGTGGTCAATCCCAGAGATATGATGTGCCTTTGGATTTCCACGTCCAAACTGCGCATGAACCTCCTTGCCCTATCAGCATCGTTGGCAATCAAAGGTCTAGCGAATCTACTGAGCCATGTCCACTCAGCCACATGTACATCCACGGGTACGTTGTTCTGCTTCAAACTGATAAACTTTTCTTCCATTTCCTCCCGTGCAATCTGGGAGAAGAACTTCTCCAAAATACTCTTCGAAAAATCTGCCCAACCGATCGGCTTGGGCAAGCGGGTCTCTTCCACAAGCCACCATTCACGGGCATAGTCTACCAATTGGATGCGTACAACATCCACTCTCTTGTCCTCTGGAATCTGTGCCGCAATGAGCAAATTCTCCATATCAACCAGCCACTGCTCCGCTGGCAACGGCTCCTCCAGACCAGTGAAGACGGACGGACTAAGTCTCCTGAAATCTGCCACGGTACCCACACGCTCTACTGGTTTGACCATAATATTGTTTACGGACTGCTGGACGGTCTGCAAACCTTCCTGAAAAGTTTCGGCTTGCCGCTGGTTCAGCTCGGTCTGCCGCTTCTGGTTCTCCAGCATCCCACGAATTACTCCAAGCAAAGAGGCGTCATCAACACGCCTCTGGTATGCTCGCAGATTTTTGTCCACCATGATTCTGAAGCCAAAACACCGAAGAGGATTAGCAAGATAAACAAGATTCAACAAACAGGATACAAGAAGCAAGATAGTTATGGATTCAAGGATGGCAAGATAGCAATAAGGCAGGACATGCTCCTAGTTACGAGTATTCTGATTCGTGTATTGGGTCCAATACCCAACTACAAAAGAATCAAACCCGATTAACCTAAATCCTATGTCTCTGATACCAAACAAACCCTGTCACGCCCCGCTTCCCAGAGTGCGCTAAGATAGGCACATGACAGAGCCAACCATACTACCTGTGGCTAGAAAACATCCCTACACAGTCATATTACGGCTGTCTATAGATATCAAGAACAGGAAAATAAAAGAAACTATCTAGTACATGTCCATGAGCCAAAACGAACGAGTCAATAAATAATATGCGGAAGTAATAGATCCAATAAACAATAACAATCTGGAAAGTACGTCCCATAATACGGGCTCACATCAGGAATGAAAATACGAAATAAAACTAAACTAACTAACTACTAACATGATCTTCACCGCTCGGCTTGTTGGTCAAAATACTCCTAAACTGCCTGCGATAGAGATTGAGGATCTGGGCCATGCAAAACTCAGACGTCAGTGCGTCATGATATCAAACAAAAATAAATGAACAGGATACACGAGATATGCAGGCATGAATCATAAACAGTAACATGAGTGTAATAAGTAAACACGGATATAGAACAGTGAAGTGTATCAATATATATGACGTGCAGTGATCAATCTAAACTGTGCTACTGGGTTATCTATTCTAAAGTTGTTCGAAATCAATTAATGTAATCCTCTATGTAACTCAAACGATATGTCCCGTTACCCCCCGGGACCACGGATCAGGAATATGTGAACCAAGAGTGGTTCTATCCCGTTACCCCCCGGGACCACGGATCAAGATGTAAGAGTCACGAATGGCTCTGTCCCGTTACCCCCCGGGACCACGGATCAAGTAATACCCTTTTAAGTTACACTTTAGTTTACACTTTTAATTTCCCCATACCCCCAAGATTATGTGTTCAAGTCAGGTATTGATAAATCTGGAGCTAATGCCAACACAGGATCAAGCAGGTACAGGTTTGTCAAAATAGACAACAGGATATGTCCGTAGGGACAAAAGGTCACGATTGTCGGCATTAGAAACAGGATCCGGTAATCATGTCAAGTGGTGGTGTAACAGGTCATGTCAGATGTATCAAGCGGATGCTCATAAGAAAACTGTAGGAGTACGGATGCACTGTCACGTCCCGCTTCCCAAAATACGGAATACGAGGGTTGACAGGGCCAGCCATGCTCCTATGGTCAAGGAAACATCCTGCCGTAGTCACACTTCGGCTTCTAGATTTATGTGGTAATCAGTAGTCAAGGCACAGGTAATGAGAAATGCAGTCACTAAATCAAATACAAATACAAAAGAACTAACCAGATGGAGATCAAGAGAGTATAGCTCTGAGACGCTGATCAAGATGTCCGCACTGTCCTCGAGGTACGTCAGATCCTGGTCCGCGCTAGATCCACTTCTCACTCTGAGCATGCATACTCAGGTCGTCAGAGCGACACGATAGTAATATATATATTTATATATATATATAGACACGAATGTGAACTCGTGCAATAATAATGAACATGAAACGGTAATCATGGAATACTGACGTGAACATGAAGTAACCAATGCAGGTAGCTAATAGAGCAGGCAAACAGTAAAGCGGTAAACAGTATGGCAGGTATGTTGAATCAGTAAGCAATGCATGTCAATATCACTAACCCTATCAGTCTCTAAGTCTCACTGTACAGGTCACTAAGCCTATCATCAGTCCAAGTATGAGAGTCAACCACTCGTGAGTATCCCCCACCCAATGGTAGGACCTAAGGACAAGGGAACACGGGCCCGAGTCGCTCGCTAATAATCAATAATATCCCTATATATCTCTAGAATCGCTGTATGTGCCGGCATGGGACTCCCGAGATTCTGTTGAACTCACACTCAAACTACCCCATACCCGTGGTCTACATCAAACGCCAACCATAAACTCAAATACCAGTCGGTCCATGACAAGTCTACACGAGAACTGAAGACAGGGTCTCCATCAAGCATGTCTCGACTGATACCCAAGATAAATGGACAGTGTTTGGTGCCTTACCTATGACACCCATACAAGTCCCTACATAATTTTCCCATACCAATTATAGTCACACTTATACATGTCCCATAGACGTCGACAATGCAATAAATCAACAGGGTCCACTGATTGTGTACAAATACGTGTCACTTTCACTGATCCATTCATACTTAAACACTAACGTACTTGCCACAATAAAACACTAAAACCTAACGCTGGGTAATACACATGATCCCTAGGTTACCAATGCAATGACTTCTACACGATATGATGAGAATACAATAACTACTATATGAATGGAATACCATCAGTCAGCGTCCCACCACTTGCATAATTCACTATAAGTCATGCGTGCAGAATTAAGCAAAACAATGTAAAAGGGGTAAATAGTATATTGAATTATCTATCTATCAAAATTGGTTTCGCGCCAATCGGGTTTCAGGTTCGCTGGTTATGACCATTTCAATTTAAGTGTTCACGGCAGGAAATCCGGTTTCAGAATCGGAAGTCCGTTTCGCAACACATTTTAATCCAAGTTGGGATCGTAATTAGGAGACGTTATAGTTGAAAAAAATTTAAGGTTATCAGTTAGGTTTCTTCTGCAATTGGAGGATTATAAATATACTATATCGACAGGGAGTTATGGACAGTTTATGCTCAATGTGTAGAATCTGCCTCTGCAGAATTCAGCAAGGCGTATCGACATTATAAAATGAGTTAAAAATATCAAATGGTTGAGGAATCCAGTGAGATCAGTAGAGTAAGAAATATAATTCAATTTTCTACGTAACGATATTGTCTTCCGCACATTCTCATAATTGAACAGGAAACTACAGGGGTTTTGAAACAGGGGTTAACTGGGATTTCTGTTCTGGACTGCAGTCTAGAATCTTAATTCTCCGCAATTTTCTCTATCATAATTTGTTAGAATTCAGTGAAAAACTATAGAATACGGTATTTTAAACAGTTATATTCGATACGAGCCATCGGATGCTAAAATCCGGTTTATGGACAATTTATTATAAATTTTATAGTTTGGCACGTACGAAAGTTTTCAGGTTTTACGACAGAAATCGGGACATCATTTTACGTGAGCAAACGACCTTATTTTGTAACCAAAATCTTAAGGGGTATTCATTATAACTCGGGCCACTCAATGTTATTTATTGCCGTCAATTTAACTGGGTTTGTAGGTCATGGTTTACATCGAACACTTAACTTATAACAATTTACACGAAAAGTATACGCGGGAATTTTTGGTAATTTGAATTATAATATAAAAAGTAGCATGAAGCAAGTATTAAACTTGTCTGAAGACGTGTCTACGATAGTATGGCAGCGGCAACGGCACGATCGCGTCACGAACGCAGTACAGGTTTAGCCTCGTCGGATCTTGCTTCTTGGACTTGACGACTCGGTGGGTGCGACGGGCGTGCGCTGGCGTTGCGACGAACAGTGTGTTGATGACGATGAAGGTTTAAGGGATCGAGGCCACAGATTTGATGACGACGTCGCTAATCAGAGAAGCGGGAACTGCGATAGACGTAAGTGTTCGACGAAATGCCGGGGCTCGACTACGGCGGCTAGGGATGCAGTGAGGGGGCGTCGGTGGTGGGTGTCGCGCAGGGGCTCGGCCACGACGGAGGGGTCGCCGTGATTCCTGCAAAGGGGAGGCCAGCGGTTGGTGGTCCAGGTGGCCGGCAGTGAGAAGGGACGGCGATGAGGTCGGAGGTGGTGATTAGCGGCGAGCTCTGGTGTACAGGTGAGAGGGTGTGCTCGAGGGTTTCTCTGGAGAGAGGAGAGAGAAGAGCTCGGGGTTTTGGAGAGGGGAGCGGGGTGATCGCCGGCGGCGAGAGGGTTCGCAGGGGGAGCTCGAGTTTGGGTGAGTGGTTGGGAGCTTGGAGGAGTAGGTTTGTGATGATGGTGGAGGTGGAAAGGGAGGTCAACGGCGAGGTTGGTGGTGGCCGTCGGTGATGGTTTTAAGAGCCCGGTGGGTTTTGGTGAGGTGTGAGGGAGGTGAGGAAGATGAAGACGAGGTTGGTGGCTGGAGTTGAGGGTGAGGGAACTCGGCTCGTAGGAGAGAGAAAGGGAGACGAGGTCGAGGGAGGGAAGCAGCGCGAGCGCGAGGTCGTGGGAACGTGGTCGCGACGAGGAGCGGGGAACGTTGGCGACGTGGGGAGCTTGGTCGGAAAACGAGCGGGAAAGGAGAACGAAGGGAGAAGGAAAGGGGAGGAAACGGGTCGGGTCGGGGAGTTGGGGTGATTCGTGGGCCGGGGGAAAGTTAGGCCGGAATAAAGAGGGAAGGAAAATAAGGGAAAGGGGATGGGAGTTGGGCTCGGGAAAATGGGAATGGGGAAAAAGAAATTGGGAAAAGAATTAGGGGGGTTTGGGCCAGGGCTGGAAAATAAATGAAAATAGAAAAAGGGATACGGAGGAGTGGGCCTGCCTGGGGATTAGTAATAGGAAAGGAAAAGAAGTGAGTAAATAGGATTTTAGTTTAAATTAGGGTTTGAGTTTTAAAATAATACAAAATAATTATAAATACAAATAATTAAATTTTGTAGGTAGCATTTTATAAAAATACGGACATCGGTGCGCAAAAGAGCTGGGTATTACATTATACCGCCCTTACAAAAATTTCGTCCTCGAAATTTAAAATAACGATAAGCTATAAAATAATAAGCGAAAAGCTATCACATCGAATACTAACACATAGTGATTTACTTAAAAACAGTTAGATAGAAATTGAAGGTCTATATGTATATATAAGAACTAACGCAACTAAAAGGGCAGGTCTAAGTAAGTACAAGGCAGAATCAACTATAAGGGTAAACTATATGTACAAAAGAATAAAGGATAGCAATAACAACCAATAGTGAAGGGTTTGCCGATAGGCCAAAGTATCTTAGAATAAATGTATCGATCAAACAATTTTAAAATAACTTAGAAAACCCACATGGTGAAAATAAGAGACATAGAACAAAGTAAAATGCGCGATATATGGTTGCGCTATTGAAAATGTGAAGAATAGTAGAGCATTTAAAATCGGTAAAACGGAAGTAGTTAATAACACGCAATTTTTCGATAAATATAAAATAATGAAAACTAAATTTCGAATAACGATGTCACTGAATGTAATAAAAGGAAGCACTACTGATGTATAATGGCTAGTCAGGGTAGAGGTTACGATGGAGTATGGCCCACTCAAAAGGTCGAACTGTAGTACTTAAAACTGAATGTCGAAGAAACTGGGGTCGGGTCAGCACAGGGCGTAAGGGTGAACAGTCACGAATCTCAGGATGGTAAGAAATGCACTGGGGAGGAAGAACAGTCAATATATCATGTGAATCAATACTCGAAGATTGGCAAACTCAGAAACTTTATTATTATTCCAGAAAATTCCAAACAAGGCATTCTCGAAAGATAAAAGATGGCCCTAAATTATACATGGATTTATTTGGCCAGAGGAGACAAAAGCTAAATCACGTCAGTCGCGGTTGTGGAAGTTCAGCAGGTTACGGTAGGCTCGCGCGCTCAGATAGGGGCGTCCATTCCCATAGCGCCTCGCAGGGATCGCCAATGGAGGTTCTTCTGCCGCGGGGTCTTGTTCTTCTAGTCCTTCTTCCTCGGCTGGAGCTTCTTCATCGAAGTCTGCTTCCACGTGATTCTCTTCTTCTGGATCTTCCTCTATGGGATTTTCTTCCACTGGATTTTCCTCAAGGTCTCCCTCCCCTGGATTTTCTTCTATTGGGTTCTCCTCGGGATCTTCCCCTATTGGATCTTCTTCGGGGTCTTCTTCTTCATCGTCAGAATCGCTGATCATGTCGACTTCTGGGGCTGCGAATCCCTCGCCCTCGGAATCGCTGTTTCCGAAAATCACCCGTGGACCGTTGATCTCGACATCTGAACTCACCAGCATGCAGTCTAAGGAAACGCAGGACCGTGTGTTCTCATCTAAAGGCGGCGCTGCTCCAGGGTGGGCCATGGCCTGAAGAGAAAGAGTCATGATTATACAATGGAACACATTAAGAAAATGATCAAGGACACGGAGTACAAGGGAAATATGCGGTAGGTAAGGACTGAAAAATCAAATTTTAGAATGCTGATGCAACAAATAGTATAAGTAAAGTGGGAGGCAAGGGAATGATACGCACATCACAACTCAAAATTTTATTACACTCAACTAAAGGTTCATCGGATACAAGATCTCAAACGAAAGGAAATATTTACAAAAGAGTGGTAACATTTTTTATTGAAAGTAGAAAATGATAATTCTTCTTTGATATCTAGACCGCTGCATTCTCGTCACGCGAGTTGAATTCTGCGCTGGGTCCATACTATCCTCGAAGCTCGAACTACGAAATAACCGTCACTTAGCTAGAGTGGAGAGTGTGGACGAATCTCCTCCTTGTAGCTACTTCCTTTTAGGGCAACCATTGACAAGGTGTTTGCTGGATCCGCAAATCAGGCACTGCCCTTTGGCGCTGCGACAATCTCTCTGAAGGTGTCCTGGCTTCTTGCGGTATCCACAACTTTGAGTCTTCCGCTGCTTCCGTTGCTGGGGAACAAGTGGGCGCTTCATCTTCACCTATTTTCCTTGTTTAACGGGGATTCCCTTACGGGTGGAGGCTTGCACTGGCGCCTGAGTCATCTGCCTTCTTAATCCTTCAACTAACAGGTCGTTCGTTTGCTCCTGGGCTTCTTTGAAACCCTGCAGCACATTCAAAATCTCGACGGTCTGATTCTAGGGAGTGGAGATAGAAGAAGAGTCGTTGGAAAACATGGTCCTAAAACAACAATTTTAGGACGGCATAAGGTACAAGGAGTAAAAAATCAAAACAAGATATAGAATAGACAATGAAACAAGAATATCGGGTGAGGTGAAACTCAATCAAGCGGAAATCAAATGTAGAATTTCATGTCACTCAATAGAGCATAGTATTGTAACTATGTTGCAGTTCATAATTACAATCACGTAACTCTACTAAGTCACCCAAAACTCTAGCGAATGGATCAAAATGTATAGCAGAACACACTATGTGAATCAAGATCAAGAATAACAAGTTTACAATCTAGACCGAAGGATGTCTTAGATTATCAAGCACTACACGGAACTGCAATCCCAATCGAAGCAAAACCCGGCTCTGATACCAACAAAACTATGTCACGCCCCGCTTCCCAAAATACGAAATATGAGGGTTGACAAGACCAGCCATGCTCCTACGGTCAAGGAAACATCCTGCCGTAGTCACACTTCGGCTTCTAACTTTACGTGGTAATCAGTAGTCAAGGCACAGGTAATGAGAAATGCAGTCACTAAATCAAATATAAATACAAAAGAACTAACCAGATGGAGATCAAGAGAGTATAGCTCTGAGACGCTGATCAAGATGTCCGCGCTGTCCTCGAGGTACGTCAGATGCAGGTCCGAGCTAGATCCACTTCTCACTCTGAGCATGCATACTCAGGTCGTCAGAGCGACACGATAGTAATATATATATATATATATATATACACACACACGAATGTGAACTCGTGCAATAATAATGAACATGAAAAAGTAATCATGGAATATTGACGTGAACATGAAGTAACCAATGCAGGTAGCTAATAGAGTAGGCAAACAGTAAAGCGGTAAACAGTATGGCAGGTATGTTGAATCAGTAAGCAATGCATGTAAATGTCACTAACCCTATCAGTCTCTAAGTCTCACTGTACAGGTCACTAAGACTATCGTCAGTCCAAGTGTGAGAGTCAACCACTCGTGAGTATCCTCCACCCAAGGGTAGGACCCAAGGACAAGGGAACACGGGCCCAAGTCGCTCGCTAATAATCAGTAATATCCCCATATATCACCAGAATCGCTGTATGTGCCGGCATGGGACTCCCAAGATTCTGTTGAACTCACACTCAAACTACCCCACACCCCGTGGTCTACATCAAACGCCAACCATAAACTCAAATACCAGTCGGTCCATGACAAGTCTACGCGAGAACTGAAGACGGGGTCTCCATCAAGCATGTCTCGACTGATATCCAAGATAAATGGACAGTGTTTGGTGCCTTACCTATGACACCCATATAAGTGCTTCCATAATTGTCCTATACCAATTATAGTCACACTTATACATGTCCCATAGACGTCGACAATGCAATAAATCAATAGGGTCCACTGATTGTGTACAAGTACATGTCACTTTCACCGATCCATTCATGCTTAAACACTAACGTATTTACCACAATCAAACAATAAAACCTAACACTGGGTAATACACATGATCCCTAGGTTACCAATGCAATGACTTCTACACGATATGATGAGAATACAATAACTACTATATGAATGGAATACCATCAGTCAGCGTCCCACCACTTGCATAATTCACTATAAGTCATGCGTGCAGAATTAAGCGAAACAATGTAAAAGGGGTAAACATTATATTGAATTATCTATCCATCAAAATTGGTTTCGCGCCAATCGGGTTTCAGGTTCGCTAGTTATGACCTTTTCAATTTAAGTGTTCACAGCTGGAAATCCGGTTTCAGAATCGGAAGTCCGTTTCGCAACACATTTTAATCCCAGTTGGGATCGTAATTAGGCAACGCTATAGTTGAACAAAATTTAATGTTATCAGTTAGGTTTCCGGAGCAATTGGAGGATCAGAAATATACTATATCTACAGGGAGTTATGGACAGGTTATGCTCAATGTGTAGAATCTGCCTCTGAAGAATTCAGCAAGACGTATCGACATTATAAAATGAGTTAAAAATATCAAACGGTTGAGGAATCCAGTGAGACCAGTATATTAAGAAATATAATTCAATTTTATATGTAACTATATCAGTTTCCGCGCATTCTCATAATTGAACAGGAATATACAGGGGTTTTGAAACAGGTGTTAACTGGGATTTCCGTTCTGGACTGCAGTCCAGAATCTTAATCCTCCGCAATTTTCTCTATCATAATTTGTTAGAATTCAGTGAACAACTATATAATACTGTAGGTTAAACAGTTATCTTCGATACGAACCATCGGACGCTAAAATCCGGTTTATGCACAATTTATTATAAATTTTATAGTTTGGCATGTACGAAAGTTTTCAGGTTTTACGACAGAAATCGGGACATCATTTTACGTGAGCAAACGACCTTATTTTGTAACCAAAATCTTAAGAGGTATTCATTATGACTCGGGCCACTCAATGTTATTTATTTCCATCAATTTAACTGGGTTTGTAGGTCATGGTTTACATCGAACACTTAACTTATAACAATTTACACGAAAAGTATACGCGGGAATTTTTGGTAATTTGAATTGTAATATAAAAAGTAGCATGAAGCAAGTATTAAACTTGCCTTAAGACGTGTCTACGATGGTATGGAAGCGGCAACGGCACGATCGCGTCACGAACGCAGCATAGGTTTAGCCTCGTCGGATCTTGCTTCTTGGACTTGACGGCTCGGTGGGTGCGACGGGCGTGCACTGGCGTTGCGACGAACAGCGTGTTGATGACGATGACGGCTTAAAGGATCGAGGCCACAGATTTGATGACGACGTCGCTGATCAGAGAAGCGGGAACTGCGATAGACGTAAGTGTTCGACGAAATGCCGGGGTCGACTGCGGCAGCTAGGGATGCAGTAAGGGGGTGTCAGTGGTGGGTGTCGCGCAGGGGCTCGGCCACGAAGGAGGGGTCGCCGTGATGCCCGCAAAGGGGAGGCCGGCGGTTGGTGGTCCAGATGGCCGGCAGTGAGAAGGGACGGCGATGAGGTCGGAGGTGGTGATTAGCGGCGAGCTCTGGTGTGCAGGTGAGAGGGTGTGCTCGAGGGTTTCTCTGGAGAGAGGAGAGAGAAGAGATCAGGTTTTTGGAGAGGGGAGCGGGGTGATCGCCGGCGGCGAGAGGGTTCGCAGGGGGAGCTCGGGTTTGGGTGAGTAGTTGGGAGCTTGGAGGAGTGGGTTTGTGATGATGGTGGAGGTGGAAAGGGAGGTCAACGGCGAGGTTGGTAGTGTCCGTCGATGGTGGTTTTAGGAGCCCGGTGGGTTTTGGTGAGGTGTGAGGGAGGTGAGGAAGATGAAGACGAGGTTGGTGGCCGGAGTTGAGGGTGAGGGAACTCGGCTCGTAGGAGAGAGAGAGGGAGACGAGGTCGAGGGAGGGAAGCAGCGCGCGAGCGCGAGGTCGTGCGAACGTGGTCACGACGAGGAGCAGGGAACGTTGGCGACGTGGGGAGCTTGGTGGGAAAACGAGCGGGAAAGGAGAATGAAGGGAGAAGGAAAGGGGAGGAAACGGGTCGGGTCGGGGAGTTGGGGTGATTCGTGGGCCGGGGGAAAGTTGGGCCGGAATAAAGAGGGAAGGAAAATAAGGGAAAGGGGATGGGAGTTGGGCTCAGGAAAATGGGAATGGGGAAAAAGAAATTGGGAAAAGAATTAGGGGGGTTTGGGCCGGGGCTGGAAAATAAATGAAAATAGAAAAAGGGATACGGAGGAGTGGGCCGGCTTGGGGATTAGTAATAGGAGAGGAAAAGAAGTGAGTAAATAGGATTTTAGTTTAAATTAGGGTTTGGGTTTTAAAATAAAACAAAATAATTATAAATACAAATAATTAAATTTTTTAAGTAGCATTTTATAAAAATACGGACATCGGTGCGCAAAAGAACTGGGTATTACATGCACGAATAAAAGCATGGATGCATATTTATTTATCAAGGGTCACATCATAGGATGCACCATATCAAGCATGTGGTACTAATATAACAATAATATGAAACAATGTGACATGGCATGCAAATTGATATATATTTAATGGTATGGATGCACAAACATTGATTAGGGTTACATTTACAGTTCAAAGACTAAATGGGATGCATATTATTAAGCATCGGGTGTCACTACAATAATAACATGAATTAATATGATCTATAGATGCAGTTATATATATTTTAAATGATATGGATGCAAACGGGTATCCGAAAACGGTAAAACTGTAAGCTGGATGCATAACTAAACAATATATAATACTATTATTCAAATGGGTGCAGTATATTGTAGTATAGCATGTAGCAAGATTAACTTGTATGCACTAGATACGAAATAAATTGTACGGATGCAAACGGACGTCGTAAAACTGTAAAACTTTAACATGGGATGCATGATTTAAAATACAAGTGCTATATTTATTCAAATAGATGTAAATAAAGTAACATAGCATGTAGCAAGATAAACTTGCCTCGATGGATCGCGATACGGATACGCACGGCACGTCCGATGTCGGTAAAACGTCGCAACGCACGTACGGCACGTGGGACGGGTCTAAGCAATGCAAAAGGGTGATCACGTAGGTAAGGCACGTCTACTGGGTCGTCTGGAACGGAAATGGCGGCGCGACTCCAGCGAACGCTGGAAAATACAGAATTCAAGAACAAGAAAAAGAAAAGAAAAGAAAAGAAGCTGAGGAAGAAGAAGGGAGAAGGAAGCTCACTGGTTTTAGGTGTTCTGTGGTTTCTGGGGGCAGAAAGGAGGTGATGGTGTCGAGGAAAGGAGGTCATGGGGAGTTTGAGGAGCTAGGGTTAGGTTAGGATTTAGGCTCGGGTGTTGGTGTAGGCTGGGGCTTAGGTGCAGGGATTTGGTGTAGGAGGGCGAAAGGAAGAGGAGAAGGAGAGGAGGAGATGGTGGTGGTGACGTCGAGGTCGAGGGATTGCCGGCGACGAGGTGTGCAGGGTGATGGGTTGTCGGTGTTCTGTGGGGTTGAGGGTGCAGGGCTTTGGTGCTCGAAAGGAGGAAGAAGAAGAAGAAAGAGATGATGAGGAGGAGGAGGAGATGGAGGCTCGGTTGAGGTTGAGGTTGATGAGGAGTAGGGTTAGGGTTTCGTGGAGCTGTGGGTTCTCGTGGGCTCGGGTTTATAAAGAAGATGAAGAAGAAAAGAAAAGAAAAGAAGAGGGAGGTGACCGTAGCGCTCGGGCGGTGACCACATTCGAGAAGTGAACAGTGAATGCGAAAGGAGAGAAAGGGGAGAGAGAGTGTGCTGCGGAGAGAGAGAGAAAGGTTGTTAAAACGTTAGGATTTTAATTTAAAAATATTTTTTTTAGTTAAAAGAATTTAAACTGTGTTAAATTAAATTAATAAAATTTGATTTTCTGGTAAATACAAACTTGGTCCAAAACACGCCCGGGTCGGGTCTAAAAATCCAGTTTTAAAATATAAAAATATACATGTCGACCAAAATTAAAATCGGATATCCGGGTAACGAAATTGCATACCCCCAAGAACGGATGCACGTACGTGCGCGTAGCCATCCAAACAAGTCCGTTTCACTGAACAGGACTAGAACAAGATGCGCGGGTACTACCATAAGGTCAGGGGTATCATGTAGGCCATGCAATATATTTTTAAAATATTTTATGTGACTTTAAATGTTATATTTAAAAAAATGCAGATGCCAGATAAATGCCAATATGCAGCATGTAAATATGGAAGTGCACGAGTCCGCGTAACAAGTCAGGATAAATCATAAACATGAATCAAGACAGGTTTCAAGCAAGCGGGTCGGGTCGGATGCAATACAATGTCACAAACACTATTCGCACCCAAAATACAGTAAATCAAGAAAATACCATAAATAAAGAAATACTAGAATTGGTATAAATGAACTAGGGTGTTACATCCTTGAAATGTGTATTTGGAGTCTCCTCAGACAAATTCCTAGGCTTCATCATACAACACCGAGGTATAGAAATAGACCCATCAAAGATCAAGGCGGTTATGGAAATGCCCTCGCCAAGAACTCTCAAACAATTGTTGTCTCTCCAAAGAAAGCTCGCGTATATCCGACGGTTCATAGCTAACCTCTCCGGAAAATGCCGCCCCTACAGCCATCTAATGAAGAAGGGGACCCCGTTCGTTTGGGATCGTAAATGCCAAAATGCACTGGATGAAATCAAGCAATATCTGCAGAACCCACCGGTACAGACCGCTCCGGTCAAGGGAAATCCCCTCATCATGTACACAACAGCCCTTGAAGATTCTTTAGGCGCGCTATGGGCACAGGAGAACGATCAGGGAAAAGAGAGAGCTATCCACTATTTGAGTCGAGTTCTCCTGGAGGCAGAAAACAACTACTCCCCTATCGAAAAGCATTGCCTGGCATTAATCTTCACGATAACAAAGCTTCGGTATTATGCCTTGGCGCATAAGGTCTATCTCATATCAAAGGTGGATCCTCTCAAATATTTGATGTCAAGAGCCATACTAACGGGAAGGCTTGCCAAATGGACCCTCCTCTTGATGGAATTCTCGATAATCTATCGACCTCTCAGGACAATGAAAGGGCAGGTCATCGCCAACTTCCTCGCGGAACATCCGATACCTGCCGACTCACCCCTAAACTGCGAGTTGCCGGATGAATATGCATTCGACACGAAGAATGAAGAAAATGACTCTCGATGGGAACTCTACTTCGATGGAGTATCTTCCATGAAAAAGCAATAGAAAAACACCCCCATAATCAAAGCCGGGGTAAGCCTTATCTTTTTGACCCTACAAGGAGGGATAATGCTTTTTGCCCTTTCCTTAACAGAGCCAAGAACAAACAACGAAGCGGAATATGAAGCTTTGATACCGGGTCTTGAGATCGCTATTGACATGGGAATCGAAAACCTCCTTATATATGGAGACTCCCAGCTGGTCGTTAGCCAAGTAAATAGAGACTATCAGACGTGTAAACCGGAGTTGGTAAATATGGCGAAAGAGTGCGGCAACTGCTAACTCAAATTCCCTCCTACATCCTGAAAAGCATACCGCGGGTGGAAAATAGCAAGGCGGATGCATTAGCCAAGCTCGCTAAAGAATTGGCCGACGAAAACCTCGATGACATAAGGATCAATGTGCAAAGCCGCCGGATTCTCGTGCCAGCAGAAATATCTCCGGAGCCGTCTGAAGGAAAGGAAGCAACCAAGCAAGCAGCCTACCGAATAGAAAGCGAAGAAAAGGCTAAGGATTGGAGAGAAGCCTTCATGGACTTCTTCAAATCCCATCAAACGCCCGAAGACGCGTCAGCAAGACATCAGCTCATAAAGCGAGCTCTGTCTTTTTCCTTCGTCAATGATACTCTATATAAGAGATAGTTTGATAGTTTATGGCTAAGATGCCTGGGACCAGAAGAAGTAAGGAGAGACATCCAAGAAACTCATGACGAACTCTGCGGTTCTCATCAAGCAGGACCAAAGATGAAGTTGAAGATCAAGAGAATGGGTTATTATTAGCCCACGATGATTCAGGACCGCCTCGAATATGCGAAGCAGTGTCACTCGTGCCAAATTCACGGGGACTTCATCCACCAGCATCCAAATCCGCTACACCCAACACTGGCTAGCTGGCTGTTCGAAATATGGGGAACCGATATAATCGGGCCCATCGAACCAGTATCGTCCAAGGGACATCTTTCATATTGGCAACAACCGATTACTTCTCTAAGTAGGCAAAGGCAGTACCGCTAAGGAAAGTGAAGACGGAGAACATCCTCCATTTCTTCAGGGCATATGTCATCTACCGGTTCGGCACTCCGCGACGAATCATCTCGGATAATGGGCCGGCCTACAGAAGCCATAAGATCAGCCGCTTCGCACAGCAGCATAATATAGATCGGAGATACTCTTCAGTCTATAATCCCCGAGCTAACGGTCTAGCTGAGGCTTTCAACAAGACCTTGATGAAGATCATAAAGAAAACGGTGTCCAGAAATAAAAAGGACTGGAATGAGAGGCTGCATGAAGCACTCTGAGCTTATCGAACCACGTTCAAAACGGCCACGAATACAACGCCGTTCACGTTGGTATTCGGCACGGAGGCGGTACTTCCCT
This sequence comes from Agapanthus africanus, assembly GCA_030015575.1. Classification (NCBI taxonomy): domain Eukaryota; kingdom Viridiplantae; phylum Streptophyta; class Magnoliopsida; order Asparagales; family Amaryllidaceae; genus Agapanthus; species Agapanthus africanus. The sequence goes on along the minus strand of CM057349.1, from coordinate 15,845,975 downwards.
TGGAGATAGAACTACCCTTTCTATGAGTAGCAGTTCGATATGAGCTGACAGATGAAGAAAATGCCCATCTTCGGCTTGAGTAGCTCGATGCCTTCAATGAAATTCGTCTCATAGCGCAGCAAAAACTGGAAGCTTATAAAGCAAGGATGACGCGCTCATATGAATGACTAACTAGGCCAAGAACATTCCGCCAAGGCGAACTCGTGCTAGTTGTCAAAAGACCTATAATCCCCAACCATGCAAAGCGGGGGAAATTTGAGCCGAATTATGAGGGTCCGTACATCATAAACAAGGTATACCAAGGTGGGACCAATTTGCTCATGGATATGCAAGGCGAAAGACCCTTCCGACCAATAAACAGTCGGTTCCTTAAAAAATACTACGCTCGATAAGTCACGGCTCGGGTTAATGATAGATGACGACGCTCGTGTCCACTTGCCGTCTTCCTGAGTCCAAACTCTATAAGTAGTATCCGGCAAAACTTCGCCTCGAAGCTAGCCCCGGACCGAGATGTCCTTAAACTAACAATGGACCGTAATGTCCTTAAACTAATACGTCGCCTCAAGCACTGCGACAGTGGAATTCAAGTCCATAAGTCCCAGCGGTGAGGACTGCAACTTAAGTTCCACTGGCCGCGCAGCTGCCCCGGTGGCGAAGTTTCCCATAAGTTCCAATGGCAAATAAATAGTAAGTCCACAAGAGAAATGGGCATGGATGAAAACCCGAAAGGGCGCCGTGAGTAAAAACAGCAGGGCTACCGGCGAGCTTGTGAAAACCTGAAAGGGCGCAATCTCATTGTAAAAAAAGGTACGTCCAGAAGCAAAATGGGCACGGATAAAAACCTGAAAGGGCTCCGTGAATAAAAACAACAGGGCTACCGGCGAGTTTGTGAAAACCCGAAAGGACGCAATCTAATTAAAATAAAAACACCTGCAAAGTCCTCTCGACCTTGTAAGGAGAAAACATCTACGTGAGATCCTTACAACTCACAAGGGAGCAACACACTTAGGGATCCCTATGATTCCTAAGGAGAAATTACACTTATGAGATCCTCACGTCTCGTAAGGAGAATTCCCCCTATGAGACCCTCATGGCTCATAGGATTCAAAAGCCTTAAAATACAGGGACCTGAACCTGTTCTTAAGCCATCACACTCTCCAAGTTGCCCTACAAGCGGTCCAATATTGACCCTTGTATACAATCCACGGGCACAAATAAACGTTCCCTCACCAAGTCCCACCAATGACGAGGAGTGTCCTCATATGGTGAATGACACTTATAAGTCCTCTCGACTTATAAGAAGAAAATACTCTTATGAGATCCTTACGACTTATAAGAGAACACACACTTGGGAATCCCCGCGATTCCTAAGGAGAAAATACACCTACGAAATCCTCATGACTCGTAGAGAGAAATACCTTTATGAGACCCTTACGGCTCGTAAAGTCAAAAAGCCTTAGTCAACAGGATCCTAACCCTGTTTGCTAAGCCACCTTTATTCAAATCGACAAGGGCAAATGATGATTCACTCCTGGCAATATTCCAGTCGTAGCGATATCGATGCCTAAGTTGGTATCAAATGCTAAGTCCTTTCAAGGCAAATGATGATTCGCTCCTGGTAATATTCCAGTGGTAGCGATGCTGATGTCTAAACAGGTGTCAATTTTTAAGTCCTTTCACGGCAAATGATGATTCGCTCTTGGAAATATTCCAGTCGCAGCGGGGCTGATGCCAAGATTGGTATCAGATCTCAAGTTCCATACTCGCAACAAAAATTAGCGAGCAAAAAAAAGCATATAAAAATAGCCGAAATGAAGGGGCAACTCGCAATAAAAATCAGCGAGCGAATATATGCATGTAAAAACAGCCGAAATGTTTGGGCAACTCGCAATAAAAAGCAGCGAGTAAAATGAAAAAACAGCTGAAATGAATGGGCACCACGATAAAACAGCCGAAATGATTGGGCAATCGCGACTTTCGGATATAAAAAGCTGAAATGATAGAGCACTGCAGGTGAGTCCACATCGACCCCTGTATATAATCCATGGGCAAAACGAAAAGGGAACCACATTTTCCCACCAGGCTCCATCAGAAGGAGAGCTAGGTCTCGACAGCAACATCTATAGCCTAGAGATCAACAACGGCGTTTCTTCTCACTCCAACAGGATGCAGATGCGACGTCAACAAAACGGAGCCATGGCAAAGTCACTAGTTCCAAATCTTGACGGTTCACCAACAGCCTAGAGACTACCTCGGAGCCATGGCAAAGTCCTTAGTTCCAGGTCTCGACGGTTCATAAACTGTCTAGAGATCAACAACGGCGTTCCTTCTCAACTCCAGCAGGATGTAGATGCATCGTCAACAACCGACCCCATGGTCAAAACAACGGAGCCATGGCAAAGTCCCTAGTTCCAAATCTCGATGGTTCACAGACAGCCTAAAGATCAACAATGGCGTTCCTTCTCACTCCAGCAGGATGCAGATGCAACGTCAACAACTGACCACAGGGTCAAAGTAACGGAGCCATGGCAAAGTCCCTAGTTCCGAGCCTCAATGGTTCACAGACAACCTAGAGACAATCTCGACATTCATCGCAATATAGCAGACACAATGTCAAAAAACGAAGCAAAGGAAGATCCCTAGCTTCAAGGTCTTGACGACAACTCAAATAAAACCTGAAAGACTATCGTAGATCATCCCACACAAGCGCAGAGTGGTCATGACTCATCGAAGGTTCCAAATTGAGCCTAACCTCAAGTAAAAAAGCAGCATGGAAAATCCCTAACGCTTGCTCTTCCGACGGTAATATGACCTGGGAGATTACTTGAAGACGTCTTGTCCAGCCCCCGAAGGGATCAGAGACACGACAGTCGCGGGGCTACTCGAACGGCAAGATTGCGTATCGGGGAATGCATCAGCCAACGCGACGGTTCGACGGACAAAAACCCTAGTACCACAGACCTTAACAGACCTCTGTCGTGAAGAGCAAGGGGTTAACTGTGACGTAAGGACATTCTTGCGAAAACTTCTCGATTCGCCTCGACTTGTAGGAAAAACAATGTTCCTGCGAGAACTTCTCGACTCGTCTCGACTCCTAGGGAAAACATCTTCATTAAACCCTTACGGCTCATGAAGGTGAAAAGCCTTAGGCAATGGGGATATCAACCTGTTTCCTAAGCACTGTGGCCCTACAAGCAGGTCCAAACTGACTCTTGTATACTATCCACGGGCCATATTCTCCAAAGTCGAATATCGACAAGGAGGGAAAAAATCACTTACGAGTCCTTTCGACTTGTAAGGGGGGAAAATTCTCTTGTGAGATCCTTACGACTCTCAAGAGAAAACGCACTTAGGAGATCCTCATAACTTCTAAGGAGAAAATACACCTGCAGGATCCTCTCGACTCGTAGGGAGAAAAGTCTTTATGAGACCCTCACGGCTCGTAAAGTTGAAAAGTCTTAGGCGGCAGATCCAAACATGTTTCCTAAGCCATCGCTGCCCTACAAGAAGGTCCAAACTGACTCTTGTACACTATCCACGGGCTAAAGAAGCTACTTACTGGTCCTCACGATTCGTAAGGAAAAATACCCGAATGGGATCCTTACGACTCACGGAGGCGATGAACACTTAGAAATCCATACAATTTCTAGGGAGAATATGCACCTATGAGATCCTCTCGACTTGTAGGGAGAAAAAACCTTCTTGAGACCCTTATGGCTCATGAGGATGATAAAAGTCTTAGGCTATAAGGACCCTAAACTTGTCTTCTAATCTCTCAATTCTATGGCCATGCATAACTTTGCACTACTTCATCCACGTATATACTTACGTGGGAAAAATAGTGGGGGCATTTGTTTCCGCCAAAATTTTCGGCCAAGAGCTATTTGTTCACTTATAAAAAGGGGGGGAGAGTCCTCAAAATTTGGCTTTACGTGTTAAACACATGGGCACTCATATGCAAAGCATATGAGCGCTGAAAAGAAACAACTAAGGGCTAAACATGCCTCACATGTTAAATACATGAGCGCTCATATGCTTTGCATATGAGCGCTGAAAAGAAACAACTAAGGGCTAAACATGCCTCACATGTTAAATACATGAGCGCTCATATGCAAAGCATATGAGCGCTGAACATAAATAACTAATGGCCAAACAGGCCTCACGTGCTAAACACGTGAGCGCTCATATGTAAAGCATATGAGCGCTGAAAATAAACTAAATAAAACAACAAATGGCCAAACAGGCATCACGTGTAAAACACGTGAGCGCTCATATGCAAAGCATATGAGCGCTGAACATAAATAACCAATGACCAAACATGCCTCACGTGTTAAACACGCGAGGGCTCATATGCTCATATGAGCGCTGAAAATAAACAGGCTAAAACCCACTAGGGGTCACGTGTTAAACACATGAGTTCTCTTGCCGCTCACATGCAAAGCATGTGAACACCCCAATTTTAAATGCTCCTATCAAATTCTAGAATTAAATTCTATTTGGGAAATATTTTCCTGATCTTTCTCAAACTAGAAAGATCTTCTCTGTTAAACAGAGGACTTTTAGATCAAAGATCCAACGGTGATCATCTGGTAAAATAAAATTCTATCATAGGAAAATATTTTCCTAATCTTGTTAAACTAACAAGATATTCATATGATAAGAATAAAATTATGTGTTAAACTAACGAGATATCCATATGATATAATTAAATTCTATATTAAGAAAATATATTTCTGATCTTGTTAAACTAAAAAGATATGATAGAATAAAATTCTAATCTTGTTAAAACTAACAAGATATTCATAATCTTGTTAAACAAACAAGAAATCATCTCTGTTACAAAGAGAGCCTTGGATTAAAAATCCAACGGTTAATAAAATTCACCGATTGATCTAAAAGATCATGGAATCAATCATGATCTCTCAATGAGGGATTCTCTTAATAAATTGATTCTTGTTCTTCTCATCTAAATAGGAGCAAAAAAAAGAGAACAGACAGAAAAGAGAGAGAAAAGAGAGTACGAAAAAAGAAAAGAGGATTCAATTCTCTAAAAAAGAAGAAGATCTCCCTTTTAGGGAAAAAAAAAGAAACCCTAGGTAAGAAGAAAGACACAGAGATTATCTTATCTCTTCTTCGCCTCTCTAAGGGTTTAACCCTTTAAAAAAAAGAACTTAGTTTTTCCTTTGGTTGAGGTCTGCAGAAGCAGATCTCCCCACAAGTTGAGAATTTAATTCTCATCGGGGAGATTCTGTTATGCAGATTCAAAACTTAGGGGAAAGAACTAAGTTCAAAGAATTTAATTCTTCCAAAATTATATAGGAATTTAATTCCTCTGATAAAACTAGGGTTTAACCCTATAAAAGAATTTAATTTTTATAAAACAAGGGACCAGAAATTCTTAAAACTCATATCAAAATCTCTATGCATATAAAAGAAAAGACTGGTGATTCATTACCGTTCAACGCTATAACGAGAACTCATGTGTTCCCACGTGAGCACCTCCGATGAACAAAAAGGAATGACTGAGATCGAATCACGTGTTCTCACATGACCCCCAAACAGTTGCTTAATACTCATATGGAAAAAGGGGAAAATCCAAAGACAGCGCTCACATTTTGAGCACCTCAGGTGTTCGCACGTAAGCATTATATGAACTAAGTGCTTAGCACTTATAAAAGGAAGAGAGAATAAACCCAAAGAAGCAGTATCCAACTCTAGGGCGCCCCACGTACCTACACGTGAGGGTCACAAGAATTAAGTGTTTAACACTTATATACAGACGGGGATTTGGATCTAAGTGTACAGCGCCAACTTTCAGGCGCCTCACGTGCCACACGTGAGCGCCCCAAATTTCAGTATTTAACACTGCTTTAGAGTCTCACGTGGGAGCACGTAAGCACTGAGCATATATTAGTGTTTAAAACTATAAGAAGCAAACTTCATCCCTAAATTGGCTAAGTCTTCCTGAGATTAAAATATCTTGGATCTCCAAATAGACCGAGCCTCTATGCTCATGACTTCCCAAACTAATGATTCCTCAATTGATAATTGACTAAAACGATATCCATCCCACATCTCCTAAGTTCATCTTAGTCTCTCAAAAATGACTAATGATTCTTAGATGGTCCACCATGATCTCTCCCCTCAATCTGGAATTTGGTTCAAGGGTACATCTCTCCACACCTCTGATACATGTCGTTGTAATTCTTCAACGTTTTCAAAGAGGTGGCGGGTCCCGACAACCAACAAATCTTTGGTGCACTCCCAAACCCATGAGCATACCCCAATACGGACTACAACGTCCTTAAACTAGCTATGGACTGCAATGTCCTTAAACTAACAATGGACTAAAACGTCCTTAAACTAACAATGGGCCGTAACGTCCTTAAACTAACAACGGGCCGTAACGTCCTTAAACTAAAACAATGGAGCCCAAATGCTCTTTTGTTGGGTCTGAATGATCCCAAAATTCTGTTGAGTAGATCTTAGTCTAAAATTAGACTAACGTATCCTTAACAAATATTTAAGTTGATCTTAATCTCGAACGAGATTAACGATCCTTAAATCAACCCAAACCCAAATCTAACAATATACGGATTTGGACTAATCCACGCCCTACGGGCGGCAACATAAATTAGTCTCTGTATACAATCCACGGGCAACCAAAAATAAAACAAACATACACGGCATGAAGTGAACATCTGGAGCAGGAGAAAGTGGTTATAGCTACGCGGTAACGTAATTAACTGCAGGAGCTTGCACCTACAGGGAAGAGCGTCCCCACAATCAAAAACCCCTCAGAAATGAGGGGGAATCTGACGAAGTCTACTACAACGGCCGCATCCGTCCAAACCTTCGATACGCGGTGCCATAAATAAACTTGGAATGTTCGGAGAGGTGGATGGATAAATCCAAATAGCATCTACCCCTAAAATTCAGGCCAGACGTCCTAACGTCCCGGTCGCGTATTTCGGCGGTAAACAGGGAGATATACACATTTTTCGTTTCGTCGTGCAGAACAGATTAGAGTCTGTCCAGCACCGTCGCATGTTTTTAAAACACAGTTTAAGTTGTTTTTCGTCGGTTTTCAGCAAAGATTATTAGAAACTTATAGATCTTTTGATTTATTTATCCAAAACGCTAAGCTCCGCGTGATTTGGATTTCTGAAGCTTTAGTTATGGTCATTTTACTATCAGGATTTAAAACAGAAATTCGGATTTCTGGACAGCAACTATAGGGTGTATTGCCGGGCATATATCGGGTCATTATATGCATTTCTAAGTAATATAGTATATAAGAAATTATAGTTCTATCAATTTTGCATCTACACATCTAAATTTTGTCCCAAACGGACATCGGGAGTTCAAGTTATGTCCTATTTAAAAACAGTGCATGACAGATTATGTCCAGATTCGTCACTAAATATTGTAATGCGGTTTTCTATATTTTACGTCGGTTTTAAGTAAAAACTTAAAACTATGAAAATCCAGATCTTTCAACTTAGATGTCCAAAACAGCCGAGTTTGCTCAATTTGGATATCGGTAGATCAAGTTATGTATCTTAGAAATTTACCGATAAATGCAGTTTTTTGTTCTGAAAAACAGTGAATTAAAAAAATATAACTCCTAAACCATTAATCGATTGTAACAACCGCAAATTTTATATACTTTCCTTTTGACCGTCTTCTCGTAATAATGGGTTTTTCTTTGAATCACCTTACATCGCTATTCCATTGGTCTTGAGTTCAAATCCTAACCTCGTCAAGTTGTACGGTATAATAATAATATTAGTTATGATTTACTTACATGAAACTATTTTGATTGGGGTTAATTAATATCTTATTTATGGTAAAATAAATATGTTTTTTGTTTTTTTATTAATTAACTATTTTTGAGCTATATTGTTCTGATTAAATATGATCATGATATTATAGTTATATTAAATCTATTTTTGTACCAAATTATATAACTAAATTTTATATTATATGCTCACGTTATTATACTAACATTATTACTTTTAATTTATTTATTTAGTACTTGTGTTTGATATCTATTTAATATTACTAAGTATAAAATCCATCCATTATATGCAATACACATCTTTTATATCACTATTTTAATATATGATGGTTTTATTATATTACTAAACATATTAGTTGAGAGGATAAAACATATGGTAAAATCTTTTAAAACTAATTTTTTAGGGTGTTTTGGTGAGAAAATAATTAGAGGGGGGTTTATGTGCAAAAGTCCTATTTTATTAAAACCCATCTCCTTCTTCGCTCCTCCTCTATTTTTTCGGCAGAAACCCTAAACCCAATCGTCATCTCCTCGTCGCCATCTTCTTCTTCACCTCCCTCGGTTGAATCATAGGGAAACCCTAACTCAACCCAAACCGAGTAGCACCTAACCGAGATCATTACTATCGCATTGTGTCCAACTGCTACTGTCGCCAACGCCCTGCCAAAACCTAGAATTGCATCCACCATCGCCCTAAGCTCATCGCCGTCACCATCGTCGCTGCCTAGATAGCCGCCTCAACCTCACTGATCCTCCTTCACTCTCGTTGTCGACCTAACTGCATTGCCTCCATCATGTCCAGGCCAAGCACTCAACGGAGCAGACGTCAATGTCGTCATCGCCTCGTATTCAAGTGCCGCCGTCGATCCAGTTATCGCCGTTGTCCTCTCTTCTCAGCGACTTGATCACTCGACTGCACTCCAGCCGTCGACGATCTCTTTGTAAATTCCTCACTTTTATTTCTTTTACACGTTAAAAGTTAATATTTAAACAAAAATAATGATTCTTTTATCAAACCCTAAATTGTTTACATAAAGGAAGTGTTTTTACTCATTAAGGCTTATAGGTTTAGATAAAATATTATTTGACGTTGATTTTCTAGAAGTTTATCTCTTCTCTTTTATTTTAAAATCAAATCATGATATTTACATAAATTATAGACGTTAAATTTCATCTATATTTTCATATTATTTTGTGTCTTTTAGATCTATACTATTTCTTAAGTTTAATTATGATATGGAATATAAAAATAAATTATTAAGTTTCTCTTCTCTTTCGTTTCTATCTTGTTGGCTAATTCTTATTGGTTAGAAAAATATAGTTAATAAATAGTTTTAAATGTAAAAATCATATTTTTATAAACATCTAGTTGACTTTATTTATTATGGTTGAATTGATAGTCCATTATAATGTTTTACGTGATAGATTTATTTTTCTATATGTTTTATGGTGGTTTTGGCTGACTGGTTAACCTATAAAGTTTATATATAATTTTAAATTGTAGATTCATCCCATCTTTTTATCCATAGTATATCACATCGGATCGCCTAGATATCTATTCAATATATATGCGGATTGATTTTCCTTTCTTAAAAACCGGAGCAAAACATACTTTTATAATTAAGCATGCGACAGGTTGTAGTGTAGTGTTTTAATAAGCATCATATATGCCTAACACCCTTTTTCTAGATTCTCTTTCCGTTAAAATTATATTCTTCATACCCATTAAATATATATATTGATATAGGTTCCTTGATTAACAAACCAATTATTTTAAATCTTCATGTTACTAAGTTTACATTAAAATCTTTTTAGGGAAACCTTTTTAAACCGTTGGATCTAATGTTTCTTAAAATATCATCAGAATTCTTATAAAGCATTTTTCTTTATTTTTGTTCATGCATTATCTAGAATTTCCCTCGTTAGATTTATAAGACATAGTAATAAATCTTTTGATGATTAAAATATATACTGATTGTTAATAAAATAAGTAGAGTGTTTGAAATATGCATAACTAGATATGTAAATCAATGGTTGTTGTGTTAGTTATACATAATCTAGTATATTAATATCTTAACTACACACATAATCCTTATCAATCTTTATTGCTCGTTTGAAACTTTATGTGTCTTCTTAATCAATACTTTTCCTATTTGTTGTTTTATTTGGGTGAATATTCCATCCACCTCATGTCACGGGTGTGATTGTATGCATGTAGTTTCACTCGAGTTGCAAAATCTGTTTATATTCAGTCGCTGAAACTGTTTTAATCCGAAATTTAAATGATCATAACTATTAACTCTAGAGTTTAAATTGAGCAAACTCAAGTTACTGGAACATCGACAGAGAGTTAGTTATATTTTATTCCCAGGTTAATTTAACTGAAATGTTGCCGAAGTCTACGAAAACATGACCTTAACAAAATGTGACGAGTTTGGACTGCAGTAGAAACTATCTGCACGGCTGTAATAAAATAGTCATAACTCCCTGCTCGTTTATCGTAAGCTAGATTTCTTTATTGGAAATCGTTCACAACACCCTAACCTTTAATTCTTGTTTGAATTTAAAACCATAAACTGAATGTAAGATTCTCAAAAATGCGAAATTCTATCAGTGTACGAATTCTGAAATCTGCACTAGCCTGCTCTGCACAGCGTTACGGAAACTTCGTAACGCTTTCATCAGAAACCCGATTGAGGAAAAATCAGTCTCGTTATTTACACGACTCTCTGAACTATAATTTATCCCTTGTGTAAGATTCCCTAATTCTAAACCAAAACCATATATTTCTACATGCGAACTTATACTTATTTTTGGTCTGAAACTGAACTATTATTACATACTTGTTATATATATACATGGAAACTTAGAATTGCATCTAGAACTTGACCTATATTCTCAGGAGTCTCATGATCAGCTTTATGAGTGGGCCCATGTTTCCTTGCCTCTTGGGCTATATCTTGGACCCTTGGATTTGTGAATACTCCTGCAGTTGACCTGACTATACATATTCTTGTATTCATGTATTCCCATATTCTTGTATGCATGTATTCCCGTACTCTTGTATTTATGTATTCATGTACTCCTGTATTCATGTATTCTTATACATCATGTATTCATGTATTATTCTATCTTGTATTTAATCATATAATTAAATTATAAACCGTTTGACTAATATTTGCCAGGGGTGTTGGGGTAGTTCAGGATGAGTAGTTCAGCTCCTTCAGACCCATCATGTTTGTACCGCCCCAGGTACTCTAGTATTTTCCTGTACTCGATGCACTCTTGAAGGGTTGAACACCTACCTTAACTTATGTTTTAAATGGTCATGACCGAGATATATACCGGAGGGTATTGGGAGTTAAGAATGTGGTGTCCAGTTGATTTACGACTTCCTTGGACGCCATCTTAACTTGCGTTAGAATGGAAAACTTTCATACTATTGATACTGCCGTCTCTATTTATTCATGACATGTACCCCGTTCTAGTATATACATTTCTGGATTCATATTATACTTGTTTGCATATGCCATTCTGCTACATGATCATCAAGCCTTGCTATTTATTAATAAGCTGCTTGTTTCCATGATTATAATTTAAATCCCTGATCTATACCATCATGTCTATATTAACATTATATTCTTCGTTATTAAGTATTTATAAAAACATGTTTATTTTATAATGTTTCTATTGTATATGTTGCATATTTTTAGGTCTTTTATAACTAAGATCATACTTTTCCAATTTATTAACATCTTTTAAATACTTTTATTTTATCCTTTATTTTCCAAGCTTAAGCATTTTTTATAATGAGGAACTTACCGAACTTTAGTTCACTAATGGCATTCCTGTTTTTTTTATTAGGAAATGTCATCGGACGACTATAGGGAAGATGAAGAAACGAGGTATGTGACAGAACCGACAGAGGAGCAGTTCAACTATCCATCTTCACAAGCCAATCACCAGTCTTGTAGTATGTCTTTTTGTTCAAGGCTATAATCCTTTATTCCTAATTAGTTATTATTCTTGAAATTGTAATAAATGTTGATGGAATATTATTTATCTATAAATTCTTGGTGGCTTAAATTTAATTTTCTTAATCCAGACGCTTAACGTATCCATATAAGGAAGAGGGGCTTCTCAGTATGAATACGTTCACTGGCTTGTCGCTTTCGCTCCTTGTCTTTTGGGAAGCGGGGCGTGATATCGATCAAAACTGAAATTTTTACTGTAGATTTAAGATTTAATCTAGTATATAATATAATTTTCCTAGAATGTCCAGAAGTCAAGATTAATTTTCTTAAAACTATTTTGAAGGTAAAGGTATTTCTTCAAGATGGTATTTGAGGTTGACAAGATCATGGTATTTATTTGAAACTTCGTTTTCTTTTAAAACTAAATGTAAATAAAATAAAATATAAATAGAAAGCAATAAATTATGAAAGGCATACGGACAAGCTTATGAATCGGTCATGATATATATACTAAAATCGATATAAAAGATTAAAAAAGATTCTACACAAAAATGATTAGACACTTTTCTTTTATTTTGAATAAACGATCGCATTCCATGTGATGGCATGCAATATAGGGTGATACGATTTACATATTTTCATAACTACTAAAATATGAAACAAGATAATCACTACTAATTAAAAATGTATCTCATTCATGAAGGTAAATGAGTTTACAAATCAATTAACTATTAGGTTATTTATTTATTTTATGTATGTTTTCTAAATAAGGTGTTTACCGACGAAGTGAGTAAGTATGGATATCAATGGAGACATGACCAGATGAAAATGATTCAACAAGAAGAGAGGAAGAAACGGAGGGGACTTACATGCACAAACCGGTATTGTCACCGGACTTGTCTATCCGACGATATTCTCGCGTTAGTAGCAAGACTTTTTTTAGAGTTTCTGCATGTTCTTCTTCGAGAACTCTAGATGAAGAGAGAGGAGATGGATGATATTTGGGAGAAAGAAAATGCGAGAAGTTGTTCTTCTCACTCATTTTTTTAAAGGAATAAGAAGAAAAGCATAAGATGAATATATAAAAAGTTATGTCATATTAATTCAAATTAATATGAATTCATAATGGAAGTTAAAGAGAAATTGAAAGGGTCATCATTCATTTGGGAGTTAAAGAAAATGAAATGTCTTTTATGAGAAGGTTATAAATGATAAAAATAATTGCAAGAATGGAGTTTGAACATGTAGCCAATAGGACAGCAGTGCAATAACTTAACCAATGTGTTCCAAGCTTGTTCATGCACATATTTAACAAGAATTAAATATATGTCGTTGCATGAAATGAAAGTGGTCTTCTGAAAAAGAAAGGAAGAAAATCAAATGGAATTGTTTTGGCTTGGATTTTGGGCATTTGTTTTGTTTTGGTTTTAAAAATAAATGAGTGTGGGATGTTGGGTTTTATTTGAAATAAAAATAAAAGATTTTTAGATGAGAGAATAAATAGCTAAGTAATTAATTAATAGAAACGGGATTTTGGCTCAGGGAAAATAATAGGAAAAATAGATAAGGAAATTAAATAAAATAATATATTTAATAGAATATAAAATAATATAAATAGAAAATAGAATATACAGAAATACAAATAAATATCGTATTTTTATTGAAAAGAAATAATACGAAGGTATAGGTATTTGGGGGCCGTTACATAATCAACTTTATAATTTACTTTAGGAGTAGTTAACTCTAACAAGAGTTGCCCACATATTAAAGAATTAAAGAATCCGCCAAAACCCAAGGCTTAATCTCTTTACAAACTTCAACCCTACCAAACATATATGTTAAACTAAACTAAGTAAATCATCATCTTAATCATCTCCACCCTTTTACAAACATCAATCTTACCGCATACCTCCCAACCTCAAGATCTTCATCATATTTGAGAAATTAAACAAATTAACTCATTATTGTCATCGTCGTCATCAACAAATTAAACTTAACATTCAAAACTAACTAATTTAAAAACCTTAAAATAATTTCTAACGATTTCAAAAAAAAAATCACTCACTGTGATCGACGGGGGCTCGGCGGTGTGGAACACACTGTGGAGGAGGTCGGCACTGTGGTGGAGGATTGATGGGGGCATACTGGAGAAAGAGAGGGCTCGGTACTGGAGGAGACTTGGCGCTGGAGATCAGCAATGGGGAAGCTCGAGGATTGAGGCAATCAACGATGGTGAAGCTCAAGACTTGAGGCGGTCGCTGAGGCTCGAAACGATCGGTGGTAGAGCTCAAGGAGATCGGCGACGGCGAAGCTCGAGGTGATCGGCGATGGAAGAGCTCGAGGCTAGAGGCGATCGACGATGGAGCTCGATGCTCGAGGATATCGACGATGGAGAAGCGTGAGGCATGAGGCAATCGGTGATGATGGTTGAGCTAGGGTTTTGGGTTTTCTAGGCGTGAGACATGAGGCAATGGAGGTCGAGCTAGGGTTTTCTAGGCGTTAGGATATCGACGATGGAGGCAATCGGCGATGTTCCCCACCGAAACATGGAGATGCGACTGCGTAGGTCCGTCTTGCCTGAATTTCGGGGCAGATGCTAATTGGGGCTATCCGTCCACCTCTCCGAAGATACCAAGTTGATTTATGACACCGCGTATCGAAGGTTTAAACGGATGCGGCCGATGTAGCAGACTTCGTCAGATTCCCCCTCATTTTAGGGGTTTTTGATTGTGGGGAAGCTCTTCCCTGCAGGCGCAAGCCCCTGTAGTTAATTACGCTAACGCATCGCGATAACCACTTTCTCCTTCTCCAGATGGTCACTTCGTGTCGTGGGTGTTTGTTTTGTTTTTTGGTTTTCCCGTGGATTGTATATGGAGACTAATTTATGTTGTTGCCCGTAGGGCGTAGATTAGTCCAAATCCGTATTTTCTTAGATTTGGGTTTTGGGTTGGGTTTAAGGATATGTTAGTCTCATTTGAGACTAAGATCAACTTAAACGTTCGTTGAGGATGCATCAGTCTAATTTTAGACTAAGATCAACTCAACGGGATCGTTTAGATCCAACAAAAGAGCATTTGGACTCTATTGTTTAGTTTAGGGACATTGCGGTCGACTAGTTTAGGGACATTACGGTCCATTACTAGTTTAAGGATATGGTGGTCCAATGTAAGTTTAAGGACATCTCGATCCATGGGCTTAAGGACCCCACAGTCCAAGGTTAAGGACATCATAGTCCATGGGTTTTAAAGGACCCCACAGTCCGAGGTTAAGGACATCATAGTCCATGGGCTTAAGGACCCCACAGTCCAGTTTAAACACGTCATAGTCTATGAAATGTATGGTTGTTGGGACCCGTCACCTCTCTAAAGACGTTGAAAGATTACAACGACATATATCAGAAGGGGTCAGAGATGTACCCTTGAACCGATGTGAGTTGGGAGACCTATAGTCCGATTGGGACTAAGATCTGAGATTTATGAGCGTATGGGCTCAGTTAACATGAGTTGAGTACTTATGGCCAATCTTGGGCTAAGTCCAATCAAGTTAAAATGTTTAACATTTATTTTGGGTTGCTAAGCATTTGCTTGGGCTTGGCCCTTTTAACAATGCTGAGCATTGACTTGAATTCTGACAATATTTTGTTTTTTATTGAGTGCTGAACACTCATCATAGCTCTGGGGCTAATTAAAGAACAGTTTATGTTCTATCAGTGCACACGTGAGAAGCACGTGGTGCGCTTGGCGCCAATCAAAGAGCGCAATGCGCTTCTGTCGAGTAGCGCACACGTGAAGGACACGTGTCGCGCTTGGTGCTAAGTGTCAGATAATGGGCGCATTGCGCCAGTTTATGAGCGCAGAGCGCTAATTTATGAGCGCATTGCGCTATTAGTTCAGTGGCGCGCACATGAATGACACGTGGTGCGCCTGGAGCTGAGCGCCAGCCCATGAGCGCAGTGTGCTATTTCAAGAGCGCGAAGCGCTAACTGTTATGTGGCACATGCGTGAGGGACACGCGTCACGCTTAGCGCTGAGCGCCAGTCCAAGAGCGCAGAAGCGCGGTTCAAGAGCGCAAAGCGCATTTGATCAATTTTATGATCTGAGAAATAAATGCATGTTCTTTTTTAAAAGAGACTTTGTCTCATGATCTAAGAACAACAGTTCTTATTTTGTAGGAGATATTTCCAATCTCTTATGTTGATGAAAGGCTTTGCCTTTATAGATCTATGATCTGTGAGAAGAAATATGTTCTTCTTCTTTCAGGGTGAGATCTTTTAATCTCTTTGTGAAAGACTTTTGCCTTGTAGATCTATGATCTTTTAAAGAAGTGAATCCTTCTTTTTAAATTAATTACGAGATGATTTCATCTCTCTATTCATCATTCTTTTTTTAAGCTTGAAGAAGAATCTTCTTTCTTTGAGAGCTTGGCGCTTCTTTTTGAGATCTCTCAAAGCTTATGGGGGGTTCCTCTCTATGCTTCTCTATCTCCTTCAGACTTGAAGTGGTGGGGCCTTTATATAGGGTGAGCTGATCAGTTCAATCAGTTAAGGAGATCTTTTCTCCAATTGATTTGGGGATTTTCCCATCGTTGGATCTTTGATCCAAGGGCTTCTCATTTACAGAAGGTAATCTTCTTGTTTTTAACAAAAATTGGGAAATCTTCTAAACAGAATTTATTCTGTATTTTTAGTGATTTTTAATCACCATTGGATCATTGATCCAATGGTGCTCTGATTTACAGAGCACAATCTTGTTATTTGAAAAGATTTTGAGAAATCTTTCCTTAACAGAATTTAATTCTGATTAATTAATGATTTATCATTATTATTAGATCTTTGATCTGACGGTGGAGAGATTTAGTTCCAGCGCTAGCGCACCCGTGCTTTGCACGTGGTGCGCTGCTTAGAGTGCACAGGGTGCGCTGCAGCGCACCTAGCGCTAGCGCACCCGTGCTTTGCACAGGGTGCGCTGCAGCGCACCTAGCGCTAGCGCACACGTCCTTTGCACGTGGTGCGCTATTTAGGGTGCAGTACACCCAGCGTTAGCGCATCCGTGTTTTACACGTGGTGCGCTATTTAGAGTGCAGCATACCTAACGCTAGCGCACACGTGCTTTGTACGTGGTGCACTACTTAAGGCGCAGCGCACTTGGCGCTGCTATGAAGCGTTGCTTCAATTGTTGGAGGTGTCTTTTCACCTTCCTTTTGAGTCAAACTTATATTCCCCAGAACTTACATTTCCCAGATCTTGGAAATAGCTCCATTATGCACAAAATTTTCTGTGCCCAGTCTTTATAATCTGAAGCAATGCTTCTTTCTTTTCTTATTTCCAAAGAACCGTCTTAACTATGGCTTGTAACCGCCCACATGCTCGTCGACAACCATGGGAAGTGCCCATTGAGGACATTGTTCCTCGCTTCACTGCGCGCTTGGTGAACCCTACTCTTACGGATGACCAATGCGACGCAGCGCTGCACGAGCTCTTGACTCGTGTAGGATCTCCTCTCCCTCCCAACTCTATTTGGCTTTGAATGATCCTCATGTCCGTGCTCGCTGACATTCCCCCTCCTCCGGCGGAGATGACCCCAGCGATGCTCGATGCCGCTGAAGACAAGATCGAGTGCTTCTTCAAGGCACACTTGATCACCAAAGCCCTGAGGGATTGCTCTGTTCGGTTGCTGAGCCAAATACGGGCTCATCGGGCCGTTATCTCTGCTTTCGCTGGTGAATGCAGTGCTAACCGATGGGAAGCTACTCCTCGCGAAGATCGTCGCTTTGACATGGTGGAAAAGACAAAGAGGGAACTAGAGAATTTTATCTATATGTTTGTAAACCCCTGTACTTTTGATCCCATGTTTGGAGATCTGTTTCCATTGCAATAAAATGTTTAATTAAGTGTTTTCTTTCTTTTTTTCATTATCTGTCAAGTGTTCCTCTTATTTTAATTCTTTTGTTCTTCCTCTGTCAGGCGCATATGCGCTATAGAACTTACACTGTTAAGTAATCCTTGCGAGAGTGAAGCGCTTTTGGTGCTTAGCGCTCTTGGCGCTTGGTGCTCTCGTGCTTTACACATGAACGCCGTTTCAGAGTCTTTGACTCTTAGTGCTGGCGCATTTGATGCTAGCACTTTTCACGAAGCGTTGCTTCGTTTCAAATCTCGAAATTTGAACAGAGCTTTGCTCTGATCGGGGAAACAAATGCCCCCCCACCATTGCGCTTACGTGGCCCACACGTGAGTGCAACAGTGGCAGCATCTTCGCTGTTGGATCAACTTTTTGAGAGTTGAAACGGCTCTTGACGTCTATAAATAGGGCCTTTAGCCCTCTGAGATGACCCTTGTTCATCTTCCTTTCTAAAAATCATTTCTCCTTCAGAGCATTGCTCTCTTTCTTAAGAAATCTTTTAAGAATAAAAACTCCGTCAGACCTTTTCTTTTTAGTAAGCTTTGAGTTCGTTATCAGAGCTTTGCTCTATTTAGATCATGGATCCGAAAAAGAAAAACTTTTTTTAGGGTTTCTTTCGACCTATTGATGAAGAATTTTTGGAATTCACTTTACAGATCTTAAAGATTTCAAAGTTTTTACTTCTGCAGAAAGCTTTGCTTTCAGGGTTTTGTTCCCCTCCGAAAGACGGCGCGACACCGCGTCTTGCCTGAGATTCGGGGCAGATGCTAATAGGTGCTATCCGTCCACCTCTCCGAAGATGCCAAGTTGATTTATGGCACCACATATCGAAGGTTTAGACGGATGCGTCCGATGTAGCAGACTTCGTCAGATTCCCCCTCGTTTGAGGGGTTTTTGATTGTGGGGACGCTCTTCCCTGCAGGCGCAAGCCCCTGCAGTTAATTACGCTACCGCATTGCGGTAACAACTTTCTCCTTCTCCAGATGGTCACTTCGTGTCGTGGGTGTCTGTTTTGTATTTTGTTGCCCGTGGATTGTTTACGGAGACTGAGTTATGTCGTCGCCCGTAGGGCGTGGACTAGTCCAAATCCGTATTATCTTAGATTTGGGTTTGGGGGGGTTTGGTTTGAGGATACGTCAGCCATACTTGAGGCTAAGATCAACTCAAATATTTGTTAAGGATACGTTAGTCTAACTTTGTGACTAAGATCAACTTAACGGGATCGTTTAGATCCGACAAAAGAGCGTTTGGACTCTAATGTTCCAGTTTAGGGACATAGTGGTCCATGAATGTATGGTCGTCGGGACCCGTCACCTCTCTGACGACGTTGAAGGATTACAACGACGGATGTCAGAGGAGTTCAGGGATGTACCCTCGAGCCAGAGTTAATTGGGGGGATTTATAGTCCACTCTGTTTGAAGGTTTAAGGATACGTTAGCCATCTTTGAGGCTAAGATCAACTTAAACGGGACCGTTTAGATCCGACAAAAGAGCATGCGGGGCTCTATTGTTCTAATTTAAGGACATTACGGTCCATGGGTAGTTTAAGGACATTGCGGTCCATGGGTAGTTTAAGGACATTGCGGTCCATTGTTAGTTTTAAGACATCTCGGTCAAGGTTAAGGACGTCGTAGTCCATGGGTTTAAGGACCCCACAGTCCATTGTTAGTTTTAAGACATCTCGGTCAAGGTTAAGGACGTCGTAGTCCATGGGTTTAAGGACCCCACAGTCCATTGTTAGTTTTACGACATCTCGGTCAAGGTTAAGGACGTCGTAGTCCATGGGTTTAAGGACCCCACAGTCCGGTATGTGCTCTGGATGCTTCACACGGGTTCACTGCCGCGCTTGGCGAGGACCAGGCTCCGCTCTGGACGTTCTCCACGGGGTCAAAGAGTGACATTATCCGCGTTCCAAGTTACCAGGAATTTGCATTAGACATGAGTTTAAGGACCCCACAGTCCATATCAATGTGTGGTCGTCGGGACCCGTCACCTCTTTGAAGGCATTGAGGGATTACAATGCCAAATATCAAAGGAGTGAAGAGATGTACCCTAGAACCGGAGTGGATTAAATAGCCCTTGGCCCAATTTGGGGTCAAGACGAATTAATTATGTTATGAGTCCATTGGACCAGTTAATCACCAATTGAGGACTTATGGCCATCTTGGGCTAAGTCCAATCAAGAGAGGCTTTGCCTCGATCCATTTAGGCCAATTGGGCCAGAGTCTAGTGTTAAACACTACAGAGCAGTCAGTGTTGAACACTGGGAATGAGGTTGACAAGTTAGTGTTTAACACTAAGAGAATATTTGGTGTTGAATACCAGCAACAATGCTTTTTCAGATTAGTGTTAAACACTAAGGTATTCAGTGTTGAACATTGCAAATAAAGCTTTTTAATTAGTGTTGAACACTAAGGCCCAACAGTGTTTTAACACTGGGTTCGAGAGTTTTAATTTAGCGTTAAACACTAAGGCAAGAGGGGTCACGTGGCAGCACGTGAGAGCGCCCTCCCTTCATTTGTTCTGCTGAGATTATCGCGTCTTTCAGAGCGTCACGTGCCATCACGTGATGGGCATTCAAATACCTATGTATTAGAGCTTCTGCCGAGGGTCACGTGGGTCACGTGGGGTGCTGCCTCAAAGGGGCTTTCTGTAGATCTCATGGGGGGTCACGTGATGACACGTGACCCTGCCTCTATATATTTTGTTTAGAGGCTTTGTTAATCTTCTTTCAGGAATTAAATTCCTCGAACTGTAAATTTCAGAGGAATTAAATTCCTACTTCCTTTCGAAGACTTTGTTTTCTGGAGTAGAGTTTAACTATGAATTTTCTGTAGGAATTAAATTCCTCATATATGTGGAGAACCAAATAGGGTTAAACCCTAACAAAGCTTTTTTAAGGAATTGAATTCCCATGATGATTAAGGGAATTAAATTCCCGTTGTTTCAACAGAACTAAGTTCTTAATTAGGGTTAAACCCTGTTTCTTTTTATTCTGAAGGAATTAAATTCCCATGATACAGGGTCAAGCCCTAATTTTATTTTAAAGGAATTAAATTCCTATAGTTCTGTGAGAATTAAATTCTCATGCTTGCATTCCCTCTCTATATTTTGGATCTGCATGGCAGGATCTCGACCCATTGAGAATTAAATTCTCAACCTTAAGGGGAGATGTGCACTTTGCAGATCCTCTGTCAAAGAGAGAAGAAATATGTTCTTCTGTTTTTTATATATCAGAGTTAAACTCTGTTGAGAATTAAATTCTCTTCTTCTTTCAAGGAGCTTTTCCCTTTCTTACCTAGGGTTTTTTTTTGCAGAAGATCCAAGTTCTCCAAGTATCGAAGCTTTCTTTCTTTTCTCTTTTTTTTTTCTCTGCGCATATATATTTCTCTGTGTCTCTTGGCTCCTATTTATAGGAGAAGCAGCCGAATCAATCAGTTTTCTGATGAATCTTCATGAGAGATTTGATTTGCATTCATCATTCATTTTGGACCTTTGGATTATTAGGTGAATTTTATTCACCATTGGATTTTAAATCCAGAGATTCTCCCTTGTTATTTTGGTTAGATTTAAAGGGGAAATCTTTCCAAACCCGAGATTTTCCCATAGATAGATGATATTTCATCACCTCTGAATCTTTAATTTGATTGGTTCCAGATAGTTGCTTTCTTTTGGAAAGATTTGAATTTCCTTCAGAATTTAATTCTGTTGACAAAATGGGCTTTGAAAGCCGGTCACGTGTGAGCACGTGACCCATAGTCACGTGTGAGCACGTGACCCCCTTTGGAATGAGCCTTTTCCTTTCTTTTGCGCTTGGTCTTCTGATTGCTGCTTAAACGTCACGTGCTACCACGTGACCCCTGGTCACGTGTGAGCACGTGACCCTTGTTTGAACTCTCTTTCTTCGGTTCTTTTGGAGAACGAGTCTGCTGCCTTGAACGTCACGTGCCAACACGTGACCCTGGTCACGTGGGAACACGTGACCTCTTCTGAAGCCTTTTCTTGACTTGATCAGAGAACTTGTGTGCCTTTGACGCTTGGATTTAAATGTCACGTGTCGCCACGTGACCCTGGTCACGTGGGAGCACGTGACTCCTTCTGAAGCCCATTTTCTTCAGCGTAGTCAGGAAACTGAACTTGACTTGATGATCCCTTTTAGGTGTCACGTGCCAACACGTGACCCCCTTTTTGAAGCTTTTCCCAGAAGCTTTCCTGATTTTAAATCAGGAAACAAATGCCCCCACAGCGTTGTTCTCACGTGTCTGCACGTGAGTGCAACGCTGTCACCTCTTGAGACCGTTGGATTCCTCTAGGGATCTGGGGAGACGAAACGTTTCCATTGCCTTCTATAAATACCTCTGCCTCTTCATAGGAGCCTTCACTTTTGCCCATCTTCTTCTTCTGAGAACTTTTTCTGAGAATTTAATTCTCTTCTTCCAGAGCTTAGTTCTCTGTTTTAAAATATTTTCAGAGTTTAACTCTGCTCAAAAGGAATCCTTTTTCCTCAGGTAATGTTCTTGGACAACGATGGACCTTCACATTTTCCTGGATTTTAAATCCAAAACAAGGGTTTTTACCCTTCTTTCTTCATATTTTCCATAAGAACATGAAACTGTTTAATCTTTCAACTGTAGATCTCTTAGGGTTTAGATGATCTTTGGAGAGATGATGATGGCGGTTCAAACCCATGGAATTTAATTCCATCAAAAAATGTTTTTGGGAATTTAATTCTCTTTTCTTAATAAGGAATTTAATTCCAACGAAGAACTCGATTTCTTCACACAGAGGCTTCCTGGGGTCTCTTGGCCCAAGGTTGTTCTTCCTGCAATTAATGCAATGGGGGCTTTGTAATGATGTCTTTTTGTGTGAATTCAATTCCTTTGATTTTATTGGATCCACTGTAGAGCCCGAGACAGATCCTGTTGGGGGGATGTGCATGGCCATCATTTTTATTAAATGAGGATATTCCCTTTTGTTTTATTGTAACTGTTTGGTCTCATTATCAATGAGCCGTCATCCGGATTCTATGGGGCCCATGTGATTTATAGCCAATGGTCCCAGGAAACTTTGCTGTTGCTTTCTCCCACTAGTCTTCATGTTCATGCATGAGTAAACATCGTTGACTTTCCTATTAACGGTCTTCTTTTGTTGGATTTCAGGTGCGATGGCTTCTGCTCCACGCTTTCCCTTTTCTCGCTCGGAGGCGGCTTTTCCTCAGTCACCGTCTGATGAGGAAGCGACGGCGATGATTCGGGCTCATGACCCGAACTGTACCAACCTCCTTCAGTGGGGGTCTTGGTATAGTCAGATTATTCAGGGTCGTCGGAGTTTTCTCTGCGCGGTGCCAACGGAGCCTACTTTCCCCTTTTTACCGATGGATCCTCCAAGGACAGCTTTTGCTGTGGAAATGCCCAACTGGACTCCAACGGGGAGGCTTGAGCCTTCGACGACCGGTATTCCGAACCATCCGATTCCGGCCATAGACATACTGGGGCGGCGTATCTGCCAGGGTGAGGCCCACCCATGGGGGCAAATTTATAAGATAGGGCTCACTCCCAGGCATCCTACGGGCTACCTTCTCTGGGCTCGCTACATCCTTTCAGCCCATCGGGCGCGGTTGCAGAAAGTTGGGCTTTATCAGGCCATATATGCGTCACTGTTCCATTACAAGTCCCCGCATGCCTGGTGGGTCAAGGCGTTTTTGAACCAGTGGAATCTTCCCACTAATACTTTTCTTCTGGGGGATCGCGAGGTCTCTATCTCTCTCGCAGAATTTTATGAAATCTCGGGATTGCCAATCAGGGGCGCACTGTACGAGGAGTTGTTGCCTTCTGACGAATATGTCTTCGAGCCCGAGTCTGCGCCGATTGACGGCCTGTCCGCTGAGAATGCTGTTCGCCATAAGCGCCCCAGCTTGATCAAGGCGCTGGGTATTTTTGATCAATTGTTTACTGAATCTGAGGAGCAGGGTGTTACTTTTAAAAGCTTCATTTCCTGCTTCCTTCGTGAGGATATCATATCGAAGACTGCTCCGAAATTTGCTAACATCAGAGACCCCTTTGGGTTTGGTCCGAAGAAGCTACCGACTGCTGAATCGGACCTGCCACAGTATTATATTCCCATCGTGTCGCCGATGTCTTTTGAATCCGTTGCAGCACCTGGTATGGATGAGGAAACATTCTTTGTGGGGTTTATCAGTGTTTGGCTTAGCTGGTTCGTTATCCCCATGCATCGCCGCTTCATGAGAGCCTCGGTCATCTACCCGGCTCAACGTATTGCTGAGGGGACGCGGTTGGCCATCGGCATCCCGGCCTTGGCACACCTCTATAATGGATTGGGCACCGCGGCTAATACCTCGACGCCTGGCGTGGATGTGGTGAACTTTTCGCTTCATTATTTCACGTCCTGGATCGAAATGCATGTATTGGGGGCGTTCGCCATGCATCAGAGGCCCTCATTTTACGATGCCTACCCCTTTCCACGACTTATGCGGCTAGTGGATGCTTCTGCCGCCGACCCGACTCAATTCGGGGCCATTCGGGTGCTAATTTCTCCTCATGCCACCGCTGGCGGGTTGGTTTTTACTGATCGGGTCTTGTCTACTCCTTCGGGTCCCGTCCAACAACTCTGGGACCAGTCGAAAGACAACGCACCTTCTCTGAAGCCCCGGGAGGCCACGCATTTGTATGCAATCAGACCGGGTTACTTGGTGTTTCGCCAGGACAATGCGGCTCTTTTCATGCGGTACAATCCGCATCGATTTGCCCGGCAGCTCGGGTACGACCAGGGTGTTCCTTTCGAGGCTTTTATGGTCACCCCGATCCCTTCGCTTGATGCTGTTCGCGATGCTGCTCATCATTTTATGAGGCTGAACACCGGCTCTTATTTCATGGTCCCTGAATCTGAGTACATGCCTCGATGCGTGGGCGCGTTTACGGGTTGGTATCTTCATCGGGTCAACCCAATCATTCTCGAGGAAAGGAGGATGCTTCTTGGCCACGATGCCCCTCCTCTGGCTCCTGGGGCTGAGTTACGACCGAGGGTTCCAGTCCGCTTTCCTTTGAGGGAGATTGGCACCGCGCTCATTCCAGGGGAGTCCGGGGTAGACCTTACTCCGATAGCTGGTATGCCTTTGGGTTCTCGCTCACGGGGTAAGCGGGCTCCGGTAGTAGTACCCCTGCCGGTGGCGGCGCCACCCCCCGTGGTGTCGACGATGGCGGTATCGTCCTCGGTTGTGGCACCGAGCGATAGAAACAAGGATGAGGGCGCTGAGGGCGATGTGGGCCAGCGCCGCCTTAAGGCTTCGCGGGGGAGGAAGCGGTCATCCTCGGCGACCGGCTCCGGGTCTAAACGGCGGAAGAAAGCGGCTACTGCCCCGCTTGATTCTGTGATGGAGTCTGAGCCTATCCTTGAGGACGAACCATTGGCCGTGCAAGAGTCGGACGCTGGACTTCTCTTCCCGAGTTCAGTGGATGAGGAGGCTGCGCAGTTGGCCGAGGCCATACGGCGCTCAAAAGACGCGTCTCACAACGCCAAGGTTCCGAAGAAGTCTTACCCCGCTGTAATTTTCTACGAAGACCCTTCGTGGATTCGGCGGCGATTTATCGGCCCTTTGGAGGAATGGGGGGAGAGGGCTCTGAAGCAGGCCGCTTCAGAAGACGCAGCTGATGCACTTTCTTTGTGGACTGGCGGTCATGAGTCTACGCTCGAACCCCGGCGAGCCCACCTCCTTGAGAAGGAGCAGCGGCTTGAAGAAGCCATATTGAGGGCTTCTTTGCGTATAGGTACGTTGTGCTTCCTTTGTAGTCCCTCCGATTATTTATGCCCATGCATATACATCATTATTCTTACTTGGATCATGCAGAATCTTCGACGCTGGGGGAGCTTCCTATGGGCCTATTAAAGCTAAAGCCCGTCGAAACTCCCAATGAAGCCTTGCTGGATGTGGAAGGGGCTGACGAGGCTGTTCCTCTCATGATGGAACTTCCAGCGGCGGTTCTTGGCCAGGGCGTGCTTGCCCCTTTGGAGGAGGCTCCTTTGGAGGCCGACGCCCCAATGACTCTTACCGAGGGTAACCCAAAGGCTGGGAGTGAGGTAGTCGGGACTATTCTCCCTTTGTTGGAGCCTGAGGTTACGGCGGAGACTGTTGAAGCTGCTATCCCCCCGGCTCAGAATGGGAGGAGTGTTGAAGGTATCCCTCCGCGTTTTAATTTAGCAACCCCTTCATAGTCTGAACTCTTTTATCTTTCCCAGAATTGCGCGGTTTGGCGGCCACGATCGCGGATCTGTCGCCTCGACAGTCATTTCAGCGTTTATTGGAGATGGCAGCTCCGCAGGCGATCTCCCCTCAGCGCATTGTCCTTTCGTCTGGGCAAGGTTGGTGTCGTCCATCCCTTCTCATAGCATCGTCGTTATTTTTGCGTACTGACATTGACGTTTCCTGCAGTTCTGGAAGCCGATGACGAGGTCAAGATTCTCGAAGGGCCAGGGGAGCCTTTAGCTCTTGCTTGTACGAATGTCGGTGAGTGACTTTTCATTGCACTCTCACCCGTTCCTTGCTTAAGAGTTTTGTTGACGTTTTTTAAATTTAAACAGCTCTACCAGTCTCCACGGCGTTGGAGTCGCGCATCGTGATGCCACCCGGCCCTTATGCCTTGCGGGCTTCAGAACGCTTGGCCCAATTAAGCCTCGTCTCCTTGTCGTCTCTGATCGAGGAGCTTCGTGCTGGCAGCACGACCACGGCTGAAGCGTTCGCTGCCGAGGCTAACGGTTCTCTTCCTTTTCTTGCCACCTACCACAGCGAAGAGGTGGTGCGAGTCTGGGTGGAGTTCTGCCGGCGAGTGGAGGCTTGCCTGCATACTCTCGAGTGTTCTCGCCTTTCCTCGGAGGCCGTGGCTGCAAAGGCGGAATTGCGAGGGCTGATAGTACGGTGCGCGGCCAACATGACGTCATGTGAGAAGAGGCTCGGTCGCAAGTTCTCGGAAAGGGAGCTAGCCTCCAAGGCGCTGAGCGAGCTTCAAGCCAATCTCACAGCCGAGGCCAACAAAGCGTATGAACTCTGGCGGGTGCTTCAGGAGTCCATCAAAGAGGTGGTGGCTCTCGATAAAGCTGCCATGTTCACTCGTGAGAGGGTCGAGGCTCATAAGGCCACTGAGAAAGAGCTTGAAGCCCGGCTCGCTTCGTATTAGGATCAGCAAGCTCAAGCGGAGGCTCGTCTTCTGGAGATCTTACATCATGAAGCCGTGGCTCAGCAAAAGCAGGATGAGCTGACCAAGCTGCTGAATCGCCCACCGGCCTAAAACATTTGTATCTTTTTCTTCCCTTTTGTACATACTCATGGATGAGAGTATTTTCTTTTTGTTTCTTTCATGAATTGTACTTTGTACTCATTTTGGTTTATGAATAAAAGATACATTTTTTTTGTCAATGATATGTCTCCTTTTCATTGAATGTATTCTGCGGGTATTCTATCTTGATCTCCTTGCAGGACAGCAATGGCTCAGGACTCAGGGTTAAGATCTGCTTCCTAAGGCTTTTGCATCTTATGAGCCACGAGGGTCTCATAAAGAGTTTTTCTCTCTACAGGTCGAGAGGATCCCATAGGTGTGAGTTCTTCTTAAAGATCGTGAGGATCCTTAAGCGGGTTTTCCCTTGAGAGTCGTAAGGATCTCACAAGAGAATTTTTCTTCCTTACAGGTCGTGAGGGCCTGCAAGTGCCGGATGTGATCACCCTTATCCGTGTTTCACAGAGTCAGGGATCTCTCAAGGTATCGTAGTTTAAAGACGTTACGGTCAAGGTTAAGGACCTCATAGTCCGTGGATTTAAGGACTCCACAGTCCGCTGTTAGTTTTAAGACATCACGGTCAAGGTTAAGGACCTCATAGTCCGTGGATTTAAGGACTCCACAGTCCGGTGTTTGGTTGCATGGACCCGTCACCTCTTTGAAGACGTTGAGGAATTACAACGCCGGGCATCAAAGGAGTGAAGAGATGTACCCTTAAACCAAGGCAAAGTCTGTAGGGAATCGGGATGGTTGATCGTTAGTTTTAAGACATCACGGTCGAGGTTAAGGACGTCATAGTCCGTGGATTTTAGGGACTCCACAGTCCGGTATTTGCTCTGGATGCTTCACACGGGTTCACTGCCGTGCTTGGCGAGGACCAGGCTCCGCTCTGGACGTTTTCCACGGGGTCAAAGAGTGACATTATCCGCGTTCCACGTAACCAGGAATTTTGCACTAGATGCTTCACACGGGTTCACTGCCGCGTTAGGCGAGGACTAGGCTCCGCTCTGGATGCTTTGCACGGGCTCATTGCCATGCTCTGCGAGGACCAGGATCCGCTCTGGACGCTTTCCACGGGGTCAAAGAGTGACATTATCCGCGTTCCACGTGACCAGGAATTTTGCACTAGATGCTTCACACGGGTTCACTGCCGCGTTAGGCGAGGACTAGGCTCCGCTCTGGATGCTTCGCACGGGTTCATTGCCATGCTCTGTGAGGACCAGGATCCGCTCTGGACGCTTTCCACGGGGTCAAAGAGTGACATTATCCGCGTTCCACGTGACCAGGAATTTTGCACTAGATGCTTCACACGGGTTCACTGCCGCGTTAGGCGAGGACTAGGCTCCGCTCTGGATGCTTCGCACGGGTTCACTGCCATGCTCTGCGAGGACCAGGATCCGCTCTGGACGCTTTTCACGGGGTCAAAGAGTGACATTATCCGCGTTCCACGTGACCAGGAATTTTGCACTAGATGCTTCACACGGGTTCACTGCCGCGTTAGGCGAGGACTAGGCTCCGCTCTGGATGCTTCGCACGGGTTCATTGCCATGCTCTGCGAGGACCAGGATCCGCTCTGGACGCTTTCCACGGGGTCAAAGAGTGACATTATCCGCGTTCCACGTGACCAGGAATTTTTGCTGAATATATCCGCACTTCACGGGGTGAAGGTTTGACTGTTGGCGATATGTATACCACCGAGCCATGGAACTGGGAGTGGCCGCTGTTCCGCTTAGCTTGAAGTTGTGTCCGTTGTTACGAGACGATCTCCAGGTTATTTGTGAACCGTCGAGATTTGGCTTCCTCTCATGATGAAACCTGGGGGGAGGAGTATGATCCCTTTTTTGTTTGCGCCCCTGGATTGTATACAGAGATTGTTGTAGTATCACCTGTAGGGCAAAAAGGTTTCATTTTTCCATCATTACTTTTATTCTTTCCGCGATGCTCTATCATTTCAGCTTTTTATATCGCGAAGGTCGCGATTGCCCAATCATTTCGGCTATTTTTCGCGGTGCCCAATCATTTCGGCTATTTGTTTTATTTCTACTCGCTGCTTTTTATTGCGAGTTGCCCCATCATTTCGGCTATTTTTCATGCATACATTTTTACTTGCTGCTTTTTATTGCAAGTTGCCCTATCATTTCGGCTATTTTGTAGGCATGTGTGGCCTGCTAGCTTTTTCGCCGCAAGCTCGGATTTTGGACACCGATTTCGGCATCAGCACCGCTGCAACTAGGATGTTGCCAGGAGCGAATCATCATTTGCCATGAAAGGACTTAGGATTTGATACCGGTTTAGGCATCAGCATCGCTGCAACTGGAATATTGCCAGGAGCGAATCATCATTTGCCTCTGTCGATGTTTGAACAAAGGTGGCTTAGCAAACAGGGTTAAGGTCCTGCCGACTAAGGCTTTTGACTTCATGAGCCGTAAGGGTCTCACAAAGGTATTTCTCCCTACAAGTCGGGAGGATCTTGCAGGTGTATTTTCTCCTTAGGGATCATGAGGATTCCTAAGTGTATGTTCCTCTGTAAGTCGTAAGGATCCTACACGAGGGTTTTCACCTTATGGGTCGAAAGGACCCACAAGGGTTGGACTTTGCTGGGGAAATGTTTATTTGTGCCCGTGGATTGTATACAAGGGTCAGTATTGAGCCTCTTGTAGGGCAATATCGGAGGTTGTGGAGGATTTGCTTAAGAACAGGTTCAGGTTTCTGTAACTTAAGACTTTCAAATCTCATGAGCCGTGAGGGTCCCATAAGAGAATTCTCCTTACGAGTCGTGAGGATCTCGTAAGTGTATTTTCTCCTTAGGAATCGTGAGGATCCCTAAGTGTGTTGCTCCTTTGTGAGTCGTAAGGATCTCACGCAGGTGGTTTCTCCTTACAAGGTCGAGAGGACTCTGTAAGTGTCCTTTAACGAGGTTGCGCCCTTTCGGGTTTTCACAAACACTCGCCGGTAGTCCTGCTGTTTTTACTCAGGGAGCCCTTTTCGGGTTTTCATCCGTGCCCATTTTGCTTATGGACATACCGTTTTTTTTTTTTTTTTCTTTATTTATCCATCTCGTCCACCTAAGGACGTTGCGGTAGTAGTTTAGGGACGTTTCGGTCCGTCGATAGTTTAAGGACGTTTCGGTCCGCCGTTAGTTTAAGGACGTTTCGGTCCGCCGTTAGTTTAAGGACGTTTCGGTCCGTCGATATGGGAAGGCCGGCTGCTACTTGTAAAGTCTGAGCCTAGGAAGATAGCGAGCGGACATAGTCGTCGTCATCTGTCATTGACTTAGGCTGTGGCTTATTAAGCGTAGTATTTCTTTAAGAAGCGGCCGTTTATTGGCCTGAAAGGCCTTTCACCGTGCATGTCCATGAGTAGGTAGGCTCCACCCTGGTAGACCTTGTCTATGATGTACGGGCCTTCATAGTTTGGCTCAAATTTTCCCCGCTTGGCACGATTGGGGATCATAGGTCTTTTGACCACTAGTACGAGTTCGCCTTGGCGGAATGTCCTCGGCCTGGTCAATCTTTCGTACGAGCGCGTCATCTTTGCTTTGTAGGCTTCTAGATGTTGTTGCGCTATGAGCCGGGTTTCGTCGAGGGCATCAAGCTCTTCAAGCCGAAGGTGAGCATTTTCTTCGTTCGTCAGCTCGTGGTGGACTGCTACTCGTAGAGAGGGTAACTCTATCTCGAGGGGGAGCACTGCTTCCGTCCCAAATACCAACGCGTACGGCGTTGTGTTTGTGGCCGTCTTGAATGTAGTTCGATAAGCCCAAAGGGCTTCTTGCAGCCTTTCATACCAGTCTCTCTTATTCCTGGAAA
Source organism: Agapanthus africanus (assembly GCA_030015575.1). Lineage (NCBI taxonomy): Eukaryota > Viridiplantae > Streptophyta > Magnoliopsida > Asparagales > Amaryllidaceae > Agapanthus > Agapanthus africanus. The sequence goes on along the minus strand of CM057349.1, from coordinate 15,815,213 downwards.
CGGTCTTTTTTATGATCTTCGTCAAGGTCTTATTGAAAGCCTCGGCCAGACCGTTAGCTCGTGGATTGTAAACTGAAGAATATCTCCAGTCAATATTGTGCTGCTGTGCGAAGCGGCTAATCTTATGGCTTCGGTAGGCCGGCCCGTTATCGGAGATAATCCGCCGTGGAGTTCCAAACCGATAGATGACATGCGTCTTGAAGAAGTGGAGGATATTCTCCGTCTTCACTTCCCTCAGCGGTACTGCTTCTGCCCATTTGGAGAAGTAATCAGTGGTCGCCAGGATAAAACGGTGTCCCCGGGATGATGCTGGCTCAATGGGGCCGACTATGTCAGTCCCCCACATTTCGAATGGCCAACTAGCCAGCGTCGGGTGCAGTGGATTCGGATGTTGGTGGATGAAGTCTCCATGGATCTGGCATGAGTGGCATTGCTTCGCATACTCGAGGCAGTCCTGGATCATCGTGGGCCAGTAATAACCCATCCGTTTAATTTTTAACTTCATCTTTGGGCCTGCTTGGTGAGAACCGCAAAGTCCGTCGTGAACTTCTTGAATGACTCTTTCTGCTTCGCCAAGTCCTAAGCATCTCAGCCATAGAGAATCAAACGATCTCTTGTATAGAATATCGTTGACAAAAGCGAAAGATAAAGCTCGTTTCATGAGCTGATGTCTTGAGGACGCTTCTTCGGGCATTCGGTGGGATTTGAAGTAGTCTATGAAGACTTCCCTCCAGTCTTCGGCCTTCTCATGGTCTTTTATTTGTAGGGTCATCTGCTCAGTCGTTCCCTTTTTTCGCATGATTCCGGAGATATTTCTGCCGGGGCGAGCACTCGACGGCTTTGTACCACGATTCTGACGTCGTCGAGGTTCTCGTCAGCCAGTTCTTTAGCAAGTTTAGCCAACGCGTCTGCTTTGCTGTTTTCCGCTCGCGGTATGTTCTCCAAAGTATAGGAGGGAATTTGGGTCAATAGTTGTTGCACCCTTTCGCCGTACTTCACCAACTCCGGCTTACACGTTTGATAGTCACCATTTACTTGACTGACGACCAGCTGAGAATCCCCGTATATGAGGAGGTCTTCAATTCCCATGTCGATGGCGATCTCGAGGCCTGCTATCAGAGCTTCATATTCGGCTTCATTGTTTGTCCTCGGCTCTGTTAAGGAGAAGGCAAAGCGCATTATCCCTCCTTGTGGAGTTGCAAAGATGAGGCCTATCCCTGATTTGATCATTGGGATACCTTGTTTCTGTTTCTTTATGGAGGACGCTCCATCGAAATAGAGTTCCCATCGGGTGGTTCCGCCGCTAATCGCATCAAATGCATGCTCGTCCGGCAAATCGCAATTCAGAGGAGAATTGGTCGGTATCGGGTGCTCGGCGAGGAAGTCGGCAATGGCCTGGCCTTTCACTGCCTTGAGAGGTTGATACGTTATCGAGAACTCCATCAAGAGCAGGGCCCACTTAGCAAGTCGTCCCGTCAGTATGGCTTTCGACATCAAATATTTGAGAGGGTCCACCTTTGAAATAAGACGGACTTCATGTGCTAATGCGTAATGTCTAAGCTTTGTTATTGCGAAGATCAACGCCAGGCAGTGCTTTTCAATGGGGGAATAGTTGCTTTCTGCCCCCAGTAGCACTCGACTTAAGTAGTAAAGTGCTCTTTCTTTCCCCTGATCGTTCTCTTGTGCCCATAATGCGCCTAAGGAACCTTCGAGGGCGGCGGTGTAAAGAATGAGAGGCTTTCCCTTCACTGGAGCAGCCAACACTGGAGGGTTCTGCAGGTACTGCTTGATTTCGTCTAGTGCACCTTGACATTTGTGATCCCAAACGAATGGGGTTCCCTTTTTCATCAGGTGGCTGTAAGGACGGCATTTGCCTGAAAGATTGGCGATAAATCGCCGGATGTATGCGAGCTTCCCTTGGAGAGACCGCAGCTGCTTGAGCGTTCTTGGCGGGGGCATTTCCATGATCGCTTTAATCTTTGCCGGATCTATTTCAATACCTCGGTGTCGAATGATGAATCCCAGAAATTTTCCCGAGGAGACTCCAAACGCGCACTTGAGGGGATTCATTTTCAAATTATATTGCCGAAGGCGTTGAAATACAGTCTCCAGATGCTTTAAATGCTCCTCGTATGACATGCTCTTTACTACGAGGTCATCGATATAGCACTCGACGATGTCATGTATGAGATCGTCGAAGATCTTTGTCATGGCCCTTTGATAGGTAGCGCCAGCATTCTTTAGGCCAAAGGGCATAACCCTGTAGCAAAATATACCCAAAGGGGTGCGGAATGCGGTATGCTTCTGGTCTTCGGGATGCATCTTTATCTGATTGTATCCTGATGAACCGTCCATGAAGGAGAAAACCTCGTGAGTGGACGTGTTATCTATCATTAGCTCGGTTACCAGCACCGGGAAATCGTCCTTTGGACAGGCTTTATTGAGATCCCTGAAATCCACGCATATGCGTACCGTCCCGTTCTTCTTCATTACCGGGACGATATTGGCGATCCAGTCGGGGTATTGGACTTCTTGGATAAATCCAGAATTGATCAACTTCTTGACTTCGGCGTTGATGCTCATTTCAAGCTCGAGTCGCATCCTTCTTGGCGCATGCTTGACTGGCTTGATATCTGGGGATATTGCTAATCTATGCACAGCAATCTCCGGGTCTAATCCTGGCATCTCGGAGTAGTTCCACGCGAAGCAGTCTTTATGCCGTAGAAGCACGTTCTTTAACGCAGCCACCTTTTCTTCGGATAATAGCTCGCTGACAAATGTCGGTCGCGGGTCGTCTGCCGATCCCAACTCAATCTTCTTGAGGTTATCTGCAGTAGTATGTATACCATCTTCCAGTTCTTTCGGAGCGGGCGGAAATTCTGAGATCACCTCATCATCGCTGTTCTCGAAGCACCGGTAAAGGTCATCTACGTTCTCGGGCTCTTCTCCTAATATCGTAATCGTATAACAAGTGTGAACCCGCTCCCTGGACTGAGGTGGGCCTGGTTCTGCTCTTGCGGCCTTGGGCTCATGCTTTCGCGGCGGCATTACCTTCCAGCCGTCGGATAAAGCGAATCTGCCCCGTCGGTACTGGTCCTCGACCCAGTTCTTGAAGGTGAAGCAGTCCTCGGTAGGATGTCCTATGGCTTGGTGATAAGAGCAATAACTCGGATGAGAGACCTGGCTAGCTTGCTCAGGACGTCTAGACTCTGGAAGCGTGATCATTCGATGTTTTATAGCGAGGTTGAGTAACCTCTCCGTCTTGTCTCGGGGGAAGGAATACGCTCGACTCATCCTCTTCACGAGGGGCAAACCCGAGCCGCTTCTTGATTTATTTTCGTCTCTGCGTCGGGCCTTTCGTACAACGGATTGACGAGGATAAGCGTCTTTGTCTTTTCCAGTACGTTGAGATAGACGTTGCGTCCTGGCCTTCTTGTAGATGGCCATCTCGCGGTTGCGGTCTTCCTGAGCTCTCTGACCCGTTTTCCTGATAGGCTTGTTCGTTCGTTCTTCAAATGACGGACTCGGTGCTTCAATCGCGGGGTCTAGTTTTAATGAAGGGTTGGCGTCTCCTGACAGGGCGTCCTTTTCTTCATCAAAGGTATATATAGTGTAGCTGCTGTGAGTCCGTTCCCGTTTTCCAGCTCTTGCGTATCCAAGCCCGAGTGTTTCCATCTTCCCGTTGGGCAATTTGCGTTGAGTCCCGGGGACATCCCAAATCTTGTTGTAGAACCGCGCCTGCCGAACGGTCTGTTCTAAAGGTACTCCTTGGCGCTTTAATAGCTTCTTTAATCCGTCCGTATAGTATCTGGGCAGACGGATGGGTTGGAGCCTGTCGAGCGTAGTATCTGCGCCATGCCAGATCTCTTTCTCTATTTTCGACTCTGAGGATCGGTAAAATAGGATCACCTTCTCGCCCCTTTGCCTGGGAGGGACGTAAAATGTTTGCAGGTCCTGCACATCGTGAGCCTGAAGCGCGTCGAGATCCTTGTAGTGTTCTCACGGTACCATGGTGATTTGCAAACTATGGTCATCGCCAAGGGGTGCTTGTGTCAGCAGCCGATTGGAGAACACAGCATTAACTTCATCTTCTGAATCACTTCCGAAGACTAATACGGGGGCGGGTGTCCTCAGGTTGTTGCGTTGAGATGGCCCTGCATAAACTATCTCTTCCTCTTCTTCGGTATCGCTCCCGAAAATAGGGATGGTGGCGGCGGTTTTGTTTTCCGGATTGCGACATCTTTCTGTATCCTCGAAATCTGGCAAAAAGTATTTCGCATCTTCGTATTTGCGGACTTCGTTCACGGAAAATGGGTTTAACTCACCTGTTACGGTATACTCAAGACCATCCTTGAAGTACTTCATACACTGATGTTGTGTAGAAGGGATGATGTTGTACTCGTGCAGCCAAGGACGGCCGAGCAAGGCGTTGTAGCAGGTCTTGGCGTCAATGACATGGAATTTGATGTCTGTGACGAGAATTCCAAAGCGTAATGTTAGTATCACGGATCCAAGAGTCCGTGACGATTGTGAATCGAAACCGGAGATAGTAATTTTGTCACGAGCGAGGTGTTGCACACTCATGCAGATTTCCTTCAACACCCGAACATTAAGGAGATTGACGGAGGATCCATTATCCACCAGGATCTTGCCTATCTTGATGTCATGGCAGTATCCGGAGACATATAGGGGACGGTTGTGGTCGCACGTCCCGAGAAGGAGGTCTTCATCACCGAAAGTGACGTCGGCCGTATGCACTTCCTCCAGTTCATCCTTCATCTTTTCAGTGGCGAGGAAGGCTTGGAATTGCTCGGGTTCTTGTAACGCCTTAATTAGTGAGTCTCGCGCTTCTTTCGATAATAGGAGGGCATCGAGAATGCTAAGCTGAGAAGGTAGCTTCCTCAGGTGCGCGAGGATGTTATAGTCCACTTTACTCTTCCTAGGAGGGTCTTTGGCAGCCAGCTCTCTCGTGACTTGGTCATCTAAAGTGATATCTTCAGTGACTTTTTCCTTTCCCTTATCTTTTCTATTCCCGAACCCGAGATTCTTTTCTGGGAGTGTGCGATTGCGCAGCTGAATGTTCTCGCAGATCTCCGATTCCTCCTCTTTCCCCAAAACAGATTCTTTAAAGAGAGGGCCCAGAGCCATTTCTTCATCAGAGTCGCTCCCAAAGGTGAGAACTTGTGACCCCTTGGCGTTAACCATGCAACAGTTGCCAGTCGTTCCGTTGTGCCTATCGACGGTACTTCTTCGCTCCCGACGGATCTTGCGTTTCATGCGCTTAAAATGTTGCCGATGAGCAACATATCCTTGCCACCATATCTTAAAGGCGTCGCACTCCTCCGTGGGATGTGAGATTTTCCGATGATATGTGCAATAGTCAGGGTGCGTCTCTACCCCATTGTGTGTGTTTCCTTCCGAGGGCGGTAGCTTCATTCCCAGTGACATGGCTTTGGCAAACCTTTTTCTCGTCTTGAATATCTTCTTGTCTGCTTCGGATGCCTTATGTTCCGGCAGGGGTAGTTCAACTCTTTCGTTCGGCTGCCCACATTTGGCTCCTTCCGATGTGGCCATCTCACGCTCCTGGTCCGCTTTACATTTTAGACGAATCTCGTCTAGAAAAGCGTCGATCATTTCATCTGTCGGCCATGCATGCTCTGGTACAGGCTCTGCCTCCAGCTTTTTAGTGCCATGAGTTTTCCCATCATCAGTAAACGAGTGGGAGATCACGTTACAACTCGCCACATATTCTTCGGATTCATCTGACGAGCTCTCTCCATCATCTTCCTCTTGAAAGATGTGGTTGAGGAACTCTTGCAGTGTGACAGGAGTTCGCGCCTTTTGGTTGTACTCTTCCAATGCGTCGATTTGCTTCTGCAAGTTCGTGTGCTCTTTTCCAGGCTTCACGGACTTCTTGGATTTCTTCTTCTTTTTCTTCGAAGATTTTGACGGTTGGGCGTGAGTATTTGGGCCATTATCGCGAGTCTTCGTAGTTGGGCGGGGCTTCAACATTCCTTTGATAATTTGAGGTTCAAGAGGGTCCTTCCATTCGATCGCAGGGCACGCATGAAGGTCTCTCAGCATTCTTTTGGTTTTAGTTGATAGCACGATCTCCCATGGAGCTTCTTCAATAAAAGAACATGTTGCCCCCGGTGTATCCGCTTTCCTCGGAGCATGCGGCTGTGGTGGGTTCACCTTCCACTTTTCGGACAGTACAAACTTCCCCTGGAGGTATTGGTCTTCAATCCATCCTTTGAAGACGAAGCAATCTTCAATCGGATGGCCTACCGTCTGATGGTAAGGGCAATAGTTAGGGTTATTCACCTCGGTGGGTTGCGGCGGTCGCCTTGGATTTGGCAGGTTTATAAGCCTGTTGCGTATTGCCAGCTCGAATAGCCGTTTCGTCTTGTCCCGTGGGAACGAGTAGGGACGCTTCATCTTCTCATTATAATACCGACGTCTTTCCTCCAGTTGATCTGTCGGTTTCGGGGCGTTAGGTTGCTCTTGGGCATTTGCGACAAATGTTGCTCTTCCTTTACCCTTGTCATTCCGAGGTTCCGACTTTGGTGTAGGTGGTCTATGACCCATCTGGTCCATCTGAGCCAACTTATCGATCAGGGCCTGGAATGTGGTTGGCTTAAAGAACATCATAAACTGGGAGATAGTTGCGTGAGGGTCTAAAGTTCCCACGAACATGCCCACCGCGGGTGCTTCCTCAATGCGTTGCTCACATCTCGACCACAAGTTCCGCCAGCGTATAGCGTACTGGACCCAGGTTTCGCCCGGTTTTACCCTGGCGTTAATAAGTGCAGTTATTGGAGTGCGTTCACTGGCACTTGCAAATCGCTGAGTGAACAACAACTCCATTTCAGCGAACGTTTTGATAGAATCGTTCGGGAGTTCCGAGTACCATTCGAACGCTGTTTCTGATAAGCTGCCCACAAACTGGCGGAGCAACAATTTATCATCACCGCCGGTGTTACCGCAGAGGGCCCGAAACTGGGCGACATGTTGATGGGGATTGCCGGTCCCCTTATACACGTGGAATTTTGGTATCGTATAGCCCTGCGGGTATTTGATTTGGTCGTACCAGCTCGGATACGGCCGCCCCGTCTTCACGACTTGACCAGCTGCCTCAGTCGCGTGGTGAACCCGGATTTGCTGGGCTATGTAGTCAGCCAAGTCAGCCTTAGAGATTGCATCCTCCTTGGCCGTTGAGAGGGCTGGTGGTGGATTTGACGTTTCTCCTCGGTCGTCTTCAAGAACGATCGGGGGATCCTCGGCGGGTGAGTCCTGCTGGATCATCATTCCTATCACATCTTGGAAGAGAAGGCCCATCCGTTGTATGTTGGCCGCTTGTTCAGCAGCCTCTTTGTCCCTTTTCTCCAGTGTCCGGCGAAGGAATTCAGCATCGGTTTCTTCCTCTCGGCGTGCGTCTGAGGACGTTTCTGGGTTTTCTTTTGGCCCGGTGAGCGCGGCCATAGCATTCATCATTTCTTGCAGCTTCTGTTGCTGTTCTTGGGCTTTCGTCACGGATCGGGTTAACGGTCAGTGGCCCGTAGAAGTGCGGCTTTCCTCTTTTCCAGAAGCCATGTAAACGGTGTGCACCACCATGCCCCCAGACTTAGGGCGTCTGGGCTCAGTGCTTTTAGCCGTCGTTGCGTGCCGTGGGGTCTTCTCCGGCCTCCTTCTTTTATGAGTCAGTTGATCCACAGCCTTTTGGGGTTCGGTCGGGTGACCAGCTTCCGGTTGGATTTTCAGCTTCTTGTGTTGGCGGGAGAAGTTTGGATCGATGATCGAGTCCCGTGCCTGCCGCCAAACCTTATAGATTTTGGAAGACAACCGTTGAGGGGATTGGGGCCGTTCTGACTCCATTTCCACAACCTTCTTTAACGGGGGAGGAGACCTCTTCAGTACTGCAGTAGGGGAATTTCTTCGTACTTTATTTAGCATTTCGAAGCTGTTCCCAGTTGGAACAGCAGCATTAACTTCTGCCACCGGGACTGATGGAGTCAACCCAGATGGGGAGTTGCCCCCAGCCTTCCTCACTCGGCGCCAATGGCGACGTCGGGCGTGTCGAGCAGACGGTGTAGGGTCGGCGGTAAGAATGGTTTCGTTTTGCCCTCTGTCTGGGCGTGGGGTCACAGTTGGTATTAGCCTGTCAAAGACCGATGTCCTTTGGGTAGTAGGAGCGGGAGCTGAAGCCGTCAATCTTGTAAAGACCGACCTTTTGGCCGGAGAGACTGCCTTGACGACTTCTGGGACAGGAGCGGCCACTTTTTTAGAAGCAACCTTCTCTGAGATTGTAGGTCCCACGATGGGTCTGCAGGATTTCTGGCCCAGTCTAGAGAAGACCGAGGCGTTGACGTTGGGCGACTCGTTGAGAGGAGCCGCGGCAGGGGTAAGACGATCAAAGACCGACTTCTTGGGAGCCTCCGTTGTCAACACTGGAGCGGCAAAGTTTGTCGGCGGGACCATGGTCCTAAAGAACAATCCTGTGGTGGCGCGAGTGACCTGTTCCACGGGCATTGTGAATAGCGAGGCAGCTTGGGGTCCGTAGGCTATACCTCCTGGCGAGGCAGAGCGTTGGTTGCAATTGCAGCCTGAGCAGTTGGACACTTTCACGGAAGTTGAAGCCATCGATCCTTTGCTTTCTGCAATAAGCAAGACGCCAATTCTTAGTACCTTGAAACCCAAGGGCAACCATTAGCGAACCGCGATTGGTTCGCGAGTCACGACACACGAAGTGTGGAGTGGAAAGAGGAAAAGGTCCCACCGGGCGTGCCAGAATCTGTTCCCCTCCGAAAGACGGCGCGACACCGCGTCTTGCCTGAGATTCGGGGCAGATGCTAATAGGTGCTATCCGTCCACCTCTCCGAAGATGCCAAGTTGATTTATGGCACCACATATCGAAGGTTTAGACGGATGCGTCCGATGTAGCAGACTTCGTCAGATTCCCCCTCGTTTGAGGGGTTTTTGATTGTGGGGACGCTCTTCCCTGCAGGCGCAAGCCCCTGCAGTTAATTACGCTACCGCATTGCGGTAACAACTTTCTCCTTCTCCAGATGGTCACTTCGTGTCGTGGGTGTCTGTTTTGTATTTTGTTGCCCGTGGATTGTTTACGGAGACTGAGTTATGTCGTCGCCCGTAGGGCGTGGACTAGTCCAAATCCGTATTATCTTAGATTTGGGTTTGGGGGGGTTTGGTTTGAGGATACGTCAGCCATACTTGAGGCTAAGATCAACTCAAACATTTGTTAAGGATACGTTAGTCTAACTTTGTGACTAAGATCAACTTAACGGGATCGTTTAGATCCGACAAAAGAGCGTTTGGACTCTAATGTTCCAGTTTAGGGACATAGTGGTCCATGAATGTATGGTCGTCGGGACCCGTCACCTCTCTGACGACGTTGAAGGATTACAACAACGGATGTCAGAGGAGTTCAGGGATGTACCCTCGAGCCAGAGTTAATTGGGGGGATTTATAGTCCACTCTGTTTGAAGGTTTAAGGATACGTTAGCCATCTTTGAGGCTAAGATCAACTTAAACGGGACCGTTTAGATCCGACAAAAGAGCATGCGGGGCTCTATTGTTCTAATTTAAGGACATTACGGTCCATGGGTAGTTTAAGGACATTGCGGTCCATGGGTAGTTTAAGGACATTGCGGTCCATTGTTAGTTTTAAGACATCTCAGTCAAGGTTAAGGACGTCGTAGTCCATGGGTTTAAGGACCCCACAGTCCATTGTTAGTTTTAAGACATCTCGATCAAGGTTAAGGACGTCGTAGTCCATGGGTTTAAGGACCCCACAGTCCATTGTTAGTTTTACGACATCTCGGTCAAGGTTAAGGACGTCGTAGTCCATGGGTTTAAGGACCCCACAGTCCGGTATGTGCTCTGGATGCTCCACACGGGTTCACTGCCGCGCTTGGCGAGGACCAGGCTCCGCTCTGGACGTTCTCCACGGGGTCAAAGAGTGACATTATCCGCGTTCCACGTAACCAGGAATTTGCATTAGACATGAGTTTAAGGACCCCACAGTCCATATCAATGTGTGGTCGTCGGGACCCGTCACCTCTTTGAAGGCATTGAGGGATTACAATGCCAAATATCAAAGGAGTGAAGAGATGTACCCTAGAACCGGAGTGGATTAAATAGCCCTTGGCCCAATTTGGGGTCAAGACGAATTAATTATGTTATGAGTCCATTGGACCAGTTAATCACCAATTGAGGACTTATGGCCATCTTGGGCTAAGTCCAATCAGGAGAGGCTTTGCCTCGATCCATTTAGGCCAATTGGGCCAGAGTCTAGTGTTAAACACTACAGAGCAGTCAGTGTTGAACACTGGGAATGAGGTTGACAAGTTAGTGTTTAACACTAAGAGAATATTTGGTGTTGAATACCAGCAACAATGCTTTTTCAGATTAGTGTTAAACACTATAATCAGTGTTGAACATTGCAAATAAAGCTTTTTAATTAGTGTTGAACACTAAGGCCCAACAGTGTTTTAACACTGGGTTCGAGAGTTTTAATTTAGCGTTAAACACTAAGGCAAGAGGGGTCACGTGGCAGCACGTGAGAGCGCCCTCCCTTCATTTGTTCTGCTGAGATTATCGCGTCTTTCAGAGCGTCACGTGCCATCACGTGATGGGCATTCAAATGCCTATGTATTAGAGCTTCTGCCGAGGGTCACGTGGGTCACGTGGGGTGCTGCCTCAAAGGGGCTTTCTGTAGATCTCATGGGGGGTCACGTGATGACACGTGACCCTGCCTCTATGTATTTTGTTTAGAGGCTTTGTTAATCTTCTTTCAGGAATTAAATTCCTCGAACTGTAAATTTCAGAGGAATTAAATTCCTACTTCCTTTCGAAGACTTTGTTTTCTGGAGTAGAGTTTAACTATGAATTTTCTGTAGGAATTAAATTCCTCATATATGTGGAGAACCAAATAGGGTTAAACCCTAACAAAGCTTTTTTAAGGAATTGAATTCCCATGATGATTAAGGGAATTAAATTCCCGTTGTTTCAACAGAACTAAGTTCTTAATTAGGGTTAAACCCTGTTTCTTTTTATTCTGAAGGAATTAAATTCCCATGATACAGGGTCAAGCCCTAATTTTATTTTAAAGGAATTAAATTCCTATAGTTCTGTGAGAATTAAATTCTCATGCTTGCATTCCCTCTCTATGTTTTGGATCTGCATGGCAGGATCTCGACCCATTGAGAATTAAATTCTCAACCTTAAGGGGAGATGTGCACTTTGCAGATCCTCTGTCAAAGAGAGAAGAAATATGTTCTTCTGTTTTTTATATATCAGAGTTAAACTCTGTTGAGAATTAAATTCTCTTCTTCTTTCAAGGAGCTTTTCCCTTTCTTACCTAGGGTTTTTTTTTGCAGAAGATCCAAGTTCTCCAAGTATCGAAGCTCTCTTTCTTTTCTCTTTTTTTTTTCTCTGCGCATATATATTTCTCTGTGTCTCTTGGCTCCTATTTATAGGAGAAGCAGCCGAATCAATCAGTTTTCTGACGAATCTTCATGAGAGATTTGATTTGCATTCATCATTCATTTTGGACCTTTGGATTATTAGGTGAATTTTATTCACCATTGGATTTTAAATCCAGAGATTCTCCCTTGTTATTTTGGTTAGATTTAAAGGGGAAATCTTTCCAAACCCGAGATTTTCCCATAGATAGATGATATTTCATCACCTCTGAATCTTTAATTTGATTGGTTCCAGATAGTTGCTTTCTTTTGGAAAGATTTGAATTTCCTTCAGAATTTAATTCTGTTGACAAAATGGGCTTTGAAAGCCGGTCACGTGTGACCACGTGACCCATGGTCACGTGTGAGCACGTGACCCCCTTTGGAATGAGCCTTTTCCTTTCTTTTGCGCTTGGTCTTCTGATTGCTGCTTAAACGTCACGTGCTACCACGTGACCCCTGGTCACGTGTGAGCACGTGACCCTTGTTTGAACTCTCTTTCTTCGGTTCTTTTGGAGAACGAGTCTGCTGCCTTGAACGTCACGTGCCAACACGTAACCCTGGTCACGTGGGAACACGTGACCTCTTCTGAAGCCTTTTCTTGACTTGATCAGAGAACTTGTGTGCCTTTGACGCTTGGATTTAAATGTCACGTGTCGCCACGTGACCCTGGTCACGTGGGAGCACGTGACTCCTTCTGAAGCCCATTTTCTTCAGCGTAGTCAGGAAACTGAACTTGACTTGATGATCCCTTTTAGGTGTCACGTGCCAACACGTGACCCCCTTTTTGAAGCTTTTCCCAGAAGCTTTCCTGATTTTAAATCAGGAAACAGGTTTCTTGATGGATCATTACATCTTCTCCATAGAGCATTGCTCTTTAGCATCTTCGGGGAATTTTATTCCCCTATTAATTATGGCAGTTGTCATTTCTGCTGAAGTGCATTGCTATCAAGGAAGATTTACTCCTTGCCTTGAGGGACTTAAATAGGAGTCTTTTGAGGGTTTTCTTCCTTAATCGCACAAATTTGAATTTGTTTGTCGCCAGACAGAACTTGTCTTCCCGAGAACTTGTTTAAATCCTAATGTCTGATTTTCCTCTTTACTAATCGTTCAATGATGTTTCTTTTCAGGCACCATGGCTGTTCATTTATACAGTCTAAACAAGTTTATCTCTTATGAGGATATTCGCGTACATAGTCGTTGCCAGAACCGAGAGTTTACAGATGTTCAATGTGCAGATATTATGGCTCGTCTGTATGCACACAACGGTCGACTGCTTTCTCGTCGTCCGCTCTCTTGAAAGCCGTAGTGGGAGCAATTTGGGGAGCACTTCCTGGGTTTTACGAAACCATGCCACTGGATGCGCTGGATGATGCTGAAGACAAGGTGCACTCGGTGTACCTGTCTGGACTGATCTCAAAGAAGCGTCGAGATAACCTCATTGATATTCTGCATCAAACTTTCCAACAGACGACGATAATCGCTTCTTATCAAAGGGAGGAGGGCATCAGCGAGGATCTCGACACCCGCGATCGCAAGAGGATGCACACGAGAATGGTCAGGAAGGCCAGAAAGATTCTAGACGGCCTTACTTTCGAATTCCTCAATCCATGCCCTGGGTCTGAGGTTTTACCATTGTAAACATCTTGATGCCTCTTTTGTTTATTGTCATTATCGATGTAATAATTTTCTGAAGTATGAATGAATTTTCCGAAATATGAATGACAAATCTTTCGCTTCATTTCCTTTATTTTCTGCTTTGTTGTTGGCACATTACTTTAGTAAGCGTAGTTTGTAGATTAGAGAACACTCCATCTTGAACTCTTCGAGAGGTAGCGATGGCGTAGGAAGCAGGTTAAGATCTGCTGCCTACCGCTTTTCAACTTTATGAGCCGTGAGGGTCTCATAAAGATTTTTCTCCCTACGAGTCGAAAGGATCTCGTAGGTGTATTTTTTCCTTAGGAATCGTGAGGATTCCTAAGTGTGTTTTCTCTTGGGAGTCGTAAGGATCTCACAAGAGAATTTTCTTCCTTACGAGTCGAGAGGACCCGTAAGTGTCTGATGAGGTTGACATTATCCGCATTTCACGGAGTCAGAAATTGTTTTAGGCATTTCCCACGGGGTCGAGATTGACTCTAGCCGTGTTCCACGGGACCAGGATTTGCTCTGGATGCTTCCCACGGGGTCAGGATTGATACAGGCCGTGTTCCACAAGGACCAGGATCCGCTCTAGACGTTTCCCACGGGGTCAGGATTGACATAGGCCGTGTTCCACGAAACCAGGATTTGCTTTGGATGCTTCCCACGGGGTCAGGATTGACATAGCCATGTTCTGCGAGGACCAGGATCCGCTCTAGATGTTTCCTATGGGGTCAGGATTGATATAGGCCATGTTCCACGAAACGAGGATTTGCTCTGGATGCTTCCCACGGGGTCAGGATTGACAAAGCCGTGTTCTGCGAGGACCAGGCTCCGCTCTGGACATTTCCCACGGGGTCAGGATTGACATAGGCCGTATTCTACGAAACTAGGATTTGCTCTGGATGCTTCCCACGGGGTCAGGATTGACATAGCCGTGTTCTGCGAGGACCGGGATCCACTCTGGACGTTTCCCACGGGGTCAGGATTGACATAGGCCGTGTTCTACGAGACCAGGATTTGCTCTGGATGCTTCCCACGGGGTCAGGATTGACATAGCCGTGTTCTGTGAGGACCAGGATCCGCTCTAGACGTTTCCCATAGGGTCGGGATTGACATAGGCCATGTTCCACGAAACCAGGATTTGCTCCGGATGCTTCCCACGGGGTCAGGATTGATATAGGCCGTGTTCTGCGAGGACCAGGATCCACTCTGAACATTTCCCACGGGGTCAGAATTGACATAGGCCGTGTTCTACGAAACCAGGATTTGCTCTGGATGGTTCCCACGGGGTCAGGATTGACATAGCCGTGTTCTACGAGGACCAGACTCCGCTTTGGACGTTTCCCACGGGGTCAGGATTGACATAGGCCGTGTTCTACGAAACCAGGATTTGCTCTAGATGCTTCCCACGGGGTCAGGATTGACATAGTCGTGTTCTGCGAGGACCAGGCTCCGCTCTGGACATTTCCTACAGGGTTAGGATTGACATAGGCCGTGTTCCACGAAACCAGGATTTGCTCTGGATGCTTCCCACGGGGTCAGGATTGACATAGGCCGTGTTCTGCGAGGACCAGGATCCGCTCTGGACATTTCCCACGGGGTCAGGACTGACATAGGCCGTGTTCCACGAAACCAGGATTTGCTCTGGATGCTTCCCACAGGGTCAGGATTGACGTAGCCGTGTTCTGCGAAGACCAGGCTCCGCTCTGAACGTTCCCCACGGGGTCAGGATTGACATAGGCCGTGTTCCACGAAACCAGGATTTTCTCTGGATGCATCCCACGGGGTCAGGATTGACATAGGCCGTGTTCTGCGAGGACCAGGATCCGCTCTGGACGTTTCCCACGGGGTCAGAATTGACATGGGCTGTGTTCCACGAAACCAGGATTTGCTCTGGATGCTTCCCACGGGGTCAGGATTGACATAGGCCATGTTCTGCGAGGACCAGGATCCGCTCTGGACGTTTTCCATGAGGTCAGATTTGACATAGGCCGTGTTCTACGAAACCGGGATTTGCTCTGGATGCTTCCCGCAGGGTCAGGATTGACATAGCCGTGTTCTGTGAGGACCAGGATCCGCTCTAGACGTTTCCCACGGGGTCAGGATTGACATAGGCCGTGTTCCATGAAACCAGGATTTGCTCTGGATGCTTCCACGGGGTCAGGATTGACGTAGCCGTATTCTGGAGGACCAGGCTCCACTCTAGACGTTTCCCGCGGGGTCAGGATCAACATAGGCCGTGTTCCACGAAACCAGGATTTGCTCTGGATGCTTCCCACGGGATCAGGATTGACATAGCCATGTTCTGCGAGGACCAAGATCCGCTCTGGACGTTTCCCAAGGGGTCAGGATTGACATAGGCCGTGTTCCACGAAATCAGGATTTGGTTGACTTTATCCGCATTTCGCGGGGTTGGGAGTTGACTCTCGGTTGTCTGTGCACCGCCGAGTCATAGAACTGGGAATTGTCGCGGTTCCGCTTTGCTGATGTTGCATCTGTTGTAACGAGACGAATGTTAATATGATCTCCAGGCCGTTTGTGAACCGTCGAGACTTGGCTTCTTTTTCTGATGGAGCCTGGAAGGGAAGGTGGGATTTCTTCTTTGTTTGTGCCCCTGGATTGTATATAGGGATCGATGTGATATCACCTGTAAGGCATAAAAGTTTCGTTTTATATATTTTTCTTTTCCGCGATGCTCTATCATTTCAGCTTTTATATCACGAAAGTCGCGATTGCCCAATCATTTCGGCTATTTTTCGCGGTGCCCAATTATTTCGGCTATTTGTTCTATTTTTACTCGCTGCTTTTTATTACGAGTTGCCCAATCATTTCGGCTATTTTGCATGCATACACTTTTACTTGCTGATTTTGTTGCAAGTTGCCCCATCATTTCAGTTATTTCATATGCATTTTTGGCTTGTTGACTTTTTGCCATGAGTATGGAACTTGGAATCTAGTGCCAATCTTAGCATCAGTATCGCTGCGACTAGAATATTTTCAGGAGCGAATCATCATTTGCCATGAAAGGACTTGGAATTTGATACCGATTTAGGCATCAGCATCGCTACAACTGGGATATTGCCAGGAGCGAATCATCATTTGCCTCTGTCAATGTCAAACAAAGACGGCTTAGCAAACAGGGTTAAGATCCTGTCGACTAAGGCTTTTGACTTCATGAGCCATAAGGGTCTCATAAAGGTATTTCTCCCTACGAGTCGTGAGGATCTCATAGGTGCGTTTTGTAGGGTTTCTAGGCACACCCATGAGGTTCTACAAGTGATCAAATATGGCCAATTCAAAAAATTTCTATGTGCCGAAGAACCCTAAACAAGATCGTTAACTAGAGGATAGGCGAAAGGATGCAAGTTAACAACTTTAACTAAAAGGAAAGTGACTACAACCTTTGTAGATCCGGTCCTCCACTTCCTTGGCTCCGTGATGACGTCCCTCCACTGCAACCATCGGAATCCTAGACTCTCGCGGTGGTTTCATCGGAGAAAAGATCGGGTTAGGTCGTCGACTTCGATGCCGAAGATGATCTACGTCAAGGCAACTCAAGATCAAGCTCCAACTTCACCAAGTCATGAAACTTGTGAAGAAAACACCCTATACTACATGGCAAGTGGTAGAGGATGAAGAAATAAGAAGTGGGTTCACTTTGGACTTGGATTTCTCACTTGAAATCATCACTTGGAAATTTTCAAGAGAACTTTCTTCTCTTCATGAAGAAGAAGAAGAAGCATTATCCAAAAATAAAATCTAAGTGATTCTTATCATTTTTGCAACCATGGTTGAGTGTAGAGAATAAACTATGGTTTAGGTGAATGGTTAGGTTAAAGGAAAGAAACAAAATGGTTACTTATTCAAAGGTTCATGAAGCTTCAACAAAAGACAAAGCAAGCCACCATTTCATTTTCCTTTCCAAAAAATAAATGAATAAAAGAATAAATAAAACAAATATAAAACCTAACCATTAACCTAAACATGGTTTAAAATAAACACACACCCAAGTTTGAATGTATCATCAAACATGATACAAACTAGTGCACAAAACTATATCATATATACAATGTGCACATCAAGTGAGAAAATCCATCTTAAGTGAACCAATACTAGTTAATGCAAAGTAATATATCAAATATATATAATTATACATTAAATCATTAAATCAACACTTGATTTAACGATCCGGTCATATCGCATATGACCGACTAATATCCAATGTATCGACTTATCGAATCAATCCTCGATTCGATAACTAGGTTATATCGCATATAACCAATCGATACATTCATCGCGAGAATAGAATACGGTATCACATACACGCATTATTCTCGGTCCCGCACATATCTCATATGCGCTCCTATTTCGTTTCGCTTGAGCCAGGAAACCTCTGTGTAGGACTCTAAAGACTCGTCAATACGCCGGCAGCAGATGATGATCATATCAAGCACCCACAAGCCGCAAGCGGTGTGCTAAACGTAACGGCCACCCGGGTATTGAGCGATCTGAAGATCAACGAGCAAGCCCGCTCACACTCCTGTGAATCCAACCAGTAACACTTACCGTACAGTCCGGTCTGTTCGTCTGATATGTCGCATATCTCGCCTAGGGGTGGTAAACGTCAGACCACAGTAGCTTGATAAGTCATGCCGACGTAAGGTCCATAACAAGTGTGAAACTACTGATAACTCTTACCAGTATATCACTGCAACCCTGGCCAGGGATTTCCAGTTATGGCCAGTCGAGCATAGCGCAACATCAACCCCCAATACCGGGAGAGACGAACCCCCTCCTATCGCTCATTGCCTCCATGTGAATCGGGACTGTACCCAAAAACCACCTGTTTGCACGACTCAGTAAAGCCGTGGTAGGGTGGAAATCAAAGCACAGTGGGAGACACACAAGACTCTATGACGATCTCGGGTCAACAGACTAAGCTGTACCAGTGTCACCAGAGAACTGCCATCTGACGTGAGGTATAATACCATCTGGGAGTTCTCGGCGAGTCTGTTCAGTGTAACCAGTCTCCACTGAGCACCCGCATACCATCTCTGATGTCAAACACCAATGGATATGGGATCATCCATCGCCCATCACATGGGTCGAGAAGATATACGCTAGTCTACTCTGGAATATCGATACCCCGTCTCGATATTCCCACGACTAGGAACAGTGAAGGATGTACTCATGGACTACCCAGGCCCCACTAGTATGATCTACATCATAGTCCTGGAAGTCGAATACTCATCCTAAGGGCTTTATCAACATGTAACAGAGAGACAGAAAGTATACATGTTAAGATAAAGAGCAACCAGATAGCGTACTATCATGTCGAGCAAGAAAGTCCTACCTATATATGTCCCAGCATCCACTACAATATACATCCAATGCACAGTAATGGCCTCTAGGGCATACATATAACTAACAATCTCCCACTTGCACTAGGGCCATCTGTAGCAGTGGTTGCAGTATCACATACTCAACCATCCTATATAAGTTTCTCTCTGGGAAAAAGCTTTGTGAGTGAATCCGCCGTGTTGTTCTCTGAGTCTACTCTCCTAACCTCGATCACCCTGGAGATCAACTATCTCCATGATCGGGTGATGCTGCCTCAGAATATGTCTGGGTCACTGATGGGACCGGGGTTCCTGGACCAAAGCCACACTTCCATTGTCATACAGTGGTAGGAACCTAGTTCATCTTATGAACCAATATACACCCTAACTGCTTCTTTGGTAGTATCTTCGATAGCGATGTCACTAGCCTTTATTGTCTAGTTTTCCACGGTATCTAGCTTGGAACTCTTCCAACATACCGTCCCTACACTGAGGGTAAAGACAATGCCTGCGACTGACATTCAGTCATCCTTATCACTCTGGAACCTTTCCAGTGATTCTCCCCAGGATTTAGGAGGTATCACCTTTATCCTATTTGGAGAATCCTTGTGATAAGAGGAGATTGACCGTGTGTAGTATAGGAAACTCTTTACCTATTAAGAGTATGTTGTCCACGTACAATACGAGGATCACTACCATACTCTCTACTACCTTTTTGTATGTACAAGGTTCATCTACCGTTTTGATGAAGTCAAACACTTTGACTACTACATCAAAACAGACGTTCCAACTCCGCGATGCCTGCTTTATCCTATAAAGCAACTTGCACATGTTTCCGCTGCTCCCACTGTTTACGAAGCCCTCTGGCTGTGTACTTATAGACGTTCTCTTCTAAATCATTTTAGAAAAGCAGTCATGGCACCCAACCACCAGATATCGTAGTCATGGTATGTATCAATGACAAGTAGGGTCCGGATGGACTTAAGCATAGCCACTGGAAAAGGTTTCATCATTACCCATGCCTGGTCGATGACGAGAACCTTTAACGAGTCTAGCTTTGAAAGTCTCAACCTTTCCATCTACACCAAGTAATCTTCTCAAAATATACTTGCTCCTGATGGGGATTTAACCCTTCAGATATAGCAACCAAAGTCCATACTTTGTTGGTGCACATGGATTCCATCTCAGATCGCTAAGCATCCAGCCATTCTTACAGAGTCCTTACTCTTGATGGCCTGTTCGAAACTAGTTGGGTCATCATCTCATGATGCAATCCTTGCTCCCATTATCATCGAGAAACCGAAGTATCTCTCGGGCGGATGAGGAACCTTACTAGATCGGCGGAGAGGCTGAGGTTCGTCGGGGACTATTGAATCCTTTGGCTCTGTCAAATCATCAGCTGCAGTTTTGTATAGCTGGAACCTTTCCAGTTCTACAGAACTGACCTTGCCTCGATGTTGTCCGGATTTTGCTTTTGACATAAGCCGGACAATCTCAAATCTTAACTTATTTAAGAGATAGGCTCTTCCCACACCATATCTTATATGGAGTGGTAGGCACTGATTTGATTCGAACCCAACTCAATAGGTATGCAGCTTCTCAAGTGCATAACCCCCTTAAAAGAAAACAGGCAACTCAGTAATACTCATCATAGAGCACACCATATCATATAGGGTGCTATTGCTCCGCCCTGATACACCGTTGTGCTGTGGTATATTCAGAGGAGTAATACGGAGAGAGAATCTTATTCTCCTTTAGAATAATCCAGGAATTCTATGCACAAGTATTCTCCTACCTGATCACATCAAAGGACATAATACTTACACCCGTATTGATTCCCTACTTCTAGCTTATATTCTATGAATATCTCAAAAGGTTCAGACTCATGTTTCAACATGAACATCTGACTGAATCTTGAGAGATCATCAGAGAATGTAGTGAAGTACAAAGAACCGGTCCTGGCATGTGTAGACAGGGGACCTTACATACATCATCATGTATCAGTCCCAAGAGTTTACTAACTCTTTCTCTGTTTCCAATAAACAGAGCTATGGTCATCTTATCTTTGTGACATGACTGGCAAGTTTCATAAGATGTAAATTCAAACTGATTTAAATATGCATCTAAAATGTAACTTCAGCCAGTCGGGTCACATTGATATGACCTAGTCTACAACGCCTCAAGAAGGATTCGTTCATTTCTGAACTCTTCCTCTTGTGTGTGTTCTGTATACTAGGAACTGTAGTTTGATTTAGAACGTCAATGATTTTAGATAACGTGCCTGAACCGATCAACTTTTGAAATAGGAAATGTTCAAAACAATATCCAACAATACAAAATTATATCGTTTCTTTACTAATAAAGAGACTGATATGATTTTGTATATCAGGTTCGGTATCTAATAGCATTTGTTCAGAATCAATGTATTGGTAATATAGGGTGACAGTGACCAACAGACCTGGCTGCAACTCTTGCACCGTTTTCTGTCTCATGAAACTTATCACCCGTTCTCAGTTCTCTGCCTTTCTGTAGCCCTATGTAACAGATTACATATCTGGGATCCTGATCCAGTATCAGATACCCAGGACGCAGAAGATACTGAGAAACAGTTCTGTGTAATGAACACACCCGAAGGAGATGCATCATATGCACTTTCTTCGTTTGGGCGGCATAGGAATTCTGGTATTCCCCTATTTCCTGCTCTGTCTTATAACAATTATAACTTGGAGCGGGACCAACGTTCCCCAGCTCAATATAACAAGCGGGTTCGGTCAAAAAATCTGTATTATTATCTTGATTAAGACGTGATATGGTCGCTACCTGGAGAGAGAGAGAAGAAAATACTCTGTGTGCGCTCTTGCAAGATTAGATTGGTTATTTATTCTATCTAATCAGGATGGCTCCTACTGTTTTTATCAAATCTTTCTTCAAACCTTAAAAGGAAAGACTAGCCGGGATTAATTACACTCTACAAGTTTGCCAATCTTTCAGCCAGGCCAGTGTCGGTACTTTGAGGGAGGTTCCCCGTGCTTTCGCACGGACCTAATTACAGTAAACCTCGTTTTCCCAGAGGCGTAACCCCGTTGACACCTTTCTAGACACCTACTTGATCGGCTAATTGTAAAGTGCAAAACTCTCTCAGTAGTAACAATTACTCGCAGTGGGTATCGGGATCCAACTATCATATAGAAGGTATGCAATCTCATTGCAAATTTCAACACTTGAAACTCCCGATAAAGGTTTTTACCCCTAGCACCTATGACCTTGGCTAAGGTCAACAAATCATAAGCACTAGTCAAGTTCTACCCGTCATTTCGTGATTAATTAGACCCACCCACATGACCCTTGGTTAAGGTCAACAAAGCCACATGACTGTCCTAACTAATCGCATCATATGCGGTGTAGGAAGACATCACTTAGCTACCGTACACTACGCCTCGGCTATGGTCGACAAACGTAGCATGAATACTAAGTACTCTACTTCCTAAAATGACAGAGGGTTGCGGATGGTTTTTAAGAAAACCTTTAACGCTTTGAACTTGATCTCGTTGCAGAATCAAATGGTTTTTTTAAATGGAGTATTTTTGAGGCTTTTCTAGTTTTGCTAAAAGGGTCACTCCCGGTGAAGGGATCGTCGGCCCTTTCCTCGTCGAATGAGGTGCGGGATATATCAAATATATCACTGTGCAAAGCAAAAACTATAGAAGCAATCAAAAGACAAACCGAGGGTTGTAGCATCTGCCAGTTATTGCTAAAGGAGTCACTCCCGGTGAAGGGATCTCGGTCCTTTCCTTATCGAATAAGGTGCGGGATGTTCTACAAGGAACACCGCGATGCAAAGCAAGAACTGTAGCTACCTGTTTTATTTTGAAATTCGATTCCACAACATCTTTTAGGTTTATTTTCTTTCATTAATCTCATTAATGAATGTCCCATCATTTAAGTCCACCTAAACATCACAGATAAGTATAACGTGCGCTTATGCCATCCGCATTTGCCTCGATGTCCCGTCTGCACCGTTAGGTTAGGTAACTAACGCCAGAGCGAGGCAGGGCTAGCGCGGGTGTAAAACATAAGCAACGTCTATAAAATATATCATATATAATATATATAATATCTATCTGAACATATCACATGATCACATCACAGATAACGCAGCAGAAAATATCATATGAAATTGGATATACTAGGACGTCCGTGTTTTTAATACGAGCCAGTATAAAACACGGATTCCACGGTCGTGATGAATAGCCAATCCCACACCCCTAGACCCCTACGAGAGCGGCAAGCAACCCTACCAATTCTAGGGTTAGGAGACCCGGACTTGACTCCTCGAGATGGTCTCCCACTGGACCCTAGAACCCGGTTACTTATGCTCCCCTCCTTGGGTCTATCCTAATGCGGAAAAGTAAATAATATACATCAATGGTGACATCTTCCACAACCTGGAAGTGCCCCAATAAAAGAATATTACATACAAGTTTTTACATGAATGAAAATGAAAAACACTCATCTCACATAAAAAACCCCGGCTATTCAAACACGATGATCCAATATAACATATCCAGCAACACATAACATCACATGTCATCAACGTAAGTAAACATGCGCATCCCAATTGTCGTTGACATATAGCAACGAAACCGGCGATATCACATATTACACTTACGGTCGCAGAAAAGAAAGTGTAAAACTACAACAGTTGGAATCCGCAAACGCTTTAGACATCGCATGCCTAAACAATTATAAACCTCGCATTTTAGTCTCATTATCGAAAACTCTTTTCAATATAAAGTCGGGCAATTCAACAGGATTCCCGGCATCCAGAACGAATGTTCGTCGCAAACTTCAGTAGACGGCCGCACCCCCGATACCGTCGACGAAGTGCACCAAGGCGGAACACCGCTGCCGCGAGCACCCGAACGGATGCTTTCGGCGGCGGGGTTCTCCTACAGTCACTTGGTCAGGGCTTTGGGGTGTGGCTGTCTATTAAGTTTACCGGCGAGTATCCGCGTTCGCAACGTGATAGCGACGGACTTTTGATCACATCAAAATCCCGTGGCAACCAATCAAGTGAGACTAAAGTGCTATGTTTATAACATTCATTCAGTTATCTCATAACTACTTGTGGATTCCAAATATTGTATCACATTCCAGATAAATAGAAAATGTTAAACTTTCCGATCGAACAATCAAACACCCAAGTTTTCCCGAAACAGCTCAACACATAAAATAAGTTCAAAAACATCCATTTCATGCCACAGTACTAACGGTCCAGCCGTAGAAGGGTCAAGCCAACGCCTCACATGTGGCACGCCGTACTGCCCCAAACCCTAAGGTTCAAAGGGCAGTTCAAGACAGTCACATAATCGAGTTAAGATTTGTTGTCTTCTAGAGGGTCCATCGCGTTACTTGCACTACTTAGAACGTCTTTAAACAACGGAAAAATCCAACAATTGGAAATTTCCCGTCAGGGGAAAAAGTGGGTATTTATATCCAGTCGAACAATCTAACATGTTCTAAAATAATCCGGATAAACACATAGACAAAGTTAGACAATCCGATCAAATGTACGAACTCCCAAAACAACTCAGAAAACTCAACTCTTGAGTACAGATTAAAAATTCCCAGAAAAAACAGAACTACAATATAGGAATTACTGTGCAAAATTCAATGAAGGATGCTTCCGTACGGCCGCGGAACCGCCGCACGAGCCATGCTCGTGCCGCGGTTCCGCCGCACGAGCCATGCTCGTGCCGCGGTTCCGCGGCGGTTTGATCGAATTGGGCTCTCGTTTTGCATAGTAACTCCTAGAAAACCCTTCTGATTTTTCTGCATATTTTTAATTCACAAAAATCCCAGTTTTGAAAAAATGTACAGAGATGGGTTTTAAACTAGGGTTTCGGGTTCGATCAGACTTCTAATATCGTCTACACTTCGCCTAAGGCTCTAGCTAGGCTCTGATACCACTGTAGGGTTCCTAGGCACACCCATGAGGTTCTACAAGTGATCTAACATGGCCAATTCAAAAAATTTCTATGTGCCGAAGAACCCTAAACCAGATCGTTAACTAGAGGATAGGCGAAAGGATGCAAGTTAACAACTTTAACTAAAAAGAAAGTGACTACAACCTTTATAAATCTGGTCCTCTACTTTCTTGGCTCCGTGATGACGTCCCTCCACTGCAACCATCGGAATCCTAGACTCTCGCGGTGGTTTCATCGGAGAAAAGATCGGGCTAGGTCGTCGACTTCGATGCCGAAGATGATCTACGTCGAGGCAACTCAAGATCAAGCTCCAACTTCACCAAGTCATGAAACTTGTGAAGAAAACACCCTATACTACATGGCAAGTGGTAGAGGATGAAGAAATAGGAAGTGGGTTAACTTTGGATTTGGATTTCTCACTTGAAATCATCACTTGGAAACTTTCAAGAGAATTTTCTTCTCTTCATGAAGAAGAAGAAGAAGAAAAGAAAAAGCATTATCCAAAAATAAAATCCAAGTGATTCTTATCATTTTTGCAACCATGGTTGAGTGTAGAGAATAAACTATGGTTTAGGTGAATGGTTAGGTTAAAGGAAAGAAACAAAATGGTTACTAATTCAAAGCTTCATGAAGCTTCAACAAAAGACAAAGCAAGCCACCATTTCATTTTCCTTTCCAAAAAATAAATGAATAAAAGAATAAATAAAACAAATATAAAACCTAACCATTAACCTAAACATGGTTTAAAATAAACACACACCCAAGTTTGAATGTATCATCAAATATGATACAAACTAGTGCACAAAACTATATCATATATACAATGTGCACATCAAGTGAGAAAATCCATCTTAAGTGAACCAATACTAGTTAATGCAAAGTAATATATCATATATATATAATTTATATTAAATCATTAAATCAACACTTGATTTAACGATCCGGTCATATCGCATATGACCGACTAATATCCAATGTATCGACTTATCGAATCAATCCTCGATTCGATAACTATGTTATATCGCATATAACCAATCGATACATTCATCGCGAGAATAGAATACGGTATCACATACACGTATTATTCTCGGTCCCGCACATATCTCATATGCGCTCCTATTTCGTTTCGCTTGAGCCAGGAAACCTCTGTGTAGGACTCTAAAGACTCGTCAATACACCGGCAGCAGATGATGATCATATCAAGCACCCACAAGCCGCAAGCGGTCTGCTAAACGTAACGGCCACCCGGGTATTGAGCGATCAGAAGATCAACGAGCAAGCCCGCTCACACTCCTGTGAATCCAACCAGTAACACTTACCGTACAGTCCGGTCTGTTCGTCTGATATGTCGCATATCTCGCCTAGGGGTGGTAAACGTCAGACCCCAGTAGCTTGATAAGTCATGCCGACGTAAGGTCCATAACAAGTGTGAAACTACTGATAACTCTTACCAGTATATCACTGCAACCCTGGCCAGAGATTTCCAGTTATGGCCAGTCGAGCATAGCGCAACATCAACCCCCAATACCGAGAGAGACGAATCCCCTCCTATCGCTCATTGCCTCCATGTGAATCGGGACTGTACCCAAAAACCACCTGTTTGCACGACTCAGTAGAGCCGTGGTAGGGTGGAAATCAAAGCACAGTGGGAGACACATAAGACTCTATGACGATCTCGGGTCAACAGACTAAGCTGTACCAGTGTCACCAGAGAACTGCCATCTGACGTGAGGTATAATACCATCTGGGAGTTCTCGGCGAGTCCGTTCAGTGTACCCAGTCTCCACTGAGCACCCGCATACCATCTCTGATATCAAACACCAATGGATATGGGATCATCCATCGCCCATCACATGGGTCGAGAAGATATACGCTAGTCTACTCTGGAATATCGATGCCCCGTCTCGATATTCCCACGACTAGGAACGGTGAAGGATGTACTCATGGACTACCCAGGCCCCACTAGTATGATCTACATCATAGTCCTAGAAGTCGAGTACTC
Organism: Agapanthus africanus; assembly: GCA_030015575.1. NCBI lineage: Eukaryota > Viridiplantae > Streptophyta > Magnoliopsida > Asparagales > Amaryllidaceae > Agapanthus > Agapanthus africanus. The sequence continues at coordinate 15,788,764 of CM057349.1, read as the reverse complement.
ATCCTAAGGGCTTTATCAACATGTAACAGAGAGACAGAAAGTATACATGTTAAGATAAAGAGCAACCAGATAGCGTACTATCATGTCGAGCAAGAAAGTCCTATCTATATATGTCCCAGCATCCACTACAATATACATCCAATGCACAGTAATGGCCTCTAGGGCAGACATATAACTAACACATTTTCTCCTTAGGAATCGTGAGGATTCCTAAGTGTATGGTCTCTTATAAGTCGTAAGGATCTTACAAGAGTGCTTTCTCCTTATAAGTCGAGAGGACTTACAAGTGTCTTCTGCCATAGGAGCATATCCCCAGTCTCTGGTGGGACTTTGTTAAGGAAATGTTTATTCGCGTCCGTGGATTGTATACAAGGGTCGATATCGAGACGCTTGTAGGGCAGCATTGGAGGTTGTGATGGCTTAAGAACAGGTTCAGATCCCTGTAGCGTAAGACTTTTGAATTCTATGAGCCGTGAGGGTCTCAAAGGAGGGTTCTCCTTACGAGTCATGAGAATCTCGTAAGTGTGTTTCTCTTTAAGAATCGTGGGGGTCCCTAAGCGTGTTGCTCCTTTGTGAGTCGTAAGGACTTCACGCTGGTGGTTTCTCCTTACAGGGTCGAGAGGACCTTGCAAGTATCTTTTAACAAGCTTGCGCCCTTTCGGGTTTTCAAAAAACTCGCCGGTAGCCCTGCTGTTTTTACTCACGGAGCCCTTTCGGGTTTTCATCCGTACCCATTTTGCTTATGGACATACCGTTTTCTCTTTTTTTTAGTATTTTTTTTTTGTATCAACCTTGGGATGCTGTGGTCCGTAGTAGTTTATCGACGTTTTGGTCAATACCCAGTTTTAGGACATAGTGGTCCATCGTTAGTTTAAGGACGTTTCGGTCCGTCACTAGTTTCAGGACATTTCGGTATGTTGTTAGTTTAAGGACGTTTCGGTCCGTTGTTAGTTTAAGGACGTTTCGGTCCGATAGCCGGCTACTACTTATAGAGTTTGGGCTCAGGAAGATAGCGAGCGGACATAGTCGTCTTCATCTATCGTTGACCTAGGCCGTGACTCGTCAAGCGTAGTATTTTTTCAGGAAGTGACCGTTTATTGGCCTAAAAGGTCTTTCACCATGCATGTCCATGAGTAGATAGGCTCCACCCTGGTAAACTCTGTCTATGATATACGGCCCTTCATAGTTTGGCTCGAATTTCCTCCGCTTGGCACGATTGGGGATCATAGGTCTTTTGACCAGTAGCACGAGTTCGCTTTGGCGGAATGTTCTCGGTCTAGTCAATCTTTCATATGAGTGCGTCATCTTTGCTTTGTAAGCCTCCAGATTTTGTTGCGCCATAAGCCGGGTTTCATCAAGGGCGTCGAGCTCCTCAAGCCGAAGGTGAGCATTTTCTTTGTCTGTTAGCTCGTAGTGAACCGCCACTCGTAGAGAGGGTAACTTTATCTCGAGGGGGAGTACCGCTTCTGTGCCGAATACCAATGCATAAGGCATTGTGTTCATGGCTGTTTTGAACGTAGTTCGATACGCCCAGAGAGCCTCATGCAGTCTCTCGTGCCAGTCCTTCTTATTTCGAGACACCATCTTTTTCACGATCTTCGTCAAGGTTTTGTTAAAAGCCTCAGCTAGACCGTTAGCTCGGGGATTATAGACCGAAGAGTATCTCCAATCTATGTTATGCTGTTGTGCGAAGCGGCTGATCTTGTGGCTTCTGTAGGCTGGCCCGTTAACGGAGATAATCCATCGCGGAGTGCCGAACCGATAAATGACGTGTGTTTTGAAGAAATGGAGGATATTCTCCATCTTCACTTCCCTCGGCGGTATTGCTTCTGCCCATTTGGAGAAGTAATCAGTTGTCGCCAAAATGAATCGATGTCCTCTGGATGATACTGGTTCGATAAGGCCGATTATGTCAGTTCCCTACATTTCGAACGGCCAGCTAGCCACTGTCGGATGTAGCGGATTTGGATGTTGATGGATAAAGTCCCCATGAATCTAGCACGAGTGGCACTGCTTCGCGTATTTGAGGCAGTCTTGGATCATTGTGGGCCAATAATAGCCCATCCTTTTGATCTTCAATTTCATCTTCGGCCCGGCTTGGTGAGAACCGTAGAGTCCGTCGTGAGTTTCTTGGACGACTCTCCTTTCCTCTTCAGGTCCCAGGCATCTTAGCCACAGAGAATCAAATGATCTCTTGTATAGAGTATCATTGACAAAGGCAAAAGATAGAGCTCGTTTCATGAGCCGACGTTTTGAGGATGCATCTTCAGGTGTTCGACGGGATTTGAAGTAGTCTATAAAGACTTCTCTCCAATCCTTAGCCTTTTCCTGGTCTTTTATTTGTAGGGCCGTTTGCTTGGTCACTCCTTTTTCTTCGGATGATTCTGGAGATATTTCTGCCGGTGCAAGAACCCGATGACTTTGCACAGCGATCCTCACGTCATCGAGGTTCTCGTCGGCCAGTTCTTTAGCGAGCTTGGCCAATGCATCCGCTTTGCTATTTTCCGCGCGCGGTATGTTTTCTAGGGTGTAGGAAGGGATTTGAGCCAGCAATTGTTGTACTCTCTCGCCGTACTTCACCAACTCTGGTTTGCACGTCTGATAGTCGCCGTTCACTTGACTAACGACCAATTGGGAGTCTCCGTATATGAGGAGGTTTTCAATTTCCATGTCGATAGCGATCTCAAGACCTGCTATCAAAGCTTCATATTCAGCTTCATTGCTCGTCCTTGGCTCTGTTAAGGAGAAGGCAAAGCACATTATCCCTTCTTGTGGAGTCACGAAGATGTGGCCCACCCCGGATTTGATTATGGGGGTGCTTTGTTTGCGCTTCTTCATGGAAGATACTCCATCGAAATAGAGTTCCCACCGGGTATCATTTTCTCTTCTCTCCCCGTCGACTGTGTCAAATGCGTGTTCGTCTGGCAATTCGCAGTTCAAGGGAGAGTCGGCAGGTATCATATGCTCAGCGAGAAAGTCGGCGATGGCCTGGCCTTTCACTGCCTTGAAGGGACGATAAGTTATCGAGAACTCCATCAAGAGCAGGGCCCATTTAGCGAGACGTCCCGTTAATATGGCCTTTGACATCAAATATTTGAGAGAATCCACCTTTGATATGAGATGGACCTCATGCGCCAACGCATAGTGCCGGAGCTTCGTTATCGCAAAGATTAATGCCAGGCAGTATTTTTCGATGGGGGAGTAATTGCTTTCTGTCCCCAGGAGAACTCGACTCAAATAGTAGAGGGCTCTCTCCTTCCCTTGGTCGTTCTCTTGTGCCCACAGCGCGCTTAAAGAACCTTCGAGGGCAGTTGTATATAGAATGAGGGGTTTTCCTTTGACTGGAGCGGTTAGCACCAGGGGATTCTGCAGGTATTGCTTGATTTCATCCAGTGCGCTTTGGCATTTGCGATCCCAGACGAACGGGGTTCCCTTCTTCATTAGGTGACTGTAAGGACGGCACTTGCCGAAGAGATTGGCCATAAATCGCCGGATGTACGTGAGCTTTCCTTGGAGAGACGGCAATTGCTTGAGAGTCTTTGGCGGGGGTATTTCCATAATCGCCTTGATCTTCGACGGGTCTATCTCGATGCCTCGGTGTCGGACGATGAATCCCAGGAACTTTCCTGAAGAAACTCCGAATGCGCATTTGAGAGGATTCATCTTCAAGTTGTATTTCCGAAGGCGCTGAAACACGATCTTCAGATGCTCTAAATGTTCCTCGTATGATTTGCTTTTAACTACGAGGACGTCGATATAGCATTCGACGATTTCATGTATGAAGTCATCGAAAATCTTCGTCATGGCCCTCTGATAGGTGGCACCGGCGTTCTTTAGACCGAAAGGCATCACCTTGTAGCAAAATATGCCCAAAGGGGTCTGAAAAGCAGTATGCTTTTGGTCCTCAGGATGCATCTTTATCTGATTGTATCCTGATGAGCCGTCCATGAAGGAGAAAACTTCGTGAGTGGACGTATTATCTATCATCAGCTCGGTGACCGGTACTGGAAATTCGTCCTTCAAGCAAGCCTTGTTGAGATCCCGAAAGTCGACATATATGCGCACTGTCCCATTTTTCTTCATCACTGGGACGATATTGGCGATCCAGTCAGGGTATTGAACCTCTTGGATGAAGCCGGAGTCGATTAGCTTCTTGACTTCGACGTTGATGCTCATCTCAAGCTCGAGCCGCATTCTTCTCGGTGCTTGTTTGATCGGCTTGATGTCCAGAGATATCGCCAATCTGTGCACAGCAATTTCTGGATCTAGTCCTAGCATTTCGGAATAGTTCCATGCGAAGAAATCTTTATACTGCATGAGCACGCCTTTAAGCGTAGCCTCTTTTTCTTCAGACAACAGTTCGCTGACGAACGTCGACCGCGGGTCGTTTGCCGTTCCCAAGTCGATTTTTCTGAGGTATGTATCCTATCTTCCAGCTCTTTTAGCGCCGGTGGAAACTCGGAGATCACCTCATCATCATCGTTTTCGAAGCACCAGGGGAGATCAGCCATATCTTCGCATGTTCCTTCCTCTGACATCGTTATCATGTGACAGGTGCGAGATCGCTTCCAAGACCGATGTTGGTCAAGTTCTACTCTCGTGGCTTTGGGTTCATGCTTTTGCGGCGGGGCTACCCTCCAACTGCTGGATAAAGCAAACTTGCCCTGTTGATACTGGTCTTCTACCCAATCTTTGAATGTGAAGCAGTCTTCGAGAGGATGTCCTATCACTCGGTAATAGGAGCAATAGTCTGGATGATGAACCTCACCTGCTTGCTCGGGGTGCTTGGACTCCGGGAGCTTCATCATCTGGTGTTTTACGACAAGATCAAATATCTTCTTTATCTTGTCTTGGGGAAAAGAATATTCTCGACCCATCTTCTTTACAAGAAACGCATCCTGGCTGCTCGATTCCCGACCGCGTGGCTTCTTGATCCCGCATTGTCGCTGTCGAACGCTTTTTCCGCTCTTGGGTTTATTTCTGCCTCTGCGTCGGGTCTTTTGTATGACGAGCTAGCGACGAAGGGCATCGTCACTTTCCGTAGCCTGCTGAAGGAAGCGCTGCGTTCTGGTTTTCTCGTAGATGGCCATTTCGCGATTATGGTCATCTCGAACCTTTTGACCCGCTTCCCTTATAAGCTTGTCCATTTGTTCTTCGAACGACGGGCTTGGCACTTTCACGATGGGAGCTCGTTTTGGTTCAGGGTCGCGGCCAAAATGCAGAACAAAAATTTATTAAACCAGCGCTACCGCTACCCGATTCCCGGATTGACCTTAAACCCAAAACTAGCAAGCTAAGCTAAGAGTTAGAATTGTTATACCGAGTTGATCCAAGTCCTTCGGTCTTCATTCCAAGCTCCTAGCGGTTCTTTGACGAAGTTTGTAGCCGGTCTTCCTCCATCTCCGATGATCCACCCGAGGGAAACGGCGCAAGCTCCAACCTCGTTGAACGAGGTAACCGACGCTCCAAAGTCGCTAGCGATGGAGAGTGGGGGTGTATGAAAGAGTTAGCCATTTTTCTTTGCTCATGACAAAAGCTTCATCACCTCTTTCATCTTCTTCTTGAGTTGCTCATGGAGCATATGGACGTAGCAGCCGCAGAATCGCTCCTGTTTCTTGGATTGAACATATCCAAGTCCGATCGTTTCCATTTTCCCGTTGGGAAATTTCCGCTGAGTTCCAGGAACGTTCCAGATTCTGTTATGAAACTGGGCTTGTCGAACAGTCTGTTTGAGGGGTACGCCTTGGCGCTTCAACAGTCTTTTTAATCCGTCTGTGTAATATCTGGGCAAACGGATGGGTTGGAGCCTATCAAGTGTCGAGTCAGCACCATGCCAGACTTCTTTCTCCACTTTGGTTTTCCCGGATCGATAGAATAGGATTCCCTTCTCACCCTTTCGCTTGGAAGGGACATAGAACGTCTGCAGTTCTTGCACACTGTAGGTGTCAAGTGTGTCAAGCTCTTTGTAATGCTCTTGCGGAACCATGGCAATCTGCAAACTCCGATCATCTCCGACGAAGGCTTGCACTGATGGACGAGCCAAGAATACTGCGTTGATCTCGTCTTCAGAGTCACTACCAAAGACCAGAATAGAAGTTGACGGTCCCGGTTTATTGTATTGGGGCGGTCCCGAATAGACTATCTCTTCTTCCTCTTCGGTATCACTCCCGAAGACCGGAATAGTGGTGATAGCTTTGTTCTTGTCCTTCGTTTTGTGACATCTTTCTGTGTCTTCGAAATCAGGCAGGAAGTATTTGGCATCCTCATATTTGCGGACTTCATTCACGGAGAATGGGTTTAGTTCTCCTGTTACAGTGTACTCGAGACCATCCTTGAAATACTTCATACACTGATGTTGTGTAGAAAGGATGATGTTGTACTCGTGTAACCAAGGCCTGCCGAGCAAAGCATTGTAGCACATCTTGGCGTCAATGACATGAAACTTGATGTCCGTGACAAGCAGCCCAAAGAGTAGTGTCAATATTACAGACCTGAGCGTCCGTGATGACTGGGAGTCAAACCCGGAGATGGTGATTTTATCACAAGCGAGGTGCTAAATGCTCATGCAGATTTCCTTCAACACTCTCACATTGAGGAGATTGACGGAGGACCCATTGTCAACCAGGATTATTCCTATCTTGATATCATGACAGTATCCGGAGAAGTAAAGGGGACGGTTATGCTCACACGCCCCGGGGAGGAGATCTCCATCGCCGAAAGTGATATCGGCCGTGTGTGCCTCTTCTAGCTCATCCTTCATCTTTTCTTCGACGAGGAAAGCTTGGAACTGTTCGGGCTCTTGTAGTGCCGTGATCAGAGAATCTCTTGCCTCTTTAGATAGCAAGAGTGCATCGAGAATGCTTAGCTGCGAAGGTAGCTTCCTCAAGTGTGCCAGAACGTTATAGTCCACCTTAGTTTTCTTTGGCGGATCCTTGGCTGTCAGTTCTTTAACGACTTGATCATCGAGGGCAATATCCTCAGGGACCTTTTCTTTCCCCTTATCTTTTTTGTTCGATCCCTTATTTGCGGGTCCGAGATTCTTTTCAGGTAGTGTGCGATTACGCAGCTGAATGTTCTCATAGGTCTTCATTTCTTCCGTTTCGGATGTGGGTTCTTTGAAGAGAGGGCCAAGGGATATTTCTTCATCAGAATCGCTCCCAAAGGTGAGAACTTGCGATCCCCCAGTGCTGACCATGTGACAGTTGCCGGCAGTTCTTTTACGCTCCTCGGTCATATTTCTTTGTTCCCGACGAGTTTTGCGTTTCATCCGCTTGAAATGTTGTCGGTGAGTAACATATCCCTGCCACCAGCTTTTAAAACCGTTGCACTCTTCGGTGGGGTGCGCAATCTTTCGATGATATAAGCAGTAGCTAGGATGTACATCCGCTTCATCAGGAGTGTTTCCTTCAGAGGGTGGCAGCTTCATTCCCATCGATATGGCTTTGGCGAACCTTTTCCTCGTCTTGAGCCTGCTTTTATTTGCGGCGGATGTACTTTGATCTGCTGGGAGTGCTTTAACCATTTCGTCCAGTCGCCGGCATTTGGCCTTTTCAAATATGGCCATTTCGCGCTCCCGGTTAGCTTTAATTTTCAAAAGAGCTTCGTTTAGGAATGCATCGATCATTTCGTCCGATGGTCCTAGAAGTTCCGGCTCAGGATCTGCCCCCAGTTTCTCTGCGTAAAGAGCTTCTTCATCGTCTATCGAAGAATGAGAGATCACATGGCAGCTTGCCACATAATCCTCAGATTCATCCGACGAGTCTTCTCCATTGTCGTCATTTCCGTCCTCAAGGACGTGGCTGAGAAACTCTTAAACTGTGACTGGAGTCCACGCCTTCTGATTATATTCTTCCAGCGCATCAATCTGCTTTTGCAGGTCCGTGTGCTTTTCACCAGGCTTCATGGGCTTCTTGGATTTCTTCTTCTTCTTCGAAGACTTTGATGGCTGTATATGAGCGCTTTGACCATCAACACCAGTTTTTGGAGTTGGGCGCGGTTCAGCATTCCCTCGATGATTTCGGGTTCAAGTGGATTTTTCCATCTGATTGCCGGGCATGTTTGGAGATCCTTCAGCATTCTTTTCGTCTTGGCTGAAAGAGCGACCTCCCATGGAGCTTCTTCGACAAACGAGCACAATGCCTCCGGTGTGTCTCCCTTTTTAGGAACGTGCGGCTGAGGCGGGCTTACTTTCCACTTCTCGGACAGTGTGAACTTGCCCTGTTGGTATTGGTCTTCGATTCAGCCTTTAAAGACGAAGCAATCTTCGATTGGATGGCTTACCGCTTGATGGTAGGGGCAATAATTGGGACCATGAGCCTCACCGGGTTGTAATGGGCGTTTTGGATTCGGAAAATTAATGAGCTTGTTGCGCACAGCTAGCTCAAACAATCTCCTCGTTTTGTCCCGAGGAAACAAATAAGGGCGCTTCATTTTCTCATTATAGAATTGTTGTCTCTCATCTAGGCGATCAGTTAATTTCGGACCACTGGGCTGCTGTTGAGCATTGGCAACGAAGGTCTCTTTCCCTTTCCTTTTTTCATTCCGCGGCTCTAGCTTCGAAGAGGAAGGCATGTGGCCCATCTGGTCCATTTGGGCCAGTTTGTCAATCAAGGCCTGGAACATGGTCGGCTTGAAGAACATCATGAATTGGGAGATGGTCGCTTGAGGGTCAAGAGTACCCACAAACATGCCCACTGCTGGCGATTCTTCGATGCGCTGCTCGCACTTCGACCATAGATCCCGCCATCGTATTGCTTATTGCACCCATGTTTCACCTGGCTTTACCCTGGCGTTAATCAATGCCGTTATTGGGGTGCGTTCACTAGCACTCGCGAAACGCTGGATGAATAGTAGCTCCATCTCTGCAAAAGTTTTGACGGAGTCATTGGGAAGCTCCGAATACCACTCAAACGCCGTTTCTGACAAGCTACCAACGAATTGGCGAAGCAACAGTTTGTCGTCGCCTCCAGTGTTGCCGCACAAGGCTCTGAATTGAGCGACGTGCTGATGCGGATTTCCCGTCCCTTTATATACGTGGAATTTTGGGATCGTATATCCAGGCGGATACTTGATCTGATCGTACTATCCTGGATATGGTCATCCAGTCTTAACAATCTGCCCAGCCGTTTCGTTCGCATGATGAGCTCGTATTTGCTGAGCGATGTAATCATCCAGAGCGGCCTTGGAGATGGTCTCCTCCTTGGCTGCTGAAAGAGCCGGAGGAGGGTTCGATGTCTCCCCTCTGTCATCTTCAATGATAATCGGGAGGTGTTCAGCTGGAGGTTCCGGCTGTAACATCATCCGGACCATGTCTTGGAACAAAAGAGCCATTCGTTTTATATTGGCCGCCTGTTCCGCGGCCTCCTTTTCTTTCCTCTCGAACATTCTTCGAAGGAATTCAGCATCAGTTTCTTGTTCCCGACGCTACTCTGAGGTCTCTGGATTTTCTTTTGGCCCAGTAAGTGCGGCCATTGCAGTCAGCATCTCCTGAAGTTTTTTCTGCTGTTGCTCCTGAGCCTTTGTTATCGATCGGGTAAGCGGTCGATGACCCGTAGAAGCATGGCTTTCCTCTTTTCCGAAAGCCATATAAACGGTTTATGTTACTATGCCCCCAGACTTGGGGTGTTTAGAATTAGCGTCTTTGCAGTTTGCCGCGGTCACAAGGGCTTTCTCTGGCCTCCTTCTCTTGTGAGCGGTTGACGTTGAGGGAGCCATTGCAGCGAGCACCCAGACGGATGACAACTTCTATGGTACCACGGGATGGCTCTTTTCTTGCCGAGCTTTAATCTTCTTTGATCGGTGAGAGTAATCCTGGTCAATCACCGATTCTTGGACCTATCACCAGACTTTGTAAATTTTGGAGGACAGCCGCTGAGGAGGCTGCTCCGGCTTCTTTTCCGCAGTATCCTCCACAGGTGGAGGAGATCTCTTCAGCACGGCAATTGGAGAGTTTTTGCGCACCCTCCTTAGCGGTTCAAAGCTGTTCCCAGTTGGAACAGCAGCGTCGACTTCCACCATTAGAGCTGGCGGAGTCGGTCCAGAAGGGGAGTTACCCCCAGCCTTCCTTACTCGGCGCCAGTAGCGACAGCGAGCATGTCGTGCGGATGGGATTGTCTCAGTTGTAGGGGTGACTTCGTCATGCCCCCTTTTTTGGTGAAGGATTGTCGCCAGCGTCAGCCTCTTGAAGACCGATGCTCGTTGAGAAGCGGTGTCCAATCTGTCAAAGACAGACCTCTGGGCAGGGGAAGCAGCTTTGGGGACTTCGCCTGAAGCGGGAGCCGGCACAGTCAGTCTTGTGAAGACCGACCCTTTGGCAGGAGAAGCCGCTTTGAAGACTTTGAGAGCAGGAATGGCTATCCATTTTGGAATAACCCTTTCTGGTATTTCGGGCTTCTTCATGGGCCCGTTGGAGCTCTCGCCTAGTCTGTTAAAAACTGAGGCAGTGGAGTTGGGCGACCCGTTGAGAGGGGCTGCGGCAGTGGTAAGTCGATCAAAGACCGACTTCTTTGGGGCTTCTTGCGAAAGCAGTGGGGCAATGAAGCTCATCGGTGGGATCACGGTCCCAAAGAATAGCCCAGTGGTGGCCTGAGTTACTTGCTCCACTGGCATCTTGAACAGGGAGGCCGCTTGGGGCCCATAGGTTACACCTCCCGATGAAGTGGAACGGGAGTTGCAGTTGCAGCTGGAGCAGTTAGAGACCGTTTCTTTTTCTGCACGGGAGCAAATCCAAAGCTTAGTACCTCGAACCCAAGGGCAACCATATCAAACCGCGATTCGTTCGCGAACACGACACACGAAGTATGGAGTGGAAAGAGGAAGAGGTCCCACCGGGCGTGCCAGAATCTGTTCCGCGCCGAAACACGGAGACGCGACCGTGTAGGTCCGTCTTGCCTGAATTTCGGGGCAGATGCTAATTGGGGCTATCCGTCCACCTCTCCGAAGATGCCAAGTTGATTTATGACACCGTGTATCGAAGGTTTAAACGGATGCGGCCGATATAGCAGACTTCGTCAGATTCCCCCTCATTTGAGGGGTTTTTTTATTGTGGGGACACTCTTCCCTACAAGCAGAAGCCCCTGCAGTTAATTACGCTACTGCATCGCGGTAACCACTTTCTCCTTCTTTAGATGGTCACTTCGTGTCGTGGGTGTTTGTTTTGTTTTTTGGTTGCCTGTGGATTGTATACGGAGACTAATTTATGATGTCGCCCGTAGGGCATAGATTAGTCCAAATCCGTATTTTCTTATATTTTGGTTTTGGGTTGGGTTTAAGGATACGTTAGTCTCGTTTGAGACTAAGATCAACTTAAACGTTCGTTGAGGATACGTCAGTCTAATTTTAGACTAAGATCAACTCAACGGGACCGTTTAGATCCAACAAAAGAGTATTTGGGCTCTATTGTTTAGTTTAGGGACATTGCGGTCAATTAGTTTAGGGACATTACGGTCCATTACCAGTTTAAGGATATGGTGGTCCAATGTTAGTTTAAGGACATTTCGGTCTATGGGCTTAAGGACCCCACAATCCAAGGTTGAGGACATCATAGTCCATGGGTTTTAAAGGACCCCACAGTCCGAGGTTAAGGACATTATAGTCCATGGGTTTTAAAGGACCCCACAGTCCGAGGTTAAGGAAATCATAGTCCATAGGCTTAAGGACCCCACAGTCCAGTTTAAAGACGTCATAGTCTATGAAATGTATGGTTGTCGGGACCCGTCACCTCTCTGAAGACGCTGAAGGATTACAACAACATATATCAGAAGGGGTCAGAGATGTACCCTTGAACTGATGTGAGTTGGGAGACCTATAGTCCGATTGGAACTAAGATCTGAGATTTATGAGCGTATGGGCTCAGTTAACATGAGTTGAGGACTTATGGCCAATCTTGGGCTAAGTCCAATCAAGTTAAAATGTTTAACATTTATTTTGGGCTGCTGAGCATCTGCTTGGGCTTGGCCCTTTTAACAATGCTGAGCACTGACTTGAATTCTGACAATATTTTGTCTTTCATTGAGTGCTGAGCACTCATCATAGCTCTGGGGCTAATTAAAGAACAGTTTATGTTCTATCAGTGCATACGTGAGAAGCACGTGGTGCGCTTGGCACTTTGCGTCAGTCAAAGAGCGCAATGCGCTTCTGCCGAGAAGCGCACACGTGAAGGACACGTGTCACGCTTGGCGCTAAGCGCCAGATGATGGGCGCATTGCGCCAGCTTATGAGCGCAGAGCGCTAATTTATGAGCGCATTGCGCTATTAGTTTTGTGGTGCACACATGAATGACATGTGGTGCGCCTAGCGCTGAGCGCCAGCCCATGAGCGCAGTGCGCTATTTCAATAGCACAGAGCGCTAACTGTTAAGTGGTGCATGCGTGAGGGACACGTGTCATGCTTGGCGCTGAGCGCCAGTCCAAGAGCGCAGAAGCGCGATTCAAGAGCGCAAAGCACATTTGATCAATTTTATGATCTGAGAAATAAATGCATGTTCCTTTTTAAAAGAGACTTTGTCTCAAGATCTAAGAACAACAGTTCTTATTTTGTAGGAGATATTTCCAATCTCTTATGTTGATGAAAGGCTTTGCCTTTATAGATCTATGATCTGTAAGAAGAATTATGTTCTTCTTCTTTTAGGGTGAGATCTTTTGATCTCTTTGTGAAAGACTTTTGTCTTGTAGATCTATGATTTTTTAAAGAAGTGAATCTTTCTTTTTAAATTAATTACGAGATGATTTCATCTCTCTGTTCATCATTCTTTCTTTTTTTTACCTTGAAGAAGAATCTTCTTTCTTTGAGAGCTTGGCTCTTCTTTTTGAGATCTCTCAAAGCTTATGGGGGGTTCCTCTCTATGCTTCTCTATCTCCTTCAGACTTGAAGTCTTGGGGCCTTTATATAGGGCAAGCTGATCAGTTCAATCAGTTAAGGAGATCTTTTCTCCAATTGATTTGGGGATTTTCCCATCGTTGGATCTTTGATCCAAGGGCTTCTCATTTACAGAAGGTAATCTTCTTGTTTTTAACAAAGATTGGGAAATCTTCTAAACAGAATTTATTCTGTATTTTTAGTGATTTTTAATCACCATTGGATCATTGATCCAACGGTGCTCAGATTTACAGAGCACAATCTTGTTATTTGGAATGATTTTGAGAAATCTTTCCTTAACAGAATTTAATTCTGATTAATTAATGATTTATCATTATTATTAGATCTTTGATCTGACGGTGGGGAGCTTTAGTTCCAGCGCTAGCACACCCGTGCTTTGCACGTGGTGCGCTGCTTAAAGTGCAGCGCACTTAGCGCTAGCGTATCCGTGCTTTGCACGGGGTGCGCTGCTTAGAGTGCAGCACACCCAGCGCTAGCGCATCCGTGTTTTACACATGGTGCGCTACTTAGAGTGCAGCGTACCTAGCGCTAGCGCACACGTGCTTTGCACGTGGTGCGCTAGTTAAGGCGCAGCGCACTTGGCGCTGCTATGAAGCATTCCTTCAATTGTTGGAGGTGTCTTTTCACCTTCCTTTTGAGTCAAACTTATATTCCTCAGAACTTACATTTCCCAGATCTTGGAAATAGCTCCATTATGCACAAAATTTTCTGTGCCCAGTTTTTATAATCTGAAGCAATGCTTCTTTCTTTTCTTATTTCCAAAGAACCATCTTAACTATAGCTTGTAACAGCTCACATGCTCGTCGACAACCATGGGAAGTGCCCATTCAGGACATTGTTCCTCGCTTCGTTGCGTGTTTGGTGAACCCTGCTCTTACGGATGACCAATGCGACGCAGCGCTGCACAAGCTCTTGACTCGTGTAGGATCTCCTCTCCCTCTCAACTCTATTTGGCTTCGGATGATCCTTATGTCCGTGCTCGCTGACATTCGCCCTCCTCCGGCGGAGATGACCCCAGCGATGCTCGATGCCGCTGAAGAAAAGATCGAGTGCTTCTTCGAGGCACACTTGATCACCAAAGCCCTAAGGGATTGCTCTGTTCAGTTGCTGAGCCAAATACGGGCTCATCGGGCTGTTATCTCTGCTTTCGCTGGTGAATGCGGTGCTAACCGATGGGAAGCTATTCCCCGCGAAGATCGTCGCTTTGACATGGTGGAAAAGACAAAGAGGGAACTAGATAATTTTATCTATATGTTTGTAAACCCCTGTACTTTTGATCCCATGTTTAGAGATCTGTTTCCATTGCAATAAAATATTTAATTATGTGTTTTCTTTCTTTTTGTCATTATTTGTCAAGTGTTCCTCTTATTTTAATTCTTTTGTTCTTCCTCTGTCAGGCGCATATGCGCTATAGAACTTACACTGTTAAGTAATCCTTGCGAGAGTGAAGCGCTTTTGGCGCTTAGCGCTCTTGGCACTTGGCGCTCTCGTGCTTTGCACGTGAGCGCCGTTTCAGAGTCTTTGACTCTTAGTGCTGGCGCATTTGATGCTAGCACTTTTCACGAAGCGTTGCTTCGTTTCAAATCTCGAAATTTGAACAGAGCTTTGCTCTGATCGGGGAAACAGGTGATGGCGATGGAGGTCTGAGGAACGAGAGATAAAAGAAAGAAGCCTTGGGATTTTTGAGAAAGAAGAAAGAAATTGTTGTTTTGTTTTTTTAAAAACCCGACTTTGCCCCTACTGTTTCCACAGTATGGGTTTCTCTGCCGGCACAATACAGGCAACTTAAGTTTGCCATTTTTCCTGTAGAAATGCCTCTACGGTGAAAACCGTATGGGCAAACACACTACTATAAATAGGAGTTCCCTCTACAATTAGAACCGTAGGAGCAATACACTGCCCCTACAGTCATCACCATAAGGGGAAAAATCCATCCGTATGTCAAAAGGCCGTATGGGCAAGTTTCTGCCCCTACAGATGAAAATTTTCCCCTACGGACATAACTGTCGGGATAACCGCCCCTATAGTTTCCAACATAGGGGTAGGGTTTTTTTATTTATAGAAAAAAATAGTAATTTCTTTACCCTACGGTCGAAACCGTAGGGGAAAATTAAAATAATCCGTAATGCCATACTTTGATTTTAATAAAAAAAATTATAGCATTTGTAATTTATGCCCCTACGGTTGTCACCATAGGGGCATAATTTTGGCCCTACGGATTACACTGTAGGGCCAAACTTTCATTTTAATAAATTTTATTTTTTAAAAAAATTGTAATTTATGTCTATACGGTTGTCGCCGTAGGGGCATACATTTAGACCTACGGATTACACCGTAGAGGCAAAATATTTGTTTTTATGATATTTTTCCCTTACGATTGCAGCCTCAGGAGGATCTATTGCCCCTATGGTATCAACCGTAGGGACATATATTGTCCCTACGGTGACAACTGTAGGGGCAAAGTTTCATATATTTTTTTTAAATGATTTCCCCGTTTTTTCCCTGCCCTTTAAACAATAATATATATATCGTACAGTATATCATATAACCAAATACAAAAATATTTATAAACTTTCCACGCATAATATATAACGAAATAAACAAAAACAATACGAAATCAATCTAAAGTCATGATCATATACATCACATGATGTCCAAAATATACAATATGTATCAAATAAAGTACATACATCCTCCAGAAATCGAAAAAAAATAGAAATAAATCTTTGCTAGCTGCGTCCAGGTGCTCCACCTCCAAGTATCTGAAAAATCTGACGCATTTTCTCCTCACTACAACCATGTGCCGACAAAATCTCAAGTAATGAAGGAGTGGCTTGTGCAGGAATAGGAGTGGGTTGTGGAGCCGAAAGAGTGGCATACATAGAAGAACCTGGATGAGTGGCCTGCGGAGCCGGATCCGTAGGAGTGGTCTGCGCAGCCGCAGCCGAAGTAGTAGCTTGCGGAGCCGCGGCTGAATAAGTGGCTAGTCGAATCTGTAAAGTTTTTAAGTTTGTGTAATAAAAAGTAAGGAACGGTGTACTAGATTTAGTCTATATGTATAGTTGTGAAATTCTAAATTTAGAAATTAAGTCTTGCGAATTGAAATGATGTGTTGTTGATCTATAGGCTCATCGCTCAAGTTTTTTTTTTGCTTCTTGTTGTTGTGTTGTTATTGTTATTGTGTGTATGTGCATTTGTGTGTCTCTATCTGCTCTGTACGTGTGTGTGTGTCTGCGCATGCGCGCTTGTGTGTGTGTGTGTGTCCGCGCGTGTCTATAACATATGTATCATCTCCTGCAACGCCTCGAATTTGAAGTTCAGCGTGTTGAACCACTGCTCCAGACATCGCTCGTGGGGGTAGGAAAAGTAACCGCCGGAGAGGATGACAACTTCAAATAGGCCGTGCTGGGGCCAAGTCCCCGACCTCTCTCCCAACCATCATGGTGCCATCCGTGTACGGCGTCTAAGACAGGGATCAGCACGGCCGGATCGGTCTCTGCGGTGAAATCATTCCCTAATGACTCCGCCTGCTGCACCACCCACTCCTACACCATGTAAAGCTTTGAAACGTAAGTAAACCATTTAAAGTTCAACTATTCAGAACGAAATTTCATTTGAATTTGAACATATATTAACACTTACGCAATACTCCTGGTTAGCAATGTCGGGATATTGAAGCTCGTCCGTGACCGGATCTGTCAATATGGTGTGGACAAATAGATAATCGTTCAACACGCTCGATGTACCACCTTGAGCCAGAGTCTGAGCTCTCTGCAATCATCAAAAGTTTACATATATAATAACATAACTTTTCATATTGCATTATATCAAAATAGATATATTGTAATTTACCGCTGCCTCCATGGCACGAGTAATGTTCCTCGAGCCACCCGTGTAGATAGGTCGACCCCTTTTCGCGGACTTCTGATTCTCCTTATTTTGAACGGCATGTTTCTGCATAACACAATCAGATTCAGTTTTCTAATTAAGCAACAAAAAATAAATTATATGCTAAACACTGAATTACATTTAAATTACAAATCTTTTTACGTTCAGACGCAAAAACTGGCACAAGAGAGACTATGTATATATATCAACCCTGCTAAAGGCCGAAGACTGTAGAAGAGCCGCTCTCTCCGCTTCGGGGGTCGTCCGCCATAGCTCATAGTAATCATTCTTCAGCTTATTCATATGATACCTGAACTTAGTCTACATGTTGATCATGACGTTCCGATAAAGAGCATGAAAATCGAGTGCTCTATTAGGGTGATCGGGATCAGGTACGGGATGAAAGTCGTAATACGACAGCAAATACAAAAAATTAATGTTTTTAAATTATAAGTGTCAAATGATAGTAAATTTATCTGATAAATCAAATTAAAATATATAATAATACCTAGGCCTGCTCCCAGAACAGGACAAAGGAGCAGGTGTGCTGCTCGCCCCAGTCAACGTGAAGAGAATACTTCTTTTGGATGCGACTCTTATTCCCATATACTGGCCGAACCTCTCGGCATTATCGCCAGTGTAGCGATGATCGGAGGTAAAGAAAAGGAGGAATGATCACTAACCCTTAGCGGTATCGGGCCTCAGCTTGTGGGACTGATTGGGCCCTCGAGTCCCCCTCTTGGCCCGTGGTTGTCCTGCATCTACAAAATATATAGATATACAAGCAATATCAAGAAAAAACAATATTTAGAATGCAAGAATTAACGAAAATTGAAATGCAATATATACCTCCGGCGCATCACCACGAGCTTGAGCACAGCAACACGAACGGGGCGATAGTTCCTCCGGTGAGGAACAGCCGGTGACCCGGACGCGGATGCATCCCCTCCAACTAGATAATAAACAATGACGATATAAGTAATTTCTGAATAAAATAATACATAATCAATTTGACATATTGAAATAATACTAACCTGCAGACTGCGCCGAGGGTACGGATCGTGCGAAAGCAGCCTCTGTCCCGGATAAATATGCGCGTATATCTATAATAAGTTACTTCGAAATGAATATGCATGTATGAGTATAATATAACATTCAAAATGAATGTGTGCAATATAGAATATATAAACGTACCTGTTGCAGGTGTCGGAGCGTCCAGTGCCCTAGATGTGGTCACTCCACCTATAACTAAAGAGTATAAAATGACTATATAAATAACTTAAAAATGAATATGCGTGTATATTTATGATATAACATTTAAAATGAATTAATATGCGTGCAATATAGCTGGAGGTGTGGCGAAGTCTACACAGAATGACTCGACTGGAGAGAGTATAGACTGTGTGGCTGCATCCACACGAAATAGGAGATCAAGAAGGGGTATGGACGGGGGTGCAAGAGCTCCCCTCTGTTGTCGGATCTACACTTGATTGAAGGAGTTTACGTGTGTTTCCTATGTGTTTAAAATCCGCAATCAAGACGGTTTCACCTTGTAGCTAGCCGGTTGAGTACGAGTCAATCCACGGAGAGATGATTATATCTTCCAAGTTTTTTTAACGAGTTAATGTCAAAGTTCGTGAGAGTTCGTGCAATTTCTAGCTTATGTGAACATTGAAGTTATGTTAAAGAAAGAGCTAGTTAGGGTTAGATTAGTTTGGGTTAAGGTATTCCATACTTCCTCCATTATGCCTCTCTTGATGTTGATGTTACGGTAATTGGCAACAGTGTGAATTTGGGCTCTAAGCAGGGTATTGTGCGTATAAGAAAGCTTTCTAACGCTAAACCCCTATGTTCTTAGTCCCTTGTCTATCCGTTCTTGGCTCTTAACCATAACCTCCGGCCAACCTAAGCACAACCGGTCTCACTAGGATATCACCATTATCATTAAGGATAGGATGCCTAAGGAAGCAGATTGTGAATGCCTTGATGGAAGTTCAACTCAAGATGATGGACAAAAGAAATAGTAAGGGATATTTCCTTCTCTAAAACTTCCCTTACCTACCTTTAACAAGTAAGAAACTACTCACTCATATCTAAAAGAGAGAATAAAAACAAGTAAGATAGAAAAAAAATGGAGGTAGAAGAGAGCAGCTAGCTAATTAAGACCTCACCTAAACAAGGAGCACAACATACCATCAAAGTTAGCAAAGAAAAATAAAAGAAGAGGAGAAAAAGAAGTAATAAAAACCAACAAGTAATAAAGCTAATCTATGAATCAAAAAGCAATGCAAGAAAGTAAAATGCAAAGGCATAAGAACACCATCTTCTTCATTGATCAGCCACACAAAATCTCTCACAATCTCTCAATGGTTATACAATGGATAAGAAATGGTAAAAGTGTACTAATCTACCAACCATCTACCAACTCTAAACTAATTACAAGCTATCCCTAGAGGCAACTAATCTGAGCCTTATGTAGGCACTGAAGTGTGAAACCCTAGGTCGATAGGGGGCCCTAATCAAGTGCCGAAAACACTCTAGAATTTTCTCGAAGTGCGTCAGCGGTATGGCGGCGGAACCGCAAGGTTTGGCAAGCATAGGTGGCGGCTCCACGGCTCCAATCTTCAGGTGTGTTCTTCTGGCAATTTATAGGGGTGCTTGGATGCTTCAGACTTGGATTTGGGCTTCAATAATTTCAGGGTTCGACCGTTGACTTTTGTTAACTTTGACCGAGTCTAAATTGCATTGTTTTGAGCTTGAAAGTCCATCAATTCTTTCAGTACCTGTTTCCTTGCATTCATGTAGAAAACACAAATTAAAAGCACCTATCTATATACAAAATGATAATGAATGAGTGGTATTGAAATGCAATATTCTGATATAAACAAATACCCCCAAACTTATCGTTTCTTCGTCCCGAGCGAACCATTTTATTTTGAAAACAAAGTTGCAAAGCCATTTTCGTAGGCAACAGGATTGCACTTAGCGCGTGTAACAAGTCTTTCAACCCCTAGGTGTCCCAAGTAGAATGAGTGTCGTCTCCCGAATGTTTTCAGCGGATGTTACCCACAAAATCCCGTCAAGCTGGTTTTGTTGGTTAACCTCTACTCTAATCCTACAGCTTGGTATCTAAGATAAAAATTCTATCACCCTAAGTAAGAAATTCCCAACCTATATTTTTCACTCGTCATTTTCACTTAACTTGCCCATATACGTCCTGCGTGCTCGTGTGATAGCGTCGTTTCCTCTTGAGAAATTAGACTAAAAGCTCGCCAGTTTCCCCTAAATGAATCAACAGATATAGCATGGATTTGGGAAATCCCATGTTACATTCTATAGCTTGGTCGCAATTCTATCATCTTTTTAACAAAGAACTATGCCGTATTTTTCACTCCACACTTCACTGGCCTCAACACCTTCGTGATCGTGCAATACATCTATACATGGAACTCAATCTGTCTCAAACTAGTTCTTAGCCAAGATTATTCTTCACAGATTTTTCAAGTTTGGGAGAACACTTGCTTGGTAGGTACTATTCAAGAAATCGTTCTCGATATGTACCCTCGAATCTAGTTTGTGGAAAAATGTACATCACAACAAAGATAATTCTTTTTTTTAGCACATCCAAAAAGCGTGTATAAAAGGTGTGCGCCAGCTCAAGATGGGTTATTTTTCGGACTTGGGCTCCATTAAAAGATATGTATTCACTAATTTTTAAAAGAAGAGATTTCTATGTGTTTTTCTTTCATTATCTTTTCTCAGGACGGATCATCTAACACTCGAGACTGACGACACGTATAGTGTGTTTTCAAAAGGTATAAGGGCTTAAATAAAGTTCCAATAGGGTTGTCTTTAGGGTTCTTCATTTCTAACTTAGAATTTAGCTATTTCTAACTTATCTACTAAACCGTCAGATTATAGTCTAAGTTTACCTGCTAGCTAACTTGACTACAAATTTTTGTGTTTTTGAAGATTTTTTTCAATTTTTATGGGTTTTTGACTATTTTGCAATTTTTTATGGGTTTTAATATCGATGCATTGCAGAATTTAAACATGAACGGAAAAGAAAAATATTTCCAGGCAAAAAATAAACGTACAAATGCAGAATGCATGTATAACTAATTACAACCACCCTCGTAAACTTACTCGCAGCGATGCCCTCACTGCTGCCTACTACATCTCCAAGAACCTAATGCAGGACCACTGGTTCCAGCACCATGACCTCTTAACCTAGCCTGATCACCACGTGCTTATAGGATAGACATCCCCAGATTAGTCAAACGCTGATCATGACTTGGCAGTATCCCCAACATCCTCTCGACTCCTCTATTAGTACGCTGCAGCAAGCGTGCTTGCTCGGCGGGGATCAACTCCTCATCGCTCTCACTCGAACTAGAGTTCTCTGCAAACGCGTCCTCGGTCAGCTTGGTGCGCGACCATAATTTGTAAAGCCTAGTGTACGATGCGGACACACCCTCTACTAAAGGTCGAACGGGCACTTACATCCGCATGTATGCATTGAATTATTCCACGGAAAGAAAATAGCGACACAATTGTGTCACATAATTTTCACTAACATCAGGAAGGATGTATGGCTACCCCTTTGCCCGCACCAATCGAGTGTAGCAAAATAGCGCACATGTCATAACTTAGGTTTCTAATCATAAGTGTGCACAATTTGCAAGGATGGTGTGAAAAAGGTTGTGTTATGCGAACTCCAGAAAATATTATTTTGTGTCCAACGGCACACGGCAAACACGTTCGCATACATCGAGTTTTCCAAAATCCATTTGTTTCTCTAGCGCAATTCTGTCCCATCAATTGCATATAATCCTCGAATCTTAGGAGTTGGTCATGAGCGGGAGGGATTAAGGTGACCTCGTGTAACATGTCCCTATCAATATCTATTTCCAGATCCCCAAAGCAAATGGATGTGCCCGTAATTTCCTAAACCACCCTCTTCCATACTCTTGTAAAAGTGTGCAACGAGATCCGAAAGCGTGAATGCGTTCGGATGGTTGTACAACAAGTAATTCCATTCGCGCTTTCGAATCTCCTCACCAAAATAACTATCGTAAAACTCGTGAGCAAATATAGAGACAAAATTCCTCTCGGATAGAATTTTGGAGCCATTGAAAAAAAATGCAGATCTAAAGTTGCTAGAGAAAAGAGGAAAATATATCGAACCTCCCATGAAAATTTCAGGAGGTGATGTGGCAGACCAGCGGCGGAACAACGAGCTTTCCTTATGCGGAGGCAGCTGAACGGCGGTCTTCTGGTGAGATCTCCGGCGGATCATCTCTAAGTGCTAGGTTATTTTAATTGGGGAATAAACCGCCGGGTTTGAGAGAGAAGAAATATGTTTTAAAGAGGAGGGGGTAAAAAATGGTCACAACATATTATTAAAAAATTACAACTTTCGCACTAACCACTTGTGCTCTTCTCATCATCTTAGAAATATTTACAAAAAGAACCCTTAAATTTTTTTATATTTTTTATAAGGGATCGTTTTATGGAAGGATTTTCACCAGTCGAGAAATATCCCAAAAACCGAACATTCACCTCGAAAGAATGTTCATGAAAAGAAGACGAATACTCACCAGACAAGAATATTCACATATATATACAAGAAGACAATATATACATATCCCACACAAATTTGAAACAATGTGCCTACTGTTTATGTCTAGATAACCAAAGTGTGAAGGGTAAACGGAGGAAAATAAATCATGATAAACCGGCTCCTGTAACAACAGGAGCTCCTCCGATGGTATTGATCGAAAAGAACGGCTTCAGCCGATGTCCGTTCATTTTGAAAAGGGAACTGTCTTTCGGATTTTCTAAGTCCACCGCACCCACAACAAAAGGTCTGGTCTAACGAGGTCGCAGTTTACCCGGATGAATATATAACTGAGTATCGTAGAAAAGGACTTGTTGTCCTATCGTGAATGTTTTTCGCACAAGATATTTATCGTGAAACACTTTCGTCATGTTCTTTACGATAACTGCGTTATCATATACTTCATCCCGATGCTTGTTCAATTCGTTCATCTGCAGCTTCCGAAAGTTCCTCACGAGAGAAAGATCGGCGTTTAGTTCTTTGATCACCTATATAGTTCTATGTTCGATCTCGACTGGGAGGTGGTAAGCCTTAGCAAGGATAAATCAATACGGAGACATGCCAAGATCCGTCTTATATGCAGTGTGGAATGCCCAATGGGCATCAGTCAATTTGGAAAACCAATCTTTACGGCTTTTATAAACCTTCTCCAGAATCTGCTTGATTTGCCGATTGGAGAGCTCGGCTTGCCAACAAGTTTGGGGATGATAGGGCGTAGAGAGCATATGGTTGATACCGTACTTTCGCACAACAGCCTCGAAAGACCGATTGGAGAAGCGTGTCCCGTTATCACTGATGATAGCGCAAGGGTGTCCAAACCGTGAAAAGAAATATTCTTTAAGAAACTTAACGACAACAAGGCTTAGAACGGCCTCGACCCATTTCGAGATATAATCAACCGCAAGTAAAATGTACAAGTTCCCTTCTGAGTTAGGGAACGGTCACATAAAGTCAATACTCCAGACGTCGAAAATCTCAACCAAGATTGGTTGGAGCGGCATCTAATTTCTCGCAGAAATTCGGCTCAAGTGTAGGCATCTAGAACAGGTCTTGCAATATTCATTTGCATCTTTGAACAGCATTGGCCAGTAAAAGCCGCACTGCAGGACCTTTTCTACCGTTTTCTTATAACCGAAATGACCGCCACACACTTGATCGTGGCAGAAAGACAGAACACTCTAGAATTCGTCGTTGCGCACGTACCGACGAACGATTTGATCAAGACAATATTTGAACAGATTAGGTTCGTCCCAGTAAAAGTGTTTTACTTAGGAAAGAAACCGATGTTTGTCCTGACTTGACCAATCGTTGGGTGCAAGTCCAATGGCTAGGTAATTTACAATATTCGCGAACCATGTTTCGCACAATATTGTCAAGAGTTGTTCGTCCGGAAATGATTCGTTGATAGGCACGTGAAGCGTTGGTGCAGAAGGGAGTCCAGAAAGATGATCGGCTACGACGTTTTCACATCCACTTTTGTCTTTGATTACAAGATCGAATTTTTGTAGCAAGAGGATCCAATGTATTAACTGAGATTTAGGATCCTTTTTAGCAAAAAGGTGCCTTAGAACTGAATGATCCGTGTAACAGACGACTGGGGAACCGATATGGTAAAGCCTGAATTTTTCCAAAGCAAATACAACAGCTAAGAATTCCTTCTCAATTGATGTATAGTTCATTGAGCGTCATTCAGGGTTCGGCTCGCATAATAGATTATGTG
The DNA here is from genome assembly GCA_030015575.1 of Agapanthus africanus. NCBI lineage: Eukaryota > Viridiplantae > Streptophyta > Magnoliopsida > Asparagales > Amaryllidaceae > Agapanthus > Agapanthus africanus. The sequence goes on along the minus strand of CM057349.1, from coordinate 15,764,660 downwards.
TGGCTTCTAATCGATATGTTGTCCTAAAACAGCACCGATGGCAAAGTCGGAAGCATCACACATAATCTCAAAAGGATGATTCCAGTCGAGAGACGATAACACGGGAGCGATAGTGAGAGATTGTTTCGGCAATTTGAACGCGGCAAAACATTCCGAGTTGAAATGGAATGTTGAATCCCTGGTCAAAAGAAGAGTCAAGGGTCTAGCAATTTTGCTAAAGTCCTTGATGAACCGTCTATAAAAACCAGCATGGCCAAGAAAGGAATGAATGTTTGACGCAAGCGGAAGGAGGTAGGTTTGAAATGACATCGACTCTCCTTGTCAACCTAAATACCACTCTATGAAATGATATGTCCTAAGACAATTTCTTCACGAACCATAAAGTAGCGTTTCTCCCAATTCAAAGTTCTTTACCTTACATCGGGTAATGACAACGTCAAGGTGTTTCAAACACTCGTCAAAATAGTCTCCATGGATGAAGAAATCGTCCATGAAAATTTCCAGAAAGGTCTCAACCATATCCGAGAAAATTCTCAACATACACCGCTGAAAAGTAGCAAGAAAAGTAGCAAGAGCATTGCATAACCTGAAAGGCATGCGCCTGTATAAAAACGTGCCGAAAGGACAAGTGCAGGCGGTCTTGGTCCTTTTTGATGATGGGAACTTGGTTCTACCCAGAGTAACCGTCCAGAAAACAGTAATACTTATGCCCAGCTAATCGTTCGAGCATCTGGTCAATAAATGGAAGCGAGAAGAGATCCTTCCGCGTCGCAGCATTGAGTTTCCGGTAATCAATACATACTCGCCACCCGGTTTGGTGCGAATTGGAATCAACTCATTCGCCTCGTTGGTGATGACCGTAATGTCCGACTTCTTAGGGATAACGTGAATCGGACTTACCCACCGACTATCGGATATCGGGTAAATGATACCGTTATACAGACACTTGATGGTTTCTTTCTTAACCGCCTCCTTCATGACAGGGTTTAACCGTCTTTATGGGTCCCTTGCTGGCTTGACTTCATCCATCAGATTAATATGATGTTCAACAATCAAGAGACTAATCTCTTTGATGTCAGCCATAGTCCAACCGAAAGCCGAAAACCTGCAGATTGGATCGCAAGACCGAAAGAAAGGCTTTCTCTTGGTCTAAAGCTAAAGAAGCATTGCGGGAAGCGTCTCGTTCTCGCCTAAGTAAACATACTTAAGGTGAGACGGCAAAGGCTTTAGCTCGAGAATCGGAGAAGAAACGATCGATGGTAAGGTAGGTCGTCGATTTTCGAACTCAAAGGACTCCATGAGGGGTTCGAAATGCGCATAAGAAACGGACTCGGAGCGTTCAGCAAACTCGTTCGTAAACTCAAAAGATTCAAACTCGGGTGAGTCATCCGGAATATCCGCGAGAGTGAAACAATCGTACTCTATCAGTACATGAAGCAGTGGAATCGAAAAGCAGCTCCTGAAACTCGCAAGTTTCAAGGTCGGTCTCTTGGATAGAGCAGATATCCAATACATGAGCACTCGGGTCGAAGGGTTGATTCCCCAACCTAAAAATGCTGAGCTCAATTGTCATTTTCCCGAATGATGGGTTCATAGAACCATTTCGACAATTGATTACCACATTTGAGGTGGTTAGAAATGGACAACCGAGGATCATCAAAATTTGATTCCAGGAGTTAGCTGCAGACTGTATCTAAAACTATGAAATCCACGGAGAATATGAAGTCTCCGACTTTAATTAACACATCCTCTAACCCACCAAACGAGGAAATCCAGAGTATTATGTCTTTCTTCCAAGATCAAGGGTGTGGTGGTCATTTTGGTCCTAAGAAAACTGCAGAAAAGGTCATGCAGTGCGGATTTTACTGGCCAACACTTTTCAAAGATGCAAATGAATAATGCGAACTTGTTCTAGATGCCAACACTTAGACAGAATTTCTGCGAGAAATCAGATGTTGCTCCAACCAATCTTGATTGTTGAGATTTTCGACGTCTGGGGAATTGATTTTATAGGACCGTTCCCTAACTCAGAAGGGAACCTGTACATTTTACCTGCGGTTGATTATGTCTCGAAATGGGTCGAGGCTGTCCCAAGCCAAACTAACGACAACAAGGTTGTTAAGTTTCTTAAAGAAAACATCTTTTTACGGTTTGGACACCCTCACGCTATCATCAGTGATATCGGGACGCACTTCTGCAATCGGTCTTTTGAGACTGTTATGCAGAAGTATGGTATCAACCATAAGCTTTCTACGTCATATCATCCCCATACATGCAGGCAAGCCGAGATCTCCAATTGGTAAATCTAGCAGATTCGGACGAAGACGGTTTCTGAAAAGCGTAAAGATTGGCCTTCCAAATTGACTGATTCCCTTTAGGCATTTCACAATGCATATAAGAACGATCTTGGCATGTCTCCGTATTATCTTGTCTTTGGTAAGGCTTGTCACCCCCTAGTCGAGATCGAACATAAAACTATATCGGTGATCAAAGAACTAAACGCCGATCTTTCTCTCGAGGGCAACTTTCGGAAGGTGCAGATGAACGAACTGAACGAGCTTCGGGATGAAGCATACGATAACGCGGTTATCGTAAAGTACAGGACGAATGTGTTTCACGATAAATATCTTGTGCAAAAATATTCACGATAGGACAGCAAGTCCACTACGATACCCGGTTACACTTTCATCCAGGTAAATTGCGATCTCGTTGGACCAGACCTTTTGTTGTGCAGTCTGTCTATCCGCACGGTGCGGTGGACTTAGAAAATCCGAAAGACGGTTCACTTTTCAAAATGAACAGACACCGGCTGAAGCCGTTCTTTTCCACCATACCATCGGAAGAGCTCCTGTTGTTACAAGAGTCGATTTATCACAATTGATTTTCCTTCGTTTACCCTTCACACTTTGGTTATCCAGCCATAAACAGTGGAAACACTGTTTAAAATTTGTGAGGGGTATGTATATACTGTTTTCTTGTATATATGTGAATATTCTTGTCTGGTGAGTATTCGTCTGAATGTACGGTTTTTTTGGATGTTTCTTGACAGGTGAAAATCCCTTCATAAAACGATCCCTTTATAAAAAAATATTTGAAAATTTTGAGGGTTCTTTTTGTAAATATTCCTAAGAAGATGAGAAGAGCACAAGGATATAGGAAAATATTAAGTTTGGGAGAGTTTAAGTGCAAAAGTTGTAATTTTTAATAATATGTTAACCGTTTTTTAACCCCTCCTCTTTAAAACACATCTCTCAAACCCGACAGCCCCTTATTCCCCAATTCAAAAACCTTAGCACCCAGAAAAAAATCCGCCGGAGATCTCACCAGAAGACCGTCGTTCAGCCGCCTCTGCATAAAGAAACCTCGTCATTCCGCCGCCGGTCTACCACATCACCCACTGAAATTTTCAGGAGAGGTTCGATCTCTCTCCCACTTTTCTCCAGTAACTTTAGATCTGAAATTTTTTCCAATGGCTCCAAAAATTCAATCCAAGAGGAATTTTGCCTCCATATTTGCTCACGAGTTTTACGGTAGTTATTTTAATGAGGAGATCCGGAAGCACGGGTGAAATTACTTATTGTGCAACAATCCGAACGCATTCGTGCATTCGGATCTCGTTGCACACTTTTACGAGAGCATGGAGGAGGGTTATTTAGGAAATTATGGGCACATCCGTTTGCTTTGAGGGGATCGGGAAATAGTTATTGATAGGGACATATTTTACGAAGTCACCTTAATCCCCCACATTCCTGCTCATGACTAACCCCAGGGATTCGAGAATTATATGCCATTGATGGGAGAGAATTGCGCTAGAGAAACAGAGAAAGGGATTTTGGGAAACTCGATGTATGCAAACGAATTTGCCGTGTGCCGTTGGGCACAAAATAATATTTTCGGGAGTTCGCATAACACAAGCTTTTTCACACCATCCTTGCAAATTGTGCACACATGTATGATTAGAAACCCAAGTTACGACATGTGAACAATTTTGTTACACTCGATTGACGCGGGCAAAGAGGCAGCCATATATCCTTGCCGGATATTAATGACACGATTGTATCGCTGTTTTCTTCCCGTGGAAGAATTCGATGCATACATGCGGAAGGAAGTACCCGTTCGATCCTTAGTAACGAGTGCGTCCGCATCGTACACTAGGCTTGACAAATTATGGTCGTGCACCGAGCCGACCGAGAATGTGTTTGCGGAGACCTCTAGTTCGAGTTCCACCGCGAGTGATGAGGAGTTGACACCCGCCGAGCAAGCACGCTTGCTGTGGAGTACTAATAGGGGGGTCGAGGGGTTGTTGGGGATGATGACGAGTCATAATCAGTGCTTGACTAATCTGGAGCAGGGGATGTCTACCCTAAAATTATAAGACGTATTTATTGCAGATCAGATTTGCATGGAAAGGCAGACAATACACGTATAAATTACCTAACGAAGAAAATGAACTCAAACCCCAAATGCCAAATGTACATCACTTAGCCTGTATTTAAGAAATTACAAACCTTCTTTGATTGCTTTCCTGAAAGTTTTCCTGGGCTCTTTGATCCACTCCCTTCGAACCTCCTCTTCCTTTTGTTCGATTTTGATTGCTATTATTAAAGGCAAGGGACGTCATCCATAAGTGTTGCAACATAACTTCTAATTTTAGGGAAATTCTTTGGTGCTTCCCACCTCCCACATTGGAAAATGTGCACATATATATAGAGAGAGAGAGTGTGTGTGTGTGAGAGAGAGAGAGATGAAAAATAGGGGAAGCACCAAAGGATTCCCCCTAATTTTATTAGTAGAAAAATGATTTTAAGCCTTTAAACCTTACCTTTTCTTTCTCAGAAAGTCTCACATCAGTCGTAGTATGAGGTGCCACCTAAAGTCCAGAAGCATAGCCACTAATTCCTCCTGCCAACACACAGAACTACAATGCTTGAACCGCTAAATTTAAGCTCGAATAGATATACATAAAAATGCAAGGGTATAAATTGACAAACCTTTCTAGCATTGGATTTAGCTTTTAATACTGGAATATCAAAACCAATCGCAGAAATCTAGTAAGGTATCTTTCACAAGCTTATCAAGCTTCTCCTTTATCTTGGTCTTTTGTTTATCCTACAAGCAAGTTTATATGTTACAAAATCCAAAAGAAGCATAATGAATGTAAACTTAGTTGCTTAGACATGTGATAAGAATTTACAGTAGATTGACTCTAGCAAGATGTCTGAGTTAGATTAATGAGTGCTTTTGAAGTATAGAAAAGGCCCTACTTCACTTCAGAGAAAAACACTAGGGGTTATTTTTGGGGTTTTTTTTTTTTGGGGGGGGGGGGGGGGGGCGGCAATAATAATGCTTCATACCTCACTTTCATGCCACACAAATCCTGAGAATTGAAGCGTGTTATTTTTATATTTATCGGCCTGCAAAAGAAAACAACAATCAACTGCCATATGAAAAGCGATGAGATCAAGGAAATCATATCAGATGAACAGCAAAGCATAACCTTGCAAAAAATGATTTAGTTAAAGGCCCATATGGAGCTACTAATTATCATGGTCCTCTAGAAAAGATTCAAGTAATAGAGAAATAAGAGTCGGTAGAATGTTCCTAGTGAAGTCAGTGGCAGCGCCGATTCAATGGTTCCAGGATTTCATCGCTTAAATGGTCAGAGCGTTTGTGGTCATTGTACAGTGAGAAGAAGAAAACATAATAACAGGAAGAAAATGATAATGTAGAGAAAAACTGGCGAGTTTTCTGCTGTTAGTATCCCCTGCAACTTTACAATGTTCCATCATACAGCATTTAGTGTAGTGTTCTTGACTATTAGGCTTACAGATGTGATCAATTGGGTAACACGTTTAATATATTATATAGCACTACTCGAATGCATTATTTTATAATCTGCCGAAGGGGAAGGGAAAGGGGGGTGCATAGCTCTAGTAAACAAGGGAGGCTGTCTTGCTACATGCACCTATAAGCTATGGAAAATCATGCCTATAGCTATTATAAGCAACCTCAATTTTAGAAATAGCGACAGATCAAATCAGAACCACACTAATTGACTCATCTGAGGACACCACCGTTTCAAATTTCTTGTCCAGTTGTTCTTTTGGTCGCCAATTTCACACTAATTGAGAAAACCTGTAACCTGTCTTTGTGTTTCCATAAATTGGTAAACCATTAGCGGCTTGTGAATCGGAACGATCGTTCCGATCGGGGAACGCTACCATTCTGGATTGGAAGAATCACTATTTCCAATCTACCTATTAAGAACTTAAGTTAAATGGCTATAAAGTCGGATTTGTTAAGTAAAACTATAAAATATTTAAATTATTTTCAACAACTTAAATAGAAAGCAACAGAAATCACACACACACACACACAAAATTCAAAAACATTCCATGTTCCAGAACAACATTTTCCGTTCCATATGAACGTAACAAAGAGGACTACCTCTATCGTACCACATTCCGGGTAACATTGACATGTCTTTCCATAGAAGATTGTAGAAATGTAAAAGTTCAATGCCTAACCTCATTATGGGACAAGGAAGTTGACAAATAGATTTCTTGCTTCAAAAAGTTTAGGACTACTTCTGGCTATTGACATTCAAATTTCTACCTACAGGAGTTGATTCTCAAACATTCTTCCTGCTATTCTAAAAGATCGAGTAATTTTAGGAAGAAAAAAAAGGTGGTAAAAGGGTAAGTAAATTGAAACAGGGGGAGTACTAACCTAATATTTTAGTTCCATATCAGAAATACCTTTTGGCTGACTGAATACAGCTTTAACAACATGCTTTAGTCTCATGTTTACTGGTCACTTCTTCTAATAGCCCATAGCCTATATGCAAACAAGGTTTGAACTCCTGACCACTTGCCCAACAGCAACAAATTGACACCACAAGCTAATATAGATCACCAAAAGAAAATTTATAAGGGTAAAGTAAAACCTACTACACATTATAAAGCAATCAAGACATCCTTCATGCATCAGATATAGATGTCCTTCAAAACAGATTCAAGCATGGGGCTAATGCATTCCCAAATATATTAGTTTCTATGACTTCAAACATTGCAGTTAAATTTACAAATCAAACCAATCTGCATATATGAATACTAAGAAACTGCATCCTGCCTAATATTGTAGTATCCATGTTGAATAGAAATTAAGGTTCATTCTCCTTGATAAAATGCATAATTACAAACTTCAAGAGACGCGAAAACAATATTGAGAACATATAAATAATATGCAGATAATACAGTAGATGAAACAATCAGAACTATCAAATGATGCCTACACCTTACGACAATTGCTTCTGAAATCGATTAGCTAAATATTTTTGTATCAAATTTTATCAAACTGCTCTGATTGGCTCCAAGATGTTTCTCGCTAGTAGAGAGATAACTGTAGATATATTCAATGGAAGCCAACTATTTGTAGTGTGAGAATAAGGTAGAACAGGCATAAGCTTCAGCCTGTTAGGATCTTCACAACTTTATGTTCGGTCTACGATGTAGCCGAATGTGTTTGGAGGAGAGAATGGATAGAGAATGGAGAAAGTATCAATAAACTATTCTTATATTTTCCTTGCTCTTTAAAAACTTTACAAAACATCTCCTTATATAGGAGTTTACATGCCCCTTCATTATGACTCTTCATAATACCAATTGATTACAATAACCGTTACATAACCTTTCATTAAACCTATTCATGAATTGGTATCCCTTCCTTTTATAACCGATGTCTCTTCAATTCTTTGTAACCGAAAACAAGTTTAATTTCTAACATGCTCCCTTAAACTTGTTTTACCATGCCGATCTTTCCTCGCAATTTTGCGAACACTTCAAATTTTAGGGGCTTTGTAAAAATGTCGGCCAGTTGATCTTGTGATTTGACATGAACGAGTTCGACCTCTTTCTTCCTCACATGTTCTCTGATATAGATACCGAGTATCAATGTGCTTGCTTCGTTCATGAAACACTGGATTCTTCACCAGTGCTATAGCAGATTGGTTGTCCACATACATCTTTGTAGGTCCTTCCTGTTCAACTTTTAGATCTTTCAGCAGATTTCTTAGCCATATAGCATGGCAAACTCCAGCCGATATAGCAACGTATTCGGCTTCACAAGTTGATAGTGTCACTATCGGTTGTTTCTTGGAACACCAAGTAAATGCTGATTCACCGATGAAGAAAATGTACCCTGTCGTACTTTTCCGGTCATCTATATCTCCTCCCCAATCGCTATCGGTATATGCATATAATTCAAAATTGTTAGATTTCGAATAGAACAAACCGAAATTTGGTGTACCTTTGATATATCTCAATATCATTTTCGCCGCTGATAAATGTGTCAATTTCGGTTCTTCCATGTATCGGCTGATCAAGCCGACTCCATATAGAATATCCGGTCTTGTGCATGTAAGATACCGAAGACTGCCTACCAAGCTTTTGAAATGCGTCGAGTCCACATTGCTCCCTTCATCGAACTTTGATAATTTTGTTCCGCAGTCTACTGGGGTATTGACCGAATTGCTTTGCTCCATATTGAACTTTCTCAAAATCGACCGAGCATATCCTTCTTGGGATAAGAAAATCCCATTCGGTCTTTGCTTTACCTCTATTCCCAAATAATATGCCATCTGACCAATGTCGGTCATTTCAAATTCTTTAACCATCGAGCTTTTGAAGTCATCGAACATACGTGGATTGTTTCCTGTGAAGATGAGATCATCCACATATAAACATACTATAAAAATATCACCTTTTTCGGACTTCTTTATGTATAATGCATGCTCATAAGGACACTTCATGAAACCGTGTGCTTGGAAGTATATGTCGATTCGACTATTCCATGCTCTCGGTGCCTGCTTCAGGCCATATAAAGCCTTCTTTAGCTTCAGTACTTTCGACTCATGTCCTTTCTTCTCATAACCGAGTGGTTGCTCGATGTAGACTTCTTCTTCAAGATATCCATTGAGGAATGCCGATTTAACATCCAATTGATATATCTTCCAACTGAATTGAGCCGCCATAGCAATGATCAGTCGAATTGTCTCGAGTCGCGCTACTGGTGAGAAAACTTCATCATAATCAATGCCAGCTTGTTGTTTGTAGCCTTTGACCACTAACCTTGCCTTGTATCGCTCGATTTTTCCCTTAGCGTTCTTTTTCTCCTTGTACACCCATTTCACTCCTATGGGTTTCTTGCCTTTGGGAAGTTCGGTGATCTCCCAAGTTCCATTCATCTCAATAGCACTGATTTCTTCGTCCATTGCTTCTTTCCACCTTCGTTCTTTGACCGCTTCTTCAAAATTCATTGGCTCGCATTCGGCAGACAAACAAAATAATGTTAGATTATTTTGCATTTCGGTTACCTCATATAACTCGGTCATAGTCCTCGTCCTTGGATTTCTTGGTGGAGTTGAACTTGACGACGCTTCGGTTTGTGGAGAACTGACTTGAGGCGAATTGAACCGAGGTGTTGTTGCAGGCGATGGAACATCAACTTCGACTTCATTTCTTTTCTTTTCTTCTTGACCAAGTACTTCATTCGGTCTGCTGCTTTCGGCTTCATCGCTCCAACTCCATGAGCTTTCTTTATCAAATTCGACATCTCGGCTAACAATGACCTTCTTATTGACTGGATCAAACAGCTTGTAGCCTTTGGTTCTTAGATCATAACCGATAAAAATCAACCGAGAACTTCGGTCATCAAGTTTTACTCTCTTTTGTTCGGGGACATGAGCATATGCTATGCTCCCGAAAATTTTAAAGTGACTTACATTCGGCTTATAACCATGCCACATCTCCTGCGGTGTTACATTTTGTAGACTCTGGGTTGGGCATCGGTTTAGAATGTACACAGCACATGCAACCGCTTCTGCCCAAAATTCCTTCGGCATATTTTTACTACTCAACATACATCTCACCATGTCTAATATGGTTCTATTTTTTCGTTCGGCCACTCCATTTTGTTGTGGTGAATAGGAGGCCGTTAAGAAATGCCGAATTCCATTTTCTTTGCAAAAATTTTCAAACTCATTTGAAGTGAATTCTCCACCTCGGTCTGACCTGACCGATTTCAAATAAAACCCACTTTCTTTTTCCACATTCATTTTGAATCTTTTAAAATTTTCAAAAACTTCCGATTTATTTTTTAGAAAATATACCCATGTTTTCATTGTGAAATCATCAATAAATGTTAGAATGTACCTTTTTCCACCAAATGAATTTGGAGTAATTGGTCCACATACATCGGTGTGGACAAGTTGTAATGGCTCCTTGGCTTTAAACTCGGCTTCTTTTGGAAAACTTGCTCGGTGATGTTTACCAAGTAAACACCCTTCACATAACTCTTTCGGTTCATTCATAATCGGCAAACCTTTGACCATGTTCTTCCTCGCCAACAAGTTTAGTCCGCCGAAATTGAGATGTCCATACCTCATATGCCATAACCGAGCCGAATCTTTCACCGATGATTTTAGACACTTTGCTTCACCATATTTGATATCCAATAGAAATAGCCGATTCTTCGTCATCTGCACTTTTGCTATCAACTTCATTCGGTTATCTCTTAAGAAAAGAGTTCGATCCTTTAAATGAATATCGAAATTCTTTTCTAAGAGTTGTCCCAAACTCAAGATGTTGTTTTTCATATTCGGCACATAATACACATTTTCGATATATTTTTGTGATCCATCTTTCAGTCGAATTAAAATTTTACCTTTGCCTTTTACTGGTACCTTCGAACAGTCACCGAATGTGACTTGGCCACTCACCGATTCGTCCAAGTCTACGAACATGTTTCACTTGCCACACATATGATTACTTGCACCAGTATCGAGATACCAAGTGTCGGCACTTTCTTCGTCACCTTTAAAAGCCAGCAGAAGTACATCGTCATTGTAATCTTCTTTCTCCACAAAGTTTGATTTTTCCTCGACTGTTTTTCCCCAACAGTCTGCTGCGTAGTGACCGAATTTCTTGCAATTATAGCATTGAACATTCGGTCTCCCTCTTCCACCAGTCGATCGTCCTCGGCCTCGACCTCGGCCGAAATTTTGGCTTTGGCTTCTATCGTCATTGTTTTGACCTCCTCGACCACCTTGTCCTCGACCGAATTGACCTCGGTCACGGTCTCTTCCTCGGCCGCGTGCATTTCCTCGATTTCGGTCATTTTGACCATTTTCAACCGAATCACCTTTCAAATTAACTTGTGTTTGTAGTAATTTTTCAATCGGTTCTTGCTTTTTCACGAACCGTTCTTCGTGGGCTTTTAGTGAACCCATCAACTCATCTATCGTCATTTCTTCAAGATTCTTTGACTCTTCAATTGAACACACAATGAAGTTAAACTTCGATGGTAGTGACCGAAGAATTTTCTCCATCACCCTTACATCCTCCATTTTTTCTCTGTTCCTCTTCATTTGGTTGACCACCGTAAGTACTCGGGCATTATAGTCAATTACCGATTCATTCTCCTCCATTTTTAACAATTCAAACTCCCTCCTTAGTGATTGTAAGCGTACCTTTTTAACCTTCTCGACTCCTTGGAAGGTTTTCTCAAGTATCTCCCACTGTTGCTTTGCATTAGTGGCAGCCGAAATCTTCTCGAAAGTCGAATCATCGACACCTTGCTCGATAAAGTATCTTGCGGTACAATCTTTCTCGAATAATTTTTCGTGGGTCGTTCTCTGAGCTGCCGTCAGTGCAGCTTCATCTTGAGGCCGATCATAGCCTCGGACCACCACATCCCAAGCGCCTACTGCTCCCAAAACAGTCTTCATTTTGATGCTCCAATTTTCATAGTTATCTTTGGTGAGGCGTGGGGCGTTGTACGAGAGTGTTGTCTTCGACATTTTCTTCGAACCTTGGCTCTGATACCACTTTGTTAGGATCTTCACAACTTTATGTTCGGTCTACGATGTAGCCGAATGTGTTTGGAGGAGAGAATGGATAGAGAATGGAGAAAGTATCAATAAACTATTCTTATATTTTCCTTGCTCTTTAAAAACTTTACAAAACATCTCCTTATATAGGAGTTTACATGCCCCTTCATTATGACTCTTCATAATACCAATTGATTACAATAACCGTTACATAACCTTTCATTAAACCTATTCATGAATTGGTATCCCTTCCTTTTATAACCGATGTCTCTTCAATTCTTTGTAACCGAAAACAAGTTTAATTTCTAACACAGCCATCCTACTGACTAAAGTTATACTAATGATGAAACAACTATAGAACAAGAATGATCGAGTTGTGGAACACAAGCCTTCATCAAATTTAGCCCCAGCTATCTAGCTTTAGGCAAATACGAGCAAACTCCTAATACCGATCTCCGGATTATTTAACTGTTATCATTTACTTATTTTGATTTACAGGGATCTAGACACTTCTATTTGATTGCCGTGTTCGTGTCCGACACTCCGGGACGTATTGGACCGCTTGGACACTCCGCCGGGCATATTGGACACACTTGGGATGTGTCCGGCCATATTGGACACTTGGGTTGTGGCTCTGACACTTGCTAGGTGATGTAGGGGGTTAACTCTCTTAATTTCATGACGGACTACTAGAATGAGTAAATATCCACTTCAAGATAATGTAAGGGGTTAAATTTCTTTCATAACGGACTGCAACTAGAAAAAATAAATGTCCATATTGATGCAAATGACAACGTCGGATATATGAAAGTTGGCTTCAATAAAAAATTGTTAATATTTTATTTGTTTAAACTTTTATGAATTGTATCTTATGTATTTTACTTTTAGTCTTATATATGTATTTGTTTGTGCTAGAAAAAGCTTGCGATTTTGCATAAAGTTACAACCTTTGTATTATTAAATTATGCTTTTAAGGTTGTATACTTGTATTAAAACATATTTCTTCTAATAGTTTACTATATTTTATTTAATATATATATAATTTAAAATATAGATAAATAACATAGCACATGTCCTTTTTACAAACTTATCGTGCCGCATGTCCATGTCTGTGTCTGTGTCCATGCTTCATAGAAAGGATGATTTCATTGTTCCAGATCGAGAATTGAGACTTAGAACGCCAAGCAACCATATAGTATCTTCTAGATTATCTCTATTTACAACTATATAACAAAAAATCAACTTTTTTATATATATTTGTATCCCATTTTTAAGAAACTTGGAAGCCTCAGGTGCTCCCTGTTTCCAAAGCAACGTGTAGTGCGCCTGCTTAGCAATTATGTAGCTGATGTTTGTAGGTAATCCTTTGGAATCTTCATCTTCTTTACTAATATTTGTAAATATGCTATTAAGTAGGGGTGAATTAGGGAAAGATCAAGATCATGCATTATCCTTTGCTCTTAAAATTCCTTTATTTGATACACAAGAATTGTATAGGATGAACATAAATATTAGAACTGTTCAAACAGGGTATTATTATAATAAGTAACCATTATGGCCATGTTATTGGTTCTGGATTCTTAAGTCCTAGTAGGACAATTGTCCTTATAGGACTTTACTTGGACTTGAACTTTTCCTTGAACTTTTTCTTGGACTTTAATTTTTTATTGGACTTGAAATTGGACAATATTGTAGGGCTTTTGTATAACATAGCATTATTCTTCTATTTTAATTTTATGACATGTTATTCTTATAATAAAAAATTGAGCAAGTTACCAATTTTAAAGTAATATTTTTATTTAAATAATATTATTTATGATATATTATTATTTAATGCATATTAATAAATGAAGAAACACCACCAAAAATTAATAGCATCATGAGGGAGTTTCAACCGGGGACGAAACGGGAGAGAGCGGCAAGGGCTTGGGGGAGTCATCGGGGGAAGGTAAGATGTCGGCGGGGAGGTGGAAGGGGTTACAGAGGGGTAGGGTTGGGAGTGGGGTTGCTGGAGGGGGCACAGAGGAGCGGGTGAAGGCCACGGTGGGAGCGGGGTGAGGGCCACGGACGGCGAGGGCTTAAAGGAGTCGCCGGGGGCAGGCAAGGAGCCGGTGGGGAGGTGGAGGGGGTTACATAGGGTCGAGGTTAGGAGCGGGGTTGCTGGAGAGGACACAAGGAGCGGGTGAAGGCCACGGGCGGCGAGGGCTTGAGGGAGTCGCCAGGGGCAGGCAAGGCGCCGGCGGGGACATAGAAGGGGCACAGAGGGGCGGGGTTGGAAGAGGAGTTGGTAGAAGGGGCACAGGGCTGATAAGGGAGTCGGGTGCTAGGGCTGATGAGGGAGAATTGAGAGTGTCCAAGCAAGTTTGCTCTTTTTTCCTTGGACTTTTTTTGAAAGAGAGTTTATATAGTAGGACTGAAAACTAGAATTTTAAGAGTCCAACTCAAATCCAAGTCCAAGCAAAACACAAAAAATTAAAGTCCAAATTCAAATCCGGAACCAATAATACAAAAAGGTAAAGTCCACAAAAAAGTGTAAGACCAATTGAAAAGTCCTGAACCAATAGCCCCCTGCCTAAGAGACCTCACCACGTTGCATAAAAATAATAGTTATTTTAACCTCGGAGGGTGAAGGTTATAATGATTTTAGTCGCATAATCCATAACTTCTTGTTGATGTTTGAAAAGAACCAAGAAGAAATAATTTTATTCGCATAACAGAATATGAGTTCCGGCTATATATATATATATATATATATATATATATATATATATAATCCACCTCTCCTAATACAGGCAATATAGAACTAAAGCTACTAAAGCTAATTATATTCATAACGCTCCCCACAAGCTGGAACATAGATGTCAATCATGCCAAGCTTGAGCAGAAGACAAGTGAAAACCGGTCGAGCAAGAGGTTCAATAAGGATATCTGTCAGTTGAGCTGAAGAAGAAATATGTTGGAGCGCAACCATCTTATCTGTCACATTGTCACGAATGAAATAGTAATCTATTTCAATATGCTTGGTCCTCTCATGAAAAATCGGATTCTCAGCAATATAGATTGCGGCCTTATCATAGAAAAGTATAGTTGGAAAAGAAAAGAGAACCCCAAGATCTGTCGGGAGGAAGATAAGCCATATCAACTCAACAGTTGTATGCGCCATGGATCTATACTCAGTCTCGGAAGAAAAACGAGCCACTACATTCTACTTTTTACTCCTCCACGTAACCAACAGTAGCCACTAGTGGAATGACGATTATCATTGGATCCAACAAAATCAGCATCTGCAAAAGCTGTGAGCGACAATGTAGATAATGGTTTATAGAGAAGATCCTGTCCTGAAGAACTTTTGATGTATCTGAGAATATATTCAACCGCCTTAAGATGAGAGATCAAAGGATTTTGCATATACCGACTCACTGCGCAAACGGCAAAGGTAATGTCAGGACGAGTGACAGTGAGGTAAATAAACTTCCCAACCAGGCGTCGATATCGCCCTGGGTCAGGCAGCGAAGAATCCGAAGGAAAGCTCAAACGAGATTGTTTAACTGTGAAATCCATAGGAGTGTCTGTTGGTCTGCATCTCAGAAATCTTCAGATAGCAGATAGTGCATACTTACGCTGAGAGCTGTAATCTACCAGAATTCTGTGGCACTTCAATTCCAAGGATGTATCTAAATGGCCCAAGGTCCTTGGTCTGGAAGGGTGAAGCCAAATGTTTTTTCATCTTGGAGATACCAGCAGAATCATCTCCAATAATGATAATATTATCAACATACAACAGCACAATCACCATGTCCTGAGAACGACTGTGTAAAGAGATGTGTCGGTGCGACTGCGTTTGAAGCCAATCTGTTGTAGGACCGTACTAAACTTTTCAAACCATACACACGATAATTGCTTCAGTTCATATAAAGATTTATGTAGGTTACAAACCATATACTCCCCCGGTCGCTCAAAGTCAGAAGACTGCTGCATGTAAATAGTCTCCAAGAGATCGCCATTAAGAAAATTATTCTTTACTTCAAGCTAATGAAGTGACCATGCCTTAGAAACATCCAAGGATATAACACGAACCGATGTTAATTTGGCAACTGATAATCCAAACCATAATACTGAGTAAAGCCTTTGCCCACCAATCGAGCTTTGAGACGGTCAATCGTCCCATCTGAGTTTTGCTTGATAACAAAGACCCATCGACAGCCGATAGCCTTCTTATCTGAACGCGGAAGTATCAATTTCCAAGTCTGATTAAAGTGCGTGCAGCAAACTCCTCTAACATAGCTTCATGCCAACCTAGGTGCTAAATAGCTTCCTGAATAGAGGAAAAATGGTGGCAGACAATGAAAAAACAAACTGATGAGCATAAAATGTCATTTTATGATAGAAAACAAAATTAAAAATCGTATGCGCTGTAATACAGAAACACTTACCCTTGTATAAAGTAATAGGAAGAGAGATCTTCTAAAGGCAGCGGTGGTGAAGAAGCAGGAACAGTGGACTGTATCGAAGTACCTACAGAAAAATCATTAGGAGTAAATAGAGAAATGGTAGAAGGGGGAGGAACTTTTGGGTCGCGGCGGTGATACACCTGGGGATAAGAGGACACAGGTTTAAAACTAGGGCGCACAGGTTGGACAAACGAATCAAGCTCCAAAGAAGGTATGTGAGGAATAGGGATAGTAGAAGTGAGATCCTTGACAGGTGGTGGAAAATATGCTTGATCTTCTAAGAATATCGCATCACATGAAATACAAAGTTTAAATGTGGCAGGGTCAAAGCAAACATATCATTTTTGAGATCGTGAATAATCTACAAATATCATACGGGTAGCTCAAGGATCAAGCTTTGTCTACCCGAGGACCTAGAATGTAAGGATGGCATAGGTGACCAAACACCCTAGGAAGAACAGGAAAGGGTTTGCCATGTGGAAACAAAACATAAAAAAGAGACAGGTTGCATAGGACTGGAAAAGGCATGCGATTGATATAAAAACAGGCAGCTAAGACCGCAAAATTTCAATCATTTAGGGACATGCATATACCAAAGAAGAGAACGAGCCATCTCAAACAAATGTGAGTACTTTCGTTCAGCAATCTCATTTTGCAGAGGAGTGTAGGAACATGAAATTTGATGCAATATGTCATGTGTCTAATAAAATGCATTAAATTCCATGCAAATATACTCCTTAGAATTATCTGAACGAAAAACCTTTACCAAATCACCAAATTGATTAATAAGCTCAGCTACAAAGATTTTAAAAGTAGACAAAAATTCAGACCTATTATGTAGAAGATACAACCAAATCATGCGTGAATGATCATCAATAAATATCACAAAATATTTATAACCAAACACACTAGGAATTTTTAAAAAGCCCCAAATATTAGAGTGAACTAAAGCAAAAAGTAAAGCATGTCTCTTATTAACTGGAGAAAAAGAGCGATGATACTTCCCAAGAATACAGGACTCACAACTAAATTCTGATAACTTAAAAGGCAACATAGTACGTAAAGAAGAGGGATGACAAAGTCTCCGGTACCACTGGATAGTAGAAACAACTGCAAACGTACTAGGAAAGTGAATAACGTAATGCAGCCCATTATGCTCATGTCTCCCCACCAAGCCGTTGTTTGGTCAGAAAGTCATGTATCACAAAGTGAGATGGATAAAATGTTACGGAGCAGTTAGAATCATTTGAAATCTGACAAATAGAAAGCAGGTTTTGTTTTTAAAATGGCACAATTAAAGCATTTTTCAGGTGTAAAGATGAAGTGAATGATAAATCAATGGAGTCAGAAACAGGTGTAGTATTACCATTAGCCATGAAAATAAACTTGAAAGGACTAGAAGCAACATCAGACGGTCCATCATGAGATATGATTTGAGGTGCCGGAATCAACGACCCACAATTATATGAGAAAGTAAAGATATATCCGGCAGAATGGAAAGGTTGGCAGAAGCTACAGAAGAGAGAAAACGACGCAACTGGCCCCACTCATCACTGGATAAAGATACCTAGCCGGCAGAAGAGGAAGGTTGGTTAGTAGCAACTTGTGTGGATGTCTGGCGAGCGATATGTGTATCTTCAGGATAGCAATACTTCTCCCAACACTAGTTTTCTCGATGATTAGTGCCGCCACAATAAGCACAATAAAGGTCGGCACTGCCACGGCCACATCCACGAGGACCACGACCATGAGCAGTCAGAGGGGGACAACCACATGATGCCCCACGGCCACCAGAGAAAGAATCAAAAGAACCATGTCTAGACCGAATATAGGCCCCCGCCCACGACCTCGAGTAACAAGTGTAGTCGAGATAGGCTCAGTACATGGGGAAGAGACTGTGGGCATACGATAAACGCTCGACAAGATGCTCGTCAATGAAGGAGAACCACTCTAAGAAAGAATAAAGGAGCGGACGCCCCCAAAGCTAGATGATAGTCAGGTCAAAAGTAAAGCGCCAACAACAGTCGCACCGGGTCAATGGAGATAGGCTAATAAACATTTCACTGATCAAGAAATCCACTGAAGAAGACACCAAAATCCTGAATATCTCCCCTCAGAGTAGCCATAGTAAAAATATAGAAGATATCATAGAGCTTCTGTAAATTATCTTCAGACGAGTACAGAGAACGAAAGTGTGTCCAAACCTCCTTAGCTGTTTTCAGAGACATAATAGACGTATAGCAATGAAAATCGATAGAGTTAGACAACCAAACAATTACCTTATTATCGTTCCGAAACCAGGTATCATAGTGGAGATCTTTGGAGTCAAAAAGAGCATCCGTCAACTGGTGGTGAAGGCCTTTGCTGTTCAAGGCTCGTTCAACAGCACTGAAGCATTGGAGGTAGTTCTTTACGCCGGAAAAGGAGATCGTAATCAAGCGAAGATCCGTTTTGAAATCAACGGACGACAGAGAGATCGAGTTAACTTTATCGCCAGAATTCATGATGAACGGCGCAGAAGTAAATCCCAAGAGAGAAAGAACAAAGGTTGTCTAACCCACATACGAGTTAAAGAAGTCGGAGCAAGATGATCTAATAGATCATTGAGACGACGGTTGCTATGGAGAAGGCATCAGCTACAGGAGGTGGCGGCGGTGTGGTGGAGTGAGGGCTGCGGTGTCTAGAGGAGGCGGGTGCGGTGAGGCAGTGTGGTGCGGCAGCGTTGTGCGGTGAAGGCTGCGGCATGGTGCGATGAGGATTGCAGCATGGTGCGGTGAAGGCTGAAGCGTTGGCGGCGGCATGGTGAGGGCTGCTGTGGGTGGCAGAGGAGGGTGGGGGCGGCTAGGGCAGAGGAGGTGAGTAGGACTAGAGGATTAGGGTTAGAGTTTGGGAAAGAGGATTAAGATCTTGGTTTTGGGAAATTAGAATTTCCTCTCAATTCTTTTAAAAGCTCTGATGCCATGAAAAGAACCAAGAAGGAATAATTTTATTGGCATAATAGAATATGAGTTCCAGCTATATATATATATATATATATATATATATAAGAGGTGTGATTGACCACCTCTCCTAATACAAGTAATATGGGACTAAAGATACTAAAGCTAATTATATTCATAACAATGTTAACTTAAAATACATGGCATAGATTATTTAAGGAAGACAAAAACAAGAGCAACTACTAATGAATAGATAAAAGCATAGCTAGGATACTAAACAACGGGTAAGAAACTGAAAATTTAATTTTAAGAAAGAACAAGAACAAGAAGAAGACGAGATGAATAGCTCACCTTCCCAACTCTTCCAAAAAGAGTTAGATGAAGCGATTTAAGATCAGCGGGCTTCTTCTTCCCAAAATCCTGCTTCTACCCCATATCTGCAACTTCTTTATCTTCAGTATCAACATCATTTACACTGTCTACTTTCTCCTTTTCTGCACCCCCGTCTTCTCCCTCTCCTTCGGCCTCCTTACACTCCTCAACTTGCCTGTCAATCTCACCATTATCTGTTTTGGCGGATACATCCTTATCTACCTCCATTTTCTCATCTCCCACTTCATTGTTTTCCATATCTACGTCTTGTTCACTATCATTAGGTTCTGCCTCACCTTCGGCCTCCTTACTCAGCTCAACCTTCTCTTTGGCCTCTCCATTGTCCTTCCCTTCGATAGCATCCTTATCTTCCTCCATTTCTTTAGCTCCAGCTTCTTTCTCTGCCACATCAACATCTTTTAAACTGTCAACTTCCTCCCTTTTTATATCCTTGGCTTCCACCACTTTTATATCCTTTACTTCTTCCTTAGTAACATCCACAGCTTCCTCCTTTTTATCCTCAGTTTCTTCCTTTTTTGCACGCACAGAGTCCTCCTTGCTTACATCAGTGGTTTCTTTTGCGTCTGCAGGATCTTCTTTTTTAAGATTATCATCTTCGGGCATTTTCGAATCTTTGCCTTCAGTTATGTTGGCATTGTCTCTCCTTCTGCCATTTTAACACCATCATCCTTCTTCTATTCTTTCAATTCTTTTTCTCCATCAACAACTTCTGCAGCATTTAATTTCTCGGCCTTTTCATTAGAAATGGTCTCTGCACCATCATCTTTAATTGTGCTTGTATCAAGTTCTTCTTTTGGTTCAAGGTTCGGACATCTCTAAAGTACAAAAAACCAAATAAGAATTAGAAAAGGAGCTAAAACATATTAGTTTGATGGATAGCAGCTGAAACAAAAGCTAAAACTGGGCCTTAAACATCCATTGAAAGGTGGAAATTTTGACTTCGTTTCATCTAATTACCCAAACACGGTTAACTATAACTTCAAAGTTGGTACTAAAATGCAACAAAGGGAAACATTTTCAAAAGCCCATGTGGGTTCCCATAATTATGACCACAAATAGCACAAAAATAAAGCATTTACAAACCAAAAATTTAGGCCTTGTTTGAGTATAGAGTTAGGATAACAGGATTTTGTTTTTAAGTTGAGCTAGAGGTGACCCAAACTCTAGTTTGCAAGTCCCTGTCTCCACTTAAAATTCGAACTTTGATGGGGTGTTTGGGTTTGAATTTATCTAAATGCCAAAATTTTGGCTTGGAGTTATCTAAACTGCAAAATGACTGCTTTCTTCTCAATTTTTATTGGATTTTTAGAAAACTTTGGAAGGATTGGAATTTAGTGAACTCTGATTACCTCCACTTTGGAGGCCCTGTTTGGGAATGGAGTTATGTTAACATGAGCCGTCTTACACCCCGTTTGGATAAGGTCTTAGGGCAACCAGAGTTTATTTTTAAGTAGAAGTTGAGGTGATGCAAGATCTAGTTTGCAGGATCCTCCCTCCACTTAAAAGTTAAACTTTGATGGAGTATTTGGCTTTGTAGTTTTCCAAGCTCCAAAATGGTTGTTTAATTCCCAAATTTTGGGGTTCAGAAAACTTTGGTTGGATTGGAGTTTTGTAAACTCTGGTTAGCTCAACCTTGGAGTTTAGATAACCGGAGTTTTTATGCCCCAAAATGAAAGCCAGACATGGCATAATTCGGATTTTGGACTTAAGTTTACGATAACTTTATATAACTCCATTTATCAAACTTAACTCCATTCCCAGACAAGGCCTAAGGGGTTGTTTGTTTTCTTGAGTTGGGTTTTAAGTGGCTCGACTTGAGGGAACAAACATTGTAGCATGTTTGTTAGTCAAGCTCAATTTACTAGTTTGGTGTTTGTCTGAGACTTGAATTGGGATGATTGATTTTACTTTTCATCATCCCGCCTCATTGAAAGCCAAGGATTGAAGCTAAGGACTTGTTTGGCAAGTTGAGTCCCAAAACTTTGCGTGTACTTTACGTCAGGAGTCAAAAAATTTTTTGCCACCTTGAGTATAGAGTCTAGTGTTTGTTTAGGGTTTTTTGTTCTCTTGGGCAGTAAAATTGAAAGAGTTTTTTGTTTGTTTGGAGATTGAGTTGTTTTTTGGACTTGAAAAAATGGTAGTGTAGACACTTGTATTGAGAACAAACTATGTCACCCCAAGCACATATTAATATGTTGTGTTGATAATTATTAAAGTAACCATATCTATGAGAGGTAACCATATATATTTTTATTTCTTTATTAAAAAGGGTGAGATGGCAAGAGTCAAGTCAAGAGTTGGCCTCAACTCTTGACATTTAATGATGTAGGATGATGTTTTGGCTCTCATGTCAAGAATTAGAGTCAAGCAAACAAACCCAATACCCCAAACTCAAGGGGGCAAGAAAAATTATTATCCCCCTTGACTCCCTACTCAACTCCCAAATCCATGATACAAACACCCCCAAGTCTTCAAGGCTTATCTTAGGCCAAGTCAAGCTCCATTTAGGATTTTTAATATTAAAAAATTAAGAGATGACATTATTGTTAGGCTCTTTTACAAGTCAAGATAATCAAACTCAATATGAAGTTTGTGTAAAACAAACATACGACGCAAAGCATCTCAACTCAACTATTTTTACACTCCATCAAACAAACATTGGACTAATAACTCAAGTAGGCGACAACATCCTTGATTTGTCACACAACTCAATTCACGGATTTTTTTTCCTTTCGCAACCAAACAGGCCCTAAAGTTATCAACTTCAAGATCCTAACTACATTTAATTTAATAATTGAACTTCATCAAGTATCAAATAAGGTGCTACGTTTAATTATTGAACGTCATAAAAACAAAGATTTAAGATTTTATTTTTCCACTCTAGTACTTTAATATACAATACTTACACTACTAGCATTGGTAATTTATTAAACAATTACCAAGCATGGGCGAAAACCCTAATCCAGAAACAAACACTGAAGAAAAAATCACAACTTTCATTGTACAAATCCAATACTATTCATTGGTAAATAAATAAACTATTTCAAGGATTTGACACTATTCATTGTATTTTTAGATGGGACCCATGTACTTTATTTATTCAATAATCCTCTCTCTATGTATCTCTCTCTAAAATTCTCAAATCCAAATCCTACCATTTTTCACCAACCAAATAAAGATTACAAGGATCTACAAATCCAATACTAGGAATCCAAAACCAACCAAACAACAAATTACCAAATCCAGAAATTTCAACCATACTATTTTAGAATCCAAATTTCATAATCTTGCAACCAAACAGGCCTGAAGCGAGCAGAAATAATTAAGTTAGAAAAAGACAAGAAAATGACGGAAAAAATAAGTTTTTCTTTTATTGATAGCGGAATCGAAACTCGGAATTTAACTGCAGTTTATGACCAGCAAGTGCGCCACGTGTGATCGTTTTTTGAAAGCTCAGACTTCGGAGGCAAAATGGACGGATAGGATGTGGTTGAGATCCGACCCGATTGGATCGACGGCGAGGATTTTCTTACCACTAAGGGGCTGTTGGTCCCAAATCATTTGAAAATACGATTCCAAATTTGAAAATTCATGTTAGGCTTGAATTATTTAAAAATGGAATTTGCTTAATAATGTTAGCACAAACTAACATTTTAGAATACAACTTGGATTTTAAAATTCTTTACTTGGCTTATAAAAAAAATATGAGAAAACCAATTAATATTCAAATCACCATGCACCTCTGGATTTTCTAAAATGTCATACTTTACATAATAGATCAAATTTAAATAAACTCTCTCACCCGGCCTTGCCGCCACTAGCAGCCGTCATCATTAACCAGACATTGACAATCGTTGCCCCTGCCGCCGCCGATCGTCGGCCGACCGCCGCCACCGCCCGTAGCCGTCCCTACAATTGTCGGCCGACCGTCGCCGCCGTCCGTAGCCGTCGGCTGCCCATCACCACCGACCGCCGCCATCTATGTTCACCACTGCCATCGCTGTCTCCTATCCCCATCCCCGTTTATCGCCGCCTCCGACCGCTGCCTGTCGCTACCTCCCATCGCTGACCCCGGTCGCTGCAGCCGCCGGTTCCGATCGCCGCCGCAGCCAATCGCTGCACATCGCTATCTCCGATCGCCGACCCTGTTCGCCGCCGCCACCGACTCGGATCGCCGTTCCCGTTCGCTGCCGCCGTCGACGACTACGATCGCCGTCCCCGTTTGCCGCCGCTACCGCTCGCAACAACCTCCGACCGCCGTCCTCGCTCGTCGCGGCTGCCGCCTGCCGCCCGCCTCCGACCTTCACTGCCTCCGGACACCGACCGACCATACTCTTCGCCAGCCGATGGTTGCCTTCGCTGTCACCTGTCACGTCCCGCTTCCCAAAATACGGAATACGAGAGGTAAATAGGCCAGCCATGCTCCTACGGTCAGGGAATAATCCCGCCGTAGTCACACTTCGGCTTCTAGTATTACATGGTAGTCAGTAAATAGTACAAGAGTAAAGGAAATCACAGTTCACAACGTTATTACATTACAATAAAAGAGTTCAAGATACATTTATTTTGCATAAGGAAATAACTAACCAACGAACTACAATGTACTTATAGCAAAAGGGTGGCGCTGATGTTGCAGTCTAGACCTCCGCGATCTCGAATGGCAGGTCCTGCTCCTGAGCTGGGTCCACCTCGCCCTCTAAGCATGCACACTCAGGTCGTCAGGGCGACACATATAGCAATAAATATATATGATGGGTACAATACTATTAAACATGAAAGGTGCAACAGAACACAGAACATGAGAATAATAAACATCACTTGAATACGAACAGTGCGATATAAATATCATGTCAGTAAACTAGGCAATGTGTATGGCACTACTTATCAGTCACTAAGTCAATGAAATCAATTGGTGAAAAGGATACTCGTGTTTAATAAGGGTCTCGTGCATGTCCGAGACTACGGTCCACTGTTCCCCGGGACATAACTCTACAGCCGTGCCGCTAGGCCCACAACCTAATGTGTGTGTGTGTGTGTGTGTGTGTATCGCTAATAGCGAATGATCATCCTCTAAATCACTGTACCTTACTAAATACGAGTTCAATTCCACATTGATTTCACCATTCTCCATGCTATAGTATGTATTCAAGTATTAGATAGGTTGTGAATAAATACATATCGCTTTCACTTTCAATCAAATTTCCACTTATCAATATCACTTTTGTACTTATAACAACCCAAACACTAACATTTATATATCGACAATGCACAACAGTCGCTAGGTCTCAATATAAACAATCACTATGCAGAAGGTATAAAACAAGCACAAAAATAGACAGAAATGCACTGAACAGATTTTCACTACATTATAACACCCTACGCCATGAGTTGAAAAATTCACCATAAATCACATGTATAGAATCGACCAAAATAATATAAACGCATACGAAGTGTACTTGATTGTCTAAGCAGTAAAATTAGTTTCATGCCAATAGAATTTCTGGTTAGGGACTTATCATCATTTTAGATTAGCGATCAATTGCTGGAATTCCAGTTTCAGAACTGGAAGTCCAACTTCGCATGTGGTTTACTAAGGATTGTGTTTAAATTCAGGTGTTTCCCCAGTTGAATAAAATCTAGTTCTATCTGTTACATTTCCAATGAATCAAACAGATTAACAATAACCTTTCTGTACTAGAAGTTATGTTCTGTTTAATGTGAAGGTGTAAGAAATGTCACTGCAGAAACTGCAAAACACGTCGATATTTTAAAATACAAACAAAATATCAAATGACTGTGAAACTGAACGAGATAAGATCCATATGTTAGCTAACTAAATTATATGCGCGACTATATAGGACTCCGTGCATTTTAAGTTTTATGCAGGGATGTGCATGCGCTTAAATTCAGGTATCCTCGAGGAATGCTGACCCGAACTGCAGTCCAGCGCCGAATTCCCAGTCATTTCTCGTTACAGTGGCCTATCAGTATTGAAGGGTAAACTTTACAGAATTCTAGTTTATCGAGCCGGCTTCTATATGAGCCATAGAACATTCCATTCCAATCTATATTGAATTTAATATATGTTTTCCAACGTGACATGTGCGGTGCATTCCAGTTATAGCGTCGCCTTTAGAAGGCGACTTTACATGATTAAAAACACGATATTTTGCATCCAAATTTCTACACGATATTCGTAAACAGTAAAGGGATCTAACTATCGCAAGTTCTGCCATATTATGATATGTTTCTGTTTATAGTTCACATCGAACACCTAGGGTAACGTTTGGTAATCGGTCGAAAACTTAAGATTTCCTTAACCAAGAAGCGATAATCAATTCTTATAAATTCTAAATGACATCAATATGGGCTAACTAACCGAGTTGGGTTCGATTCATTACTACCAACATGATGGCTCAAATATAAGTGTTCGATTTATTACTTAACGTTATTTAGATATGTAAATGTATATACCCACCCACCCACCCACCCACCCCCACACACACATACATGTTTATTTATAATTATCTAACATTAGCGTTAATCTATAAAATTGTAATAGCATGAGTAGCAAGACATGGGATTTCTCTTGCCTTAGATGGTAGACGACAACACGGCAGTGAACGACGACGGATGGCACATGCTCGACTCACGCACGGGCAAGGCACGGCACGACAACATTGACGAGCTTGAGGGCTCGATGAAATGCTGGGCT